>OY282473.1:20073428-21323428 GCA_958295575.1 Leucania comma
CGCAATTAAAGTTCTCCGAGCGATTTGAACATATAAAACAGCCCAAAATCATCTATCGGGCAGTAGCCCACCAGCCATAACACCTGTCTGGTCGGAGGATCCTCCCTTTTCAACGGAGGTATGTGGTACTTTACTCACTGTTCATTTCACGTCAGGGTTCCAAATTGGTGACCCCGACGTGATATGAACACGCAATGCCGTTCCTTATACCTCCAAACTCATATTTCTGAGTTTAAATATAATAAAAATATCTTTCACATTTTCAGGAATTATTCATACATATTCGAAGAAAGGAGCCCGTATAATACGTGTGGGTGGTTACAATTTTCGAAAGCATAGGGAGTGGGGTCCTAAGACCAGATGGTGTTGTACTGACCAGCGTTATGGCTGCAAAGCTGTCATATACACTTTATCAGACGAGCAAGAAGTGGTCTCTGTTAATAATTTGCATGATCATCCCGCTCCAGATCCAACTGATTATTGAGGCGCTTTTCTTGAATTAGGATTTGTTGATCCTATTTTCATTATTATTAAAAAAAAAATATATCTCGTTTGCTTTTCTACCAATTTTTTTTTCAAAGTTGATATTCTATTTTTGAATATTTATTAATGATCTAGTTGGTTAAAAATATTTTTCTATACTTAAAGATTCAAAGCATTTATTTCAAATAAATCATTCATAGGCTTTCGATTATTGTCAAGAAATCAATCAGTCAGAAAAATGACGCTAATTGCAAATTCTAAAACGTAATCTCTTTTGAAAACAATATGCAAGAAATTCCATGGACACTTTATCAATCGTGTTATGTATTACAAATATCTCGGTTACATGTATCTTGTCGCTGCTATTCTGAGTGAGAACAATGCAAATAAAGTAAAAAAATAATTAAATATACAATTTTAAATAAGCCACTGGCAACTAATAGATGTCCAGACTCAACCGACAGCATCTATTCTTGCTATTATAACTTACGTTACATTCGTAAAAATAAACAGATTTTCTTTTGAATGTTGTTTTTTTAACCATTCCTTCATCTTCGTGACCATGACCACCTTGTTAAATGGTAAAAAATACGTGTATCAAATTTAGTAGTAGTAAAAATATACCAAAAAAGGATTCTTATCAGCCACACGACATACATCGTGGAAGAAAGGGTACGAGGGTTTTTTTATGGCAGGTAAAATAATCCAATGACATCCCTCGCCCTTGGGCAGAGCGAGAAATAGTGTCAGACTCTTACTGACTAAAAACCTACCCTGTTCCTTCCCTACCTTGGTTCCACGGCCCTGGTATGCATTTTCATACCATCCCAGAGCCCCAGACTAGGCCTCGACCCTACTGGGCCCCTACAGCTTGCTGAAAATTCTTTGAGGCGCGCGGGAACAGTGCGCGCCGTAAACGACTTGGGCTCGGTCCGGTCTGTTACCGGACAAACGGACGTACTGCCCGCCATCCGCAATCCCGCGCCTATGGTGGCCGGAAATTGGGATTGGAATTACGGCGGCGGCTGCGGCGTCAGCGCCGTTGCCTCATGCGGTCGGCCTCCTCCTTTGCTAACATTACTGCTTCGAAGAAGGAGGCGACTGCCTGCCACTTCTCTTCGTTCCGGACCATGGCCTGTACCAAGGCCCAGGTACGAGGGCAAATGTAAAAACGGCGATACTAGTCCAAATTTTGAAACCACAAAAAATAAAATCGTAGCGAAATCGAAATTAAACAAAAACCCGAATGCAAAAAACGACGAAAATAAACCTTTAACTTAAAAAAATACACCAGAGGCTCTACCATTAGCTCATAACGCGATGTAAATGAACTGTTACGGGGATGGAGCTATTTAAGGTGTATATTAGACATTTGAACTCGTCACGGTAAGGCCCCCAGTGACCGAATCGTATACCACGATCTCTTTTCGGCAACCTGAAATGGGTAAAGATAGCCTAGACACGAAGGGAGTATCTATAAATTAGGTGAGCTGATTTTGGCAATTTTTGCCCCTTCGGTGATAGTGAAATATCGTGATACTCGGATCGGTGCGGTCGACCCTCCTAATTATAAGTGTATTCTGAATAAATATTTTTAATGACCTTTACATTAAAAATATTTGTCTTTCCCTTCCTTACAATGTATGGATTTATTAAACGTCTAAAGAAGATGTTCAAGTAGAACAGTAATCTGACCTATAAAAGGCTAAAAGAAAAAAAAATGGCCACTACAATTTCCACTCTACTTGAAATAAAACTTTTTACAAAAAAAAAATACAACCGATTTCAAAAACACACTAAAAAGTGCAAAATAACTTTAATTTCGGAAGTCGGTGTTTCTATAGTAGTTTGGTCTCTTCGTTATTAAATACCGACTTCCGAAATTAAAGTTATTTTGCATTTTTTATGTATTTTTGAAGTCGGTTGTATTTTTAATGTAAAAGTTTTTTATATCACACTTTTTAGTTGTACCCCAGCCAAACTTAAATAGATACCTTCCGCTATTCGGTTCATCAAACCATCACGACAGTTCTAATAATATCAAACACGGCTAGCAAAAATCTATACTGATTTATTACAGAATTCCTTACCTACCTACCTTCCGGCTTTATCATCAGATCAATGCTATGTATCCCCTCCCCTTCTTCTTTCAATCAGTCACTGACTACATGTATAAACAAAGCAATTTTACTTGTTACGACAGTTCTGCTATGATTTTTTAAAGAGTTTCATCATATATCTTCGAAGATCATCATCAGATCAAAACAATTTTTCTATGGGACCAATTCGTGAGTATAATCTTTCAAACAAAACAAAAATTTTCAAAATCGGTCCACAATTGACCGAGATATCGTTGAACATAAAAATACATACAGCCAACATAGAACCTCCTCCTTTTCGAAGTCGGTTAAAAAAAAGGAGGCCAGTAAAATTCATATTTAATTATGACCGAGTAGCGTAACAAATAGTCTTTCTTACAAGGTATAACACATAGGTGTTCAAATTTCTTTAGAATCAAGGCCCATTTTCACCTCTCGTCATTTGTATACTAAAAAAAAACTTAAATATAATGTTAAGTTTTTTTTTTTTATAAAAATGCACGGAATCATGCATTTTTATTAAAAAAAAAACTTAACATAATATTTTAGCACGGAAACACGTTTTAACTAGTTTAAACTATTTTTTTTAGATTTCAAAGTTAAAAAAAAATCATACAAGCTACTTAATAAGAAAGAGGGGTAAAAGAAAGGTTTCTCGCCACGTGAGATTAGGTGAGAATTGACTCGAGTAAAAACTATAATTAAGTATGGTTTTTGAACTTTTATTTTTCCTCACAGTACTACCTAACTTTTTCTTCAATTTCAGATTCAGTTATATATGAAGACGGCAGGTTTCTTTCTTTCAGGGGTTATAAGTACACAAGGCACAGGCAAGTAAAAGATCAAAAGATACGATGGCAGTGTTCTAGGCAGCGGCGTGCGCGGTGTCGAGCTACGGTGTACACTGTCAACGAAATTATTATTAAAGGGTACACTGAGCATAATCATCCACCACCTGTAAAATGGTGAAGGTTGTTTCGGAAGATTTCGATAACAAACACGGTGACACGAAATATTAACAGAAAATATTAGATTAAACGGGTCGAAGTTAAATTATAGTTTTTTTTTTTTGCATAACAAGCTGCGTTTTATAATAGCACATGCAATGTGTTATTGACTTCGATTTTTCTAGGGACACTATACTGACAAAATACTTACCTATTTCAAAAAAGGTGTTTTAAAAATAAATCGTATAAATTAATTAATTTCATTTTTAGTGCAAATATTTAAAACGCATATATTTTATGTATTTAATAAGCTTAGAATTTATTTTTATACGTATAATTGTGACAAATTCTATTTTTGTATAACTTTTTACTTGGACATAATTATATCGATTAATTTTAGAAAGAAAATCAATAGCGACAAACACACCTTCATATCTTCATAAATACTAATTTTAATTATGAAAAAAAAAAACAATTCTTACAAAAAAGCAAATATCGCTTATCTGAAAAGGCTCGATATCTCTACAATTCAACAAAAAAAAACTTGAAAAAGAAATGTTTTTACTGTAGTAACTAGCCCCTACATCTTTCCACTACCTAATATACGTATTGACTTTTTAAGTCACAAGTTGAATAATTTGACAACATTATGATTAATAAATAAATGTTATTCAAGATAAAGGTATAGGATTTCATGAAATCAATAAATTGTACCTATATCAGAGTTAGGAGAAGATATTCGCAGGAGAACCGTTCTCGCTCATTTAAATATTATAACTGCTGAATGCAATGCTCAATTTCGCATCAATTAGCTAAGCACATTTGGTCGAGTGGCGGGAGCTTCAGCGACATATCATCAGTCAATCGGACGCAAGTTCGAACCCCACAATTGATGATTCTTTTTGAGAACTCTAAAATATTTCTACACATTTCTGCTAAGTCATATAACAAAATCAGTGTGTGTTAAAAACATAATTTACCTGGGCCTTGTGAGCGCAGATTACTATATATATGACGTACACGCTACTTAACAGTGGTCACTCTTGCTCTCAACCATTAACAATAATAACATTTTAAACGTAACGTCATATGACAACACAATGAATACATCAGAGCTAGAAAACGTGACTTTTAGAAAACCACAAAAGTCTAGTTCACTAGACAATCTCTATTATAATAATTCAAACTTACTGGATACTACTATGATGAGTGTACCGAATACATCACTAAACGAAAACCAAGGATGCAAGACGTTTAGGGCCAGTCGTTATGGCGATACTTGTAGTTGTAGCTGTGTAGTTAGGCCAAGTTAGGCCTATATATATACAACTATGGACATCTTTCGGCTGAAATGATGATGATGATTAGAGTTCACGGACATCCATTTGTTCGCCGACACCTTAAGTCTATACACACATAAACGAATTCAAGCAGTTTTATTATTAAGTCAAGACCTCCAGGAGATGAAGATGTGCTCCTAGTGGTCGTGACTCCAGCTTCAGAGCTTAATACTCAACAATCAGATACTAGAACAATTCGTATCTGTCTATCTTATTTTCTTAATATAATATTCCACAACTATCACAACACCATCTAGTTCCAGACTAAGCAGAGCTTGTGCTATGAGTACTAGACAACTGATAAACATACTTATATATACCTAAATACATTATTATAGATAAATTACACCCAGATACAGAACAAATTATCGGCATACAAATATTTGTTTTGAGTGGGAATCGAACCCACGACATCCAGCATAGCGGTCAGAGTCACTAATGAAATAACAAACTGTTATAGCATAGCATAGCATCAGCCTAATGGTGTTCCCAGTGCTGGGACTCAGACCTCCTCTCTAGGAGAGGGAATGGGCCGTAATCCATCACGCGGGCCCATTGCGGGTCAGACTGTTGTAGTACGTGGCAAACAAGTCGAACTAAAATGGCCGTAATAAAGAATATATAATAATAATAATAATAATAGTTACGCGCAACACCCCCCCCCCCCCCTCACAGCCAGACCTGAAAATTTGTTACTGCGTATTGAAGGACTAAACCTATTTCTTCCCCTTTCAGGCTGCATCGTCCATTACCAAGGTCGTCGTTTCCTCACGTACCAAGGCTTCAAGTTCACCCGTCAAAGAGACACAGCCACAACTACGAGATGGCAGTGTTCCAGGAGAAGTAAAGGTGGCTGCGTAGCCGCTATCTCCACGACCAAAGATGATCAAATTATTATTAGAACAAATGTTGATCATAATCATCCCCCTCCTTATAACATACTGCAGCCTGGTCTTAAACCCTGGAAAGTTGAACTGCTGAAACAGTATCGTCAGACGTTTGGTAAAATATAATATAATAAAAGTCCTAATTTTTATTTTTATTTACAAGCTTTTATTTAGTTTCACCTATCCCGATGTTTGTCTGTGATCAAATCTTGTAAATTTTTGATCCACTTCTAGGTTACCGATTGAGCTGAAATTTTGTTTGCGTAAATCAGACGACACTGCAAAATTGTTATAACAAAGAGCTGATCTGACGATGGAACCAGAAGGTGGCCATAGGAACTTGGTGGCTTAACGACACAATGCCATCGAGTTAGAGCTCGTGTGATTGGTCTTGACGAGTACTTTTTGATGCGAAATGGTAACCAGGGTCTGATGAAGAAGCAGGAAAATAGCTATAGGAACTCGGTTATTAAACGACACATACCCATGGAGCTGGAAAATGCTATGGCCATCTTCCAGCTTCACCATCAGATCAGCTCGGGAGCAAAATCTTTCAATCCAAACGAAAATTTTCAAAATCGGTGCACAATCGATCGAGATATCGGTGAACATACATAAAAAAAATACATACAGCCGAACATAGAACTTCCTCCTTTTTGAAGTCGGTTAAAAATAGAGTAGATTTAATAAATAGTATTACAGGAAGATAAGTGAAGCAAAAGACAGCAAATTCTTGATTATTATGCTGAACAGTAAGGATGGCAAAAAATCTTGGCGGTATACCAATTATGTTCAGCTTTTTTACTTGATCATAGGTGAGACCTTATGCAAACTCAGCCTGAAGTCTGATTTCAAGAGACGAAGGCGTTTAGAGAATGAAATTCAAGACAAAGAAACTCCTCTATTAGGAGAAAGGCAGGACCAATTCGACCATTGGCCAATATGAGTTGAAAAAAGAAAAAAACACGTTGCAGGGTTCCCAAATGCACTGGCATTTCTCGAACCATTTGTGAAAAATGCGGTATAGGATTATTCTGCAACAAACAAAATAATTATTTTAAATCTTTTCATACAATATGAGTGGTTTTTTTAAGTTTAACCCAATATTACATCAATGTCACACTCACTAAAATTTCAAATAAATAATTTTAAATTTCCACGGTTTTTATATCACTCATCACCTTCCTTACTTTGTTCCGTGTTATTTTGGGTCACCGCAATACTTTCTTTACTACATTCTGGCTTGTCGCCTGTTACGCTTTTACTAACTCCCTTTTCTTTCACATCACTTCTCACATACTCCATTTATTCTTTGGCGTACCTCTCCCTCATACATCGTTAGGTAACATGCATTTTATCCTTACTTCACAAGGGCATACTCAGACAAATTGTTCCCCTACAACTTTTCAGTCACTGGCGTCACTTTCAAACCTCCGCTTATATACTAATTTCTCACTTTATCCGTTCTCATCACACCAAAAATCTATCTCAACATTCCCATCTCTGTAATATGCAATCTTTTTTCATCCGTCTTTTTCGCTTCCCAAAATTTTTATCCATATATTTTTAATAATAATAATATTCCACAACGCCATCTAGTCCCAAACTAAGCAAAGCTTGTGTTATGAGTTCATACTAGACAACTGATAAACATACTTAAATTACACCCAGAACAAATGATCGTGCTCATCACACAAACATTTGTCTTGGGTGGGAATCGACCAAACTTACCACTAGCCATCTATATGTATTACAGGTCTTATTACGGTGACTTTTTTATGTCTAAACATATCTTATTATCAAAATATATATATTTTTTAATGTGATCTTGAACTAAAAAAGGTTAACACAATTTCCGTTTGTTTTCAGGTGCTATGTTTGAAATTTCCTCTCGTGGTAGGAGGATTCTTGTATTATCAGGTTATAGATACAGACTGCATTACTCGAAGGGTGGTAAGACAAGATGGCAGTGCTCCACCCACATGAATAAGGGATGTAAGGCCATGGTATTTACACTTGATGATGACACGATCTTGCAAACTAAGCGTTTACATAATCATGCTCCTATAGAAAATATGGAGAATTTTTCTGACATAATTCCAAATATTATAAATTCTTGTTAAAAATATAATTTAGATTTACTACTAAAAAATAAATTACGTGCAGATTTATTGAGTTTTAATTTAATTTAATATATTAATCAATGTTAATTTTATTTATTATTCGACTGTCCCAGGAAGGTAATTTTTTTTTATATCATTTTTTTTATATACTAGACGTTATTTTCATTTAATTTTTTAAGTAATATCCTTATACCTTTAATGATGAAACTTTAATATAGTTGTAATATGCTTTAATATTAATAACTTTAAAATTAAACCAAGTGTCGTTGAGGACATTGGGGTTAGCATAACACAGGATTATTTGCGTTACTGAAATTATTGAGCCAAGTAACGTGAAATAATATTTCTTTTACATCATTTTCAGATCCAGTTTTCACATACTCCTCCCGTGGGGGACGTATTCTTCGCTTGTCAGGCCACAGACTTGGACTGCATTATTCAAATAACGGTAAAACAAGATGGAGATGTTCGACGCACATGAACAAGGGATGCAAAGCTATAGTCTTCACCAGTGACATTGACGATACGATCGTCATTAACAAAAATTATCATAACCATTACCCTGTTAATATTGACGATTTTTGAGTTATTTCCTTTGATTGTTGGCACCTTTACATCTGACGTACGACCGCCCTAGATATTTTACTAATATTTTATTTATTATGTTAATTATGAGCGTGTGTGTGTCTGCTGACTAATGTATTTTAATAGTATATAAGCTTAGTTATTTATCTTAATAAAGAGGACTTTTAGAACACGCAGTCGTATCTTTAAACCTTTTGATCTCCATGCATTTCCCAGCGTCCGCTTTTTTTCACTTCACTGTAGATCTTAAACGATTTGTATAGTCGAAAACAAGGTCTACAATGATACTTTAGCATGAAAAAGTTTGATTATTTACGTTTTCGGATAATTTTATTTTGCCTATTTTCTTTCCTATAATTTGAACGATTATATTTTATTTTTGATTATATTTTGTAATCTATGCCCTGCCATATTGTTTTTCGGTTTCACGTTTACCGCGTGCAGTACACGTACTAACACAAAGAGTAAACATGTTGGCTCGTTACGTCACCCGTAGTTTGAGTCAACACGTGCGCCTCAGTCAAAGACCCGTATGCAACTGTTACTGCCCGTGCACTCGAGACAAGTATACACACACTAAACCAAAATGGGCATCGTTGAGATGATTACGTGCAGTCCCCCGTTGTGCTTACTCCGATTGAGACCCGAAAATCTGTTACTGCGCATTGAAGGTCGCCATTTTGGTCCAACTTATATGCCGTCTATTGTAAACGCGATGCGCGTGGAAGCTGGCTTCCGCATGATCCCCAAACGGAGTTTAGAGGGTTTCTTATCTAGTCAAAATCTTAAAATACTTAATAACCATGTAGTTGTTCTAAATATGTACTATTTGCTTGAAAAAACAAGTGTGTATAAACCTTTTGTGTTATTTCATTGATATGAAGTTCCATTTTTATAGTTTTTTTTTTATGTTGTATATTATTTGTATTAATTAGTTAGGTATTGTATGTATAAATAGTACACCACGAACTACCATAATATCTTTTTCTCCTTCTAGACCACCCATTGTAACAACCCATTTATTTTAACCTCCTACTACAATTTCTTTTGGTGTACACATTAAAAAATTCATCTATCTATCTACACCGTGTATCAGAAATCGAAGCACAAATAAATATTACGGATCCAGTACGGGATTCTCCACGAAGAGTTTGAGGTCGTGGTTTCACCGTACTTTACTTTGTGTAATTTATTTCATGATTTCTGCCATCGAAACAGTAAAGAAAAACATCGTGAGGAAACCGGCTAGGATCAAGAATTTAAAAACATCCAGCAAGCTTCCTCTGCGCTCTTCTAGAGAGGCCTGAATCCTAATAGTCTTCCAGCTTCGTCTTAAAATCTATGGAGTGTAGTACTTATCAGGTAAGATTCAGGGCTGATGACCGCAACGAAAGCGAGTTAGATGACCCATAAATGAGACTGCACATTTTACAGGAGCAGTTTTTGAAATGACCGTCCAAGATAGACGGATTCTTCGATTGTCGGGACACAGATTCTGCTGGCAATACTCGAGAAGTGGAAAAACAAGATGGCGGTGTTCGACCCATATGAATAAGGGATGCAAAGCTTACGTTTTCACTAGCGATGATGATATAATTGTCAAAAATATGAATTTTCATAACCATCCGCCTGTCGAAGAAGGCACGTTCGATTTTTGAAACATGAATTCACTATTATGACTTCTAAATGGATAAAATGGCTGACTGACAGTTTGCCTGCTGCGGTCTTCCCGTCCGATTAACATCAGGTGGGATTGCAGTCAAGCACTAGTGCCACCAAATAAAATAAAAAAAAAATGGCAAAAAATACTATTAAGAACAAATTTACACAATTTGTTTCTAATAGTATTTTTTGCCATTTTTTTTTTTTGTGAAATGTGTAATTTAATTTTCATTACACTACCGCTTTTAGGCATGCAATTTTGCACTAGTGTGGAAAATCGCGCTCACCCGGTACAATTTATTACCCAGTCATAGCAAATACGTGTGATAAATAAAATAAAATTTGTACTAGGTTACGGTTTCTATGGGTCTATGCCACCCGAAATAAAGATATTATTATTATTTTCATGTGTTTATATATCTCAGGACCCTAAAGTCCTGGGCCCTTGGGGGGCGCTAGTGCATTTAAGGACAACCCCGGTTAATGAAAATTATTGTGAAATTATGGAAAACAAAGACAATAGGGCTATGGCTTTTGGAGTCTTAAATGGACCTATGTTGAGACTATTGCCCATGCCTGAACAATGTTATATGAATATCGATAAAAGGTAGGGGGTGACTTGCACACTCAATAAATGGGCCCCCAAAAACGGTCGCTAGCACGAAGTGACGTAGCAACGAGGGGGCAACATATCCTGAGGTGCTTGTGGAGTAGAGAGGTATACCACGGCTATCAGGACAATCCCGGAAGTACTGTCAAGATCCCTACATTATACATCCTTCTTCCGAGCATGTTTGCTCTTGCGAATCTCCACTCAAGCCAGCCAATAAAGGCAAGAGACAGTTGGGAGTTCTGTTTCTCGCCAGTATTCACTACGGCCAACCAATAAAGGCAAGCCGGAGATGAGGAACAAGAATCCTCCCGGGATATCGGGTCCGTGGGGTCGCTAATGCCCAACAGTTCGCCACAAAACTGCCCTGCGGATTGCATCTGTCTTAGTCTGGCCCCTTAACCTAGGCATGTTACGGCAAAGCAAATGTTACCGTAACAAACCTAGGGTTAAGGAGTGCACAAGCCCCACTACGACGTCAAGTTAGAGATATGGCGATGGGGTTATTATTATTGCATTTATCGTAGCAGGCTAGGTGCGGTGCGACGCCTATGAGTCCTGCCAATAT
The DNA here is from genome assembly GCA_958295575.1 of Leucania comma. NCBI lineage: Eukaryota > Metazoa > Arthropoda > Insecta > Lepidoptera > Noctuidae > Leucania > Leucania comma. The sequence goes on from OY282473.1 coordinate 20,084,733, forward strand.
CCATTAATTAATGTCTTTGTAAGTGTATTGAAAAAAAAGTCGTTTGATACACGTGGAAATTGGTCACTGCAGTCCTCGGCTGCATAACACTCTCGCCTACGGCCCATCTGAATTCCGCCTCCGTCACAATGATAAAATGTCTCCACTTGTATTAAAATGTACTATTACTTAAAAGCGCAGTTGCGTTGAGGCCAGACAAGCGTAACCTAGAGTAATTTGCGTCACTGAAATTGAGTCAAGGGTTACGTCCCTTGACTCAATTTCAGTGGCGTAAATTTTTCTCATTTCACATCGTTTCCAGGACCAATTTTTGAAAAGGCAACCCACGGAGGATGGATTCTTAGATTGTCAGGTTACAGATTCGGACAGCAATACTCAAGGAGTGGCAAAACAAGATGGCGGTGTTCCACCCACACGCGCAAGGGTTGCAAAGCCTACATATTTACCGTTGGCGATGATCATACGATCGTCAAAGACAGGAATTTTCATAATCATTTGCCTGTCGAAAATAACCATGATTACTGAAAAATCAAAACTCTCTTGTATAAAACTCTAAAGTACCTTGTTGTATTTTTATGTATTAAAAACTTTTTATTTTACTCAAGTTTTAATTTTACTGTTGTCCAAGAACCTTTCGGCCCCAATGGCCATCTGTTCTGCCCTGCCCACTGCCACTTCAATTTGGCGGTTCTTCGTGCTATGTGAACCTTGGTTCTCCTGCGGTTATCTTCATTTCTGATTCGATCAGGCAAGGAAACTCCGAGCATAGTGAATTTAAGCCTTCTGATCTGATAGTAACACGCACTGGCCATAGACTCTGTCCTGTGCGAGTATCAAATAAATGTTTTTCTTTCTTTCTTTCTTTCTTTCTTGAGACACTGGTATTTTGGATGAGAAGATACCGCGCAGCCTCCCGGACACCACCCAGCCGAGTCGGATTTCAGGATTATCTATAATTTAAAAATTGGTTCGTCGCCTTGCAGAAAACCATTGAACCATGCTTTATTCGCATACCATCTGGATGGCCATGAACCGTTGGGAAGCGTTCAGCTGGTGGACTAGTCGCTTCCGCAACGACCACACCCACCCTGGATCCCATAAAAGGCCAAGAAACGCACGACCCCTGTGTAGAGCCTCCGGCAGGAGGCGTCTGCAATTACTCTTCCAATGAGCTTGCCCACCTCATCAAGTAGCACAATGGGCTTGTATGCGTCACAGTGCCTTCTGATACATTCCGAGCGATAAGTGGTGTTCCGCCGACAGATTATTGGCACATGGACAATGAGGCTAGGCACAGAAACTACTGGTGAGTCGTTGCCTCTCAGGGTATACAGTTCCGAAGATTGACCTTTCTCCCGGACACGCCTATAAGGGAACTCCAGTCCACGAAAAGGTCAGACGAGTGAAACAAAAGTGAGATAGAAAATGAATATCCCCTAAATTGAAATTTGTACTTTTCACATCGTTTTCAGGAGCAGTTTTTACGATGTCTGCCCAAGGAGGTCGGATTCTTATATTGTCGGGGCACAGACTCAGGCAGCAATATTCGAGGGGAGGAAAAACAAGATGGAGGTGTTCTACCCATATGAATAAGGGATGCAAAGCTAGCGTTTTCACCATTGATGATGATATAATTGTCAAAAATATGAATCTTCATAATCATTCGCCTGTCGAAGGCGTGTTTGATTTTAAAGACAGAAATTTCTTCCTATTATGACTTCTAAATTAGTAAACATTTTGTGTATTAACTATTAAGAGAACAAGATATTTGCAAACGTACAGTTTTCTAATTTCATTTATTTAAAACTGTGTTTAAAGGCCAGACCAGTGTGACCCAGTAGCACCCAGTATAATTTACGTCACTGAAATCGAGTAAAGGAACGTAAAGTTTACGCATTTACCGTTATTTTCAGGACCATTTTTTGGAATGCCCATACATGACAGAGGAATGATTCTACGATTGTCAGGTTACAGATACGGACAACAATACTCAAGGAACGGTAAAACACGATGGCGATGTTCGACACACAGACGTCAGGGATGCAAAGCCTTCGTCTTCACCATCGGTGCTGAACATACAATTGTCAAATGCCAAAATTCGCATAACCATTTGCCTGTTGAAAATAACGAGAATTATTAGGACATCTAAAATGTTCACATCTATAAATCCTAAACAAGTACATGTTGTATTACCATTACAAACAGGTTGTTTTATACGTGTTTTATTTTCACTAATTTTTTTTAGGGTTTTGTACCTTAAAAAAATAAAATTAAACCATTTTAAGATTATCTACGAGAATAATCTCAATTTCCGCTTGCTGCTTTGAAGAAGAACATGAGAGCAAGATGTCTCCCCGTACCAAAAGGATAGTCATGACCCGTTGGGAAGCAATCAGCTGAAGGACTATACGACATCCACACTGGGGCTCCGTAAGAGGGCCGTGGAACGCATGTTCCCCACGTAGAGCTTACGGCAGGAGGCGTATAAAGCCGCTGGATTGGAGGAGCCTCTTTAGTCTAGTAGTCAGACGTCGGAAATACTCCACGAAGTTGTACCGGCTATCGAGGACTTATCCCAGGTACCTATTTTATTTGGAGTCCCAATGATAGCGGCGTGTTCCGAGGACCATTAAAAGTCCTCGGACCACCCCAAATTCCATTTGCCGGATTTTCTCAATGACTGTCGCAACCTCCTGTATTGCTATTCAGCCGCCGCCTGATGCGACATTCCACCGCAGAGCACCTAGTCGTAACTGATGTCCCACAGAAGCGACCCAGAATCATTTCCTGCGGAATTTCCTTGGTGACTGGGTGAAATGACGGCTCTGTCTGTCAGTTAATCCTAAATTTCGTGAAAGAGGTAAGCGTCCGGTAGTGCCAAGGTGTGTCAAGTGGCATACACATGATGGCGTCCACCGTTGAAGCGTCCTTTCCGGAAGCCATACTGAATTTCCGCCAGATCTGGCCTTACCCGCACCAGATGCATGACCAGGCGGTCTATAATTACCCCTTCAAAGAGCTTGCATACCTCATCAAGCAGCACGATGAGCTGGTATACGAACGGAGAGTCTACAGGGCGACAAGACTTCCTCCTGCCTGCACGGTGGCAGTGTTAGTGCACACCGGACCCGACATGTGTTGGAACACTCCGCCGTAATGATATTGGCATGCGGGCAACAAGACCATTTAGACACAAAATACCTATTGGAGTCATTACCCGCTTCTCAGGGTGCAACTTCCCGAGGACTGGCATCCCCCCAGACGCGTCCATACGGGAACTCCAGTCCACGGGTACATGAGGAGGTTGGACAAACGAAACAAAAGAAAGTCTGAAAATGAATGACCCTTAAATAAAAAATTGCACATTTAACATCAATTACAGGAGCAGTTATTACGATGGGAAGACAAGGTGGACGGATTCTGATATTGTCGGGACACAGATTCAGAGAGCATTACGCGAGGGGTGGAAAAAGAAGATGGCGATGTTCGACACATAAGGGATGCAGAGCTAACGTTTTCACCATTGATGATGATAAAATCATCAAAAATATGAATTTTCATAACCATTAGCCTGTCGAATTTTAGATGTCTTATAGTTGTAGTACAACTATAAGAAATCTAAAATGTTCACTTCTATGAATCCTAAAAAAATACCTATGTTGCATTTTTAACTATTAAAAACAGGTTATTTTACTCGTGTTTTCTTTTTACTGATGTCCTTTATAAGGTACCGTAAAAGAATAAAAATAAACCATTTTAAGATTATCTACGAGGAAAATCTTAATTCCGGCTCGCCGCCTTGCAGAAGAACGTGAAAGAATGCGGTTTCTCCGTACAATTCAGATTGCTATGACCCGTTTAGAAGCGTTCAGATGATGGACCGTTCGCTTCCAAAATAACCACAGCCAAATTGGAGCCCCAGAAGCGGAGATACTCCACGAAGTTCCACCAGTTATCGAGGACGGATCTCAAGTACTTCTGTTATTTGGAATGCTTGTGATATTGACGCGTTCTGAAAACCGTGAAAAACACTAACTGTCCGCCAGATCCGGCCTTACCAGACGCATGATAAGGAAATCCGTAATTATTCCTTTAAAGAGCTTGCCGACCTCATCAAGCAACACGATGGGTCGGTATATGAACTTAGAGTCCTCAGGTCGACATGACTTCCTCCTGCCTAAACGACGGCAGATTTAGTGCACATCGGGCCAGATACACTGTTTTCTGCTACATTCGGAGAGATATATAGCGGAGCGTTCCGCCAGCATGATATTGGCACACAATACTTATTGGAGAGTCATTGCTCGCTTCTCAGTATGCACCAGCCTAGAGACTGGCTTTCCCCCGTACGCGTCCATAAGGTAATTCCAGTCCACGGGTACATGAGGAGGTCGGACGTACGAATCAAAAGTAAGATAAAAATGAATGACTCTTAAATAAAAGTTTGCACATTTCCCATCATTTTCAGGAGCAGTTGTTACGTGGGGCAGAAAAGGTAGACGAATTCTTGTATTGTCGGGACAAAGATTCAGACAGGATTATGCGAAGGGTGGAAAAACAAGATGGCGGTGTTCGACACACAAGGCATGCAGAGCCAACGTTTTCACCGTTGATGATGATATAATTGTCAAATATAAGAATTTTCATAACCATTAGCGTGTCGAAGGCGTGTTCGATTTAAGGATCAGACTATCTTCGTATTATGATTTCTAAATTAGAAAACATGTTGAGTTTTAACTGTTCCAAACAAGTTGTATGTAAATTTATTAAATTATAATTTCATTTATTTAAAAGCATACTACATTGAGGCCAGACCAGTGTAACCCCAGTAATTTATGTCACCGAAATCGAATCAAGGAAACGTAGAACTTACTTATTTACCGTTAATTACAGGACCATTTTTTGGAATGCCTATACAAAGAGGATTGATTCTCCGATTGTCAGGTTACAGATTCGGACAGCAATACTCAAGGAACGGTAAAACAAGATGGCGGTGTTCGACACACAGGCGTCAAGGATGCAGAGCCTATGTCTTTACCATTGGTGATGAACATATGATCATCAAAAAACAAAATTCCCATAACCATTTGCCTGTTGAAAATAAGTACAATTATTAACAACAACGGATTTATTGGATGTCGCTAATGGTCGTATTTGACAAGATGGATAATCGTATATAGGTTGATGCAGTATACACAAACTTTTAGAAGTCTTTCGACAAGGTGGATCATGAATTACTGCTGAGCCAAATAGCCTTCCATAGTATTCGTGGTAACTTGTTGCGTTGGTTCATTTCTTACATCACTAATGGCTGTTAACGGGTTGTAATCTATGGTTGCTATCCTAATGCTATTTAGGTTACCTCTGGCGTCCCTCAAGGCTCTATTCTTGGTCCCCTTTTACACATTATAAATTAAATTGGTAATTGTTTTCATAATTCAAAATGGTTGGTTATATGCAGATGATCTCAAGATATGAGTATAAAGACCGATTCCAAACGTACATAATTGCTAACTTCTCTAAGAGGACTTGGACACGCTGGCAGACTATTGTTATTCATGTAAGCTTCTTCTAAGCATTCCCAAGTGCAACTATATTAATTTCACCGAAAACAAAAACATTATTAGGTTTGCATACTCTTTATGTGGCAACTCGCTGAATAAGATAAACCCGATACGTAACCTAAGCATATTGCTTGAATGTAAGCTCTACTTAGAATTACTTATCGAGCAAATAATTAATAAGGCATACAAGATGCATAGGTTTATAATGAGATCCACTTATGATTTCAAACAGTCCTCTTCGTATCTATGCCTATTATATAAAACGCTAGTCCGTTTTCAGCTTGAATATGCTGTACCCATCTGGAACCCTACTATAAGATATACGCATAATATATTTTGGAAAACGTACTGCTCAGATTTCTTCGTGAAATGTATCATAAATGTCATATAGCCGTACGAACAGTTGCTCAGTAAATACAAACTTTTGACGCTGAGCTCCAGACGTAAATAATTAAAAGCAAAGTCCTTAATACTTATTATTTTAATGTCAATTTTGACTGTATCGACCTAAACTATGTATTATGTTATGCAGTCCTCAGAATTATTCATAGACTACAAGTGCATGCAAGTTTTCTATATGCAACAGGTACTTACTTATCTAATACTGGCCAACGTTTGGAGTCTGCCTAAAAAGTTACACGACTTGGGTAATTATTAGGGTACAATAAAATCTGATGTAGTCAATACCAGTTGAATAATCAAGGTTAATTAAAAGGTCTTGACCATTTTTTGCAGATAGAGACTTATAAAACGTATTGAATCTAAGTATTTTTTTAAAAGATTTAATATTATTAGGGAATTTCTTGACAATAAAAAATGCGAATGATTTTAATTTAGAACATATATCGGTCTCTTTAATGATAAAACTAATAACTAAGAAAAATAAATAACATAAAAGTATCAAACTGTTGGTACAGGCTTTTGACTAATGAACGACAACTGAAATTCGCGTTGCCAGCAACAGATTTTTTATTTCGTTAAAAAATTCCCAAGTCGTTTGTTTTTTTAGACATACTCTACCATTCGGCGAATAGCATAATATACAATAATTTATTTGAACACATTGACATTTTTTCATGCTTCATAAAAACATTCATAAGAGACAATCGTGCACTATCACTGACGTTAAAATGTTTACTTTTAAAATAATTATTTTTATTAGTGTTCTTCTGTTTTTGTATTTATCTATAGCAAGTGATAAAATTGTAATGCATGCAGATTTTTTCCTAGCCTTTTAAAGTCTATTCATTAATGGTAATACGTGAACAGCGCTGTGGGCTACATTATTATTTAAAATATTTATACTATCATATTTTTAATATCACTGTTAATTAAATTGTTATTTAATGTAGCGGTTTATTGTTCCTAAAAGATTAAGACGTTCTAAACAAGTACCAACAAAAATTTTATTTTTTAAAACAGGTTATTTTTTTTTAACTTTTGATTTTCCTTCCTGCTCGGGAGACCGATGACTTGGTGAGGGTCGCGGAAATTCGATAGATGCGAGATGCAAAGTACTGGCAAATGTGGTGACACTTGGGGGAAGGCTTTATTCAGCAGTGGACTTCTTTCGGCTGGAATGAAGGTGATGATGATGAATTTTCTAGGATTTCGTAGATTAACCATTTTACGATTCTTTCGTTGGTCATTTGCCTGTCAAGAATATTTTAGTAGTACGTGGAAATAAATGTCAAATGCTTTATGAAGCCTTTTTTTGAAGTGGGAAAAAGTCTAATAAGTTCTTCCGCTCTAGGGAATATTGGAAGGGCGTGTCAGATTTTTACTGACTAAAACCACACCTATGTTCCTTTAGTTACTCTTTGCGTTCTAGGATCACGGGTTTCCTTTTCTGAAAATCTCCATGGCTCTAGCGGGTATGGGCCCTGCTAGGCATGGTTGAACACTATGTGTAGTCGATGTTACGTTTTTGTTTTGGCTCACGAGCCGTATTTGTTACATCACGGCTATTTAGATTGTAAATATATTTAACACCTCCTGCTCGATAATGCCCTTATATATGTCATACAACCATCACTTAAAGCAAGTCATTCCGTCCCTAGGGAAATAATTCAATATGAACGATCCCCAGGGAATAATGACATTTGAATTTGGAACATCAAAAACCCATTATTTTGAAAAAAAAGACATTAAGTAAATTAAAATGCACGTGCATCCAACAAGTTTTTTCAAAAATCAAACTGGCCACTAACAAAATAAAAAGAAAATTTTGTTACAGATGAGTCTCTTAAAAAAGGAATGAAATAGCGGGAGCGTTATAGCAAATTATAACTTTAGAATCTTACAGTAGTGAATTTTATTTATTTCAAATCATAAAACATGTCGAATGATGAGGTTCAGATTAATGATTGTAAATAATATTTATATTTCTCTAATATATAATTTGTTTTACTAAATTGTCTTTTAATCATCTCACAGATGGTATAAAAATTAGAGTATCCAACAAGGATTTAAAGCTGTCTTACTACTCGCAATCCCGAGCATTGTATTGTTATTTAGCACGCCATTGAGGGATTTATATAACAGTTAATCATGCAAATCCCTCACTGGCGTTCGGGATTAAAACAAGGCAACCTTTTTTTCGTTCGGAATTCAACATGCCGCCTTGCTTTATCACCCAGTCACATAATCTACTATTTGATATTATAAGTAGTTCAATACTTACACTGAAATCAAAGTTTTTGCATGTTTACTTTGTTTTCAGGAGCAGTTTTCACTATGTCCTCCCGAGGGAAACGGATTCTTCTATTATCAGGTCACCGGCTCGGACAACAATACTCAAAGGGGGGTAAGACAAGATGGCAGTGCTCCACCCACATGAATAAGGGATGTAAAGCCGCCGTCTTCACTATTGATGGTAATGATACGATCATCAAAAACAAGAATTTTCATAACCATTCGCCCGTCGAATATTTGGACGATTATTGAAACTTCGCAATTATTTGACTTTATTTAGGTTTAAACAATCTTTATTAATCATAAGAACATATTGTAATTTATCTATAATATGTATGTAGTTAGAAATATATAAGTATGCTTATCAGTTGTCTAGTACTCATAACACAAGCTCTGCTTAACTTGGGCCTAGACGGCGTTGTGTGACAGTTGTGGAATATTATTAGTATATTATATTAAACAATAGTAATCTTACAAGAGATTTAAAATTTAAGTTAAACAATTTGTCGTCTGTAAAAGAAACAAACAATAGGCTAACAACATCACGTAATACAACAATACAATATAACAAGGCATAACAAAATCATCGAAAACAAGCATGTAGGGACATCTTACACAATATGGCAGAGCTGACTGACTAGAGGTCACTGAGGTACCCTTACAATTCGATTTGTAAGAATAAGAATCACAGAGTACGACCGATAGGGATACCACTGTGTTTACTCGTATATGTAGGTGTGTGTTTATATGTGGTAGCTCCGAACCAGCAACCAGGGGCCCAAGTCTGCTATTTTTATAAATTCGTCTTTCCAACACGATTCCATAGTCATTTTGCTACAAGCAGCTAAAGGTTAGTAATCTGCAAAGGTCATAATGACCGATCTTTGATCAGTCAGTGGTCTTTTAGCTGTCAAAATTAAAGTGACATTACTGCTTACTGTTTTTATTTAGAGCGGCCGCCGGCCGGCGTTTTCAGTGTTTTGTATTTGTTACTGTATCAGTGTTTGGTTTTTGTTATGATATAAGTCAAACATTCATTTGTCATTATAAGTACAAGGTTACCATTCTATGTCATTTATTTCAATGGAGTGTCAGTGGTTGATTATTGGAAAGTCATAATGACCAGTGGTTGATCATTTGAAAGTTATGATGAATGATATTAGTAGATTACGAAACATGTCAAAATAAACAATTATGAAATCAATGATAGACCATTCTGACACTATTGTAATAGCAGCCTTGAGGCCCTGGTCGCTGCACAGTGTTGCTCCATCGTAATCGTAAAACTAACTATCCAATAGTCCTATCTTAAGTTTAAAATGCTTTTCTTTACGTCGTGTCGTAAATACATGTTAAAAAGAGTAAATAATTTATAAATTCCATTTTACTCTCTGTCTACTTTTGACCATATTTTTTTAATATAGTGTAACAATAATAAATAATCTTTAAACATATATATAACGCTTCTGTACGTGTGTTTGTCACCTAAAGCAGTACTTATTAGTTTCTTATATTAATTACAATATAACAATTTGTGTGCAATTTTATGATAATAATATATAATGTATGTATGAAAAAAATAAATAAAGGGTGTGAATAACGCTATAACATTTTTCATTAATTAATTAACATAACATACTTTCTGAAGACTATAATAAGGCGAAATAATAATGTAATATGTTTATAGTGATTAATATTACCAAAATACTCAAGAACTTTTAGAGGGTTTTTTTTTGGTAGGTAAAATCATCCAATGACAAATCCCGCCCTCGGGCGGAGCGGGAAGTAGTGTCAGACTCTTACTGACTAAAAACCTACCCCGTTCCTTCGTAGCCTATCGTGCCGGGGCCGAGCATTCCTTTCGGAACTTAACCCATGACCCTAGTAGGCTTCGACCCTGCCTGCTTGAAGTTAGCAGGCTGGGCCTCTTCAGTGTGCTGACAGCTCCTTGAGGCGCGCGGGAACAGAACGCGCCGTCAATGCATTTTACTTTTATTTATTCTTTTACATAATTATTTTTATTTTTATAATCACCGTTCACCGAGTTTCATTCGTCAAGAAATCTGCATTAACTCCAAATAAATATAAATTGTGTGCGCAAAACAAGCACTAGCTCTTTTATTAATAATAACTTTAAAACACATAGGAGCTCACAATGCGTTGAGGCCAAACTAGCGTAACCTAGCGTATTTTGCGTCACTGAAATTGAGTTTGGCTCAATGCCTGTTTGGGCGTCCTTGGCCACTCGGCAATCTTCGGCTGCTGTTATGAGACATCAGAGGCGGCGTGCGGCGGTGGCAGCGACAAGAAGTGCGGCGTGTGGGACCTCACTCGGCTACCGACCTCCGAAGACGACGCACGCGCACTCCATAAGTTTGCCAACAAAGAGATATAGTTGTACATATTCGGGAATTATAATCTATTTAAATTACAGTCCATTCGCCATATCTAGGGACATATCTAAGGGATAGGTTCCTAACAATGCCAGTCACGCAAAATACGCTAAGTTCGATTTCAATGAAACAAAGTCGTGGATTTTACTCATTTTACGTCTCTTTCAGAACCAATTTTCACAATATCCTCCCAAGGGGGACGAATTCTTCGTTTGTCCGGTTACAGATTCGGACAAAAATACTCGAAAAGCGGTAAAACAAGATGGCGGTGTTCGACCCACAAGCATAAGGGATGCAAAGCCACTGTCTTTACCGTTGAAGATGTGATCGTCATAAACAAGAATTTTCATAATCATCTACCTGTCGCATATATGGAAGATTTCTGAGATTTCTTACAAAACTTAATTAGTTATCATTTTTTATTCTTACTTTAAGAATTTTCATAATTATTTACCTGTAATACATTTTTTTTTACCCAAGTTTAACTGCACATATTCTAGAGAGCTATTGCTGGCTTTGATGGGTACAACTTAGTAGTTGGTTTTACCTTTGTTTTTGTGGTATTTAATTTCGAAACAACTTTCCTATTGGAGTTGGCCACGCCCCCAATTCGTTTGTTCGAACAAAGGAGTTGGGGGCCTGGTCAACTCCAAGCAATAACGCAACACGAAACGATTGTAACATGGCTACGGGGGAAGTTCTGAGGGTCGTGACCTTTTTTTTGTGGACTGTATTTCGCCATATTGTCCTATCTTTGGCGATGTGGATGGCATTGCAGACTGTTGTCTTCAGTGTAGCACGGATTTGGTCTAACCAACGTATACTGAAGTACACGGGATGTGTCGGGTATTATAGTGTAGACCGCTACAGGTCATCTTCCTGGCATTGACTTATAAACTTACTTAATGTAATACTAGCAAGTCGCCCCAGCATTAAGGAGCTGTAAAATTCTCTACGATAATGTGGATGTATTACACAGCTAAACCATCCTCATGAATCCACTGTCTATTGATGAAAATTGATTGAAAATCCGTTCACTTTTATCGCGTTTAGGGAGAGCACTCACGAAGCAGTTTTTTTCCGCGACCTCCACGGCAGAGGAAACGGATATTTTATTTCAAAACTCACGAGGCGGTTGATTTGCCGCCGCTGCCGTCGCCGCCGCGACGGTTTCAATTTTCGACCGCAAGCCGTCGGCCGATAGGGCTTGAACGACCGCGCAAACCGCGGCCGTAAACCGTGACGAGAAAACTGATTTAATTTTATAAACTTGCATTCTACAGAAGCTGCGGGCCCGCTATCGTGGCGGCTGTGGGAGAAAAATCGCTTCGTGAGTTTTCTCCCTTATACGTATATATAGTAAGAAATGTGTACTAACTACCTACAGTTCATTGGCCTCGATTAGCTAACGTTTACTTAAATAAATCAATTTCGTACATGCGTAAATTAATTCGAGTTTAAAAAAAAAGTTCTTTATTTTTCTTAATTCTTAATTCTTGATTGTACACAAAAAAAAAAAAACATTTTAATCTTTACAAATCGATAGTGTTTCATGTACCGAATCGACCCTCCGCGGGATAAAAACGACCAAAATTTAACGCTGTATACATGAATATACCAATTGTAATTATTATTGTGATAAGAAATAAAGATTTTCAAATTAAAGAGCGTGTATTCTTCTTCTTCTTTAATATTTTTTTTGTTTGACCCAAATAATCAGCTACACTACCGCCACTGATACGGTCATTAACTTCTCAGGTGCACTTATTATTATGTTGAATTTTACTCATGGTTCAACAGGACGGCCTAAACGAAATCGAGCCAAGACATCAACGACCCCTGATTTCTAATTTTACGTTGTTTCCAGGACCAGTCTTTACAATGTCCTCCCGGGGAGGACGAATTCTTCGACTATCGGGACATAGACTCAGGCAGCAGTACTCAAGGAATGGCAAGACGAGATGGCAGTGTTCCACCCACATGAACAAAGGGTGTAAAGCCATCGTCTTCACTGTTGAAGGTGGTACAATCATCAGAAACAGAAATGTACATAACCATTACCCTGTCGAAGATATGGACGATTTTTGAGGCGCCTCATAATCTCAACAATGTTACTTCTGTATCTACTCACTCTCACCATTGTTAAATCTTTACCTACCTACTTATTAGTATTTATTATGTTCTCTTAACTGCCTACTCAATACATACGTATAATATAAAGTATGCTTCAATTTATTGTGTTTCAATTCCACCGATATAAAATACCAAACTTCTTCATAATGCACTTGCAACATTTTTTTTCTGGCATACGTTCTGACTGAGACCAACGCCCGCCATTAAAAAAGCATGCAAACCAAATAATGATTCTACCTTATTTTAACCTACTTCAAAAAAGGAGGAAGCTTCTGAATATCCTTTTTTTTAGGTTGGAAATCATCTAATGACCGCTCCGCCTAAAGGTGTAAGGCCGTGTCACACTTTTAATGACTAAAACCCACTCCTGTTTGTTCTTTGCCTTCGTTCCAGGGCCCCGGGGTTCTCTTTCGCACAACTCAAGCCCCACTAGGCTTCGACACTGCTGGGCCCAAGCAGAAAAGAATATTAAGCTTCTATTTCTTCTCGTGTCGATCTGACTCAAACTTTGTTCGACCAATATTATAGCCATCTGGACAACTCTGTCGTTATCCTCGTACAAGTCATGGAAGGAGCAGGTGGTAGTACACGCTGGGTATTAAAGGAGATAACGCATAGATTGTGAAGGGGCTCCACACTGGCAAAAGGAAACCCTATTTGGTCGAGATTTCCAGTTACAATATTTATAAAGTATATTAATCTAAACCACACATTAGGTTCTGGCCTGACGAACGAAACAAAATTGACCCATGAAATGAATGTTTCTTTTTATATATTTTTTTTTATTATTGATACATTCGCCTTTGATCAGTATCTTACCTAATGGACAGCGACGATGGGATCAACGTTGAGGCACACTTACCTAGATTGTAAAAAAAAAATAGAAAATAAAAGAAAAAGTAAAAATAAATTAATTAAAAAAATATTAAAGAATAAATTATTATATTCTATTCTATTGTAGCTATCAAACGCTTTAATACCGATAAGAAATTTCATTGGGTTAAACAGCATAAGTAAATCAATACAAAAATTTATATTTTAATATTTATTTTAAAAATTATAGAGCTTAGAATTTTGATACAAATATATTATTAACTTCTGGTTAAACGCAGGAAATTGCTGTAATTGATTTGATATAAACATGTATACTTTATTTGTTTCTAAGTAAAATCTTATCGAATAATAATTATATCATTATCTAGTAGTAGTTAAAGAAGCTCAAGCTATCAGAAAACACATTAATTGACTTTACTTACTCTACGACATTTCCAGGACCGATATACACGATGTCATCCCGAGGGGGGCGAATACTACGTTTGTCGGGTCATCGATTTAGTCAACATTATACAAAACAAGGAAAAACGAGATGGCAGTGCTCCACACACATGAATAAGGGATGCCGAGCCATACTCTTTACTCTTGATGATGGTTCGATTATCAAATGCAAGAATTCACATAACCATTTGCCAGTCGAAAATAACTAACAACTAATGTAGCTAACAATAAAAAGGTTTAAAATTGCGCATTAGTTTTAGTGCTTTTTACCCGACTGCGCCAGAAGGAGGGTTATGTTTTTCGAGAGTATGTATGTATGTATGTATGTATGTATAATTGTTTGGCACGCTCTGCAGCCTGAATGGCTCGATGGATTTTAGCTTGAGAGGTGTCGTTAGATTCGTATTTACTGTGAGAGTGACACTGGGTATATCAAAATAAAAAAAAAACAACATGGCGAATTTTTGGCGCCAAATTCAAATATTTGGCATGCTCTGTAGCCTGAACGGCTCGATGGATTTTAGTTTGCGAGGTGTCGTTAGATTTGTAATTACTGTGAAAGTGACATCGTAAAAAAAAAAAACTTAAAAAGTAAAAAATAAAAAATGGTAATTTAAAAAACTAAAAAACCCGACTGCTTTTCTGAGTATTCATGAAAAAGCCCTAAAACAAGAAAGTCGTTGTAGCAGTCGGGACCCATTCTAGAAAGTCAGCCGTCTAGTCAGTAGATCTATGATGTAATGGGTCCCGACTGCTACAACGACTTTCTTGTTTTAGGGCTTTTTCATGAATACTCAGAAAAGCAGTCGGGTTTTTTAGTTTTTTAAATTACCATTTTTTATTTATGTTTATATTGCCAGCGAAAGCCAGCGTAATTTACGTCACTGAAATTGAGTCGACAACTATATGACCCTTGAATTAATTTTAATCATTTTCCTTCGTTTTCAGGGCCAATGATTACGATATCCGCCCGGGGAGGACGAATTCTGCGTTTATCTGGTCATCGATTCTGGCAGCATTACTCACGAAACGGCAAAACGAGGTGGCAGTGTGCCCACGTCAATAAAGGATGCAGGGCTACACTGTTCACTCTTGATGATGAGACCATCATCAAATACCCGAGTTATCATAATCATCCGCCTGATTAAAGTAGGAACTACTTTTTTAGTAACAATAGCAATAAAAGGTGTCTGCAAACTTAGAATTTTTGTTTATAAAAAATCATAAAGTTTAGACTTAGTCCAGACGAGTAAAACGCAGCGTAATTTACGCTGCCGAAACGAGGATAAGAAATATGACATTTTTTAATTTGAACATGATTTGAAGTTATTAATTTTAGTTGTTTTCAGGGCCAGTGTTCACGGTATCCTCTCGAGGCGGGAGAATCCTGCATTTGTCTGGAAACAGATTCAGCAAGCATTACTCAAAGAACGGTAAAACAAGATGGCAGTGTTGCACTCATATCAATCAAGGCTGTAGGGCAATGCTCTTCACTCTTGATGATGATACGATTGTCAAAAACAAGAATTTACATAATCATGCACCTGTTGAAAATATGGACAACTATTATAACTATTAATTAGGTATTACGATTTACACAAATGCTTTGGGTTTAACTAAAGCATTTGTGTAAATCACGTTAAGTTAAGGCCAGACGAGCTAGAGATTGCAAACCGGACCCGGCCGGGTCCGGTGCCCTTTTTTGACATCCACCGAGCCCGACCATTCATACTCGGCCCGGTCACCAGCCTGGTATGAATGGCCGGGCCCAATAATGTCTAAAAGGGCACCAGGCCGGGCCGGACCCGGCCGGGCCCGGTTTGCAATCTCTAAGACGAGCGCAGCGTAATCTGCATCATTAAAATGTATTTGATAAATGATGCTTATTTGACCCTTCTGAAGTATTAAGAGTTAGTTAAATCTGATGGTTGTTGACAGTTTATCAGTAATCACCTAAAAAAACCTAGAATATTCAGAATTAATATTAACTCGACAGCTCAAATAAAAATGTTATAATGTTACTGTGTTTTATTTAATACATCTTCACCTTGGTTATTTTAATTTAAGACAAAGCCTTTAAAATTAGAAGTTGACTAAATATCAAACTATTTTTTTTAGCCCAAAAACTCTTCAAACTTTTACATTCAAATAGTGTTTTAAACTTACCTTTACTAATTCACGTGAGGAGTAGCTTTCTACATATACACTGTTAAATTTTGGTCGTTTTAATCCCGAGGAGGGTCGATTCGGTGCATGAAATACTATAGATTTGTAAAGATAAAATTAAAAAAATAAAGTACTTTTTTTTAAACTCGAATTAATTTACGTCTGTACGCAATTAATTTCTTTAAGTAACTGACTGCTACTTTACCCGCGTAAAAGTAAAAAAAAATATCCTAAGGGAACATAATCCCGGAATAAAAAAGTCCTCCAATGACATCTCCCGCTCGTGGGCAGAGCGGGAGACAATGTCAGACTTTTATTGACTAAAAACCCACCCCTGTTCCTTCTTTGCCAGTTTTTTCCAATTCCAGGGCTCCGCAATTCACTTTCACATAAATCATGGAAGTCCTCCAATGTGCAAAACAAATATTTGTATTGCCTACAGATAGTTGTTCAGAGTCTGGGTGCGTTCACAAACATGACATACAGATTATATCATGTTGGTGAACGTACCCATAATACAAGGGTAATTCCTAGTGTAGAGCAATGTTTTCTGTTTCTTAAAAAAAAACACGTGGATAGTGGTATCACCCAAAGGGCAATGGAAAGGGCTATGCTCGAAGTTTTCTTGCCTGATCGAATCAGAAATGAAGATAACCGCAAGAGAACCCAGGTTGCCAACATACCACGTAGAATCGCCAAATTTAAGTGGCAATGGGCTGGGCACATTGCACGCAGAACAGATGGCCGTTGGGGCTGAAAGGTTTTGGAGTGACGACCGCGTATCTGAAGACGCAGCTTTGAAAGGCCTCCCACAAGGTGGACCGATGACCTGGTCAGGGTCGCTGGAGTCCGTTAGATACGGGACGCATAGGACCGGTGGTTGTGGCGACACTTGGGGGAAGCCTATGACTAAATGATGGTGATGATGATGAGTTTTATTTTTAAGCGAGAGAAAACGTGTATTTGGGAGTGTTAGTTGTATATTTGACGTTCTTGTAATAATAAACATTGTTCTTTTCAGCAACTTTCTGTGAAACAAAAAGAGGGGCTCGTGTATTATTAATGGATGGTTATATGTTCTACCGGCATCGAAACACAGGAATGAAAACGAGATGGTACTGCGCAACACACTACAGACTAGGGTGCAAAGCAAATGTATTTACAGTCGATAACACTTTTCTTAAAATTCATAATCTACATAATCATGAATCTGTCGTCTAATAGTATAGATACAGGCCATAATGGCCGTGGGCTTGCGGACGGCGAGCAATGAGCAGCTAGCTGTCCAGTAACCCCGGGTCAATCAGGGCCCGATACCTGCTAGGGCTGCGGATCGTTCGAAGGCATTATAGTACGCGGCAAATAAATTGATGTGTTTGCGCACAGCCTCCTACTTTGATTGGGACCCGAAAATCGGTTACTGCGTTTTCGAGGTCGACCGCCATGATGGTTCAATTTCTGTGACAAGCATTACCCTTATAATGTTCTCACTGCTGCGACTCAGACCTCCTCTCTAGGAGAGGGAATGGGCCGTAATCCACTACGCGGGCCCAGTGCGGGTTGGTGGATGTCACATGTCTTCGAATTTTAGGTTCTAAGACGTTTCCTCACGATCTTTTCCTTCAACGTTTTGAGAGCAGTAGTGATGAAATAAATTACACAAAGTAATGCACCTGGCTAGGTTTAAACACGCGAGCTACAACTCGTAAGTCAGGGCGGTTACCACTCGGCCACCACTGCTCTAGCCGTGGTGGATGGTTCAACTTATTTTCCGCGTGCTATGACTCTCAAAAAGAGTAACTGCAAGAATCTGTAGGGAATGCAGGGGGAGGGGGCGGGATCTGCTGCCTATAGGGTTGCTTTGAAATGTATTTACTATAGTAACGATTTCTTTTATTTCTGTGTTTTGCCTGTCTATCTGTTGACTGTAGTCGAATGGTAGATAGGTATTTGGCGATTGTAGTCTAAACTGTTTAGTACGTTTCTCTTCTTATGTCTGTGATGTCTATATAAATTAGATTTTAGTCTTCATTTTCGTAAATCGGATAAATTGGTGTACGTTTACTATAGTAGACATAATTATGTATAAGTATTGCTTAAGTTGAAGAAAAAAAACCGTGAACTAACTAATCTGTATTTTATTATATTAACTCTAACACACTGCGCACTACACACTGTGAAATTTAGAAAATTTGTTTTCCTACGGCAGACCGACTTGCCATAAGGAGTACTTTGGAAGCATAAAAAGTAAAAAAAAACTATTTACAAAAAAAAAATTAACAGACTTCACTAAAAAAAAAACAATAATAATAAAAGGATCAAAACAACTTTAATTTCAGAAGTCGGTGTTTTTCGGTATTGTTTGTTTCTTATTTTACACCGAATTCCGAAATTAAAGTTATTTTAATCCTTTTAGTGTTTTTTTAGTGAAGTCTGATATTTCTTTTTTGAAAATAGTTTTTTTTTTTACTTTTACCGTATGCTTCGAAAGTACTCCCTATGGCAAGTCGTTCTGCCGCGGGAAAACAATCACAAAAATTTTCACGGTGTATATAGTAATTAACAATCACATTGATAATTGTCCAAATAAAAAAAAATACTGTGTTTGTGAATCGTTTCATTGCACCGATATATTAAATCTATTTTCACTACCAGGCTTATATACACCGGGTCCTGGTTCGGGCCTTCTTTTGCGAAGCAGTAATGCCAGTGATGGAAACGGCCGCACACGACGACGAGGAATGGGTAGCTCGCCGTCCGGCCGTCCGGTAACAGTACGGTCCAGCAGTGGTATTCTCTAATTTAACAGCCTTCAGAGCAGCGTTGGCAGCAGCAACGAAATCCAAATAGGCTTAGGGGCTTTACACTTGGAGCAACTTGAGTTAACGTTTACGGTTGCCACAATTTATGGCAATCTATGAGCAACTTTCATAGCGGCACCGGCATTGCCGGGCACAGGGAGATAGGAGGGTGTGAAATAGCGCGTTGCGATTCACGGTTAAGGAAACCGGCAACTTTAAAAACCGGAATAATATTTAACAGTTGCTAGTTGCGGCAATTAACTAACTTAGTCATCGATTACAGCAACTGAAAACTGTTGACGATCACCGGAACTCGAAACTGGAATTGCTATGTGTGCGCAGTCCAACTGAAATATATAGGGTGACTGGTAATTAGTAAACGATACTTAAACACGTTATTGTAGTCATGATAACAAATAACTTTTACTACGGGACCAAAACAGAAATCGCGAAAAAATCTGCCAAGTTCAATACATTTATGTTCGCCTAACTGGTCAAAATATATTGAACTTCGCATTTTTTTTCGCGATTTCAGGTTTGGTCCCATAATAAAAGTACCTACACTGGCACTGTATTTACGATGGGTCAAGGCAACCCCATTTGGAGAACTAATTGAAAGATTTTTATTATTTAATTTTATTACTGATACCTAACTCTTCGAAATACGTACCAGGGGCTGCCTTTGGGTGCTTGTATTGCTATCACATGCTATATTTACTGTGGTGTAATGGCTATGTAGGTAGTCTCAAAAATAATGACATGATGTATTTGACACCTATCAGTGGCTATCGAACGGCCGACGGCAGCAGTAATTTAGAGCGAATATACACTGTTCAATTTTGATTGTTTTAATCCCGTGGAGGGTCGATTCGGTACATGAAATACTATCGATTTGTAAAGATAAAATAAAAAATAAAGTACTTTTTCAAAAACTCGAATTAATATACATGTACGAAAATAATTTCTTTAAGTAAACGTCAGCTGGGCGAGTTCAATGACCTGTAGGTGGTTAGTACTGAAAGACCGAAAACTACCTTGAAGGTCATTGACTCGTTAACTTAAAGAAATTAATTTCGTACATACGTAAAAAAATTGGGGTTTAAAAAAAACACGGGATTAAAACGATTAAAATTTAACTGTGTATAGTTGTCGCTATATTGATTAGCCGTAAAATCATAGATATCCGGAGATATGCCTTCATTGCGAAATAATAAGGAGTCCCAGCGCAACCGCTTATCTCCCACCAAAATAATTACAACATTCACAAATAGTTTATTAAGACACACACTTAAAATTGGTACACGCACACTAAGAAGAAAGCAGTTACACTAAATCAATTTCTAATAGTACACCTAAATAGAATGGGCGGGGTATTCACTTATAAGAGCCGAATTCACCAA
This sequence comes from Leucania comma, assembly GCA_958295575.1. Taxonomy (NCBI): domain Eukaryota; kingdom Metazoa; phylum Arthropoda; class Insecta; order Lepidoptera; family Noctuidae; genus Leucania; species Leucania comma. The sequence continues at coordinate 20,105,159 of OY282473.1, forward strand.
TAAACTAATCGCGATTCGTTCAAACAAAACGCAGTTTGAGCGACTAATCGAGATTATAACTTCATTTTGCGTTTCACCGCGATGAATTGAACCTAGTTTACGCTAAACTCAGTTTCAATTCTTTTGTTGTCACCCATGTTTACGACACGGGTCTTTAAACTAGATTACGCTGAGCTCAGTTTAGTTGAACTAAGTTTTTATATTGAATGATGAAATCAGCCCTAAACAATATAGTTTTTGCGAGTTTGACAATATCGAGGCGCCACGTGCCACGCCCCCAAGGCATATCCCTCGATATCCGTGAGTGCAATACACTTACCTTTCTTTCAAGACGTGCTTTCACAATGTCTGGGTTATCTTTTCAGCTGATGCGGTCTTCACAACAACTAAAAGAGGAGCCCGTCTAATAATTCTGTATGGGTATACATACACCCGGCATTTGGACTCGGGGATCAAGACCCGCTGGCACTGTTCAAGTTATAAGAAAGGATGCAAAGCAGTGTTATTCACTGTTGAGAACAGGATCATTAAAGTCAACTATGAACATAACCATATGCCAAAATACGCATGAAATGTACGACTATCGAAACTTAGGCCGTGTTTACGGAGACGCGGCGCGTTGCGTGGTGCGTTGGGCGTTTCGTCGTACATTGCAGCAGCGGGCTGCGTCATCGCTCGCGCAAACACAAACATAATATGTCAATGTACGACGGACCGCCCGACGCGCCGCGCAACGCACCGCGTATCCGTAATCGAGCACTTAGGATAAACCAGCTATACGCACCTAAACACCTAATTTTAAATGCGTTTCTTAGTTTTACAACTGAGGCACATTACCGACTGGGGAATCTGTACCTAGTTTACTATATCTCCATGTTTGGCAAGACACTGTGAACTTTTTTACAGCTTTGAAAGGGAGATCCTTGTGCTCACAAATTGTCAAAGAACTTGTCCAAATGTCTTGTAGATATTTTGTTTGACCTAAAAGTTAGCTTTTACCTTGGATAGAGGATAAGCGGTGCCATCATCATCATCTGCCTTTTAATGTTCCCACTGCTGGGTGGCTGAGACACAGGCCTCCTCTCTAAGAGAGGGAATGGGCCGTTATCCACCACGCGGGCCCAATGCGGGTTGGTGAATGTCACACGTCTTCGAATTTTTTTTTTTTTTTGGTTCTCGGACATGCCATACAGCGGTGCCATACAGCGTGGCAATGCTGCCAGTATTTTGGGTATATTACAGATTTACGCGGATAGCGATGTGTAGGAGTTTTTAATGCCATACTTTAGAATTTAGGTGACTTTTACTCATCATATTTTTAGTTAGTTCTTAAGGTTTTTGTTTTATTTTTTGATTGGAGTGTTTTTTTTTTTAATAGGTAAGTAGTTGATAGTTTGAAATTAAATAACTTTAAAAGAGGTTTTTTATACGATCCGTCGTTTATATGTCTGCGACTTTATCAAAAACTATATACTTATTTAAATAGCGTTTTTGATATCTAGACGTGTTTTTTTTATATGGAAGTTTTTAGTGTATTAGGGTTTGATGAAAATTATTGGGGATAATAATAATATTCCACAACTATTACACAGCGCTGTCTAGTCTTAAGCTAAGCAGAGCTTGTGTTATGAGTACTAGACAACTGATAAATATACTTATATTTTTCTAAATACATACATATTGTAGATAAATTATACTCAGATACAGAACAAATGATCGTGCTCATCACACAAACATTTGTCCTGGGATAGACGAATGAACTTTTCAATAACTACCAGCAAATGAGCCGCGATTACTCCGATCATATGACTATAATATGAGTTTGCACTGTTACATAGCACACGGTCACTTGAATATATTCTGACTACCTTCTGCCAGCGGCTTCGCCCGCGTGATAGTAGATTTCTCCATACAAATATTGAACTCCCGTTTCATCCTCCTAGAAGTTTTTTTTTATTTGTAGATAAAATCATCCAATGACAAATCCCGCCCTTGGGTGGGGCGGGAAATAGTGTCAGACTCTTACTGACTAAAAACTTACCCTGTTCCATTCATTGCCTTTGTCCCAGGGCCCGTGGTGACATTTTCACATAACCTTTGGCCTTAGAAAATTCTGTCTTAGTGCTCGACTACGTCATATAAGAAACGTCGTGCAAAATTTCATGCAAGTTCCAGCAATTTCGGTTGTGCGTTGATATGTCAATTAGTCAGTTTTCTCCTTTTATATACCTACTGGAGGAGGCCTGAGTCCCAGCAGTGGGAACATTAAATAGGTTGATAATGATGATGATAAACCTTTTGCCCGCGGCTTCGCTCCCCCTCTACCCTACTCTACCCTACACTACCCTACACTACCCTACTCTACCCTACTCTACCCTACTCTACCATACTCTATACCCTATAACAATAAATGAGCAGGTTCTGGATTTATTTTTATTTAACATAATTTTGTTTAATAAAAATGTCCGTCTCCTGATTCTAAGCTACCTTCGTACCAACTTTCAACCAAATCGGTTTAGCCGTTCTTGAGTTATAAATACTGTAACTAACACGACTTTCTTTTATAATATAGAAGATATACCTAGATAGGGTATATGCAGATGTGTATAGTTCACCCTGGTTCACTCTCATTTCACAAAGATCACCAATGTGTAGATTTTTTTTATGGTAGGTAGAATCATCAAATGACAAATCCTGCCCTTGGGTGGGGCGGGAGATAGTGTTAGACTCTTACTGACTAAAAACCTACCCTGCTCCTTTCATTGCCTTTGTCCCAGGGCCCCGGGGTTCATTTTCACAAATGTGTAGATTGGGTCATTATTGTATTACTATATCCAAAAAAAAAGTTCCTTTCCGTAGGAGTTGCTCAATATTTAGTTTTAGTTGTAGTTGTAGAAAGCCACAAAAAAAAAGAGAAAAATTTAAAACTAAAAAAATAGTTTTATTTTCGGAAGTCGGTATCAAGAAACTAAGAAACGTCGGTATTTTTTTGGAAGCCGGTCCAATTTTTCCTTTTTTTTATTTTTTTAACTGTACTTACATAAAAGCCCTTTTACAGGTCATAATTTAAAAATCGTGTTCAAATTAAATATTGTATTATTTTACCGTGACTGTTAGAAGATATTTTCCAATTCTTCAAGATATATAAAAAAAAACTATCGTCAACCAATAAGTCCTGTATACGTTTATGTATTTTTTTTTTTCATTTCCTATTGATCTACCCATTGAAGGGTTAATAAAAATGGTTCCTATAGATGTAATTCTTTTCTTTTATTTTTATTTGTGTTCTATTTTATGTCCTCGTACCTATACTTGTATACTTTTTCTATCTCACCAAGGCGGTTACCCTTCACTTACACTTATAGTGTGTGCGTGATATCGGAAAACTCAGGGTCATAGAAAATAATAGCTTACGTACACATATTATGTGTACACACCACCGAGGTCAACCCCCCCTTTGTGAGAAAAAACGATGTCTCGACGCCAGCCGATGGTCAAGGTCAAGGCTATTGGAAATTTGGTAGTATAGACAATGGCAAAAGTATGAATTGTAATTACAGTCGAGAGCTTTTGAAACTGTAAAGCAAGTAAAAACTTTATCATTTTAGTGCTAAATTAGTGCCAAATCTAGCACTGAAAGTGCTGAGTTCGCAACACCAAACGAAGCGCGTGACGCCATATTGCCTGCCCCCACCTTTCTAATCTCCGGCCAGTGAAACGTCAAAGCCACCAAAACAAAAGTGGTCCTCTTGACGGCGCATTGAACTTGTTCAGATATTCCTTTTAATTAATCGAGTTTTTATATACGACAAGTTTACAAATGGTTCACAAATATTACGATTGTGGCAGTTTAGATAAATCAAATTCTCTAGGGGGAGGGGGGGCGTAGCGCCTCCCTGCCTCCCCTTGGCGACTCCCTTGTCTCATATGCATGCGGTTTTAAGGCAAAAAATATAAATTTTTTCAAGAAACACGATTGCACGGATATTGATATAATCAATGTCATGACGTTATATAGGTTAAAATTAATGTATTTTAATTTATAAAAAAAGAAATAGCTTTTCAACTTTTGATCAGCTGCAATGTCCTAATAGTGTTAAAAATTTAGGTTAAATGATTATTTATTTTAATTATAAATTAAATTATTGAATTAAATTATTATACAATTATTGAAGTAAATTATTATTCAATTATTGAATCTAATTATTATTCAGTTATTGAATTAAATTATTATTTAATTAATTATTTTCTTTCAGCAATATTTACAACATCGGCAAAAGGAGCCCCAATAATAATGCTACAGGGCTACAGGTATAGCCGCCATTACGTCTTAGGTCTAAAAACCCGTTGGTATTGCACCACACATCACAACAGAGGATGTAGAGCTGTAATTATGACTATCGGACATGACATAATTAAGGTTAATAGTGACCATAGTCATGATATTGTGCACGAAAAAAAGTATAGACCTGTTTTTTAAAGAAATAAATTTACTTTTAATAAATAATGTGGAGTTATTTCGACAGCGCCGGCTCTTATCTCTGTCCTTGTCTATCAGTGACTGAAGTTGGTGTAGATGTGTGAGTTTTGAGTCCAAATTTTCTGATTGCGATGTTAGCGCGTAATTTTTCTTCTCTTATAATATATCAATGTTTTTAATAGTTTTTATTTTTTTAACGGTAAAAATAATATTGGTTTTTACAGGTGCAGTGTACGCAAGATCTAAAAGAGGGGCCAGAGTCATAATTCTAGAAGGGTACTCTTTTTACCACCATCGCACCACAGGGCTGAGGACTCGATGGTTCTGTGCCAGCCATCGTAACAAGGGATGTAAAGCCGTAGTCTTTACCGTTTGTGACCAAATTATCAAAGCTAACAATGAGCATTATCATCCACCTAATGACGTGTAGTGACGAGTTGAACCAACCAACCTATCCTTGAACCCTTTAGCCGCTTGTGTCGAATTCGTCCGGCGACTGTTTTCGTGCTCTATTCGCCAGGGTCATGAGTTTAAAACTGGGTACTCGCATCTCTTTTAGTTCTTTAATCCCCATAGTTCACACAATGCTGACGAGATGGAGTATTTGGTCGTGGATGCGTGACCCTGGCGAATTAATCGCATTTAGTTGCCTTTTTTTAGATTGGAAATAAACTCAAGGCTTCCAGCCCAGCTCGCCGTCTATTGGTAGCTCGCCGTCCAGATGTTTGATGATTTAATTAAATACCTACAAGATTAAAATAAATAAATAAAAAAGATAAAAAAATAGAATTCGTGTCCGTGTCTAATGATTTTGTAATGTAATTATATTTCAAATTTATGGTATGCATGGATGTATTTAAATTTTGAAATCAAGTAATTGTCAAAAAAAAAATATATATGTAAAAAGCATAATATTAAATTGTAGACAGATAAAATTTTGTTTGTTATTTGTATCGTTTTTCCCACTTTATTCTGTAGGTATTTCACATATTAAAGTCTGTGTATGACCATGTTTAAGACATATTTTGGATAGTGTTTGCCTTAGGATTTTAATGCAAGCAAAACCGCAGGCGGAAGCAAGTTAAAAAAATATTGGTAATTATTTTAGGTTAAATGTTCGACTTCTTTAAATATTTAAATAGCAATTTTAATTTTATATACATAACAAAAAAAAATCTTTACCATGGAAGTGTACGAGTATTTAAATAAGAATAATTAAAACTTATAGAAAATAAATTAGACAAGTTACGCACTTTTGATAGTATTTTTTTCTTGATTTAGGATTTTTTAATACGCCTATTTTTTTTTTATTACTTTGGATATTCCGTGAAGGTGAAAATAATTGTAATAAATAATAAAATATTTATGAAACTAAACGACTTCTACCACCGTTTTGCATAACGCAATACTCAAATTGAATATTTTTTTCTTTAGTAGCGATGTATTTGTTGGTTCAGGCAAATAACATACTAGATACGCGTGCGCAAACCCTGTCATTGCAATCGAACCGCAAACAGTTGTTATGGAACCTAAAAACTGCAAAGACCACATGTATCAAACGACATTTTTCAACACACTCGATAATAATCTTCCTTTGTACATTTGCGTTCCATGAAGATAAATAAAGAAATAAAACTTCATTAGTATACTTATTATTTAGTAAAAACATGATTGTGAGAAATGTCTCGCAGATATTTTAATTTATTCGTAGTGTAGCCATAACTGCACTAGTGTAAAATACACCACTAGGGGCGGGTTTTCGAGTTTTTGTGCTGTAGAAAATAGATGTATTTTTCCATGTACTGCTGCTGTTCCATTGTATGTTATAGATGCTTTTCAAATGGTCTTTTTTTTTCATTACGTTTGATTTATTTACTTAGGCATCAAGCCCGTATTTGCTCGCAGTAAGAGAGGCGCTGTTTTACTCGTTTTCGATGGACGCAATTTTTCCCGCCAACTTATCAGTGGACTGAAGACGCGATGGTTTTGCTCCACTCATCATTCCAAAGGCTGCAAGGCAGTGATCTTCACCATAGATAACTGTATCGTTAGAATTAATAATAATCATAATCATTAGTAATCTAAAGGTACGTTTAGACTGCGACACCTTATATGGTTTACTCACTAAGTGTATCGTATAAAGTGTTGTAGTCTAAACGGACCTTTAGCACTCACTGTTTTGTCCACTGCTGAGCTTTAGTTTTACTTTTTAAGATTATTCATAACTTGGCAATGTACCGGAATTAGTTTCAGATATACGAGTATGTTTTTGCTAAATCGAAAACTCCACTTTATCGAACTTAGTCAAATAATTGCCTCAAAATCCACCTAATTCTGACAGTTTATGTAACTATAGTAATAGTGCTTATGTATCTATAGGGCAAAAGAAAAAAAATAAATATCTCAGTGGGGCTCCCCTACAACAAACGTGATTTTTTGCCTTTTTCTGCTACTGACGGTACGGAACCATTTGTGCGCGAGTTCGACTCGCACTTGGCCGGTTTTTTTTTCGTTTCTGTCACCTAATACTATTTGTATAAGTAGATACCTACTGTGATTACTGAAGCCATATTTTTTTTATAATCTAATGACTTTAACCTTAGTTTACTTGTCCAAGTTACCAGCGGCATTGGTAACTGCAGCCGTCGACACGTTTGCAGCAGCTGTTGATGCTTGACGACGGCCGTCGACATTCCAACAAATTAATGAAGATCAGCGGCAACCGTCGTGTGTGTCAAGTGTCAGTGTGAACTGTCGACGGCTGCAGTTACCCGTCGACAACATACCGCTCGTGTGAATGAGCTCGTTTTGTTAGATTAGGCATCATACATTAGACTATGATAAAATATCAAGAATCTGGAAAATTCTTACAGATAATAAAAATGTAAATAGAAATAATGGCGTTTTATTCCTTTATTATCAGGCAACTAAGGCCTAGTAAGTTGTTTGCGGCATAGCGTTTATATTGCATAGCAGGTTTACGTTTGACCTCTATCTCACATGATTGTAAACGTTAATGTGGTAGATGATGAAGCACGCTTACCTAGAAGTGGCCTATTCAATTTTGATTTCAATAATTTAATTTCTATTCTGGGACAACAAACCCTACCAATGATTCAAAAGTTTGCCAAACTACACTACCATCAGTTAGGATAAAACTGGATGTCAGCATTTTACCTGGAGCGACTGCCTAGCTGACCTCCAAAAGATAGCAATTGACCATATTTCGAATTACAGATCTGAGCTCAAATGGATGCCCATTCGCCAAAGGAGAAGTTTACGCGCACTTACTACACTTTTCTCTCTGCTCAACTCTGCCACCCCTCCTTCTTATCTTATATCACACTTTCAATATCTATGTTCTTCTAATACTACGAATCTGCGTTCTTCTAACAATCTTCTACTGCTTTGTCTTTCTCATACTTCTGATTGTGTTCATTCTTCCTTTCATATACAGTCTATACTTCTGTGGAATGCGCTTCCTCTCGACATCAGGACGGCCACCAGTCAGTATGCATTTAAGCGGAAGTTGCGGCATTATTTTATACACAAACAGCGGAGTCATCTCAAAAACTCCTTTCATTCAATTTTTATATATTATATATTTATATTAAAGTAGGTCATATTATATTAATTATATTTTTATGTTTATTTAATGTCGAAATTCGTTTGGAACATTCAACTACATAATATGTAATTATATTTTTACTCTTTTATTTTCAGGTGCCATGTTTACGAATTCTAAGAGAGGGGCCCGTATTATACAAGTAGAGGGGTACAGATTTTCACGACATTACATCTTGGGGGAAAGAACGAGATGGCATTGTGGCTCTCATCATAATAAGGGCTGTCGAGCGAAGGTGATCACCATCAGCGATAGTATCGTCAGCATTGACAATACACATAATCATCCTGTAATGAGAAATAACTATTTGCCGGGTCCTGAAACATCAAAATCTTACTTCGCAAATTGTAATTGACGTCGTCTGGTGTAAAGTGTAAATAGTTTTTGCTTTTTAGAGATTTTCTCCTATTTATAGTAAATTATTACAAATATTTTATTATATGACATATTTTTTTTTCTGTTTTGATTGCTTTTGCCTGATTTTTTATACCAATTCTTAAGTAGACTTTAAAGTTATACACCGTTAAATTTTGGTAGTTTTAATCCCGCAGAGGGTCGATTCGGTACATGAAACCCTATCGATCTGTAAAGATAAAAATGAAAAATAAAGTACTTTTTTTTAAACTCGAATTAATTTACGCATGTACGAAAGTAATTTCTTTAAGTAAACGTCAGCTGATCGAGGTCAATGAACTGTATGTGTTAGTACTCGTTCATGTACTGAATCGACCCTCTTCGGGATTAAAACGACTAAAATTTAACGGTGTATAATACTGTTTCTAATCTTAAACTGTTATTTAATATTATTCTCAGTGAAACAACCTCAATAGTGTTTGTATGCCTAATATAAGGTAGATTGTACAAGGCTCACTCCATTATTGTTATATCTTATTTTATGAACCTACAATCGCTGCCATTTTGTTTTGATATGCCGAATTATTCCGAAACATGGCAAATCTTTTTTTACGCGTCAAAAGTGGAAAAAATAAGGCGATATCTGTTTAAAAAATGCTTATCGTATAATATGTGCAATTATCCTGCCCTCTGCCACTTAAGGTTAAATTCACGACGCGGTTTTTACCCGCGGCCACCGCGGTTGCGTTCCTGCAGCTTCTTTAGAATGCAGATACATATTATTATGTAAAAAATTAAAGCGCATTTCACGACACGTTTTACCCCCGCGGTCTACGCGGTTGTTCGCGGCTACCGTTGCATTCACGGGCCGTCTTGCGATAATCACCTGCCCGATTTGCGGGCGCAACCGCTGCATAGCCGTACAAAACTGCGGTCTCGCAAGTCGAGAAATAAAGTAGCGGTTTCCTCTACCGCGGCGGGCGCGGCTGAAAACCGTATCGCGAGTTCTTAGCCTAAGTTTGGCGATTCATCGGCCTTTGTCGGTAACCTTGTTTCTCCTGCGGACGTCTTAATTTCTGATCCGATTACATAAGGAAACTCCGTGCATAGCCCTCTCCAATACTCACAAAACAGATGTTCGATAGTGCCGTAAGGTTCTGGAGTGGCGACCACGTGTCGGAAGACAGCATTGAAAGACCTCCCACAAGGTGGACCGACGAGCTGTTGGGGGTCGTGAGAGTCCGATGGATGCGAGATGCACAGGACCGTTCGTTGTGGCGACACTTGGAGGAGGCCTATGTCTAGTAATGGACGTCTTTCGGCTGAAATGATGATGACTGCAAATATCGGAAATTCGCACGTATCTTTTTTAAGATTTTAATACGTTCTTTTCTGTAATCATCAGTTCAACCGCTTGCAGCTAGTGTTATTTTTTTATACATACAATATAATCTACATTGTACATGTCGATTCTGGAAATAAATAATAATAAAAGAAACAATTGTTTTATTAACAGCCTATCCCCAGTTTTTAATGTTTCTAAATGTCGTAAGTCACATATTTAATAATTTTTTCAAAGAATTGTTTTAGGGTTCCGTATCTCAAAAGGAAAAAGCGGAACCCCTATAGGATAGGAGGAGGCTGACCGCATCAGGCAGAGGCAACGGGGCGCTCGCCCCAGCTACCGCCGGGATTCCGTTCCCGATTTCCGGCCACCGTCGCGGGCTTGCGGATGGCGTGCAGTGGGTAGCACGCTGTCCTATCGTCCGGTAACCGACCGGACCAAGCCCATGTCGTCGACGGCGCGTTCTGTTCCCGCGCGCCTCAAGGAGCTGTCAGCACACCGAAGAGGCCCCGAAAGGAATGCCCGGCCCCGGCACGATAGGCTACGAAGGAGCGGGGCAGGTTTTTAGTCAGTAAGAGTCTGACACTACTTCTCGCTCCGCCCAAGGGCGGGATTTGTCATCGCATGATTTTACCTACCATAAAAAACCCTTATAATATGATTACTTTGTTGTCCGTCTGTCTGTCTGACTATCTCTCACGACCCTTTATCTCGGGAACGCGTAGAGGTATCGAGTTGAAATTAAAGCCGTATACTCAAATCTGCGGTTCCTTGAAGCTGTGAAAAAATCAAAGTTCTAAGTTGACGAAAAAATTATTAGTATAAAACAAAGTCGCTTCCCGCTGTCTGTCCCTATGTATGCCTAGATATTTAAAACTACGCAACGGATTTTGATGCGGTTTTTAATAGATAGAGTGATTCTAGAGGAAGAGTTTTTTGACTGGCCTGTTAGTCTAGTCTAGTGGTTAGTGACCCTGACTGCTATGCCGGAGGTCGTGGGTTCGATTCCCACCCAGGACAAATGTTTGTGTGATGAGCACGATAATTTGTTCTATGTATGGGTGTAATTTATCTTAATTTATTTATCAGTAAAGTTGTCTAGTACCCATATCACAAGCTCTGCTTAGCTTGGGACTAGATGGCGTTGTGTGATAGTTGTGGCATATATTATATTATTATTATATTATTTATATGTATAATACATGCAAAATATTGCATTGCACCCGTGCGAAGGCGGGGCGGGTCGCTAGTATTATATAAACGCGATAGTTTAAATATGTATTGTTGTATGTAACTCTTTCACGCAAAAACTACTGAACGGATTTCTATGAAACTTGGTACACAGATAGACCATGTCTTAGAATAGCCCATAGAATACCCCGCAAATATGTCCCCATGGGATATTTTCATGCGGGCGAAGGCGCTGGCAGCAGTTTGGGGTGAACAATAGCTAAGTAAATGAGAGCAATGGTGGCCGAGTGGTATCGGCCCCGACTTACCAGTTGTAGGTCGAGGGTTCAAACCCAACCAGGCGCATTACTTTGTGTAATTTATTTTATCACCACTGCTCTCAAAATGTTGAGGAAACCGGCATGTCTTAGAACCAAACATTCGAAGACATGTGATATTTAGGAGGAGGCCGCACGCGAGAGGCAACGTCCCTCACGACCCTGCCGCCGCGGGGATTCCGATTTCGATCCTGATTTCCAGCCAACGTAGGCCGGATCAAGCCCAGGAGTTGTCAGCAAACCGTAGAGACCCAGCCTGCTAGCTGCAGGCAGGCAGGGTCGAAGCCTACTGGGGCCAAGGGTTTGCTTCCGAAAGGAAAGCCCGGCCCTAGTATCCGGCCACGAAGGAACGGGGTGGGTATTTAGTCAGTAAGAGTCTGACACTATCTCCTGCTCCGCGCAAGGGCGGGAGATGTCATCAATGTCATCAAACACCAACAAAAAAAAAGACATGTGATATCCACTAACCCGCACTGGGCCCGCGTGGTAGATTACGGCCTATTCCCTCTCCTAGAGAAGAGGCCTGAGTTCAAGCAATGGGAACACTATAAGGCTGATGTTAATAGGCAAACTCACTCCTGGCAAACCTATTGTCGTGATCTAACGTTATCATTTCATTACAGGACCAGTATTCACCTTATCTAAAAAAGGCACCCGTCTATTAATATTTGCTGGATATCGATTCTCCCAGCATCGCATAACAGGACACAAGATTCGTTGGTATTGTTCGACGAATCATAATAGAAAGTGCAAAGCGGTGATATTTACGATTGGCGATGAAATTATTAGTATGAAAAATGAACATAATCATCGTGCTTTTGAAAAAAATGCTTGACCTAGATTTTGTTTCATCATCATCATTTTCAGAAAGAAAGAAAGAAGAGGAAGAATAACATTTTATTTGCCGGAATCATAATTAAAACAAGCTACATACATTTTGGAAGAAAAACGTATAATACACCGTTAAATTTTGGTCATTTTAATCCCGCGGAGGGTCTATTCGGTACATGAATAAATATCGCTTTGATCGATTTTTTTACGAAATTAATTTCTTTAAATAAACGTCAGCTGAGCGAGGCCATTGAACTATAGGTAGGCCAGCCTCGGCCAATCGCCATAATGTTAACGGGGTTTCCTCGTTTATACAATGGCTACACAATAGCGATTGGTCGAGGCTGGGCCCACATAATGCCTCGTTTATGTCGTGGACTATGGAAAATATAAATAGTAGGTATAATAATATTCCATAACTTTTACACAACGCCATCTAGTCCCAAATTAAGTGTGCTATGAGTAGTACAAGACAACTGATGAACATATGAGTCTAAACGCATTCAATTTACAGATATTTTACACCCAGATACAGAACAAATGATTGTGCTCATCACACAAACATTTGTTTTGGGTTGGAATTGAAACCACTGGACCAATAGGCCAGTCAAATATGACTTATAATAGTTCCTTCGCTTGTGACAATATTGTGATAATTCTAATAGAGTAAGATTTCAAGTTAAGTTAGAATAATTTAAAAAAAAAGAAAAAAAAAAGGAAAAACTGACTGACATATCAACACGCTGCTGAAAGTATAGCAGCGTGAAATTTTGCATATGGTGTTTTTATGACGTAGGTGACCACTGGAGAGGATTTTTTAATTCACCCCCTAAGGGGACGAAACCAAGGTTCAAAGTATGTATGGAGAGACCTACTTTCATGCAAGCAAGGACGCTGGCAGTAGCTAGTCGATTATACATTATGTTTAATGTAATAAAATGTCTAAATACTGTTATAATAAAATATATCTTTTTGAAATTTGCTTTGTGATGTTATTTTACTCTACCTATAATATAATTATTGCCTTTTAGCATCTTCTAAACTAAAACGTGCATAAATCTAATGTTATTATGGTATGTGAAAAAGACATTATAATTACTACTAATACTTACTACTAATAATACTAATTCCATTTCAAGCAAAGAATTGTGCACTGGATCCTACCCTCGAATATGTTTTCTCTCTATAACTCAAAGGTTTGCTGGGAGAAAACTCATTTCTGAGTTAAGCTCGCCTTTGTACATGAACTGTTTGTATCTCTATATGCTATGTTATATTTTTGTGTACAATGAAGAATTAAGAATTAAGAAAGATTTTGATGCTGAAAAAAATATAACTAAATGAAAATAGGCACAAGGCTTTTTTTATTTTATTAAATTATCTTCCAGGAGCCGTGTTCGCGCGATCAAAGAGAGGGGCCCGAGTTATCAATTTAGGAGGGTACAATTTCTATCGACAATGTGACTATGGACTTAAAACTCGCTGGTACTGCGCCACAAACCATAGCAAAGGGTGCCGAGCAGCCATCATAACTATCACTCATACTAATAATATTATTAAGATTAATAATCAGCATAATCATTGATTGTCAATCAAATAGAAGCCAGCCGAGCTTCTTGTTTTTTTTTTTTTTAATTAAAATATACGTAATCGCATTTCCTTTTTTCGGCATGTCATTGACGGCCGTACAAATTGCTACTGAACTAGGCCTTGCTGAATGCTAACTGATTAACACAACAGTATTTATAAAGAAGTTATTACTTGTTACTAAGTAAAATCTTATTAAGTTTTACCGTAGGTTGGTAATTAATTAAAACACAGGTGGAAGCTCGAAACAGAATGTTTATTTGGTGATTTGCTTAGCCTATATATACAATTTTGAATTATGCAAAACCCCTAAAATAATAGCGGACCAATCACAAACGAGCTAGTGCGCGGGTCCGCCGTCCTATCAAAATGTGTCGCTGCTGTCGCCTCTTCGGTTTACTCGGTACGTAGATTTGTAACTACATATAAACATACGTGCCGGCGCGCGCGCCTTAGTGATCTATGAGGCGCGCGGTCGTTCATGCTGTCTGTAGGTGTCTGGTACAAAGTCATTACTTGACGTTTGAAATCTTCATTCAAAATTTAAATATTTCTTAACTATAGAATACAAATTACTTAAGTAGTGACTTTAACTCGAGAATTTAGTTTTACTTGTTTATAAATACGGTTGTAAGTGATACTTGTAACTTAGTAACTGCTTCTTCTTATCAAATCGATGGTTCTTTTCCCTCAAAGTTTTTGGGCCCTGTAGGTTGCCATTTTTATAGCGGCGTCAGTCCTGGTTTCCACCAAAGTGGAGAGGAGAGGAGACGAGAGGAGATGTGCTGCGAAGCTGGCAGGTTATTTCCACCAAAGCAGAGAGATGTGAGCTTTGTGTAGCAGAGATGTGAGCTGTGAGAGACAAGACGCGGGAAGAAGGCAGCGGGGTGCGGGGTGCGCAAGTGCGTGCACTGCCCGGCGGCCCAACCAGACACTTCTCCGCTCTGCCCCCCACCACTTGCTCGCTCGCCGCACAAAATTCTATAGAAAAATGAGAAATCTTTCCTCTCCGCTTGATCGATTTCCACCAAAGCTATACGGAGAAGAGATGTGGAAATAACGAAATCGGATTTATTTATTCAAACACATCTCCTCTTCTCTTCACTTTAGTGGATACCGGTCCTCAGTGGCGTTTTAAGTCCACCAAAGCGGAGGTCTGCAGGGACACTTTGGGCACTCTAATAAGTGAAGAACTTAGTTACTTAAAATTTTATAAATTCACTCAACTCAGGCGACAGCTAATAATTAATTTTCGGATCAGAATCACAGGTATGCCAAATTCATAATTATAGACTACACTGTGTAGTGTCTACTCATATACACCATCACATTTATTCGTGTCCAATAATCGATATAATTTTCTTCATTTAGATTTATTTAATTCATTATCTAATTAAATAATTATAGTATAAGATAGAACTGTAACTCTGTAATGGAGTTTAATGTGTGAGAAACAATAAAAATATTATAATTTTTATAATGTATTTTATTCTAAATTAAGGAGAAGTGACACATGCCGCTGAGGCTGTTCCACTTATAAAAGAAAGATAGAAGGGGAAGGGGTGTATAATACACGGCAAATAAGTTGAACTAAAATGGCCGTCGTTGCTATAGTTACGCACAGCCCCCCACTGTACCGCACTTCGATTGAGACTCGGAAATCTGTTTTTTTTTAATAGATATAAACTAGTGCTTGATTGCAATCTTACTTGATGGTAAGTAGTGATGCAATCGTTGATGGTGAGGCGAACTAGTTTATTAAGAGCATTTTTGTTACTATTTTGTTTGAACTTATATGAGCGTATTGTAAAGCATTGAAGATAAGTACGAATAAACAAAATAGTCACCCAAAATCTTCACTTTGTTCTACCCTACTTGGCCCTACGTGCCCATACACTTACGTGTGTGAACAAATAGGGTACTCCGACGCGTGGGTCATGTGAACAGGCGCACCGTACATTGGTATCAGACGGGTATATATACGTATTTGATGTAACAGCTAAGTGAGTGCGGTCGGAAAGCCAGAGGCGAGTACCCATATGCCTCAATCACACGTACCGAGTTAAAAGGCGAGACAGTAAAATGTTACTCGGCCGAGACAGAGATTTAAGCGAGTTATAGAAATAAGCGCTCGGCCGAGCCCTCGGTGCTATGTTTATAGGTACCGAGTATTCGGCCGAGAACACGATCTCGCCTGTTTGCTCGATATGTGTCATCAAGTCATTAGAGACGTGCTTTTTGTTAAGCGGCCCTAAAGTTGGTGATCGATGTACGAGTCAATACCGCGGTTTTATAGACCGTCGGTTTTACTCGCGGCTCGTTGGTGCTGATCGACTAGCGAGTAAAACAGTTTTGAACGACGAGCTGAGTAGAAAATGAAGCAAATACGACGAGGCGCGAGCCAGGCCCGTCGTTCGTATTGCAATGATACACTGGCGAGCTTTACCGATGATCTATAAGACCATGGTTTTACTCGCCCGTCGATCAGGGACTCATGAGTGAATGTGTTGCTAGTCGTGGCTCTGAAGAGAATCTTTGGACTTTCCAACATGGTAAAAGGAATAGTCAGCTAGACTCTAAGTTATCGGAAGACTTGTCTCTAGTTCGAGCAGGCAGAGGACTTGCCTACTATCGTAACTGTGCCGTGTCCAGCGCTAGATGGAGACAATCTCTGTCTCCATACCGCCATGAGATCCTCTCGGAACTCTGTGCGCTATTGAGGCGGCTTCCGACAGAAACTGGTGAAAGGGGTAAAGTAGTATTAGTGGATTTGTTTTGATTTTGGACTCCGACGAATCTGTGACTATGGCAGTCGATTTTGGTCTTGAATTTAGATTAAAATTGCTGTGTTCATCAGAAACTTGTAGTAAGACCTGTCTTATTATTAAAAATATTTACACGAAAATGTTTTTTAATTTTTAGTAGGTGCTGCTATGGATTCGCAAGAACCATCGACTTTTCATAATCAAGGAGGTTTTCAAACAATTACATCTAAAAGGAGAAAACCTTTACTTCTACGTGCTGGATACAGATATGAAATTAAAAGAATAAATAAAAATAAATCAACAGTGTGGCGTTGTGCGAGACGGCAGATCTGTCATGCGATTTTAATAATTACACATGCTAATACTATCAAAAGAGACGACAATCATGATTGTCAGCCGGACAGAACTAAAAATGAAAGCGATATTGAGAAAGAAAAAGTTAAAAAGACGGAGAAAAAGAAATTGTTACATTTGTAGCTCTGCCTGTACCAGCTATTTTTAACCGACTTCGAAAAAGAGGCTCATACAGCCTCTTTTTCGAAGTCGGCTGTATGTATTTTTTTTATGTATTTTCACCGATATCTCAGTCAATTGTAGACCGATTTTGGTTTTTTTTTTTGTTTTGATTAAAAGATTATAGACTCGAATTGGGCCCATAGAAATATTGTTTGATCTGATGACGTACTTCGAAGATATAGAGCGGAACTCTTCAAAAAATCATAGCAAAACTGTTGTAACAATTAAAATAGCTTTGTTTATACTAGTTGTCGGAGACTGCTGACTGAAGGAAGGAGATACATAGAACTGATCTGATGATTTAGCGAAGGTAGTTACCGGAATTCTGTAATAAATACGGATGATTTGCTGATGGAACTGAAAGGCGGAAGGTATTATTAATCTATTTAAATTTGGCTGAGGGGTACTACAACTAAAAAGTGTGTAATGATTTTTTTTTACTACCGTTTACAATATAAAAAGTTTTTTTAAAGCAACGGTCGATTATTTAAAAAACGAAGGCTATACTTAAGATGAGCGCCAGGTTAACTATGTTGATTATTCGTATAATCAAAATAGTCTTCCAAAGTGTTTGTGTACGGGCACGTGGGGCGCCCGTATGCATGACTGTAGGTATTGAGGTAACAGTGAGTTAGAAAGCCAGTGGAGAGAGTCCTTAGAAATGTGTTTTTTTTGTTTGTTTTTTAAGCGTGCCAAAGAGTAAATGTGCCGATGCATATAGCTCTGAAGAGAAATGACGTTACCGAGTGACATCTATCTAGGTTGCTTCTCGAGCATACGACGCCGTGGCGTCTCTCCAGCCATTCCCCAAAAAAGTGACTTACCTCCTGCTGCAATTGTGGCGTACCCAGCACTTGGTTGCGTCAGTCATTGTCTCCATACCGCCATGAATTCCAGCTGGAACTCTGTCCGCTATACTGCCATTTGTCGCAGCTTCTGACATAAACTGGTAAAAATAGCATTTAGTAGTCTGGAACATTTGAAACCAAACTGAAAACACCAGTGGCATTAAGTCCGCCTTTGTACACTAGTGCATAAAGCTTTAATAAATAAATAAATAAAATAAATTTGTAATAATTTTACTACAAATTTACTTTTTGTCTTGACTTTAGACTCCGGTGAGTCTGTAACTTTGATTTACACTAAAATGTATATGTACTATCGCGGTCATTTCTACCTGATCACTTAAAAAAAAATTCACTTGAATCCTGCGGCGCGACGCCAAACCAAACTCTTTGAAGTTTTTGTTTCGAGTGCAAGCAAAAATGAATTTATCGGTGGTCAGGCGGATGTGTCTTTGATGGGACGTCGGAAACTTGTAGTTAGGATCCTATTTTAATATTAAATCAATAATACTTAAAACTATTAACGTTTGGTAGATGCAGTTATGGACTCGCAAGAACCATCCACATCTCATAATCAAGCACCTTTTCAAACGATTACGTCACAAAGAGGAAAACCTTTACTTCTTCGGGCTGGATACAGATATGACATCAAGAGAATAAATAAAAATAAATCAACTGTATGGCGTTGTGTGAAACGACAGTTCTGTCAAGCGATTTTAATAATTACTCGTGATAATACTATTCAAAGAGACGACAATCATGATTGTCAGCCGGACAGAACTAAAAATGAAAGAGATATTGAGATGGAACAGGTTAAAAAGAAGAATAAAAGGAAAAGGAAAAAAAGAGTTGTTACTGATGTAGTTTTGACTGTTCCAGCTGTTTTTAAAGAAATGGACGACAATTTAAAAGACAAAGACTAGACTTAAGGTAAAAGTGCAAAGGTAAACGGCGAAATTCAAATGTTTTTTGATTTTTTTTTTTTGTTTTTTTGCATTGTTTTTTTTATAAAACAGTCATTCATTCATTAACATACTACTTGACACTTATACAAATTTTAAAAAAAGAAATGTTGAAATGCGCGGGCTATTTTAGATCATTCCTCTTATTAAAAAATAAGTAGTATCAGAAAAGAAAGATCGCTTATTATTTTGGTTTATTATTATTTAACTAACCTACGTGTATGAATATTTATCATTAATTAATGTGTTTAACTATGCCAAATAGTAATGATTTAATCTGTTTTTTACTGACAATGTTGTAATGATTAAATATTTTAACAATGTTTATGTTTTATTTCCTCACTAACACTTTTGCTATTGATCGTACCTTTTCTCATTTTCATAGTAACATGGGACGAGTTGTAGAATGAAAATTTGATCTATTTTTTATTTTCTGCAAGTCGGCCTATACGGGCCATAGGTTGTGTAGGACGAGTTCATACTCGTAAATTAATCACAAGTACTGAAGATGTTGCTGTGTGTACTTTCAGACTTTATCATTTTGCCGAAATATGTTCGGCACTGGTATTCAAAAACTATTTTTTTTTATGATGGGATGGGTAATTATCAAATGACTTCTCCCGCTCGCAAGTGGAGCGAGCAGGCGTGTCCAAACTTTTGGGGGTAATATCAAGTGCAAATAAAAGTTGTTTTTTTGTTTTGGAGGCCCAAATTGTCCTACTTCTGGCGAAATAGCTCCTCAGAAGTCTTTCCAGGAATTTGTTTTCCGCGCTACTTTGTACCAAGCGCGCCAAAGTCGTCTCACCTTTTAACACAGATAAATAAAACTGCCTAGTTTAAAGTTGTAGGTTACAGAAAGAGAAGAAAAGAAAAGATTGGGGGTCAGTTACGGGACAATTTGAGACAACAGTAAAACACACGATCCACCCTGTTTTTAAGTCTGTTAATAACACTGCAGCTTCTTGCCAAAGTTTATAAACGAGGCTTCCTTTTCAGGCTTCAAGTACATCACTTCAAATCAAGGAAGGACATTGATATCCCGTGGCGGGTATACCTACTGTCTGCAATTGAGGAAGGGTGAACGATGCCGCTGGTATTGCTCTACTCATCACACCAAAGGTTGCAGAGCGAATATTCATACATATTATAACGCCATTATTAAGATAAATGATACTCATAATCATGCGCCAAAGCAACCGGTTGGGAATTTCGTAAATAGTTCTTACCATATTATATCAGGTTAGGTACTAAATAATAATAAATGTACATGTACATATATTAATGATATTGTTCAGGCATGGGCCATAGTTCTAAGCAACTAGTCCACTTTAGGACTTTTTCCATATGTCGCAATATTTTCCAACCAACTGAGGGTTGTCCTTGGGTTCTCTAGCATAGTGCCTACAAGGATAATCGTCGGACGGTATCATATTCCATGAAAATTGTCTAAAGGGTCTCTGCGAGTTGGCTTAGGTCCCTCATAGGCCTTCCAAAGGTCCAAGACCTCAGGGTCTTGAGATAAATAATTAAAAAAACATAAATAAACCAATTGTCTTGGCGGGTGAGGATTTCGTAATGTGGGATATAGACTCTGCAACCATGGTAACGATAGCACTCGTGTCAACCAATAGCTTACCACGAGCCTCAACCATCAGCTTATGAGGCTCTCATTCGGAGGCTGGATCAAGGGCTTGATTTAGAAAGCAGTGCTTCCCGACGCGGCTCGTATAGTATCCTGTGTTATTCCGGGGTATGGTCTACCCTTATACCAAATTGTAATAAATCCGTTTAATCCTGAAGGAGTAACACACACACACATACTCATGCATACAAACTTTTGCTTTTCTATTAGTGTGAAGTGTGATTTAACAGAGGTCAGTATTCAATGCAATAATATAATTTATAATACCAATAAAGCACCAATAAGTATTATGATACTTAGTTGTAAGGTTTTGAAAATAAAGATTATGAGGAACTTTAATTATTTTTATATCTATTTTCAAAAATTATGTATTTTACACTCTCGAATTAATTTACAGAATTATATTTGGATTATATGGCTGGGCTGCATAAGGATCCCACACACTGTATTATATTTACACATTTTTTATTTGTTTAAGTACTGATTAAGTATGTAACTTTCTTGGTGTACAATAAAGTTTTATTCTATTCTATATTAATTAATTTTTATGTTTATAAATACCAATACTAATTCTCTGATCCTGTTTGATTTTGGAACAAGAACAGCAGTTGCTATTCTTGTTCAAACATGGCGTAACGCAAACACAGCGCAGACGCAACGGCGTTTTAGTTCCAAAAAGAAGATGCCAATGAAAGGATACTTTTATTTCCGCGAGAGAGCTCGAAATAAGTCTTCAAGAATATGCTCGCATGAAAATTTTATATTTGAAAATTATATTATAATTAATAATAGAAAAGTACTTTAGTTTTTTTTTTCTTTATAAATCGACAGTGTACTAAAAATAATTTTGGATTATTTTGGATTTTGGATTATTTTTAGTACACTGTCGATTTATAAAGAAAAAAAAACTAAAGTACTTTTCTATTAATAATTATAATATAATTTCACATCCAAGCAAAGACATGAAGTGAAAAATCTTCAAGGCTAGAGTGAATAGGCTCTTAATAAACTAGTGCGCCTCACCATCAACGATTGCATCTTTGCTTACCAGCAGGTGTGATCGCAGCCAAGTACATACTAGTTTATATTATTAAAAAAAAGTCAAGTGTAGAGTGTACATCTTTCTGTCGAAATGTCAGCATATTTGATATTACGGAAAATTGTAAAGTGCTGTTTGAACACGGTATTAAAAAGGAAAAATTCTACAGTCGATTTCAGATCTGCCATTGCAAGTTACCAGATGTTTGAGAATAAGATAGAAATTGAACTTACCGCACCCAGTAGACCTAGACCAGGGCGAGGAAAACATCGTCTCATATCTAAGGAAGGGAAAGTCAAAGATGTGCGAAGAACTTGCCAGCAATGTTATAAGAACAATGTCAAAATAATGGGAAGAGTACAAGCAAAAAATAGATCTAAAAAAGTTATAACATTTTGTCCTGGTTGTCCGTCACGACCTCATCTCTGCATTACCTGTTATGATATGTCTCATAGATAATTATATATAATTTACAGATTTCTTTTCCTTCATAAAGTAACATATTATGTTACACACTGTTAAATTTTGGTCGTTTTAATAAGATAAAAATGAAAAATAAAGAAGGTACTTTTTTTCAAAAAATCGAATTAATATACGCATATACGAAATTAATTTCGTAAAATAGTGTTTTGATGTACCGAATCGATCTTCCGCGGGATTAAAACGACCAACATTTAACGGTGTATATAAATAAATATAGATTTGCAATTTTATAAATACCGGACTTTTAGCGTCGTGTTTATGATTCCAGGATTTTATAGGATGTAGGTGTTATTAACATGTTACTTACTTCCTCCATACTTTTACCTAAATGACCGATCTCTGGAACATAATATCAATGTTACATTTTAACTATTTTTGTTTAATAGTAATAATAATACTAATTATAATTCCTTACTTATATTTTTACTTCCTACTTTTCACAATGTGTACAAGAGTAATAAATAAAAAACAAAAGTTATATTGCCAAAGTAATTTTCTCAAACTATTTTTTTTAGTCTGGTCACCGATGTCCGACCCGGCAATGTTACAAATTTTATCGACAAATTCACCTCTACATAGCTAAATACTGCATACTGCAAAACAGATCAACTCACCGGGCTGCAAAAATTAAATGGCCGCCATTTCAAAACAGGAGACAAAATGCCTTGTCATGGTGGATTTGTCTATAAAACTGACCACTATCCCTCACCCTTAATGGGTCCGACACCGGTAACCAGACACACTGTATAGCTGAAAGAGATAGCTTTTTATTTTTATGTGTTTAACTTACTAAATAAAACATGGCCACAAGGCAACAAATCGCCCGACAAGGCCTAAATGGGCCAAAAAGTGAACCATGATTATTACGGATCTTAACTTTATTTATGTTATTAAAAAACTGATTGTATATTATTTTTGTTTCATTTTTATCAAAGAGATTTAGTACTCGGCCACAGTGGCAGCGCGGTGTGGGCAGCGGCGCGGGCGCGGGTACGCACGCGTTTTGCTTGGCCACACTGGCAGCGCGGTGCGGGGAGCGGCGGTTGCCATAACCTGTTTCAAAATAAATCTAAATCTAAAAATGAATCAAGTTAATTTTTTGATCCACTGTCAATGTTTTCTGACTAACTGTAAAAACTGTAAATACAGTTAAAATCAGACTGAAATCCCCGCCCCCACGCGTGTTACCGATCCCCGCCCGCGCACTCACTGTGGCCACTTGTATGAACTCATTTATCAAATGAGTTCACACAAATGGCTTCTACTATTATAAATCACCACGCAAAACAAACCGATGGCTTTTTATGGTTCCGGAACCCTTATAGGATCACCGTCTGGTTGTCTGTCCGTCTGTCTGTCAAGACCCTTTATTTTTTTGAGATAGTAAATCATCCGATGACTTCTCAAAGGGGCGAGAGAGCGTGTCAGACATTTAGTGATTAAAACTTACCTGTGTCCTTCAGTTGCCCTTTGCGTTCCAGGACATCTTTATCTCTTCCGGTAATTCTTGTTGCCCCAGCGGGCATCAGCCCTTCTAGGCCCCTACGGTTTTGTTGATATCTCGTGAGGGTGCGCGTGGGACACTACGTGCCGTCCACAGCTTGGGTCTTTACCGGGCAGCCAGACTGCGAGCTATACAGTGCTCATCAAGTCTGAACAAACCGATCGATGGGAAGGTTTTGATCCATGTGATAGAAATTTATGTTTGGAATGCTTTCTGTACATACAAAAAGCGTGAAAAAGAATCCAAAATACGTAGAATATAGAGAGCAATTAATAAACAGTGTATTGCAACTTCACACAGGTGTAACTGGCAAAGATTTCGTTCAAGAAGTGGAACTGCCTTGGCTAAAAGTTAATCAAGAGACTCCACGCATATTACAACCATCTTCTTGTCTTCAATCTGAAAGTATCGGACACTGGCCAAACCGTATACGAGCGAAAGAAAATACGACAAAGAAATATTCCTTTTTGCCTTGCAGAGTTTGTCAGTCCAAAAAGCTTCGTCGTGAAACTAGCTATAGATGCAAAGGTTGCCCTAAGCTACCACCACTTTGTCCAGAATGTTTCGAAGAATGGCATTGCTCCAAGACTTTGACTGATTAATGTATTACTGTATAGGAAATCTCACTTACTGAAATGAATGTGAGAACACTGTAGACTCTGTGGATTCATAGATTACTATGTATATTATGCTTTTGGATACCTATTAATATCGTTATATGGAAATATTGCAGATTCAATAATTTTTTTAAAAGAGTAAGAGTAATCAGTCATATTATTATTTAGATAATGTTACGAAATGGGTATTAGTACCGAAAAAAGAATGTCAAATTTCAAAATTATTTATTTTACATAAGCACGGTTCCAAATGGTTGTTTGCTATGGAGAAGAACCGGCAAGAAACGCCGCTGTGACTCTTTAAAAAAAAAGATTAATTCTACAATATTTTCATATTGCGCACAATATTATAAGATATGAGAGAACAATGTAGTCTAATCAACTTTATACCCAAAAGCACAATAAAAATAGTAAACTATGTATCCGGTGAGTCTACAGTGTACTCATATTAGCTCTCAAAACACCTGAGGTTCAGGTTTATCCTAGGGTAATTAGGTCTATTATTATTTTAAACTATTTCTGTTCTAGTTTAAGGCCACATTTACTGTAAACTTTCATGTTACTTCTTCTTAATAAAGATGACAGATTTTTTAACGCTACTAAATTTTATAATAAAGTATTGTTATTCTTACTTGTGTTGTTAATTATTTATTTAACAGTTCATGTACACACATTAATAGATAAAAATTAATACAGAAACAGAAAAGTAAGTACATAGGTGATGCTTATTTCTAAAGAAATCTCTTCCAGCATACCTGCGAAAGGTGAATTGGAAAAAAAAGAAATGTAGACAGAGTGTGTAAACGAGATAAGAAAAAAGAAGAATACAAATAAAACTGTTATCTATGAAATATACAATTTAAAAAAAACTAGTGGCATAAATATATACACACACATAGCAAAATAAATATCACAATAATACATACTGAATTACATACATAAAAGCAACTACGACGAAATAGAGAGATAGTGTTCTTTCACTCCTTTCTTGAAAACTGCAAGAGTGTATGTAAACTCCACGCAGGCGTATACCAAGCGTTTAATGACGAATACGCGTCTATGGAGCTACGGGCCCGTATACCGTAAGCTTTACTTTCCACACAATGTTCAATCAGTTTTGTGAATTGGCTTTCTATTTGTTTTTTTTTAAACCGAACTTCATTTGTTTCACAAAATAATAGGTATGAGAACCTATGAAATTGCCGTTTAGTAAAGGAGTAATGCGGAGCGGAGTTGCAGACTGTGTCTGTCTACCAGAGCGGAGCGAGGCTGCAGACTTTGTCTGTCTACCAGAGCGGAGCGTGGCTGCAGACTGTGTCTGTCTACCAGAGCGGAGCGAGGCTGCGGAGCGGAGTGAGAAAGTAATGCGGAGCGGAGTTACAGACTGTTTTAGCTGTATTGTTATAGCGCCCGCACTCTTTTCTTCTCTCCTCATCTTCTCCTTGCTTTCCCGCTCCGCTTGCCCACTCCGTTGCTCCGCTCCGCTTCCCTGTTTGGTATGAATGCTTACACTAGTTTGTACTCCCTATACACTGAAGAAGAGTGGAGATTTTTGGTAATCCTATAGGTTCATATTTCTCCGTTTCTCCGCTCTCGCTCACAGCCTCGTCTATCCACTTCGGTGGACAGGCAGCCTTAATACAAAGTTTATTTAAATTCAATCAAAGTAACCCGTTTAAGAAACGGCAATTTCATAGGTAAAGATCTATTACTTACTCAAGTTTTTTGTTTCAGATCCAATATTCACTACAACCAGCAAAGGGTCTACAGTAGTCCTCCTAAATGGTTACAAATTCACCAAGCATACAGTTCGGGGCACGAAGATTAGATGGCGCTGTAGTCATCACTACTCAAAACACTGTCCTGCTGCTGTGTACACTTACCTGGATAAGGTATATAGGAGTACGTACGAACATACCCATTTGCCATTGTGGGCGGAGTAGACTGGGTAATATTTAGAAAAAAAAAACTGTTTAAATTAGGAACTGTTTATTTTCTACACTACAATTGCTATAGGATGGTGCAGGTGACAGCTGTCAAATTTATACAATGTAGCTACCTATCCTTTTCTCTCATCTTAAAGTTGCATATTTTCGTCCTGCTGTCATCCTACCCATGTTATGTAAAAATCGCTTTAGTATGCAGCTAAATCAGTTAACACAAGTTGAAGACGACTAGGTTTAACATTATCTATGCAACATTGGTTTTAGTATATGTGAAACCCGAAACACGTGTGTTATATTTTTATGTAAAGAGCCTATGCACAAAATTTCATTACTGTATCATGAAATAAGCTCGTTATGTTAACTGCTTGTCCGCAAAAATACATGGTCACCGAGCCATCAAGGCGACTGGAGGTTGTTTTGCTCTCTGCAACGACTTTCGTGATCTGTGTTGTACTTAGTGTCGGTGGTGTCCAACTTGTGACCTTTTTTAAATATTTTTGGGAAAAAATATACGAGTAACATGATGTAAAAAAATATTGAAATCGATTCAGTTACTGATTCTGAACAAATTATATTTAGGTTTCGCTTATACTAAAAATAAAGTTGTATATAGTCAGGTTACAAAGATATTAATTGCCAGTAAGCGCTCGCTTAATGTGAAATCCATGGTCCTGAACGTTACCATTTTATCGGTAGATGGCGCTAAACTAAACTCGATATTTTGATTTTAGTGTAATTGAAATATTTAAGATTTAAGGAAATGGTATCTGCAGAAATCAATCATTCAGCTCTAACTTCAGTATAGTCGTTTGTTAGTTTTTTTTATTATTGATATAAACTAGTGCTTGACTGCAATCCCAGCAAGCAATAAGCAGTGCTTAACTGCTTACTTAGCTTAACTGCAATCCAATCGTTGATGGTGATTCACACCAGTTTATTGAGAGCCAGAGAGAATTAGGCGGATATTAAGGCAATAAATTGACTAAATTCTATAAAATGGAATGTACCAGTTTCTAGGGATATTTGTTTTTACTACAACACTATCTGGCGGAAAAATGGCGCTCATAGCTTTTACTTTAAACTATTAGGAGACGAAATTTTTGATAATTTTAATTTATTATTATAATTTTGTAAATAAATACCTACGTATCTATCACGCTGATTTATATTTTAATCTTGCATAAAATTTGAGGCTGACATGCAAAATGCAAAAATCTTGTAATAAATTTGAATTAAACTAGACTACATTATTTAGCTTATTTTTGTTTTTTATTTCCTTGCTCGACTCTTTCATTTAAGTAAGTATTCACATGACTGATGAAGACTTTTCTAATGCTAACATTAACCTTATTTAATACAATTTAAAATATTAGATTATAATTTTTCATAATTATTATTCCATGTCTGTGATCAAACATGGCTGCACACCAAGCAAAGCCTATTTATTTTATATTTATAGTGATGACGCATAATAAAATTGTAGGTAATAACAAAATATGTTGTCAAAAAACTTAATGTGAGAATAATGCATCAATTTTTGAAACGAAAGTTACACCAAAATTAAGGCCTACTGTCTACGGTCGCTTAGCTTCATAAACGCGTATTCGTCATTATACGCTTGGTGTACACACATCACACACACAGCTCGCAGCTTACATACAAAGCTATCAAACACTACGCAACGTCGTCGACGCAGTCGTGACGTCGCCGTGTCGTTCCCGCTTCGTCGACAACGTTTCATTGACGTGAGGACTACGCGTCTATGAAGCTATGCGTCCATTATCAGCGCCTAATGTGAAATAGGCATATCGTTATACGCACATCAACTACTGGGACTGGCATCATTTGACTTTCTGTCTCATTAATTTCGTTTCAAAAACCAGCCTCCCTAGCCATGTTACAATCGTTTCGTTTTGCGTTAGCGCTTGGAGTTGGCCACGCCCCCAACTCCTTTGTTCGAACAAACGAATTGGGGGCGTGGTCAACTCCAAGCGTTAACGCAAAAAGAAACTATTGTAACTTGGCTAGGGGAGCAGGTGTAAGATTTGTGTAATCATGAGTTTAGAATAAGTAATATACATGGACAACTGTATGATAGACCATTTAAATATACTTATTTTTATAAGCCTACAGATATTTAAAGAGCTAAGATTTATAATATGTAATTTTACTTGATAACCTGTCCATTTTTTGTAAATATACTGATGCCATTTTTTTTTTACTTTTGCCAATTCTTATCTATTTTTTTTTAAGATTATGACAACACTGTCATGGCACCATGGTTATAATAATTGTGACATTTTAACTATGTAAGTAGAATATTTTAGTTAATTATAAAAGAGGTTTGTCTTTTTCAGGTACTTCTACAAGGCTGCGTACAACTGGTTTGAAAATATAATTTAAAATTTATGATTATTTTAAATTAACGTTTTGAATGCTGTTTAAATCAGGGATGTTCTGGAACTCTAGAACCGTAACCGAAACTACCCAATTTATTTATTGGATCTCCAACAAAGGACACACAGAGTCTGTCTAAAAAGTCAAACGACTTTAAGAAACTTTAAACAAAAAATCTGTCGCTGGCAACGCGAATTTTATTGTCACTCACTTGTCAGTTTAATGTTTTTATTTATTTATTTTTTCTTAGCAGTTTTATCAATAAAGAGACCAAAATATGTTCTAAATGTAAATCGTTTGCATTTTTTTACTGTAAAAAAGTTCTTTAATAATATGATATAATTTTAAAACTTTATATTTTAAAACATAATCATTTAAAACTTATACTTGATACGTTTTATAAGGTTCTATCAGTAAACAGCGACCGAAACCTTTTAATTAACTTGATTATTCAACCAGTGTTGACTACATCATATATCGATGTACCCTAATAGTTACCGAAATCTTTTGACTTTTTAGACAAACTCTACATTAATAAAAAACGGTAATTTAAAAAACTAAAAAACCCGACTGCTTTT
The DNA here is from genome assembly GCA_958295575.1 of Leucania comma. NCBI lineage: Eukaryota > Metazoa > Arthropoda > Insecta > Lepidoptera > Noctuidae > Leucania > Leucania comma. The sequence goes on from OY282473.1 coordinate 20,134,183, forward strand.
CTGAGTATTCATGAAAAAACCCTAAAACAAGAAAGTCGTTGTACCCGATTGCACTTAGCTATATAATATTTTAAATACAAGATAAATTGTAGCAGTCGGGACCCATTCTAGAAATGGAGGCTTAGTGAATTGAGAGCACATACCTATTGCAGCTTACTCCAATCTACTGACTAGACGGCTGACTTTCTAGAATGAGTCCTGACTGCTACAATTTATCTGCCAATCATTTGAATTTGACGCCAAAAATCCGCCATTTTGTTATTTTTATTTTGATATACCCAGTGTCACTCTCACAGTAAATGCGAATCTAACGACACCTCTCAAGCAAAAATCCATCGAGGCGTTCAGGCTGCAGAGCGTGCCAAACAATTATACATACATACATACTTACATACATACTCTCGAAAAACATAACCCTCCTTCTGGCGCAGTCGGGTAAAAATCACAACTACACATGGGCTCCTTTAACGTATGCTCCTTCAGTTACAAGAAACTACAGCATGCATATCCGAAATAAAAATATATCCGTAACCGTAACCAAAACCGATATGAAATTTTCGGATAGTTTCGAATAAAGTCGGAGTCAAAATTACAGGTATTTTGACAAGCCTGTAATTTTCATTCATTTCTTGTCTAGCAAAGTTTGACTTTTATTTCTAGTCTACAAACAAAACAATAAAAGTATTTTTGTAGGCTAGCGGATAAAGAAAGAAAGAAAAACTTTTTATTTGCCGGATAAAGGCGCAAGTTACAGGTTAACAAGGAGTAATTATATTGTGAGAAGTATTAAGCCCCAGGACGGGTAGCTTCATAGATGGATATTTATCACATATAAGCTTGGTGTACAGCTGTATAACCTGACGAATACGCGTCAACGAAGCTACACGTTCGTAGACAGCAGGCCATACCCGTAACTATATCCGAAAACTATACATATAATCTATAAAAAAAAAATATAACACATACTTATAAACCTATATCCAAATATAAATCTGAAATTTCATAACATACCTGATTTAAACAAACTATAAGGGTGTCTCCAAATTAGCAAAGTGCCACGCGACGGTAGCGCGGTTGTAGCGCTGCAACCGCGCGTCTTTTATTTATATGAAATAACAAAACAGCGCGAGGGCAGCGCTGCAGCCGCTACTTCTTTGCGACTAATTTTATGGCGCCCTTAGTAGGTACTAAGGGTAATGAAAGCTATATATCTAGTACTATTGTACTTTTAGGGACCATCAAAACAGCTTATTGTTCCAATATACTAATAACAGCTTCTGCCAGCGACTTCCCACTGGCGTTGGCGTGGGATGTTCCCACTGGTGTGACTCAGGCTTTCTCTCTAGGAGAGGCAGTGGGCTGTAATCTACCAAGAGGGCCCATTGCAGGTTGGTGAATGCCGGTTTCCTCATGATATTTTCCTTCACTGTTTTGAGAGCAATGGTAATGAAAAAAAATATAAAAAGAAAAGCACCTGCCTGGATTCGAAACCTCGACGTAAAGCTCTTTTTTATTATTATTGATAGGCTCGCGTTTGACCACTATCTCACCTGATGGTAAGCAATGATGTGGTCGACGATGGAGCAAGCTTGACTAGAAGTTACCTATTTACTCTTGACTTATAGACCCCTAGGTTATAGCTATTAAGAAACACAAGACTCCGGCAGGGAATTCCACTCCTTAGCTGTACAATTGTACATACAATAAACGCGTTATATATTTTTTTGAGTCGAGGTCGTTACCATTGTCTACCACTGCTCTCAATTATTCTCCTTTACAGCTTGATATAGCAGCCGTTTTTGATGACAAAGTTTGGTGGTGCATGGGTGTGTTCCAATTTCCCCTTGACCAGGACCCCTGAGCCATCGTTGGTGATAATAAGCTGAGCTTTGCAGGACCGTGCAGAAGAGCATCTCCATATGTTTGTGAGCCGACATCGCGCGTGACAGTAGAACGAGTAGCCATTTGCAATGACAAGATCTTTGCCGTTCGATTTCTTTGCCCACATCACTGAAAAAAAAAAATTAAGTGAGTAAATATTGCAAACTAGTAGCTGCCAGCGGCTCCGCCTACGTGAAAGTAGAAATTTTCGTTCCTACGTGAAAAAGAAAAGAGGAGCTGTCAAGTTAATTAAGAATTGTACACCTCAAGAACAAAAACAAATGCGAGAAAGATGGAAACAAAGAGCAAAAAGATACAGGACGAGGAAATCTGTACATGAAAAAGTTAAAGCAAAGAAAACACGCGGTAGTGTGACTATATAAATTTAAAGGGCTTTGCACATGGAGCAACTTAAGGTGACGCAACTATCAACTTTTTAAAAGTTTCCTGTTAAAAGTTGATAGTTGCTGTAACGTTTACGGTTGCCGCAATTTCATGTATGTAGTCGGCGTGTTGAGCGACACTGGTATTTCCGGGCACAGGGAGAGGGTGGGAGGGTGTGAAATCGCCCGACGCTTTGCGATTGAAGGTTGTGGAAACCGGCAACTTTAAAAACAGGTGTAATATTTAACAGTTGCTAGTTGCGGCAATTAGGAACTAACTTAGTCATCTATTACAGCAACTGAAAATGATCTGCTAGTGTGCGCTGTCCAAATGAAATATATGCAAACAGCTAGTTGCCAGTTGCCAATTGCTGCTATAGTTGCTCCATGTGCACAGCGCCTAACACCTCGGCGCGTAAGTAATTTTTAGAAAACTATAAGTTGGTGGCCATGTTGACGCGCCTGAGTCGAACGCTCGTTCTACAAAAATTGTAACTTATTGGTTCCCATTTACACCACATAACTACAGGATATAGCGATGAACATTGTTTTTATTACATTTAATTCTATCATTTTGAACGCTGTGAACTTGGCTACGAATTTTCTATTCGTTTGTTCAGACTTGACTTAACGTTGAAATGATTTCATTTTCTTACATTTGATTAGTTTTCTATTAGCGTTAACGATTGTAGATCGTCAACTTGGCTAAGCTAGCTGAAGTGCAGCAGTAACTAAACACAGTAATGAACTAATAATTCAAAATCAAAGTTCTCCGCGCCAATAGAGCACATTTTGACGGTTAGTGCAATGGTTGAGCGATTGACTCCTGCACTTCGGGTCGCAGATTCGAGTCCTGCACATATCAAATACGAGTATTTGTATGGCCTACAGATTGGTGTCTCGGGTCTGGTAGCTTTTGTATGTGAGTTTGCATGTTTTTAACACGTAGATCCACAACTACCAAACTTGTTCATACAAAAGTAGACTCTAAATATTGGAATTAAGGCCTATAGTGGCGTGGATGTGAGAGGACACCGGTGTCCTCTGAGCTAGGACAGATTAAACAAACTCACGATACAGTGGTAATTCCCAGTGTGTGGCAAAAATTCTTTAAGAAAAAAAAAATATACAACAGTCCGAAATAAATTATCGGGCAGATACCGAGACCAGACACAACACCAGTGTGGTCGGGAAATCCTCCCTTTTCAATCGAGGGAATTCCTTTGCAATAATGGGACTTGACACCCTGTTCTGTATACCCTCTAAAAGACATTAATTTGTGATGCGTCGATATTATTATTATTCCAGAATCCTGATTCCGGAAAGATTTTGAAATTAAAAATGATTGTTTTTTTTCTTTAAAGAACAGTAAATATTATTACATTTTTATTTTTGATGTTTTTTTTTTGATGGGAATAACATTCGATGACATCTCCGCGACTGACTAAAAACCCACTTATTTTTTGTGTTTTTGTTTCATAACTTTACCTTAATAAAAGAAGTCTCAAATATTATAATATCAGAGTTTTATTTCTGGGTGCAATAAACAACAGTGGTACTCCTGGTCCCGTAGGTTGTTGGTTCGAATTTAGGCAGGCACTGCGATTTGTCTAATATATTTCATCGCCGCTGTTCTGTTCTCCGAATGGCAAACAAAAATATGGTGAAGAAACCGGCATATCCTAAATGTGCCCAAATATTGTAAAAAAAAATAGTAGATTTTTTGAGCCAAATTATAATAAAGGGATCGGGAAGACCAATTTAAAAATATATTATGACATAAAAAATCAACTTTAAAGATATAGGAGTACAGGATGCAAAACTTATAATACCAATGTAATATGTAAATAAATATATTTAAATCCATTTTGTTGTTTTCAGGAGATATTGACATGCTACAAGAATCTCTGCCAGGGCTCTTCGGGGGAAGAAACGAATTTAAATATATAAATAGAAGGGGTGGCACAGTATTATTACATGAAGGATACCAGTTCATAAAAAAATCGACTTATAAAAATGGAGCTAAAGTATGGGAATGTTACTTACGGAAGAAAAATAAATGTACTGGTACAATGACGATTAAAGTAAGTATTTTAAGAATTAACGTTTGACATTAATTTATACACAAGATACATGTTGATACCTCCAACGCAGTATTAAAATATTTTATAAATAAAATTGTATATTAAATAATAATAATATATTATTATAATAAATAATATATTATTATTATTTATTATTACATCAAGCGTCTGTGTATGATTTTAAATAAATTATTGACAACATAACGTAAAAACATTAACTAAAAATTTTCATTGCGATTTAGTTCTCGACTTTCGCATTTAGCAATTCATTTAATCATTCATTTTTATTTAATAATAATAATAATATTCCACAACTATCACACAACGCCGTCTAGTCCCAAGCTAAGCAGAACTTGTGTTATGAGTACTAGACAACTGATAAACATACTTACATATTTCTAAATACATACATATTATAATACATATTAATATAAATTTTATTTATTTTTAGGAAAACCGTATTATGAAGCAGACTACCCACACATGTATACCGGATTTTAATAAAAACCTGCTTGAATGTTACATAGACAATTGCAAGAAGAAAATTGTCTCGTCGGAAGTACCTTTCGTACCAACCGTTTATAACGATACAGTATCAGCCCTCAAAGATTTGGGACTCGATAAAGTAATCAAAATTCCTACATTTGAAAGCAAAAAGAGTACTCTCTACCGCTACAGAAATAAAACTTTTAGTGTAGATAAGAATAATGTTTTAAAGATGTGAAAGATAATATTTGATATAGAGTCAGTGAAAAAAATATACCTTGCTATTATAATTATACAACATTATTTTGAGTATATGCGAAAATCAGTAACTCGATTCCAATAATTTTTACATTTAAATATTTTTGAAAAAAATTATAACATGGTGTTATATCAGCCTCCACCACCACCGACACTAATTACAACACAGGTCACGGTAAATCATAGCGGGCATTAGGAGCCAGCGCACGCGTGATTTTACATGATACAGCTATAAAATTTTGTAATTAGACACGTATTTCGGATTTCGCATTTACTAAAACTAATGTTGTATACACCGTAAAATTTTGGTCGTTTTAATCCCGCGGAGGGTCGATTCGGTACATGAAACACTATCGATTTATGAAGATAAAATTAAAAAATAAAGTACTTTTTTTTTAAAACTCGAAATAATATGCGCATGTACGAAATTAATTTCTTTAAGTAAACGAGTCAATGACACTGTAGGCAGTTGTCGGTCGTTGCGTACTACCTACCTACAGTTTATCGACCTCGCTCAGCTGACGTTTACTTAAAAGACCAAAATTTGATAAAATTTATTTTGCTATATGTAATATAGAAAAAATTCTATAATTAACACAAAATGTTAAAAAAATTGTCACAACAAAAGATAGCAAAAAATACTTTAAATAGCTAACCAAGGACATGATTAAGCCAAAAACATCTATTGCTGTGGTATGTATACTGCAATCAATCTTAAGTGTTTCATTCATTATTTCATTTAAATAAAGTATTCGAATGTTATTTTCTGAAAAGCATTACTCGTGCATGTAATTTGCCTAAAAATGTGTAAGTGCCTACCTTGCATGTCATTGTGCCACAATAAATTCTAATTGGTGCATGTTTTTTTTTTTTTCAATATAGCTTGCAAGAAAGGTAATTGCATACCTAATTTTGTGTTTGTTTTTTGTTTTGGTCATGGAATTTATGGAACAAATGATACTGCTAAGTGTTTAGCTATACCAAATTAACATATTCTAAATAAGTAATTGTAATTTACAATAAATCGGTCTTAAAATTGTGAGTTTATATTTAATAAGAGAATTGCCTTCATCTCCTTGTCCTTCTCTTTTATTTTTTATCCATTCTTTCCCTTCTTCAACCTTCAAGTCTTCATTTATCCCTTTTTATTTCGTATCATTAAGTACACACACAACCCCTAAGGATCATATCCTACATGAGGCAGCAATATATTTAATTTTCCTATTCTTTTACTAACACCAACTTTTGTTATTTCCCAGCACCCCAGTTCATCACAACGACCAGGGGGGCTCTGACGATCCTGATTGGGGGCTATAAGTTCCTTCGCCATAGAACCACGGGGCTCAAAGTGCGGTGGTACTGCGGAACCCATGGGACGAGGGGATGTAGAGCCTTCGTGTATACCATCACTGGAACCAATGAGATCATCAGCTGTTTCAATGAGCACTCCCATCCGATTCCTGTTTTGTTGAATTTGTAGATGATTTTTTTCAATTTGAGGGTTTTTAAATACGGTTTTAGAAGTCAGTTATTAATGTCGGTGGTTGAAGTGACTGCCTTACCGGACTATTTTGTAAAAATGAAACCGTAAAAAAATGGTGACGTAAGCTGCCTTGACAAAGAAAGAGAGAAAGAAAACATTTTTTTTTTTTGGCACAGACACACAATGAAGAATCAAGTAAAGAATAAAATAAATTATAAAAACGACAGCATTGTGTGTCTCACGGCTAAGCTAAATTGATCCTTACCACGACGTGTTAGTGTCAATGGGAAAGAAGGACGGAGCTACACACCCTATATAGCACTATCCTTTTAACAATTCAGTTTAGGTCGTAAAATGGATCGCGTTAAGAGCGTTCAATATAAGGAGGTTTTTAAAATCGTGCGGATTTCATCACTCATTCAGATTTGTCCCAGATCCTGCGTGCATATTCCACGCATTACAATAAATAATTGTACGAAAAGCGGGGGCTACGCATGCGGAGCTATCTCACATGCGTTGTGAAATAAAATAAAAATACAGTCAAAATTTGTTATAACGACATTGAAGGGACTACTCATATTTAGTCGTAAAAACCGATAGTCGGAACAACCGGTGATGCTTTTTTTTATGAAGTGGTTGGTATTATTGAATGTGTAGGTGATAGGCAAAATATATTAATGTATGAAATTAAATTATACATAACATAAATAAATAAAAATCCGCACGATATTAAATGCACTCTAACGGCAGACAACTGCCTAGCAGTTGACATGGGTAACTTCACCTTAGTTTTGACCAAGAGATTTTTTTAGTACTGCAGTTTATACCTATTTCTCATTTGTTTTGGTCCTAAATATATGACAGGAACCTCTATTGTTACTTTATTTAATTAATATTGGAATATTTTGGATACTTAAAGTATTTTTGTATGCCTCGCTTACTTACTTATATCTGTTACTGAGGTGCTTAATTTGCTGTAGTTTGTGTTATCAAAATGAAGAGATTTGATTTGATTTTTTGTATTTGTCCTGTGTTTTTATTGTTTATATTAAATGTGCTTTCAAATAAATTTAAAATGAATCAATTATTTTATTTAAAAGATCTGTTAACAGTGTTTTGTTTCTTTAACTTGTATGTACTAACTAAGCTTGTCCGAATTTATACATAAAATTATGATAAGAGCGGTTACGCGTCCGATCCGAACCCGTGAAAATATGGTTTCGGACCATACTTTCGTAGCCGTAGAACTATATCATTACAATACAATTGTGGCGGGGTGAGCACGCGCACTTTTCTGCTCTAGTGCGGAAAACTATCATTTGCGTGCCGAAAAGAGTTTTATTTTGACGTATCGGATACAGATCGGACGTAGTGCAGAACCGCATTAACGGTTATAAATACAATTAATGTGTAGTACATGTATGTCAGGTTGGCAACAGCGTACCTACATTCATTTTGAGATTTAAAAAAATCTAGAAACCTAACCTAACCATAAAGACTAAAATTATGTTGTAAACATAACAATTTATTATTAACTATCATAAACTTAATTTTAGTTTTTTTATTATGGTAGGAAATAATATCTTAATGAGTTAAAAGAAAAAGAAATAAAATGCTGTCAATTCAGGAACATTCTTGTTATGTGATTTGATCCTAAGCAGATATAGAAAAAATAATAATGTTATTGATTTGAAAATAAAGTGAATTTGATTCCTATTATTTACATTGAAATAATATTTTGATTGTATTTTCTATTTAAAAAAAATAAAAACGGAATTGCCAATGATTAGTTTTAGTAGTAATACACTAAATACATACATTTTATCAAATATAATACAATAAAGTTGGTATTTTTTACCTAAACCCTAAACAATTTTTAAAACAGGCCAAAAATGCCTTTTTTATAAATATAAACTAGTGCTTGAATGCAATCCCACCTGATGGTAAGCAGTGATGCATTAGTTTATTAAGAGCCTATTCACTCTAGCCTTGAAGACACCTAAATTAGGACGGGAAGACCGCAGCAGACAAATTGTTCCAGTCCTTCGATGCACGCGGTATATACGGCGAGGCAAAACACTTAGTCCGAACCATAGAAATTTCAACAATGTAAGGGTGGATATTCGCCGTACAGACAGTTGTCCGATGGTAGAAATGAGATGGCGAATCAATTGATGCAATTCCCACGCAGACTCTCCAAAATGCATCCTGTAAAATACCGAAAGGCTGGCTACTCTACGCCTGCTCTGCGCGCTTTGTAGATTTGAATTAACCAAATCTAATATCTTAACCAAATATATACACCGCTAAATTTTGGTCGTTTTAATCCCGCGGAGGTTCGTTTAGGTACATGAAACACTATCGATTTGTAAATAGAAAATGAAAAAACAAAGTACTTTTTTTTAACTCGAATTAATTTACGCATGTACGAAATTAATTTCTTTAAGTAATCGTCAGTTCAGCGATGCCAATGAACTGTAGATAGTTAGTACGCAACGACCGACAACTACCTACAAGGTCATTGACTTGTTTACTTAAAAAATAATAATTTCGTAAATGCGTATATTAACTAGACTTTTAGAAAAAAAGTACTTTATTTTTTATTTTTATCTTTACAAATCGATAGTGTTTGATGTGCCGAATCGATCCCCCACGAGATTAAAACGACCAAAATTTAACGGTGTATAAGAATGAATGATAGGTCTGTTTATACTATAAAAAGTAGACAGGATCTCTGAACAAAATCTTTGCTTCCCAGGTCCAGTATTTTCAACAACATCCAGAGGAGCCAGGGTGCTCATCATATCAGGATTTAAGTTCTACCGGCACCGCATCACAGGATCCAAGATTAGGTGGGCGTGCGCCACGTATGGGGGGTGCAAGGCCGTGGTATACACTATAGAAGAGGAGGAGATTGTTCGCTGTGTTAATATTCACTGTCATCCACCACCTATTGCTTTGTATTAGTTGTATTTTTATATCTTAGAACCCTCAGCCTCCCTAGCCAAGTTACAATCGTTTCCTTTAGCGTGAATGCTTGGAGTGGGCCACACCCCTAATTCCTTTGAGATGACGTCAGAACAAAGGAATTGGGGGCGTGGTCAGCTCCAAGCGTTCACGGTAAACGAAACGATTGTAGCTTGGCAAGGGGGGCTGGTTTTTTATCTTCGGACGGCGTGCGAGGGGCCGAATCCTAGCAAAACCCCTTACACACTGTTCACAAAACATGGTACAATCCGACTATTATCCCCATATATAACTCCTATATACAAGACACCCAGACCCAGATCACTTATCTCTAGGTCAAATATTTGTCCCGTGCGGGGATCGAACCCGCGACATGCAGCGCAACAGCCAATCGCTCGGCCACTGCGCCAATTGTGCCATTAAAAAGTAATATGAAGGAAAAGGGAGTTAGTGATAGCGTAACGGGTGATAGGACAGAATGAAAGAAAAAAACGTATTGCACCGACCGCAAATAAAATGGGACCATAATGGAAGGCAAGAAGATCCGTTAGTGTTACACTAAGCTGCAGAAACTGGACTCTGTTGGTTACTGAACATAAATAAACCCTGAATCCAGCCTTACCTTGTTTTCTTTTCTTTCAAAAACAAAAGTATGAAAGACTTAAACCGTGTTGTAAAAAACTAGGTGTAGTAGTATGTGACAAATAAGTTGAACTATCCTTCACAGCTACGCGCAGCCGGACCTCAACTGGAACCCAAAAATCCACACAGCCACACAAGTTGAACCATCATGGCGGTCGACGTTGAAAGTGTATTAACCGATTTTCGGGTACCAATTGAAGTAGGGGGCCACGCCCAACCGCAGAAAATGGTTCAACTTAGCGCACTATATAGTGAATAAATTTTTGTTTTGTCCAGATGCTATCTTCACGACGTCATTAAGAGGCGCTCACATGATTATTCTGAAAGGTTACAAGTTTCTGAAACAGTGTCGGTCAGGCAGAAATCGTATTAGGTGGTGGTGTGGTAGCCATAGGAAGAGAGGTTGCAGCGCATCGATCATCACTTCAAATGGAAAAATCAAGTATATCAAAGATACACACAATCACACAGCACAATTTTTTTCTGATGATGGAAATGAAAAGTATTTAGTAGCCGAATAACATATGCTAGTTAAAATGTATGGTGATCCGGTATACCGGATACCGGTGACCGTACTGGGACTCCCGACGCCAGAAGCTTCTCCTGTAGCTGCAGCTGGGGCGTGGAGAGGGAATGGATTCCCTTACGGGTTTTAGTCGGTAAAAGTCTGACACTCTCTAAGGTTAAGGTCGCAGCTCATTAGAGCCACCCAGCGCCCACTCCGCACCGCCTCGCCCACTGCGGCTAGTATTCTTTAAATGGATATTCTTTATAGTGAGCGCATACCCGGAATTGGTTCCGGGTGGCTCTAATGAGCTAAACCTTTATTTGACGATTTTCTTACGAAAAAAAGGTCTGCGTTAAAGGTGTATTATATGTCTTCTGCCTGTAAGATACTGTTCAAAAATTAATCAGGTGCCTCTTTTTTCAGCTGCAGTATTCGCAACATCTCAAAGAGGAGCTCGGATGATCATATTGAGTGGCTACAAGTTCTTAAAGCACAGTTTAGTAGGAAAGAAAGTCCGGTGGTTCTGTGAAAGTTATCGGAACAAAGGATGTAATGCCGTGGTATATACTTATGGGGATATGATTACAAAGGTCAGAAATATACATGGACATGACCCTCCTCCTTTGAACGTTGGTGTAGAGTATAATAATTATTGTTAAAATGTTTAATATAGATTTTTTTTTTATTTACTCCGTGGTTTATTTTTACCGACTTTTTCTTTTTTCTTTAATCGGAAAAGAATTAAAACTTTGTTACTTAAAAGAGTATTTACTTTACATATGCTTACACACACAATACTTTGAATTTACTGTTTATATAAGCGGAAGACAGGGTTTTTTTTTGGTGTCTCCTTTACAAATGCTGAACAAAAATATTAATCAACGAATTAATCTAAATGAATAGATGGAATGGTGTAAATATTAATCTGTATACTGATTTATCTATTTCAGTATTTATACATACATGAAAAAATAATAATAGATAGCAATAATTAAGAATGTGTCCAATACGCCACGGTCGTTACTGCATGACAGACTTAAACGCTAATAAATCTTATACAAAAAAAAAATATTTTTCTTGCGCTCGCGAATCCCCAATCAATTTGCCCGAACCAGCTTTCGCCACCTAGTATTTCTGCAGGGAAGAAGTGACAACAAAAAACAAAAAATACCTTCTTACTGCATTGATATTTTTCATATTTCAGCTCCAGTATTCATAAAAACGTCTAGGGGAGCCACGATTATCTCAATAGGTGGTCACAAGTTCTACAAGCATAGGACGTTTGGTGGTAAAACGCGATGGTGGTGTCGAAACGTGAACCGAGGATGTACTGCTGTCGTGTTCACCGTTGGAAATATTATAGTCAAGTGCAATAACCATCATAACCATCCGCCTGACTAGTCCTAAGTAAGCGATGTGGCGTAAAAGAACGCGAAGCAATGCGGCGCGAAAAAAAAATAATTCATACCCTTTAGCGGTGGCTTATGTGTACGAGAGTGTGGATCGGTTATTTTTCGTTTTCGTTAAATATATATGTCACCGGCAATCTGTATAATTCAGGTAGTCGGTTACAATTTTTTTTTTATTGGGTACCAAAGCAACAGCTCACAATTATAATCATTTAAAAATGTTTCAATAAATTAGGTAAGTAGATATGATAGGAAGGTATGAGGTTTTTTTATAGAAAAAAAACTGTGTTGTTATGGAAAACTTTTGTAAAAAATAAGGTGAATAAAGAAAAAAACGAAAATGACAAAATAACAGTAGTATTTTTTATCCTTTTGAGGAAAATGACTAGATCCATACTATAATATTACTTATTTTATGGTTTTTTTTAATGGTAGGTAAAATCATCCAATGGCAAATCCCGCCCTTGGGTGGAGCGGGTAGTAGTGTCAGTCTCTTACTGACTAAAAACTTACCCCGTTCCATTCTTTGCCTTGATCCCAGGGCCCCGGGTGCCATTTTCACATACCCTTTGACCCCAGTAGGCTTCGGCCCTGTTGGGCCCCTACAGTTTGCTGACAACTCCTTGAGGCGCGCGGGAACAGTGCGCGCCGTAATCGACTTGAGCTCGGACCGGTCTGTTACCGGACGGACGGACAGCGAGCTACCCATTGCCCGCCGTCCGCGAGCCCGCGCCTACGTTGGCCGGAAAATATAATATTACTAGTGTAAAAGTAACTCCGTCAGTCTGTTACGCTTTCGCGAGTATTGGTATCAAAGCAACTTCTTCAAAAAACAGTTTTATTTTTTATTACAGTGCCAGTTTTCACGCCAACATCTCGAGGGGGTCAAGCCATGGTAATTGGCGGTTACAAGTTATTTAAACAACTAAAATCAAATGATGGTAAAACTCGCTGGTGGTGCTGGAAACCAGGGTGTACTGCCGTCGCTTATACCTTCCAAAATGTCATCATTAAGTGTAATAACAGTCATAATCATGAACCATAAAGGCTGATTTACAGGTGTTATCTTGTTGAAAGTTCAGGTTTAATTGAAAGTGATTATTGCATGTGATTACTGCATGTTTTGTTTCAGATATTTTGTTATTTATTACGGAATTATGTTATTACGGAAGTTGTATTGAAATAAAATATTAATCATCGTTCCATCGTCCATAAAACATATCTATTCTAATGTGAATTTTCCAATGTTTTTAATGTGAATTTTCCAAATGTTTTCATTTTTAATTTGTAGTTAAACTTTGTAAATGGCTTAATTCTGACTTCCGGTCGTTGTGACGAAATGTCGTTATTTTGCCGTTTGAGTGGGGAGTACATTTTTACGTCCAACAAGCAACGACAGTCAGTCGGAATTAAGCTACGAAACGAGTTGGTTGTCTATTTGATGGTTTATGTCTGAATTCTGTAAAATTGCTAAACAGTGTAATAAAGTTATTTGAAATAAAAATATTTTAATTTTGATGGTTTGCCACCGAAAAAAAATACATTAGGCTAGCGTAGCTTTTTTTTCATAGTGAATTAAGGCCCGTTCTCTCTCCTAGAGAGGAGGCTTCAGTTTATGCTTATGTAGTTCTAAATTAAGTAACTTGTAAGGATTAGTGTTGCGTGTTGGTTTTTGGGCATTAAGCATCCACCATCGACCCAAATAAAGCATTTATTTTAGAAAATTAAACATGGAAGATATGCTGATTTTGAGTTAATTTAATATTATGACTCATACTGATACAAAACTTGTGATGAAGGGAAACAAAACAGCCGTGAACGCTCGGAGTTCGCCACGCCTCCAATTCCTTTGTTCTGACGTCATCTCAACGCTCAGTTCCGTGGTCAGAACAAAGGAATTGGAGGCGTGGCCAAGTCCAAGCGTTCGCGCTTAATGAAACGATCGCGAAGCAGTGCTCTGACAGACAAGCTTGTCCATGTCCAAGATCAGCAAAATTTGTAAAAAAAAAATACTCTAGAACTATTTTTGTATAAACGAGTGACTTTTGTATAAAATTCACGATTTACGGTAAATCGTATTAATTGAAAATAATAATTTTAAAAGCATTATTTTTGGTTTTATTATTTGGTTGCTGAGCTTAATGCCCAATACGCTGCACTCCATCGTTTTTTAATAAACCTTGTAATCACTTACCTATTGATTTATCATTTCAGTGGCAAAACATGTAACTACAGCCCGTGGCACCCAAGCAATTGATATCGACGGCTATTACCTATGCAAACATAGGTCTAATCCCAAAGGTAAAACGAAATGGCGCTGTCGAAGAACCGGATGCACCGCTGTTGCATATACCATTCATGATATTCTTGTGGAGTGCAATAACAAACACAATCATCCCAAGTATTTGGCTAAAGGAACTTCAAAGGATCAATCAAAACATTTTATAAAAATGAAATTTTATTGATAGGTTGGTAGCAAAACTACTGTGAAAATAATTTAAAGATATTAGGTACTTTAAGTTTTGTCTTCTTGATTTCACAAATAAAAGCAACGAAACGAAACTATGTGTAGATAATTAATCTTTCTAACCCAAATACGTTTCATCATGTGACACTCTTATACACCTATTTTTAGTGACGTATCTATTGACAAAAGACTTTTTCAATTCCAGTGCAATACGAGTACATAAAAACGTCTCGAGGCCGTCCAGCTATCACCATTAACGGTTATAAGTTATCAAAACAAAGTACTATTAATGGTAAAACGCGATGGGTTTGCCGGAGTCCAGCTTGCACAGCCGTGGCCATGAGCGTCGAGGACGTTATCGTGAGATACAAAGACGAGCACAACCATGCTCCTATTGTCCCCTTACGCAAAATACGCGCTTTAAACGTGGAGTTGCGGACGAAATACACGCTTTAGACGTGGAGTAGCGGAAAAAATACGCGCTTTAGACGTGGAGTTACGGAGAAAATACACGCTTTAGACGTGGAGTAGCGGAAAAAATACGCGCTTTAGACAAGGTCATACAATGAAGTAACAATTAATATTTCAAATGTTAACATGATTAAGAGTGGGGGTGTGGTGGGAATATCTCGCTAACTCTTTTGTACCCACGCAATCTAATAGCGGTGACGTCACATTTCAGTGCATGCATCCTTTTTCTGTTACTCAACTGTTTTCCCTTCCACCAGCTTTAAAAGGTTTCTTACTTACTTAATGTTGAACGGATTTGGAAAATTATTTTTATTTGTAATTTTAGAAATTCATTAAAACAAGCAATAAACAAATAGATAAAACACGATAAGTATACAGAAAACGAGGTAGCACAGGTTTTACCTTAGATGATATTATCGTTAAGAGTAAAAACAAGCATTGAGTTATCCACCATTGTTGCAGTTTTGCAGGCTATTTTATGTATTGTTTCAATAAAAGTTTTAGTTTCATTTTTTTTTTATTGGTCTCACCACTTCGAATTTCCAGCCTATCTGTGAACCTTAAGTGAATCAGGTAAATCTGTAAGCTTCTGTTCAATTCCAGCTCCAGTATTAACATCATCCTGTCGAGGAGGCCCAGCCATATTCGTCGGTGGCTACAGATTAGTCAAACACAGAACAATGAGCAGTAAAACTAGATGGCGCTGCTGGCGATCAGGCTGTTCCGCCGTCACATTCACGATCGATGGCGTGGTCGTTAAGAGCAATAACCACCATAACCACCCGCCTACAACTACCGTCTTCTATAACGTGGAGAACAAGGTGAAAAGAGGACCAATACCCACAAAACACAGCAACAAACCTTGTCTTTCGGTTCCCGTTACCCAGAAAGCACGTAATGCTTGTTAGTTCCTGTTGTCAAACTGATCTTCGACAGACGATGACCTGACTTAGCTAGGAGTATCAATAGCCAAGTTGGGAAACCCAGAAAGGCATACGTTGGCTTGTATAATTCTGGTATTTATCTGCATCTGGATAGAAAAGGGGGCTTACTCTCGAGTTTAATTCCGATTGATTGACATTGG
Source organism: Leucania comma (assembly GCA_958295575.1). Taxonomy (NCBI): domain Eukaryota; kingdom Metazoa; phylum Arthropoda; class Insecta; order Lepidoptera; family Noctuidae; genus Leucania; species Leucania comma. Next base: position 20,150,306 of record OY282473.1, read on the forward strand.
AATTGTGACGTTAGGTACTCTTGAATTCGATGCTAGGGCAAAATTGCGTGACCTTTTTGGAAAACTAAGTAAAGTGGGGGTTGGGCTTGGCATGTGGTCACGCAATTTTAAACCAATTTGGCGCTAGCATCGAATTCAAGAGTACCTAAAGTCACAATTCCAATGCCGACCGATCGGAATTAAACTAGAGAGTAAGCACCCTGAACTTTTTTTTTTTTTTTTTTTTTTTGTGGTAGGTAAAAATCATCCAATGACGAATCCCGCCCTTGGGTGGGGCGGGAAACAGTGTCAGACTTTTACTGACTAAAAAACCTACCTTTCCATTCCTTGCCTTTATCCTGGGGCCTTTGGTGACAGTCTCACATAACCTTTGGCCCCAGTAGGCTTCGGCCCTGCTGGACCCCTACAGTATGCTGACGACTCCTTGAGGCGCGCGGGAACGGTGCGCGCCGTAGACGACCTGAGCTCGGACCGGTCTGTTACCGGACGGACGGACAGCGAGCTACCCATTGCCCACCGTCCGCGAGCCCGCGCCTACGGTGGCCGGAAATTGGGATCGGAAACCCGGCGGCGGCGGCGGCGTGTCCGCCTTTGCCTAAGGCGGTCGGCCTCCTCCTTTACTAGCATTACTGCTTCGCAGAAGGAGGCGACCGCCTGAAGCACCCTGAACTGCCTTTATCAAGTTCGATCGTAGGGGCCTAACCATGACGTGTTAAGTGAGCAAGAGAAAAAGAGGGATGGAGTTATCACACCTTATATAGCTCCATTTCTTTAACAGTTCAGTTCAGGTCCTCAAAGGGATCGCGTTAAGAGCTCACGGTAGGGCCTCTGCTCTCATATTTGAGATGGATCTGCAAAATATTCTTCATGCGCTTGAGTCGATTGCGGAACGCACCAAGAAGATCATCGGAGATAATTTATACTCGTCGAGTTAAAACTTCGAAGTCTTGCGCATCGACGCCGAGTCTGTCGATTATCTCCTTCCTCCTTGAGTATTCCTAAATGCCGAGAGTCGTGACCTCCCTGCTTCATCACTTTCACTCGCACGACATTTCTCCATTTGTTTCTGTCTCTGGCAGTGTGAAGGGCATTGTATACCGTAGAGTCACGAGCGGTGCGGATCTGGTTGGACCAACGTTGGGCTGCGTCCACGAGGCCTTTTCCCATCCACTTTACCGGTCACGTTAAGCCTTACGAGGTTGCCACCGTCCTTCCTTGCAATGTGACCGAAGTATTGTAAAATCTTGCGGAGACAGTCGATTATTATCTATCGTTTACATTTTAGTGGGAGTCGGAGTGTACATCGGAATTGCACAATTTAATCCCGCACAGCCTGTTCCATCATTGAACCACCATACGTAAGGCGTTGCGCCACGGAAATCTCGTGGACATCACACCCATACGTACAATTCTCTGATGGAAGATTGAAATTCTCTGATGGAGCTTGTTTCCTGATAGCTCTAACCTAGGGTTCCTTAAGGCGAATAGTTTATTTATTTTTTATTATTGATAGGTTCACGTTTGACCACTATCTCCGCTTATGCAAAGCAAAGATGTTGTCAACGATAGAGCGCGCTTACCTAGAAGTAACCTCTTGACTTAAAGATCCCCAGATTATAGCTATTTGATATTTCTAGGCAAGCGTGCTCCATCGTCAACTGCATCATCGGTTACCATCAGGTGAGTTAGGGGTCAGACGCGAAGGACTAATAATAAAGAAAATTCAAAGCCAAACCCATCATAGTTGGCGAAAAGGCTAGATACCTCTTGTCTTCTGAAGACGACTTCACTTCGCTTTTTATTTCCCACTGCAGGGTAACGTTATCTTTAAACAACACAATAATGTTCTTTTTAAAATCTATGATTGTAAAATAAAAAACATAAATCTGAATTACATGGATTTTTTATTTCTAAATCGTGACAGATTACATTAATTACATTAAAAAATAATGACTAGATTATTGAACTTAGTTCTAACTAAATATTAAGTAATAATTTTTAAGATAAACTACACATTGATACTTTCAATACACAAAATGGCATAATAAACATCAAAATGGTTAATTTTAATATCGTCTACCACTTTAGGCTGAGACTAAAAGTTAAAATACCTGGCTCACAGTCTCTGGATAATATCTAAGAGATAAATTCGTATACTGAAATTGAATATTTAAGATACTGTGAACCAGGACTAAAGCTTAATATCGATTCCTAATTAAAAAACTTTGTTTTAGCGGACCGCCCGATTTTCTACACATCAGAGATTGGCGCGAAAATTATGAAGATTCGCGGATACAGATATACTCGTCATTCCGTCTGCTCGTCTCGCGTGAGGTGGTTGTGTGCGGACAGCAGGACGCGGGATTGTCACGCCATCGTGGTCACCATCGGACACACAATGGTCGACAAGCAGAACAAGCATACGCATCCTCCTAGCTAAATTGTTCCTATGAAAACCCGTATTCAAACATTTTGAAGGCAAAATTTTGAAATTCACATTTGAATACAGGTAAAAAATACTATTAGTTATGTTCCTTAAATATTTAATAATGGATGTCTATTTACATTTTAATATGAGTGTATTTTTTATTAGTTTCAGTTTTTTTTTTATATTTAAGTACTACATTATATTTAAAATATAGTTTCTATTAGCTCAGATCATAGAAAGATGGAATACTTAAGCTGTAAAGTGCCAATTTTCCTAACAATTTTATAAATAAAAATATTCCTTATATTTCAATTTCTTATTAATTTTACAAATCATTAGTAGATATATAACCATCATATCCAATATAATCAAGTTTCTAATTAAATAAATCATTTATATTATTACACACCAATATCGGTAGTCGTACATTTAATATACAAATATGAAAATTATATTTTATGTCTAATAATTTTATAAGTTACGAACATACAAACTAACACGATTGTTTAGAGCAATAATTAAGAACACACCACAGGTAACATATATGTAAGTGGTAATATTGGTAAATTTAAAACATCGCCTACATTTATATCTAGAGGAAAAGGATTTAATAAAGGACACACAAGTTACATCACTAACACTTAGACATATTATCAAGATTTAAACATTTATCAAAAATACAAGGTAAAATTTTTCAACCTGTAATGACGATAAACATAAACATAAACATATCTACCATAACCAATTTCAAGTCGCATTTCAGTATCGAATAGCATGATACTAAAAATGATATTTGCAGTAATATCATATACGTATTGGGACAATTATACTCATAAAAACGATCAAAATATCTCTCGAACGTAAAGAAAATGAGTAATTTTAATAAAAACTTGACGCTTTACCACGTCTTGAAGTTAGCAAGGTAGGTATGATGATTGTTTTACTGAATACAGTTGTGTAATTATACTCATACATACATAACATTATCACAAATATGATTTTTATTACCATATTATCCGATACTGAGCTACTAATTGCATTCACCTCCTCTATAAGAACGATAGTTATTTGAAATTAAAAGTTAAGTTCTTTTTTGTTTTATCACATGTCTTGGGATTTTAACTTAGTTAATTTAATTTATCCCTGTATACATATATAAATTTACATTATTGACATCACTTGCATAAACGGCAGCCATCTTTGTTTTAACCGTTCTACTCTTCTCTGTTCAATTATAATGCATGTGTGTGGCTGTTCTTCTATGATTATACCTTTGTTATCAGTACACAGTATTGCTTCACATAGTTCATGCTTAACACATTGCCAGAATACACTTCCATCATCCCATAAAGACCTGAATTTATAAACGTAGCCTTTGTTTGTCAGATACTGGTGAGTGATATCATTTATATTAACTTTCGATTGGTTGCTTAAACGGACACTGGACAAATAATGGTCATCGTTGGTCGCTTGATTAGTTAGGCGAATAATGGGCGAAGTAAGGTTAACATTCGTAGGTCGGTTGCTTAACGGGACAACAGCCAAATTCTGGCTATCGTTTGGGAGTGGGATAATCGGTCGATAGACAGAATTGGCATGAGCTAAAGTGCGGTTTTCAATAAGCGGTGGGTAAATAGGTCGATTGGATAAAGGGATAGAACCCATATTTCGGTTTTGAATCGTTGGGTAAACAGGGCGGTTGGTTAGGGGAATAGGTGCCATATTCATTGATACAGATGGTCGAATTTCAGGTCTATTTGTTAAAGGGAGGGAACCCACATTTTGGTTTCCACTTAAAGGTGGGTAAACAGGGCGTTTGGTTAAGGAAATAGGTGCCACATTTGAATTTTCAAGACGATTGTCGTCTACTGGTCTATAATTAGGTACAGAAGGTCGAATTTCAGGCCTGTTTGTTAAAGGGAGAGAATTTAAATCTCGGTTTTCACTTAAAGTTGGATAAATATGACGAGTGGTTAGAGGAATAGGTTCCGTATTAGAATTTTCAAGACGATTTTCGTCCACTGGTTTGTAATAAGATAGAGAAGGTCGAATCTCAGGTCTGTCTGTTAAAGGGAGAGAACCCATATTGCGGTGTTCACTTAAAGGTGGGTAAACAGGACGGTTGGTTAAGGGAATAGGTGCCACATTCAAAGATACAGAAGGTCGAATTACAGGTCTGTTTGTTAAAGGGAGAGAACCCATATTTCGGTTTTCACTTAAAGGTGGGTAAACAGGGCGATTGGTTAAGGGAATAGGTGCCACATCCATAGATAAAGAAGATCGAATTTCAGGTCTGTTTGCTAAAGGGAGAGAGCCCATATTTCGGTTTTCACTTAAAGGTGGGTAAACAGGGCGATTGGTTAAGGGAATAGGTGCCACATCCATAGATAAAGAAGATCGAATTTCAGGTCTGTTTGCTAAAGGGAGAGAGCCCATATTTCGGTTTTCACTTAAAGGTGGGTAAACAGGGCGATTGGTTAAGGGAATAGGTGCCACATCCATAGATAAAGAAGATCGAATTTCAGGTCTGTTTGCTAAAGGGAGAGAGCCCATATTTCGGTTTTCACTTAAAGGTGGGTAAAGAGGGCGGTTGGTTAAGGGAACAGGTGCCATGTTAGGATTTTGTAAACGATTTTCGTCTGCTGGTTTGTAAGATATAGAAGGTCGAACTTCAGGTCTGTTACAAGGTGCATCGGTTAAGGGGACGAAAATAACATCAGGACTTTCAGTTCTTGGTCTAGAAGTAGGACTATTGCTTAAAGAGTAAACGATTTCTGATCTGTCGCTTGGCCGATTGCTTGGGGGATCAAGATTTTCTGGTCTGTAAGTTGGTAGATTGCTTGAAGGATCAGGATTTTCTAGTCTGCAAGATGGTCGATTGCTTATGGAGTCAGAATTTTCTGGTCTAAAAATAGGTCGATTGCTTGAGGGGTCAAGAATTTCAAGTCTTTGTGTAACTTGATTACTTACTGAGTCAGAATTTTCTGGTATGTAGTTAGGCCGATTGATTAAAGAAGATGGCAGCTGATTTTCTACTTCATAATTAGGTCGATCTGTTAAAGAAGATCGAAGGTGATTTTCTACTTCATGATTAGGTCGATCACTTGAAAAAGACGGATGTCTATTTTCTGCTCCATAATTAGGTTTATCTGCTAAAGTAGTAAGAAGTCGATTATTTACTCCATGATTAGGCTGATCTATTATAGATGACGGAAGTCGATTTTCTACTTCCGAATTAGGTTGATCGCTTAACGTAGAAGGAAGTCGATTTTCTGCTCCATAATTAGGACGTGCTGTTAAAGAAGCAAGAAGTTTATTGTTTACTCCTTGATGGGGTGGATCTATTGACGATAATGGAAGCAGATTTTCTGCTTCAGAATTAGTTTGATCGCTTAACGAAGAAGGAAGTCGATTGTCTGCTCCACTACTAAGTCGATCTGTTAAAGTAGAAGGAAGTAGATTTACTGCTCCATGATTAGGATGATCTATTGATGATGGTACCAGATTTCCTGCTTCAGAATTAGGTTGATCGCTTAATGAAGAAGGAAGTCGACTGTCTGCGCCATAATTAAGTCGATCAGTTAAAGAAGAAGGAAGAAGATTTTCTGCGCCATAATTAGGTCTATCGGTTGAGGGAACAGCAGAAAGACTGTTTACAAGTTGATAGTTAGGAGCATTTTTTACGTCAAACGGAGACGTTAAGTCAAAATAGTTTAAGGGATTGTTAATAGGTCTATAACTCGGCCCCAAATTTGGTACATTGGTCACGAGAAAAGAAGACATATACTGGCTGTCATATACAGATCGGAAATTGGTTAGGTAATTGGTCAATGTCAATGGGGCTGCATTATTTACGGAGACAGAAGGTGTGTCTCTGGAATCCTCAGATTCCTCTTGGGATTCTTCCTCCCCCTCAGACTCATCTTCCGGATTTGTCTCTTCTTCTACCTGTTCTATATTGTCCTCTAGTTCCTCATTTTCACCCTGTTTCCCTTTCTCTCTTACCTTCTCTACTTCAGTCTGTCTTTGTGCTGTATTTTCTGTGTTCTTATTTTCCGCTTCTTCTGTAGTTCCCCTTTTATCGTTAGTCTTCTCCTCTTTCTTTTTTTCACCAGCAGAAGATATTTCTGAAATCAAGCATTTTTTATAGAACTTGTTGAGACATTTTAATTCTATGCCTTATTACTACTGCCTTAAATATTATGGGTACTGATTATACCATAAAAAATAAAAGTTTTATTTCAATACATATTTATTTATTGAGTTATCAATAACTACGGCTTAAAATACCATTAACATTATTATTGACATTTTATGAATTTATTTATCTCAGGACCCTGAGGTCCTGGACCTTTGAAAGGCGTACGAGGAGCCGAAACCAACTCGCAGAGGCCCTTTAGGTACTTTTAATGGAACGTGATTATTATTAAGAGTTTAAATGAAAGAGCATTAAAAAAATCTAAAGTAAAATAAGTAGAGGTTGACAATATCTCTACTTCGAATTATCAATACAGAAACCAAACGAGAAAAATACACCAAACAATAATTACAATCGTCTTAAACTAATTTCATGATTTTCCATTTTTCTACGATCTGAGATTTTTGATTAATTTCTTGAATATTATATAATACTTTTTTAGTGATAAATAAATAAATAAGTGACATGTTCCTATGATGTGAATCTCAGTTAAAAAAAAATATGCATTGTATTTCAAAGCATTGATTTATAGAATTCCTAAGCCTCTATCCATTAGATGGTTGATAATGGTATGCTTTGCTTACTGTTAATTACAAACATCGCTTCTTAACTTAACAAATTTATTGTTTGTGTTCAAATTTATAAAACTTATTCCTTGATATTAAAACATTTTAACTGTGTGTCAAAAATCTTATTCTTAATTAAAAATACTAATTGTACACCAAATCCTAATAGACAGACCATTTACAATTATTATGGGACTTGGGGCACCTGGACTCGGACAGGTTAGGTTAGAAGGAATGACGGGGTACGGAGGAGGAATTCCTCCGGTCCCCGCAATTCCCTTCGTGGTTTTTTTTTGTGCACAATTAGTATTTACTTTGTTTAGTGGAATAAAGGCATATTTTGAAGTAGAAAACAGGAATAAAATAAGAAACAGTTTACTTTACACTTTATTTTGTATGCATTTGTAAAAATGTCGAAACTTGAAAAAATCTCATGTTTGTCTCATACTGTCTCGGCTGCTAATACCTTCATAAAAGTAAAGACAGATTAGATAGACGGTGATTAATATTTTGGTGGTAGTATTTCAGGTAACGAAAGTATATGAGAACATGAAACAAAAACAATATCAACAAATTAAATCATCCAGAATAAATTAGGTTACACGACGTTTATCACTTCTATCATAAATGTATAAAACGTATATTATATAGATGTAAGACTGGACATACGTCAGCGGAAACAACACCAGTAAAAGGGCCGAAACTACATAAAGCGGACGCGCGGTCCCATACAAAAGTGCTTTGTTGCGGTGACCCGAACGGGCATCAGTCGCGGGGAGGCATTTAACTATGTAATAATTTATTAAGTTCTCTATCGACACGACTACATGCACACTGGTAAAGTTGAACTAGCCTCATTGCGCGTTTTGTCACGCGACGGTTAACCGCCCGCTTTTTGCAGTTTCGTCCCTAAGCTGTGGCTGATAAATCCAGCGCTGTCGCAAAGACGAACATCCAAATAGAATACATTGAATTAACAATCCAATGTATATGTATATTAGGTTGTCAATCCAATGTATCCTATTTGGGTGTTCGTCGTTGAGGCAGCGCTGCGTTTTCTTGGAGAATAGCACCACTGGCCTCTTTCTGTATTGAGACTCCGTACTATGCTAAGCCAGCTCAAGGTCAAAATGCCACTGAAATGAAGCCTACTGTAGGTACATGTACAGGGATTTTTTAAAGCTACATGTCTCGTAAACTCTAAAATGACTTGACCATTAAATGTGGTGCTTAACACTACCGCGCCGTTTTATAATAATTGTCTAACACTAATCGTGTCCTATTATACTTTTTTTTAATAAATGTAAAACAAAACGATTTGATGTAAAATTGCTTTTTCAACTTAGACTTTATCATAGATTGTTTGTGAAGAATTTACTTTATTGTGCCTATAATAAAAAATGTAGAAAAGGTAACAACAAAATGTCATCCGTTAATTTTATTGATATAATCAATTTTGGTACTGGAAAAATATATGTTATTGGGGGTGATCTATAAAATCCTATTAGATTATGACTATGGCGTCTTAGGCCTGTTGGCCATGGAAGAATAGCTTCATAAACGCGTATTCGGCGTGTACGCCTGCTCAAAGCTAACATACAAAACTATGAAACTCTGTTGACGAAGCGGCAACGTTGTGCCGTCAGTGCAGGAAACAGCTATTTTATTGCAAAACTCACGAGACCGCAGATTTACGCGGTTACGTAGTCGCCGGAATTGCCCGCAAACCTGGGAGATTATCGCAAGATATGCGGTTTCAAGACGGGCGGTGAAAAGATCGGTGCTCGGTCGCCCGCCAACCGACCGCAGAGCGTGCGGGAGCAAACCGCCGAGGTTCTAGTAGTTATTCGTCGGTACAGCGGCTCGTGAAATGTGCTTTAATTTTTTACATATTTTATATATCTGTACTCTGCAGAAGTTGCGGGCCCGCAACCACGTTGACCGCGTGTGCAAACCGCTTTGTGAGTTCTTAGCGTAAGGCCTTAGAAATCAGTTATTCCAGGCTCGCATATTATGTAAAAAATGATGTAGTTATAAATGGTTGTGGAAATTCAGGTCCAAATGTTAATATATCCTGACTAGGTACGTTAAAGGTTCAATATTTGGCTAGTGATTAAATGTATAATATTGCATAACTGTTAAGATCTCACTGTAATGTTAACTTGTATGTAAAAGTATGTAAATTGTAAATGCTTATGAAGTTCAAATAAAGTCCATTTAATTTTGATTCGCTTTTTTTTTTACTTAAGCAAGCGCGGTAGTATAACTCAGTAGGTACCGTTACTTATGTGAGCGCTGAACTCGGTAGTATTATTTATACCTATGTATATAAGTAGGGATGCGGAATGAAACCACCGTATACTAACTGGATTACTCTCTTTGGAAAGTGACAAGAAACCTAAAAAAGCCAATTAAACAAATACCGCCTATTAGAGATACCAACGGAAAATGGGCCATAAGTAATGACCAAAAAGCTTTAAGGTTTGCTCAACACCTACAAAATACTTTCCAACCCAATGGTAACTGTACAGATATACTTGAGTGTGAAAAGTTAGTGCAAAATCAAGAAATAAAGCTTGTGACTCCTAAAGAAGTTATGAGAGAAATTCAAAATAATATTAGTTCGAAAAAGTCACCTGGCTACGACCTCATAACAGGCGAAATTCTTAAACACCTCCCGCGTAAAGCTATAGTAAAGCTGACCAAAATAATCAATGCTGCGTTTACTCTTAAACACGTACCTGGCCCGTGGAAGGTAGCTGAAGTAATTATGATTGCGAAGCCTGGGAAACCACCCCATGAAGCGTCATCTTATAGACCTATTTCCTTGTTACCAGTGTTATCAAAACTATTTGAAAAACTGTTACTGAAACAGTTAAAGCCAATAATAGAAGAAAAAAACCTCATCCCAAATCATCAATTTGGTTTCAGAGAAAAACACTCTACAGTAGACCAGGTACACAGAATAACAAATGTTATTGAAAAAACGCTCGAAAATAAAGAAGTCTGCGCCACCGTCTTCTTAGATGTCGCGCAAGCTTTTGACAAAGTTTGGCATGAGGGCCTAATATTCAAACTCAGATGTATGTTGCCTCCAGAATTTGCAGATATTCTGGAGTCGTATTTAACCAATAGATTGTTTAGGATAAGGCAAGATGATGCATATTCGGAGCTTAAAAGTATAAATGCTGGGGTACCTCAAGGAAGTGTGCTAGGCCCAATCCTCTACTTGTTGTACACATGTGACATCCCACAACTCGAAAACAACACCATTGCGACCTTTGCTGATGACACTGCTATTATGGCTATTGGATCGAATCACAGAGAAGCAGTGGAAAAAGTTCAACTTGCTGTGAACAAAGTTTATGACTGGACAGAAAAATGGAAGATCAAGCTGAATGAGTCAAAATCAATTCACGTTGACTTTACAAACAAACAATGCGATTATCACCCAATCTACATAAACGGTACACAAGTGCCTTATGCTAATACAGCTAAATACCTCGGCATAACTCTCGACGCCAAGCTGCGATGGAAAGCTCACGTTAAAAAGAAAAGACAGGAACTCGACATACGCTATAAAAGTATGTATTGGTTACTCGGAAGGAATTCCTGTTTATCAATACATAATAAAATAATACTCTACAAGCATATTTTGATGCCAATTTGGACGTATGGTATCCAACTTTGGGGATGTGCTAAACGGAGCAACATCAAAATAATACAACAGTTCCAAAATAAAGTACTCAGGGATGCTGTAAAAGCACCTTGGTACATCAGAAATGACGACCTCCATCGTGACCTTAAAATGGAACTCGTCACCACCATCATTCAAAAATTTGCTGAAGCCCACGAAAACAGACTTCACCGACATGTGAATGTTGAGGCAATCCAGCTGTTAGACAACACGGACCTAGTGCGTAGACTAAAAAGAACTAAACCCTTCGAGTTAGTGTAGTGTTTAAAGTTAGTGTATAATAGTGATCAATGCTGTGCTATGCATATAACACATGAACAAAGTGTTTTTATCAATATCAGACTCTAAGAAAGTGCTATGGACTTCTATAAAAGTGCTAAAGGACGCTATTCTTAGTTTTAACAAAACCTGTATTGTATAATAATAAGTTAGAGTTAAATTACTTATTAGTCTTTTAGGCTAGATTGTAATTAATTATTAAGAAATTAGTTCTTAATAATAAGGAAAAAAAAAAAAAAAAAAAAAAAAAACCGTATACTAACATTAGCATTTCTATATTTTTAATAGTTATCACCAGATCTAACCAAATTGCAGTAACGAAACCATTGGGGTCTAATTTTACGCCAACGCCATCTATCGAGCTTTGGGTCAACCATTACAAAAACTTTAGTTTCGTATTGATTTGTACTGATGAGAATAACCTTTGTGGACCAGACATGGTTATTAGTAGACTGAAATACATAGGAAAACTGAAAAAAAAAATTACAGAGATATTCAAAACAGTGTACCTAGAAATTTTGTTAGGAAAATCAAAACACATTGAAAATTCGCAATCTTTAATCACAGACGACACATTTACATTACAACGTTTATTTTACAGATGGACCAATATTCTTAAAGTCGTTGCAAGGTAAAGAGAACCTTATTCTGAACGGCTATAAATACATACTCGTATGTAACAAAGGCCGAAAACTGATGGCAAAAAAAAGATGGCGCTGTTCAAAACAAAGATCACAGAATTGTAACGCAACTGTGTTTACAGTTGAAAATGTGATTATTGGTTTTAAACATGCTCACAGTCATTCTCCAGCAAGGATGTATAATGTATATTGATAATTATTACAGTGTTGACTACTAAGGCCAAGAAATCACGAAGCGGTTTTCACCCGCAGCCGCCGCGGTTGTGGGCCCGCAGTTTCTGTAGAATGCTGATATACAATAAAAGCACATTTCACGACGCATTTTACGCCTGCGGCATGCGCGGTTGTTTGCGGCTCCCATTGCACAGTCTTGAAACCGCAAGTCTTGCGATAATCACCCGCCAGGTTTGCGTGCGAAAATCGCAAACGTGAGGGCTGCGTAACCGCACTAACTCAGCGGCTTCCTCTACCGCGGCGGGCGCGGTTGAAAACCGCTTCGTGAGTTCTTAGCCTAAGAGCTCATACACACCAGTGGCATGTTGCCAATGGCAGTGGTAACTGCAGCAGTCGACACGGCTGCGGACACCTGTTGACGCTCGACTATAGGTCAATGGCCGCAGTTAACCCTCCCGATAGCAACATTGGCAGCATGCCGCGTTCGTGTGTATGAACTCTAATGTCTGTAAGAATAAAATTCTCGTTAAATGCCTGTTAAAAATATACCAATTGTAAATTGATATATTTTTCAATAAATTCTGTTATAAAAACAAATCTTAAATTTGACTGAAACTAACCCGAGGGCAGCTCTAATAATGACTTATGTCAAAATAAAGAGACAGATCTGAATTTGATTATTATATTTCTATTTTTTTTTTCTAGTCATCGTAACGAACTCAGGAACTCAGCAAATCCACTTGGATGGGTATAGATACAGCCTCCTGTCAATGAAGGAACAACGTGGAAGATGGCGATGTGTCAAGCAGAGAAAAGGCTGCAGAGCGGTCATCATCACGTTTGACAACACTATTATAAGCGTCAAGTATAGTCATAACCATTGATTTGTAACACATAAACAGTTGCACGTAATCTCTTTACTACATTTTACAACATAGCATAAAATAATAATTGGCCTTATGATCTTCCAACCGCTGGGACTCCGGTCACTCTGCCACCACTGCTCTTTAAAACCATACCAATTAAATTGAAACTTCACTAAGCTAAAGAGCTTGATTGTCAAAAAGTCAAAATGTAAGGGATTCACGACATTTATACCTGCTATGAAAGAGGAAATTCGGTGTTCTTGCAAAAGTCCGGCAATATTTCTCACCGGGACCACTTGTAATATTATTCAAAGCATAGGTCCGATTTGCCATATTGGTTGGTGCTGCAAAATCCTATCTAGCAGCTTTAGGCTTAGTAGAAAGACGTGTAAAGAGGCTATGATAATCCAGATTTGGTTAAGTCCAATTTACAAAGCCTCGAGCACAAGCGTAGGATAGCCAGCCTTACGGTAATTTACAGGATGCATTTTTGGAGACTGTGCGAGAGTTACGTGACTTAATTCCGCCATTACCTTTCTACTATGGGACAACCCGACGTACGGCCAGTGTCCACTCATTGTTAAAGCCTGTACGGTCCGGACTTAGCGTTTCACCTCGTCGTTTACACCGAGTTCATTGAAGGACTGGACCAATATGCCTGCTAAGGTCTTTTTTTTATCTTCCTGTCCGATAAAAATGAAGGTATCTTCAAGGCTAGAATGAGTGGCTCTTAACAAACTAGTGCGCTTCACCATGAACTATAGCATCATTGCTTACGATCAGGCGGGATCGTCATAAAGCACTAGTTCTTCTAATTAAAAAAAAACATGCGAATGGGTTTTTGGTAAACTAGGCATACATGCCCTAGTCGATAACGTGCCCCACTTGCAAACTAAGAGACATACATTTAAGATTTGGTGCTTATTGGCGCCGATCTGGTTAGTTTATAAGTATGAGGGCTATGTAATCTATACAATGCAAGTTAAACTTGCGCATCGCTAATAGGATGTAAATTTTTTCGGTGTTTTTAATAGTTTTATGATGTGCAGGTAACATTCCACCTTACAGTAACGACGCGCCTCAACAAGATCTCAGCAATACTGTAGGGACCAGTTAGGGTCGAATTCTGTTAGGGCTTTTTTTTAGGTGGGAAATCATCCAATGACATCTCCCGCTCTTGGGCCGAGCGAGAAGGCGCGTCAGACTTTTACTGACTAAAACCCACTCCTGTTCCTGCTCGCACAACCCATGAACCCAGTAGGCTTCGACCCTGCTGGGCCTCTACAGTTTTACAGATATCTCCTTGAGGCCCGCGTGGAACACCACGCGCCGTCGATGACTTGGTCTCGGCCCGGACGCTTACCGGACAACCCCGCAACCCGCAAGCCCGCGCCTGACTTCTGCCAGAGCTACGGATTTTTCGAAGAAGTTACTACAACCTTCGCAAAAAGGCGACTGAAGGAACCCTGTGGGTTTTAGTTAGCAAACCTCTGACACTCCTCGCTCTATCCAGAGCGGGAGAAGTTATTTGATGATTTTCCACGAAAACCTCGAGACTCGTCGCATTTTGCGTGTGGTCACGGCATTATGCTGAGCGTTCGACCTTTTGTATTTTACACAAAGTATACTTTTAATTTGTTAGTCCTAAATTTGCGCCTTTTTCAATTAAATAAAAAGTTTTTCTTTCTTTCTTTTGATAAACATATAATATATAATATGTCAATATATTTTTATATAATTAGTTATTTAATATGGTCTTTCAACACGGATAAGGCATTGACACAGTTTTGTGGACGATATATTTAAAATAAGCGGCATATAAGTTGAATCAAAATGGCGATCGACCTTCAATATTCAGTAACAGATTCTCGGGTTTCAATCGAAGTGCGGCACAGCGGGGTCTGCGCATAACCATAGCAACGACGGCCATTTTAGTTCAAGTTATTTTTCGCGTATTATATCTACCAGCATTAGTGTTCATATTTTCTTTTTCTTAAATACATGTGTATGTTGTTTGTAAGACTCATCTCGTAAAGAGCACTATTACCTCTACTTCTTTTTTCTGGCTAATTTGATAGTTATTGCTATTATTTTTAGGTTAAGTTTCCTTGTTTTGATTTTTGACATGAATAGTAGATACGCTTTGATTTGTTTAACTATGTTATTAAATTAATATTAAATATCTTATAAAACTGTCTTTTGGGTTTTTTTTTGTTAACGGTTTGGAGGAATGAAAACAAATCCTCGGATTTTCGAGTTAATCAAACAATGTAATGTAGCAATTTTTTTTTTCAAATTTCAGAGTGAATTTTATATTAAAACTTGTTCATGTTCATGGATATTGTCACCCCCAAAAGATTTTCCAAAGAAAGAAATTTTATTTCGTTTAATAAGAATATACTGTACGTATTGAAGAAGAATCTATGTTTTAGAGTAAGTTAGAACTTAAACAATTTTTGAAATAAAATAAATATAAATTGTTAAAGTAAAAGATTTAAAAAAGGAAAGCAAGAAAAAAATATAATACCTACTTATTGCTTTTATTCAAAAATAAATAATTTGACATTCACTATAATTTGGTACAGTCAAGAGCAACTTTTTGCAACTAATAAAATACAACTTTATAATAGTTGCAAAAAGTTGCTTTAGAAATAAGTAAATCATAAATAAGGTAGGTTAGCAAAGTAAATAACAGAGCAGAAATATTAAATATACAACTCAAAATAAATTTATTTATTCATCAATTAATACAAAAAAAATATTTTGAGTTCTATGTTTATGAAAAAAAAAAACTATTAATTGATACATAAATTTATTTATTTATCAATTAATACATAAATTAATTTTGAGTTGTATCAAAATAAACTTCTGTATTAATTGATAAATAAATTATATATATTTTTTTGTGTTGTATATTTAATATTCCTTCCTTGTTACTTAATTTATTACGAACATAGCAAATACGATAACTACTTTATTTCGTGCATATATCAATATAATTACATAACTGTTTACCTAAGTAACTAAACCGTTAGGTACCAAATTTTACAGAATTTTTATCTAAACTATGATTTTTAATTAGACGAAGTAAAGTGACAGCAGTGGACAATGCCCAACTGTCAAATAACAATGCCCAACTGTCAAACAACCATTGTTACAGCTGTCACTTTACTTCATCTAATAAAAAATCATAGTATATAACTGTCTACGATAAATATACAATGTATAAACAATCAAACAAACGTTTACAGAGTTTTATTTATTTACTAGTTCTACAAGCGGCATCGTCCGCGTGAACGTAAACTTCTATCCCAAAGGAAAAAACCAGAACATGGTCTACCTGTGTGCCAAATTTTAACCATATTGGTTAAATGTTTAAGCGTAAGGTAACAATTGTACACACATACATACAAACTTTCACCTTGGCGATTAACGCACTGCCACGCACCACGGCGCGTAGCGCTCCAATGCGTGTTTTAACGCTTGCTTGTATCTCCGTTTGTATACAAAACACACACAGTCCAACACACAGAAAATGCATCCACGCGCGTACATGCAGATCACGCGCCTACAAGCGGAGAAACATGCGCACACGTGCGTGGATGCGGGGCGAGACGCGTTGAAACGCAACATGCAGCGTGTTGCGGGGCAGTGTGACAACCGCTTATAATACAAATTAGCATGAAATGTGATTACCACAGGTAACAATCAGGAATGTGAGTAAAAATAACAATGTTCAAACTACGAAAATGCTTATCACTAAAGGTAGGTCTATGTTAGAGGAGCCGAGCACGAGTTGAGCACAAGCCAAGCTGCACCCTGGGTGCGAGTCGTTTTTACGTTAACGCGATCGAAACGTTTGCCGCGTTTGGTTCTCTGATTGGTTAAGAGCTTGAAGCGGGCCAATCGGAGCGCCGAAAGTCTAAAAAAACTCGCACTAGACATTCTGGTTTTTCGCGGTGCCAAGTGTAGATATGTTACCGGCAATCTACATGATCCGGTATTCTACACAATACCTAGGCAATGTATAGAATACAGTGTAAAGTAAGGCTTTTATTTTCTCAGGTGGTGATAAAAAAAAAATAACCCTCACTTAACCTGTCCTTGTCGGGGTGCCTTAAAATCACATCACTTCCTTCCCTGCTCTCGTCTTTTACACACATTACCGACTGAGCATTCGGTATTGTATAGGAGACCTGATTATACAGATTACCGGTAACAGATATACTACGACGATCACTATCCTCGAATAAAATGCAAAACCCCTTGTGTTCGTAAAAGAACCGTCAATAGGCGGAGTACAATCGAGCACGAACCAAACGCACGAAGCGCATTCTTTAGAGGCTTTTCTGTCGGTCCTCACTTAACGAATTTGTGCTCAGCTCGTGCTCGGCTCCTCTAGACTCACCTTAATAGAATTTACCTATATGACAACGCCCAATACTGACAATAAATGTAACGTGATTGAAAAACTTTATTATAATTACACCAGGGATGTTATGGAGTGTTTCTTTAATCGGAAACATCATCATATCTGAAATAATAAAGTACCTATCCGTAACCGTAACTAAAACCGTGTCGGATAAATGCGGAATCTAAACGACAGGTTTTTTTTGCCCGGCATAATAAATGATAATATAGACTACAAATAAAAGTCAAATCTTGCTATTTGTATTTTACTTTTATACTTCTCATATCCGTAATCGAAACTATCCGAAACTAGCGGATAACCCGAAATAATTTCATGACCGTAACCAAATCCGAAAACAGTATGACTATATCTCTATGTCCGAAATTTCGTGTTCAATCATAACAGGGACATTCAACACAGCAGATACAACAGGGATGTACACAAAAATATTAACTTTTACAATAAAATATTAATATTAATCTCAAATCTCTTTTTTAAATTATTATGGATGTGATCGGCGATAAGACATGCTTGCCTAGAATTAACAATAAAGTATAGTCTATAGGTAAAAAATCTACCAGACAGTCAATGAATGAACTGTTCGAATTTTGAAAAAATGGTAGTCTCAGTTAATGGTAAATAGTAATGAATCTAATAATATTACATTAATTTAAATGAGTTATCAATATACATTAATTGTATTAATTGTATATACAACCTTACTTTTAGTATATGCGAGACACGTGTCTAGTATTTTTATGTAAAGAATCTATGTCAAAATTTGATAACTGTAACATGAAAAATCCCTGATTGTTCACACAAACATAATGGTCGCCGGGCCATTCGGGCGACTGAGGGGTTGATTTGTTTCCGCACCCAGCTGTGCGCTGGTACCTAATGCCCGCAATGACCTGCCATGGCCTGTCTTGTACTTAGTCTCGGTGGTGGTGGTGTAAAATATTTTTGGGAAAAAATATAACATGGTGTAAAAATTATTGGAATCAATTCAGTTACTGATTCTGAACAAACTAGGAGTAAGTATATTCAGGTTTCGCATATATACTAAAAAAATAATGTTGTATATCTGTTAAGCTATAATATTTATTCGTTACTATACTCGTATTGAGAAATAACGAGCTTATACATAATTTGTGAATGGAGAATTTGGAGTTGAACACTTGTCTACTTTAAGTATCAAACTTTATGTTTTATTATACAAATAGAATTTAATAGTTTCTTCACTTCACTTTCTCAATTTAGAACCCAAATTATAAATCAACAAGTGATCAATGTTTTCTTCGTTAACGTAAACAATTTAAATAATGTTATTCATAAAGAATGATGTACCAAATTTAACAAAATGTCTTAATTTTGATATTTGAAACTAGACTTTGTTAAATTCTAATATTATATTATAACTCATTTGCTTCTTGTGTTTGATCACTGAAATTCGAGATCGGTTAGAGACCTAAATTTAACAACTAATTTCCTAAATGTATAGAATAAGTAGCACGATTTTTTAAAATATATTTAATATGTTTAATAAAACAATTATTCATGTACCTACAATTAAAATGTAATATAATAAAAACAAATAAGAATTTGAAACCTAGTTCTGTAAAAATAAGATGTTCAACAGTTCTTAATATTTAAATCTTAATAATGTTTTCCTATTTTTATATTTGGTCATTATACTAAAAGCTACTTTACTTAAGAAACTGACAATTCAATAATAAATAAAATAAATTGAGAATGTAAAATGTCTTTGATTTCAAAACCCTTTTTATTTATTTACATATGCTCTACTTGCTTTTTGGATTAAAAAAAATATACTCGTAGGTATATACATACTAATTCGTGTGCAGATCTTAGAATTGGTCACTTCATGATGTGACCGACCATTTCATGAAATTGTCGGTTCAGCTAAACGCATGACTATTTCTTGATATGACCAAACATGCTTGATCATATCATAAAATAGTTTTGTTGTTTGAGTCCACCCTTCTTCAATGTATTCCTGTTTTTTATTACTAAATATGCTTTTTTTTTACAAAAATATCTACTAATTGTGCACTAAAGTATGCACTTCTAGGCGGTTTAAAAAAAATAACCACGAAGGAGATGGAGTGGTCTGCGTTCGCTGGCTACGCTTTGTTTACCGTTGTCCCTTCTAACCTAACCTGTTCGAGTCAGGGTGCCCAAGTCCCTTAATAATTGTAGAAAGTGCATTAATATTTGGAGTAAAATATGCATTTTTAGTGAAGAATGTAATTTTTGATGCACAGAAATCCTACATATCACGAAGGGATCAATTCTAAAATTTGGCCACTACATCTATATAGGGTGACTGGTAATTAGTGAACGATATTTAAACACGTGATTGTGGTCATGAAAAAATCGCAAAAAAAAAATCTGGTTAGTACATTTGTGTTGGCTGTATTTTTTTGCGATTTCAGGTTTGGTCCCATAGTAAAAGTTGTTTGTTATCATAATTACAATCACGCGTTTAAGTATCCTTCACTTATTACCAGTCACCCTATATAATTCACGCATGCACACGCTACTCCCATACTGAGTCGTCCTCATTTATTTTTTACAGACTTATAGTACTATACATATCTTTATGTAAAATTATGCTCAAACGATGCTGCCCCATCACTAACCCGGCACGGATGTGTGGGGATAGATCTTAAGTCTGTCAAGTAGACGTGACCTTGGTGTGCTGGACACAATTTACTTTGTTTGTAGCGGTCAAAAGGTCACTTAGCAGGGGTAGTCTGTCACACATTCGTCAATCTACCTAATCAGATTTAGGTAGTCCAGTACTGTTTTACACAGGCCTCCCACAAGCTGAACCGGTCACCTGGTGAGGGCCGCAGGAATCGAATAGAAGCGAGACGCAAAGAACCGTTCATTGTGGCGACACTTGGGGAAGGGCTATGTCCAAAAGTGGACGTCTTTTGGGCTGAAATGACGATGATGACTTTTTTACCAGGAGCAAATGCCTATGTTATCTCCAAAACCCAGTAACTGAATAATAAGTTAGATAGCCTTGAGCAAGACTGATTTAGGACAAATTTTGAATGAAATTTTTTTTTAGCTATAGTGAGTTAAGACGGCTATAGACGTAGGCAGAAAGGCTGCTAAGCTTAAATGGGATTGGGCGGGTCATGTCAGTCGCATGCACGGAGACCGCTGGGCAAGGGTCGCCACACAGTGGGTACCTGATGGAAGAAAGCGTCGTCGAGGCCGGCCTAGAAAGAGGTGGCGGGATGATCTGGACGCGTACCGCGAGGACTGGTTTGAGACGGCGCGGGAGAAGAAGGTTTGGAAGGACTTGGGGGAGGCCTTTGCCCAGCAGTGGGACAGTAAGGGCTAAAAAAAAAAAGTGAGTTAAGCTCAACTTAGTTGGTTTTCTTGAATATAGATGAGCCGGACAGGTAAAAACTCTAAAAAATATTACTATATAAATAACTTAAAATAATAATTATTATAACTAAAGCTAAGAACAATATCAACGTAATTTTGAGCTTATCAGAGGCTTGTGGTCTTATTTTTATTTTAAGGCACTCATTAAAGGCCACAAATAAAAAATAAATATATAAAAAAATTGCTAAATTAAACGTTAAGATATACACCTGATTTTTTGAACGACATTGTAGACTCTTCAACTTAAGAACTTAACTTTAGTAACTTAAGTCAATAGATGCTATTGGCTGTTGTTTTGACCAATCACACCAGCGCATATGAAAAATTTTTTTTTCCAGAATTTATGCATTGTCTTGAAAATTTTCAATTTTACTTTTTATTCAATTTTAGAGTGAACTACGAGTAGATAGCTCTTTTAACATAATAAAAAATATTTTCTAAGGAATTTTAAAAATAAAAAACAAAGCTAAATATCATTTAGCTTTTCTTAAGCCTCTGTGGTCATGTATGTTGTACATTTTGATGATGGCGTCTTTTAACGTAGTCAATTTTGCCTTGCATCCTTTGTCACATTTGTTGCAGACCCAATGAGTTTCATGTTTCTGATTTATATGTTTTGAGCGCTTCTTAAATCTATGCTCTCCTAGTATAATGATGGCGTTGCCTTGCCTCGACCAGCTGTATCGTGGAGTGATTCCTTCTGAAAACATGAAATAAAATCGGTTTAAGAAATAATTGTGGACTAGGAAAGCATCAAAAGAATATACCTACTTTTTATAAATGTAGGTAATTATTTCGATTTCGAACCTCATAAGTTCATTCTTGCATATTTTTTCCAGGCTACGAATACTTTCTTGCATGTGTTGCACATTTACAATAAAAATAATAACAATTATTATGTTCTTTTTTGTACTGAAATAATCGTGGGATTTTAATATTTTACTTCTCTTACTTTACCTAAATAAAATAATTATTACTGTCAGGTGTAAAAAATTTAATAAATCTAAATATTACAATAAATATGTACACTTGTCTTTTTGTAAATAAAACATAATTATGAAATAGATTGCACTGAATTAGTTGCGTTTACGCCTTAATAAGAACTGCCACCGAATTACACATATTATACAATTAAAAAGGATACAATAAGTATTTATTTATTATTATTCTGTAGGTATAATTAAATATATAATTGTAACACATTGTCAACACATGTACTATCAAAGACACTTCCGCCTGACCACCACTAAGTTCAATTTTGCTTGCACTTGAAACAAAAACTTCAAAGGGCAAACCCTTTGAAGTTTTTGTTTCGAGTCAAACCAAAGTTTGGCGCCATGCCGCAGGATTCAAGCGAATTTTTTTTTAAGTGATCAGGATGAAATGACCACGATGGTACATATAATCTACTTTAACAAGGAATAAAATTGAAAGATTTTTTTCAACTAGTAAAGCAGATATTAAATGTAATATCTGTTTTACTAGTTGAAAAAAATCTTTAGCTTATGAGCTACGCGCCCTAAAATATTCCACCAATCGGAACAATTTTCAGTACCCTGAGTGCGAGTTGTTTTTACGTTAACATTATGTGTCGCGTTTGGTTCTCTGATTGGTTAAGAGCGCAGAGCGGGCCAATCGGAGCGCCGAACGTCGTAACCCCTTAACCGTCAATCGACTCCTAAAGATGTTCGAAAAAATAGCGATTTCCGTCAATTGACCTCTAAAGTCGACACACGGTTGGGCGTATCGTGTTAACGTTAAACAAACTCACACTAGGTACTCTGATTAAGAAATTAAAAGATGAAAGCAGAACAGCTTTCACTTAAACATAACAAAGCCTGAGTCAATAAATTCATTCTGCATGCTTGAAATTAATACTTTACCGATAAGAAGATGATTGCAATGGCTTTGTGATATAGTAAGTTTTGTTTGCCCATTTTCACTAAAACTAAGAAACAGCGAACTTCAACGTTCAGACACCCTACGCCGAGGTCTTAACGCAATCCATTTGACAACCAAAACTGAATTGGTAAAGGAATGGATCTATATAGGGTGTATAGCGTCGTCCCTCTTTCTCACACGACTAACATTTTAAAATGTAAGACCCCAGCTCAGCACTGAGAGTTGAAAATCAAACAGTTCAATATTAATCAAGGACTCATTAGTGAAAATGGGCATTTATTGAACTATAATATAAATTTGCCATGTATTCATAGAATTATAATTTCATTAATGTCATAAAAGTCTTCTTAAACTTAAAATTGCCATGATTTAAACACATCGGCAGAAATATTAAAAATATATTTAAACTAAATATAATCAGAAATATACTAATAATATTTGAAACATTGCACATAAATATGCTTTTAACGAGAAGATTTCTTCTGTTTTTCCTTTTTGTTCTAATAAGTAAGTATTACTAAGTAATTAGGTCGGTATAATATTATTCACGTTACAATTATTATTACTTATAAAATTTTACTACAAAAGTATAAAAACCTTTATAAAAAACATCATTGACATTAGGGGTACTTAGGAAATATTTGTCTCTTCATAGCTCTTAACTCGCTAAATTTATAGTAGCTGCCTGCGTTACGACAAACATGATTCTGGACACGTTCTTCACTTCAACTTCATCAAGAAAACTAGCCAATTCGACGTGTCATATTGATACATCAAAAAGTTAAAAATATTAAATTTATATTTTATATGCAATGACGCGTTTATTAAAAAAAAAGTGATACAAATATTTTGATCGTCATGGACATAGGCCTCACCCGAATCTCACCAAATAGACCGATCCTGGACCTACGTCACACGTCCACCGATTCGTGCGATCCTCACCAGGCCATCGGTCCACCTTGTGAGAAGCCTTCCAACCTTTCGACCCAATCGACCATCTGTTCTGTGAGCAATGTGCTAAACTCTTTTTATTTCTTTTCTTTTTCTTTCTTTCTTATGGTGCCTTCTGCTGTTATTTTAGCAAAAACACCAATACCTACAGTCATGTGTGTATTCATTACGTATATTTTATTTCTTAACTAAGACTAAAAATAGTCGAGCAGAGTACGCTTACCGAAATCGTCTAAATGAAATTGTAGGTACCTATCATTATGCATCGAACTTTGAAAATAATATTTGTCTGCGCCAGGCAGAAACTGGTCGGGGCCAATCAGAAGTTTTACAAGGGTGGAAGACGATTCTTTATTCTATGAACCATACCAACTTTCATGCCTGAACTTAAACACTTATTAAATCTACATAGTTTGCACCAAGCCCTGGTCTGCACATTGACTACACATTGCATACGCCCCGAACAGGTGTAGGAATTCTCTCTCTGTAGCTGGATGGTTCTCTTGAAGAAGAGCTTGCAAGACTCACAGGTCCTAGCACCGTAGTGTAGCCCCGATGTAACATCACCACAGACGGGACAAAAGTTGTAAACTGGAAATATAAAATGTATTATTGTTTAATTTACTTGGCAGTACATTCAGTTCAAAGTTCACAATCGCAAATTCTCAATTCAAGAAACAGGTATATTCTTGAATTGAGAATTTGTGATTGTAAACTTGTAATTAGAATTTGACATTGTTCAACTTTAAATTCTCAATTTAGAAACCAGATGTCAGTTTATGCTGTATTTTCCTCTTCTTTGTTTTCACTAAGACTGAGCGATACGTAAATGTAAATCCTAAATATTTTGCGCAATAATATAGGCATCATCTTGGTGTCGCGATATTAATGAAAATGGATATTACAGTTATTATCATGGGCACATAACTTTTTTTAATCTAAGTTCTAGCAAACACAAAAGTGGTTTCAATGCAGGATGCCAGCTACAGCTTGGACTGCTACACGAGACGAGGAAGTGTGCGGGGCGGATAAATATTGTAATGTTATGGGAGTGAGAGGTAGAATTATGAAAGGTAGGAGGGAGAGGCAGAGGTAAAAGCAGCGTTAAGTTAAAGGAGAGAGAGGTATGAGTGGTGTAGGTAAAGTTAAGAGGGATAGGTTAGAGAGGTGTAAAGTTTTGAAAGGTAGATGAGTGAAATCTGAAAGAAAGTGAGGCTCAGAACTCACGAAGCGGTATTCAACCGCGGCCGCCGCGGTTGCGGGTCCGAAGCTTCTGAAGAATGCAGATATATATAAAAAAAAAAATTGAAGCACATTTCACGACGCATTTTACCCCCGCTGTGAGCGCGGTTGTTCGCGGCTCCCGTTGCACCGGCGGGCCGTCTTGCAACAGCATGTCTTGTGATAATTAATCGCCTGGTTAGCGAGCGAAAATCGCAACCGCGACGGCCGCGTAACCGCACTACACTGCGGTCTCGTGAGAAATAAAGCAGCCATTTTCTCTAACACGGCGGGCGTGGACGAAAACCGCTTCGTGAGTCCTTAGCCTGAGAGGGAGATGAAGAAGGCTGTCTGTGCCTGCAGACCTCCCAGCCTCTTCATGTCAACTCTCTCCGATAAATATAAATTCGACTTCTTTTTTATTTCTTATTTTTCACCTATGTTTGAGTCGGCTTAAAGTCTACCCTGATGCAGATAGATACCAGAATCCATGAAATAACCATGTCAAATGGAGAGATTGCCTAACTGACCAAGTAAACTTACCTATAACGCCATCTATGACGCCTCATGGGAACTTAAATTCAAAACCCTGCAATCCGTATATATTGACAACAGTCTAGGCAGTTGCCCGGACTCTGGTCTGGACAAGGTCGGGCACAAGGTAGGTTCGGCCAAATGGTCGAACGATACTGCCTTTTGAAAGGAGGTACGTATGTGGTACTTTACCCCCAGATTCCGCATACCTCTAAATACCTACTACCGGACTAATCCTATAAAAAAACATGAAATTGTATCCTTTATTTAGGACATAGTCTAAACGATGCCAAGGTTGCTATCAAAATCTGTTCAGCCGTTGAAGCGTGATTGATTACCAAACAGCCATTCTTTTACTACAGAAAGAGTTTTAGAACCGCTTCAGTAGTTTTACATATTTTGCCTCTACATAGAAACTTACAAGTATACCTCTTTATAAAATTACATTAATAGGAAGTACGATGTGATATGTTAAGCAAATATAACTATTGTGTAAATCGTTTTAAAACTCATTAAAATCATTTACATATTTTACATAACGGCTGTAGGTACTATCGCGGTCATTTCTGCCAGATCACTTGAAAAAAAAATCGCTTGAATCATGCGGCGTGGCGCCAAACCAAATCCTTTGAAGTTTTCAAGTGCAAGCAAAAATGTACTTAGCGGTGTTCAGACGGAAGTGTCTTTAATGGTACTTTCCGTTTTGTAAAAATATATAAATATTAACAGTAAATAATAATAACCTTGTATAACAGATCATTTAATTAAAATACCTAATACATTTTTACAACATAATTACCTGTCAAATAAAGCTAAGTAAGTAATAGAACACAATAAAAAAAACAATTTATTTTACGTACAGTTATTATGAACTAATAATTCTAATGAAACTGAACGGGATCAGTACATTTAAATAGTATTCTGGAGCTGTCAATATCTATCTTGTTAAGTGTTATAATAATTATAATTAAATGCTTGTAAACATACCATCGTAATTAATTGCATTAAGTCTTACTTCTGACTCTGTCCTTCTGTTTTCTTAATGCAACATTAAGTCCTCCTATGTACCAGTGCTGTACATGAAGACTAAATAAATAAATAAGCTGAAAGAAAATTTTTAAAAAAAGAACATCATGTTGGGAAATGGGTCAAAGGGACGGCACGTGTTTCTAGCGTTAAGTGTATTTAAATTTGGACCCGCTAGTCGGGTACTGGGCATGAACTGATGCCAGTGTTAAAACGCCTCGTTTTAAAACTCATTAAAATCATTTACATATTTTACATAACGGCTGTAGGTACTATCGCGGTCATTTCTGCCAGATCACTTGAAAAAAAAATCGCTTGAATCATGCGGCGTGGCGCCAAACCAAATCCTTTGAAGTTTTCAAGTGCAAGCAAAAATGTACTTAGCGGTGTTCAGACGGAAGTGTCTTTAATGGTACTTTCCGTTTTGTAAAAATATATAAATATTAACAGTAAATAATAATAACCTTGTATAACAGATCATTTAATTAAAATACCTAATACATTTTTACAACATAATTACCTGTCAAATAAAGCTAAGTAAGTAATAGAACACAATAAAAAAAACAATTTATTTTACGTGCAGTTATTATGAACTAATAATTCTAATGAAACTGAACGGGATCAGTACATTTAAATAGTATTCTGGAGCTGTCAATATCTATCTTGTTAAGTGTTATAATAATTATAATTAAATGCTTGTAAACATACCATCGTAATTAATTGCATTAAGTCTTACTTCTGACTCTGTCCTTCTGTCTTCTTAATGCAACATTAAGTCCTCCTATGTACCAGTGCTGTACATGAAGACTAAATAAATAAATAAGCTGAAAGAATTTTTTTAAAAAAAGAACATCATGTTGGGAAATGGGTCAAAGGGACGGCACGTGTTTCTAGCGTTAAGTGTATTTAAATTTGGACCCGCTAGTCGGGTACTGGGCATGAACTAATGCCAGTGTTAATAACACCTTGAATTTTTTGATGCATGAAAGAATTATTCTATGCTCTTGGCACAAACAATTGTATGGGAATTATCCTTCAGATCGCGTTCAGTTTCATTGAGGAAATCTGTCGAGAGCCTTAAATTTTGACCACCTTTTTAATTAAGTCAATAAATTAGCTGCTGTTTATACTAAGAGCAAATAAAAATACACATTCACCAAAAATAAAAAATACAAATCCTACTTCTATGAACACCGGCGGTATTATAGATAATAGAGCTAATAAAATTACCTATAAATGAAAAATTAATTACGTACTATTCTTTCATTCAAGACGGAGTAAATTTTTTGATAAAATTGACAGAAAATTTGTCTAAATATCTATAAAAACATTTAGTCTTAAGTAACACACCTCAATTTATAATTTTATTACCAATACTCATCCTGTCAAAGTAGTTAATACATAAATCCCATAAAAAAAAACATAATTTTTTTCCCATTTTCTAACATTTTTACGCGTTCTTTTCCTTATTAACCATACTTGGACTTAAATGAAAGTAAAAAAAAATCGAATCGGCCCAGCCGTTCTTAACTCACTCACTAACGAACATTTTCATATTTATCTATGATGTCATCAATCGTTCGCACATACCTATTTAGGTTAAAAAAATATTTTTATCTATTTTTTTATTTCTAGGCCTCATCAGTGTTGCTTATTACCAGATTTCATTTGCGAGATCAGAGGTCAGTTCTCTAGTAAAAAACATTTGAATTCATTTGCAATACCAAACCATAATATCTGTCAAAAATAGTCTATGGTTCCTAAATTTTAACCAGTTTTTAAAATTTATACTTTTATTATTCTCCCTTCTTCGGTGGAGCAATAGGGAGTTGAACATTGATTGAAACTAAAATAAGAATTTTAACATTCCTTAAAAATACCAGTACTAACCCTCACGTTTACAACAATTGATAAAAAGTATTCTAGGTACGTATACACCTTTAAATTTTGGTCGTTTTCATGGCAGTTTCATCGTTCTTTATTTTTTAATTTTCTCTTTACAAACCGAAGTATTTCATATACCAAATCGACCCTCCGCAGGATTAAAACGACCAAAATTTAATGGTGTATAGAAAACACTGGTAGTTTTCAATCGCTAGATTTGTCCATATACATCGAAGGCTTTAGAGCTATTAAAGTCAATGAAATTTGAGTCTTGAGTGCGTATCTTGTTGTCTTGTTTTATAGTTTGAGTCATAGTCAATAAAATAATGGCATTTAATTAGTAGATACTACATATTAAGGAGTTCTTCTCTATATTCTCAATAAGGAGGCGAGACCCATCAGTTGAATAGTTCGATCCTCTACTAAGTGTAATATTTTGGAAAATTATTTCATTATAAATAAAAAAAATAAAATAAAAAAACATACGATTATTGATAAGTTTTTTTTTGTCGATGCAGTACGATTCAAATCTTTATTAGTAAGAATAAAAAAAAACTTTAAAATCCATCCAATATTTTAGGCTAAAGGCACTTTCACAATTAGTGTTACACTGGCACTTTCTTAGTCTCACGAAACTTACAATGCATTACAAGTTCTGCATTTAATTGCCGACCCTTTAATTCCTTTTTATAAGTCTTTAGTCATTTTAATAAATTATATAAATATGAAACATACTATGTATACACATTTTCATAATTATTTTACAAACCAACAACAATATTACTATGTAAGTACCTACTTTTCATTACTATGATTACATTAAATTCTTTATTATGTTATTTTATTTAACTTTTTGACAGAAGCATAACATCTTCATTTACACATTAAAAATAATGGCAGTGATTTACGAAAATAACTTGGTATTATTATTATAATAATTATTTTAAAAAAGCTCGTTTAATTTATTAAACAGTAAATAAGACAATACTTTTAAGTTAATTGTTTCTTTGTATATATTGGGTGTCTACCACCTCGTTCCTTCTTCAGTCTCACCAGGGTTGGTAACATACCAACATCAATACATTTGTAATACCTGCAAAACTTGCAGGATCTTTTATAAGGAGTAAGGGTACATTTACCATTCCGCGTTAGGCATTTAAATGTGAGAGACTTGTCACAACTGATAGCCCTCTTAAAAAATGACTTGCACGATTCACAAGTATGGATTCCGTAGTGTATTCCGGTGACAAAGTCGCCACAAACTGGACACAGCATCGCCAAAGACGTTTGCCCTGATAAACAAAAGAAAATTATATACTCAAGAAATTATTTTTGACCATTGTTTAATTTAAATTAGGTAAAATGTGTAACATTGCGGTATTATGAAATAAAATACAAGATATTTTTCACTTTTCATTTATATTTTTCTTTTTTGAGATCCATTTATTATGAGTGGTAGGAAACTTATATTTATCAAGACAGGGTATAATAATAATTGAACATAATCGAAAATAGATAAATTAAAAGAGATAAATAAGAGATCATAACTGAAGGCTAAATAAAATTTTGTTGCTTAAGATTGTACCCCAAGAGTAAAACACAAATCTAAGATAGCACTATAATCTACTATATAAAAATAAGTCGGGTTTTCCTTCCTGACGCTATAACTCCAGAACGCACGAACCGATTTCCACGGTTTTGCATTTGTTGGAAAGGTCTCGGGCTCCGTGAGGTTTATAGCAAAGAAAAGTAGGGTAGAGTAGGGTAGAGTAGGGTAGAGTAGGGTAGAGTAGGATAGAGTAGGGTAGAGTAGGGGTAGAGCGCGAGCGAAGCCGCGGGCAAAAGCTAGTATTATACTAATAAGGTAAAACTTTATATCGAATGGTTTCATAAGTACCTACTTTTGGCATCATAATCATGACTAGTTAATTTGTACATACAATTATTTGTTCTTTTACTATCGCTAAAATACATTACAAAATACATTGCAAAAGACGTCAAGAAAAGCTGACGTTTGTGCCATATTGACAATCCACAATACCAATAATATGGGTCCCCTATGTTGTTTCGAACGCCGCTGTTGCGACACACGCTATTGCGAATTATTTTCCGAGCTGTGATGTCAGTGGATATTCCGAGCTGTGATGTCAGTGGATATAGACCTGTAGCATTACTCTCTGCATTTGCAAAAGTCTTTGAGTCCGCGTTGTGCTCTATTATCCACTCGCAAGTAGCATCTCAGCTCAATGACGCACAGCATGGTTTCCGGCCGGGCCGCAGCACTAATTCAAATTTAATGTGTTTTATGAACCAAGCCACTACGGTGCTGGACTCTGAGCCGGGTGCCCAACTGGACGTCGCCTACTTTGATTTCAGGAAGGCATTTGATAGTGTGGATAATGACACGCTTTTGAATAAATTTGCAAGAGTTGGTTTCACCCCAGCTCTTTTAAAGTTCTTCTCGAGCTACTTGAGTGGCCGCAAACAAATTGTAGAATACGGAGGCTACACTTCAGACCCATATTGCACTCTTACGGGGGTAAGTCAGGGAACAAATTTAGGACCCTTAGAATTTATAATAATGATTAATGATCTGCCAGAAATCATTAAAAACGCAGGGTGCTTACTATTTGCGGATGATCTGAAATTGTTCATGCAGATAACGGACGAATCACACTGCGAAGAGCTACAGCGCAACATTGATCGGGTGGTAGCGTGGAGTAAGAAGAATAAACTGCTCTTCAATGTGGCAAAATGTAACATAATGTCCTTTACGCGAGCCGTGATACCCCGACGTCACGAATATAGCATGGACGGGCATGTAATACCGCGAGTAGGGTCAGTGCGAGATCTTGGGGTCGTTTTCTCGGAGGACCTGACATTTCGAGACCATGTCGTGCAGGTATGTAAAAAAGCCTTCAAGAATCTAGGATTTGTCATGCGTGAAACCCGTGAATTCACTAATATGGCAGCTGTGAAGTCGTTATATAACGCACTGGTACGAAGTAACCTGGAAACGAGTGCTATCATCTGGAATCCTTATGAAAGTAAATATTCTACGATGGTGGAAAAGATGCAGAACAAATTTACTCGGTACTTATACATGAGGCAATTTGGCGTCTATCCTTTCTATCCACTTATGTATCCAACCCTCTTTGTTATAGGGATGGTCGGTTACTATAAGCTGGAGGTAAGGCGCAATCTCGCTCTTGCTAAGTACGTGTTTTTGGTTTTACGGGGTATGCTTAATAACCCACAAATATTAGAATCGTTGAGATTGCTCGTTCCGAACAGTAGGCTGCGCTCAGGGCCGAGGGAGAGGCTGTTTAAAGTTCCGGTAGCCCGCACTAATTTGTTAAAGTTCGCACCCGTGACTCGGGCAGTGGAAATACTGAATACTATCTCTCTGCGGGTAGATATTTTTTCTTGCACATTGGCGGAATTCGAAAGGGTGACACTGAGTGTGTTGTCATCTATATAATCTGTGTCGGTCCTCCAAGGCGCTACCAACAAGGATCTGTTCAGTCTGTCGGTGGCGTCTCTGAGTGCGGCTATATTGCGACTACATTTGTTACATTGGGTACGCCTGTTAAAGCAAGTGTATGTGTTAATAGATAATAAATAAATAAATAAATAAATAAATAAATAAATAAATAAATAAATAAATATTTTTCCACTGCCTCACAGGTTCGAAAGCTCATGGACTCGAATGAAGTAGTCGCGAAACACGCTGTTTGTAAAGTAGATATTTTAGCAAATTTCTTTGGTGAAGTAGAGTATGTTTAACTAAATCGTAGATGAAATTGTATGTACTTATTATTTTACATCGAACTTTGAAAGAATAAAGCTAGAACTATATTAGACCGACTCCAGATTTGTACATAGAACGATGTCACGTGGCGTGTATCAATGTTAAGTCTAGTTTCCATATAAAATGTATGGAGACCGACTCCCTCCAATCGGCGTGTGTGGCACGCGTGTGCGCAGTGTAGTTCTACCTTATCAGCTCCAGGCAAAAACTGGTCGTGACCAATCAGAAGTTCTACAAACGAATTTTCATTTTTGAAATTTTACCTTATCCACTTTCATGCCTGAACTTAAGCACTTATTAAATCTACATAGTTTGCACCAAGCCCTGGTCTGCACATTGATCACACATTGCTTACGCCCCGAACAATTGTAGGAATTCTCTTTCTGTAGCCGGACGGTTCTCTTGAAGAAGACGTTACAAGACTCACAGGTCCTGGCACCGTAGCGTAAACCTACTGGAACATCGCCACAGATCAGACATAAGTTAGAAACTGGAAATTCAAAATGTATTATTAATTATTTTGTTTTATTTGACATGACACTTGATTCTTGAATTGAGAAATTGTAGTTGTGAACTTGTCATTAGAGTGTAACATTGATAGCCATCAAATTCTCAATTCAGAAACCTGGTGTTAGCAAGTATATACCTACTTTAATTTCCGTTTTCGCTAACACTACGAAACCTAAATGTAAATCCTAAATATTTCGCGCAATAATTTAATACTAATAACATTTAGTTTCAGACTACAATGAATCCATATAAATATGTTAGTGTCTTTTCAGACATAATAATAATAAATATTTGAAAACATGTGGTATACAAATGAATATATGAAATAAATAATTAAGAACTTCTTATTTACGTTCTTGGAAAAAAATTCTAGAAATAGAACGCGTAATATTTTTATAACCTATACGCGGAAGGCGTTCGCTTGGTTTTAAACTGAATTGGTGCGAAATCACGTGCGAACGCTGGCGTTCGCTTGGGTTTGAACAGGCGTACTTAAACGAGTATGATCCCATGGGAAAATTTTCAATTTTCTCGTACGTAAAGCCGCTGCTGGCAGCAACTAGTATAGACATCGCCATCGAAGACTTACTACAAATATGTGGTGAGATCATGTAGACGCGTACTATGAGGACTCGTTCGAGAAAGTGCGGGAAAAGAAGGTCTGGTAGGATTTGAGGAGGTCTTTGCCCAGCAGTGGCAATGTTAATTTCTAGAAAAAAAAAATACTGTGCTAGTATTTATAATTAAGGTTCATTTATTTTAATTATTTACAAAATGTAACTAAAATAATGCACATCCTTATACAGATATGGTAAACCTATACATAACAGTTGGTAACGTGCTCCACTTGAAAAACTAAGACATGGATTTAGGTGCTTATTCGAACCGTATTAAACTAACCAGATGCCAGTTGGTCTAGGTGTCAGTGGCCAGTTGTGAAGAATAAAATTTATTTCTTTAACTTGCATTATAAAGTTTATGTAATTTTGTGTATGATTGTGTTAGCGATCTTTACAATTACACTATCGTAGTTTTTTGTATAAGCAACACAAAAATGATTTTTTTTCACTGGCAACTAAAATGAACTGCGTCTGGGGTGCGCGACTCAACTGACATTTAGAGTTTATAAAAGTCAAGCGCCGCCCTGCCCTGGCTCATTCTATTTTAGACAGCGAAGGAAGCAACATCTCATTAAGTTCTGCTATGTTTATTCATTTCAATTTATTGATGATATTTGTGATGATAATTACTACCAAAGCAAAAGTATATAGGGTGACTCGTAGTGTCCAACTAACCGGAAATCGTGAAAAAAAATCTGTTGGTCAGTACTTTTATGTTTACTTTTTACCTTTTATGCCTAACTGGTCAAAATGTACTAACTTGGCGATTTCAGGTTTGGTCCCATAGTAAAAATTGTTTGTTGTCATGACTACAATCACGTGTTTAAGTATCGTTCACTAATTACCAGTCACCCTATATACGTGTGGTACCCTTTTGGCAGTTTTTTCCATTCCACTTACACCTACCCCGCTAGGTACACTAAATAACATTCATATCAAATCATCCTCTAAAGTTGACAAGTGTCTTAGTTTTTCAACTGGTGCACGTCACCGACTGGGGCACGAACGCCTGTCTCCCTAGCCAAGTTACAATCGTTTCGTTTAACGTGAACGCTTGGAGTTTGACACGTCCCCAATTCCTTTATTCTGACGTCATCTCAAAGCTCAGTCATGTGGTCAGAATAAAGGTATTGGGGGCGTGGCCAACTCCAAGCATTCACGCTAAACGAAACAATTGTAACTTGGTTAGGGGGGCTGGTTTACCCTTACACCCGACATTAGGTTTCTCTATACATAACAATCAATTATCATGGCTCATGATTATGACAAATATTCTGATAAGTTATAAATCCTTCTACTTTATGTATGACTGCTTTGCATCCAAAATAACTTCTTCTCGTACACTGCCACCTCTCCTTGCAGTTTCTGGAGTAATGCAATGAAAACTTGTAACCGTCCACAACCAACAACTTTCTATTGTTTTTAGACAGCTGATAAAAAACTGCAAAATATATAATTAGATGTACCTTCAAATTGTCAATTATTTTAAAACTTTAAACAGTTCATTTAGGCCCCTCACCCACGGCTTTATATAGCGATGCTGTAGCACGTTTCGTAAGCGCATCGCTACTAACGCGCGTTAGTCGCATTTTCAAACGCTACAGAAAAAATGTCAACGCGGTACAGCAACGTGACTGTATTGATGCGAACGCGATACAGCATCGCGACTGTGTTGATGCGAACGCGCTACAGCATCGCGACTGTGTTGATGCGAACGCGCTACAGCATCGCGACTGTATTGATGTGAACGCGCATCGCTACAAAAAGTCGATGGCACGGTAGGCGCACTGTTATCGATTCCCGCATGGAACAAATATTTTTATGGTCTACGCCTTGTGTAGGTATTTGAGTTTACATGTCCATGAATGCATAAAGGAGTAATCCTTAGTGTGGGGGCAACTCTTTTACAAACAAGATAAAACAGAAAAGAAAAAAAATACAGGTATTGCTACAGGAATCTTTTAGAGCGTGGTCCCACAGACAAACGACTCCCTGAAAACTGTGCCAAAAGATGATTATAACACACAAAATGATACAAAAAGTCGCCCGAAAACTTCTGTAACAAAAAGGTTCAAGAAACTGTCAGTTCGAATAAAACTAGCTATATCAGTTCTCACTAAAATTGTATATTTAAGTAACCTAATGTAAAGAATATTTCACAAAAAATATGAAAACAGCAAAAATCTTTATGGAAAAAATGTATTGCGATCTACATTTCAAATTTGGAAAAAACTACTAATAATTGGCATAGCGAGAGTTTAAAAATAAGCGAAAAATCTTATTTCACCTTTCTTAGTACGAGGTTGAATAGTGACTGACCTCGAACATTTCCATTAAAACATACACCGTTAAATTTTGGTCGTTTTAATCCCGCGGAGGATCGGTGGTAGATGAAATCCTAACGATTTGTAAAGATAAAAATGAAAAATAAAGTACTTTTTTTTAAACTCGAATTAATTTACGCATGTGCGAAATTCATTTCTTTTAATAAATGTCAGCTGATCGAGGTCTATGAACTGTAGGTAGTTAGTACGCAACGACCTACAAAACCGATAGTGTTTCATGTACCGAATCGACCCTCCACGGGATTAAAACTAAAATTTAACGGTGTATAGGTACTAATTATTACAAAATATAATAAATGCCTATTAAATAAAGTACTGCCGTTTCATTTTAGTTACTAAACAATTATAAATAATAATCGAAAAAAGAGTTACTAAACACTAATTTTCTTACTAATACTATCTAAGTAACTATCGAAACGAAAAAAATATGGAAGTTTGACATTACACCATTGAGTAGACACTTTTTTTGAGGTCATCATTTAATAACTTTTCCTGATCTCGGTGGAGCAAGAGGGAGTGTCAGACTTTTACTGACTAAAACTCACCTGTGTTCCTTCATTTGCCCTTAACGGGACCAGGACTGCGGTAACTCATTAAAACAATGCCTACCTCAATCCTGGATTGAGTCACACATAAGGTAGAACTACATTGCGCACACGTGGGCCACGTACGCCAATCTGTGCGCGTCGGTCTCCATACATTTTATATGGCAACTAGACTTGTAGAGCTACATTAGATCCACGCAACGTGACGTCATCGTTAAACGTACAAATCAGGCGTCGTCTACGTGTGCGTCGGTCTAATGTAGTTCTAGCTAGTCTTACATAAAATCTATGATTCTTTGTAATAGTTTTACAACCAAGAGATTTTGTAAAAAATTCATTGTTTGATTTAAGTAATCGAACATACGAAAATTCCATGAAATCTGACACGCCCTCCCGCTCTGCCTTAGAGCGGGAGAATTTATTGGATGATTTCCTACCTAAAAAAACGAAAGTTCGCCTACTCGACGACATAATAAAATAGTACAATAGCTGTTGCCATTTTGTCAAAAGCACCCTTTAGTTAGGGATGGAAAACTATGGCACGCATGCTAGTAGTGGCTAATGGCAAAATAAAGGTCTCAGCTCATTAAAGCCACCAGACACCCACCCCGCACCGCATCGTCGCACGGCGTCAACTCCTTGTCGACTGGTGGTCCACAGATGGACGCTGCGTTAACACCAAGAAACGTCGCGCGGTCAACCAGTGGACCTCGTGTCGCCTCGCCGGGTGGCTCTAATGAGCTATGACCTTAATGTGGGCACGTTAGTGTAAGATGAACCTAACCTAACGCATTAAGTTCGCCTTTGTATGTTTCGGTTCAATAAATAAATAAATGCATTGCCATTGTTATTCAAATCACTGGATAGCAAGCTTTGATAGTTTACACGTAGATAGATATAAATATATACTCTTTACTGTACACCAGAAAAAAAAATACAATAGAAGCTTAAAATTAATACGCACCATTGCACATTGACTAATATAGTAGGGTACTGACTAACAAATAGAAGAAATAAAATGCGAAAGTAATACTTTCAAACATTCGAAACTTATTCTAGCTTCCACATACAAAATTCAGTCACAAAAATCAAATGCCAAACTCACAATCAAATATCATCTGAATATAGTACGTGGCAAATAAGTTGATCCATTTGCTATGGTTATATGGTATACTAAAAGATTCAAATAAGAATAGGTTCGACTTAGCGCCATGTTGTGACGTCATAGCTGTCAAATTGAATCAGGCTGCGTGACCTAAACAAGATTTAAATTTAATTTATTTACTAATCGTGAACGAAAAAATTTAATCAGAATTTAGTTTTTCAATTCTTCTCATCTTTGCTTTGTCATCACTGAGTGAAGTGTCTGAGCGGAGCGTGAACGGAAGAAGGTGAAAATAAAAATTAAAACTTTTTTTAAACTTAAATAAACTATAAAGATTAATCAATAGCGGTTTTTCTTCACTTAAAAAAAACTTTTATTGATACGCAAATAAGTTTTCTTTGCAAACCGCACTTTTCAAGTAACATTTGACAGCTGGAGGTCATTGACGTTCCTATTCTTATTTGAAACGCATTGTATATATTATAGTGTATTCGCGTTAAGAACATAGTGACTGATCGTCGTCATTTAGCTTAACCACGCTCCTTGACCAATTAGCTCATAGTAAATAAGAAATCTGTGTTCACATTACAAGTTGATGAATGAAAATATACCAAATAACTTCATTATGATATGAGACGCACCCGGAAAATCAATACTTTACATACTTGCTTGAAACTTGTGAGTGTCTTACTTTTGGCGAGTCTTACCACACTTTGTGCGGCGTGTGTGTGTGCGACGACTTCAAGTGAACATGTAATCTCGTAGTAACAATATATTTAAGCAATCACGTGTTGAGCACGATCATTTGTTCCGGGTCTGGGTTTAATTTATCTATAATATGTATGTATTTAGAAAAATATAAGTATGATTATCATTGCAACTCATTGCATAAGCTCTGCTTAGTTTAGGACTAGATGCAGTTGTGTAGTATTTTATTGTATTATTATTAATATTTGAAAATATTGAATAATAACAAGTTTATTTTAATATTATTGGTTAAATTTTTACTCCAGTTTGAGTACGCCTTTATTTTGCAGTAGCGCCGATTTTTTTTTGGGTGGGAAATTATCTAATAACATCTCCCACTCTAGGGGGAAGCGAGAGAGCAGATGAGTCACTATTTTCTATACAGGAATAGGCTGTAATGTTTTACTTTTGGGTACAGAAAACACCGCATTGCACAATTTACGTATTAAAACTACTGACTCAAATACTATTTTATAATTTGACTAGTGACATAAATTTTTCTAGAAATAAGAAATTATTTCAAGACTTAGCTAATTTTACTAAACAAAAACTAACCTAGTTTTTGTTATTATTGCTGACTCGACAGACGTCCTGTCCAAATATAATAATACAAAAATCACATAGAAAAAATCACTTACAGTTTTTCCAATTTCTCTAAGTCCATGCTGTTACGATAATTAAAAAAAAAAACGGTCCAGCCGTTTCAAATGATGCACTTCAAATTAACACCATTTAACTTTTTTATACACAATATAAATAGATTATACTACTAGACTGGTAGACTAGAAGGAAGGATTTGTTAGCGGAACTGAAATGGCATAGTTTCCACTAACGACTATGCTACTCCAAAATTCCAAACATCTTATTCTCTACGTTTAAAATGCCAATTTTGGACAGGCTTTAGACTGCCCATTCAATCCAATATTACTGATCTACGGCCATGCCCATTCCAAGCAAGGTTTAGACCGATTGATCAGCAGTTCAGCTGCGTCGTGGTTATGAGTCCCTTTAACCTCAATGATGCGTTTTCCTCGCGTCTTCAGAACACCTTTGCAGCATCTGTACGAGTGCGTAGAGCAAGTCCATCGTACCACACCGTTCCGATGAGAATGCCGGCAGTAAGTAT
Organism: Leucania comma; assembly: GCA_958295575.1. Taxonomy (NCBI): domain Eukaryota; kingdom Metazoa; phylum Arthropoda; class Insecta; order Lepidoptera; family Noctuidae; genus Leucania; species Leucania comma. Next base: position 20,189,322 of record OY282473.1, read on the forward strand.
AATTTTGATATGCTATTAGAGGTTTGCCTCTTAAAGATGTGATCATGTATGCTGCTTCATGGCCATTGCTGATGGTTTCTGTAATATTATAAAAATATTAGGTATAACATAAGCCAAGCGAAAATTTAACGTTTTGGGACATCGGAGTTTAATAAGCGTTGTTAATTGTATAATATTTATTTAAAATTTAGCTATTTCATTTTCGTTTAGGCATACTTTTTTGTTTAGAGGTGTATTGTAGCAAGCAGTTAGGTTTGTGAGTGCTCGAATCCAATCGGGTATAACGTATGAACTTTTAGGGAATGCCTTTATGTGTTTGATCAAGGATAGGCTTAGCTTATATGTGCAGAATTTGGATTACTGAAAAAACAAAGCTTAAGTAATTCATTTTCAATATATTTTGATATAAAAATAGAGAGCAACGGAACACAAGTGCACTAATACTGAAAATACATCGATATGCTACCACGTTTGTACAACAGCATCCAGTGAAAAAAATAGGCAAGAATTTACAATAATACGCAGAGATCACAAAGTCGAGTTTTATCACAAATTAGCACCTTACAGTAAAAGATTATTTTAGTAAAAAAAAAAATACTATAACTACAGAAACTAAATAAAGCGAACTATCATTTATGGACGAAGACAAATAAATACATGAAAAAACTATAAGATATGACAGTTCTTTAACATACACTCTTACTTATAGACTATATTATATTGGAGCACCTTGTTTAATCCCGTAGAATCTGTCCAGAGCCTCAAGAATACTACATAAAAGAAGAGCAATGGCGAGATTTGTTCTCTTTGGCAAATGCCTGACTGAAAATGTGACGCACCGGGCGAAAATGCCCTTGTCTGTATTGAGCCATTCGTTCAGTGGCAGTCTGTTGCAGTCAGTCATACACGCGTTACACGATACAATCTAGTCTAGTAAAAAACTATAATAAACTTTATTTTAAGGCAGAATGGACAAGAGATGAATTTTATAATATGACACTAAGAAAATGAGGAAGAGATTGCTATAGTGCTGCCATCTAGACTAACTCTGCGATCAAAATAGGTTTTATGTGATGTTAAAGCAACGCAGATGATGAGAAAAAATGGCAACACTCTAAATGTTATTATGCTGGTCCTAAATCGAAGACAATGTCAAACAAAAAATTCAGTGGGTGGATGATTGTGAAGATTTTTCGCATACATCAGTCTATTTCGTTCCGTATATACTTTGGCAGGACAACCGTGCGTGTTATGGGTGTAACAAGACCAATAACAATGGTCTCCCTGGTACTGCACCCTGGTGAACGTGAAGTCTCCTAGCTTCATCAGTCGGTCCCCTCCTCGTGAGATCATAAACTTTACTGGAAAGTAAACGTAGTATGAGGATATTTTATCGACAGTTTACCAATCAGATTGTGTGATCCGTAACAGCTCTCAGTCAAATACCATGTCACCAATAAGAGGCCCTACCACAAGGTCTTAATGCGATCCATTTTACGACCTAAATTGGACTGTAAAAGGGATGGAGCTATACAGGGTGCTACATCTTCATCCCTCGTCGACACGCGATATGTAACACGTCATATTAAGGCCCCAATATATGTATGTTGCAACAAAGTAAGCAATACTTCTGCAACATCATTTGTTAAATTTGCTTGCGAATACACCAGCAGCTTACCCTTGAAACTGGAACACAGCAACGCTGTTTGGCGGCAGCAATAAAAATTCTGATAGTTCTTGGTACGGGCCTCTACTACAAATTTAATTAGAGAAATAATACAAATTTTCGAAAGGTTTTTTTGCAATTTGCAGCTCAGTATCGAATAGTATGGTAACATAAATAATATTTATGGTAACGACATGTACCATCAAAGACACTTCTGCCTGATGACAGCGAAATTCATTTTTGCTTGCACTCGAAACGAAAACTACAAAAGGTTTGGTTTACCACCACGCCGCAGAATTCAAGCGAAATTTTTTTAAGTTTTTCGGGCTAAAATGAGCCCGATAGTACGTGTACATAGGTACAACTATACTCATCAAACCATTAATATAAATCTCTAACGTAATGATTAGGTAAAACGTGGAGTTTTTATTAAAATGACAACACATTTATATGTTAATGATTCAATTTACTCCTGACATTGGCAGAATAGCCGACATCGGCTCTATTTGCCATTTAAAAAAATATTCTATTTATAAATATTGTAATATTTCTATTTAAGAATAGACAACACATTTATGCTCTTCTCTAAGTTAGAGAGTTATGTTATTGATTCTACTGAGTATAATTGTGTAATATATTTGCTAAACAGAAAATTGCAAAAAGTACCAAAATTTGATTTTCGCGGACTATCCTAGATCATTCACTTACAGGAACAAATACAATAAGTACAAGTCAACAAAGTTAGGAAAAATACCACTTTGAAAAAATAGCTCACAGTTTTGCCACGTATAAATAATAATAATAATGATACCAGTAATAATACTAAATAAAAAAGGCTTATATAAATCTATTGGTTTGCTTTAGAAGTGTGGTTCGATCAGAAATTACATATCTATGAAAACTGTCCCTTATAATTTGGCCAGGGATGGTAGTTAAAGAAATACAACTAAAAACCCAATCATAATGAAAACAAGGATTCAGTTTACAAACATGTATTTTAATCATTCTTAGATCTATCAATAAAATGAGATCATCATGACAGTACCCCAGAACTGTTTCAACGACTTTCATATCTGATGAAAGATTCTGAAGCAGTTCCTGTTCTTCATCAAGCACAGACTAATATCGCACGTATTACATTTAGCGGTAGTCTTATTGTGGCAGTTGCGACATCTCCTTTGTCTACCCTCAAAAGAAGGCAAATGCATATTGTCTTCACGTCGTCTCTCCAATCCTGTAGATTTTCTTTTTTTACTTTTTGCAGTAGTATCCAATTTAAAGTCATCTTCTTCAGTCTGCATTTCCATCGGCTGTTCGATCATTTTTACTCCACAAAGGGAATATCCACTCCAATCCACTATATTAATAAGAAAACACATAGAAAATTTAAAAGAATCATGTTACCTTCTCTAAATCTCTTTACAAATCGTTTACGGATAGAATTTGTGAATCGAAATAGTCACAAGCCCAATAAAGGCACCAATCCGTTGCTGCTGACGTCTATGCTACGCAAAAGTGCTTAACTGTGCTTCCTTAACTATTTTATAACACAAATGAGGCCGCGCAGCTAACGTTCATAATCGCTATGTTTTTTTTTTTTTTTTTTTTTTTTTTTTTTTTTTTTTTTTTATGGTAGGTAAAATCATCCAATGACAAATCCCGCCCTTGGGTGGAGCGGGAAGTAGTGTCAGACTCTTACTGACTAAAAACCTACCCCGTTCCTTCGTTGCCTATCATGCCGGGGCTGAGCCTTCCTCTCAGAAAACGGCCCTTAACCCCAGCAGGCTTCGACCCTGCCTGCCTGCAGCCAGCAGGCTGGGCCTCTACGGTTTGCTGACAGCTCCTTGAGGCGCGCGGGAACAGAACGCGCCGTCGACGACTTGGGCTCGGTCCGGTATGTTACCGGACGATCGGACAGCGTGCTACCCATTGCACGCCGTCCGCAAGCCCGCGCCTACGGTGGCCGGAAATCGGGATCGGAATCCCGGCGGCGGCTGGGGCGAGCGCCCCGTTGCCTCTGCCTGATGCGGTCGGCCTCCTCCTTTGCTAGCATTACTGCTTCGCAGAAGGAGGCGACCGCCTGCCATCCCTCCTCACTCCGGACCATGGCCTGAACCAAGGCCCGGCGAGAGAGATCGCTGCCGCCGATTGCCCCCACGAGGACACGGCGATGCTCCGCCCAGGCGGGGCACACCTCTACAGTATGCTCCACCGTGTCCTCCGGGTGTTCCGCACAGTGGCGACACCCGGGCGAATCCTCCGCACGAATCCGGAACAGGAACTTGGCAAACTTTCCGTGTTCCGTTAGGACCTGCGTCGTGCGGAAGTTAAGAGTGCCGTGAGGTCTATAATCGCTATGTGCATTTTCTATGCAATAGTGGACTTGCCCTTTTCAGGTTTGCGCAAATTTTGCGATTAGGGCTAGAATTTGTGAATCGAAATAGTCACAAGACCAATAAAGGCGCCAGTCAGTTGCTGGAGATGTCTATGCTAAGCAAAAATGCTTAACTGTGCTTCTCTAACTATTTTATTAAACAAATGAGCCTACGCAGATAACATTTGTAACATCTTGTGCATTTTCTATGCTAGAATTTCAATACTAGAATAGGGCTTTCAAGTTTACACCAATATCATAACGATAAAAAGAAATGTTTTAAAAGTGTGACATCTTAAGTTAGTTTAAAAAATAAGTTGACTAAGCTCAAAAATCGTTCAATGGCTGCCTTTCACCTTTTAGATAAATAACCAGTTATTATGGAATTTATTAAAATTACCTACTTAATCTTGTAAAATCCTTAATCAGACAATCTAATGTTTTGTGTTAGTAAAAAACTGTCAAATAATCAGAACAGTCTTAATACAAGGATAATAAAACTCAATTTTCCCAATAAAATACAAAATATAATTCATTTTACATTCCTTATTACTAAACAAACAAATATATTTTTACCAGGATTAGAAAAATAAGCACTTTAATTTTTCTCCTGACAAGCCTTACAACAGGTCAAATATATTTTGATAACTTCTTTGGAAACATTACAATACTTAGTTTTTACTTCAGCTTCCATTAAATCTTTATTGGCATGTTTGAATAGTAAATGTATGGTGTGTAAAACACCAAACAACTCTTCTATAGGCACATAAAACTTAATAGTAGAATTGACTTCATTCCGAGGTTGTATCATCCGCTCTCTACCGTTAACATCTAATATGTCATAGCTAGCCAACATTTTGTAATCTTCAAAATCCTTGTTCCACTTGTTTTTAATTTCTTTCACCTCCTTTATGAAGTCCTGGTACCTTGACATGTTGATAAGATACACACTGTTACTTTTCTTGCGTCCAACAAGTTTATTTAGTTTTTCGTTGAATTCTGCTTTCATTGGTGTGACATGGTTTGCAGAAAATTTTTTTAGTACTGTAATTAAAACATATTTATTTTTATGATTAAATTATAATTAGCCTTTGAATACCGTAATTAGAGACACAATAGAAAGACAATAGGTGTGCGGACACACAGTTTAATGCATTATTAAGTTTGTTTAGGCAGATACAGAATAACCAAAGGCAGTAAATAAAACATTGAAACTCCTTTTTATGTTTTATTTAAACAACACAGTAAAACATGCATATTGGTTAAGTATTTAATAAATTTATAAATCCTTTGTCATCAATCATGATTGCACAAACCAATGTCAAATACCAACTTATACACTTTTCTATAAAAAATAAATGAAACAAAGTTTTACTAAAACATTACATAATAATTAAAAGTGTTTAAGAATATTACATATTTAAAAAGGCACATACAGTTACTGTTATTTATATTTTTACACACATCATTAACTAAACTAAATATCATCTATTCTTTAGCAAATTTTTTGTGAGAATTAGTAGAAAAATCATCTATATGATGAGTTTAATGGTAGGCCCCAGATAAAGTTGCAAAAAAGTACATTGACCTTTTTCTAATATCTGTACACTAGCTGCTGCCAGTGATCTTATCTGTGTGATAGCAAAAAATGATCCCTAGGGAAAAAACTATCAGGATAAAAAATATACTATATATGCTATTCCAGGTCTACCTGTGTGGCAAGTGTCATCAAAATCCGTTCAGCTGTTACGTTAAGGTGCACACACTCGCAAACTTTCGCTTTTATAATATTAGTATGATAAATATTCGAAAAACAAAAAAAAAACATCTTTTTAATTTATGAATGTCAATAAATGTGTGAGGGTCAATGACTGCTATGGAAATTTTATCCGGCTCCTACCATAGAATGTTGTACATTATATGGACGTAGCGTGGGACACTCTCCAACAAGACCTGATAATGTTTGCAGATAGGTAGAGACCCAACAGCTTTCATCACATAATATTTTTCTTATTTAACTAACAATAAAGATATTTGTTCTATCAAATCAACACAAAGAATTATCTAAATCTTATTTATATTACAATGTCCGTTTCAAGTATTTTAACGAGACCTTTACAAAAACAAACAAGTTACCTACCATCCATAAAAAAGTAGGTCATTGCTGATCTACTTGATACTTTCTGAACAAATCACAGAATATCTAAAAAAAATTGTCCTCTAAAGACACGAGTATTTAACAGAGCTTGATACATTTGAAGAATTCTTTTTTTTATGTTAATTAAACATGAAAGTACACAAGAGAAATAGAAATTTATAAATAATTGACTCACCAAAACACGTTGAAACGGCGATATTCCATTGAAACAAAAGGTGATTTAAGTAAAGGACATATAGGTGCACATTTCAAATATAGGAAAATAGCATTGTTTTGATAAAATAGCACAGGAAACCACTTTAAATTCAAGAACTTTTGAAACTCCGCGCACTATTTTAGGTTATGTTATATTCACTGGCACTTTATGTAATTCCCACTATTATTAAGTGTAAATCTGCACAAATGTAACAAAGAGTCTCTAGAATAGGGTCCATTTGGGAGTTTTTATTGAATCCCAGTGTTTATATTTGTTATTAATTATATCCGTCATCCGTCAATCTGACATCACTGTCATATCGCTGCGTTTCGTTTCATGCGAACCAAGTTGAATCAACGTTCTGACAACTTTCTTTTTTATTGAGGTACCAGTGGCGCCACCCCGAATAAACGACGGTGAGTTAGTGAGTAATGAAACTTTCGAGCATTAAATGCTGAATGCTACAGCTATTTGAATGATTTACTGTTTTTATATATACGCAAACTCAGGCTTAAATAGTATTTATATATTAGACGAAATCAAGACTATAGTAAAGAAATCAAGTGGATAAAAGATAAAACGAATAATAATACCTAACTTCTGTTATCATTGAGCAATAGGTAGGTACGTTTAATTATTTATTTGTTAAATACCTACTAATTTAAATTACGTAGCACCATAAGTGTACTTAGTAGTAGTACAATACCTATAGTTTAAATAGATGCCTTTAAAGACACATTATACCTACCAACAAATTCTTCGATTATGTCATAATGGAACGCCAATTCGTAACCAAAGTTCGCCAATTATTTATTTATTTGTGCAAACTCGAGATAAAAATGCAGCTAGGTACCTAGGTACCGCAAAGTCAAAATACTTTGGCCCTGAGGTGTAACTTTGGTCCAAGCTTGCTGACCAAAAGAAGCAGTGTAAACACTTTGTCCCGTGTAGCTGTTTAGTTAATAAGCTTGGGCCAAAGTAAGCGGACTTTACTTACTAACTATACATAATTGTATGAAAAGGTATATCTAAGGTGTTTTTTGCATAGCATGGGTAGGATGACAGCAGGGTGAAAATATGCATCTTTGTATAAGATGAGAGAAAAGGATAGAATCTGACAGCTGTCACCAGCACCAACCTCTACCAATTGTAGTGTAATAATTGGAATAAGTAGGTACCTACCTGCCTATCTTGGACGACCGCGTTTCGCGTAATTTTAGGTAAGCAAGTTAATCCTGTCATCTAATGGCTAACGACAACACAAATTTCAAATTAAGAAGTTGAAAGTTTTAAACTTATCAAACATCGAATAGACAACATTTTTTTTAAAATTTTCAGAATAAACTAGAGTCTCAACACCTTAGCTCAAAATTTTCTATTCAGATACCGGATGCCAGTGCCTTAACTAGCCTGTTATACGTCCGATGCGAGCTTCTATAACTGCGCCCCTATAAAAAGTACAATACAAACAAAAGGACTAGATATCATATTTTTGCGCTTCTCTAGGGACTGAGAATATGGCTGGGAACCGCTGGCACCGCTCTAGCTACGGCACTGCTGGATGCGAGTCTACAGTAGGTATGCGGAAAATATATTGAAACTGTTACTATGGTTACGCGCTGCCTCCACCCCGATTGAGACCCGAAAATCTGTTACTGCGCATTCAAGGTCGATCGCCATTTTGTTTCTACTTATATTTCCCTTAATACACTCTCCTTAATGATTATGGTCGATATTATATTTACTGATATTGCCATAAATGTCAATAAAGACTCTTGCAGGACATTTGAGCGTCTTCCGTTTGGAACAGTACCAACACCTGGACTTCCAGCTGTTTGAGAAGGTGTGACCTCGGAAGACCATTACTTGTCTACCGCTGGACGTATGAACAATCTCGTAATGTAAATCTGAAAGAGAAAGGGATTACTTTTCTTTTATTACTTAGTTATAAATACACATCACATTACATCACATAACATTATAATATCAGGCCTTGTAATTCGAGGGGTTAAGTAGAGGTTATATTTTATAAAACTATAAAAAAGTCGCTTTCTGTATCTGTATGTATATCTGCTATATCTCCTAAACTAACACAACGGATTTTTATTTGATTTTCACTTATAGAAAGACCAATAAAACAAGAAAGGTTTATGTATTATAATTTTCAAAATATGAATTTGGAAAAGGAAAGCCGAAAAAAAAAGCGATTTCAGTTCCAATAGGCAAGATTTATTCCTAATAGACAACAACACATCGTAGAAACTAAAAAAAAAAATGCGTCTATTTTTTGCGAATGATACTTAATATCTAGTAATACTTAAGTAACTATTGTAAATAATTCTATAAATCTCTCTAGGCAGGTTAAAATAAAAACTAAATCACTAAATTGCTATTAAACTCATACAAGATCTTGATAAAGTCATTAGATTATCTAAGTTTAAATACATGGATGATTTACCTAAAGTACTAAAAATAGTACAGAAAAAATATACACACAAATAAAAAATAAGAATTTGTTCACAAAAAAATGTGTCTAAGTATATCATTTCTTTACATGGCATCACTAGGTATATAGTATAAAACAAAGTCGCTTCGCGCTCTCTGTCCCTATGTATGCTTAAATCTTTAAAACTATGCAACGGATTTTGATGAGTTTTTTTTTAAATAGATAGAGTGATTCAAGAGGAAGGTTCCTATATATAATAAGTGCATAACATATTTACTATCACCATTGCACCCGCGCGAAGCTGGGGCGGGTCGATTATTAAAAAATAAAGCGAAGCGGATGACACTAGGTACATATTTGGAAAAAAAATGCACATGTAATACAATATCATCATATTGTATAAAATTCATAGATAAATCGATGAATTAAAAAAGAAATAATAATAATATTTTTTTAGTCGTGGTAGCACTAAACACGAATAATGTAAGGTGCCCCATACACCTACAAAAATATTGCACAATATATCTGATTGTACAGTATTATTGAACGTGTAGAGATAGTATTGACATTGCGCAATGATTTAACAAAAGTTTGAGCGAGCTTAAATTTTATTGTGCAATATTATTGTAGGTGTATAGGGCGCCTAAGAGAAAAATGAGCATCACCATAGCGTGTTTCGGCCATTGTACCTAATTGGCATAGTCAGCCATCGCCACTGAATTTCAGCAAAATTGCAGGGCACAATTAATTATCCTGCCATAGTGCTATAAATTTATCTAACAAAAAAGTAATCAGAAATATATTATTGTATTTACCCACGTGCCACGTTATCCAGATACTTGGAATAACAGTTTTGATATATACCAGTATATATCGATACCATATATAAGCGTTATCAATTCTTAAGTACCAGTTTCATTATGCAAATATGCAGAAAAATCATAATGGCTATGGGAAAAGTACACAGAAAATAAAAATTATATATAAAAGTTCACACAGAGACCTAGTTATACTACAGTTTCACATAACTTCCATCTTTAGTCCTAAAAAAAGATGGCGCGTCATGGTTATGCACCATCTCGTGGAAGATCAGCTGCCCGGAGTCGTTGAACCGTAGCTTCGCAGGACATTTGGCTGAGTACTTACTACTGCAGTTCCAGTACCTATGGTCACTTGTGGTCTGAGCAAAAGTAAAATCATTGATCATGAGTAACGTTCGCTTTCTTTTACCAACTTGGATCCTTTCGATGTGGAAACCTGGAAACGATGTTAATTTAGAACTTGATTATGATTTTGGAACACTTATTTTGGGTATTTTTCACTTAAATGTAAGAAAAATTAATAACAGTTTTCTAAAAAGAGGTTGAATACACAAAAACCAAACCTAAAGTAGGTTAGTTTGTATTTGATGACAGCTACTAAACTGGTGATTTTTGATTTTTCGACACTTATTGGGTTTTCACTATACCCTATAATTGTCACAGGAATTAAAAAGAAAATATTATTTTTTTACGTCTTTATTAACAACCGATTCGATTGATTTAGGAATGCTATCACAACAGTATCTGTTATATATTATAATCGATATTAGTAACAAAACTCTTTTTGGTACAACTTTTTGTTTTTTTTTTGGTTATAAAAATACTTGTCAAATGTTCTTCCATTCTGTCCTGTCACTCGTCACACTATCACAACTCCCTTGTCTTTCATAACACTTCTCACACAATCCATTCATCTTTTCCTTGCCTCCTATAAAAATACGAACTAAAGACCAACAAAAATAGTCCCTTAAATAATTGTAATTTATAAAATCCATTACGAAGATATGCGCCGGTAATATCTACATAAGTCAACCTTTACACTATTGGCGGTAATTCATTTCTACTATAGGCGGTGGATGATTGTGTTCATATCCATGAGAAATCAGTGTGTCCATTTTATACGTCACTTTGGCTGGACATTTCCTAGACGTTCGACTCGAACAAGTCCAGATGTACGAATTTTTGTTCGATCTCGAGAATGTGTGTTTCTGGAACATCAACAGCTGGGCACCTCGGGGAGTTCTTACTATTTTGGCTGGAAGGAAAATAAGTAAGGAGAGATATTAATCGCCATAATTAGAGTAACCATGGAGTTCCTTGCCGGTTCTTCTCCATTACAAACGACTAATTGCAACCGTGCTTAGTTTTTGATGTTTTAAAAATACTCATGTGGCCAATGTGAAATAAAAAAAAATAGACTTTTTCATTCGTTTAGCTACCAGACCAAAGTCTTGCTTCACATTATTTGTTTGTAAATGAGCAGTGTCAATTTTGTTACCCATTTATAAATTTTTCTAAGCTATCGTCGTCTGGCCTATCTATTTGCATGAGGATTATCTCTGGAAGAACAACATACAATTAATTTTCTTACTGGAATGGACAAAAAACAGCACAATTTCAGAGTTTCTTTAATATCAACAAGTATAAAGTAAAAAATCTGCAACTAACTAAGGAATGTAAATCGTAACAGTTTTGTATTTATTAAAACGTTAAATAGGTATTTAAAAAAAAAAAAAACTAGAGAGGTTATTATAACTAGCGTACTACTAAATGCGTAGGTTTCCTACACAGGTACTCCTCTTCGCTAGACTATAGTAATATATTGTAAGTATCTATAGTACAGTATGGCCAAAATATCTTGATCACTCCGAACTTCGAACAATTAACTGCGCAGTATTTTTTTAAGAATCATATATGGAATGTGTATTGCGCATTTTTTCGAGTTTGCATATAGTTCGGAACGCCAACTTCAGAATGACCAACATATCTAGACCTTACTGTACAAGTGGCCATTGATACCGTAGTTTACAGTGAATCCTGCGCTGTCCCGCTAGTTAATTTAATTATACGTTTACTACAGGCTTACCTCCAATGATGGTGGAGGATGATTGTGCTCAATACTATGAGGAAATACTACGTCTAACCTATAAGTTACTTTGGCTGGACATTTTTTTGAATTTCGTCTGGAGCAGGTCCAGACGTATGAATTCTTATTGGATCTTGAGAAAGTGTAGTTCTCGTACATTAACAACTTGCATCCTCTCGCAGATGTTACAATCATGCCTGGAAGGAACGATAAGCAAGAAGCGACATTAGTAAGAAGAAAGATAAAAAAATAAACCTTTTATTTGCGAAAAATTACGCAATTTTAGGAGTAACTTACAAATTATATCAATGCCGTGTCCACACGTTATAAGCGACGAGTCCACAGCGCTGATTTTCAGAGTAGGCCGATAACATCGTTGACACAAAGACATTGGATCGGTATCGTCAGTGGTTATAACCCATCTAAGGTCCAGATAAGTACTATCTACTCAATATATAATATTGACTCAATATATGCATTATACCTAGATATTATATTTTTAAACTGATTTCAGCAGACCTAGTTTTAGGATCCGTGCTAAAAAAAAAATATTATTTGGCGAGTTTCAATTTATTTGCAAAAACCAAAATGTGGGACTATACATTTTGCTAGTTATCTAGATAAACCTTATTAATATATGCTTTGTCTATAAAACCACAAATAGGTACGTACTTATTGGGTACTCGCGAATGTGTGCCAAGGATCAAAATTATGTAAATAATGACTTTATGTTATTTAATAGATACTTAACAATTTTAATGGGATTTTGTTCTGGATTCATAAGGGAGGATGTAAAAATAAAACAAAACCATTTTGCACACTACTTATTTATTTAAATTATGCCGTTTTTTGTTTTCATTGATTGCTTTTTTTCTTGCATTTTTTTTTTCTCCAAAAAAAAGTTTAATTTGGCGATGAAGAAGAAGAACGATTTTACTCAATTGATTCGATGGTGATCAATTACAAAAATGCTGAGATACCTTATTTGTTTGCTTAATTAATAGTTTAAATTATTTAATTTTATTTCGTTCTTTATCCAGTGATAGTATACATGTAGATGGATGGAGAGAAAGAGAAAATTAAGAAAAAAAAGATGGATGGATTGTAAGAGGAGTGATATGAAAGAAAAGGGAGTTAGTGATAGCCTGACGAGTCACAGAATAGAATGGAAGAGTAAAACGTGTAAATCGACCTGACCCCAACTAATATGGGACAAGGGCAGGAGACGACAATCTAATAAGAGTCACAAGTTAAGATTTCTGTCTTCCTTAAAAAAACTTAGGTGAAGGGTGATTGTGTTCCAAATTATGAGGTATAATTACACTGTCACTTTTATAAATCAGTTTGGCATGACATTTCTTTGATAGTCTACTTGAACAATACCAGACGTATGAAGCTTTGTTGTTTCGGGAGAACGTGTGATTGTCAAACAATAGCAGTTGGCAGCCTCGCGATGACTGGACTATTCTGCAACCTGGAAAAAGTTAATTAAGTAATTTAACTTTCCATTCTTACTCAAAGATTGCAGATTAAGCTTTTCCATAAGATGTATAAGGTTAATAAAGCGAGAGATGCGTGCGATATCTATTACCTAGGTATTCACTAGATTAAATAGCGCCGTTTTATAGGAAGATTTGCGGAGGTGAACTTTTCGTGCATACAAAAATAAATAACTCCAGATTAATCTGTGCGAATAATGCGTACGAGAAATGTGGGAAGTTAAATTAAACATGTACCAGGAACCAGATTCGTAGCTATGGATCAATTAGGAAAAGCATAATTTCTTGCAGTGGACTGTAATTTATTGAAATAAACAGTAACAGCGCATTCACGACTTCGGTCTTAGCGGCGAGCGGCGCGGCGAGCGGGGCGGTTCTGGTAGGTGATTGGTCGAGCGCGCGCCGCTATGGCCGCTATGAGCGGCGTCGACCAATCGCCTACCGATACGGCCGCGCACGCCGCGCCGCTCGCCGCTAAGACCGAAGTCGTGAATGAGCCCTAAGGATCCAATGTTAGGACATTTGATTAGATGTGATGCAGATTTGATCGTATAAAAAAATCAGTATTTATTATTTTTTGTCGACTTGTTCACGTTTTCATGCCAGATATGAATATTACCTGTAGGTATTAAGACAATGTGATTTCATACACACATTTAATTAGTCAATGATACACAAAATATTTAGAGTTGTTAAAATACATTAAATGTTTTATTCATGAAAATCTCTAAATAACAAGCATATTTGTTATTTCAAATTCTTTGAAGAAAATATTGCTTATTCGATGCTAGATTTATTTTATTAGATGCTAGACGATTCAGAGATTTTTATGAATCTAAATGTTAAATACTATGAATAATTTATATTTTTATAAATAGTTAAAATGTTTTATTAATCAAAGCGTTATACGTATAATTGCTTTAGTGAGTACATTCAAATCTACGACTAGTGACTAGAGAAAAATCCTAACAAATGATTACATTACAATAACTATTACTGACATTGAATTATTAACACAATTTTAATAACAATAACATAAATTTATTAAAAATAATATTTTTTTAAATACAATTTTATTTTTAATAACAATAACATAAATTTATTAAAAATAATATTTTTAAGTTTAGAATTTTTGTTTTCTTATTAGCAATGTTAATTGTTATGAAGGAATCAGATTTAATAAATTTAAAATCAAAGTGACAATAACATTTCACTTAAAGTGGTTTCATCCTTTCAGATTTTACTATTTTTTTATTACTCCATTCAAACTTTTTTTAATTATTGATGGGCTCGCGTCCACCATCTCACCTAATGGTAAGCAATAATGTGGCCAAAATTGAGAACGCTCGCCTAGAAGTAACGTATTCACGCTTGAATTAAAGACCCCAAGGCTATAGCTATAAGGAAACACAGATTCCGGCAGGGAATTCCACTCCTTAGCAGAACGCAAAATAAAAGTGTTTCCAAAACGCTTTGTACGTATGGGTGGGATGTCCACCATGTACCGGTGGCGGAACGGCGTACGTTTATTGGTCCGATAATGAAACGGACTTGGTGGAATTAAATTGTGCAATTCCAACGCATACTCTCCGAAATGTAAACGGTAGAAAACCGACAGGCCAGCAACTCAGTGTCAATGCTCAAGACTTTAGAGTTTTGACTTGACAAGTGCATCATCACCGATGAACTTCTTGGGTCGCTTCTCAATCAATTCCAGGGCTGGTATTTGGCAGACCCATCCCAAAGATGAGAGTAGTACTCCATACACCATTGAACTTGCACTTGATAAAGGTTGAGCAGTTGTTCCGGCGTGAAATACCTTCTCACCTTAACCAAGATCCCCAATTTTGTGGTAGTCTGTTGAGCTTTTCCCTCGATGTAACAGCCGAAATTGAGGGTAGACGACAACGTTGCTCCAAGAAGCTCAAGTTTGTCGGTTATCGGCACGGTTACACCCCGGAATGATGGGGTCGGGCGGAATTGGCTACATTTGACGGAAAAAAACTGAATCAATATAATTTAACAGTGTAATTACGCCTACATCGAACGTGTCTCTTTTACAGACTCTGCGTCAATATGCCTTTTATTTGAGGGTAGATTTCTCTCGCTCTAGGTAGAGTGAGCGAGAGTGTCAAACTATTACTGTTTGATTGACAATTTTAACAGGATGTGTTAGCGGTACCTAGACATCTAGTTGTTATGTGCGCATAATTTCCATTAAAAAAGGAGGATTTTCCTACCAGACTGGTATTGTAATTCTCTGTAAGGTCTGGGTAATTTTATCGGATACTTATCCGATAGTTGATTTTGGTTCTCACACCACGCAATCTATTCCTAAACTAAGCAGAGCTCGTAAAATGAGTAGATACTAGACAAGCGATAAACATACTTCAGTATTTCAAAATACATACAATACATCGATAAATTACATACAGACTAAATTATTCGAAACCACGACCTTCGGCATAGGAGTCAGAGTCACTAACCGCTTGACCAACAGACCATTCAAAGTTACTACATAGCGTCAAAATGCCACTAGTGAGAAAATACACGACGTTTAAAGAAAGAAGTTATTAGGATTTGACAGCGAAGAAGCTAGTAAGCTTACGCTATTGGTCCTTAATATCTTCTTTGATATATCAAGGTACATTGGTATTGGCGGCGGTGCAGGATGATTGTGGGTTAGGTCTATAGTGACCACATAATTATTTTCGTCCAAACAAAGAGTTGCTCTACACCTGCACCTGGTTTTCTCCGAACAGTAATACGTTAAAGAGTCTCCTGGTAGCGTTGAAAACCTGAATTCGTCGACCTGAATTATTTTCTTGTTGGTTATTGGGAGAGGAAGGACGCGCGGCCGTAGTTTGGGGACTGGGCTACAGCTGTATTCTTCAACTTTGATTTCTCTATCCTCATCTGGTAGAGGAATTTCAGGCGGAGGAACTGAAACTGTAAATTATTATTAGTATTTACTTAGGATCACGTCATTAAAGTAGTTTCTATTATATTAAGTTATTTACTATACTACAATTGCTATAGGATGGTGGGGGTGACAGCTGTCGGATTCATACAAGGTAGCTACCTATCCCTTTCTCTCATCTTAAAGATTCATATTTTTGTCCTGCTGTCATTCCCTTGCTATGTAAAAAAGACCTTAGTAAATGATAGTAATATTTTTCTCAAAGAATTATCTTTTTAATGGTTTTTAATTTTACATGAGTTGTCGATGCTTTACAGTTGTATTACACCATCTTGCTAAGTCACACATCACTATTGAAGCTATAAAAATTGAATAAAACAACTACAAAAAAAAATGGCGGCCTTGTATATTAAAAGAAATTGCGGATTTCAAAATATAAATAAATAATTAACTCCAATATTAAAATATGTTGCATGAAAGGAAAATATGTAAATTATCAAGGTCTGATTTATCAATAGTCAAAAATATAGAATAAATATGGCGGTTTGACGTAGACTGTCAAACCGCCATTTTTATATTTGAATAAATGTCTGACTATTGAAAAACTTATTTATTCTTTCGGTAAAATAATTCTGAAATGTGTTTGCCTTAGTAGTTCTAACTCACTTCTGGGTCGGTATATTCTCCAATAATGAGTACACTCTCTATCTCTCAAGACTCCGTGGTTACTCCTTCCAGTCTTATTTTAAGGTAGCAAAAAACACGTGCCATCAGGAGCCCTGTAAATGTTCGGCGGTGGATGATTGTGACTATCCCGATGAGCATCTATACTTCCATCTTGTTTCAAGATCAATTTAGCATTACATAACAATTTATCCTTTTTTGAACAATACAGATTGCGTTCCGACGCTCCCCTTCTGGAAAATGTGTAACCTTGGTACAAAGTAACTAATCTTCCCTTTACTTTAATGATTTCGTATTCACCTGAAATGTCAAAGATATTTTCTTAGCATTTAAATACTTTATAAAATCTTAAAAAAAAAAAAAAATAGAAATAATAGAAATGTAAAAATAGCATGTCGGACTCGCGCACGAAGAGTCGGGCTCCGTACATTTTATTAAATAAAAAATCTTTTTACAAAAAAAAAAAATTGATATGACTAAAAAAAAAAAAAAAATTAAAGTATCAAAATAACTTTACTTTAAGAAGTCTGTGTTTCTCGTTTTTGTTTGTTACTTTTCACTTTTTAGTTGCGAATTTATAACCGAGTATGACCAGAGTGCCTATTTCTCATGACAATTTCAATTAATCCAAACAATGCTAGTATAAATCGTTTTATTAATAAGTTTCCGTGTCTCCGTTCCACCTTCCGGATTTATCATGAGATTAGTTCGATAGTACCTTACAGCCAAAGTGCATCTCATGACAATTCTAATAAGCCCAAACACGGCTAGGATACATTGATTAATTACGGAGTTCCAGTGCCTATCTTCCGGCTCCATCATCATCAGGTCACTTCGATGATAGCATTTTTAACATAACTATTCACAACTATTTATTTTGTCATAGTCGCTTAATTCTCACTGTGATATCTATGTGAGAATGAAGTTCCGTTGGCCATTTCTGGTCTCCTTCATCAGTTCCACTTCATCAAATGTTACTTTTTGACTGTAAATACTTAAGTCCTCAATAAAAACACCAAAATCACTATATGGTTGCCTATAATATTTAAGGAGTTTCCTCCAGGAGTACCCTCGGTTCTTCATGATTCCCATCATCAGAAATGGATTTTGAAAAAAATGGGACCCTTTCAAGAACAAACCAATTTTTGTAAATCGGTCCATAAACGACGGAGTTCTGAGGTAATGAACATAAAAAAAAATACAACCGAATTGATAACCTTCTCCTTTTTTTGAAGTCTGTTAAAAAACGACATAAAAATCACGGAAACCCCTAAAAATATTTATTTTATTCTATTTTTAGTATTTGTTGTTCTAGTGGCAACAGAAATACATTATCTGTGAAATTTTCAACTGTCTAGCTATCACGGTTCATGAGATACAGCCTGGTAAGTAACAGACAGCGGAGTCTTAGGGCGCTTACAAATTAGCCGCAGTGTCGCGCAGCACTTTACGGCTAATTTAAAGACGCCCTTAGCAATTGGATCGCTTTTTACCCATTGGGTACGGAACCCTAATGATAAAAAGTAATAACCAAAACTGAAAAATGCTTGGCTACGACGCAACGTTGCCACTAACTGGCGAATACTTAAGTAGGTATGAAAAAAAAAACTGAGTAGTAGTTCGACATTCACTTTATTATATACTTAACTAGCGACCCGCCCCAGCTTCGCACGGGTGCAATGGTGATATTAAATATATCATGCATGTATTATACATATAAACCTTCCTCTTGAATCACACTATCTATTAAAAAAAAACGGCATCAAAATCCGTTGTGTAGTTTTAAAGATCTAAGCATTCATAGGGACAGACAGCGGGAAGCGACTTTGTTCTATAGGTACTATGTAGTGATTCAGTAATCGCTTTTAGGCTTCCGAGAGCACATTTCACCTACTCTAAAATATTGCCCACTAGCCCTCTTAAACAGTTTCGGTGGTGGATGAGTGTGGATGTTATAAACGGTTGCAAGACTACCATCTTTGTTCAGCTTGAGCCTTGCTTTACAATTCCTGCTTAGCTTCTGCGAGCAGTACTGGTTATAAAACGACCTTCCTTGGCGCGAAAACGTGAAGTTTTCGTATAAGAGCATCCTTTTCCTATTTATTTCAATGATTTCATAATGTTGTTCTAAAAAAGAAAACTTGTGTTAAATAATATTAAATTGTTTGTAGCGCACCCTCATTTCGCTGTCTGCTAAAGACACACTGAACCCATGTATGCAACATATGCTACGCGTTATAAACATCAGCCCCCATTTCCTTTGTTCTGGCCACGTGACTTAGCGTTGAGATGACGTCAGAATAAAGGAATTGGGGGCGTGGCCAACTCTAAGCGTTCACGCTAAACGAGACGATTGTAACTTGACTCTTGAATTTCTTTAGAAACAAATACCCCGGAAACATATTTGGTACATATACGCAACGCTGTCACACGTGTTCCCAAGTTTTCAAATAAATTGTATTGAAGCGGAGCTAGATAGAATGGAGCGGAGAAGAGCAGTGAAAAAATTATAAATCATTTATTTTCAGCCATATTGGCTCATAGATACGAGTAAATACCTTACAGACTAACAAATATAAAATAAATGCAGCTTATTGTTAGCAAATAAGACTAACAACTATGTTAGTTAAACTTCCAATGCACTACATTCACTTTGTGCTGTTCTGTGGCACCTGTCCGCGGAAGCGACGGACTTCTTCAACATGATGGGCAGAAAACTATTCCGTACTCGAATTACGAACGCCTTGAAATTGACGTTACAGTGCGACTCCAGCAGTTGTATCCTCAGTGCGAACTTCGTCTTAAGGCGTACGCCTCGATATTTTCCACCCTTGTGGTGTGATGTAGGCAGGAGATGTACACTGAAGTAAAGACTCGAAGTTGCAGGTGAAAAGTGGCAAATGTTCCTTTTGAACCGGAGCGGGACAGATAGGAGTTTCGTTACCCTCCGCTTCATGCCTTCGACTCGGCACCACAGGCTGGTCGGCCGCGGCCCGCTAGTTCACATGTTTTATTAGAAAGCCCGCTCAAGTCCGTAACCGATTTTTGGTTGTCAATCGAAGTGGGGGCTGTGCATAACCGTGTAACCATAGCAAATGGTTCAACTTATTTGCCGCGTCCTTATGTACAGACAGGACATCGTCAGCCGGTATCATCAGTTCTATAATATTATCTCATCTACCCTACTTTAAAATATCTCCCACCACACTGTATTATTCTCGGAGGGGGGTGATTATGAGGAGTGGGAGGTACTGCAATAGTGCCATCCACGTTCAGAATCAGTTTGGCTGCACATTTCTGACTGGATCTTTGAGAACAGTACCTGTGACGGGTACAAGAGCTTTGTTTCGAAAACGTATAGTCCTGGTATAGAAATAATGTTCTTCCATTTACTTGTATGATTTTTCCTGAAAATATAAAGTGATATTAGGAGTACAACTTATACTACGTGAAAAACAACAGCTGATTATGTCAACAGTCAGGTACAAACTGCAGTAATGTAACTTCTACGTTGATACACGCAATGAAAGAATTGAATTGAATTGAATTTGTCATAATATATCATGCAATGCAACATTCCCATCGTGTGGACGCCTAGCGCGAGCGAACTGTGCACCACACGCGCGCGAACAGATCATCTCAATTATTTGAGTAGGTACACGTTTGGTTTGTGCGCGCGCTGCGTCCACACTTATGAAATGCTCCTTTTATGTTACCTTGCATGTAACGTTACCCGGCTTTGCACATCAATTCTATCGTACGTTCTCATGAGCGTAAATACCTACCATGATTACCCGCCCGACACATGAGAGTAAAGCGGGCATTACATCAGACCAAAGCACATATAGGCGAGGCCTGAGTTGTCCGTAGAACCGCGTCACGTGACATGAGTCTTATGTAGTTCTACAAGTCTAGTTGCCTTATAAAATGTATGGAGACCGGGGCACCCAGATCGGCGTACGTGGCCCACGTGGGCCCAATACATTTCTACCTTGACAAGTACTGAACGCGTGGTCTTTTTCGTCCCCTTTCAATAACTTCACAAGCGAGCTCTATCGCGCTCGATTACCGTAACGTTTCACGCACGAAACAGTGACTGTAAAACCCGATATTCGAGTTACATGAATAGAAATGTATTGAACTACATATGTATCATATTTATATGCATTATGTATTACATACCCACAAAAACCTTCCTGTTCCTGACTGTTCCGGCATTTATAAAAAAACCACAGGTCTAACTTCTACTATGATTTATTTTACTTTCAACCATAGACACAACCTGATAGAATTTCCTGTACCTATCACTTGGACTATACTCGACAGCGCATTGCCTCTTAACGGCAGAATTCGTCCCGGGAGTATATCACGTTCTGTACTAGTAGCTGAAAACTAGCCGGCAGGCAGAAACCAGTGGTGCTATTCTATAAGAAAACGCAGCGCTGCCTCAACGACGAACACCTAAATATTTGTCATTGGTTTGTCAACCTAAAATACCTATACATTGGATTGTTAATTCAATATATCCTAATTGGATGTTCGTCGCAGCGCAGCGTTTTCTTAGAGAATAGCACCACAGGTCCGTAGCTGGGCAGAAATTCATTCAGATTGTAGTAGAACTGATGAATTAAAAGAAAGAGTATTTTATAACTATTGCTGACTTGCTGATTGCGAAAATCGTAGTTGTGTCAAAAGCCAAATTTGGACAGTTAGCCGGTGGAGAAACCGGGGTATATTCATTTATTACTTTAATTTAAAAGCGTAAAATCCGTTGCTTAGTTTAGGAGGCGATAAACAAAAAGACAGACGTGGTCTGCGACTTTCTTTTATACGAAGTATGTAAAAACTTTATTAGTTTAATCAAAAACCAACAGAAAAAATCCATCGAAAATTAAAAGATTTTGAAACATTATCTGATACTATTTATTAACTTAAGTATACAGAAGCACTTAAAATGAAAATAACAAATACAGAAGAGTACAAAGTTGCTGCTCATTTCAAATGACAGTACTTCCAGCAGACCATTACAAAAATAAAGAATATAATAAAGAGGAAAAAAGTGCATTTTTGTATGTTTGTATTTATGTTTGTAATAAACTTGCTCATGCCAGCAGCTTCGCCTGCGTAAAATAGAAATTTCACATGCTACTCTAGCATTCTACTAGTGAAATAATTCCTAAAATTGGTTTTGTAGTTTTTGAGTTTATTCCATTAAAAACAAAACTATAAAAAAAACGTTATAATATTACACTGTTTATCTGTATACATATAATAAAAGCGAAATACCTCTCACTGACTAATCATGAAATCTCAGAGACTAATAAGGCTTAGCACTGCGATTAAACGCCCGCGTATTGCCGCAGGTCAAAAACGGCAAAAAAAAAAATGTAACACATGGCTTTCTAAACAAACGCACGCATTAGCGATTTTTTTCAGTGACCGCCGCAGTGCATGTTCATATGCGGTTTTGCGTTTTCCTCTATTCCTAAACCGCTTGCGTTTAATCGCTGTGCGTGCTAAGCCTAACACTTTTTTTTTTGTTGTCGAGGGGAAACCTTCAAAAGGCGCCCGGACTTTGGGGATAAGTCCGGGGAGTGTGGGATTTTTACCTCACTAAAACCACCCAGGTGATCACCATCAGCACATACTCGTAGAAGGGGCCCCGTTACCTCTCTAAAGACCATTCCGGAACCCCCTCAGTGCAACGCCTGTTACGGCACATCCCTGAAGAGACTAAATATCGGTCTAAGCCTAACACCTACAAACTTAAAATTTGGCAGGTTTCTTTATATGGTGTAAGCATCAGCTAACAATGGATTTTACGGAACTCAACCCCTAAGGGGGTGAAACGGGGTTTGGAAGTTTGTATGGAGAAACCGACTTTCACGCGAACGAAGCCGGTGGCTGAAGCCAGTTACATATAAGCTCAAAAAGTACTATACCGATTTTAAAAATTCTTTTATGAATAATAATAATATTTCTGAACTTTCACACAACGCCATCTAGTCCCAAATTCAGCAGAGCTTGTGCTATGAGTACTAGAAAACTGATAAACATACTTATGCATTTCTAAATACATTCATATTATAGATAAATACACCCAGACAAAGAAGAAATCATCATGCTCATCGCACAAATATTTGTCTTGGGTAGGAATCGAACCCACGAACTCCGGCATAGGAATTAGGGCCACTATTAACTGCCACAACTACTAAACCAAAAGGCTAGTCGAATAGAATTAATAAAAAACAAAATTTATTTATTTGTATAGGCAAATCAAAGACTTATTTACAATCACAGTCTAGTTTGTTTGTGAAGAATCTGTGTACAACATTTCATAACTGTATCACCAAAAAACACAAAGTTATGTTACCTGGTTGTCCACACAAATACATGGTCACCGGGCTATCCGGGCGACTGAGAGGTTGTTTTGCTCCTACACCTAGCTGTGCGCTGGCACCTAATACTTGCTATGACCTGCCGTGACCTGTTTTGTACTTAGTGTCGGTGGTGACCAACTTGTGACCTTTTTTAAATATTTTTAGGAAAAAATATAACTTGTTGTAAAACTTATTGGAATCGATCCAGTTACTGATTCTGAACAAACTATTTATATCCAGATTTCACATATACCAACTAAAACTATCGTATTGTATTTCGGGCTGGTCTCCGCAACTCCACGACTAAAGCGCATATTTTGCGTACTGGTGGGACAAATGTGTCATTCGATCCACCCCACATCCTCAAGGAAGGCCAGCATCGCCTTGATGTTACTGACCATTTCGAGGACTTTACCTGGGTTTCCGAAATACTTTTCCCTGAATCCAGCGACAACTGGGCAGCTTCTACTAAAACTAATATTGTATACAACATTATAATTTTTCTCTATGATATTGCCCATCGGGTGTCATAAATATTTTCGCCGGTGGATGAGTGTGAAATGAAGAGACACTGTGGATACTGCCATCTTTGTTCAGCTTGATTTTAGCTGCACAATCCTGGCTTAACCTCTGCGAACAGTACAGGTTCCACCGCGAGCCGCCTTGTTGAGAAAATGTGTAGTTTTCATATAAAATTAACTTCTTTCCTTTTATTCTAATGGTTGTATATTGCCCTGAAAGTATGTTAGGTTTGTTTTAGTTCAACAAAATTTCTTGTACAGTATATTTTTTACGGCGCATTCACGACCTTGCCTCTATGAGCGGCAGCGGCGCGCGTGCTTCAAACATTTTCATACATTTGATTTTACCGCTCGCCGCCACCGCTCGCCGCTGCCGCTCACAGCGGCAAGGTCGTGAACGGGGGGTTAGCATAGTTGAGTTATGCATGCTATGCTAAAGAAGCGAGGCTTACCTATTTTAAGTTGAAGATGTGGCAGAAGCTTGTTCAAAGATATATTTTTTTTACAGACCTGTGGGTCTAGAGGTTAGTGGCCCTGACTGCTATGCCGAAAGTCATGGGTTCGATTCCCTCCCAGAAAAAAATGTTTGTTTGATGAGCACGATCAATTGTGTCAAAGGGTAATTCATCTCTAATATGTATGTATTTAGAAATATATAAGTAAGTATGTTTATTAGCTGTATAGTACTCACACCACAAGCTCTACTTATTTTGGGACTAGATGGCGTTGTATGAAAGTTGTAGAATATATATTATTTTGAGATGTTATACATTAAAATGGTATACTACATACTAGTTTATATATTTTTCTATACATATAAAAATAATCCTTAAAAAATCATCCAAATATAAAACAGTAATAGTCCAAGCTATCGATGGTCAAGGTTAAGACTCCAGAGATAGGATCCTCCTCACAATGCTAGCTCCATCGGCACTTGATCCCACCGCGCAACAACACCTTCGACAGGTGGTCTTCGAGGGTTTTTAGGCCGTTGACAACAACAGTCAACTCAATGACAATCGAGCCTATATTTCACATGTCAACGACCTCGTATACTAAGGGCCAAATTCACCAAGAAACTAATCGCGATTATATAAACAAAACGCAGTTTGAGCTCCTAATCGAGATTATAGCTTCATTTTGCGTTTCACCGCTATGAATTAAACCTAGTTTACCCTAAACTCAGTTTCAATTCTTTTGTTGTCGCCCATGTTTACGACACGGATCTTTAAACTAGATTACGCTGAGCTCAGTTTAGTTGAACTGAGTTTTTATATTGAATGGTGAAATCAGCCCTAAGTATTTTTCTCAGTTTTCACTAGCATCTTGTCATGTGGGATGTTGAGATCGACTATCGTAGTGCGGCGCGCTAGTATAGTATTATAATGATCGTAGTGTTGTTATGACAGAAAATCAACGTATGTAAATGCGAAAAAAGATGTTGAAAGAAGTAATCTTAATAAAATGCGTAGCAAAGGAAGACAAGTAATATTTCACCTCGCCGTTTATACCGCGTACATCGAAGGACTGGAACAATTTGCCTGCTGTCTTCAAGGCTAGAGTGAACACTCTTAATAAGCTATTGCGCTTCACCATCAATGATTACATCACTGCTTACGTAGAGGTGGAATTTTAGTCAAGTACTAATATAAATCAATTAAAAAAAAACGACAAATATTTTATTGTACAGATTTATTTTATAATTAAGTACGTCTTTTTTTTGTAATTTCGTCTTTTTTTATAATTTCTTCTTTTATTTATAATTTCGTCTTGCCTTCATTAATTAACTAGCTTCTGCCAGTGGCTTCGTCTGCGTGAAAATAAAAAATATACCCTCAAAAAAAAATAGTATTTGATGTCCTATTCTAGAATATAGTCTGTCTGTGTGCCAAATCTGTTTAGTTAGTCGTTTGTTCACGAAACATATATACATACAGAGTCTAGACAAGATTTGATGAGTTACTAATAATTAGATCACTATAAGGCTCTATAAGGCACATTTTTACTAGTTATGTAGTTTTGTTATATAATCTCAATCAATAGGAAATATGCATGCATTTTTTTTTAAATTGCTGAATTTTAGCTTAAAAAAAAACACGAGTTCTTTTTTGTAATATCGTCATTTTCGTCATCAACAACGATATTATAAGGTAAGCAACGATATAAAGTTTCAAAGCTGCTTATAAGTAAGAGAGGTCCGACATGGTCTTTGACGTCAAAATCCATCACGCCCGTCAAAAAATGCGGCATCTTACAAGGTCCAATTATGAAACTGAAAAAAAAAAATCACGAAGCAATGATTCTCGACTCCGAATCAACAATAAAATATTGAGTAGCAATTTTTTTTTAATTTATTCTTTTTTACGTAAATCGATAAGTGATTCGAGGAGTAAATGGGCGGAGCCTCGTGCAGGCTGTCGCACTCACGCACACAGTGACATGTCGCACGAGAAATCGAAACGGTTGATTCTAGTTTTTAAGAGGTTTATTAAAAGCGTTATTTTGATTAAAGTTCGAAAATTTAAAAAATTTAAAGTAGAAAATATTTTTTATTATTATTGATCAGATATCGTATTTTTATATATCTAACTATTTGCGAGTTTTATAACAGGCTCCTGAAATTTTGTGCAAATCCAAAACTACACCTTATATTTGTTTAAAATTGTTATATCTTGGTTGTTTTTCTACCAATTTTGATATTGTTTACACTGTTAGTATTCTATTCATTGATAAATTGGTTAGATACCAAAAACAATTTGTCACTTCAGTCCATAAAACCCTCTCTTACAGCTCGGGCGAATGCTGCCTTGGTCTTAATGACAAACTTTCTCCACTTGTATCAAAAAGTACTATTTCATTCATATTCCCTATTGAAAAAATCGTCACGTAGTTTTGTAATGGGTAATTGGTTTACATTTTGAAAAAGTTCCCACTCGAATCTTTGACCAGGATTGGTGGCGAATGATTATGGTTAGTATAAGCCATTAAAATGCATTCATTTTCGTCTAATATAAGCTTTGCTTTACAACCCTTGGCTTTCTTCGAACAAAACCGATGATTTCCATTCTGGCCCGATTTCGAATATGTTTGTGATCGGTAAAGTATAAGTTCTTTGTTGCGACATCTGATTATTTCATAGTCATCTGTAAAACAATACATGTATTCATTACGACTGTGGTAGATTAAGAGCGACCAACCCGCGGTACATTTTTATACAACCGCTCTTACGTGATTATCATGTTATTACACATCTTTCTCAAGATATTTTGGATACACAGATATCTTGTGGACATTATCTAGACTACTATAGAAATCAAGACATAAATTTGTGTAAAACTAATCCAGTACAGACCTTTGAAAATCTAGGTACTATTTTACATGAACTTTGGCCCTCCATAATGAGCTCATATATTAAAAATATATAAAAGTACTTCTATAGAAGTTTTGAACATTTAATTGAGATTCAGAATGGCTAAAATTTTTCTCAAAAACGTTTAAGGGTTTTAAAAAAACACGTATTTCCTGGAAATATTCGAGTAAATCACGGAATTACAATGCCAAGAGAGTTTTCAGGCGGTTTTTCTCTTTTTTCGCGTTGCCTCTTCATCAAACATCGCGTTGGATTGCGTTAGATGAAGCAATCTTTAAAACCATGCTCGACGTTGACGATAGGCGAGTGGGGAAGGCCCCTATTAAAAGTGAACCATGCCAAAAGTTGGCACAAACGTAGCAAAACACATATTGCTAGTGTTAAGATGAAACAGTCGTAATCAATTACAATATTATCTCAACGAAAAATTATATATAAATAATATTGTAATAGTAGCAAGTTTTGTTTAAATAAAACTCAATTTTTATCAATGCAATGAATTTATTTATCATTCATTATTACATATCACTTACTATATATTATCTGCCTACGTTTAATAACATTTTTTTTTTCAACTTTGCTCAGAAAGTGACTCTAATTGCACCGCACTTAATTATATAATAACGCTTGTAACAAAACTACAACGTTTTATTTATTTATTTTATTTTAAAGAAAGCTTCAAACTAACAGAAAAAAAAATATAAAGACTAATATTATCAAATCGCTAATTACGAACCTCAACCCATAGAAAAAAATAAATATATAAAGTACACACAAGCTAATTAATTACTAATTATCGGAAAAATTCAGTGCCATTTGCCGACGTAATGTGGCCACATAAGTGCAGAATAAGTCAATATCAAGGTCCTTAGAAAGTCTTTTAAAAACAAGTGCACTCCTTATTGAGAAAACATTTTTCACTTGGTCGATGCGAAAGGTACACTTAATATTGGTCACTGACGTAATCCCATTAGGTTCGTGAGTAATTTTAAATTAGCAACGAGTTCAGCGTGGCTAATGTGTAACTCTGTTGACAACTTCAAGTGAAGATCACTTGCTAGAATGTACATCATATAACTGTCAAACAGCTAGTTTCGTATTGCCTATCTTTAGTGACCAACTGACATGTCGTCATTATCCACTGGTGCCTTTGATGTTATTGTATCGATATACTCTTAAAATTGTGATTTTGTAAGCTTTAAACTGAAGATGCAGTATTCAACTTAGCTGTATAATAGTCGATAAAAACTAGAGCTAATATGCACCGTTAAGTTTTGTTAGCCACCACCTTATCCACCGTCCGGAGGACACGGTGGAGCACACAGTCGAGGTGTGCCCCGCTTGGGAAGAGCATCGCCGTGTCCTCGTGGGGGTGATCGGCGGCGATCTCTCGCGCCGGGGCTTGGTTCAAGCCATGCTCCGGAGCGAGGAGGAGTGGCAGGCGGTCGCCTCCTTTTGCGAAGCAGTAATGCTAGCAAAGGAGGAGGCCGACCGCATTAGGCAAAGGCGCACACGCCGCCGCCGCCGCCGGGTTTCCGATCCCGATTTCCGGCAACCGTAGGCGCGGGCTCGCGGACGGTGGGCAATGGGTAGCTCGCTGTCCGTCCGTCCGGTAACAGCTCAGGTCGTCTACGGCGCGCACCGTTCCCGCGCGCCTCAAGGAGTTGTCAGCAAACTGTAGGGGTCCAGCAGGGCCGAAGCCTACTGGGGCCAAAGGTTATGCGAGAGTGTCACCACGGGCCCCGGGACAAAGGCAAGGAACGGAAAGGTAGGTTTTTAGCCAGTAAAAGTCTGACACTATTTCCCGCCCCACCCTAGGGCGGGATTTGTCATTGGATGATTTTACCTACCCAAAAAAAAAAAAAAGCCTTATCCACCGTAACCGTAATTTGTTAGCCACTTGATGTCATACGTAATACCAGTTTTACTGTTACAGTATGCGGGAAAATGTAGCATGATACACGTGAGTGATGATAATTACTGTCCTGGGCTCTTTTAGTTACCGTGGCCTTTGACTCGGGTCTAAATACCGCCTCAGCAGTAACCTAGCCTTACAATCCATCCTAAGATTGTCTAGAAGATATCTCTATCAGCGATAAGGCCGCCATTGTACCCGTAGATTTAGATTTATGTACAGTTTTTGTAACTTTTTGGTGTAAAGTAAAGTTTTATTCTATTCTATTCAATGTTACACACTTGTGTCATAATGTACTATTTGTCTATTTCTATTTTTTCAAAAAAGATACTTAATGTTATTTATTTGCTTTATAAGGTTATTATCATGTATTTATTTATCTTATTACTTGTGAGGAGACTTATCTAATAAAATAATGTTATCACTGGATTAGCGCTCTCAAATGATATGATGATCGATATACTTTTAATGAAGAAAATCAAAGTTACTCTGCGAATCAATTGTAATGCAACCACCGCAAGGAATATCATTATTTACAATTTTTCGTCGCTTGTGTTCGGTTTCGGTTGTAGCGGTTTGAACTGTGAGTTATACTCAGTTTTCAAAATACGTCGGTATAACCACTTCTTCGCAACGCTCTGCTTTGGTATGCCCTCCTTGGTACAGTATTCTAGATATGAAGAGTAAAATTTGCTTACTTTCAAGTTACTGCCGGCGTAGAATGTTTGCTTAACATTTTCCTCAGAATTAGTAACATAGTCAATCATAACATCAAGGTGTTTTCGAACCATATCTTGTATTTCTTTTGATGTTTTGCTAGGTACTGGAAATTGTACTTGTCTGTCTTTATGCGATATGCCCATTTCAGCGTTACTCTCTTTAATAATTCTTAAAACAGTATTCCCGCATATAGCCAAGGTGTTGCAAAAGAAATGTTTGCAAACTACGACGGGTTCACCGTTCATCAAAAACGTATATGTTAATGTAACACCTCTTCGAGATGGCCTTCCATACACACGGCTTCTGCTCACGGGCCCTTCAGATACTCTTGATACAATAAACTGCGTCTGTGAAGTCTTGCTCATGGCGTTAAACTCGTTAAAGATAGTCATCCTGGTTTCTTCGCTTATATTTACATAGCACTTGAGCTTACAAGTGCAACTCGGACCTACATTTTTTATTTTTTTTCTTCTAAGTCTTTTTTTATTTGATCCACAGGATCCACAGGGTTGTGGTTCCGATTTTGTTGCTCTGCCGTGAACCCTTCTGCTTCGTGCTAAACCAGCATCAATAACATATTCATCGTCTGAAGATTGGTCTTCTGAATCTTCATCACTGTTTTCTTCATCATCAAATTCGTTTAACTGCTGATAAGAATCTGAAGAACCTAGAATTAAAGCAAAAGATAAATTGATACATATATATATTTATATTCTTTTAAAAGGCGTTGCTCGCACTAGAAATTACTTCTGTATGTGAGTGCACTTACAAACATATAAACACACATACACAAGACACGGAACACCTATCTGAAGGCCATGAAAATATTTGCCAATCAAATGCTCATCCACGGCATCAACCGTGTTGACAAAGTTATTATTAAAATTAAAGTACAATTATCAGATCCTTTATTCACTTGAATACACGTATAATTTACATTTATACTTAAAATATTAACAAATACATTAAAAAAAGACCCGAGAAAAAGAAGAGAGAATAGAAAGTCTGCCAGTATAGGATGCAGGGTCTAAGCTACCAGAAGCTAGGGCTTCAGATACAGGAACCTGAGAGCCACAATGAGAGCTGTATCGAAGGAGTACTGCCTTCTGAATGAGACACTTGATGTAATCGCACAACGATAGCTTGGACAGGTGGTCGTCGAGATTTTTCGCGCTTAGGCAGTTGATTACGACAATCGGCACAAAGACAGTCGAGCCTATATTTCACATGTCGACAAACTCGTGTGTTAAGTCGAGATATTTGTTATCTTCTCTTTCTCAGCTTTCACGGGGATCTCGTCGTGCGGGATAGTGAGATCGAGTATCACTGTGCGGTGCGCTGGTATAGTATAATAATTATTAAAGTGACGGTACGACAAGATCAGCATATACACCGATAAATTTTGGTCGTTTTAATCCCGCCGAGGGTCGATTTGGTACATGAAATACTATGGATTTGTAAGGAGAAAATAAAAAAATATACTTGGTACTTTTTTTGAATTGTGAATTAATTTACGCATGTACAAAATTAATTTCTTTAAGTAAACGTCAGCTGAGCGAGGCCAGTGAATTGTAGGTAGAGTACGCAACGACCGACAACTACCTACAAGGTCATTGACTCGTTTACTTAAAGAAATTAATTTCGTATATTCGTATGTTAATGCGAGTATTTAAAAAAAAGGTACTTTATTTTTTAATTTTTTCTTTACGAATCGATAGTATTTCATGTACCAAATCGACCCTCCGCGATATTAAAACGACTAAAATTTAACGGTGTATATACGCAGATATATATATATTTATTATATTACAATTTGTTGAAAAAATTATAATTTACGTAGATATACTAACATCCTTACAAATACTCAACTAATTATACTAACAAAAAATAAAACTATAAATAACTTAGGCAGCGGTCTGAAACAAACGCCGTAGATCGCGTCTGGCGACTGCTTAACGCAGACGGCCTACGCAGCGCAAATCTGCGAAGGTCACTCACTTCCAACACAAACTGCGTACACACAAACACAAACTGTGTTTGTTGCAGACCGCCGCCTTAGTACTTTGCACTGCACGGCCTACTGTAAGACTGACCAATCAGGGATAGCTTTCAGACAGTTGTCAATTTAACGCGCGACAGATTGTGATTTAGCAGTTATACTTCTGTAGATTATCTACCGAAATACAATGCGTTAAATTGTAAGCAATATGTTACGGTAACATATACAAACTAAAAATAAAAGTATGTACAAATGTGTATAAAAGAGATTCACTAGACATAAAAAAGTCAACGGGAAACGTCCCCGTAAAATAAATTATTTATTTCTTTTATTAGTTGAAAACCAAAAAAAATATAACAAAATAAAATATTCAAAATTAATATAACAAATTCAATAAACCGAGTGTCACATAATTGGACCTCCATCCTGTCGGCTTCTCTAGCAACTAGGGTGTTGCCACCTTTAGTGGTTATAAAGCTATCGCGCACTGGCCGAATCAGCCCCCCTAGCCAAGTTACAATCGTTTCGTTTTGCGTTAACGCTTGGAGTTACCCACGCCCACAATTCGTTTTTTCGAACAAAGGAGTTGGGGGTGTGGCCAACTAATATTTACGTTGTCATGCGGACCCGAATAGCATACCTGCCCCCCTAGCCAAGTTACAATCGTTTCGTTTTGCGTTAACGCTTGGAGTTGGCACGCCCGACTCAGCGAACATCCCCGATGCACTGCAAAAGCTCGGTAGCTCCAATGTTACCGTGAAAACGTTACCAAGCTACCCGAAAGTAAAAGATCAATAAAAACATTATTATATTTTGGAATATACACTGAAGCGAATACTTATTCAAAAATCTTATGGCAGTGTGAGTTTATGGAAGTTAACTGTTGAAATAAATGATTCAAATAAATAATTAATTCTAAATTATACCTATGTATAGTTTGGGCACGCCACGATCGAGGCGGTAAGGCCCCTCTTTGAGGCGTGGCTGGAAAGGCCCCACGGCGTCGTCACCTTCCGTTTGGCGCAGGTGCTGACCGAGCACGGCAAGTTCGGTCCGTACCTGTACAAGATTCGTGCGGAGACGACGCCCGGGTGTCGCCATTGTGCGGACCGCCCGGTGGACACGGTGGAGCACACAGTCGAGGTGTGCCCCGCTTGGGAAGAGCAGCGCCGTGTCCTCGTGGGGGCGATCGGCGGCGATCTCTCGCGCCGGGGCTTGGTTCAAGCCATGCTCCGGAGCGAGGAGGAGTGGCAGGCGGTCGCCTCCTTCTGCGAAGCAGTAATGCTAGTAAAGGAGGAGGCCGACCGCCTTAGGCAAAGGCGGACACGCCGCCGCCGCCGCCGGGTTTCCGATCCCAATTTCCGGCCACCGTAGGCGCGGGCTCGCGGACGGTGGGCAATGGGTAGCTCGCTGTCCGTCCGTCCGGTAACAGACCGGTCCGAGCTCAGGTCGTCTACGGCGCGCACCGTTCCCGCGCGCCTCAAGGAGTTGTCAGCATACTGTAGGGGTCCAGCAGGGCCGAAGCCTACTGGGGCCAAAGGTTATGTGAGACTGTCACCAAAGGCCCCAGGATAAAGGCAAGGAATGGAAAGGTAGGTTTTTTAGTCAGTAAAAGTCTGACACTGTTTCCCGCCCCACCCAAGGGCGGGATTCGTCATTGGATGATTTTTACCTACCACAAAAAAAAAAAAAAAAAAAAAAACCTATGTATAGTTCAAAAATTCATTTATACAACAATTAATATTATTAAATTGCAATTTTGTAACACCAAATAATAATCTATATAGTTGTAAAATAATAATTTAATATACTTAATAAAATAATGTATGGAACAATAATAAAAAAATAAAAGAACTCAGTATAATAATTATATAATGCATGCCAATGAATATTGACCACATGGTATGCAATAAATAAGTATACATTACCTTTAGAACAATGCCAAAGGTTACTAATATTGGTTGTGTATAGATTGAGACCTTTTTAAAATATTTTTGGGAAAAAATATAGCATGGTGT
This sequence comes from Leucania comma, assembly GCA_958295575.1. Classification (NCBI taxonomy): domain Eukaryota; kingdom Metazoa; phylum Arthropoda; class Insecta; order Lepidoptera; family Noctuidae; genus Leucania; species Leucania comma. Next base: position 20,223,095 of record OY282473.1, read on the forward strand.
AAAAATGATTGGAATATTCAGGTTTCGCATATACTAAATATAGTGTTGTATTTACATTTTATTAAATAATTTGTGATAATTTCCATCCGGAGCCTTGTACAAAGCTGGCGGCGCATGATTATGGTCAGTAAGAGCCACCAGAATACTGCCATTGTTGTCTAGTATAAGCTTTGCTTTACAACCTTGGATTTTTTTAGAACAATACCGATGCTTTTCATTCGTACCCGATTTTGAATATGTTTGCGCTTGGTAAAGTATTAGTTCTTTGTTGCGAAATTTGATTATTTCATATTCATCTGTAAAAATAATACAAGACGTGGTAGATTAAAAGAGAACCATGTTAAAAGTTGGCACATACGTTGCAATACATACGAATGCTATAGATAGAATTTTCTGGATAGTTAGGATCTGTTAGCCATTGAAATCCAATTCACAAACCCAAATATCAATGTTACGAACGTAGATAATCAAAGGCCAATTTATAATAAGATGACTTTATTAACCACAAACAATAATACAATTTGTTTGCAACAAAATTCACACACTGTTTAACTTTTGCATAAGTCGTTGTAGAAAATCGCTGTCACAGTTCGCATTAATACCGCAGTCGAAACTCAACTACCTCACTTCCTTTTTGTGAATGGCTTCTAGCGTCAAGCAGGTTAAGCAGAAGATAACCTATGAGCCTGTGGCGGCCAGTGGCGGAACTACAGGGTGACAAGGCTGGCAAAATGCCACGGGCCCTAGTCTGATAGGGCCCCTGGTCTTAGGAGCCGCGAGCACAGAAGAAATAACAAATAATATTTAAAAAAAAAATCTCAATGTGACATGATTTTTCTGGGGGCTCCATCCAATGGATTTGCCACGGGCCTCAAATGACATAGTTCGCCACTGGAGGCGGTCATAATAGATTAAAGCCTCTGCCCTTATCTATATCTTTAAAGACTATACGCTTAAGTCCCACTTAAGCGTATAGTATACTACCACTCAAGGTACTACTTTTATACTGTTAACTAAGAATATTTCAGAGTAAGACATTTAAAGGTCACTCAGACAACTAAAACCATGCAGACAGTTCATAGGGTCATAAATAAAAAAGAAAATAGTTTTTTGAAGAAGAACGAACTAGACAGGGAAGCTCCCGATACCGTTAGAATCTCGACTTTATTGTATATTGCAGTAAATGAGATTGTGAGAATGTAACCACAGGCCCCGGGACAAAGGCAAGGAACGGAAAGGTAGGTTTTTAGTCAGTAAAAGTCTAACACTATTTCCCGCCCCACCCAAGGGCGGGATTTGTCATTGGATGATATTAAATACCAAAAAAAAAGAAAAAGTAAATGAGATCGTTTTTAACCATGCTTTTTGCACGAACCATGTTTGGCAAAACATGGTTTCTATACAGACACAGACATAAACTGATCGTCATTTATTTGACATATTAAAAAGTCGTAATGAATTACAATACATCTCCACCAAAATCTTATTCAAGTACGTATGTATCAGGTTTTGTTATAAAAAAAAAAACTAAATTATCGATGAAATGAATTTATTTGTTCACTTATCACTTACAACTTATCATCTGCCTATGTTTAATATATGTTTTGGTTTATTTTTTAAAAAGAAATAGGAGTTTAATGTTTTATTGGTTTGCAAGGAAATCAAATAAAAAAATGTTAACACTGGATACGCTCACGAATTTCAAACGACACACTTTTTTTTGCCAAAGTGTTGCAAGGTTTCTGTGGAAATATTTGCAACTGCCGCAAGCAAAATAATTATTTACTTATTGTCGTCGTTTGCGTCAGATTCTAGCGGTTTGAACTGTGAGTTATACTCAGTTTTCAAAATACGTCGGTATAACCACATCTTAGCAATGTTCTGGTTTGGTATGCCCTGCTTGGTACAGTATTCTAGATATGAAGAGTAAAATTTGCTTACTTTCAGGTGACTGCCATTATAAAGTTCCCGCCCTATATTTTGCTCAGAATTACTCACATAATCAAACATAATATTAAGATGTTTTCGAACCGTGTCTTTTTTTCTTTTGATGTTTTGTTAGTCGGTGGAAACTGTCCCCGTCTATCTTCAGGCGATATGCCCATTTTAGCATTTTTTAAACTTTTTAAAATAGTACTCCCGGCTAGAGCCAGGGTGTTGCAAAAGAAGTATTTGCAAACTATGACGGGTTCACCGTTGATCAAAAATGTATAGGTATATGTAGATTCTCTTCGAGATGGCCTTCCAAACACACGACATCTACGCACAGGTCCTTCAGAAACTCTTGATATAATAAACTGCCTCTTTGAACTCCTGCTCATGGCATAAAACTGATTAAAGATAGTCATCCTGAGTTCTTCATTTACATTTTTGTAGCACTTGAGCTTACAAGTGCAAATCGGACCCATTTTTTTAAATCTTTTTCCTCTTTTTGCATATTTTTTATTGGAAGCTGATGCTGATCCACATGCTTTGGTTTCCAATAAGTTTGTTTTTCTGCTGTAATCTTGTGTGCTAAGTGCAGCAACATATTCAGCGTTTGAAAATTTGTCTCCTGGAACTTCATTACTGTATTTATTATCATCAAAATCCTGTTTATGTTCTAAAGTGAATATCAAATTATGATTGACTTGTTGGGATTCCGTTTCATCTTTTATATCTGAGGTGTGTAATGAAAACCACTCAAAAGATTTTGAAAAACCTAAAATTGAAGTAAAATATACATGTTAGATTATTCCTTTTATTCATTAATGTATATAAAAAAATATATTTTTAAATATTTGAGTGGAAAATTTAAAACATATATTGTTGTTATATCAATCCTTTATTATTCAATTCAATGTATATAAATATATTAGATCAGTATACCGATCAGAGTAGGAATCTCCTCCAGAGAACATTAAGTGTGGGTCAACATAAGTAGATCTTGGTCTGGAACACATTATTTATCAACAATAAACAATGTGTTCAAGACCAAGTAACTAATTTTTTATGATGTTGGCTTCCGTCCACTATTGTACATAGGCCTGTCCCTAGCGTCGCCATAGCAACCGGTCATGTGCATCTCGCATCCATCAGATTCCCGTGATCCTCATCAGGTCTACGGGCCACTTTGTGGAAGGCCTTCCAACGCTGCGTCTTCCGGTACGTGGGCGCCAGTTCAGAACCTTTCATCCACATCGACTATCCGTTCTACGAGTAATGTGCCTTGCCCCTTGCCACTTATGTTTGGTGATACTTCAGGTTATGTCGGTAACCTTCATTTTTGAGGCAATCATGCAAAAAATCTCCGAGCATAGCCATTTCCATTGCCTTTGGGTGACTTTGAGCCTTCTGATGAGGTCCATTGTAAGGGACCGATTTTCGAGCCAAAAGGAATCAGTGTCATCACTAGTAACACGCGCTGATCATAGATTGAAGACTAGAAGATGTTGCACAGTCGGAATCGACGATATATCTCTTTGTAGAAGTAAGACAAATGAACTGTCTGTCTCAGGTAAACTAAGTCGTCCACAAATTCGAGTGCACAGTCTTGTTAGGAGTGAGTACAAACAATCTACATGACTTTGGTTTTGTCCATGTTCATTTTAAGTTTCACTACTTCACAGGTATCTAGCTAATTTAAATACTTACGTTTAAAAGACCAGTAATACTAATTAACAGATTTTCGTTCACTCGGTTCTAATAGTGAATCATACTCTGTCCTCACGATACTACGGTAAAGCTGATACTTTGCAACAATATTTTTCGGTATGCATTCTTTATCACAGAATTTAAGATACAAAGAGTACAATTTTTTCATTTCGATGTCAGTGCTGATGTGAGATTTTCGAAGATTTTTCTTACTATTTAAGTCAATAATATGTTTACGAATAGTGTCTTCCATTTTTTGGTATTTTGTTATCCGACAATATGTTCCACGTCTGTCGTTTTGTGGAATGCCTTTTCTAGCCTTTACAAGTGTTCTTCGTACAACGTCTGAGGTAACAGCCAGGGTATTCAAGAAGAAGGTTTTACAGACTTTAACAGGAATATCATTCACTAGAAATGTATGGGTCAATACTACTCTTCTTCGAGATGCCATGTCAGACACAAGACGTCTACGTACTGGCCCTTCAGAAACTCTTGATATTATAAACTGCCTCTGTGAAGTCCTACTCATAGCTTTAAATTGATTCAAGATTGTCTTCCTGATTTCTTCGTTTACATATTTATAGCACTCGAGCTTACAAGTGTTGTTGCAAAGCCGTTCCATTTGTTTTTTTTTATTATAACAAGTTTTTTCGTTGTCTGTCGATGATTCACAAAGTTTAGGTTCTAATAAATTTGTTTTTCTGTTTCCTTGTGTATTGTGTGTAGTAACGTACTTACTAGTTGAAGGTCTACCTTCTGGAACTTCGTAACTGCTTCGATCATCATCAATATCCTGTTCAGAATCTGAAGTGAACATCAAATTATCTATATCTGAGATGCGCAGTGAAATCCGCTGAAAAGATCTTGAAGAATCTAAAATTGAAGCAAAAGATTTATCAGTTATTATTAAAACATTATTATATATTTTATTCATTTCAATATATTTATGAATACATCGATTCAAGATGTTAATTAGAATTAAAACCTCTAGTGATAATATTGTGGGTAATAGTGTGTTACGAACAATAAACCAACTATTCCTAATCACGCAACTGATCTATTATGATGTTTTTTTTTCAAGTTGGTAAAATCATCCAATGACATCCCCCGCCCTTGGGCGAAGCGGGAGATAGTGTCAGATACTTACTGACTAAAAACCTACCCCGTTCCTCCTTTGCCTTGGTTCCAGGGCCTTGATATGCAGTTTCATACCTCGATGTTTGCTTTAAGTATTCAATTCACAACGAACCATGAGACAGTTCATTTCGCAGAGTGAAGTCCATTTCGTGCGCTGATTGTATAATCACCGGCAACGGAAATCCGTTCAAGCCATGCTCCGGAGCGAGGAGGACTGGCAGGCGGTCGCCTCCTTCTGCGAAGCAGTAATGCTAGCAAAGGAGGAGGCCGACCGCATCAGGCAACGGCGTACACGCCGCCGCCGCCGCTGGGTTTCCGATCCCGATTTCCGGCCACCGTAGGCGCGGGCTCGCGGACGGCGGGCAATGGGTAGCTCGCTGTCCGTCCGTCCGGTAACAGACCGGTTCGAGCTCAAGTCGTTTACGGCGCGCACTGTTCCCGCGCGCCTCAAGGAGTTGTCAGCAAACTGAAGGGGCCCGATAGGGCCGAAGCCTACTGGGGTCAAAGGGTATGTGAAAATGGCACCCGGGGCCCTGGGACCAAGGCGAAGAATGGAACGGGGTAGGTTTTTAGTCAGTAAGAGTCTGACACTACTTCCCGCTCCACCCAAGGGCGGGATTTGTCATTGGATGATTTTACCTACCGAAAAAAAAAAAAAAAAAAAAAAAAGTTCAGAACAGGTTGGTTTATAAGACCAAATTCTCTACATCCTCGGAACACATGTAACCTACCTATACTAATTATCTTCTATAATAAAAGAATGAATCGCTGAACGTGTTGCTAGACGCAAATCTCGGGAACAGCTGGACCGTCTTCACTAATTCTTTTTTTGTTGTGTTCGTTATTGTCAGGAGAAGGTTCTTAGGTAGAATAGGGTAGAGTAGAGTAGGGTAGAATAGGGTAGAGTGGGGTAGAGTAGGGTAGAGCGGGAGCAAAGCAGTGGGCAAAAGCTAGTTTACGATAAAAAATACTAATTAATAAATTATCGTCACTTAATTATTTGTTAGCGGTTTGAACAGTAAGTCATACTCTGTTCTTATAATACTGCGGTACAGCCAGTACTTCGCAACAATATTCTTCGGTATACATTCTTTGTCACAAAACTTAAGATACATATAGTACATTTTTTTAATTTCAGGGCCACTGTTGTGTTATGATTTTCGTTGTAAATTTTGCTTTCTAATTTTGTCAATATGTTTACGAACAGTCTCTTTCATTTCTTCAGGTGTTTTGTTAACTGCAGGCTGTCTTCCTCGTCTGTCGTCTTGTGTAATGCCTTTTCTAACCCTTATAAGCGCTCCTCGTACAACGTCTGAAGATATGCCCAGGGTATTCAAGAAGAAGGGTTTACAGACTTTAACAGGAATATCGTTCACCAAAAATGTATGAGTTAATATTACTCTACTCCGACCTGGCGTGTCAGACACAAGACGATATATAAATGATCTTTTTGAAAGATTTATATAAATGATCTTCCTGAAGCTACTAATCACCCCTGTTTTCTGTTTGCGGACGACATTTCGTTAATAATGACATCGAATAATACTGACATTAATCAATATACAACTGACATAAATAATACAATTGAATCAATAGTAACGTGGCTTGACGAAAATAATCTACGTGTGAACCTGACAAAAACAAATTTTATTCAATTCAGTACATACGGACGAGAAAATAAGTCTCTGGACATAAATTATAGAGGACTTAAATTAAAAGAAGTAAACGAAACGACCTTTCTCGGCATCACGATCGATAAACATTGCAACTGGAAGGCCCACGTCTATAAAGTATGCAACAAAATAAATAAATTTGTGTACGTTTTATATGAACTCTCAAAAACATCTGCTTTAAAAACTGTACTGTCTGCATACTATGGATACGTTGAGTCTGTGTTGAGATATGGTCTTATTGCCTGGGGTCACTCCACAGAAAGTCAGCGAGTTTTCATCACACAAAAGAAATGCATCCGGGCCATAGCGGGAATACGTCCATGGGAATCCTGCAAACCCTTTTTCAAAAAGTTTAAGATACTGACTGACCCTTCCAAGTCTGTACATTTTTGAATGCGCTAAATTTGTTAAAATTCATCCAGAGTTGTTTAAGGTAGCTCATGAATTATACCCAAAAAGTAATAGGCACCGGAACAGAATAGTTTTGCCCATAATTCCAAAAACAGCACTATATAGTAAAAATAGCTATGCAATGTGTGGTCGCATATTTAATGCTATACCTGACAATATTAAAATCTTTCCTGTTAATAAATTCTCAAAATATCTTAAATTATGGCTACTAGAAAAGAATTTCTACTCAGTGAGCGACATATTTGATAAAAGGTTAAACAAATGATAAATTATAATATTAAAAAATAATAATAATAATAATGTATATGATAATGTAATGCAATAATAATGTGTATAATAATGTAATGTAATAATAATGTAATAAATTTCTCATTTGCTATGTTTAGGTACTAATTCTAACTCAAATGAGATTATATAATTAATTAATCAATTAACTATTATCCTAAATGTTTGCATGTCACTTTTGTTATGACTAAGTGTTATGGATCTGTAATCATATATTATGTTAAGACCGAAATTGTACCAACAGTTACTGCGAATAAATTGAATTGAATTGAATTGACGTCTACGCACTGGCCCTTCAGAAACTCTTGATACAATAAACTGCCTCTGTGAAGTCCTGCTCATAGCGTTATAGTGATTAAAGATGGTCTTTCTGATTTCTTCGTTTACATTTTTATAGCACCTGTCTGGTCGGAGGATCCTCCCTTTTCAATGGAGGTATGTGGGACTTTACTCTCTGTTCCACTACCTCCAAAGGAGTAATATACTCATTTGGAGAGGTCTCCGATCCAGTATATCATATCTACCTGGAATTTTCCAGGCTATGTTGCATTTAGGTTCTAATCTGATCAAATGTTGCCAAATACTAGTAGTATAGAATAAAACAGAATACACTTTACTGTACCCCAAAATAGTAAAAAACTTTTGTACAAACTTAAATCCATGGGTACAATGCAATGGGATATGCCTTTAGATATTACCCGCACTCGTCAAAATCGCAGAACGTAAAAAATAGACAGTAGATACCTTAATAATTAAAACTATTTATTTTCAAAATTAGATACATACCTACATAAAATCGTTATATGAATTACATAATGATCGCATGCATTGTTATTTCGGTAAAGCATGTCTGTATACCACAAAAATAATTGGCCCTTCATAATGTACTCATACATTTAAAAAGTAAAGAAAATATATTTATAGAAACTGCACATTTAATCAAAAGTTTGAATGACGGATTTTTCGGTAAATGATGGAATTACTGAATGCTAACAGAGCGTTTTGGGTGTTTTCTCCCTTTTTCACGTTGCCTCTTTAATAAACATTACGTTGGATAAACCAACAAGCCCTTGAACTATTCTCAGTTTGGTCAGGTTGATGAAAGATGAGTCGGATCTCTTAAGCATTTGATAGCGGTTTGAACAGTGATTTATACTCTATTCTTATGATACTACGGTATAACCAGTACTTCGCAACAATATTCTTTGGTATGCGTTCTTTGTCACAAAACTTAAGATACATAGAGTATAATTTTTTATGTGATTTGCGTTGCAGATTTTGTTTACTAATTTGGTCAATATATTTACGAACAGTGTCTTTCATTTCTTCAGGTGTTTTGTTAAACGACCGCTGTCTTCCCCGTCCGTCATCTTGAGACATGCCTCCTCTAGCCTTGACAAGTGTTCTTCGTACAACGTCTGAGGTAACAGCCAGGGTATTCAAGAAGAAGGTTTTGCAGACTTTAACAGGAATATCGTTCACCAAAAAAGTATGGGTCACTACGACTCTACTTCGAGATGACTTGCCAGACGCAAGACGTCTACGCACTGGCCCTTCAGAAACTCTTGATACAATAAACTGCCTCTGTGAAGTCCTGCTCATAGCGTTATACTGGTTGAAGATGTTCTTCCTGATTTCTTCGTTTACATATTTATAGCACTCGAGCTTACAAGTACAAATCGGTCCCATTTTTTCGCTTATATTTTTATAATAAGCTTCACAGAGTTTACGTTTCAATAAATTTGTTTTCCTATTGCGTCGTGTGCTGTATGCAGTAAGGTATTCATCGTCTGAAAATTTGTCCTCTGAAACGACATTACTGTTTTGATCATCATCAAAATCCTGGTCAGATTCTGAAGTGAATATCGAAGTGTCATTGACTTGTTGGGATTCTGTTGAAATCCGCGGAAAAGATCTTGAACTACCTAAAATTAAGGCAAAAATTAATCCGTTTTTATAAAACTATTATTATTATATTCTTTATTCATCTCAATATAAAATCGCTTCATGATGCTGATCAGTGTTATTCTCCTTCAGAGAACAAACCGCGTGAGGGATAATTGGGTTACGAACAATTAACATAGTATTTCAGACTACGCATGCTTTATTTATAATGTAGGCTGATAACTCTATAATCTGCTTCATACCTGATGGTAAACAGTGATGCAATCGTTGATGGTGAGGCATTACTAGTTTAATTAAAGTAAATCCAGAGTTCGGTGAAATCTTGACTTTGGTTTTACCTTAATAATTCTAGTTTATGTCAGAAGTGAGTGAACTCTATAATACGAGATGTATTTTGTGTCAGAGTAAGACACAGGGACGAGTGTCTCGCAGGATGGCCGTTTGGGTGAAGTCAATAGAACGGGAGCTTTACAATGACACGAAAACTGAGTATGACGTCACACTGTTTCGACTGAGTCTATATTGGAGTTCGTGTGAGTCGAGCAGACAAAAGCTCCAACCGCATAGACGTGGTCTCCTTTTCTCTGACACCTGATAGTCTCGCAAAACTAAAACTGTCTCTCAGCTCATTGTGAACTCACATGATTGAACCGCGGCAGGACTCTTCAGTAGCCGGCAGTATCGTGGTCTGTGACAGAATTGAGACGCCAAGTACCTCTAACCACTGCTTATGAGATGCGGCGTCGTACAACCTATGATTGCGTTGTACCTAAAACAACCGTCATAGGGCCAAGATACGTAAAGTTGGTTCTAGGTTCAAGAACGGGAACAGCATCCTGACATCATACACTTGATTAGGTTCCCCTCTGTAGATCTGTAATATACGCGAAAGATTTTCTTCTCAGTCTTTTTCCTTGGCTGCATAAAAGTTCCACCAGATTCAAAGATCCAGTTCGAAGGAATTTGGCTCTTAAAACCGGATTCTCTTTATCCTCATTCTGGATCACCAACCGCATAAGAACATAGCCACTAAATTAAAGTGAAACTTGACGAGTCATAGCTGCTGTATACCACAAGAGAACTGAGCAAAAATAAAAAGCTAGTTATTATTGACTTAGCTTGAACAATTCGTAGAGATAAAATTCATCAGAGTAATATGCACCGATCCAATAAATAAGTGTATTATCTGCTTAACATTTTCCGAACTTGGTAAATGATATTGTAAAAAATAGACAATCCATTTAGAATTAAAATAATTTATTTTCTTAAATTTTGCCGCTTTATCAAACATTGCATTGGATTCCGTTAGATGAACCAACAAGGTTATAAACCATGCTCAGGTTGATAACGGATGGTTCAAAAAAAAAAAAAAATCAGAGGTCAAGAAAAATCCAATGCGGAGTCAATATATTAACAATTATGTCAATTTAAATGTAAAACCGCACTAATGCAAAAAAAGTTTTTTGGTATTGCCCTACGCATATTTAATAAAGTTCCTAACTTTATAAAAAATATGACGACAATACAATTAAATGTATTTTTTTTTTTGTTTATGTTCAATTTAATTTAATCTTGTTTTAAGGATATAATTATCAATCTGTTCGACACAATATTATGTTGTTATGAATAAAGATACTACTACTACTTAAAAGAGCGCTAAATAAATTTTTAATTATGAAAACTTATTATACGACTGACGATTTTCTTAATGACAGATCACTAATTGATTGACATACTGCTACTCTGCTTGACATTATTATTTTGATCCTTTTTGACTTACTTTGTATTTCTGTTTGACATTGTTATTTTGATCCTGGTTGACTTACTTTATTTCCATTTGACATTATATAGTTTTATTTTATTTTTTATAAACTGACCTTTATTACGCTGATATTTTTTACATACATATACGAGCATAACTATTATTTTTTCAAAATTGCAACGGAATTAAAAAAGTAAAATGTATACATTTGCATGCCAATCTGATGGAAAAATATGGAGGAATCTGTTATAAAAAAACACCTATGTACTATACCCATGTTTGCAAAATAAATGTTTATGAATGATTGAACAATGAATCATACTCTGTTCTCATGATACAACGGTACAGCCAGTACTTCGCTACAATATTCTTTGGTATGCATTCTCTTTCACAAAACTTAAGATACCTAGAGTACAATTTTGTAATTTCAGGACTACTGTTGATGTATGATTTTCGTTGTAGAATTTGCTTACTAATTTTTTCTATATGTTTACGAACAGTGTCTTTCATTTCTTCAGGTGTTTTTTTAGTAGACGGATGTCTGCCCCGTCTGTCGTCTTGTGATATGCCTTTTCTAGCCTTTATGAGTGCACGTCGTACAACGTTTCCAGATATAGCCAGGGTATTCAAGAAGAAAGGTTTGCAGACTTTAACAGGAATGTCGTTCACCAAAAAAGTGTAGTCCAGTGTAACCATTCTACGTTGCTTTATGATTCCATACCGCCTTGCAACTGGTTTTTCGGTCACTCTAGAAACAATGAACTGTTTCTGTAACTGCCATGTCATATCTTCCCCATAATATTGATTAAAAATAACCATCCTAGTTTCTTCATTTACATTTTCATGGCATTTAAGTTTGCAGCAGTTGCACACTGGTTTTATTGTCTTTTTTGGGACAATTACTGGGCTTTTACGCGATTTTTTTGTATATGCTTTTCTTCGTATAGACGTATTGGAAGACAAATTACTAGTTGAAGCCATTTCATCAAAACTAGCATTAATAATGCGTTCTTTGTCTAAACGGCTGCCTTGATGATTTTCGTCAGTTTGGTCTTCGTTAGAAAATGAATCAACTTCTAACAGATATATCGAATTCCTATCGATTTCTTTATACACTGATTTAGGCAATGAAAATAGTAAATCCGATCTTGAACTACCTGGAATAAAATAACTCGAATTAATAATTATATTTCGAGTATAATTATGTAATTCACACACTTGAATATAAGTGTTGTTATTGGTCAAATTTTAAGCTATATTTGTATAAGATAGACAAACGGATTGACTACTCTTTATTATGTACACCATATTGCATAAAATACACATCTAGAAACATTGACGCTGGGTTAAGATTTTAGTAAACATTATCAATAAACAGTATGATGATTTTTTTGCACTACACACGAAGATTTTGTTAACTGCCTATCATAACAGGACTACTTATTTAAAAGGAAAAACTGACTGACATCAATGCACAGTCAAAACTACTGCATGAAAAATTGCATATCGCTTCCTTTGATGACTTAGGTGAGCACTAACAGAGGATTTTACAAAATTTAGCACTTAAAAGGATAAAACGGGGGTATTTATTTGTATGGAGAAACTTACAATCAAGCGAGCGAAGCCACTGGCAGAAGTTAGTCTAATATATAAAAATCTCGTGTCACAGTGTTTATTATCGAACTCCTCCGAAGCGGTTTGGCCGACTTTCATGAAATTTTTCGTATATATTTAGTAAATCTTACAATAGGTTGTAGACTATATTTTATACCTACTTCTAAGTATAAATGATGGCCCTTTCCAGAAATACATTGACAAAACATCGTTTGGGTCAACCAGTAACATCATAAAATCAGATTTTGCCATAAAAATTGTTGTGAAACTACAATATCAAAAACAAACATTCCTTGAATAAAAATATTTACATTTTACACAGAGTTACATATATTTTTGTGCGGAATATATAGGGTGACCGGTAATTAAGTAAATTGATTTTTTTTATAAACACTTTTGCAGTTTCAGCTTCAAAATGGAAGTTTTTCGTTATTCCCTATGGTTTCAGATTTGGTCATCCACGACTACTCAAAAAAACCCTGTATATTAAATTATTGCACAAGTGCAAGCTGAAATGGCTATCAATCCAGCTTCGTATATGTATTCTTATAACTCCCTCTTATCTCAAAGAACAGTCCAGACATTTGAGAACATTGGAGAACTTGAAACTTTTGATGCTTTCGAATTCCGCCGCGTTTTATAACAAATCGTTTGTGATTCAGTCTTAATGATGGTGGTAGGCGGTATCGACGCCAGTCCTGAGACAGGACAACATCTGTCGAGAAGGGTAGTCAGTTATAAATAAAAAAAAAATATTTATTGCAGGCAACCTTTTACAGAATAACAAAAGAACCACTTAAAAATACAATTGCATTAAATTGAAAAAATAAAATAGACAGGTATATTTATAAACTATTTTTTCTAAAGCCAGTAAACATAATGTCTATAGGTTCTTTCCACTTTAGATTTTGCAATATTTACCATCAGACGTACGAATAAGGTTTGGAGGGGGATGGTTATGATCGATATTCTCATTTTCTATTTCTCCATTTTCGTTAAGAACAAGTTTAGCTTTACAGTTATTGGTAACTTTCTTTGAACAGAAGTGGAGGCGGAATGGAGGTCCGCGCTTGGAAAATGTATGTTGCTTGTAAAGGAGTACTGTTCTGCCATTGAGAAATATCATCTCATACGGTCTACCTGCAAGTGAAATCATTGTTTTACTATCATCATCATCATCATCATCAGCCTTTTAATGTTCCCACTGCTGGGACTCAGGCTTCCTCTCAAAGAGAGGGAATGGGCTGTAATGCACCACGCGGGCCCAGTGCGGGTTGGTGAATGTCACATGTTTTCGAATTTTCGGTTCTAGGACATGCCGGTTTCCTCACGATGTTTTCCTTCACCGTTTTGAGAGCAGTGGCGATGAAATAATTACACATAGTAATGTGCCAGGCCGGGTTTGAACCCGCGACCTACGTAAGAAAGTCGTAAGTTGGGGTCGTTACCACTCGGCCACCACTGCTCCTAATTGTTTACTCTTGTTTTACTATAGATAAGTAATACAATATTCTTTCTGTCCGATTATAATTTAGATGTCTTCAATTATAGAGTGAACATATTCTCTTAAGAAACTAGTACGCTTCACCATCGACGATTGCATCACTGCTTACCATCAGGTGGGATTTTCTATCTTTTTTTTTTATTATGGATATGCTCGCGTTTGACCACTATCTCACCTGATGGTAAGCGATGATGAAACTTGCCTAGGAGTAGCCTATTCACTTTTTACTTAAAGACCCCTAGGTTATAGCTATCAGGAAACACAGACTCCGGCAGGGAATTTCCACCCCATTTATATATATTCAAATATATATATGTTATGTTGTAAGTAAAAAAGTAAATAGCCGTACTATATACGTACACTTACTACTAAAACTTAAAAATATATTAACATGCTATTTCCACGTTTCTGAATTTAGTATTTGAAGTTTTTTGGACTAACAGTAGAGTTATAGAGTTTCTTAACTTTAACTGGCCTGTTGGTCTAGTCATCTTGTAGTTAGTGGCTCTGAATACTTGAGGTCGTGGGTTCTATTCCCACCCAAGACGAATGTTTATGTGATAAGCACGAACGTTTGTTCTGTGTTTATATCCATAACTAGCGACCCGCCCCAGCTTCGCACGGATGTATTGGTGATATCAAATATATTATGCATGTATTGTACTTACATATAAACCTTCCTCTTGAATCACTCTGTCTATTAAAAACCGCATCAAAATCCGTTGCGTAGTTTTAAAGATCTAAGCATACATAAGGACAGACAGCGGAAAGCGACTTTGTTTTATACTATGTGGTGATATGTAAGTATTTAGAAATATGTTTATTAGTTGACATACTACAAGCTCTGCTTAGTTTGGAACTAGATGGCGTTGTGTGAATGAAGTAAAATATTATTATTTCCTTTATTTCGTTTTCTGTACATATTTTATATATTTTCAAATATTTCTTCCAACATATAAAAAAAAAGACATTTAAAAACATAAAAAAATATTATTATTTATTATTAACTATAAATTCTCAATTCAAAATCCATACAGTGCCTATAAGCTATACTGTATCTTTTATTCTATGCATGTTAAATTCTAAGTCTATTTAGTAAAAAAAATAATAACCACACAGATCAAATTATTTTATTAAAAATACAAAACTGCTACAAAGCATTGTGATTTTCTTTTTATTACGTTTAAAAAAATAGCTATTTTTTTGATATCTTCTTTCTTTCTCTATATTATCTATAGCTTGATATACTTTCCATCATTAGTTTGCATGATTCTTGGCGGGGGATGATTATGTTCCATCACCGCACTCTTTATACTCCCATCCAAGTTAAGAGTAAGCTTAGCTCTACATTTCTTCATTTTCTTGGAACAGGCCTGGTACCGGAATGAAGGTCCTTGTTTGGAAAAGGTATAGTTCTGGTAAAGGAGAACTGTTTTCCCGTTCAGATTCACTATTTCATATGGTTTACCTGTTAATTAATGAAGAAATTAGTGATTAAATTGATAAAAACAAATCAATAAATACCAGAATGGAATTGATAAAAATTAAAACGTGAATCAAAGTATTTATAATAGCCTACAGCGTTCTTACATTAACATTAAAGAAAATAAACACACATACAAATTGACAGACAGATAGATTGACACAGCAGTATAGTACGCGGCAAATAAGTTGAAGCCGTTGCTCCGCCGTTGCCGTTGAAGTCATTGCGTCGACCGCCATAATGGTTCAACTTGAATGTCGAGGACTATAACAAGCAGTACCTTTGTACTATTATCTATTATGTGTTGTCTTTTCTGTTTTTGTGTGTGTACATTAATTGTAAAATTAACAAATATAATCACATTTTATTCTTTTTTTTTTGGTTAGTGGTTATTTTCATTTTTTAATAAACTCGTTTGATATACGTAAATTTTAACTCACTTCATAAGATTTCTTTTAAATGGTTTTGACGTTCCAAATTCAAATCAATTTTTTTCCTGGGGATCCATACCACATTAGATCCCTAGGGACAGAATAAATTGCTTTAGGTAAGGGTTTTATGACACACTAGTGCATTACAGGTGGGGTAAAAATGATGAAATACGCATGAAAACTATTTATTTAATACTACTAATTATAAATTTATAAACCCGCTGCGATTACGATATTTGTTATTATATTGATTTATACTGATAGCTAAATTCTAAAATATTTTCCATCAGCAGTTTGAATTAATTTTGGTGGAGGGTGATTATGTTCTGTCACCGCTCTCTTTATAGTCCCATCCATGTTTAAAGTGAGCCTAGCCTTACAATTCTTCATTTTCTTAGAACAGGCTTGATGGCAAAATGATCGACCATGCTTCGAAAAGGTGTAATTTTGATAGAGAATAATATTTTTCCCGTTTAGATTCAATATTTGATATGATTTACCTGTAAACAGAAAAATAGTTAATTTTAAATAATTATTTTTTGCGGTACAGCCGTCATAGGTAAGGATTTCTGGTGAGGAATTTCGTAGAATTAAAATTACAATTCACTTACTTAATTTACACAGTATACATATGTAATTAAGTAATTACAGACTTAGATGTATCGTAATCTGACAGAACTAAAGCTCTCATTAGGAGCGTCCGTACTACTTGACTGACTGCTCCAGACTGCCTTATAACGTCCGCTTCAATTCAAAAAGTAAACGTCGCCCCTCCATACGATTACGCTCACGTGACTTGTCAACAACGTCACAGCGTTCCCCCCCCACCGCTACTAGGAAATCAATTAAGTGTCTTATTATCGCTAACCTATCATAGTAGACGATATATTTATGTACCTACACTAAAACTGTTGCAATTTTTATGGGTACTTTAACAGGCAGTGTAATTGCTGACACTCAAATCTACCAGACCACTTTTGCATTGACTGAACGAATCCAAAACAAAAAATAAGGTTCTTTGCCATTATCTTGCTTGACGTACGAGCATAGGGAATCGACCATGATACTCCGGTAACAGACCGGTCCGAGCTCAGGTCGTCTACGGCGCGCACTGTTCCCGCGCGCCTCAAGGAGTTGTCAGCAAACTGTAGGGGTCCAGCAGGGCCGAAGCCTACTGGGGCCAAAGGTTATGTGAGAATGTCACCACAGGCCCCGGGACAAAGGCAAGGAACGGAAAGGTAGGTTTTTAGTCAGTAAAAGTCTGACAATATTTCCCGCCCCACCCACGGGCGGGATTTGTCATTGGATGATTTTACCTACGTTAAAAAAAAAAAAACATACATAACTAATATTTTAGTTATACACCGTTAAATTTTGGTCGTTTTAATCCCGTGGAGGGTCGATCCAGTACATGAAATACTATTGATTTGTAAAGATAAAAAATAAAGTACTTTTTTTAAACTCGAACTAATTTACGCATGCACGAAATTAATTTCTTTGTCTTTAAAATCAACTGGGCGAGTTCAATGTACTGTAGCTAGTTAGTACGCAATGACTGACAACTACCTACAAGGTCATTGACTCGTTTACTTAAATTAATTAAGAGCCCTTTCACATTTCGGCATTACGCAAATTTAGGTATTTTATGCATCGAGCGGGCGGCGAACTACGTGAGCGATATTTTCATTCATGCTTCTAGCAGTCTCGCTCGCACTATGATATTGTGTATACGGCGGCTAAACGATCTTGATCTTTCGTAATTGAAGTATTCAGATAGAGGTTAGAAGATGGATTTTTTTTTAAATGTTGTTTTAATTTTATTTTATTAATCAGTTTGCTACATTTTTCATTATTTTATAAACTTTTCTGTCCAAATATGTTCAAACAAATATTTTAAATATTCTGCAGTATTCGATAAACAATCGATTATAATATATACTATTCATAGCATAAAATAGATAGTTGTATATATTTTTTTTATGATCCAACCTGATGGTAAGCAGTGATGCAATCGTTGATAACTAGTTTATTAAGTGTATATTCACTCTAGCAGCTAGTTTTATGGTAGTATGGTTGAAATCTTATCGAATAAATGAAACAACAAAATGTATTATTTATTTTATTATTTGGTACAGTCAGACATCATATTTTTACATCAGAAAAATATTTCCCGCAAGGCATTGATCGAGCTTTTCTTGAGTCGATAACTTCTGGCAGTACACATTTTTCATAAAAAGCTTTTAATTTGGGTAACATTTTTAACGACCAAAATTCGTCGTCTTTGTAGATTGTTATAGTTTTTACAGGAAAGTCTGGTCCAGTCCATATGGCAAGTATGCAGACATTTTTATTGGCTATATGAAGCTGTCCTTGAATTTGGTAGAACCAGTCATGACTTTAACTAGTCTAACTTTAATAAGTTCACTATCTGGTATACTAATAAAGAGTGAACTTTATACTAATTGAAATATTATTTCAATTAGTATAAAGTTCACACTTTATTATAACTTCAATATAACGGTATATTATACCGTTCGAAAAGAAATTCTTACAAAGATCAAAAACTGCGTTCGTAGTTCACACGCACACAATAGCAATGCGGCAGCGTCTATGCGACAGTCGGCGCACACGACGGTAGTCACGGTAGTATCGGAACGAAGGCGCGCGGGAAAGAAACTGACGTAGATCCGACCTCGACAAGCGCTCGCGCGATACTAATCGCAGATGACCGGCGCAGTGAAATATAAAGTGTTTTTATTTATTTTATTAAAAAATAATAGTAGCGATTAAAAAAATAAAAATAATACTATAGTTTAAGCAAATGTTGATGATTATTTTGGTATAAATTTGAAGTCTAAATAATGTAGAACTTTGGAGATATTGGGGCTTGTTTTGAAGCCTTTTCGGTAGATAATTGAATTACGTAGATTTTTTTTTTCTTTACATAAAAGGCATATAACGAAAATATAACCTGTTATAATTGAATTATAGGATATTTGAGAGCTAATAATATTTTTTATTTTGGCTGATATTTAGTAGAATCTCAAAATTAGAGCTCAGAAATGATGTCTCCGTGAATTTTTGCCGAAACATGTATCGGGAGAAAGCTTATTACTAAATAATTAAATAATTAATCTAAAATCAGTTCTGAGGTAATTGTGGTAGAGAAAACGAACTATATTAACCAAGAAATTGTTATTTCATACAACGAACATAAAACCTAAAATTTCAACGTAGAAAACTTGTAATTTCGTGTTTTTTTTTGTAATACGCCTCTTAATTAATTTCGTGCATGCGTATATTAATTCGATTTATATGAAAAAAGTACTTTATTTTTTTATTTTACCTTTACAAATCACTCCAGGGGATTAAACCGACCAAAATTAAACGGTGTACGAGTATAGTTCTAGTTTTATCAAAACAGTAACAAAAATTAAACACCTAAGTCACTGTCATATTTATCACTAGCTAATAAAAGTAGGCTTCTTGGTACAAACTTTGAATCCCCATAAAGAGAAAAATTTGGAAAATCAACTTTGAATTGTATAAGTAGGCACAAACTAGAAACACGACCGTCCGTTACGACGGTAGAAAATAGAATGGCTCGCACGCCACATTTACTACATAATTATGTATGTGCAACATATCATACTGGCCAGAAAAGTAGATGCGAAAGACCAAGTGGCAGGAGTCCGATACGTTGGTCTGACCATATCCATGCTACACTGGAGACCACAGTCTGTGACGCCATCGAAATCGCTGAAGATAGGACAACATGGCAAAAAATATTCTACAAGACAGTTATTCGTCGAGGTCACGAACCTCAGCATTGAGGATAAACGACGCAAGGAGGAGGAGGGAGGAACACATCATAAAAAAAATCTGTGTAAAATTTCAGAGTTCTAGGTCCAAAGGTTTGGCTGAGCGTTTATGCATATATAAACACCCAGCCCAAACCTTTACTTTGCCTTTGCATAATTAAATATGCAATCATTCTAAATATTTGTCAGATTATTATACAAAAAACATAATAATATAATATAATATATAATATAATATTAACAGGGGATCCGAAACTCCCTTTCTCTGAGGGTCTCAGAGCGGGAGCAAGGAAAAACCACCGGGAAAAACCCGAGTAAAAACACCTTTTCAAAAAAAAAACATAATATAATATAATGCTTCTTAATTGTAAAGACACGTCGTTTTTACGCATCACTTTCTTTTGCATACAGTCCGAGGATGCCCGCGCTTTAGGTCGCATAGTCCTCAGAAGGTATCAATAACAAAGTTTGTAAACCTTTCAAGTCTCTTCTCTTCTTATTACGAACTTGCCACCTTCTTTTCATTTCTCTGTGTTCTGTGGCTGTCATATCTTTAACTAGCTTTTTATGAGCATGGTATCTTTCCAAGTCCCTGCGTTTCACTTCTGCAACTTTTTTAGGATCTGTATTCCTTTTCTTACGATAGCGTCGCTGCCTTTCTGCCATTGATAATGATTTTTTTTTAAACCGCCGCAACGAACCTTGAATGAATTAAATAAATTATGATGTAATGACTAACACGTAAAAGATTATATATGACTAAGTATTTTGAAAATCAAACATTGCTCAACATTCAAGACATAAGATCCAGAGATCATCGAACAACGGCGAATATCACCCCTTACGTTGTTGAAACTTCTACGGTCCGGAAGAAGCATTTTGCCTCGACAATGTAAAAATAACACATAAATACAAAATAAAACCATTAAATTTACTTGAATTCTACTAGATATATTTAATACTTGTATACAAGAAAAAATTTGGAAAGATAATTCTGCACTCATAATCCTACTGCGATATTACTTGTTACTGGTATCTTAAATAATATTGGAATTTATTTATTTACAAATCATTAGTATTTCATACTTATGTATCTACATCTAATAAATATTATATTGGAATATAATTATACAAACTGAAAATAATAATTTGTACAAACAAAAAAGAAAGAAAGAAAGGGTAAAAAAAGAACTCATTGTGCATCAAAAAATTCATACTATCGATGTCAATGGAATAAGAGCCCAGAACACAAACAGCATTGCCATGTTGGATTGAAATGCTGATTTGTTCACCTAAGAAAAGGCCAGCCCACTCTGCAGAGCCTGCATTGAGGAGCACGAGACAGTAGATCATCTTCTAAGCTGCCTTGTGGTCGCTGGATACAGAGCTACGAAGGTACTTCGAAAACTCAGGATCCCTCCGTGAAATGTTCAGTAACACCAAGGCGCTGCTGGCCTTCCTTGAGGATCTGAGGTAGATCGATTGAATCGAAATCACACGTACTCATAAAACACGCTTTAGTCGTGTAATGGCGGACATCAGCCCGAAATACAATACAATACAAAACCAGCCCTCACGGTCACGCGAATCGACCATTTTTTGCTGTTATCCTGAACAATATTTTATCAATATAGAAACTTAGATCCATATCTATTTCTGTATCCGAACGTACTGTCCATCAGACGTTTTAATGATTTTCGGTGGAGGGTGATTATGTTCAGTCATCGCACTCTTGATTGTCCCATCCTCTTTTAAAATGAGCTTTGCTCGGCACTTCGTCGCTTTTTTGGAACAGACTTGATACCGAAATGAACGACCATATTTTGTAAAGGTGTAATTCTGATAAAAGACAATATTTCTCCCATTCAGATTCAATATTTGATATGCTTTATCTGTAAAAAGATGAATAAATGATTAAATAGGTAAAATTAAATTTTAAATTTAGAATATAATTTTTTACACACCAAAAATGTTACACCAAACTTTTAAAATGTGTCCAGGAGTACAGCTTTCTGGATGAAACACAAAGGCTCTCGTTGGGCAGTTGGATCGAGAGCTTCTTCAGATGTTGGTCGAGGCTCTCTGCTATTAAGACGTTGGCCATCACGACTATCAGCACAATGACTGCTATGTCCACTTCTCACATGTCATGCTACTTATTGCTGCTTATGCTTATCTTTCTTAGTTTTTATGAGAGACCCCTACATCAACAATCACTGTGCGATGCTCTAGTCTGATTTTTTTATCATAAAAAGTGCTCTTTTATATTATATATATTTCTTTTTTTTTTACACTCTGTCATATATTCACTATTATTGTCTAAATGATCCTTTATATTATTTAAAATATCTTTTATTATTTATTTATTACGCACCAGAGCGCAGTATTTTTCAACTCAAAGGTTGGCTGGTAAAGAATGCCCAGATACACTAAGTCTACCTATATGTACCACGACATTATATAAAGTTTAAATAAATAAATATTATTCAATTATTGGCATTGTGATCTGCAATAGTTAATTTTGTCAGTTTTCATCCATACTTCTTATGAATTATATGAGTAAAAACAAAATTATCTAATAGATAATAATAAGATATCAAATAAAACAATATAATTCACTTCAATACCATTTATTCAATAGTTCAAAAAAAATAAAGTAAAATTACATAGAGATTATTTTATCATTATTTAAAAGAGATGGCTAAACGGCTGCCCCCAAAACGGTTAACATGTATAAGAACTTCACACTAACCCGTATTATTTAAATATTCATTCATGAGTTATTTAGTGTGTAATAATTTCATAGAACTTTCGTGAACTAATAAAAATTAAAAAGTATCTGAATTGTTTTTATGCTTTGTTTTGGTTTGACTTGACAAGATTATAGATAATCAAGGAGTACTTCAAGCTAAGGAGGGGACATATCGCATTTCCAAAATGTCAAATCCAGTTATTGAACTAACATCGATTTATAATAACGGTTATCAAAACGATTTATTTTCTGAAACAAAATAATTGTAACTGGATAAGTGTATTACTAACACTTTGGGCACACAATCTTACTACATATTTTGTGTCTGTCGTGGTCAATATATTATTTTTTTTTCTTTTATCCCATTCGATTATTTTATCGATTTTGTTACATTAAAAACAATTCCATCTCTACTCTATGAAAAAAAAAACAAACGTCAGACGTCGTTTGAACGCTCTGCCGTTTATTTGTTTGTTGTCCTTTTTGGATTTAGTTAGATTTTGGATTTTCATTGAACTTCGCTTGTTTATTGGACTTACTGATTGCTCGCCTAACTGCTGACCTCTCGCTACTCGACACAGACTTGAATTGCAATCATGCGGTGCATAAACTGTGGTGTACACACGCAGACTGCGGCGGCATTTCACCTCTTCTTTGCCTGCTCTTTTACTCATGAACCTAGCACGATGGTTAACAATAGAGGTAAGTCATCTGCGAATAATTTTAAAACTAATAAATATAAGAAACAATGATTGGTACTATGGTAATTCAGTTTTGTTTTTTTAGGTTCCAAGGGATGCCAACATTTGTCATCCTTGTTATGAAATGCTGAATTCAGAAGCTAATGATGATCGTTTATTTGGCCATACAATGGTGTGCATAACTTGTGGTCGTTCTGTCAGAAGCGTACATCATGAAGTGGAAAGAAACAATTTGATGATGCAGGATTTACCAATATCACATCCAGCTTTCCATCAGGTAATTAAAGTTATGTTTATACACAATGCATTGTTTTATTTATTTATTTATTTGATACCTAGATACTCTCTGTACTAACAGCCAAAACCAACACATGCAGAGAGTCATTATTATATTCCAATATAAAAAAATAACATAAATCACCTAAAATACAAATCATTATCAATATCATTATCCAAATATTTAGTTCCTCAGCCTACAAACAGTTAATAATCATCATTTTTTTCTCTATAACGATGACATCATACCAATAACCTAAATTACCTTTTTTTTAGACCATCAACTATGTGTGTCATCCCAGTTGGATGCGGTATCAAAGGCAGCCAAATCAGGACCAAAATCGGTCAACTCTGCCGAGACCTGAACCTGTGCCACAAGCTAGCGGTTCAGGTGAACCTGAGCCACTAACCGAGTCTGTACCTGAACTACAAGCTCAAACTGAACCAGTACCGAGACCTGTTCCAGAGCCAGAATTAAACCTGCCAAACTATAAACGGGCTGCAAATACCTCTAGACACTGTGCGGTTAATGCTTGTGTTATTAACAAAAGCTACATGTTATTCCAGCATTAATAAAAAAAAATGCTTATTGAAAATTATAATTTTTATATTCCCTACGATACTAGGGTATGTGATGTACATTTGAACTTGAATGTTTGGCACTTGCTACTTGAAAATAATAATATATACTCAAGTTTTACAGCAAACCAAATTGAAAAAAACTACCAACATTTAATTTAGAGAGTGACATGTTTTATGGATCAGCTTAACCGTTTAGGAACCTTTGTAAGGGAAAAGAATTTGAATAGGCAACAAACAAAGTTTTTAAGAGTGGATAGGAACCTGCCCCAATTGGAGAGTTTTCCAATATTGGGGCATAGTGACTTAATATTGATGGCATTAGGACCATATCAAGCCAAACAAGCTCGGTCATACTACGGAGAGCATATTAGAGCAAATAGTGTTTACAATATTGAAGTGTGCCCAGATCTTGAAAGAGTAAATCATTTAGGTGCATCAAGACCTCAACTTCTAATAGGCCGAATAAGGTCGAGGCATATTGGTCATAAAATATACTATGTGTATATTTTGTATGAAACTGAATTCACTAACAATCATTTAGATGATATACTGCAGCCGTATTGTGGGTAACAGAACTCTGGGCTGTTGTCATGTCATGACAGTAGTCTGGTATCTCGGGTGGGCGAGACATTAGAACACATTATCAACTCCGGCTTCATTTTTAGATAATGTCATAATAAGACTTACCAAATAAATAAATAAATCGCATTTTCATTGTTTTATTATATACTTTTTATGTCCCTGGTTACTCAGTGCGTTAATTATCTAGTTTATGCAGAATTGTTTACAAAACTACCTAATACAGAAATTACAAATATTTGGCTTGGTTAATATTTAATATCTTTTTCAAATACGTTCATCATTTCAATCTTAGTGTTATTTACATTGTCTGTGAAAACTGTCTTTATTTCAACTCATTTGGATAAGTAGTTTAGGTTTTACAAAAGAATACACTTTTAATATTATGATTTTTGTGGAGATTATCTATCATAAGTCCGTTGAATCAAGTTTTTTTAGTGCATTTATCCATTTGTAGATTTTTACTTTAAGTACCTTAGTGAAAAATCGTCAAAGAAAAACACAATCATCAATAAAAATCGTCGCAGCCACATTAAAGCGCCTAGTTAAAAGTTCATAGCAATGTCATTGTTTGAAGTTTTAATACCTTTGCCGTAGGAGTTACGCGATTTATTTTCGGGATTGCGCAGATCTGAAAAGTTCCTGAACCTTTTTGATTATAAAATACTATTTTTCAGCTATTCAGCATTATATATTGCTAGGTGCCATGTTTATACATGCATTTTTATTGTGGGGCAGTCGTCCATACTTCAATTTAGCCATGTCCTTTACTGTGAATACAACGTAAACGTAAAAAATTCACTATCAAAACCAAAGGCAGCAGCAGGCATCTCTAACGTGACTAGTGACCGAGACATGAGACACGGTAGCGTTTAATTACGGTCTCGGTCTCGGTCGGTCGTGGTTACGGCGCGTATCGCTATTTAAGAGACCGATACATTTGTCTCTGTCTCATGTCTCGGTATCTCTAGTCACAAACGTGGCGCATAACGCCATCTAAGAGACCAATATATTTGTTGCTGTCTCCTGTCACTGTCTCATAGCTCGCTCTCTGGTCGTGGTCGCGAATTACCACCTTACTCTTACGTATTTTCCACCAGTAGTTTGAACGATTTTTGGAGCGGGATGATTATGTTCCGTCACCGCACTCTTTATAGTCCCATCCATGTTTAGAATAAGTTTAGCTCGACAGTTTTTCGCCTTTCTACTAGAGCAGGACTGATATCGAAATGAAGGACCTTGCCTCGAAAAAGTATAATTTTGATAAAGAACAACGCTTTTCCCGTCCAGTTCCATCACTTGATATGTTTTATCTGTAAATTGAAAAAAACGAATGGGTACAAAATGTTTGAATGTTAAGGTGTTTCATCATTAACTCGATACGTTTATAATATAACAGATGCTTGAAAAAATATTACAAATTAACAAAGCATTTACTTCGGGCAACCAATAGCGCCCATACAGCAAACGGCAATCACAAATAGAAATCAAAAATAAAACCAAATAATACTATTGGACACCGCCAACAAAATGTCTGTTACAGTAATACATTTTTACTGGAATAAATCAAAATTATAAACACAAAAATATACAGAGTACATTATGAAGGGTCAAAGTTCACGTAAAATAGCAGATTTTCAGAGATCTTTACTGGATTAGTTTAAAACAAATTTACGTTTCTATTTCTATAGAAGCCTAGATAATATCCACAAGATATCTGTGTATCCAAAATATCTGGAGACAGATGTGTAACATTATAAACTTAGATGGTTTCCAGGCTCAGTTAGCTAGGTTATCATGTGAAGTCGACA
The DNA here is from genome assembly GCA_958295575.1 of Leucania comma. Lineage (NCBI taxonomy): Eukaryota > Metazoa > Arthropoda > Insecta > Lepidoptera > Noctuidae > Leucania > Leucania comma. The sequence goes on from OY282473.1 coordinate 20,249,455, forward strand.
TCATAATTCTGACAGAATGTTGGCTAAATGAAGATAAACCGATACCAACTATGGAAAATTATGTGACATATTCCAGCAAAAAATGTTTAAATCAAAACGACGGCATTACAATATATGTTAAAAACAATCTCCAATGTACGGTAGAAGAACCCGACCCAATAGGTGCAAATTTTCTGCTTTTAAAAATAGCTTCCGACACTTGTATTCTGGCCTCCTATAGATCCCCATCTACTTATTGTATAGATAGCTTCCTTAACTCTCTGGAAAATATCTTAAGTAATTTAAAAGCGAAAAATATAATTCTGCTAGGAGATATCAACATCGACATAAAGCTTAACAGTACTGATAGAAATAAGTCCTCCTACCTAAATCTTACAGCAGAAATGGGCCTTTTACCGGGACATACCCATCCTACAAGGCTACATAACTGCCTCGATCATGTAATGATTAGTGCCACTACTTGTGCAACGGTCATGGTTATAGATTCCACCGTCAGCGATCACTCCTCTGTAATGCTATGCCTAAGTAACCCCTCCCCTAAAAACAAATACCACAAGAAAAGATGTTTTACAAAAGTTGACTATGAGGGCGTTCTTGAACAATTAAAAACCACCGATTTTACTTTTATCACACATGATTGCGATGCAAATATGGCCGCTACACGGTTTGTCCAATGCCTGATGTCCACGATATCTCAGCGTTCAAAAGTATCGTACGTCCCTAACCGTAAAGTGGTAGTTAAACCCTGGATCACGCCAGGCCTCTTGCGATGTATTCGACACAGGGATAGCCTCCATCGTAAATTCCTGGCAGACCCAAATAACGGAATTGTAGAGGTGTCATACAAACGGTATCGTAATCATTGTAATCTATTACTAAGGAAATTAAAAATTAATCACCAAAGTTCGGCTTTAAAAACTTCCAGGGACAGTAGGGAAACATGGAATATAATAAAATCCATAACCAACAAATCCACCAATCAAACGTCAGCTGAGAAACTTCTAGACGCCTCTGTTGATACACACGTGCCACACGCAATAAAAAAAATAAACCATTATTTTTCGAATATCGGAAAGCAATTGGCAGACAAAATTAAAACCCAAAATTCTCCACATGCCCCATACAAAATAAATACACCTCCTGCACGGGAATCAATGGTCCTACTTACTCCAGACGAGGCCGAAGTAGAGATAGTTATTGACAATTTAAAAACCGATTGTGCCACAGGATGGGACTTCATTCCGGCTAGACTCTTGAAACTCGGTAAAGCAGCACTAGTTCCACCTATTACAAAGCTCATTGAAGTATGTTTTGAACAAGGAGTTTTTCCCCAAATTTTCAAGAAAGCTTTGATCACACCGGTTCACAAGGGTGGGAACCAAGACGATATTAAAAATTATAGACCTATCTCAGTTTTGCCAGTACTGTCCAAAATATTAGAAAAATTGTTAAATCATAGACTCATGAAGTATCTAGAGCACAACAAAATAATATCGGACGCGCAATTTGGTTTTAGGTCTGGAAAAAGCACCACAGATGCAGTTAACCAACTTGTAGATTACGTCACTGAAAAAGTTGATAAAAAACAAAAATGTCTGGGTGTTTTTCTGGACCTGGCCAAGGCGTTCGATACTGTAAGTATTCCTACCCTTGTGAACAAGCTGGAGCATGCTGGGATCCGGGGAGGGGCTCTAAGCATATTTACGGACTTTCTTAATGACCGGACACAAAAGGTTAAGATCGGTAAAGTAATTAGCAATGAAGCAAGAATAGACTACGGTGTGCCCCAGGGTAGCTGCCTATCTCCAAGCCTCTTTTTACTCTATGTAAATGATCTATGCCAGCAGTCTCTTACTAACGGGAAAATATTTAGTTACGCAGATGACACTGTTCTAGTATTTTATGGAGAGACCTGGGACGCGGCACGTCAAGTTGCAGAAATGGGGTTGCGTAAAATAATTCATTGGCTGGAACAAAATTTACTAACGCTTAATATCTCAAAAACCGCATTTCTGCAATTTACTTTCGCCAAAACTAAACCCGCGGTAATAAGCCTTAGGGCACACTCCTGTCATGACCCTGAAAACAGTGTTCAATGTTCATGTGTTCCAATTTCACAACAAAACACTATAAAGTACCTGGGTGTAATTTTGGATGAGGGGCTTTGTTGGCGCCCTCATATTGAACTAACTGCCACCCGGGTTAGAAAACTTATATGGGCATTTAAAAATCTTCGACAGGTATGTGACTTGGAGCTACTCCGTACAGTGTATCTAGCACTAGCGCAGTCAATCATTGGCTATTGCATCACGGCATGGGGTGGGGCCTGTAAAACCTACATGATACACCTCGAAAGAGCCCAAAGATCCCTGTTAAAAGTCATGACCTTCAAACCCCACCGGTACCCTACAAAAAAACTTTATGAAAGCTGTCAAGTACTTACAGTAAGACAATTATATCTGCAAAACCTCACAATGAAACAACATGAAATTACGCCGACAAATCATACAACCAAACAAAAAAGAACTATCGGGAATGTATGTCGCGCAGTCAAATGTAATACCGCATCCGCTCGACGTCAACATCTATACCTAACTATTTATATATATAATAAATTAAACAAAATTCTCAACTTCAACCCACTAACTAAAAAGAAAGCGAAGATGGAAATTAACACTTGGCTCCAAACTCTCGATTACTTACAGACAGAAAACATACTAAATAATCAGTATTCATAATAAACAAATTATAAGGTAGACAACAGTACCTATCTGATATGATCTTAAGTACAATCACCAAGCACAGCCACACAGAGAAATACACCAACAAACACACACCATCACACTCACACATATCCACAACACATGTACACTTATCACACAAGAGTAAGTTTGCACTGATTGTAAAGTTTATTTTAGTTTTAATTTTGTTGCATAAATTGTTAATGTCCCACAAACGAGCGAAGACACTGACTCCTGTCACACAGGTACCACCTAGCTCAAGAGTCAGGGCTTCAATTGATTATGTATCAACCTATTTATGTCAATAAAAAACTTTATTATTATTATTATTATTATTATTATAATCACGTAAGAGCAGTTGTGTGAAAATGTACCTCCGGTTGGCTGGAAATAAGGGAAATACATTTGTTATATTCTTTCGTAAAGAATAATATAACAAATGCAGTGCACCAACTTCTGACGTTTTATAAGTGCCCATGTAGGCCTATGTGAAATAAAAACACTTTGACTTTGAATAAAGAAAGAAAGAAGAAAAAGAAAGAAAAACTTTTTATTTGCTGGATAAAGGCGCAAGTAACTGGTTTACAATGATAAATTAAAATTATGAGAAGTATGCGCCACGTCCGCGCAAAACGGCCGAGTATTCAGCTTAATGTCGTGACCCCACGCAATGAATGATTACATTGTGCACATTTCTTCAAATTCGTCCAGTTTTAAAAAGGGTTTTTCTCTCTGTTAAGCAACACTGAATATAGTCAACTGCGAAATCCCGGCAACGCCCAATGTCGGCACAAGTGGCAACAATTTGCACTGTAGATGCCTGCAGACTGGCGAGAAATCCCAAAAACTCGCCGGTTATCGGGCGTTGACGGGCGTCATTGGACGATGACGGACGTGTTTTGTGTACGCGCTTTCTTTGTTCTATAATTGTTTGATTCAAACGTCCGCGTTCGGATTATGTATAAGCGAGCTGTTGGTCTCTAATCGCGGTCGCAGCGTGAACCGCACTTTACTCTTACGCACTTTCCTTTAGAACTTTTAATGATTTTTGGAGTCCTTCTTAAGCATTTAAAGGGGAAATGTAGATATCAAATAAAGCAATACCATTCATTACAATACTGTTTATTCAACGCATCTATAAATGTACAAGTAAAATTATGAGGAGATTACACTATGCAACAAAATAAAAAAAATAAAAATTCACTGGGTTCACTGTACGTATTTACGATTCCCCAGCCTAGGCCTAATTGAAATATATAAATATTTTTTTTACATCACATCAAGTTTAGTAGAGAAAGGCATTTAGTGATTTTACTTAAAATTATATGAAGTAGGAACATAAATTGTTATTCTACATGAAAAAAACCTTTTTTTTTTGGAACGATTGGCTTTCCTCTTATAGTCATTAGTGGCAGTGTCCCTCTGAAGGATCCTACGGTAGTCCACAAGCATGGCTGGCAACCATCTACCTTGATAACGCTTTTTATACCCTGTAATTTTTTCATGAAATCTTTCACCGTGTTCATCACTTATTACACCCATGTATACGGAAAGAAAATTAAACGGGAGTGTAAGAAATGGAATTTCAAAGACATTTTGCATCTTCGCTTATGATACACATTTTAAAACATGTTAAGTTTTTCATAGAAGTCTCGTAACTTGTGATTCCCAAGGATTTTTTTTTTGTAATGTCAACAAATTAAACTGACCATGCATTTTTCAATGGGACTGAGGCTATCATCGATATATATGTACTACGGAGGCTATATAATAAAGTGGAATCTTTGATTAGTGCTCATATGCCAGGAGCAAAGAAATTGTCATTGGTTTTTGCCCCACTTAGTGTTTGAGAAACAAAAATTCAGATCCGTCTTTGGAGAGTGCTTTTACAATTTTTTTTTATCAATCCAACTTAGGTGTCTGGAGAATTATCTTCATTGCCACTGATGACATATTAGCATACATTACTGAAAGTTTCGAGTTTTTGAAAAACCTTTCACAGTGGTTGTGCAGTTATAGACGCCAACATGATTTTTAGGTTTACAGCACTGCATTAGTCCACCAAAAAGTATCTGGTTTTTAAATATTACCTATAGGACAACTCGTCAAATATTTATACCATTTTAAACAACATACTATTAACCCACAATTAGTGCTGATTGATTTTAAATTTCAATTTTAGTTTAAAATAAGTAATACTCTCAAACTAAAGCGAAAATGGCACTATTTTTTTCACTTTTATGAATTAATTGACCACAAATTGAACAAATTAAGTGAAACTTAACAGAAAAATGCGACATTTTGTAGATTTAAGAGTAATATTGCTTTGCACACATTAATGATCTACCTAATCGAACATGTACGCTCGAACAAGTGTTGCGCAAAGTAAAAAAGGTGAGATTTCGGTTTTGGGATGTGATATCTAAATATAAATGTGTAGTCTATCGTTTATAAGGTATACATAATACAAATCACCATCCGGAATATCGGTGATTTTTTGGGTGTTGCATAGTGTTATTTTAGCACCTTTAAACCTCCTACGAATACCACATGTAATATCACTATCATATCAGAAGGCGGCGGTAGGTGCTGCGACTGTGACTGGGGACCGAGACACGAGACACGGTAGCATTTAATTACAGTTGCGGTCTCGGTGTCCCTGGTCACGGTCACGGCGCGTATCGCCATGTAAGAGACCAAGACATTTGTCGTTATCTCATGACTCAGTGTCTCCAGTCACTATCGTGGTGCGTACCGCCGTCTAAGAGAACGAGACATTTGTCACTGCCACATGTCTTGGTCTCCAATCGCGGTCACAGCGCGAAATGCCATCTAAGAGACCAAGACATTTGTTGCTGTCTCCTGTCACTGTCTCAGCCTTTGGTCGCGGTTGCAAACTACCACTTTATTCTTATGTACTTTCCATCACCAGTTTTAATGATTTTGGGAGCGGGATGACTATGTTCTGTCACTGCGCTCTTTATAGTCCCATCCTTGTTTAGAATAAGCTTAGCTTGACAGTTCTTTGCCTTTTTACTAGAGCAGGATTGGTACCGAAATGAAGGACCATGCCTCGAAAAAGTATAATTTTGATAAAATACAACGTTTTTCCCGTCCACTTCCATTATTTGATATGGTTTATCTGTAAATTGAGAAAACAAATGGATAAAAACATTTTTTAATGTTAAGGTGTTCAATCACTAACTTAATTTATCCTAAATAAATATATATTTATAGGCTTCATGATCGACAACGACTAATTTTGAGGGTTTTCGTCCTTCTTAAGCATTATATTTAAAGGTTAATAATAAATGTAGATATCAAATAAAGGATTCACTTCAATACTGTTTATTCAACACATCTATAAAAGTACAAGTAAAATTATCAGGAGATTATTTTAGCATCTGTAAATCTCCTGCGAATACAACATGTAATATATATTGGTATCATATTGGAAGACAGCGGTAGGCGCTGCGACCGTGACTGGAGTTGCGATCTATGTGTCCCCGGTCACGGTCGCGGAGCGTATCGCCATCTAAGAGATCGAGACGTTTGTTGCTATCTCATGACTCGGTGTCTCTAGTCACGATCGTAGTACGTATCGCCATCTAAGAGACCGAGACATTTGTTGCTATCTCATGACTCGGTGTCTCCAGTCTCGATCGTGGCACGTAACGCCATCTAAGACTGCGAGACATTTGTCGCAGCCATATGTCTTAGTGCTTGTTTACCGAGACGCGGGGCGTTGCGCGGCAGGTTGGGCCGTCGTCGTACATTACCATATTATGTTTGTGTTTACACGTGCGAAGATGCAGCCCGCGAAACGAAATCTAAGAGACCAAGACATTTGTTGCTGTCTCCTTACACTCTTATTGAGAGAATTACCTCCTTACTCTTAAGTACTTTCCGCCAGCAGTTTGAATGATTATTGGAGCGGGATGATTATGTTCTGTCACCGCGCACTTTATTGTACCATCCTTGTTTAGAACAAGCTTAGCTCGACAGTTTTTCCTTTTCTTACTAGAGCAGAGTTGGTACCGAAAAGAAGGACCATGCCGCGAAAAAGTATAATTTTGATAAAAAACAACGTTTTTCCCATCCAGTTCCATTACTTGATACGGTTTATCTGTTAATTGAAAAAAAGTAATGGATACAATTTTTTTTTAATACTAAAGTATTTTATCTTTTTTTATATAATTGATACCTAAACTAAAATAAAAACATCAAAAAATTATTATCAAAGCATTTATTTCAGGCAATCAAGAGCGCTCATACAGCAACCACAAATAAAACATATATAATATCAGACACCGCCAATAACCTGTCTGCTGCAGTAAATAAACATGAAACCATCACTAAAAAGATAATATTTTAAAATGTCAGATACAGCGTCTGGTAAGCAAATCGTAGCCGATTAAGTTGATAGAGAAGCACTAGTAGGGATAATATATTTTTGGGTATACGAGTACGTGTATACGATTTATTCCAGAACTCCCCATCAACAAATCACCACCAGTGGGAATTGTTATTTTTTTTTTTTCAAATATCCCCCACTAGTTAAACAATATAAACCTAGAGGAGATCTTAACAAAAAAAGTACCTAACAATCCCCAATTATTAAATCGATACGTTTAATTAGGAAAGTAATTATGTCAATACAATTCTGCAATCGGATTCGCCGAAGATGTCTTCGCAAGTGCTTTGAAACAAGTCTCATAAAATGTAATAGGTGAAAAATGAATTTTAAATAATCATCTTAGCTTCTTCAGGCGTCCAGTGAGATTGTCATTCACTGGACTCCTGAAGAACCATTTACCCGATTACATTCGCGTAACGGGGCCAGCCCACTCCACGCCTGGCTATTTTATTACCGACATGTTCTCGTCCATGCATGTGAATAAGCAAAGAAAACTATAGTAAGCGAATTGATCGCGTTAGATCATACTTCCAAATACATACATACATACATACAGGACTTTCTAACGCTATCTATTCGCTTTAGGGGCTTTACACAAGGAGCAACTTAAGTTGCGGCCATTTTCAACTTAAGGGGATTACATCGCCCAAATCCAAAAAAACACCTAGGTTGATTGAAGTTTATAGATTATTCCTTATGTACGATTACCATATAAAAAATGAAGGGGATACTTAAGGACATTACTAATAAATTGTATTGATTACGTTTCACAAAAAAAATACCCTAACTCTAGAAAAAAAAATCTGGTAAATAGGCCTTTTTTGAATATTAATTCCATATTTTCACGAAAACGGCTCTATATTTATACATTCAATTTATACCAAAATATATGTTACGATAAATTGAATAACTTCTATTGATTTTTTTTTCTAATTTCATTGAATATCGATAAGTAATCAAGAAAAAATCGAATCAGAACTAACACCCCGCGCGCAGCACCCCCTGCGATGCCTGTGTAGAGGTCAATTCTTCTCTACTAGTGTAGAGATAAATTTTTGAAGGTCATTGAGCAATGTAATACCCTTAAAAAGTTTCCTGTAAAAAGTTGAGAGTTGCTATAACGTTTACGGCTGTCGCAATTTATGGCAATCTCTGAGCAACATTCATAGCGACACTGAAACTCGAGTTGCTATGTGTGCGCAGTCCTATTGAAATATATGTAAACAGCTAGTTATCAGTTGCTGTAATAGTTACTCCATGTGCAAAACGCCTTACACATACTGTGATTACGACATTATAAAATTTACAATGACATCTTAGTTTTATAACTAGTTTTATATTTTAACGTACTGCCCGCCAGGAGTTTTGACGATTTTAGGAGGTGGATGATTGTGCTCTGTTACCGCACTCTTGATTGTCCCATCCTCGTTTAGAATGAGCTTAGCTCGGCAGTTCTTTCCTTTCTTTGAACATGACTGGTAACGAAATGTACGGCCTTGCTTTGAAAATGTAAAATTCTGGTATAGAACAATAGTTTTCCCATTCAAATTCACTACTTCGTATGGTATACCTGTAAATTGAAGAAATAATTATGAGTTATTAAAGAAATATTGAACGTTAAGGAGAATGCCCAAAGGTGACCTGTAAAACTCCTTGTTTGCATTTTGCAGTTCTGTGCCAACTTGCATGTTTTATGGCTATTTCGTGATAAAATTATTCAATAGAGTAAACGAACTGAGGGGAAGTTTTCGCGAAGCGGTTATCTCCCGCGGCTGTCGCGGCAGAGGAAACGGCCATTTTATTTCAAAACTCACGAGACGGTAAAACTTATGACAATTTGAATTTAGCGGGTTACCCTGGCGTTTTATCCTTTGCGTGTTTTATCCTTAGCTTGATTGCTTTTTTACACTTTTAAAGTAACTAACCAGGTTACAAAGACCGTATAATACTATTACCCTATTATAATTGTTACTTACATCAAGATTTATGTCACATTTACTGATAGTTAAATTTTAGTAGCAACACCAGTTTCTGCCAGCGGCTTCGGACACGTGAAATTAAAACCAGTTAAGTTACTTAAAAATTAGAAATAAAACAATTTGAATAAGTAGATTAGATATTATTATTATTATTTTGAACATACATTAATTTAACATCTAAAATCTTTTTTTTACAATGCTGATGTGTATTAATTCAGGCTGTGACTTTCATCTGTTTATCTATTAAATCTTCATACTTCCTGGACAAGTTTCGTGAAATATTCGAGTGAGTGACGAATTTACCGAATGTAAACAGAGTGTCCAAGCATTATATCTCTTTTTTTCACGTAGCCTCTTTGTCAAACATTGAGGTGGATTAAACCACAAGCTTTTAGGACCAATGCTGCACGCGCGGTCCCATACAAAAGTGCTCCGTTCGGGCTCGCCTAGCGGCCACCAGTCGCGGGCGGCCGCGCCCCGAGCCCCTTTTACTACGTAATAATACATTAAAGTTCTCCATCAATACGACTACATACACACTGTTAAAATTAAATTAGCGACAATGTTCAGGTTAAAATCCAGTTTCCGCGTCGGGGACCGCCCGCGCCGCCCACAAAACACACGCGACGACACGCAACTGATGCCCGCGCGGGTGACAGCGCGTGCGCCCGCTTGACGCAGCGTTGGCCCTTAAACCATGCTTACGTTGACGATAAACGAATCGGGAAGGGCTTTCTTGAGCTTTCACTACCAGTCAAACATGAACGGTGAAGAGATCAGAAAACAGGTGCAATGAAAATTGTAGGTAAAAAGTATAGACCTACTAAATGTAACTTAGGAAACGCACATCACTAATGTAATTTGTTCAGATTTCGACTACTGAATTGATTTCAGCTATTTTTAATACAGATAATTTTTATCCTGTTCGCGGGGCAAACTTGGTCAGAGATCACCCTAGACTTAGGTTTGGGAGAAGAAAGGAGGTCTTTTGCCCAGAGGGACACAATATAGGCTAATCACAATATAAAAAATAATTATCAAAAATTTTAGAATACAAAAGTAACATATTTTATTAGATTTTTGATGAATCGAGCGTGTTGTGTGCGTGTGCAGATACCAATAGGCAGCTTCACGAGGCAGTTGCCGCGCGAAGCTGCTCGGTTAGTGTGGACGTGCTTCGGCCGAGGCAAGCGCGGTTTTTTTAATAAGCCTCGCTCTGTGTGGCCCCGCCTAATACCGATGCGATGGCCAATGTCTCCCATATTATTTGCTTAAAAGTAAGATAGCTAATTTCTTAAAAAAATCTGTCAAGTACAATTTCTGTGCATGATTTATGATGGTAACTTAATAATTTCCTAATTGGGGCGTATAAGGATGTGCTTAATTATAGTTACAAGTCGTACCTATCGTAAAAAACAAAAGGGGCTTTTTGATTTTGGGCGTCCAGTTCCTTTACTTGATATGGTTTATCTGTAAATTGATAAAACAAATGGATAAAAACATGTTTAATATTAAGGTAATCCATCACTAGCTTAATTTACACTAAATAAATATTCACTTATAGGCCTATGATTAATTTTGAGGGCTTTCTTCCTTACTTCTTAAGCATTATTGTTAAGTACCATTTCAGTGCATGAATTAGGATTGTAACTTTAATTTCGTAATTGGGGAGTATAAGGATGCGCATTATTTTAGTTACGTGTTGTACCTGTGGAAATAAATAAACCATAAGGGCGCCTTCACTTATTGGGTCACATTAAACGCAAGGCGACATCGAGCGAGATGAGCTGGACAAATACCGGAGGGATTAGCCTGCAGTGGCCAGGGACAGACGTGTGTGGAAAAGGGAGGCCTTCGCCCAGCAGTGGGACGTAATGGACTAACTAACCTACACTAAGAATGACTCTTGTATCGCGGGCGCGTTCAGAAACGCTTAAACTCACATACAAAAGACAGCTAAGCCAAAACACTCATAAGTGTTTACATTTATGTAGGCCATACAAAAATTTGTTCCGTGCGGGAATCGAACTTGCGACACGTAGCGCAGCAGATAACCGCTCAACTACTGTATATTAGTGTGATTAATAAAAAAGAGGTTTTTGAATAATTCAAATTGCTGCCAGAGAATAAAACAAATAATTGACACAATATTTATTCACATAATAAAGTAGGCGAGAGTTTTCATTAAACAGGTATGTTTTGAATCTAATTATCTAACTTGCCTCAACAAGAAAATTAAGGTTCAAGTTAAAAAAAAAATATACATAAACAAAACCATAATAAAAAAAAAAATATATTTGCTATCCTATAAATTGACATTACATTTAATTTTATCGTGAAAATTCTTTTGTATTTATTTCACTACTGGCCAATTTAAAATGAAAGTCAAATTGTAAAAAAAAAATATCCTATAAATTATAATATGTATGTTTACTAGTAAAAATACAAAATATATATTTACCTACTAGTAAAAAAAGTTTGTGTGTGTGTAACACAGCAAATAACAGACTTACAAACTATCGCCTTTTACCGACTGCGCCAGAAGGAGGGTTATGTTTTTCGAGAGTACGTTTGTATGTATGTACTCGTATAATTGTTTGGCACGCTCTGCAGCCTGAACGGCTAGATGGATTCTAGCTTGAGAGGTGTCGTTAGATTCGTATTTACTGTGAGAGTGACACTGGGTATATCAAAATAAAAAAAAAACAAAATGGTGGATTCTTTTTTTCTGCAACGTAATATAAGTAAATGCCCTCAATTCACTAAGCCTCCATTTCTAGAATGGGTCCCGACTGCTACAATTGTATTTAAAATATTATATAGTTAAGTGCAATCGGGTACAACGACTTGCTCGTTTTAGGGCTTTTTCATGTATACTCAGCAAAGCAGTCGGGATTTTTAGTTTTTTAAATTACCGTTTTTTTTTTAATATATTTAGTATGATTACTGTGATGAAGTCTATACTCTCACATATCTGCCGTCAGGAGTCAGAAGGATTCTCGGTGGAGGATGATTGTGTTCAGTTACCGCACTCTTGATCGTACCATCTTCTTTAAAAATAAGCTTAGCTCGACAATTCTTTGCTCTCTTTGAACAAGCCTGATAGCGATTTGACGGACCATACTTTGAAAACGTATAATTCTGGTAAAGAATTAAAGATTTTCCGTTCATATTCAATATTTCATATGGTTTATCTGTAAATTGAAGTATAAATTAGTGTTACGTTTCACTCCGCCTCACTATATCATTCACTCATTCATATGTATATATAAAACTTCCTCTTGAATCTATCTATGAAAAAGATTGCATCAGAATCTGTTACGTAGTTTTAGAGATCTAAACATACTTAGGGACAGACAGCGGGAAGCGACTTTGTTTTAGACTATGTAGTGATTATATGTTAGTTTTTTATTTCGTCAATGTGTGTTGACATGTCATTATAGTTTTTATTAAATGTATTTTTTAATAGTAAGTTTCCATTATACAACGCTTTGAACATCTTCTGTAACTATATTCTAACGCAAATTCCATCACAAGTTTGCATGAGTTTCGGAGGAGGGTGATTATCAGAGGTCGGAGTAGGTAGATTGATTTAAGGTCGTTGACGTCAAACGTAGAGGATAATATGGATATGCCTCCAAAATACCGGAACTATTTATTGTGATATTTGTTCCGGAATTTCGAAATTAGCACGAATTTGTGTTTAAGGTGAAAAACGTATTAATAATATCAATCTACGCTGCCAGTGTTAGCTAATGGTGAAAGAAATCATTATTTTATTTTATACAAAAATACCTTGGAATAGTTACACCGTATTTTGTCCCTTACTGTTGAATTAGGAATGACGCTTTATTTTATTTTAGTCCATAATTCCAATCCCGGAACTTTTTCCGGTACTTCCCGCACATTATGGATAAAATAGCATGTCCATATTATAATATCTTGACGCAAGTATATAAAATCAATCTACCTACTCCGACCTCTGGTGATTATGTTCTATCACAGCCATTTTTATCGTCTCATCAGCATTTAGAGTGAGCTAAGATGGACAATTCAGTGATCCCTAAACTAGAACAGGATTGGTATCGAAAGAAAGGCCCTTGTCCCAAAAATGTATAATTTTATTCTGATACAGAACAATAGATTTCCCATTCAAATTCACTACTATGTATACTTTACCTGTAAATTGAAGAATTAATCTGTAGTTTATTGTTAAGTACTTAAAATTTATATAATTTGTTGTTTTTATGTTATAAATAGTACTTATAAAACACAGTCGCTTTTCGTGTTAGTTAATGTGCTAAGGTCCTTGGTATGACAATTTAGTCTCACCCACTGGGGGTTTTTATGGTAGGTAAAATCATTTAATGACAAATCCCGCCCTTGTGTGGGGCGGGAAATAGTGTCAGACTCTTACTGACTAAAAACCTACCCCGCTCCTTTTATTGCCTTCTTTCAGGGCCCCGGAGTTCATTTTCACTTAAGCCTTGGCCCCACTCACTGGGGGTTAAGTTTGATCTATACGTATTTAAAGGTTGCGAGGAAACAAATAGATAAATCTTTTTTAGGGTCAAGAGAGGACTAAACCCACATATCTAATAAACTAAGTACCTCAAAATAAACATATTACATACTAGCTGTGTGTGTGTGAGTTTTTTGTGTTAAGTGCTATTTGTGTAGAACATTATCTATCGAGCATACCGGTATTAATTAAAATACTTAAAATGCTTTGTGACTAATTAAAATAGAAAGGGGTGACGTAATCTACGACAAACTTATCATTTGCAGTTGGTACAGTAATCGGGTCTAGTGATCGAACCGCAAAATTAAGTTTGTTTTTTATAGTACATACTTTCCGGGATAAAAAGTACCCAGTGTGGTGCCCAGGATACTAAAGAATAATTATACCAAGTTTCATCGTAATTGAACCGGTAGTTTTTGCGTGATGCCTGAACAAACTGACAGACAGACAGACAAAAATTTTTTTAATCACATTTTTGGATTCGGTGTCGGTCTAGTAACACTGCTATTTATTCTTTTGATATTTTCAATGTACAGACTTTTTACTTCTACAGATTTATTATAAGTATAGATATAATCCACATATCCATCCAATACGCTTCTAAATATAAGATTGAACTGGACAAAACAAAGTAAAACAATTCGGTTCAGATAAATTCCATTTATTCTATGCAATAAAAAATAAACGAGATACATTATTACTTAATAAATAATTTCAGACACATGTACTTATAAAAAATACAATTATAATTAAAAAATGTTGTAGAACAGTTGAAAGATAAATTGTTGAAATAAATCAACTGTCACTCGACAGAAAAACCAGTGGCCTTACTATGATGCCATCATTTTCGGTTGTGAAAAAGGGATGCTGCTATTCACCCTGTATGCAACCATCTCTCTCTTACATTGGAATAATGATCGCTTGTACACGTAATATTACGGTTCCTGAGCGTTTTTGGACTTATGAAGTATATTAATTGTAAATAACATAAACATTCATTTTGCTAACCGATCATTTGGCAAAAGGGTAATATACGAGTATAACAAGGTGTCTTTTTTGGTTACTTAATAATTAATTTGTCACCAATTGGAGAATTTACTAATAGCTAATTCTGGTAGCTGTTTATATATAGGGTAAGGTAAACACGTGATTGTAGTCATTACAACTAACAACTGTTACTATGGGACCAAACCTGAATTCGAGAAAAAAGTTACTGGTCAGTACAGTACATTATGTTCTTACGTACTTGCTGATTTTTGTCACGATTTCAGGTTTGGTCCCATAGTAAAAGTTAATTATTACCATGACTACAATCACGTGTTTAAGTATCGGTCACTAATTTACCAGTCACCCTATATAATAAGATCTCTACTATTCGCTACTTTAAAAAAAAAAAAAAACTATTCGCTACTTTACTATTTTAACTACATTATTATTTCAACTATTTTTTTTTAACTTTAGATTTGCTAATTTATGCTACGCTAACTAGAATAAATTAATTAATAGATCAATTAAAAACAATATGCAAGTACTTAGTTGTTAGTCGAATTACCTTCAAAATCTTAATTAAGATTTATTATGCTAGAGATTAATCATTTATGATCGATAAAGGGCCTAGAAACGTGACAGGTACTTTCTTTTGAAGTGCGAAACCATCTATAAATAACATATAATTACTGGCATTCTAGGTGTAACGAGAGGGACCATGCAAATTGCAATTGCATAGTTTCTTTTCTTACTTTCAAATTCATGAACATTGTATTAAGTCTCTTCTAAACCTTCTTGGCCAGAAAATTTGGCATCAGTCTTGTCAAGGGTAATTTGTTATGCTGTTGTGTTTGTCAAGGCAGTCACTATAAAACGGGCCCGCAGTTTCTGTAGTATGCAAATATGTAAGTAAACAAATTAAAGCAATTTTCACGGCGCGGTTTAGGGCCGCGGTGCGCGCGATTATTAGCGGCTTCCGCTCACCGGCGCCGCGGTCGCCCACCTGTACCTCTACCATGAGTTTTAAGCAATAGCATGGTAGAGGTACTGGGCGGTTTGCGCCCGCACGCTCTGCGGACGGTTGGCGGCGACCGCGGCCTATCGGCCACCAGGCTTGCGGTCGAAAATCGTAGCCGTCGCGGCGGTGGCGGCGGCAAATCTACCACCTCGTGAGTTTTTGAAAACCGATTCGTGAGTTTAGTGCCTCAAAGTGCAAAGTAACTGGTATTTCTATTATAGTTTTGTCTATATTTCATCTAAACCGACTTTCGAAATAAAAGTTATTTTGCATTTTTTATACATTCTTTATTGTACACCGCATAAACAACAAATATAGGACATGTTATTATAAATAAGGGTACAATGGGCGGTCTTATCGCACAGGGCAATTTCTTACAGACAACCTTTGGATGGAAATAGATTTAGGGATTATTAAGATTTAGGGGGGGGGGTTTGATTTTTTTTTTGGGATTTAGGGGTTATTTAGGGATTTGGGGATTTTTTAGTGTTTTTTTTTTTATTTTGAAGTCGGCTGTATTTTTTTAATCTTTTGTAAAAATATATTTAACACTTTATAGTAAGTGATACTCCACTTTCAAACTTAAATACGAGTACCTTCCACCTTTCAGCTCCTTCTAATGATTAGTTCGACGATACTTTAGAGCCAGAGCGCATATCATGACAGCTCGAATAATGCCAAACACGGTTAATATACATTGATTTATTACAAACGTCTAGTGTCTACCTTCCGGCTTCATTATCAGATCAGTTCGATGTATTTCTTCCTTAAGTTGGTCATCGACTTCACATTTAAACGAAGCAATATTGCTTGTTACAACAGTTCTGCTGTGATTTATGAGGAGTTCCCTTCCTTATCTTCCAAGTTCATCATTCGATCATAACAATATTTCTATGGATCCATTCCGGGCGTATAATCTTACAATAAAAAAAAAGTTTTCCAAAATCGGTTTACAATTGACCGAGAAATTGGTAAATATCATCATCATGATCATTTTTGAAGTCACTTAAAAATATTAGTATTAACTGTATATAGGTAGTTGTACTGGAATCCGAGCTAAATATAGTAGGGCTAATGGTAGCCGCACACGTTACAATACTGTAACAAGCACTTGCGCAAGTTAAGACTTGCACAAGTATACTGAAACGTGTGTTGGAAGATACTTGCGCAAGTTTCTGCACAACACACGTTTCAGTTTACTTGTGCAAGTCTTAACTTGCGCAAGTATACTGTAACGTGTGTGGCTACCATAAGGCCAGGCAGATCGATCGATGAATTTCTTCACAGCATGCCATATATCTTCCTCAGCTTCGTAAACTTGTATGTACCGTCCATGGTCCTCTCACATCTTGGAGGGAGATGCGTGTGATTCGTCACAGCTGTCACGATATTACCGCATTTACCCAGTTTTATGAAAGCACGGCATTTTTGACTCATCTTCTGGGAACATCGGAGTAAGGACTTGCCTTTTACGTGGTAAGAATATGTGTAGTTATTGTATAATATTACTGACTTGCCCCTTCCTAGTGGGAGTACATGGTAGTTGGCTGGAAAAAAAACATAAAAAAATTATCATGAAGATAAAATTAAGATTTTTGAAGTGGAATATCCATTCGTATTGGGGTTCAGCAAGCTACATAAAATAAAAAAAACGTTAACACACAAACATATTTTTTTATTATAAAAATCATAAACACGACCTGCCTTCAATGCGCAGTAAAATTTCGGGTCTCAATCAAAGCGCGATAAAGCGGAAGGCTGCGCGTAATCATAGCAATGACGGCCATTTTAGTCCAACTTATTTGCCACGCACGATACGTTTATTATAACACTATATACACTAACATAATATCGTAAAACGACAATACCAGAAAATCCATAGAACTTTGCCCCACTAAATATAATTTATTTTGCATACATGCAATAAGCAGCTTATTTATTGGTGTCTAAGGTGTCCATTGACGTTGATACGTATATATATAATAATATAATAATATTACCAGGTTAAATATAGCAAAACACGATTAATATTTACAAAATTTTATTTAGAGGCACATTTAGTACAAATTATGATTCTTTTTATATGTTTTGTACATTTTCCACAGACTGATTTTTTACAATTATTACAAAAGTAACACGTTTTATTTCTTTTACATTTCATATTTATTTGACAATTTCGTCTTTTACTTGATCTCCTTTTTTCTATCATTTGACTTATATTTTCGGGATCACAATGTAAATAATCCATATCAACGATCTTAACTGCATCTACACTATCTTCGCTTCCCAATTCTCCATCCGATTTAGACCCTGTATAAGATAAATTTCGGTAAATCGTTCTATTTTTTTCTCTACTTCAGACATATTTTTAGAGTAGGTACTCTTGTCGATTTTATTTGAATTCGATTAAAAAACTTGTCCAGCTTACACACCACTGAGAGTTTCGAGACTGATTGAATAATAAGCAATCATAACAAAATATTTACAGGTATTTTTTTTTTTTAGCCTATACTTTCCCACTGCTGGGCAAAGGCGTCCCCCAACTCCTTCCAGGTATTTTCCCTTGCGGTAGGCGTCCAGGTCATATCGCCACCTCCTCCCAGGCCCACCTCGGCGGCGTCGTCCATCTTCAGGTACCCATCTTGTGAAGACTCTTGCCCAACCGTCAGTGTGCATGCGGCTGATATGAGTAATATAAATTAATATTTCTAAGCACCCTCAAATAACAAAAACCAAATTCTTTGTACTTGGTACTGCGTCATTTTGACGGCCGTAGTCTTTGTAGGTGTAACTTTTTGTGTTTCAAGAACTAATTAAGATAACAACTGTATTTTCCAAAAAGGACTATAAAACTAAAAAACATTAAAAACGAAAGATTATCATGTTTAATTAGCATTTTTTTTTAGCATTAAGTAATAAAAGCCTTTTAATGTTCTCATTGTTGGGATTCAGACCTCCTCTCTTGAAGAAGGAATTGTCCGTAAACCATTTTTGTTTCTAGGACATACCGGTTTCCTCACGATGTTTTTTTTCACCGTTCTCTTAAAACGGTGATGGAATGAATTACACAAAATTTGACACCTGGCTGGGTTTGAGCCCGCGACCTACAACTCGTAAGTCGGGGCCGTTATCACTCGGCCAACACTGCTTCATGTTTAATTAAACCAAGGCAACGTTAAACAATGTATATTTTACCGCTAATTATCTCTCTTCTTCTCTTCTTCCTTCCCTGGTTCCATTATTTGGGGTCGGGTCTCCTCACTTTCCTGCGCCAAGTGGCTAACTTACCGCTAATTATAATGTGTGAAAATCAATTAGGGTGCAGATTAACTTGTCAATCTGATTGTATTATCCGATTGAATCCGTTAAAGTGAAAAAAAAACCGTTTTTCTCATATTAACTAGATAATCGGCAGACTTCCTAAGTAATCTGCAGACTAACGGCCAAGCACAAGGTTAAATTATATAAAAACAGGATCATTTCTTATTCAAATTCATTGTAATTATTTATAGGTTTTATGTACATAGATTTAATAAATACTTAATAAATACATTTTTAGATATGGAAAAAAAATCTAATAAAAATCTTAAGTTTGACGACATTTTACGCATGAAGGATTAATATACATATTTTAAGACACCCTGACGTGGACAGGTTAGATTAGAGAGAGTCCCCTCTTCGCTACCGCCTTAGCTTTCTTGGTTATTTATTTTATAACTATCTAGAAGTAGGAAGCCCGCGGAGCTTAGCGAGCTAATAGGGAACAAAAATGTTTCGCTTACTGTTTCCACGATTTAACAAAGAAGCATCCGTTAATATGCAGATTAACTTAGTAAAATGGAGATATCTGCTACTCTAAGGCAAATTTCACACTTTAACGGATTGTACCCGATAAATTGCATACATAGTTAATGCGCATATCAATGTATTCCGTAATCTAACGGTAACATATATACTTTACACATTAATCAAATTATTTTAATCTAGTAATACTATTTTATATAATATTTTTATTTAAATGGTACATAAATAAAACTTTTTTTCAGTCACGTTCATGCGTAATAAGTTTCGCAGATGGTCGTCAGAAAACAGGATATGGCAAAAAGAAATTTCATGGATTGCATTTCTTTTCTAATAGGTTAAAAGAATTTTATTTCCCATAAAAACAATTACAGTTCACTTAAAATGAAGTACAAGAGCTTATACTCGTATTATAAGTATCGTGAGACCAAATTGCGCGACCATTTTGGAAAAGTAAGTAAAATGGAGATTGGGCTTGGCGTGTGGTCACGCAATTTTAAACCAATATGGCGCTAGCATCGAATTCAAGAGTACCTAACGTCACAATTCCAATGTCGACCGATCGGAATTAAACTCGAGAGTAAGACCCCTGGTGTGTTCGACATCACGACATCATAGGGTATAAACATATTTTAAAAAATTAGATTTATGCACATTAATATTATCACACTTCTTTAATTCTTCCGGTAAATATTATTGTTTTGTAAATCCGCAAGTTTTAAATAAAAAAACAATTTATTATAAAAAGGTCTATTTGTCACAATTATTTTAATAACTTTACATTTTCAGTAAATGGCTGAGGAAGGATCTGGCATTGTTTTTTCTTCCCATTGCCATTTGTCCAAACAGCTAACAATATTTATAATCATAGCAGCTCCTTTTTGTTTATTCGTAGGAAATCATCAAAAAACTGATACCTTCTTTCTCTCACTGTACCCAGAACGGAAGAGAGAGGGTATCAGACTTTTACTGACTAAAATCCACAAGAGTTACCGTAATAGTAGAAACACTATTATTACGGTAACTCTTACAAACAATCCATAGCCCTCTTAAGTGCCAGCCCTAACTGGCCCCGCCAATTTAGCTGACATCTCTTTAAGGAGCGCGTGAAACAAACACACTAACAAACAAACACAAAATACATTTATATTACAGCTGTAATATTTGTACACCTCCAAATTCAAAAGAACGACTGTTACCGCAACGTGTAATAAATATACTCAAACAAATAAATTATTTTTGTATTTGCCGTCCCGAGAACCGAGAGGGAGATTTAGCTTCTGTTCTCACATTTGTCCGCGTAAAAAGTGGAAAAATATAACCCCAAACAAAAATATGCCGAATAAACTTTGCCACCCCTTTTTTGAGGGTGTTGAAATCATCAAATAACTTTTCCCATATTGTTTGGAGCGAGGAGTGTCCGACATTTACTGGCCTGTTTGTGTTCTTTCATTTGTCGGTCACACAGGCCTAACCATCTCAGCTCGTCTATTGAATTTCGAAATACCTTCCTTTTTTCTTTATACGCATTAGGAAATCTCAAATTAAACTTTATCTTCTGCTTCCATGCGTACTGATAAACCTCTCTCTCTCATATTTTTTGAGTTTATCGGCACATACATAGCAACCTGTACAGCTCTACAATACTTTTTATTGGTTGCTTGGATATGCACGACGAGCAGCAAAGCAGATGTTGCATGTCCTATAAGGAGGTTCTACACTGCTGTTTGAGATGGATGAAGAAACCTCCATGAAGCCTGCGTCGTTTCTGTTTACTGTTCTCAAAATGGCTGACCATTACGCAATGAGTATCTTGAGATACCTCTTAAGATTGCTCTTAAGTTTCTGCCATATTAGTACAGTATATTGTTCATTGCTTTAGAAACAGCATAAAAACCCCTAGGTGTCAAAATACATCTTGGTGGCAGATGATTGTGCATGGCATCGTAATAAATGATATTCCCATATTTGTCCATTCTTAAAAACGCTTTGCACTTTTCACTGAGTTTCTGGGAGCATTGGAGCCGGGGTTTTCCTCGCATATGATAAGAAAATGTGTAGTTCTGGAACAAGATAACTTCCTTTCCTCCAGCCAATGGTAGTATTTGGTAATTTGCTGTAAAATATAAATTTAAAAAGTTAACAAGAAATTGCATGAAGTTTCTGTCTTAATGATAGAGAAGCAAGTCGTGAGAAAAATGAAAGACAACCGTAGATCAACAATATATTTTTTCAAACTTTGAATTGCAAACAAAACGACGTTAGTGAAATATTAATAGTTATTAGTACTAATTAAACTTTTATGAACAGTAATAATAACACAAAATTAAAATCTATGATTCAAATAATTAAAATTAATATTTTTCCATTATAATAAAGACAAATAACTGTTTTTTTTACATTTATAGCTGGTTAGTACAAAAATAGATGGTTTAATTAAAACTTTGTTAAAATTTTACAATTAGTTTAAAAAAACTAATGCAGTCTTTGGATAACGTGAAAACCTACCAGAAAAGTGCGTTAGTATAATTTTAGTTTTTAATGAATTAAACTTGTGATCATAATCATCATCCTTCTGTCCATATTTATTCATAGTCGTCTCATCATTTCCAATTTTTTTATTCATCTCCGTCATCTTAACATTTATCTTAGTTTTAGATGTCATGTGATCATGTTTCACTTGATCTAACTCACTCATTAAAATACACAAGTTCACACATTTTTATATTTATTAAGCCCGTTTTATTTACTTTTATCTATTTCTTCATTATAAATTATATTTTATTAAATCTATTCAACGTTCCATGAGTGTGTCCATGGTCTGTGTCAGTGGACCTAACAGAATACCATTTACCTATTGATTTCAATATTGCAATTTAATCTGAGTTGAGTGCTTCTATAACCTCACACAAATTGTAATTTTAGGTTTCTTTAAGTTTGTATTAGGCATGAATAAATATTACCATATAACATAACATATTTTCTTTTGTTTCTTCTTAGAAATATTTTATACTATAGACTCACACTTGACCGCGTACTGTTGCGTTAATGTTAAAAGATTATATCTGAATCGAATTTCAGTGTGATTCAGAATATGTAGTGTTGATTTTTTTTAATAAGTCATGCTTGTGATTATTACAGTAAAAGATGAACCCATTCACAATAAAGTGCGTATAGTGTACAAGAGAGTGTGCGAATTAAGTGTAAACGAAGATGAGAAAAGAAGAGAACAGAAGAATGATGAAACGGAACCAATACCAAACTTATTTATTAAAAAAGCTACTTGTGCTTTAGTCGTTTACCCCTTAAGGCTTTCAGCCTATCAAACAATGTACTCTTAGGTATATCATACAAAATTGAAGCTTGTCTCAAGCTGATTTCCTTGTAAAATATTTTTTCCACAGCAATTCTCAAATTCTCTTTGTACCAAACGGTTTTCTTCCGATCTTTTCCGTAAACTGAGGTAACAAATTCTGCGGGAAATAAAAGAATATTAGTATGACGATTATTATGACATAACTGACTGTTTCTTAAGTAACTAATAACATTGTAATAAATAATAAAACTCGCTGAATGCATAACCTGTTTTAGTTTTTAAGTAAATTAAAAACGTGGTTCTTTGTGTAACACAAAGACAATTGCTTTGCAAGAATTGACAATTGCAAGAATTTTGTACCGTTACCCAAAATGAAAGCGATGTCTTTAAGAGTGTTTAAATGCGTATTAAATTAACACATAACGCCTAGCATTGTATACCAATAAAATTTCAAGACTAGATATGAATCACCGTCAGCCTTTTAATGTTCCCACTGCTGAGACTCAGGCCTCCTCTCTAGGAGAGGGAATGGGCCGTAATCCACCACGCGGGCCCAGTGCGGGTTGCTGGATGTCACATGATTTCGAATTTTTTGGTTCTAGGACATGCCGGTTTCCTCACGATGTTTTCCTTCACCGTTTTGAGAGCAGTGGTGATGATATAAATTACACAAAGTAATGCGCCTGGCTGGGTTTTGAACCCGCGACCTACAATTCGTAAGTCGGGGCCGCTACCACTCGGCCACCACTGCTCTACTTGACCACCACAGAAATAAAACAATAAAAAGAACTTTTCGGTTCGTTATAAATCGAATTTTCAAAAATAACAAGGTAGAATTTTAGTAATAAATACTTAATCAAACAGACCATTTACAGTGTAGGTATAGTATTTAAATATTGTGAGATATTTATATTGCACTATTGGTAAGGTAAACATAGATAGGCAGAGGATACATATGAAGCTATTACACTGAGAAAAATAAATAATTTTTTTTCTACTAGGCAATGTTTTTTTTTAAATGAATACAACATGTAACACAATTAACACACTTCTTGGGAGTAGTATGTTCAGAATTGACTATGGAATCAATTTGAGTTAATTTTGATATACCTACTTAGATAATGTTTAATCCTAAAATAAGTAAAGCATTGTTTTGTAAAGACAAAATGTTGCCTATTATTTTAGGATACATAATTCCTTAAGAAAACACTACCTAAGTGCATTTAAGTAAAATTGCAGTATTTATAATAATTATTATTGTAACTTAATTTTCTAATTGGATTGTTTATGAGAGTGTGTTATTCCAGTTACATGTTGTAGGTATATATAGGTTTAAGTATAGACACAAAAACACCTTTTGATAGTTGATTATCAAACCACTTCAGATCCATTATCTACATCAGTATCAGATCACTTCACAATCACTTTAAAGCCTTTTTAATTAAATAAATTGTGAACACATTTGTAAATTTCTTCTTTACAACCATTGGTCCCGACAGATGTTGTTCTTCGAAAGATGGTTTTTCGTAAGACAAAAAAAAAAAATTGTCAACCCGTTTACAAGCATTACCCGGTTCAATTATACACCGTTAAATTTTGATCGTTTTAATCCCGTGAAGGGTCGATTCGGTACATGAAACACTATCGATTTGTAAAGATAAAATTAAAAAATAAAGTACTTTTTTAAAAAACTCGAAATAATTTACGCATATACGAAATTAATTTCTGTAAGTAAACGTCAGCTGGGCGAGTTCAATGACCTGTACGTAGTTAGTACGCAACGACCGAAAACTACCGACAAGGTGATTGACTCGTTTACTTAAAGAAATTAATTTCGTACATGCGTATATTCATTCGATTTTTAGAAAAAAGTACTTTATTTTTCTGTTTTATCTTTACAAATCGAGTCTTTCATGTACCGGATCGACCCTCCACGGGATTAAAACGATTAAAATTTAACGGTGTATTTTCACACCATCTGGGGACCCACTCAAATGTATACATCATTTATCAAACCCTTTAGGAAAAGATAGGTGACAAACACACGTACAGAAAAAATATCTGTATAAAGATTTCTAATAAGTTCGCTTAGTTTTTCCCTCCACTGTTCTCAGTTAGATTCGCTTTTTATCTGTTTTTCTTCTGTGTTGATATTCCTTGTCTTTCGCTCTTTTAGTTTCTATTTCCTCAGGAGTAAGCTTTTCTGGTTTTCTTCTCTTAACATATTTTTCTCTGTGGTGTAAATAAGCCAAACTACATTTATCCATATTTTCTTCATAAAATTTAATATTAGCTGTAACAACCACCCTGTTAATTTTGTTCCAACCGATTATAACATCAGCTTAGATTATAAAATTCAAGCTCATGAAGCATTTACAAAAAATAATTCTGAATTTTACCATATTAATGCTTTTCTATAAAACTGATAGGAACAGCAGCAGAAAAAATATAATTGAGATTATTTTAAATAAAAACGATGGATATACAAAACACGTTTAATTTTAATAACAATCTGACCAGACAGATCTGAGGACCTTTTTATCTGGTACAGCAATAAGAAGATATGACTATATAAAGTAATTTGAATTACATGAGAATTGATCTCAATACGTCGGAAAACTACTCGTAACACAACCACTTTTAAAGCATGAAAAAACGTGTCCATAGTACGTGAGGCGCAGCGCGTGCGCGCCCACCGCGTCGCCGCGCAGAATCAGGGCAGTGAGTAGGACGTACCTCAGTATTGTGTACAGAGTACTTAGTAGGCGCCGGCGTCCACGTGAGGCGCAGCACGTGCGGCCCACCGTCAATAGATTTTAACAAAAATATCGTGTCAACGACACTTCTCTTCTTCTGTCTCCTTTCTTTCTTCATTTTTATTTTCTTTCTTCTCTTTTTCTTCTTCTTTATTTTTATTACTTCTAATTCTGACGTTCATAGTCATTTAAATACAGGTTTTTGATATCCTCTCGTTAACCTAATCTACTTTAATATATTCTCCCGCAGCAGTCTTAAGGTAAACCGGGGGAGGATGGTTATGGACATTATTTTCAAATACCACGTTCCAATCGTCGTCTACTTTTATCCGAGCATGGCATTTCCCCCTGCGTTTCTTGGAGCAAGCGAAGTTTCCTTTACCTTGGACAGCAGAGAACGTATAATTTTTATACATGACAGTAGATTTTGAACGACTCAGAGGAATTATTTGCGGACGGCCTGGAATCGAGAAAGCACTATTCGTATTGTCATCGAATGAATGAAATCAAAAATTAATGATACACAATTCTGGATAAAAGGAAAAATTGGATTGATTTGTAAATAGATGACTTGTGTAAAGAATTTGAATAATCTTTTGTGAAAGTGAATTTCTTCCTAGATAGCGATCTAAGAAAAGGTAGGGGTTTGGATTGTATGAGAGACGTAGATGTATGAAAGGAAAGGTAACGAACTAGTAATGTCGTACACTGTTTCGTTTACTGCGCCACGGTTACGCCGGTAAGAAAAACGTATTACGCCGGTTTCAGAAACATGGGATAAGAACAGGTACATAATCATAGCATAGCATAATCAACCTCATAATGTTCCCACTGCTGAGACTCAAGCCTCCTCTCCAGAGGAAGGAATGAGCAGGAGGATGTCACATGTCTTCGAATTTTTGGTTGTAGGACATGTAGGTTTCGATATTTTCCTTCACCGTTTTGAGAGCAATAGTGATGAAATAAATTACACAAAGATATGCCCCTGGCTAAGTTTGAACCCGCGACCTACAACTCGTTATTTGGGGGTAGATGATCATGACCAACGAATTATAGAAAGCATGGTAAAAACATCAGCACCATCAAATCGACACATTATTTTATTAATGACTTTATCGTTAATGACTATACCTGTATAAAAATATGATTTCATATTTAAGTTGGATTTAAGAATCATTACATAAAAATCAAACAAATAAAAAAATTAATTACTGTAGTGTATTATGTAGCTGCAAGACATCAATCGATACTAGCATTTTCAATTAGACTACTTATGAGGAAACTCTCTTACCAAAATATATCGAAACTGCTTAAATCGATAGTGGTGATAATAAAGTATTAAATCTCAAACCATCTATCAAAAGTACCACATTCAATCATTTACCTCATGCATTAGTTGTAGTTACGATTATTTCGAAACAGATCAGAATAAAAACACAAAAAGAATGCGTAAAATATTTTAATAATGAATAAATAAATCTCTTACATTTGGACGAATAATAAACGTAAACTTAACCTAATGCACAAAAACTATGTCGTAATGTGAAAGTTGATCCCACTCCTTACATAAAGCAAACATTCTGTTTATAATAAATTATTATTTAAATATATTAGTTCGTTTTCGAGTGGACTGAGATTATTAAGATTGAAAGGAAGTTATGTACATGATCATAAACACTTTTGATCATAGAAGAATTTACTACAACTGGGAGGTCGAAATTTTTCAAATCAAACCACTTTCACTCCAATTGCACGTTGCAAAGCCCACGTTAGATCTCTACGGAGAAGACTATGCAAGACAGTCCTTGGACACTTTTAAATTATACTATACATACTTAATTTGGCAAATATCTCGATTACATATTTATTCTCGCTTCTAATATGTTAAGGCAACGCAAAAAAATATATCTAAATATAGAACTAATAGGCCAATGGCAGCTAAGAGATGACCAGTCTCAACTAGCAGCATTCGTTTAAGATCATGACACGTATATTAGGACCACTCGGCTAAACCGTTTTAAGGGGAACCGAATGACCCAACATACGTGCCAGAATTTGCCTACAGTGATACTTACACAACGATACCTACATTTACAAAATGCTAAAAAAAGGGCTCCTACAATACTATAGTAATGATTTTCGTCTACCCCTATTATCCGGTAAAATTGTCCCTTCTCGACTAATTTTGCTATGAGCTGTGCGTACAAATCGGTCAGTAATAGATAAGGTGTTTAAAAAGGTTCTACAACAAACCTGTTGTGTTTTGAATAAGTTATCAGTTAGTAGTGGTAAAAAATATTTGTAGGTGAATTGTCTTCTAGAAGGTCCTTCCGTTGTGATACGTCTTTTATTTTGTTTCTCAGTAAACATAGTGATATACTCCCACTGCTTACCATGGTCCCCTAATTTCCAGAAATTTTGATGTATCTTTTGGCGAGTTGCGTGGTCAAATTTCTCAAAACATTTTAATCTGCAAGGGGCTGTACAAATGGGGCGTAGTTCTTTTTTATGCTGAACTTTTCCGTTTCGATTGATGTATTCCTGGCCGGAGTTACATAAAACTTTTCTTCTGTTGACGATCCAGTTTTCAGGACATCTTTTCCTTTTTTTCCGGTGATTCCTTTTTTTACTTACACTACTACTTGAAGAGTCACTTTCTGAAGTCGAATTTCTGTCTGAAGAAAGTTCTTCATCTGCTAAATCCTTCCAATCATCGCAATCAGATTCGTTGAAGTTGGTTGGTGAAACTAAAATTTCAAAGAGATTAACAAACAGGCTCTCATACCACACATACCTATGATATATAACCAGGAATTATGTGCAAAATTTGCGAAAACATAACAACAGCAAATCTCGGCTTTTTAGTTGTTGCATATAGGTAATATTAGTGTTAGTGTGACTTATTTGCAGCAAGGACGTGATTTCCACCGGGCATACGTTAAGGACCGGTTATAGTCACTGTTATTTTTATGTATGAACTCCGCTCGAGACTAAGTTCACTTTGCGACCCCAAAACAGCAGCTTTATTTTTATAAAAAAAACAATAACTTTTCAAGATTTTTGTTTTAGAAAAGCGCTTTTAAATAAGAAGCTTTTTTTGTAACTTAGTTTATTTTATGAATAATTTTATCATTAATGACTATATTTTTTTTATAAAAGTATGATTTCATATTGAGGTTAGATTTAAGAATCATTAGATAAAAATCAAACACATTAAAAAAATGAATTGCTATAGTGTATTATGTAGCTGCACTGACATCAACCGAAACTGGCACATTCTTAAAACTTAAGAGGAAACGTTCTAATCCAAATGTATCGAAACTGCTTAAATCGATAGTTGTGATAGTGAAGTATCACCTAAAATCTTAAACGATCTATCAAAAGTACCACATTCAATCGTTTACCTCATACATTAGGTTAGTTACGATTATTTTGAAACAGATCTGAATAAAAACAAAACAAATTGCGTGAAAGATTTTAATAATGAAAAAATAAATCCCTTACAATTAGAGGAATAATAAATGTAAACTTAACCTAATGCACAAAAACTATGTCATAATGTGAAAGTTGATCCCACTCCTTACATAAAGCAAACATTCTGTTTATAATAAATTATTATTTAAATATATAAGAACGTTTTTGAGTGCAGCGAGATTATTTAGTTTGAAAGGAAGCTGTGTACATGATCATAAACACTTTTGATCATAGAAGAATTTAATACAACTGGTAGGTCGAAATTTTTCAAATCAAACCACTTTCACTCCAATTGCACGTTCCAAAGCCTATGTTAGATCTCTACGGAGAAGACTATGCAAGATAGTCCATGCACACTCTTTTATATTATACTATACCTACTTAATTGCAAATATCTCTGTTACATATTTATTGTCGCTTCTAATATGTTAAGACAACGCAAAAAAAAAACTAAATATAGAAATAAAAATAGGCCACCGGCAGCTAAGAGATGACCAGTCTCAACTGGCAGCATTCGTTTAAAAACATAACACGTATATTAGGACAACTAAGCTAAACTGTTTTAAAGGGAACCGAATGACCCAACATACGTGCCAGAATTTGCCTACAATGGTACTTACATTTACAAAATTCTAATAAAGTGTTTCTACAATACTAATGTTTTTCGTCTGCCCCTATTATCCGGTAAAATTGTCCCTTCTCGACTAATTTTGCTATGAGCTGTGCGTACAAATTGGTCAGTAATAGATAAGGTGTTTATAAAAGTTCTAAGACAAACCTGTTGTGTTTTGAATAAGTTATCAGTTAGTAGTGGTAAAAAATATTTGTAAGTGAATTGTCTTCTAGAAGGTCCTTCCGTTGTGATACGTCTTTTATTTTGTTTCTCAGTAAACATAGTGATATACTCCCACTGCTTACCATGATCCCCTAATTTCCAGAAATTTTGATGTATCTTTTGGCGAGTTGCGTGGTCAAATTTCTCAAAACATTTTAATCTGCAAGGGGCTGTACAAATTGGGCGTAGTTCTTTTTTATGCTGAACTTTTCCGTTTCGACTGATGTATTCCTGGCCGGAGTTACATAATGCTTTTCTTCTGTTGTCGATCCAGTTTTCAGGGCATCTTTTCCTTTTTTTCCCGCGATTCCTTTTTTTACTTACACTACTACCTGAAGAGTCACTTTCTGAAGTTGAATTTCTGTCTGAAGAAAGTTCTTCATCTACTAAATCCTTCCAATCATCGCAATCAGATTCGTTGAAGTTGGTTGGTGACACTGAAAAGAAAAATAATACGAGTATTAATATTAGCACTATGCCATCAAGTGCGGACGGCCAGTTCGGATTTCGCAGGAGGCGCTCCACTGTGGACGCCATCATGCGCGTGCGAGCCCTCACGACGGGGGATGCGGTGTCCCGGAGCAGGTGTGTCTTGGCGGTGTCTCGGGACATCGCCAACGCCTTCGACTCCCTGCCCTGGAGTTGCATTGGTAGGGCACTCCGGTACCACCGGGTGCCCGACTACCTCTGTCGGGTGATCGAGGCCTACCTGTCGGACAGGTTTATCATCTACCCCGGTCATCAGGGGGAGTTGAAACGGCGAGAGATGTCGTGCGGTGTTCCGCAGGGATCGGTACTAGGACCGCCCTTGTGGAACATCGGGTACGACTACGTGCTGCACGCCGACCTCCCCGACGGGGTCAGCGTGGTCTGTTACGCAGACGACACGCTGGTCCTGGCGCGGGGACGGTCGTACCAGGCGGCGGTCGAACTAGCGACGCGCGGGGTTGCGACAGTCGTGGAGAGGATAGAGCAGTTGGGACTCGAGGTGGCATTGCACAAGTCCGAGGCCATGTGTTTTCACGGCCCTCGGAGCGCGCCACCTCCGGGCTCCCAATTAACGGTAGGCGTCGGGTCGACGATGAAGTACCTGGGACTCGTCCTCGACAGCCGGTGGAACTTCAAGGAGCATTTCCGACGTCTGGCTCCCAGATTGAATGGGACTGGGGCTGCTCTTAAGCGGCTCCTGCCGAACCTAGGGGGTCCAGACGCCTCCTGCCGGAGGCTCTACGCAGGCATCGTTCGGTCCATGGCCCTTTACGGTGCGCCGGTGTGGGCGCCATCGCTACAAAAGCGAGTAGCGGCCCGGCTAACCGCCTGCCAGAGGGTCATGGCCATCCGGATGATCCGCGGATACCGTACGGTGTCCTGTGAAGCGGCGAGCCTCCTTGCTGGCTTACCACCATGGAATTTGGAGGCAACAGTCCTTGCACACATGCATGATTTACGCGTGGAGATGCAACGCCGGGGCGAAAATCCCCTGCCGCGACAAGTCGCGGCATGGCGGACAGAGCTCCGGCGGGATCTTATGGTGAAATGGCGAGAGCGACTGTCGCAACCTCGTGCTGGGCACGCCACGATCGAGGCGGTAAGGCCCCTCTTTAAGGCGTGGCCCCCACGGCGTCGTCACCTTCCGTTTGGTAGGAGGAGGCCGACCGCATCAGGCAAAGGCAACGGGGCGCTCGCCCCAGCCGCCGCCGGGATTCCGATCCCGATTTCCGGCCACCGTAGGCGCGGGCTTGCGGACGGCGTGCAATGGGTAGCACGCTGTCCGATCGTCCGGTAACATACCGGATCGAGCCCAAGTCGTCGACGGCGCGTTCTGTTCCCGCGCGCCTCAAGGAGCTGTCAGCAAACCGTAGAGGCCCAGCCTGCTAGCTGCAGGCAGGCAGGGTCGAAGCCTGCTGGGGTTAAGGGCCGTTTTCTGAGAGGAAGGCTCAGCCCCGGCATGATAGGCATGAAGGAACGGGGTAGGTTTTTAGTCAGTAAGAGTCTGACACTACTTCCCGCTCCACCCAAGGGCGGGACTTGTCATTGGATGATTTTACCTACCACTAAAAAAAAAAAAAAAAAAACCTTCCGTTTGGCGCAGGTGCTGACCGAACACGGCAAGTTCGGTCCGTACCTGTACAAGATTCGTGCGGAGACGACGCCCGGGTGTCGCCACTGTGCGGACCGCCCGGTGGACACGGTGGAGCACACAGTCGAGGTGTGCCCCGCTTGGGAAGAGCATCGCCGTGTCCTCGTGGGGGCGATCGGCGGCGATCTCTCGCGCCGGGGCTTGGTTCAAGCCATGCTCCGGAGCGAGGAGGAGTGGCAGGCGGTCGCCTCCTTTTGCGAAGCAGTAATGCTAGCAAAGGAGGAGGCCGACCGCATTAGGCAAAGGCGCACACGCCGCTGCCGCCGCCGGGTTTTCGATCCCGATTTCCGGCCACCGTAGGCGCGGGCTCGCGGACGGTGGGCAATGGGTAGCTCGCTGTCCGTCCGTCCGGTAACAGACCGGTCCGAGCTCAGGTCGTCTACGGCGCGCACCGTTCCCGCGCGCCTCAAGGAGTTGTCAGCAAACTGTAGGGGTCCAGCAGGGCCGAAGCCTACTGGGGCCAAAGGTTATGTGAGAATGTCACCACAGGCCCCGGGACAAAGGCAAGGAACGGAAAGGTAGATTTTTAGTGAGTAAAAGTCTGACACTATTTCCCGCCCCACCCAAGGGCGGGACAAATCCCGCCCGTAGTTTTTTTTTTGGTAGGTAAAATCATCCAATGACAAATCATTGGATGATTTTACCTACCAAAAAAAAAAAAAAAACTATGCCATCAAGTAGACTAATACTCGTAAATCCATTTATACCAAAGTAAATAAAATAGTAGTATTTCATCACAGTAGTAAATCATTAGTTCATTTTGCACTAATTAAACTATTTTTTTCCACAAAATGAAACAATAGTCGTTATTGTCTTATTTTTCGTACGTCAAGCGCTTTGATTATATACCTGTCTAGATAGAGCAATGCTAACAAACGACGCGCTGAAAATGTCTCCAATTGCGTGATATGTGTGAGTACCGCTCGTGTACTTATTGTCGTCAAACTGTCAAGGTGTGCGTGTTTAGGGATGCCTGCTCCAAATTATTAACTTTTCTTTTCTCCATGATTTATTATGATGAAAGTTTAACAAAATAGGTCGAATAAAATAATTATTTTGTAGATTAAAGAAAGAAAGAAAACACATTTATTTAGAACATTCTTAAAGACACACAATACTCCAGTTAAATAAGTACATAAAACAAACAAATAAAAAGTATAAATTCCGATGTGTGAATATAGCAAGAATGTGTGACTCACGGCTGCATCAAAAAGGCCCAATTCAGCAAAAATGCCAGTCAAGTAGTGCCTGATTAGTGTATCATTCATCATCATCATTTCAGCCGAAGGACGTCCACTGAACATAGGCCTCCCTCAAGTTCCACCACAACTAACGGTCTTGTGCGTCTCGCATCCACCGCATTCCCGTGACTCTCACCAGGTCATTGGTCCACCGTGTAGGAGGCCTTTCAACACTGCATTTGAATTGAAAATTTCTTATTTTTCTTGAAGTCGGTAAAATAGCCATACTGCATATCGTGCCTGGTACCGAATTGACGATCCGTAATCCCTTTTTTGTAAATATCATCATAAGTGAAATGTCTGGAACACACGACTGAAGCTTGTGAGGTTTCTACTGGTCTTTATTTCGAGTCTGCAGTATAATGTCTCTCCAGCAATTTGCTAGTATGGGATCCGTAGGCAATCTAAAACCCACAATATTAGAAAGTAACTAACAAAAATACTACACATTGTGATCAATGAAAGAATATTCAGGAAAACCCTGCAGTATCATGGGTTCTTCTTTTTCCAATATGACGTCAACCTCGTTATTACTGAAACCCGGGCTTTTTTGAAAAAGTTTTGAGCTCAGTCAGTTGACCCGCTGCCAGAAAAGAGTTACTAATATACGTTGGCGTATTAAACAGGATGACAAATCGTATTAGGCGTTAAGAAATGTATGGAAACATGTTTCAAGTTGCAGGGACTGGCGGAAAATGTATTAAACGTGATCGTATTAAGCGGGTTCTACTGTATTTAGTGCATGACGTCATAGTTTTCATTTATTTTGTAGGTATAGATTTTTACTGATCAAATAAATACAGTAATTTTTAAAATAATATTGTTCTCTTGATCGAAAGATGATGTAATGGTATTTGTATTTTGTCTCCCATAGTTTGGCCAAATCTCCCTAGCAATAAACTGACAACACTAGCAAATCAGACTAAACTTCAAAATAATGAATTAAAACATCGTGTTTTCTTAAATAATAGTGGTATAATTACAAACCTTACCGATGAAAAGTGATCTTGGTGTTATTAAACGGTTTTTCCACATAATTGCGACACAGTCTGATAGAACAAACCGGCATAATTAATTATTTTTCGTGAGCACGTCATCCTTACGTATTCAAAATGACACTGACGCATGGGAGAAGCGAGTCTACCAATTTTGGTAGACTTTTTTTGAGCCGTTTTAGTACGGTCAATGTGGCATCTAGACAGGTATATAATCAAAGGTCAAGCGTAATAAAAAGAAAAAAGTACGTGCTTGACTGAAGGTTAAATTTTATCAAGCTCTTCTTTCAAACAACAATATGTGACCGGTTTTTGCTTTCACAAATTTTCACAATTTATTTAGTAGCCTAAAGGACTTCAGACAAACAAAATGTAGCTGTAGGTTAATAGTTTCATTTTGGGTAGAACATATTTACGCAAATAAAAATTGAGTGCCCAATTTGATCGTATTTTAGATTTTGGCACAAAGAGTTTTGAGCCCCCCTAGCCAAGTTACGACTGTTTCGTTTCGATTCTCTTGCGTCGAACGCCTCGAGTTGGCCACGCCCTCGATTCGTTTGTTCTGACCACGTGACTGAGCGTTTAGATGACGTCAAAACAAAGGAATTGGAGGCGTGGCTAACTCGAAGTTGTTGCATGTAAGCAACATTAGTGATAGTGGGACTTATTTGCAGCAAGGTGGAACCGATCACATTTCCGAATTTTTTTTGTTCGAATTTCGTGTGACCGAAAACTATTGACCAAGGACTTTTTTGCTATATGCATTATTTAACCTATCATGCGTCATAGGTATCATTTTACCGAATCGCTAGTGGCCGAAGCCTCTCTTGAACTTTTTTATAATCTGGAACGTGCAAAGCGAGTCCGAAAATTTTAGCATAGCTTTTTTCGGATAGCTTACGCAGCAAAGCAGAATTTAAATTGCAAGAGGGGCTAATCGAACGAGGAAGTCTATCGCTACGTTTTAATTATTTTCTCTTGAATAATTTATTTGCCATATTTTCATCACACCGAAACAACAGTTAACAGAATTTTGGTCACAAATATATAGACGGTTATAGTAGGTACACAGTAAATAACTTGAACCATTTCCAAAATCGGTTGCTGTGCATTCAAGGTCGACCGCTATGATGGTTCAACTTGTGTGACGAAGATTATAACCGATATCGGGTCTCAGTCGAGGGGGGAGCTGCGTGTAGCCGTTGCGGATGGTTTAACTTATTTGCCGCGTACTATAATTGGTAGCATTTTCATTATTAAATTAAAACAGTGTCATAAAAGTCAATATTTTGTGCTACAAAAAATTTAATGACAGAAACGAATCGCTGCAAGCCGAAGCTGCGGTGGTGAGCGTTGAAACCATCTGCGACGATATACTCGCGTGGACCGCCCAAACCCAGCAGCGGAACGCAAGCAGCGCGGGATCCGTGACAGAAAACCTTCCATAGAGGTATAATGAAGGTTTGGAAATATATTACTTGGAACAAATGTTATTTCGGCCGAGTGTAACATCGGTGAAAAGTTTTTCGACCAAATGAAACTTTGGTGTAACGAAAAAATTCAAATTGAGAATAGATCAACTGATAAAGTGGCAGACGTGACTTCGATGAAATAAAAAAAAAAAAAGAAACGGTAATGGTTGAAAAGTTTTAGGTGAAATGAAATTCGGTCAAACGTTTTTCGAACTTATGATAGGTCAGCAAGGACGTGAATTCTACTGGGCATACGTCAAGAGCCGGTTGTAGTCACTGTTTTTTTATGTATGAACTCCGCTCGAGACTAAGTCCACTTCGCGGCCCCAAAACAGCAGTATTATTTAAAAGAAAACTTTTTAAAGTTTTTGTTTTTGCAAAGCGCTTTTAAATAAGAAGCTTTTTTTGTAGCTTTCAAATATTTCCGTCATGTAATCTCGTAGATAAATACGTTTGCAATCGTAAATTAGGGTCAGATTCGCTTTTTTTTTTATCGAGCCAACTAATTTATATCATGTTTTCATTTTTGCCGAGCGCTTGGTCATATAGTCAATTTCAATAAAATAAATTTTCATGGTATTCTCTTCCTTGTTTGTGGATTTCCAGAGGTTTAAAAAAGTTCAAAATGACTAGAACCTAGACTTAACTTACCAATAATCCTGAATATTGGAGGAAAGACAGAGAGACACTAACAATTTAATGACAATGCACATTGGATTGTTGGTGGTGCAATTGGTCCACACAAAAAATGTTTTCTAAGAACCTATACACTAAGGTAATGATATTATTAACAGCTCTAAATAAAGAAGAAAACGAAAAAGACTAGACATTTTTGTACGTTTTATTTCTATAATTTATGTTTAATAAATAATACATTTTGTAAAATTACATTCTATTTGAAAAAAGCACACCATTTTTCTAAGAGTGAAATAATATATTATCTTTTTCTATTAGAATCTACCATAACTAAGATGACAAAGGTTGATAACACGAATTTACAATGGGTATACCCATTACCAGAACAACTATGATATTGCACTTAACAAAGCGGCAGTAACTGACTATGAAAGCGCAGTTTCAAGGCATACACAGAAAGGAGGGAAAAGACTACTCAACAGGACGTTATCAATCAAAATGGAAAGTCAGGAAAGTCGACAAATCGTGTGTAACTCTATTCTGAACCGAGTTACTGTTCCGAAACATTTTAGTCTTCCGAAAGATTGGGACATAAGTCATGTTTTGAATTCATCTTTTGGAACACTCTTTACTTCACGGACTGGCCGCGCTGTCTGCGATTAACACCCTTATTTATTCTCCTCTTCTTCTTCCTGTCCTTACTTCATATTACTTGGGGTCGGCGCAACACCCTTTTTTATAAAGAAGTAATTATTTGTTGCTAAGTAATTTCTTATAAGTCATTTCTTGAGATTGAAATCGTTCATTGAAATTGTTACTTAAGTAGTTACTTTTACTGAAGTAATTAGTTTTACTTGTTTATAAATACGGGTGTAAGAGACTTAGGAGAGGCACAAAATCAAGAGCCCATAACTTTCTGACTAGTTCAGATATTTTAATAATTCATTCATATTTTCAATATTTTTACAATCATCATCAGCCTTATAATGTTCCCACTGCTGGGACTCAGATCTGTTCTCTAGGAGACGGAATGGGTCGTAATCCAACCACGCGGGCCCAGTGCGGGTTGGTGGATGTTACATGTCTTCGAATTTTTGGTTCTAGGACATGCCGGTTTCCTCACGATGTTTTCCTTCACCGTTTTGAGAGCAGTGGTGATGAAATAAATTACACAAAGTGATGCGCTTGGCTGGGTTTGAGTTAAGGCCGTTACCACTCGGCCACCATTGCTCTTAAAATTCAATTTTTGCAATAATTTTGAATAATTAATTATTTCATTAAGAAACTTCTCCATTGCCACGTTGTGTATGTCTGTTGATGCTTTTATTCGCAATGCTACATGCTGCACTTTTTGGGACATCGTTTAAATATATTCACCTACTTACTTTAAAATTAAACTCATAAATATAAATTTATAAGGACAGTATGACTCGTTTTAAATATTACCTATACACATAAGCTACTGAAGAGCACTCATGAATATACTTTATATATCTTATCTTCTTATATAAAAAAAAATACTCACTTTGTCTGAGTTTTAGACTCAGACAAAGTGACTTTGTCCAAGCGATTAAAAATCTCTCAACTGCCAAAATCTAAAAAATTTGTCGTTAACCACGGTGAAACACGATACGGAGGGTTACTTTTGGACTGGCAAGTTCAAATACCGCCCAGCATAATATATTTGTATGGCCTTCAGATATTGTTCCAGGTCTAGCTGGCTTGTACATAGCAGTGTACCGTTTCGTAAAGCAGTAATAAAAAAAAAAATAGTACAGCAACGTAAACAACGGCGAGGAAATTGTTGATGAAATTATTAAGTGTCTACATAAGTTACCATGATACATATCAACGAAATAATTAACTAAGTTCTATCATATCAAGACAACAGCCAATTTAAGGTACGCAAAAAAAAAATCTTATTTTGAAACTGAATTGACTAGATTTTTTACGATGATAATATCGTCATGGCTTATTTTTTTTTTGCTGGCTTGACTTCATGACTTTTGGCTAAATTGAACTTTTAATGTTGCCGCTATATAAATTAACATAATTTGCTTTGGTTTTTGTATTGATAATAAATACTTAGGAAATACATTTCCGCATTAGATAACAAACATAAAAATAGTAAAAATAGTTTGTGCTTGGAATATTGTGGCTAAAATATGACAATAGACATTATCATTATTTATTTATATATTGTTGACATTGTCACTACATTATATACAATATCGAGAATTACATCGCCAGGATTTTTCTTGCTTTTGCATGGCATTACACAATTCAACTGCCATCTAGCCTAAAAACTTATAGAAAAAAAAAACATAACATCTTCTAGTTTGTTCGAAACTGTGTTTTTTTTATTCATAAGGAGGTACGTAGGTATTATTAACATAATATACTTAATGTCATCAACTTAAAACTGAAATATCTTTAATACGAGGATTCTATTAATAATAATGTCTAATACAAAATTGTTTAGAAATTTAATCTATTTAGTATTTGCTTTGGTATATTTTTCATCAATAAACGCTAAAAGAATAGGCCAGTAAAATTTTGTTCGCGACTTTGCCATGACCGTTAACACTTTTTCACAAAATTGTTAACGCTGATAGATGTCACTTTGTCCAGAGCCTTAGGTTTACCACAACATCAATTTTCAATTTAAAAAAAATGACTTGACATAGACAACAACACAAGTCTAAAAATTTACAATTCTATTCTAGCAAAATTGCACTCAAGTATTTTTTCAATATATCTAATAACACACATACTGACGGTAAGTGCCAATACCTCTAAGTGACATTTTCCGAGAAAATAACTGATTATTGCTTTGAATTTAAAGGTCTTAAAATGCGGAAATAACTCTGAATAAAAGTGCATTAATACAACATAATATTTATTAATTAGGTATTAATTTTTGACTTCTCTATACCTATATTAATCGATTTATCTAATTTTTGTAAATTCTTGACATCGGCAGTAAAGATATAAAGACACTTTGCCGTCAATAATGTAAATTAAATATTTCGTACGAACTTTCAACCAATTTTCAAGTACTGGCCGTTCATTACCTTAACATATTTAGGGGGCGGATGATTGTGGGCAGTTTCAGCCAATATGATTACTCCATCCTCATTCAACTGTATCCTCGCTTCGCATTTCCCTCGAGTTCTCTTGGAACAACGAAGGTATTTCTTTGTTTTGTCGATGAACGAGAACGTGTAGTCTTGATACATCATTAGGCCGTTGCTTTGAGTAGTTTCGATGTACCTCAGAGTATCATATTCTGTAAATAGGTATTAGTAAAAATAATAAATAAATAAATAATATTATATGATTAGTCCAGGGTTTATAGTTAAAGATTATAAAGATATAAGGACGTACACACGTAGTTTTCGAAATTAAATAATATATTAAACTATAACTTATTAAATTAGGTAAGTATAAATACAATTACACATTTACAATGATAACATGCTGATAAATATCGTTCATACAGTGAAATGATAATAATTATCACTTAGGGCGCCTTCAAATTAGCCGCGAAGTGCCGCGCGATTGTAGCGCGGCGGCAGCGCTGCCGTCACATGCTGTCGCGCTGCTTTATTGATCCATACAGATTAAAAACGCGCGGCTGCAGCGCGACAGCCGCGCTGCGGCCTATACAAACTTAAAGAAATTAATTTCGTACATGCGTAAATTAATTCGAGTTTAAAAAAAAGTACTTTATTTTTTAATTTTCTCTTTACAAATCGATAGTGTTTCATGAACCGAATCGACCCTCCAGGGGATTAAAACGATCGAAATTTAACGGTGTATATGTCGTGGCTAGATCGTAAAATTGATCACTTCATGATGTGACCGGCCATATCATGAAATGAAATGGTCGCATTTCATGATATGGCCAGCTAAAACTAGCCAGATGGATCGTTTAAACGTCAATGTTTCATAATATTTCAATCAACGTTTGAACTTATTATAATGTAGGGTTCCATTACATCAAGGGTTTAATAAAAGTAAAAAAAAAATGCAGTTGGCTTCTCTGAATTATGATTAGAGATTGATATCTACTAATCTGTGAAATATGTTCCGAACTCCAAGGTTTTTTTTTTACATTACGCTCGTTTTTTGAATGGCTTTCGTAAAATTTAAGTATTTTTTATTGTAATGACATTTCACTATATCATTATTATCAATTGGCACTATATCATTATTATCAATTGGCACTACATCATTATTATTACTAGCAGTTTTATCAGAATAACAACAAGAATAACTGTCTGCCGCGCCATGATTAATAACAAAAACAATACAACACCAGCGCCTCTAACGGTGGATATGTAAAAACTAATTTACGATATGTTCAGCCATGTTTGGCTATGCCATGAAATAATCATTATCGTTAAACGCAGAGTGTTCATTGATTTAGCTTGCCTATACACACTTCTTGTGATGATGTGCATCATGAAGTGATCAATTCTGCGATCTGGCCATTACATATACATTTGAAATCACATGCATAAGACATTCAGACCCGAAAAAACTAATTTGTAGGCCATTAAAGTATTTTTTCCATATGGAAATCGAAACCCTCGACACACAGTGCAGCATTCGATGGCAACGCTAACCCTGTATTCGAAAGCAGCGCCAACCTGGCCTTCGAATTACACTACACTACAGATACCAACACGACTCTTAAGGGCTCGGTGAAAGAGCGGGGATCACTTTGCGCATCGTACACATCA
The DNA here is from genome assembly GCA_958295575.1 of Leucania comma. Lineage (NCBI taxonomy): Eukaryota > Metazoa > Arthropoda > Insecta > Lepidoptera > Noctuidae > Leucania > Leucania comma. The sequence continues at coordinate 20,290,533 of OY282473.1, forward strand.
GCGAGCCAATCACTAGTACAACGATTGTTCTTCCCGCCCCCGCGTCTCACTTCATACCACTAAAGGGACCAGATATTTCACTTCTGCGCAAGTGGACGTCAGTCATGAAGCAAAAATTCAGCACTCAAGGACCGTGCCGGTATATGTACAACTGCCAGCGCATAGTAAAAAATGATCTCAAAGGAACATACCTACTCCCAGGATATTTTTATTCTATGTGCTATTTGAGGTCATGGTCCAACCTTGCGCCAAATTCCATCCAAATTCGTTCAGCCGTTTGAATGTAAAGAAGTAACAAAGTTACACAAACTTTCACCTTCATAATATTAAGTTTAATAATTCTTATAATATAGGATAAATAGGCCAAAAAAATACTTTAGGCCCCTAGCCCACTGCGACTTTTTGTAGCGATACTTTCGCGCGTTTCGTAAGCGCGTAACAGTATTGCTACTACTACTACAAACGCTATAGAAAAGATGCCAACGTGCTACTAACGAGCTACAGTACACACTACAGTGCGCTACAGCATCACTAAAAAAATCCCCGTGGGCGTGGCGCCTTACGGCGTCAACTCATCTAGTTACACAAATATACATTCCGCCTGCTTTCTGATACTTTGGAGGCGCATGATTATGATCTGTCTTCGCCGTCAAGACATTTCCGAATTTGTCAACCTTCAATTTCGCTGGACATCTTCCTCGCACATACTTAGAACAATAGAGGGTACTTGTTCCATTTCTATATGAGAATGTATGGTTTTTGTACATGATGATTCGACCATTGTGAGTTGGAAGAAGTTCGATTCGATCTGTAAGAACAAAGATTTTTTTTCTGTAAATTACTGTTATACTTAGGTACTGTAATTTTTGTTTAAATATATTTTCAGTGGTTTTAGTATGACGTAACAATTTCGATCCAGACGTGACAGTGATTATTACTTACCTACCATAATGTTGGGCCACTCTTTCTCATCATATTTTTTTTTCAATACTCTCACTCGTAAACTCTTTGAAAAACTTGCCACTATAAAGCATGCACTAGTGCGAAAAAGTTTACGTGCTCACCCCATCCACAAATGAATGTATTAATCGAATAAGATTAGGCGCTAAATGCCGCCTACGGGTCGCACGTCAACCCCCGGTTATTAATTTTTTCGATAAATATGATATTTGTCACGGTAGCACTCCAAAACACCCTCGCCTGCGGCTCGGGCGAATTCCGCCTGGATCGTAATGACAAACTCTCTCCACTTGTTACAAAATGTAGGTTAAGAGGAACCTGGTATAATTACCAGGTTCCTCTAGGTTTATGGCTTAGGTTCCTAAATGAAAGACAGGATTTGTTAAAAAAAAACTAACAAGTTATTAATGATCACTACTTTAATTTTTGATTAGTATAATTCTAATGAGTCTTTATACATAATATTTATATATATGATAATTCTTTAATACATAAAAAAGCTTTCACATTTTGTAACACGCTTTTAAGACCTATTTTTGCGCGTCAATGTCTATTAAAGCTTCGATGAAACCAGCGCGTCCATTAGAGTATATAAAAGATAAATAAAAAATATAGTCAATACCTCTGGTTGGTGTAGGTACCAAGTTGATTCATCGTGGCAGCATTTTCTCTTTTCAAACCTCAACAAAACTAAAAAATTTAAGACTTGCCACTATGGTGTTTCTATGAATTTTATTCCAAACATATACAACAAAAAGTAGTGGATAGAAGAAAAAAATTGATAGATAGATATAAGTCAGGCAAATACCTCTCTTTCCTCTTCCTTCCTCTAATATCGGCGTGGCTTCATACGTCACAGAGGCCACAATCGCTACCGACCACACTAATTACAATTAGATGCGTTTGTTTAGTCGTAGCTTTACTCGAAGATCTGACCTAACTAGCCTATAAGTATAGGCTTCACTTCCTTCTCCCCATCTACATAACACTGTTTTTGTTATTGCATACCAATCTTTCAATAGAAGTCAAACTCGCCCCATTACCTTCATCTTGGTCTGTCACGCTGTCATCTGGCGTTTAATGGGACCCATTCGGTGGTTTATTAAGCCCATTTCTAATTTGATTTGGTATAGAGATGACAGACCTAATCACACTCATGCTTAGCAGAAAAAGGGTAAATAAGTCTGGTTTTAAAACACTCGAAAGAGGCGATTTTATAGCCAAAAAACAACCCTCCGATGTCGCCTCATCTGGTGACACAAACATAAACGCCACCAACTTTTTGATACGATGGAGGAGCATGATTATGATCAATATTCGCTTGCAAGATATATCCATACTTGTCAAGCTTCAATCTAGCCGGACAGCCACGTCGCTTATATTTCGAACAATACAAAACATTTCCATTTCGATTAGAGAATGAATAGTTTTTGTACATGTAAATATGTCCGCGGACAGTTGGCAGCTGTTCAATTTGATCTGAAAGCAAAAATATTTATATTTTGAGTAAGCTCTTCAACACAAGAACAGTACACATAAAATACTAGACTGAGCGAAACGATAGGTGCTTACGATTTAAAGATAAATATATTTTCAACGAAACACAAGCGTGAGTTCATCTCATAGTAAAACCACCTCGGAGAGAGATGTGACCTTTGGCAGGGAATTCTTAAACCTCCTGATGACTTCATCGAGCCGTCGAAAAGACTCGTCTGGATATTAGTTGCCATGGCCAACCTGGAAAACTAAATAAACTCCGCCACCAAGTTGGGTGCAGCAAAGACAATATCCACAGTTGGGATTCTAAGACGCCTCCGATCTTCTGTTTGTGGGGCGTCTCTGCACAGACCATGTCCCACTTTCCATCTCGTAGGGATCTAATGACAGCGTCAGCGGACGGTATTGCCGTGGCAAAATATTGGCTCAGGCAAACTTGTAGATTTCTATTTGTTCCTTTATTTTTATTTTAATAAAGAAGGTCTAATAAAAGTGATTAATTGAAAAGTACATATGGGTATTAAATAAAACACTATTTCAAATATAGTTACTATTGTTATTTAGATTTATTAAAAAAAAAAAACTCATTTCATTATTTATTTGTTTATTTATTTTACAATTTATGTACATACAATAAAACAGAAAAAGACAACACATAATAAATAATAGTACAAAGGTACTGCTTATTCCAAAGAAATTTCTTCCAGCAGATCTGCGAAAAGAGAAATTATAAGAAATGTAGACAATAGTGTGTAGGAAACAATTAAATTGGTTAGATTTTTAGCTTAATAATATTATAAAATTAATATCTAATAAAAAAAATACATACAATAAAAAAAAATACGAAAAAATACATGGCACAATTCTGTTTTCTTCAAGACTCATTGGTGAAATGTACTATTTTTATCCGTAGTACCAACAACTATGAGGACCAGAAATCCTAGCCAATCAGTTTATATGTGGCTATAACATGTACGATTTTCGTAAAGTTATCATTTTCAGCAGACACCATCTTTGTAGTATTATTTTTAAATCATCCAGAAGAGCATATTTTAGTGCACAATTGGTATTTATAGGGGAACAAAGGTATATTTTGTAATAGAAAATGGAAGAAATAAATTAATGTACAATGTCGTTGGCATAACTTGACAAAATAATATATATAATTGAAATTGAAATTGGAAATTGACTGCAATTTAGATTATATTTCATTACACTTTATCTAACTACTTACAGGTCATTGGACTCGCCTAGGCGAGTCGCCTGGGTACGTCACCTGGGTGACGTTTACTTAAAGAAATTAATTTCGTACATGCGTAAATTAATTCGAGTTTAAAAAAAAGTACTTTATTTTTTAAATTTTATCTTTAAAAATCGATAGTGTTTCATGTACCGAATCGAACCGCAGCGGAATTAAACCGATCAAAATTTAATGGTGTATATCCACTCGCCTAAAGAAATTGTAGGTCTTCCAAAAACTGTACTGTTTTGCGATCGCATAAATATTTACTGAGTTGTCGCATTTCTGGTAATCTCACTCCTTCTATCTTACGTAGGGCCCTTAGAATTGCTTTTGGTTTCAAGCCTAAATCAAACAGTTTGTTAATTTCCGCTTTAGTTCTCTCGTGAATACCGTAACTATCCCTGGTGCTAATGATATCATGGTTATGTTCTATGCTTGATTGAAAGGCAATGACATTGTCTCCATCCTTTACGAATAACAAATAAAGCTCTGCCTTGCAATACAGTCCCTTCTTTTTGACTTCATTGCATCTATAATATCTTTTTTTACCCTCTTCGCAGTTACGTGCGAAACTTTGCCACCAAGTATTTTCTGACTTTATAAAATCTTCAGCATCTTTTGCTTATTTTGCTTCTTCATTAAATGATTTTGTTCTTCACTTTCAGAGTCACTTGATTGGTTCCCGGAAACTGTATTAAAAATGTTACTATTAGTCTCTAATGTTACTATTAGTCATTAACATAAAATTTTTGTGTTTTAGACTTTTATATCATAAAATGACCTAAATTTAATTCTTGCATCGACCCATAATAAAACCGAGACCTATTTGCGAGTAGAAAAAGGATAAACGAATACTTAGGTTTTTTTTATACCGAACCTTGTCTACATAGAAGTTTACAGATTCACTTTTTTATCAAGCGTAGTCTGAGTAAATAATTGAAGTTTATAATCATATTCATTTATTTGCTTCTACAATGTTAGTAAGATTGTGACAAACAGGTTTAAGTTTAATTATATTTTTAAAACAGTTAAGAAGGACTAGAACAATTTACCTGCGGCGGTCTTCCCATCCGATTACAATTTGGGTGTCTTCAAGGTTAGAATGGATAGGCTCTTAATATACTAGTGCGCCTCACCATCAACGATTGCATCACTGCTTACCATCAGATGGGAGGGAGTCAAGCACTAGTTTATATCAAATAAAAAAATCATGGGCTAAACATCAAAGTGTTATCACGAGGCAGACATGAAATACATATACTGTATTTTAAAGATTTTACTTCTAAAACGATTTAGTAGGGAACTATATTGTTATAATCATATCTTCAAATAAAGTAACTCATTATAATAATGATAGAACTTTACTTAGAAGTTAGTTTGATCATATACAAATAATTATTGAGTTGTCGCAACGTTGGTAATTTCACTCCTTTCATCTTACTTAGAGCCATTAGAATTCCTTTTGGTTTCAAACGCTGATCAAACAGTTTGTTGATTTCCGCTTTAGTTCTCTCGTGAATACCGTAACTATCCCGAATGCCAATGATATTATGGTTATGTTTTGCGACTGTTTGATAGGCTATGACATTGTCTTCATCCTTTACATATAACAAATAAAACTCAGCGTTACACTGCAGCCCTCTCTTTTTGACTTTATTGCATCTATAATATCTTTTTGTACCCTCTTCACAGATACGTAAGTAATTTCGCGACCAAGTACTTTCTGATTTTACAAAATCTTCAGCGTCTTTTGCATTTTTAAATTGTTTTAAAACGTTCCATTTTTTTTCCCTTTTTCGCTTCTTCGTTAAATGCTTTTCTTTTTCACTCTCAGAGTCATTTGATTGGTTTCCTGAAACTGAATTTAAAATGTGATTGAAAGGTATAATTTTCTTTGTAAAAACATAATGAAGTCTGCACTTAGATCAACTTAGTACTCTGCAAAAAGTAAAATATTATAATAAATTTTAGAACCATCGTATTGTAAAATTACGTCACTACAAAAAGTAAACAACAATTTTAATGATTGTGTGAAGTCCAGGACCACGAGACACAACGTCAGCCGAACGCGTCTGAACGTACCCGAACTCCCGCTCTGCATAGCGCTACGATGCATCAGCTGCATGTCACCTCTTTCCCGCCAACTAAATGTTTACTTTGCCGAACTGATGTGATGTGCCGTTTTCAAATAGTATTAAAATATCGTACAATGTTATTACCGCAGCTCCCAAAAAGCATTTCTTGTATTAATTTAACCCAGTAATACAGTTACTTGGTATAAAATTCGCCTAGTCAGTATTTTGTTCGCTCGCTTTAGTATTTAATTCGGTCACTTTAAAGTCGATTTATTTCCCACTTTAGCAACTTATTTTACTTACACTAATTAATTTAAAAAACTAACTTGCACTTAAGAGCTACTTTTAAGAAATAGAATATCTACCTTTATATACCTACTTTTAACATAATGCTAAAAAAAAAACAAGTAGGTATCGTAAAGGTGGATTATTTGACCGAGGTATTATAACTTTGACATAAACTTAATAACGAATAAAAACACAATATCCTGGTTCCTTATGGTCAATAAACTTGGGCTAACGTTATACCCCAGTGAAAAAAAATAATCCTTCATTTATTGTTACCAATTCATATTGATTGATATAAATGTATGTATAAGTTGAGTTATTAGTTAACATTGTATAAGTTAACACACCTATCTTCCGCTTTTTTGATTTAATCTAATTAGCATTATTTTACGAATAATAACGTAATATTTATTGCGTTATTATTGGTTGTACGCACATCACCAACTTATTTAATTATAATACCATCACAAAAACAACAGGTATGAAAGACCTGGGAGTCACATTCGATCGAAAGCTTACATTCCACGACCACATGGCCACGGTAGCAAAATTCTCTTACCAAAGGTTGGGTTTTGTTTTGCGCAATTGCCGTGATTTTTGCACCGCGCACGCCATTAAAATTTTATTTAATGCGCTCGTGCGTAGTAAGCTGGAATCCAGCTCTTGCGTGTGGAACCCGCACCAAAGTACTTACGTGCTTTTATTAGAAAAAGTACAAAAAGCGTTCCTTAGGTTCCTGTACAAGCGGATGCATGGCTATTACCCATACCTCTATCCGACAAAATTTCTACTGGGTTGCCTCGGATATAACTCGCTAGAGGTAAGACGAGCACGAGATCAGCTCACTATAGCCTGCAAGACGCTCCGTGGGGCTATTGATGCGCCTGACCTACTTGCTGTGCTGGCACGTTTCTTTGTCCCAGACAACTACTGCCGCGGTAAAAAGCACAGGATGTTCGCTGTGCCTCAGTGTCGCACTGTTGCCCGTGCTCAGTCACCAATACCTCGCACTTTGGCTGCACTAAATGGTCTTTTGGACTCCAATTCAACCAGCGATCTGTTTGCGGATGAATGGAAGACGATTTTATTGGCATGTCAGAAGTACTGTGAGAGGGATTGATGTACGAGTATAACTTACATATCTCGTTACATTTTTGTGTTTTGTTATATTTTTGCTTTTTTTTTAAAAGTTTGTTTAGTTACTGTAATTGGTTGTAAGACCGTTGTAATTAATAATAAATAAATAAATAAATAAATAAATACATATAAAATTTAAAATCACAAGATGATCGGTCATGTATTAGATATTTATTTATATTATTACGAGTATATACTGTATTACTAGCTACTTTTAAGTATTTGAAATGGTAATCTGTGGAGAACGTAGTGGGTAGCATGATTGTCTTACAATGTAAAATATAAGCTATTATGTATATCTTTATTGTGATATTGTTTGTTTTTCCTTAAATAAATAAAATAAAAATAAAATTGATACATCAAATTGTAATGATTTTAAAATAAAATGTTCATAAATCGTTTGACTTCGGTCTAAAAGCGATAGATGGCGCTAGTTGTTATACGAACTATAGACATTAAGTAATAATATTTTAGTATTAGAATTTATGTATTCGTTAAAATATATCATAATTATTTAAATTAAATATTTACTTGCAGTTAATTATAGATAAACCTTAATGTATATTAGTTAGTCAAAGTCAATTGATGTTACGTACTATTTACTTTGCCCTGATTGGTCGGTTAGTTGACCGAGTGTTTGTGAAAGTTTGTGGTGGGGAAACATTGAGTTTGTAACTGTAATTTTTGACAGAGATAGCCTGCTTTGAGCTGTTGAACAGTGAACATGTCTTACCAAACGATATATTTGTAACTGATTGTTAATAGAATGATAAATACGAAACTATGTTGATCAAAGTGAATAAAATATTTATATAAATGAAGCTGAAGTGTTTGATTTCATGATAAAATATAATTATTTTGCTGTGGTCGAGTGTCCATAATTTTTCCATGCAATAATAATTACCACCTATATTCCTATCAATGCGCCCTCTTAATCCATTTTCAAACACATTCCGTTGTTCAATTTCTTATAATTTGGGGGTAGATGATTATGATTTGTAAACACTTTCACCAGATGGCCTTCTCTATCCAGTTTCAACCTTGCAGCACACTTAGTTGAAGCTCTCCTGGAGCAGTAGAGGTACAACTTCACATCTTTAGGTCCTTGATATGAGAAGGTGTAATTCTGATACATAATAAGCGATTTTCCGTTCATAAGACGAATAAGGTCGTAACCGAAGTTTTGTTCTGAAAAAATAAGGAATGTTTTTAAACAATAGTTACGTTTTTATACGAACTTAGACTATTTGAAAATTTTATGACTACTAAGAAAATTATTTAATTTATTTCGTATTCGATTATTCATCATTGCAATAGACTAATTATGCTGGCACCACTAAAACGTTGTTATGATAATTTGAAGTAAAAGTAAAAAAAAAAGTTATTTGCTGTCGATGTAGCATAATCGCGAGTGACAGCCTTCTTGCTAAATCGGCAACTGTCGTAGCAGGATGCACAATTTGTCTCGTCCATTATTATTGTTCTACTTATTGTCGTATAATGTAACAACATACTTCAAAGAGTGTCCGTGGAGTTTCTAGCACATTCTTCTCCATGAAAACTACGCTTTGGAATGTGCCCTGTATCTGCACATTCAAAAATGCAGTATCGTCACTTTTCTTACTGAGCGACTTCTTGACAATTCAAAGGATTGAGTAAGTAATATTTTTTGGATAGGATTTTTTTTATTACGATTAACTTTAGTCAAAGTAAACCGTTGAGAAATGAAAAAAAAAAAATAGAATATGCATACATTTTTATTTTATGAAAACAGCAAAAAGTAAATCAGTGGTATTTTCATTGAAGCTTGATGTCGAGGGAAAAAACTCTCTACAGTCCTTTTAAAATCTAATGTGCCTTACGGTAGGCGCCAGATGAATTTTTGATAAAGTACATTGACCTAACTCTAACCTCTCTTCATATCTATGAAGAGATGTTAGAAAGAGACAAAGAAAAAAAAAGGAAAGAAAGAAGAAGGTTTAGAAAGGAAGAGACCTCTCTTCCTCTCTAATAATAAATAATTAATGGTTTTTCTTAAGCAGAACATGAAAAGGATCACGATAGATGTCGATTAAGGGCAGCTTTAGATCTTTATTTGTGTTTTTGTAATTAATTCTGTCTGGAAATATAGGCGGGTTAATGAACTTATGACAAAGAATGATGTCACAGCTGTGTGTTTTACATCGATGGATAGGTAATTTTGAGCTGAATAAGTTATTGAGGCGCCAAGTCCCAAACCTTAGTCCGTTCAGAGATATTCAGAATTAAATAAAGAATAACTTTGATGGAACTAAGATTTGGCATAGTAATTTTAAGGCATTTTTTGCAATAGTAATTTTTATTCAGCTGAAAAGAAAACTATCCGAAGACGTAACACAGATAGCTATTGGAAGAAGGGAGCAGGGTCTACATAATTTATCATCATTACATAGTTCCGGAATACTAGCATTACGGTTAAACTACATTGGGCACACGTGAACCACGTCCGCCGATCTAGGCGCGTCGGTCTCCATACATTTTATATGCCAACTAGACTTATAATTATCGAGCTACATTAGATCAACGCCACGCAACGCCTCGGACGCGACTCAACATACAAATCAGGCGTGGCTCACGTGTGCGTAGGTCTCATGTAGTTCCCGCTTATTATTTTTATTCTCTATGCTTTTTACTATTAATAATTGATTTAAGAATATCGCTGACTCTGCCTACAGGATTCGGAGGAGACTCTTCCTCCTGTCTCGCCGGGAAACGCTCAGGATTGGCGTTGCGGTACTGTCGATAATATCGCAGAAACTCAGGAATATCTTCTGAAATATAAATTTTTATTACCAATTAAGTAAAGAAAGACAAAGAGTTTTTGTGCCAGGTATGTGACATACATGACTTAAAGGTGCCGGATTATTTGAGAGAAAAGAAAAGAAGTAAAGTTATAATGATCGTGAAACCAACTAAAGGAACACAGATGTGTTTTAGTCAGCGAAAGTCGCCCTCTCACCCCACCAAGAGCTGGGTACGCTACAATTATGGTGGTAAGTATAAGTGGAATACTTAGGTATCATCTGAAATAAAAAATAATGCACGGAAATCTTTCTAAATCTTTATTTAAATCTAAAATAAAAATTACTTTATTCGTTTTATAGGTAATCGTGGTTACATTACAACTAACTAAACTAATAACTTAGGTAGGTGGTTTATATATATACAAATTGAAAATAGTAGGATGTACAGACAGCGTGATCTACTAGTCACCCCCTTTTCTTAATGATTTTGATGTGAAAGGGATTAGGCGGGTCCACATAGAGCAAGCAGCCTCGCGAGGCATTTGCTGCGCGAAGCAGCTCGGTTAGTGTGGACGTGCCTCGGCCGAGGCAAGCGCGGTTTTTTTATTAAGTCTGTCTGTACCAAAGCGTATAAAATTAATTTATTTGACAACAAGAAATTCATCCGCATAGCTCTCAATGGGAAAAGTGCCCAGAATAGCAATGTCGATTCGGTCACGTGAAAAGTCATAAACGTAGATACCAATAATAAAATATTGATATATATAAACATTATTTTTTGTATAAATGCGGAAGAATCTTTTTACAAAATTTCATAAGATATACAGCAAGTTATAAGCTTGTTATGTTACCTGATTGTTCACACAAACACATGGTCACCGGCCCATTCAGGCGACTAAGAGGTTCTTTTGTTACCGCACCCAGCTGTGCGTGGGGTCTAATGCCTGTAATGGCCTGCCGTGAGCTATGTTGTACCAAGTGTCGGTGGTGTCCAACTTGTGACCTTCTTTAAATATTTTTGGGAATTTTATTTATTTATTTAAAATTTCAGTAACAACACCTTAACAGCTAACGCCAATGCGATGCTATTACGTACACACATGCCCATATTATTAATTACGCTTACACAAAATTATTATAAATGAATACAAATAAACATCAATTAAAAAAAGACACTCATATTTAGGGTCAGTGGAAATAAATAAAATTAAATGCTCTGCGTATTCTCAATGCATTTAAGTGCTACTTGAGTGAACTTCAGCAGGCTGCAGTCAAACACATCTATTTCAGTAGAAATAATATTCAGCATAATAATATTTTGTAAATATATCTTAGTGTAAAAATTATTGGAATCGATTCAGTTACTGATTCTGGACAAACTATATTCAGGTTTTGCATAAACTAAAAACCATAAACCTTCTGTCTCATGACGGCTAAACTTATAATTATTAACATACAAAAATAACTTAGATAGGGTAAAAGCGCCAGGGTCCATCCCCTGGCACTTCCCCCTTAAATACCCATTACCCCTACTTTTAATTTGTTTTAGTTTAGTACCAGCTCGAACCTGCCACAGGCACAGACCTGTACTTATAAATCGATCAGGTACTTGTTCAAAGATTTTACTTGCATATATAATATAATATATTTTACAACTTTCACACAACGCCTTCTAGTAGCATATTAAGCAGTACTATAAGTATTAAGCAACTCTTAACATACATAGATGTATTCTAAAACACGTACGTATTATGGGTAAATTACACCCAGATATAGAACAAATGATCGTGCTAATCACACAATCATTTGTCTTGGGTGAGAATCGAACCAACGGTCTCCGACATAGCAGTCAGGGCCATTAACTGCTAGACCAACAGGTCAGTAAACTAGAACAACAGCAGTATTTCTTAAGATTAACTGGTTAACAATCACCAAGCTTGCTAAGGAATCACCGTCATTCATATAATCACTTTAATTAATTGCTAGAAAACATCCTTTGAAATAAAAAAAAACACCACAACCAAATCGACTGTTCCTAGGTGTTTACCTAGGAACAGTCGATTTAAAAAAAAGGTAATTTTCAGATTCGCGAGTTTTCGCGAATCTGAAAATTACCTTTTTTTTTTGTTTTTAAGCTTAAACTTAATCAATAAAAAAATTAAAAAATTCTTAAACTCAACCTAAGTAAGAAATCTTTTATATACAGTTATAGTCATTAATGACAAAGTTATTCATAAAATAAACTTTCTCACTTCCGATAGTTTACCATGGGAAATTCAAAAATGGATTTCACATTTGAATGAAATTCACATTAATTTAAGAGCTATGGTGCCACAAACAGACTCACCCACATCACAGTTAAACTTATAGCAACCCATATTTTGCGTCGAGGGTAAAAAGAAAAACAATATCACATATTTTTAATAATTCAAGTTAATAGGAACTATTCTACTGAATCAGTAGTCATATGAATAATAAGTAATGTTTTTTTTTACAATTACATTATCATAAATATTTTTTGATTATGGAAAAGAACAATCAAGGTAGAACTACACTGCTAACACGTGTGCTACACACGCCGATCTGGGCGCGTCGGTCTCCATACATTTTTTATGGAAACTAGACTTGTAGAGCTACGTCGTTCTACGTACAAATCAGGCGTGTTACACGTGTGCGTCGGTCTAATGTAGTTCTGGCTTCATTCCTGCACAAAACGCAAACTGTTGCATATGATTTTCTTCCTAAATAAAAAGGGTCGAACATGTCGACGCCCCCGGGCAAAAAGTAGGTAATTCCGAAAATTTGTTCTTCGATTACCAACTTTATTACTAGACAGTAAGTCGGTAAATCGAAAAACAAATTTATGCGAATACCGACTTATTGCTCGGGGACGTCAATGTGTGTACTGCGGGTACTACGGCTACATTGATTAGCAAGTTAGTGATTGTGAAGCCCCAATTCCGTGACAAACTCTCCATCTTCCGTCACCACCACACGCGACTTGCAACCTCCAGCTTTCTTGGAGCAGTACCATCGAAGTTTGCTGTTCATCTGGACATAGGTGTTCGTATTGTAGATGAGGATTGTGCCTCCACGTTTGCTGGGCATAAACTGCAGTACCGGCACCTCTATTAAAAAAAAAAATGATGGTTACTATATGCAAAGTAGTACTTACTTTAAGATTTTACAAAGTAAGTAACAATTTAAAAATGGTAGGTATTTGTGTAAAATATGTTTCAGTTAATGCAGTTTGGATTCATTTATTGGCTACAGGTACAAAAAAAGGTTTTTGTAGGAACATGACCTAAACTATAATACCCATCTTACTTTCCTTCTGAGAGTGAACTGAAAAATTCGCGTCAGAAGTTTTCATTCAACTGAGCCAGGGTTATTTAAATTTTATGTGTGTATGCTACCGTTTTGAAAAAAATAATGATCTATAAATAAACACATTGTTTCATTTTTAGAGGACGGAAAATATTTGTGATTTCGCCAGTGTTTCTATTTTATTAATCGTACATTTATAGAAAAAAGGGGCCAATACTTTATAATTACTGGTGAATTATCGCTGGTAGATGATTGTGTTCGCCTATTTCTGTGACGAAATGGCCTTCTTCTGTGATAACCACGCGCTTCTTGCAACCACGGAACTTCTTGGAGCAGTACCATCGAACTTTGCTGGAAGTCTGGACGTAACTGTTATTCTTGTAGATGAGGATCTTGCCTCCGCGCTTGCTGGGCACGAATTGCAGGACTTCTTGAAATATAAGACAAGTTGTTTCATAGTTTCATGAAATATAAGTTGATTTGTTTAATAGTTGAGCTGATCAAATTATGACAAATCAAATAGCCGATTTAGGTACCGGGTTTGGAATTAAGTTGATAGTATTTAAATAAAAGAATTTACTTACAAAATAACTGCTTATTTTAACAAATCTGCATTAATTCTTACTATCAGCGGGATCGCAGTTAAGCACTAATTTATAACATTAAAACAATATTAATACGTTGGTCTCATAATAAACATAAAATTGTATTTCATTATAACAATATTGCTCAATATACTTAAAATTTACGGACGTTGTCCAGTAAATTACTACAATTAAAACATTACACTATAAGGTATTTTTTATTTTTTTTCTTTTCTTTACTAACTAAAATTTTCCCCCATATTGTGGGTGCATTCACAAACATGTAAAATCACATACACAAGACGCCCAGAGCCGCTACCACTACCTATAGGCTATACAAATATTTGTTCCGTGCGGGAGTCGAACGTGCGACAGGCAGCACCGCAGCCAATCATTCAAGCACTACGCTTAACCGTGCCTTCAAACGTAGTAGTGTTACAGGTAGTGAAATAAATACATTTTAGAGCCATTGATATATTCTCGTAAAAGAAGAAACGTTACGCGTTCACATAGCAATCAGAAAACCTGGACTCGGAACTCACACATCATCATCATCTACACTACCTATAATCACTGATAGACAAGGACAGAGATAAGAGCTGGCGCTGGAGTGCGAGCGAAATAGCGTTAGCCGCAGAATGTTTGTAACCGTCGCGACCGATGTAACGCCGATTGCGACTGAGTGAAATTAGGACAAACAGTCGTGATTTCAGAGGTCCACGCGCTAGATGCGAGTCACCTATCTTCCGCTGTTTAGATTATAATATTTAGGGCAGTCTTTTAGCTATCAATGCCCTTTTATCTAAATGAATATGTTCACCAATTTCCTTGATAAACTTCCTGTCTTTTGAAAGTATTATCTTCGATTTGCAGCCATGAGCATTCTTGACGCAGTACCATCTAGTCTCCTGAGTGGTCTGATAATATCTGTGACCCTTGTAGACGAGGATCGTACCTCCACGTTGGCTAGGTACAAATTGCAGCATTTGTAAATCTAAATAAAAAAAAGTAAAAAAAAAAAATAAGCATGTTGTTAAATGATTTCAGATTTCACAGGTTTTTTTTTTAAATAAATACGCTTCATTTAATGCAGTTTAAATTCATTTATTTGATGAACTTTTCTTTGTTTTTTATATTTTATATTCTGTCGCTCTAGTTATATGGTCTACTGTAACTGAAAGAACACGCTAAAGGAGCCCTTATACAATTTATGATTTAGGTAGGGACAAAAAAAGTTTTAACAAAATCTATAAAGAAAAGAAAAAAGAAAGAAGAAAAACTATTTATTTGGCGACAATCAACAACAACAAATAAAATAAAATAAATAAAAACAACAATACAACAACATTATATGTGTCAATTCTTTCAAGTATAACAGAAAAAAAAACAAAAAATGTTTTTATTTTGAACAAAATATTTTATGCTGTTACTGTACCTAACTGCATAATCATCGCAAATCATTGTGCTCGCCTATTTCTTTCAATAACTCTAGATTATTGTTACGACCAGACGCGACTTGCAAACCTCGACCCTTCTTAAAGCAGAAGGTACCACCGAATTTCGCTGATCAGGGCCTCAAGTCTGCTATTACAATAGTGTCAGAAAGATGAACTGAAAAATCAATGACAGTGATTTCATAATTGTTGATTTCGACAAGTTTGGTACTAATATAATGGCGACTCCAATGATCAACCACCGACACTCCATTGAGGGAAATGGCATAGAATGGTAATCTCGTACTTACCTACATAATAACAAATGAAGGTCTGGCTTATTTCATAACAAAAACCAAACACTGATACAATAACAACAAAAAAACACTGAAAACGCCGCCCGCGGCCGCTCTAAATAAACAGTAAGCAGTAATGTCACTTTGACAGCTGAAAAATCACAGACCGACCAATGATCGGATTTGCAGATTACGAACTTTTAGCAAAATGACAATGGAATCATGTTGGAATGACGAATTTATAAAAATAGCAGACTTGGGCCCCAGGCTGACGGAGCAATGGTGTCCCAGTGGTAATAACCCTGACCTACGGTGCGTTCAAACACATTACTTTGTGTAATTTATTTCACCACCACTGCTCTCAAAACAGTGAGCGAAAACGTCGCGAGGAAACCGACATGTCCTTAAACATTCGAAGACGTGTGACATCCACCACCGCACTGGGTTCGCGTGGTGAATTGCGGCCCATTCCTTTGCCTGGAGAGGAGGCAGAGTCCCAATAATGGTAACACTATAAGGCTCATTATGTCTATACTTAAGTATAGGGATAACTTATGTAGTTACAATTAGATATAGTTAAATAGGACATACCTTTAGGTGTATCCTAGTTATCTATATTATTTAATTACTTTATATCGTATGATACGCTTAAGGTTAGAAGATACTTGTGATTGCTTTTTGTTTTCAACAAAATATGTCTTCGGGGCAGGATGTTTATGTTCACCGATCGCCTGTACGAGCTTCCCTTCAAGAACTTTTATGCTCGACCTGCAGCCCTGGCTGTACTTGACGCAATACCATCGAGTCGGGCAGCCCGTGTTATTGTATCTGTGACCCTGGTACACGACGACCGTCCCTCCACGCTGACTGGTGAGAAACTGCAGCACTGGCTCCTCTAAATAAAAATAAAAATTATTAACCTGTCCATATTGGTCACTGCTGGGACTTGATCTCCCATTCTTTCCTTTGTTCTTTGTATAATTTAGTGTGATTGTAAACTCCAATAAAAAGTTGGGATTTACAATCTTTATTTTTTTTTATATCTATAAGTAAATTACCTCTTACCTTTTTTTAAGCTATTTATTCAATCAATGAGATAATAATAGTTTTGTTAAGAAAAAATGCAACTTATATAGGGTGACTGGTAATTAGTGAACGATACTTAAACACGTGATTGTAGTCATGATAACAAACAACTTTTACTAAGGGACCAAATTTGAAATTATGAAAAACATCTGCTGGTTCGTACTTTTATGTGCAACCGGTCAAAATGTACTGAACTTGTCTGATTTTTTTCACCCTATATGTACTCGTATATGAAATTAATAAAGGGAATATTAATAATAATAGCCGTAGTATAACTTTCCACTCCAGGGGCGTAGCTACCGCCGTATCTGCCTTATCAATATACGGGGCCCCCGCTACAGGGGCCCCGACCTAGGCAAAAATTCGCAACATGTTATTCACAATCGTATCGTAGGGTAAACCAAACATTTGAAAAAAAACGTGCCATTTTTTTTTATACGGGGCTCCTGTGGGACTAACTATGCCAGTGCTCCACTCTTCAAGTACTTCAGGAAATGTTGGCCTCTTGTTGCTACGTCATTTCGTGAGCGGCCGTTTTTGGGCACCATTTATTGTGTATGATAAGTCATCTGCTGGTTTTTCCGATGTATATTTACAACAGTGTTCAGATTGAAGCTCTTAACATATTTCTTGGTAACTAGTCCAGTTAAACCTCCCAAAACTATAGCACCATACTTTAATTTTCCATAAAGGTATCACAACTTTCACACCAACCAAAGGATATCCTCGGTTGCATTAGCATACAGCGATAATCATCGGTTGGTGCCAAGTTCCATGAAAATGGCTTGATCCAGAAAGCAGCACTTCTGAAATTCCTTTCTCTGAAGGCCTGACCACCGCTAGCTTGGACCCTGTTCTTGATGCCGCTGGGCAACATTTTTTTATATTTTTAAACGATTTCTTACGCGCTTTTGTTAAAAAAAATGTTACATAAAAATATGTACTTAAAAAAATAAAGGGTATAATAATATCTTTATTACAATAAAAATAGAATCTACAGAAAACCCTCCATACATATTTTTACATATAAAGTACATGTATACTTAAGATATTATAGGAGTGCGTTGGCTTTCGTACCAGGGTTGCTCTGTATTACGAATGCCGTCATCACCTTCCTCTAGATCCACTAGAATATTTTTTAATATAATCGTTTACATATGATCTTTATTATATTAAAATCTAACATTAATTTAATATGTAATTTATTAAAAAACTATAACAAATCTAATTAACAGCTATTATAATTTTAGTATACATAAAACTTTTTTTTATAATTATAATTCATATTTTATCAAAGTCCAAAAAAAAAATATATTAGAAAACCAACCCAATAAAAAGCCTGATTTCTCAACAGTCAGTTAAATGTTATGTGAATAATAATTATGGCGTTTTGACATATTTTTTTTATACAAAAACTACAATTTTTATTCCCGAGTTAAAAGATATCTGGCTATTGAAAAATCAGCCCGAAGCAGACTAATTAAAATTAAAAGCATAAGCAAAAGCTATCTAATCATAATGTCAATGTGTCATAATGTCTACGAGGCTTAAAAATGATTATGTTCACCAATTTCCTTAACAAATTCCCTATTCATTGTAATTATTACCCTTGACCTGCATCCTTGGCTGTTCTTACAACAGTACCACCTCGTCTGACTGCCCATATTGTTGTATCTTTTTCCATTGTACAGAAGAATTGTACCTCCTCGCTGGCTGGTTTCAAATTGCAGTAATGGCACCTCTAAAAAATAACAAGTAACAATTAGCTTGCAAAGATATGTACTGGAAGTATTTAACGACTAATATTTTTTTAAATCTCTAGGGGTTTTTGTCACCGCGCAGGTTCCCTGAAGTTTAAAACTCGTAGGGATATTCTGAAATAGATAGTTAAGTACATATTAACTGAAACATAAACACATTGTTGTTACTGTGTCCTATACAGGTAGATTATTTAGTTAGACGTGAAACCTTTTAATAATTATGATTACTACCTGAAAATATATAAAAATAACGCTCTGTATAAATACATCTCACAAATCTCACATTGTTTAATGAATGAAACTCTTTTTCACCGCCTTCAATGGGTTGAATTTCGAAAAATCCATTCCTACTCTTCGTCTACAACTTAAAAACAACACCTGTAAAAAAATAGCTTTCTAGGTTCAAGGGTTTACGCTTGCGGGCTTGCGGACAACGAGCAATGTGTAAATCGCCGTCCGGTAACCGACAGAGCTGAGCCCGAGTACTCGACGGGGCGCGGCTCGTAGTATTCTACGCGCGCTTCAAAGAGATGAAGAGATCTTTTCCTCGACGTAGATCCAAACAACCAAGAAGTCGAGTTCCTCCTTCACTAGATTTAAAGGACATATTTTTTTTTGTAATCGGTATTAGAAATCATCATACCCAGGCTACAAATGAACAGTTTTTAAACGAAAAAACAGAAGAAAATTCTTGTAAGCTCTCTCCCGGCACCATTTCCCCAGCTGAAAGAAGAATAAATTGATGCAGCACATACAATGCTGCAATTAACACTATTACGATCAGATTCATTTATTTGGTAAAATTATCAACTTTTACGTCAAGATTACAAAACACCCATTATATAGACATAACATAGACAAAGATGACGTACATTAAATACACACTTCATAGACGCGTATCCGTCATTATACGCTTATTATAGGCCTGCTCAAAACTGACGAACAAAACTAAGGCCGTGTTTACGGAGACGCGGCGCGTTGCGCGGCGCGTTGGGCGGTCCGTCGTATATTGCCATATGCTCCTGCAATGGAAACACGGCCTATGACTCTACCGACGGAACGGCAACATCGTGCGTCTTTGCCACTTGACAAATACGCGTATATGAAGCTACGCGGCCTTGGATTCTGATATACTCAGTCGCAGAAATATATACAAAATATTGTATAGTAATGTTTTTAAATTCCTTACAGCTACAATACTTTACGAGATAGCCCCAACATAAGTGTATTTCATAACTTACTGGGGTTACCTCTAATTCGGTAATACCTACATTGTGAAAGCGTTAAGGTAGCCCGCGAAACTGAAATTTTCCTAAGATTTTTGGAGGTAAGAGTCAAGTCGTATGTTCATTAACCTTTTAACCGCCTACGTCGGATATATCCGACCAATACTCCAGCGTATATTCCGCCAGGGCCGCATATTCACGAACAAGTACTGCATCTCGTTAGCTGCTTCTCGTAAGCTCTTCTGTCGCCTATAGGGTTTAAAGAGCTAAACGAGATGTTAAGGTCGAGTCGCGAACATACGACGCTGGCGAATAGGACATGAAAACACTCGTCGGATCAAACCGATGTAAGCGGTTAAAGGGTTAAAAAGTGATTCACAGATGTAAGGGCGTCTTCAATTTGGCACTGAAGCCGCGCTGCCGTCGATTGGCACGTCACGCCTAGTTTGTAGGCTCCCTAAGATTTATATAAGTACTTACGGAAGGATAGTCATTAAAATCATCCATACGATTCTCTCAGTACCTACGTCGTACCCTAAAGAAAAAATATACGCGGGCTACCTTTGAGCATCCTTCTTAAAGCTAAGTGTCCACTGGCAAATAACTTCCGCCCTTTCTTGCAGATTGATGACTGTTGTCACTGATTGCAATTGTTCTATTTGTAACTCGTTTTTAGAAGTATGTAGACGATCAGACTGGCTAAAGTAGCGTCTTCTTTCATGGGGTACTGTTTAGAATGTTACAATAAAATACCTCCTCACATATTAGAACTCAATGAAACAAAATTTTAATCTTGTATTAAACGCACACTATGTACACGGGCATATTATAGCTTGGATGATTATATTCAAGATAAAAATGCTTGGGTTAATGCTGGTCCAGCTCCACTACCAGCAGGGCGTACAAATTGATTGGAAAATACTTTTTTATCTTTTTATTTAATATTAAATTATTATTGTATAATGTAGAAGCATTTATTTTCAAAGTTTGTAAATGTGAGTACCATGGAGCAATTTACGGTTTTTGGATATTGGACTTGTTTGACATAAATGAGCATGGTGGTTGAGAGTTTGTCATGCTCACTCAAATGTCTCACTGATGGTGGCGCGTGTGTTGGATCATTCGGTTCCCTTCAAAATGGTTGAGCTGAGTGGTGCTGATATGCGCGTCATGTCCGTGAACGGGCGCTGTCAGTTGAGACTGGTCATCTCTTAGCTGCCAGTGGTTTATTTTAATATCTTTATTTAGAATGCCTTTTTTTTGTCTTTACTTTATTTTATTGACATTGTTCTCACATAATAGCAGCGACAAGAAACATGTAACAGAGATATTTGTTATACATAAAATGATTGAAAAGAGTATCCATGGAGTTTCTTGCACATTCTTCTCCATAGAGATCTACGCTTTGGAATGTGCAATTAGCATCATTTTTTTTCTGACAGACTGACACCTTGACCTTTCAAAAGTGCCTGTAAATGGTTTATTTGAAATAAATGCTTTTGAGTTTGAGTTTTGAGTTTGAGTTAACTTCCTACAAGGCTTTGTAGAACCGTTTCGACAGAAATAGCATGCAAATTACTTGAGCAAGAGTGGTCAAACAACCTCGCCTAAGCGCTACCATTACGACCGATCTTGTATGTCTCACATCCATCGGATTCCCACAATCATCGCCAGGTCATCGATCCAACTTTAAGGTTAGAAGTCACTTGCGAAAGTCAGCTTTCGCAAATTTTATTGCTAGTGGACACTTCGCTTAATGTATAATATAGTTTCTTTTTTTTAATTATTTGACAATACTAAATTGAATATCATTAAACCTGTAATATCCGAAAACAGTGTTAAACACGCACATTTATATAAAATATTTGTTAGTAATATAAGTCAGTTTTAGTAGTATAGGTAAGTATAAAAGAACGATCATTAGATACAGTCGCAATTAAATACAATCAGATGACGAAATTTCGCTAAAATTAATTCCTCTACCTATAAGGTAGAAGATTTCTTCATACCGATTCACCTCAATGAATTCCTGAGTATATACTCATCATCAGCTGCCTTTTCCAAACTATAATAGGAATAGAGTTGACTTCCAGACTAACCTGTAAAAACTGAATAGGTACTAGTACCTACATTTACATGGAGCACGAGCAACTGCGTTACTGAGCTCCTACATCATCCAGTTTCTTCCTTAAAGAGATATTAAGGAGAATCCGATTTTGATTTAAAGTGCTTGTCCAGACTGGCAACGTGGGGCGGGAAGTGGCGTGGTTTGTGTTGGAGTTTGAGATACCCGCTCCCGCTCGGATTGCCACACGCCGCCCGTGCACGAACTGTGGCCACTTGTATGAACAAGCTATGGTGTGAGTGGCCCACGCGCGTCCCGCGTCAAGCAGCCCGCGACCCCTGGCCCTCTATGGACACTAGAAAGAAATTCTTTGAGTTCACCGCGCCGCCGCACCCGCAATTTGCTGTCTGGCCGAGCACTGAAAATTCGGAACTTCTAATAAGATTTTGCAACTTCAATTTTGATTTTTAATCGCAAGTTATAACGGAGGTCGATACACAGCGGCTGTGGCAGCCTAGAGCACGTACAAACCAGTTAATACTTGTCATACGGCAAACCTTCCTCCAAGGTTTTAGTAGCGTGTTGTTTGACGTTTCTACCTTCTCTCCGTTTGCAAATTCGGTTCCGATATAATGCTTCTGTAATATTCCTGTTTAGTATCACCGGTGGTGTTAGGCAGAAACAGAGTGATGGAGGAGATAGTAACGCAAAAATAAATTAGGTAAAAAACAACATTGGTCAATTTCAAGGAACCGACAGCATTTTTGTGACCTTTGCTGTGTCCTCGCTGGGCAAAGACCTTATCCATATGTTAGCAGTTCTCTTAAAAGTTTATCGAAGGTGGATGGTTGTGGTCACTTAATTCTTCGATAAATACCCCACCTT
Source organism: Leucania comma (assembly GCA_958295575.1). Lineage (NCBI taxonomy): Eukaryota > Metazoa > Arthropoda > Insecta > Lepidoptera > Noctuidae > Leucania > Leucania comma. The sequence goes on from OY282473.1 coordinate 20,313,178, forward strand.
CTGGGACTAGTAACTTCGCTTTGCAGCCTGAATTGCCTTTGCAGCAGTACCATCTATTCTTACTAGTCTTGCGGCCAAATCTGTTTCCTTTGTAGACCAGGATAGTACCACCACGACTGCTTGGAAGAAACTGCAGCTCTGAAAATAAATAATAGTTTTGGAGTTAGGTGGAAATGAGTGGACTGTATATAAGCTCTGGTATATTGTCGTTTAACAAAGTATTCTAAAAATGCATCGACCCGGACAAACGATACTAATTTCTAATCGGATTCAAGAGGTGTAGTCCGTCGCGGAAGTGTCCGTAGAAGCGGATGTCGGCGGGGCGCCGGACAGCCCGTGTCACCGCCCACGTCTTCGTTCTCCGCTGCTGGTGACGTACTCGTATGCTCACGCAACGTATGGTTTTTGGGTTCAATTCCCAACAGTTACAATACTTGCTACAAATCACACTAATGAGGGAGTTTGTGTGTATGTGTGTGCCCATATACACAAGTTTGTGATTGCTTCACTTTTTTTGATAGGGTCTTATCTAGTTAGCTAAACCTAGTTATTTATTATTTTATTGCCAGTCAGACTGGCTGGTAATTTCTTTTGGCTTCAGATTTAAAATTTAAATAATGTGTCCGGAGTCGGTCTGGTTGTCTGCTATGATGTCATGAGAGTCAGTGAGTGCCAGTTTTAGAAGCAGTTCTCATACTATGTATTATTGCAACAGTGCTCTTAGGCCTTCCGAAATCTGTGGTTGGCGCCTTTCTACTGCACCTGTCTCTGCAGGCCCTTAATCAACTGTGATCATGAACTTTTCTAATTTAGTAATCAACCATCAGAGCCTTAGTTCGTTTTAAAATTACCCACTTCACTGATTAATTTCATAAAAAAATTAATGGCCGTTTACAGATGCAAACATCTATTATATATTATACAAAAAATAATAATAATACAAACTATTTATAATAATACACTTACTTTAGAATATATTAAATTGATTTTTGATAACAATAAAAGAAAGTCGGTATGCATTTAAGCGGAAGTTGCGGAATTATTTTCTCCACTAATAGCTGAATCATCTCAATAACTTCTTTCGTTACTTTATATTTATATATTTATGTATTTAAATATATTTATTATTTATTAATTATATATGTATGTTTATTTGAACTTTAAGTATCTATACTTTGTACTCATGTTTTCTGAAAACATGTTTCTTGTTATGCACCTACCACATTGTCTCTTCACCACCCTAGGTTGACTGGTAGAGAATGCCTAAGGCATTAAGTCCGCCTTTGTACGTTGTGTTGCATGAAGATTAAATAAATAAATAAATAAATAAATAAAATAAAATAAATTACATTTTTCGAAAAAAATAAAAAATATTATTATATTGATCACATATCTAAATTATATTAAAGGAACACTACAAACTAAAATGCAATAAAATTTAGGACTTGATACGACAAATTTTCCCATTGGCCGACAAATGTATACGAGGTGGTTTATGGTTGTGGTTTCCCATTTCATGAAGCACTTTTCCCATTTTGGTGACGACTCGGGCATCGCAGCCAGACAAGCTCTTGGAACAGTACCACAGGTTTTTGTTATGCATGTGATAGAAGGTGAATCTCTTGTAGAGGAGTGTGGTGCCTTTTCCACGGATACTTGGTAAATATCGTAACTTTCCATTTTCTGCGTATCAAAACAAATGGTGATGAATACAAAATGTTTACTTTTACAAGTATGTCGGTACTTACATTATTTTTCTTTCAGCTTCGAGTCGTTTTTTTTAAACTTGTTAACTCTATAAGTTAACAAGTTTCAAAAAAAAAACTTAAGAACTTTGTTAAATAAAACTTTGCTATGTTCGAAATATATGTAGAGGCTGCAGTGTTATTTAAACTCCCGATTATGCCATTTCATGTCATAATCATTCTCGTTAGTCACGCTTATTTTTATTCTCATAATTCTTCTGTTTTTTAATTGTTATTATTATTTTATTTTTTATATGCACGTGTTAGATTCTATATTATTTATGACGTGAATTTTCATTTTTCACGAATATTGTTAGTTGTATTTTATACATTGGTAACATTTATATAGTTTGAATCTAACGTTGAAATACCTACCAAGGAAAATATTGTGTTTGACGTTTGACACAAACCCAAAAAAAATCCCCACTGATCGAAACTTATATAAAGGCTGTATTCTTAGTGAGACGGCCCACTTGATGTCCAGTCCTAGACCATTACTGACGTAATTTGTTCAATATTGTATATTATTATTGCCACGGATATCGATATCTATGATTATTGCTAATAGTTGTGTTGAGATGAGAATGTTGAGATGGATGTGTGGTGTGACGAGAATGGATAAAGTGAGAAATGAGTATATTAGAGGAAGTTTGAAAGTGGCGCCAGTGACTGAAAAGTTGAAAGGAAATCGTTTGTCTTGGTATGGTCATGTGAAGAGGAGGGATGAAACACATGTTACTAAAAGAGTTCTGAGTTTACAAGTAGATGGATGGAGAGGAAGAGGGAGGCCGAAGAAGAGATGGATGGATTGTGTGAGGAGTGATATGAAAGAAAAGGAAGTTAGTGATAGTGTGACGGCTGACAGGATAGAGTGGAAGAAAAAAACGTGTTGCGCCGACCCCAAGTAATATGGGACAAGGGCAGGAAGAAGAAGACGATATTAGAGAGTACTTTATCTTAATATTATGAAATGGCCCAAGATATAGAACATAGAATTACTTGTAGATATTGTGATAAACTATAATATTAATGATATTGTTAAATATGTCTATAAAATATTATATTTGAGTTTCCGTGGAGTTCCTTTGTTTGTTCTTCTCCTCGACGACCTAGTTTTGGAACTTGGCTTCTGTATTACAGGTTTTTTACCTAGCTCGTGAGTCAGGGCTTCAAACATTGCTGCACCAAATTTTACAAGTCAATAATAGTAGATTATGTAACTGGGGAATAAGTCTCAAGTGGCATGTTAAATTTCGAATGAAACAAAGGTTGCTATTTTTTAATCCCGAACGTAGAGAGGGATTTATATTTTTTACACAAGAAACATCTATTTTACCCTTCTTCTATAGAAAACGATCTTCTAAATTCTAAATCACACTTCACGAGGTATAAATTATTTATTCAAATTATTAGAAGGAAAAAATGTACCAAGCTTACAACTCTGATAATTTCGACTAATGCAAGGTTGGGATCGGGTAATGGAGATTTAAGCTTAAAAAGGAATAAAACTTTTTTTGAGTTATTTTTTAAAGTTTTCAACTTAACGAGGTTCGACTTTAATATGTTCTAATATTTTAACTGCACATACATTTTCTTAAAAGTATTTAATCAATTATGATTATGAAGTTTTCTAACTTGGTAACCAACCATCAATGGTTTAGTGAATTTAAAATTGCCCTTAATTTAAAACTACACTGAATATTTTATTTATAAATGAAAGGCCGTATAAAGATGCAAACTTCTATATTATTATCTTCTTACTTCAAAAATATATTGCTTACTCACCTATATAATACCTAATTATGTTAATATTACACAGTATAAAAATGATATAAAATTTAGGACTTAAAACGAAAAATTTTTCCATCGGCCGACAAATGTATATGAGGTGGTTCATGGTTGTGGTTTCCCATTTCATAAAGTAATTGACCCATCCTGGTGACGACTATAGCGTCACAGCCTGACAACCTTTTAGAGCAGTACCATCTGTTTTTATTATGCATGTGGTAGTAGGTGAATCTCTTGTAGAGGAGTGTGGTGCCTTTTCCACGGCTGCTTGGCAAGTATCTTAAAGTTTCATATCCTGTGTATCAAAATAAATGACAATGAATACAAAATAAATGTGTTTTCTTTTACATGAAAGTTACTGTACCTACCTGAATCTTTTATAGTTTACAATAAAAAGTGTACTAATATCTAATATTCACCGTTAAATTTTGATAGTTTTAATCCCGCGTAGAGTCGATTCCGTACATGTGTTTCATGTACCGAATCGACCCTCCGTATCGATTTGTAAAGATAAAATTAACAAATAAAGTACTTTTTTTCTGCAACTCGATTTAATATACGCATGTACGAAATTAATTTATTTAAGTAAACGAGTCAATTACCTTGTAGGTAGTTGACGGTCTTGCGTACTAACTACCTACAGTTCATGAGCCTCACTCAGCTGACGTTTACTTGAAGAAATTAATTTTGTACATGCGTAAATTAATTCGAGTTTAAAAAAAGTACTTGATTTTTTAATTTTCTCTTTACAAATCGACAGTGTTTCATATACCGAATCGACCCTCCGCGGGATTAAATCAACTAAAATTTAACGGTGTATAAAAATCTAGTGTTTGATATCGAACTCTTTCGAAACAACTTGTCCGATTTTTTTTTTTATTAAATATATTTTTATATTATATATTGCCCTAGATAGGGAAGTTTGGAAGGAAAAGGGGAGGCCTTTGCCCAGCAGTGGGACACACAATAAACTATAAAAAAAAATTGTAGACCGCACAGTTTTTTTCAGCTTTGAGTTGCATGGCGTTACATCTGCCACCCGGATGCGATCTGCAGTGGCCTATATGGAAAGCAATCAATAGACTGCGCACCCAAGTAGGTCGTTGCAAACACAACCTGGCAAAATGGGGGATTATAGACCCCTCCGACAACCAGTGCGAGTGCACCTGACCAAATAATGGCCCACTTACTGGAGTGTCCAAAATGTCCCTACAAAAGTACTTTGGAGGACATAAAAACTACTACTGGGCCCAAAAACTTTGAGGGAAATGGAAACCTCAATAAGAAGAAGATGGCGTTATAATAAAAAAATAAATAATAATTTATATGGTAGAACAACGTTTGTCCGGGTGAGCTAGTCTATCAATAAATCTCTCTACATCTGGTATTTAATTTATTTTTTTAAGAATTGTGGCACTTCGCGTTACCTAAACTAAATTTTTAGTGATCGAAGTCACAATTTTAGTACCAAACATTTAGAGCAGCGAATTATTGTCAGCGTTTATAATAGTGCAGACTTTTAAATGATTCCTAAATCATTGTTGATAATTCACTCGTACTAAATGACGCTATCAATAGTCAACATAGCTTAAAAACTTCTTACTTATGACCCTCGTGTTAGCTATGTTTACAAATTAATAAATGATGAATTCATAAAATAATAAACATTTAAAATAAATTTATGCTTATTATTATTGTTAGGCTCGCTTTTGACTACTATCTCACCTGATGGTAAACGATTTTGTGGTCGACGTTAGAAGTCACCTATTCACTCTTGACCTAAAGAATCCGGCAGGAAATTCCGATCCATAGTGTACGTACAATGAATGTGTTCCCAAAACGATTTGTGCTATGATGGCAGTGACAGGAGTGTAAGGGTGTGGGGTGGATCGTAACTTTTTGAATGTTTATTATTTTGACTCTTCACATTCATAGGTACAGCTTTTTGCGTAGCATATATACCGGCTTTTAAGAATTACTTTGAATATAAACCATATATTTATAATATGCCAATATCGATCATTATTTGTAGATGGTATCATATTAGATGTAGAGTTTATGCTTTGGATGATTGTTGTCAGGAAACTCTTCAATGATGGACCGATATTTATAACAATTAATCTGGTCATCATCGTCATCAGCCTTTTTAATGTTTCCACTGCTGGGACACAGGCCTCCTCTCTAAGAGAGGGAATGGGCCGTAATGCATTAATCTGGTACATTTCTTAATGACAATAATAGTATTAATGAGTAAGAATAACACAACCAGCTTTGGGACGGATATCGTTGCACAGTAGTGGCCATAGAGGCGATTGCACCTTGCGGTGGTCCTGTCGTTACTGTACCCGCGATTGCCCATCAGCTGAAGCGTGAGAGTCACTCGTTAGGCACATGAACTGACGGTTATGGATTCTTATTTCTTTCACGAGGTCTCTTGCATCATATCTATCCTTGTTCTTGGAACAGTACCAAGTGTTCTACTTATATATATGGCAATAAGTGAATTTATCGTATCATAAGGATGCCTCCTCGGAAAGGATTGTACCTACGGTAACCTCCTCTTGTCAAAACCAATATCAAGATAGATATCTAAAAACGTAACATATCTTACAGACCTAGCTGTAAGATATGTTACGTTTTTAGATATCTAATTGGGCACAAGGTTAAATAAATAAAAACTATAGTTATTTTTGTATTCATATATTTACATAGTTAAACTATGTGACTGGAATTTTAAAATTATTTACTTATATACATGTTACCATGTGCCAATGTCTAAGGTATTAAGGCCTAGCCTTTGTACCTTATTTTTACTAGTGCATAAAGTTTTCAATAAATAAACTTACCACACTCTTTGTTCATCATCTTGGCTTGAGAGACATAATATTAAGTATCCTTAATGATTCTGTGGAAAATATGATCAGTTCACAACATATCTAGAGTTTACTATAAATGGTATATTTAAGTTGTATGTTGAAAAACGTCGTGAGATACACGTGAATATTGATGATGACCGTCCTCGACTCTCTGAAGGCCACCTCGGCGGTAGTCAGTAACATTACGCACATATATAATAATGTACCTACTGTTATTTTACAAGACATAATGTGAACCGGATAAACATTTCCAATTACAGAGTACAGCAGGCAGGCGATCTTATTGCACAGGGTAATGTTATGCAGACAAACTTTGAATGGACTGAACGAAAGGAGATAGATTTCGGGTTGCCAGTGTACAAAAATCAAAAAGAATGTTAACTAGAAATAATAATACACGATGCCAATCCTACATTGTTCTAGGAACTCAGCTTCATACACATACCACTAGGAAGTCTATAGTACTGAGGAGGGTTATGATTATGCACCGGTGGAGCGGAAATGATATGGCCCTTGTCATTAAACTTAAGGCTTGCCCTGCACTTTTTCTCTGGTTTTGAGATATCCATACTTGGAACAGTATGCGTATCTCTTGTTTACACTATGATAGAAAAATGTGTAGTTCTGGTATAAAATTAAACGTTTGCCGTTAGATACTGTGATTATCTCGTTATCTGAAATTCTTAAATTATAAAGAAGATTATTTAATTAGAAAAAAAAGTTTAATAGAATATTTTTGAATACATATCACTGAGTGACATATTTCAAAACTATTTCCAATGCACACGGCAGGTTTTTAGGGCATACTGGACAGTAATAAATTAGTTTTTTGCGACTTTTTTCTTTTATTTATTTTATTACAATATGGCAAATTAAATTATGAACTAAACGCAATAAAACACGACACGACATGGCTTCGTCGGTTTCTGTTTTTTTTTTTAATCCTGCTTGATTATTTTTTTTTTTTACTCCTGATGACTTAGCTACTGTGTGAGTTTCTCGCCTAAACAATGTTCTATGACTTCGTCCCCAAAAGAAAGGGCATCCAATTTATTTTACAGAGGAAAGTTAGTGTGCGAGCCATGTGTCGTACACGGCCCTCAAGTACTGCAGTTCAGCACTATTTCATCGCTTTGCAAAAATTGTATTGTAAAGCAATAATACACTATTAGCGTTCATGGACAGCTGTACTCATTAACGATCATTCATGTTAAATTTATACCAATATTATAAGGTAGTCCAGGTTTTTTTTTAAATTGATATAAACTAGTGCTTGACTCAGATCCACCTGATGGTAAGCAGTGAATAGTGATGCAATCGTAGATGTTGAGGCGCCCTAATTTATTACTCTAGCGTAGAAGACACCTAATTATAATCGGACGGGAAGACCGCAGCAGGCAAACTGTTTCAGTCCTCCGGTGTACGCGGTATAAACGACGAGGCAAAACGCTTAGTCCGGACCGTAGAAGTTTCAACAACAGGTTATGCACAGGTCTTCTGTGGCTATCAGTGACTTTCATTCTAACATCCAAGGTGTGTGTGATCCACTCAGCAGCACATACAGATGGCTTGTTGGTTGAAGATCATGCAGGAGTCCATTGCTAGTTTTTTGTACCAAAACAATGTTTTTGTAAGAGCCGAGTAATATTAAAAAAAAAACTAGCTTCTGCCAGCGGCTTCGCCTGCATGAAAGTTGGTTTCTCCATACAAACTTCCAACCCCCGTTTCACCCCCTTACGGGTGGAGTTTCATAAAATCCTTTTAGTAGTAGTTCATAGCAGATGTTTACACTATATAAGAAACCTACCTGCCAAATTTTAAGTTTGTAGGTGTAATAGTTTCTGAAATTTCGTGATTAATCAGTGAGTGGTATTTCGCTTTTATATATATGTAGATTTGATCTGAAAGATAGGCCTCGGACATTCGGTTATTGTAATTTCAAACCACATTACGTTTCATCGAAACTAACCTTTTTGTTTGAAGTCGCGCGACACGACCTATGCCGATGCTTTACGACTGTACCCGAAGTGCCGCTGGAAGCTGGAGCAACTGCGCGACGGCGCCTGCAGGTTGACAAAGGGAACGCACGTTTTTGCGCCAAATTGCCTACGACTATACTTGTTGACTGGCAATAGCTAATAAACATCCCGTCTCATTGTTAAACTTCGAGTAAACTAGTAGTGTAAACTAGGCACCACTGGCATCTACAAGTATATGCGTACCTACCATTTTGTATGGTAAGTATTCTTTGGACAAAAAAAAAACAATTAGTAAGTAAAAGAAAACTCATATTATATTTACTTTTAACAGGAATATAATCATATACTACACATATACTTAAATATGTTCATTTATATCTATTGAGTATTTATTGTTTCAATCATTAGGCGCTCTGCACATGGAGCAACTATTGCAGCAACTGGCAACTAGCTGTTTACATATATTTCAATTGGACTGCGCACACATAGCAGCTCGAGTTTCGAGTTCCGGTGATCGTCAATAGTTTTCAGTTGCTGTAATCGATGAATAAGTTAGTTCCTAATTGCCGCAACTAGCAACTGTTAAATATTAATCCGGTTTTTAAAGTTGCCGGTTTTCTCAACCGTCAATCGCAACGCATTGGGCAATTTCACACCCTCTCTTCCTCTCTTTGTGCCAAGCAATGCCAGTGTCGTTATGAAAGTTGCTCGCAGCTTGCCATAAATTCCGGCAATCGTAAGGCGTCACGTATTATCGGTCGCGTAACGCCAGAACCGACAATTAAATAATAAAACATTCGACCTTTCACTCTTAAGCGATGATGCATTAATGCGTCGAGCGTAAAGTATAGTATAGACTCGCTCAACGCATTTTCCGTCAGATATGAACCAATCCTAAACGTTATAGCAACTATCAACTTCTTACACGAAACTTTTAAAAAGTTGATAGTTGCCTCAACTTAAGTTGCTCCATGTGCAAAGCCCCTAAAATAATTGAATATACAACACGGATCTGAACTCGCGATACCACGAAGATGGCGAGACAACTTAAATATATTCTTTAGGAATTACTTAACAAGTCGCGCGGCACTTTGCGACTAATGCCTTAACTGTTGATAGAGACTGCCGACTGGCATCTCTTAGCTGCCAGTGGCTATTTTAATATGTATATAATTTATTTTCTTTTTACTTTATTTACATAGTTCTCACATAATAGCGACAAGAAACATGTAACCGAGATATTTGCATTGTTTACACAACATAGTTAAAAAGATTATTCATGGAGTTTCTTGCACAACTTCTCCATAGAGATCTATGCTTTGGAATGTGCAATTAGTACTTTTTTTTACTACCTGACCTCTTGACAATTCAAAAGTGGCTGTAAATGGTTTATTTAAATCATCATTTCAGCCAAAAGACATCCACTGTCGGACATAGGCCTCCCCCAAGTCTCTAACAACATTCCTGTGCGTTTCGCATCCATCAGATTCCCGTAACCCTTACCAGGTCATTGGTCCACCTTTTAGTAGGCCTTCCAACGCTACGTCTTCCGGTACGTAGTCGCATTTCCAGAACCTTTCGGCCCAACCGCCATCCGTTCTGCGAGCAATGTGCCCTGCCCGTTAAATTATTAATATTGTATTATTATCTTCTATACTTATAATAAATCTGTAGAAGTAAAAATTCTGTACATTGAAAGATCAAAAAAATAAATGGCAGGGGGTGTTACTAGACCGATGCCGAACCCAAAAATTTTGTCTGTCTGTCTGTCTGTCTGTCTGTTTGTTCAGGCATCACGCAAAAACTACCGGTTCGATTACGATGAAACTTGGTATAATTATTCTTTAATATCCTGGGCACCACACTGGGTACTTTTTATTTTGGAAAAGTACATACAATAAAAAACGAACTTAATTTTGCGGTTCGATCCCTAGACCCGATTACGGTACCAACCGCAAATAATAAATTTGTCGCAGGTTACGTCACCCATTTCTATTGTAATTAGCCACAAAAGGCCCGCGCCGAGACAGAAGTATTAATACCGGTAAGTATGCTCGATAGATAACGTTCTACACAAATGGCATTTTACACAAAAAACTCATTGATAAGTTTCGTCATTGACGCGAACGAAGTTGCGGGCACAGCTAGTTTGAAATAAATTCTTTGATTCTTGACTATGCTGGATCTTCTCTCTCTTTCTCTGCTGTCTCCTTAGTGCAGATAGTATGCATAAAACATGTTCCTCTTAGTCTATCTTCATATACCGTCCATTAGGATGTTTATAGAACATAGGAGGGGGGTGATTGTGCTCCGTAGAGGCGCTAATGATATGACCTCTTTTACTCATCTTAAGTCTTGCCTGACATTTTAGCTTGACGTACTTGGAGCAATATGCGTTAGTCTTTTTCATCCCCTTAAAAGAATATGTATAGTTCTGATACAAGACAACAGTTTTGCCGGTAGATACTGTGATTATCTCGTAATCTGAAAGGAAGAAAGAGGTTAGAACAACAAAAAGAAAATCTATAATACTTAAGTGATTTTAACAGAGGCTGTGGGCCAAGCGAAAACGTTGCAATTTTGTATATTTATTTTATTTTTCCCCATTTAAAGAAAGCTTACAGACTAACAACATTACAACTACAGTAATAAGTAACTAAATTCCTAATTATAAGGTACCACAGACAGCAAAATTTGGAATAATACCTTAAACCGTTAATCATTTTAAACAAACATTAACAATACACGAAAAAAGGGTAGGTTTAAAGAATTTATTCCTCATAAAGAACATGTTACTTGGCAATGTATCTCATTAGATACATTACATCTATTTTTATATCATTAATACTCGTCATCAAAAGAGAAAATTAACAAAAATAAAACTAATCTAATTCATTTTTTTTTTCCCAAGAAAAGGGTTAAAATGAGTTTACATTATTATGACAATCTTGTTATTTTATGTCAGATGGGTTTCTTAAATTAATTAGTTTTTAAAATATATCTTTCTTTTTTTTCTTTCATTTTTTTTTTTTTTTTTGTAAGGGCAGGTCACTTTTTTCATATTTAATTACTTTTTAGAAGGGTTTAAATACATCGGGCAGGGTAGAGCCATCAAAATTCGAGTACATACTTTTTTGACTATAATGTACCAAAATAATGAAAACAACTTTTATTAATAAGCGATTAATAAAATTTTCGTAAAAGTAGCACCAACTTTTGCCTTATAAAATGATATAGACAATCAGAATTAGGTTGATGTCGATGCAATAATTTAATTAAGTTCAATATATCATATATCATAAAGTGGAATGTATGATTAGAATATACCATTTTATTGACTTAATAATAAATAAAAACAAAATAAACTAAAAATATTCAGTACAGCGCCATATCGTGAAAATATGGCCAAGCTTGGGCTCGTAGCTTTCACCTAAATGTTACACACATTATACATATTTCTTTTCAAATTCATAAGCATTGTAAAGCGGGCTACTGCATTTCGGTTAAGACTGCCAATCAATTGACAAAACTAGACAAAGACGCTATTTCATTTCATTGCGTTTTTGCACGGCCAGATTGGCAGCGCGCGTTTTGCCTGTCCGCAGTCGAGCCATCATAACAACAGTCATGGTTAGCTCGAACTAGTTTGGAGTTACCCACTCCCGCGCGGGCTGCGGCTCGCCGCCCGCGCACTCACTGCGGCCACTTGTATGAACGAGCTACGGCGTGAATTGCCCGCGCGCGTCCCGAGCCGCTTCCCGCGTCCGTATTACACTCGCCCGCCCCGCACCCGCGTTTGCTGTCTGGCCTAACACTAAAGTGGTAATGTAACGGATTTCATAGTCAGATGTGTAAAGAAAAATCCATTAACTTAGAGCGCGCAGCCTCGCGAGTCATTTGCTGCGCGAAGCAGCTCGGTTAGTGTAGTACATGGATGGACCGAGGCCAAACAAAAAAAAAAACCGCTTTGCCTCGGCCGAGGCACCACACTAACCGGGCTGCTTCGCGCGGCAAATACTTCGTGGACCCGCCTATCGGATAGTTGAATAACCTCAAGAGTCGTTGCCTTAAACCCTTACATAATAGCCCATTTGGTCCTGATAATACACAGGATATGGATGATTATGTTCAGTGTAAGCCGAAATAATTTGATTCTGCTGGTCAAACTTCAACCGCGCCGGACATTTCTGATGAGCATACTTTGAACAGTACGCGTTGGTCTTGCCACCCTTGAACGAATACGTGTAGTTTTGATACATGATCATTTTCTTTCCTGTTGAGAGGGTCACAATCTCGTAGTCTGTAAAGAAGAGACAGTCATTTTTAGTCGCAGAGATGATGTTGACTTCATTGATGGCACGATTGGTGTGATGGATGGGATATGGACTGTTGCACTGCGTGTAGCGGTATTCCTACGATCTATGTTTTGAGTGTGTGAATTTTCATGGTGATTTTCAACCTCAAAAAAAATGCGGTCAAGTGCTAGTCGGACTCGCGCCCCGAGGGTTCTGAGTGCGAACGAGTAGGAGTTTTTATCTATTATTTAATAATAATATAATATCACACACACTATCACACAACATCGTCTAGTCCCAAGCTAAGAGCTTGTGTTATGGGTACTAGACAACTGATAAACATACTTATATATCTCTAAATACATTCATATTATAGATAAATTACACATCTTTAACTATATAGTTTTACTCTAAGTGAAACTACTTCGGTCAAGAACAAAGACTATATTAATTACAAATCACAATGATGAATGAAAATTATATCTGGTGGGCTACTTACTGCCCGATAGATGATTTCGGGTTTGTTCTATATATTCCAATCGCGCCGCGAATCTTACTTGCGCGATGCAGGATTAGTTCTTTTTTGTGACGACATGGATGTCGCTACAACTGTCTTACACGAAGGTTACTTTAAAACTGGGCTGATAATGTCTCTATTTTCATTTATGGGGAACACTGTTCGTGCTAACATTCACATGATCCCTTGCCCCACTCGTTCGCACTCCGAACCCTGGGGGGAGGGAGGGGGGAATCTGAAGTTCAAAATTTTTTTACTGTTTCATTTATTTTTATATGTATATAAATTAATTACAGAATCTTTTGATACAATCCTTGATCATTTATAAAATATTTGGGAGGAGGATGATTATGCACAGTTATGGCAGCAACGACGGCACCAGCTCGATCCAGTTTGAGTTTCGCCTGGCACTTCTTCTGAACATACCTCGAACAGTACGCTTGGGTCCTCATGGGACCTCTGAACGAAAAAGTGTAATTCTTGTACATTATCAATTGTTTTCCTGACGTTAATGTGATGAGCTTGTATCCTGGAATTAGGAAGAGCATAATTATATATTATTATTAATATATCAATTTTCATCATCATCATATTTCTTTTTTTTTATCATGCTTAGGCTCGCGTTTGACCACTGATGGTAAGCAATGATGTCGCCGAAGATGGAACACGCATGCCTAGAAGTAACGTATCCACTCTTGACTTTAAGACCCTAGGTTATAGCTATTAGAAAACACAAGACTCCGGCAGGGAATGCCACTCCTTAGCTGTGCGTATAATTAATGTGTTCCCAAAACGCTTTGTACGTATGGGTGGGATGTCTACCATAATTTCATAAAAAAGACGATAGAGGTGCACCGCTGGGTATACTCCAAGTGTCGGCGCGTCATGCATCCTGCGAATTCCTGCAGCGTTGTTCCAGGTCATCGGTCTAGCTTGGAGGAGACCTTCCAACACTGGCTTTATGGAAAGCGGTAAACACTCCAAAACTTTCGGCCTGATCAACCACATGTTCTACGTGCCACTTACCCTACTCACTGCCACTTTTGTTTGGCAATTATTTAAGTTAGTTTTTCTGCGGATATCTTCATTTCTAATTCAAACAACAAAGGAACAAAACAGTTTCGTAAAATGTGTAACAAATATCTTATTATTGTAAATAAAATAGAAGAAGATCCTGCAGTCTCACAGGAATTGTGCGTCATTCAATTCATTTATTAATTTATAAACATAGGTAACATGAAAGTCTTAAATAACAAATTCTGATGCTATGTTAGCTAATGATAGCATACAAATATATATATAAACATTTAATTAATAAGACTATTAATATTATAAATGTCTATTAAAATTATTAAAAAAAGACTTAAAATTATTAAATGTACGAATTGGTTTAAATGTGTACATTGTATAATAAATTATGTCATAAGATTTGGACGGCATAGTAAATAAAAATCCTTTATTTTTGTCTTTTTATTTTTAGTTTAAATGAAACAATAAAATTGAGTCAAGTTAACTTACTCATACTGTATGCTTAGTAACATTTAGTCGATTTCTTTCTCATGTTGGTAGCATTTGAATCGATTGTTTGTGACGTAAATTGTCGCTTTGTTGTCTGTGGACATCAATGTGACAGCTAGAAAATGCTTACCGGCCATATTTGAATTGAGTGACTTACTTGATACTCAACGTTCGAACTGAACGGATTAAATCCAATTACTTACACGTAATCTGTATTTTATTCGAGTGAACTTGCACTGATCCTTCAGTAATACAATTTAGTTGTTCGTTTTAAAGTTAAAATTATTACTAAATTAGACTTTAACCGGGTGAAAGAAAACACAGATGGCTAATACACCACTATAATCACTAAGAAGTTACTCACGAAGATACAAACGTCGAATGATTACTAAATATAAAAATTACTAATAAAAACAGACAAAAACTAGAACTAGTATTGCATAATTTGAATCATCATATAATAATTCAAATTGTACGTTCACAGTCTACAACCATTTGGTTAACAATATTTGTATGCCCAGCAAGGCAGCACACAGTGAATCGACATTTTATGATTACGGCCATAAAAAATCACCACCACCGGAAAATTATACTGATAGCAAAAAAAAAATACTTCATTTCTGGAAATCAGTAGTAAAAAGTTAAACAAAAATAAAAACACCGACTTTAGAAACAGTTATTCTTGATTCTTTATTTTACACAAAAACAGCACATACACAGACACACTGAACGATGAGTTTTCTACCAGTGGGCAAACCTTATTATTTCAAACAGTCCACTACAATTTGCTATAGCATCGTGCGGATGACAGCTGTCAGATTCATTCAAAGTATCCTTTTCTCTCATCTTAGTGATGCATATTTTCGTCCTGCTGTCATCCAAATCCAAAAAAAAAAAACAATATAATTTTGCCGTTTTTATTTTTCTAATCATTTTTTTTCTGTTGAATATTTTTATTGGCTAATAAAGATTTTTATTACTATTAACTATTATCGATGGTTGAGTGGTGTGACGAGAATTGTAATAAAGTTAGGAATGCGTATATAAGAGGGAGTTAGAAAGTGGCGCCAGTGAGTGAAAAGTTGAAAGGGAATCGTTTTTATTTTGGTATGGTCCCTGCTCATTGCAGGGATGAAACGCATGTTACTAAAAGACTTATGAGAATACACCGTTAAATTTTGATCGTTTTAATCCCGTGGAGGGTCGATTTGGTACATGAAACACTATCGATTTCTAAAGATAAAATAAAAATATAAAGTACTTTTTTTCTAAAACACGCAGATACGATATTAATTTCTTTAAGTAAACTTCACTTAAGCGAGGCCAATGACTTGTAGGCAGTTAGTACGGAACGACCGACAACTACCTACAAGGTCATAATGGCGTGCGAGTGGTTACAAGAATAAAAGCGAGCAGTGGACGCGCGTTCCTAAAACGTAGTGTGCACAGGCCCATAGATATAAGATCGGTACTGTATTAACCTTTTGAATACCGTAATTAGAGACACAATAGAAAGACAATAGGTGTGCGGACACCGGTGTCCTCTTCAATAGGTGTGCGGTCACCGGTTTCCTCTTGGTGCTTAACAGTTTAATACAATTTCGTGTACGTTCCATTTTGCATTTTCTTATAAACTGGTGCAGGATGATGATGTTCCGCCTTTATGACCACGACTTTACCATTCTTGTCCAAGTTTATTTGAGCGTCACATTTGCCCCTAAACCTTTTGGAACATTTTAGAATACGTCCATTTGCTCTCACGAAAGAAAATGTGTATCCTTGGTACATGAGCAATGTTGTCCCTTGGTCTGTTGTGAAGAAATAACCTGTATCTGTAATCAGAAATAAGATCATTGAGTTGTCACTAATAGCGGACAGTAGTAGTGCAGGGCAAAGTTGTGGGCACCAGGCCACGTGGTATATCACCAATGAGATTGACAGACCCATCGATATATGTGTACTACACACTAGATTAGGCATGCCGTACAATCACTTTGCTTGACTTACGTGTACTGTATTGCGAACACCTTGACTTGATGACATTAGTGCAGTTTTGCAGTATTTAAGCGCTGTAACCTTAAAAGTTTTGTTAGACGTCATAATGACAATTTAGCGCTGCAGCGAACTTTTGTTTTATCGTTTCAGTATTGTGACAAATAGTTTCTATGAACGAGATTGTCTATCACTTAGAATGTAAGTCGATGGACAGACTAGATCAAGGCCGCAACTAAATTCTCAGTCTACGAATGTACCCGGAAAGCTGCAGTCCGTGATGAATGGCGCCGTATGACCAAGATGATCACTCATCGTGATTCACAGTGATGACCTCGACCACTCTGACACGAGTGTGCTGATTGAGAAGAAGAATAGCGGACAGAATATGTAAGTATACCAAAAATTGAAGAAGAGACACAATATAGCTGCAAAATGCCGTTCGATATTTCTGTCTGATGCAACAGTGTTTTCCAAAAGCAACGTTCAAATATTTTGTGAAACAATTTAAAAAATGAAATAAAAAGACCTTCCTCATAGTTTTAGGTTTCCGTACCCAAAGGGTAAAAACAGAACCTTAATATTGCTAAAACTCCGCAGTCTATCTGTCCGTCACCAGGCTGTATTTCATGACCCGTGCTAACTAGGCAGTTGAAATTTTCATAGATGAATACATCACCTGTGAAAATTTCAACTGTCTGGTGTCGCTTTAACTACAAATATTTAAGTGAGGCTCCCATACAATAAACGTGCTTACAGACGGTACGAAACCCTTCGTACGCGAGTCCGGTTCGCACTTGGCCGCAACGTGCCGCGCGATGGCAGGCCAGCAGCAGCGCTGCAACCGCTTTATTCTTTTTTCATTCCATACAGGAACTTTGCGACTAATTTGAAGGCGCCCTAAAAGGGCAATTTACTTAGTAAAAACACAAGTTTAGAACTGAGATGTTTAATTCGTTAACATCTATGTAATAACAAAAATTACAAAATGTAACTAACTTAACTAAAAAAAACCTCAAAAAAAGGCTAAAAAAAAACAATCATTTTTTTACCTTTAATTCCCGCGTTGAAACCCAACCTTTATTTTATAGTAGACACATTTCGACGTCCCTGAGCAATAAGTTGGTAATCGCAAAAAAATATTTTTTTTTCGTTTTCAGACTTATTGTCCGGTAATAAAGACGGTAATCGAAAAAAAAATTAGATTACCGACTTATTGTCTGGGGACGTCGTTTTACAAAAGAGGATTATTTTAAGTTTTTTTTTTTTTTTTTGCAGGTTAGTGTCAAGTTGTACGTTGTTGTTCTTGATTGGTGGCAGCAACACGTATTTATTTACGGAATTATAATCATTAAACTCATCAATACAAGCCTCTGTTAATCCAAGCATACTTTATCTTTTTTTTTAGAAAAAAGAAAATATAATATACTTGTACATAAGTAAATAATAATATTGAATGATTTTTCCATAAAAAACCATTCAATAGGTTTAGACGTAGGTACTGAGAGGTTTGTACAGATGATTTTAATGATTAAGTGTAACTCAGTAAAGCCACATCTACTAAGGGTGTTTTTAATATCGTGCGGCTTTCATCACGCATGCGCGGCTAATGTCCTATTTCACGCCCCACATCTCGCGTGCATATTCTACGTATTACCATAAATAATTGTATGAAAAGGACATTGATGAAATCCGCACGATTTAAAAACACCCTTAGGCCGCGGCGAAAAACATTTTAATGAACATAGAACCAGAGTGACCTGCAAAATGCAAAAAAAAACTAAAGAAAATAAAGAAGCGTAACTAAAGGCTGGGTGCACAACTGCGTTCAATTGATGTGCCTTTATAGAAATAAACATAAAGCATGGCAAGACGTTTTTGTCTGTTTATCCACTAACTCCTCCAAAATCCCTTACGTGCTTCTATAAGTATAGAAAGAGCTACAAACGAGGAAGATTTAAACATAATATGTTTGTCGGCGAAGTCAATACTACGAAAGCTTGCGTTATCTGTGAACTTCACTAATTCTGAACTTCAATAATACTGTGAGATTCCCACTGTGATCGGCATTCTGAACCAACATAATATAATTTGCATCCGTTTAAATCTGGACCCGGATTTAGTGGTGCCGAAAATTTTTGGAGAGGTGACCACGTACCGAAAGGCCTCCCCAAGGTGGACCGATGAGCTAATGACGGTCACGGGAATGGGATGGATGCGAGACGCACAGGCATTCATTGTGGCTTGGGGGAGACCTGTCCAACTATGGACGTCATTCGGCTGAAATGATGATGACCCGCCCCAGCTTCGCGTAATCGCTAATTATAGACATAAACCTTACTAGGTTCCTTCTTTTTCTATAATTGAAAATTGCATAAAAATTCGTAGGAAGAGTTAGCAGATTAACAGATATGTGAAATAAAGATTAAGAAGCTTTGTTCTCTGTGGTAATGGCCGACGAAGAAGATTCGCCTAAGATTTTTAAGAACAATTTTTTTCTGGTGTTTCCAACCAACACAAATCAATTTGGTTGAAAAAGATCTTAAAACTAGATAATAATATGGAAAATGAAACTTAAAATTAAAAAAATAAAAAGCTCGTGATTTTTAATGTAAATGTACCCCCATAACTTTTAAACAATTATATCCGTTTTCATTCATGATTTTGTGAAGTATATTTTGTTCCCTTTCACTTAACGCCATATTTGCAAACATTCGGTTATTCATTAAATGGCTGAACTTTTCAAACATTCCAATTTATAATCTAACATGTCAAAGAAACATCGCTATAAAACTTTCAAATAAAAAAATCGCATCGAAATTGTTCACCCGTTCAAGAGGTATGGCGCAACTGACAGACACACACATATCTGTCAATTTATAACACCCTTTTCTATGCGCTAGGGATTAAAAAATCGAAGATTTTTTGCTGTTCACGCTTCACAAACAAGCAACCAATACACTCGTGTTAAAAAGGCACAAACAAATTGGTTGCGCAAATAAGCTTGATGTTTTAATGGACTGTATGTTTGAAAAAGCGATCTAAGGTTTGTTAACAATATGCAGGTACTGTGCCTGGCGTTTATTAATGGGATGAATGTATTAGGAAGGAACACTGACCTTTTGACCCCGAAGGTTCCACGTGGCGCCGGCCGGCGAACCTCGACTTCGCACATTTAACCACTGCCAGGTCCTGTATTGCACTACACTGCACTATTGTTGAGTCTTTGAATGGTTGGATCACGAAATAGTCAATTTTCTTGTAATTTCGAGCGGGCGATGTTAGCGGAGCGGTCACATTCACAATCGATGCACAAACGTCAATGTCATTTCATTTCTAGAGGTCGTGCGGGAATGGAAACGGAAGGGATAGGATTGCTAGGCCAAAAAAATAAATTACAAAAAACAAAGTCGCGGATCATAGCAAATTGGCGCAACCACAAATAATGAAGTTAAGCTAAAACAAAACAATCACTGTACCCTTAGGTCAGGAATCTAACCAAACCAAAGTGAAATTTTGAAGTTAAAATCTTGTCAAACTCTAAGCCCTAATGTGCACGGACGCGTAGCTTCATGGTCGCATACAGATCTACTACTACATTCCTCTCAAACTAAAATTCTGTCGACGAAACGACAGCATCATGGCGTCGTTTCGTTGTAGCTTCGTCGACAGAATTACAGTTACACCAAGCGTATATTGACGAATACGCGTTTATGAAGCTACGCGTCCTTGGGCGAAGTTTGACATTGAGGATTCTCAATTTAAAAACCAAGGGTTACTTTTTATCGGCTGGAACCCACATTCGATTTCCATTAAAGACATATTTCCCAGCATCTGAGATTCGGTAATGAGGTCGCTCATGATCATGGTCAACGTTAATGACAGTCAAAACACCTTTTGTATCAAGTTTCACTTTTGCCTTGCAGCCGTACCTTCTTTGAGAACAGCGCCAGACAAATTTGTTATTCAGTAGATTAAAGGAAAAACCTTTATACAGCAGTATTTTGTTTTTTCTGGTTGGCACTAATTGGTAATCTGAAAAAATAAAGATAAGGATGATCAAGGATTTCTGCTTTCTATGAAATCGCGAATAGTTTTACGATATCCCTGTCTTGATTTGTAGTAGAAAGTAACTTAACACCGGCCACAATCTAATCTAATGTTTAAAATTAAACCAATCTGTTACCTATAACTATATATTTTTCAGATTATTATACATTCCATTTTTGTTATTAAACACATTCACTAGTTACCAACTAGATTTAGTAGCTACATGTACCTCTGTCAATAAATAAAGGCTTTAGAGCCACTTCATCAATGTTAATCGGATCCAAAATGCGAATTGATATAAGGCGTGGTTCATCGGTGAAGGTAACGAGTGTGCGGAGTGCGGAGTCATGCGGAGCAATTCCGCATGCGTGACAAAATCCGCACGATATTAAAAGCACCCTTACTCTTTGAGCTCCCGGACCATGGAAACTCTTTCGAACAACCGTTATGTTTTGACTCTACGGATTTCTAAACTAATAGAAGGTCTTAAAAGTCACACTTGATTATACATATTTTTTAAAAAAATGGCTGACTCGTTTTTTAAATTTTATGAAAATATAATTACTTATTAATCAAACATTAAACAAAACTTTTTAGAAATATAGCATTTATCGGAAAAATATGAAAAAATATATATTAACTAGCACACAAACGTAGAGGCGTACAACTAGAGCTATCAGGGATTATCACAGATTTTAGGTTATAGTCCAAACTTTTACAGTTACATAATATACGATCCTCGAGCATATTTGGGCAGTCCAATACTATCCTTATAATTTGATGAACCATACGATAACTACATATAAGAAATATATTACAAGAATATAAATGAACAGGAAGAATGTTTCATCCACATAGGTTGTCTTCTTTTGTCTCTCAAGCTGTGATCTGAAAATAAATTGTATTTAATTATGGATAATATTCAATAGACACAATTAATTAATTTATTTAAAAAAAATAATTACTGATCTTAATATACAATATAAATCAACCATATTGCCAACAATAGCAAGCAAGAGCAACCTTCGCACAGTCTCGTCCCGTGTGGCAATCGCGGAAATTGACTAGAAGAGTTAAGCTCAAAATATTCCGGTCCAATGTCAAAACCGTATTGCTGTATGAGTGTGAGACGTGGAAAGTCACAAAAGACATCTCGCATAAACTCCAGGTCGTTATCAACCGCTGTCTTCGCCGTATTCTCGGTATTTACTGGCCCGAGAAAATCTCCAATATAGATCTGTGGAGACGTTGCGGTGAAACTTCGATCGACCAACAAATCAAAAGCCACAAATGGAACTGGATCGGCCACACGCTCCGAAGGGACCCTGAGCATATACCAAGGCAAGCCCTAGACTGGAATCCCCAAGGAAAGCGTGGTCGTCTTAAGCAGACCTGGCGACGAATGGTCATTGCAGAGGCGAAGAACATAGGGAAGACCTGGAGCGAAATAAAACGCGAAGCACAAGACCGAACGGGATGGCGGCGTACTGTGGACGCCCTCTGCCCCATCTAGGGGACACAACAATTTTTGTTTAATAATTTAGAAACAATAATATCCTTGGAGAGGCTACTAACGTTTTTCCAAAAATCCCCCCTTAGCTAATTTGATTTATCTAGAGGGGATTTCTGGAAAAAAAAGGAACCATTCCCTTCCTGGTGGGAATTTCTCGGTGGGGATTTCTGGAATAAATCGTCATGTGTTTCTTAAAAATATTTACCTATTAAGTGTGTCCCGTTCACGTCCGTATATTTCTTCTACAGTTCGAATAGGTGTATAACCTTTGAATCTATCCTTATGGAGAGGAACTACTGCCGATGTCGACGAAATTAACTCATTTGATTGATGCAAGCTATCTAGATCTGTTTTCCGTCTTCTTAGCAGTGGACCGTAGTAATCTGGAACATGATCATGAAATTAGACAAGACATTAATTATGCTTGTTTACCAGGGACCCAAGTCTGCTATTTTTGTAAATTCGACATTCCAACACAATCCCATTGTCATTTTTGTAAAATTTCTTAATCTGCTAAATCATAATGGTCGATCATTGGTCGCTTATTGGTCTCGTAAAGGAATGGTGGTAGAATGACTTTGTCGTATGCAGACAAATCTAATGGTAAGACACTAACAAAAAAATCAGAAATTCATTTCAAATCCCCATAAGCCAGAAATCCATTTGTCATTATGTACGAGATTACCATTTCTTTCAATGTTGTGTTTTTTTTTTTGTGTTAGTGATTGACTGTTGGAAAGTCATAGTGACGTCATTATATTGGTAGATTACCAAACTTGTCAAAATCAACCATAATGAAATCAATGATAGACGATTCTGACACTATTGTAATAGCAGACTTGAGGCCCTGGTTTATGAATAATCTACATACCTATTGCAAGTTCACTGAGAGTGGATTTTTATCAGTGAATACTTAACCTTCTTCATGCTATTGGTACCTTGGTGCTATGATATTGATTTTTAAAAAACTTAAGTTTTGAGTAGGTACGACTGTGTATAGTTAAGCTTAAAATGAACCAAGAGCTGTCAGCACACCGAAGAGGCCCAGCCTGCTAACTGCAGGCAGGCAGGGTCGAAGCCTACTGGGGTCATGGGTTTATTTCCGAAAGGAGTGCTCGGCCCCGGCACGATAGGCTACGAAGGAACGGGGTAGGTTTTTAGTCAGTAAGAGTTTGACACTACTTCCCGCTCCGCCCAAGGGCGGGATTTGTCATTGGATGATTTTACCTACCATAAAAAAAAGGTATAGAGTTCAAATTTAAACCATATACTTACTTGGGTTTAAAATTGAAAGATGAAAAAAAAAATGTAAATTCAAAGTTTTCTGATGTAAAAAACCGAATGATGTACGTAATTTTTCATGCAAATTACCCAAAAAAAAAACATTAAATGAAGGTATTAAAAATATCAGAATAATTTGCACATTAACTTTACTAAAAATTTTACACATAGAATAATAATTAATTCACATTTAATTAGATAATAAACTAAGTAAGAAGACTGTGACTGTTGCTAATCTAATTAAGTACAACAGGTAGGTACTCTTCGAGTAAAAAACACATCGAGATCAAATCTAAAAACATATTTTTTTTTTTATACTAGACCAATTTGTATCGCACGACTAGACACAGGCATCCTTTTTCTCCTTGCAAATCTCTGTTTTGTGAAAATTCTCGCTATGTTTGACGCAAACGTAATCAGACAGTCAAACTTTAAACTACACTTGACGGACACCCCGGGACGTCTGTAGCCGCGTCCGTCAAATGTAGTTCTAAGAGTGTAGTTTCCATATAAAATGTATGGAGACGTACACACCCAGATCGGCGTCTGTGACAGACGTCCTGCGCAGTGTCAAACTTTAATACAATCTTTAAAAGTTGAACAGGAGCTCATAAGTATAAAAAAATACAGAGAACCTCTTACTTCCTCGAACTGTTGGTTAAATATTTAACCTAAGTTTACGAACTTATGTTAATTATTTACCCAACAGTACATAAAATTGATAATACCTTCTATAAAATCCCGGAATCATAGAGATGGCGAAAAATTACGGAATCAATGAAACTGCAAATTAGGACGCCTACAAATTAGCTGCAAAGAGCCGCGCGGCGGCAGCGCTCCACAGCTATTATGTAATTATATTCGCTACCAATTCCGTTAATAAGTAAAAGTCATCAAGGTTGAGCAAAAAAGCTGCAAATGGATACATTTCTGCGAAAACCACTTTAACCTTCTGGGTCCTGGCTATCATTTATAGAAGACAGTCATTAAGAGTAGTGAAGACAGTCATTAAGAGTAGTGAAGACAGTCATTAAGAGTAGTGAAGACAGTCATTAGGAGTGGTTTTAGGCTATTAAGAAGATCAGATAGGCAAGCACTTCCGTTTAAAACACTGGTAGGTATTTTGTTGTATTCGGTTAGATTAGTACTGCCGTCGTTTTTAAAAAGGGCACAACTAACATTTTTTCTTTTTTAGGGTTCCGCACCTAAAAAGGAAAAACGGAACCCTTATAGGATCACTTTGTTGTCCATTTGTCTGTCAATAACCTTTACCTCGAGAACGCGAGAAGGTTTCGAGTTTGAATTAAAACCGTGTAATCAAGTTTTTAGTCCTTTAAACTGTGAAAAAATCCCAAGGGCTGGCTTTCTCGGTCCTTATTACCTCGGTCAGAGATTAAGCTTTGCCATTTAACGTGGCAATGCCGCCAGCCTTTTGGGCACACTTCCAGTCGACAGCGAAGCGGATGAGTTTTATGACGCCATTTTTTAGTTAGGAGTAGGTTTAAGTGTATATATAATTTAAATTAGTATTTTATATAATGTAAAAGGTTTATGAGATAGATAAATACAAGTATAAGTAAAAAAAAAAATGAAAAAATCAAACTTCTAAGTTAACAGAAAAAAAAATATACGGTTGTTTATGTTGTAAAAAACGTATATATCGAAACTCTCTAGGGAATCAAAATTCATAGGGTACTTTCCGATGACCTAGAACCCTGAAATTTGGCACAGATATAGGAAAAAAAATTGAAAACTATAATTTGAAATTATTTTCATATGTGGGTTTGTACGGGACCCTAGTGCGCAAGTCCGCCTCGCACATGCCCGGTTTTTTAATAGATTCGGAATCTTTTTTTTTCTGATTCCGCATAAAATGTAATTAAGTCAAATTCGAAAAAAATTAGTTATGCCTTTTTAATAACGACAGCAGGGAAGCCGACCCAAAAAAGTTAGGTGAAGGTTATGCAGATACCCGTTTTAAATTTTAACATACGTGCCATTTTCTATTTGCATATACGTTGGAGCTACATGGTTGTGGTCAATGTCAGTGTACACTACATCTCCTTGTTTGTTTAACCTCAGCTTAGCAGTACATCCGGAAAGCCGCGCTGAACACCTCAGATACCGTTTTGATTTGTCACAGAAGGAAAAAGTGTACTTTTGGTACATTACCAAAGTCTTGCCGTTGGCTAGTGACATCTTTTTTAAACCTGGAAACAGAAAGATCATGAAGAGACACTATAAGTACGTATGGATTTTTTTAACAATTATCACACAATCTCAAGCTAATCAGAGCTTGTGTTATGAGTACTAGACAACTGATAAACATGTATAAATATTTCTAAATACATACACATTATAGAAAAATTACACCCAGACACAGAACAAATGATCGTGCTCATCACACAAACATTTGTCCTGTGTGGGAATCGAGCCCACGACCTCCGGCATAGCAATCAGAACCACTAGACCAAAGGCCAGTCTAATTGTTACGTATTGGTGATTACTTATTCGTCAATTTATGATTTTTCAACATTTATCGATCGAATAAATATGACGGTTTTATAGAAGATAATGTTTATAATTATACAATAATATGTAAAAGCTATCGTGTATAGTATCGTCGCTATGTTCGCAATAAACTCAAAAATTACTGAACATATTAATGCGGTTTACCAGAATAGACAGACTAATTCATGAGGAGAGTTTAAATACTTATATATGCTATTGCTTTTTATAGAAATGTCGAGTATTTGAAAAAAACTAAACCTGGGCGAG
The DNA here is from genome assembly GCA_958295575.1 of Leucania comma. NCBI lineage: Eukaryota > Metazoa > Arthropoda > Insecta > Lepidoptera > Noctuidae > Leucania > Leucania comma. The sequence goes on from OY282473.1 coordinate 20,339,510, forward strand.
TCGCTAGTATAATTATAAACTTATTAGGGTTAGAGTAAATGAAAAAGCGAAGGTTGGTTTCAATACAATATAATTAAAAATTGTCACAATACATGTAAAAGTTGAATTTAGTGCTCATTAGAAGTTATTACAAAAAAAGATAATGCCAAAAAATAAAAAATAACATCGAAAACAAAGAACGCCCAAGTATGTAAAAATAATGTATGGGTGCGTAACAGCAATACCTATATTATCGAATCAGTTGCACCAAAAATAAAATCATAACAAATTGACATCTTACATTGACATTCAAAAAGAGAACGAAGCGGAAGATTTTATAAGAGCTACAAATATAAAATCATGTTTACTACCTCTAGTAAAATTCATTCATTCATTTCATTAATGTGAAAAAAAACAATGAAATGCATTTTATTCATTAATTATTGATTTCATTAATTCATTTCATTCATTAATTATTTATTTCATTCATTCATTATTCATTTCATTCATTCATTATTCATTTCATTCATTCATCATCAATATTAATTGTGTCATCACGTTGGTAAATAAAACTTTTTTAGGTATTGTGTTCTCGTGATCTAATCATTACATATTCGCCTTTTTCTGTCACATGATACTCTGGAGGTTCATGACCATGCACATTAACTGCTTCTAGTATAGTTACTTCATCGACAGCCATTTTGATTTTGGCTTTGCAGCCGAGTCTCTTCTTGGAGCAATACCAGTATCGATTGCTGCTCTTCGCGAATGTGTAACCTCCAAGCATTAGAAGCTTATTTTTCTGGCCACTCGGTATTAGAATATAATCTGAAATGGAATAATTTTTAATATTATTTGTAACTATGTCTACTTATACAATTTTAAGCTTTTGTATAGAATATTAGCAATGCACTCCGGCTTCACATGGTTGCGAAACAAAAATTTTGCGGAAGACATTTTCCTAGTTATATTGAAGGGCTGTGCTGTTTTGCTGAAGGTGGACCACTCGAGAGTCGCAGGAATGCGATAAATGCGATAGTTGCGATACGCACAGGGACGTTCGTTTTGGACTTGAGGGGGGCCTATGACCAACAGTGTTGGTCATAGGCCCCCCGCCTATGACCAACAGTGGACGTTCCTCAACAACGATTTTTTTTTTAAGTTATAAAAAGTAACATGTACGAGTATACGATCCAAGAAAAATAAGCGCATATAAAAAAGTAGCTAGTTTTATTTGAAACTATTTAGTGACAAACCAAATCTAAAACTAATGTAATAAAAAAAAAATATATATATACGGCACAACCAAGTACCTAACGTAGACAAGTAACAAAACCAAAAAAGTAAGACAAAGAACCCATCACACAGAAAATGTTCCTTTAAAGTTAGCTTATTTTTAACAATATTAAACAAATACATTATATATTTTACTACAAAACATAAATATAATAATGCAGGCATAATCATTATTTTTTCATGTACCTACAAAACATAGGTCCATTTATATTTTTTTCCCTTTGCGTTCTAGGACCCCGGATTTTCCTTTCGGAAGTAAATCCATAGCCCCAGTAGGCTTCGGCTTTGCTTCCATTGCTGACATCTCTTTGCGTCGCGCATGGAACACTACGCGCCGTCTACGAATCGGGCTATCGGGTCCGGGCGATTACCGGACGGTGAGCTATCCATTGCGCATTTTCTGCAAGCCCACGTCTTCGGCGGTTGGAAATCGGGATCAGGGTCCCGGCAGATGAGGCATGAGGATGTCCGTTCGTTCACACGTCCGCCCGCCTCCTTCACTAGCATTACTACTTCGCAGAAGTAGGCGACCACCTGCCATTCCTCTTCGCTCTGTACTTTCTCACCGGGGTCTCACCAGGGTTCCGGGATACAACTCCACGGTGTCCGCCGGGCGGTATACACAATAGCGACACCCAGGCGTTTCTTCCTCACGAATCAGGTAACAACAATCTCTCGAACTTACCATGTCCATCAAAGTCGAAGAACATCTACATCATGCGGAAGATGAGGACGCTGTAACATCTTTGCAGCGACTCCTCAAAAAGGGAATTTACCGCCATGATTATGGCGAGCCCAGTACTGGGTTGCAACAGTTGCTGTCGCCATATGGCAATGAGCTGGAACTCTGTCCACTACGCCGCGATTTGTCGTGGTAAAGGGTTTTGCCCCCCAGCGTTGCATCTCCATGCGCAAATCATGCATACGTGCAAATACTGTCACCTCCAGATCCCATGGCGGCAAGCAGGCTTCCTTCACCGCCTAAGAGCAAGATGACGAGCAAGCGACGTGACAGTGCGTTGTGGCCACTTGTGGCATACGAGTCCTCTGCGCTCACCTGACTCGTGATTAAATGACCAAGTTATCGATGCCCAATTAATTAGAGGCTTTTTCCCGTGATCTAACTAATATATATTGGCCTGTTGATGTCTTATAATATTCTGGGGGATCATGATTATGCTCGTTGAAAGCTTCCAGTATTGTAACTTTGTCTACGTCCATTTTGATTCTAGCCTTGCAGCCAAGTCTTTTCTTTGAGCAGTACCAATTTCGCTTATTATTCATCGGCGAAAATGTGAAACCTCCAAGCATTAGTAGCATATTTTTTTGTCCATTTGGTATTAGAGTGTAACCTGAAATGGAAACATTTTAAATATTATATTTTAGGAGCTATCTCTAGTGTTCTGTACAATATATTAAGTACGTACCTATTTTTTTGATAAGATGATATTTTGTCTTTTTTATAGAATATTAGCGATAAGTTTTTACTTCGCGTGGGTGAAATACACAAAAAAGAAAATCCAAAATAATTTTTGTAAATTATAATTTATTTAGGAATCGGAGGTGTGGTTCTAGCAAAATAAGCACAAATATAATATTAATGAATTTATTTAGAAAAAAAAAATTAAGTTATATGTGCAAAGTTACATCTATATAGATATGTATACACCGTTAAATTTTGGTCGTTTTAATCCCGTGGAGGATCGATTCGGTACATGAAACACTATCGATTTATAAAGATAAAATTAAAAAATAAATTACTTTCCTTCTAAAACTCGAATTAATATACGCATGTACGAAATTAATTTCTTTAAGTAAACGAGTCAATGACCTTGTAGGTAGTTGTCGGTCGTTGCGAACTAACTACCTACAGTTCATTGGCCTTGATCAACTGACGTTTACTTAAAGAAATCAATTTCGTACCGTACAGTATATCTATAAAATACAATAAAATCAAATAAATTGTCGTGTGTCTACAAAACATATAAACGAATGCTTAAATGTAATAACGCAGGCATAATCATGAATTTTCCATGTACCTATAAAACATAGGCCCATTTATTATTTTTCGAGGTGTGTAATCGTAACTTCTCCCGCCCTGGATGGAGCAAGTGCATCTCAAGCTTTGGCTGACTATAACCCACCCAAGTTCCTTTAGTTACCATTTGCGTTTCAGGTTTACAGTAACTCTTTTCAGCCCACAGCACTAAACATAGTTACATAAGTATAAGCCAGCTTTTGCCCGCGGCTTTGCCAGCAGCCCATGTCGCTCAGGAATAAAGCTACTTTCCATCGGTTAAAAAAAATTAGCAATCGGACCAGTACCTTCAGAGATTACCTCCAACAAACAAAAAAAAACAAACTCTACCTCTTATTAGTGTTGATTTTGTTACGATTACACACCTAACCCCGAGTTTTTCTGGCGTGGCTCTTTAATTATTTTTTTTTTTAAGGTAGGAAATCATCCAAGGACTGAGCTCACCCCACTCTAAGACGAAGCAGGACTAAAGCCACGCATATGTTCCTTCTTTGCCTTTGCGTTCCAGGACCTTGCGTTTTCCTTTCGGAAGTGAACTGATGGCCCCAGTAGGCTTCGGCTCTGCTGGGCCTCTACGGTTTTACACTTTTTGAGGCGCGCGTGGAACACAACGCTCCTTCACATCGCTCGTCAATATTGGGGAATTGCTCTTAGGCGATGCAGGAAGCCGGCCTGTCGCCTCCAGTCCTCGCACGCATGTACATGGAGATGCAACGCCAGAACGAAACTCGCTACCGTGACAAGTCGCGGCTTAGTGGACAGAGTTCCAGGGGGATCTCATGACGATGTGGCGACAGCAGCTGTCGCAACCCAGTGCTGGACACTCCTTAATCATGGCGGTAAGTCCCCTCTTTGAGTCCTGTACCTTACCTGACTCGTGATTAGTTTGATGTCGAGTCAAGGGTAAATGACCAAGTTATCGACGCCCGATTAATTAGAGGCTTTTTCCCGCGATCTAACTAATATATATTGGCCTGTTGATGTCTTATAATATTCTGGGGGATCATGATTATGCTCGTTAAAAGCTTCGAGTATTGTAACTTCATCGACGTCCATTTTGATTTTGGCCTTGCAGCCGAGTTTCTTCTTGGAGCAGTACCAATTTCTCTTGGTATTCATCAGCGAAAATGTGAAACCTCCAAGCATTAGTAGCATATTTTTTTGTCCATTTGGTATTAGAGTGTAACCTGAAATGGAAACATTTTAAATATTATATTTTAGGAGCTATCTCTAGTGTTCTGTACAATATATTAAGTACGTACCTATTTTTTTGATAAGATGATATTTTGTCTTTTTTATAGAATATTAGCGATAAGTTTTTACTTCGCGTGGGTGAAATACACAAAAAAGAAAATCCAAAATAATTTTTGTAAATTATAATTTATTTAGGAATCGGAGGTGTGGTTCTAGCAAAATAAGCACAAATATAATATTAATGAATTTATTTAGAAAAAAAAAATTAAGTTATATGTGCAAAGTTACATCTATATAGATATGTATACACCGTTAAATTTTGGTCGTTTTAATCCCGTGGAGGATCGATTCGGTACATGAAACACTATCGATTTATAAAGATAAAATTAAAAAATAAATTACTTTCCTTCTAAAACTCGAATTAATATACGCATGTACGAAATTAATTTCTTTAAGTAAACGAGTCAATGACCTTGTAGGTAGTTGTCGGTCGTTGCGAACTAACTACCTACAGTTCATTGGCCTTGATCAACTGACGTTTACTTAAAGAAATCAATTTCGTACCGTACAGTATATCTATAAAATACAATAAAATCAAATAAATTGTCGTGTGTCTACAAAACATATAAACGAATGCTTAAATGTAATAACGCAGGCATAATCATGAATTTTCCATGTACCTATAAAACATAGGCCCATTTATTATTTTTCGAGGTGTGTAATCGTAACTTCTCCCGCCCTGGATGGAGCAAGTGCATCTCAAGCTTTGGCTGACTATAACCCACCCAAGTTCCTTTAGTTACCATTTGCGTTTCAGGTTTACAGTAACTCTTTTCAGCCCACAGCACTAAACATAGTTACATAAGTATAAGCCAGCTTTTGCCCGCGGCTTTGCCAGCAGCCCATGTCGCTCAGGAATAAAGCTACTTTCCATCGGTTAAAAAAAATTAGCAATCGGACCAGTACCTTCAGAGATTACCTCCAACAAACAAAAAAAAACAAACTCTACCTCTTATTAGTGTTGATTTTGTTACGATTACACACCTAACCCCGAGTTTTTCTGGCGTGGCTCTTTAATTATTTTTTTTTTTAAGGTAGGAAATCATCCAAGGACTGAGCTCACCCCACTCTAAGACGAAGCAGGACTAAAGCCACGCATATGTTCCTTCTTTGCCTTTGCGTTCCAGGACCTTGCGTTTTCCTTTCGGAAGTGAACTGATGGCCCCAGTAGGCTTCGGCTCTGCTGGGCCTCTACGGTTTTACACTTTTTGAGGCGCGCGTGGAACACAACGCTCCTTCACATCGCTCGTCAATATTGGGGAATTGCTCTTAGGCGATGCAGGAAGCCGGCCTGTCGCCTCCAGTCCTCGCACGCATGTACATGGAGATGCAACGCCAGAACGAAACTCGCTACCGTGACAAGTCGCGGCTTAGTGGACAGAGTTCCAGGGGGATCTCATGACGATGTGGCGACAGCAGCTGTCGCAACCCAGTGCTGGACACTCCTTAATCATGGCGGTAAGTCCCCTCTTTGAGTCCTGTACCTTACCTGACTCGTGATTAGTTTGATGTCGAGTCAAGGGTAAATGACCAAGTTATCGACGCCCGATTAATTAGAGGCTTTTTCCCGCGATCTAACTAATATATATTGGCCTGTTGATGTCTTATAATATTCTGGGGGATCATGATTATGCTCGTTAAAAGCTTCGAGTATTGTAACTTCATCGACGTCCATTTTGATTTTGGCCTTGCAGCCGAGTTTCTTCTTGGAGCAGTACCAATTTCTCTTGGTATTCATCAGCGAAAATGTGAAACCTCCAAGCATTAGTAGCATATTTTTTTGCCCACTTGGTATTAGAGTGTAATCTGAAATGGAAACGTTATAAATATTATATTCGAGCTATCTCTACTGTTCCGTAGATATATTACGTATTTTTCTTAACTGACTTAAAAAAGAGGTTTTCAGGTTGACCTCATTATCTCGTGTTTAGGTGAACTGATTTTGATGCGGTTTTCAGAAGAATATTTGTCACATTTAGGAGAAGGTTGTGGTATTCTAAACGACTTCAAAAAAGGAAGTTCTCAGTTTTTAGAATTGTCATGATGATTTGATAATGGCGGAAGATATCGAGATACTACAACTAAAAAGTGTGAAATAAGAATTTAAAAAAAAAGTGTCTTAAAACAAAAACACAAAAAAAGTGCAAAATAACTTTAATTTCGGAAGTCGGTGTTTGATAACAAAGAGACCAAACTTTAAAATTAAAGTTATTTTGTACTTTCTTTTTCAAGTCGGTTTTTAAGTTAATTTGGAAAGATGACATATTGTCTTTCTGTATAGAATATTGGCGATCAGTTTCGGCTTCGCATGGGTGAAATACACAAAAAAGAAAATCCAAAAATTTTCCGTAAATTATAAAGAGAACTATAAAATCCGGAGGTGCAATTAAAGCAAAATAAGCACAAATATGAAAAATAATGATTTATTTAGTACAAAAATTAAGTAATATCAGATAATAGCATCTTTATTATTTTTTATTTAAAATTATTTTTAGATGTAAGGATGATCTGCGCCGGTGCCGACGAAATGACAGACTTGCTGGAGGTTTACAAAGATTATTTGCCAAAAGTTTACAAAAAAAAGGTTTTTATAAAATAAGACTTCTACACCAGGCCTTTTCCCAGCGAGGACGAAGGCGGCGCTAAGTCTTTTAATCCAAAAAAAGTTATTTAATAAAACTGAACTTGTGATGTCCTGTAAGACTATCCCGAGAAGGACGTACGCCGCCGATGTAACACTAGCTGAGTCATAAAAAACCTTAAAACTACGGCGGAGGTCATTGACCACGATGGCGCCATCTAGTGTTGAATAGTGAAAGTAGTTGTGCGGCCAGTTGTAAAAAGTTTTGTTACATAGTTTAACTATCATTTTTTTTATTGTTTGTCCTGTGCAAGACATAAATAAATGTTTTTTTTTTCTTTCTGTCTCTCTATCTTTTATAAGACTGCGCACAACGAGAAGTTACATACTTACATGTACTAAGGAATCTGTGCACGTGATCTAATCATGATATATTCATCATTTTCAGTTACATAATATTCAGGAGGTTTATGAGTATGCACATTAGTTGCTTCTACTATAGTAACTTCATCGACGGCCATTTTGATTTTGGCCTTGCAGCCGAGTTTCTTCTTGGAGCAGTACCAATATCATTTGTCATTCGTCTTTGCCTGTGCAAATGTGAAACCTCCAAGCATTAGCAGTTTGTTTTTATAGCTAGTTGGTATTAAAATGTAATCTGTAAAGGAAATACGAGTATGTTTTGCAACTATAGACATAAATAATTTATTCTCTTTATACAATTTTTGAGTTAGAATTTTAGAGTTGGACTGAGGGCACGTTTTTTTTATGTGGAAATGAAAACAAAAGAAGACAGGACAAAATATATTTATTCACAACAGAGAATAATGAAACTTATTAGCTATAATATCTTAATTAGTATAGTTATAGTTTAAGTAGATTTTTAGTTGCTTTATAAAATACATCAAAACAAAAAATAGAACGGATCCAAAATTTGGCGACTGATGCTAGAATGCTCTTAATGAATGCTATTTATTTATTAATTTATTTATTTAATTTAAACAGAACGGCCGAAGCCAATTACACCATTTAAACACAAAGAAATCAAAACAATAAAATATAAAAAAACAAAAATTAAAAAAAAGAAACAGACAATTCACAAGTCAGTTACTTAACAAATATTATACACAGTCATACATTCACCTCACAAAATTTTCTATAATAATAATAATATATAATAACTAGTTCCCTCAGCATGACGCTTTGCTACGAAAATTCCCGGTGCTGATTTTATATGGTTGTCTAACATACGAAAAACATACAAGTGTAGTTGAATGCAATTGACATGACTACATTATTTCTATAATTTTCATTTGATTCAGTTGAATAGTTTTAACACAAGAGTGGTTTTAATGAAATTACGAAAAAAAAGTCACAAATTCTGAACTATATGTTTTACAGAAGTAATGTTATTTCTAAACAATTATTTACGACGCTTTCTAGCAAAAAAATAATTTTAGACCACTAGACCTGAATAGACCTGATCGCCAACCTATTTTATTCAATGTTTTCACACCTCCATAAAATGGATACTAATTCTTTTAAGCCAGGTCATCATTTGAACAGTTATTTGTTTACCATTAGAATATAGACGTACATATTCTAAAGTTTTTGTAGTATTTGGCTGGAAGTCAATATTTTTAGCAAATTTCTTTGAGAAAATTTTAGCTCCAAGATCGCGCCTGTTTTAATTGATTCCATATCTTATTGTCTAGTCGCGCAGACACTTGAGAAATAAAACTAGACAGTATCCACTAGGAATAAATTGGTGAATAATTCAAACAGCCACTGAACTTCACTCGAAGAAGTCCCGCCATTCAAAACCCCAAAATAATTTCTAAGACGTTTTTGCCGATGTCCTAAGAAACACATAATCGCCTTTTTGTGTCACATGGTATTGTGGTGGGTCATGAATATGCACGTTATCAGCTTTTAGTATTGTGACTTCATCGGTATTCATCTTGATTCTGGCCTTGCATCCGATTTTATTCTTAGAGCAATACCAGAGTCGGTTGGATCTCTGCGCAAATGTGAAACCTCCAAGCATTAGCAGCTTTTTCTTTTGACCACTTGGTATCAGAATGTAATCTGAAAAATAAACGTTTGAATATATTAAAAACTACCTTTTTCGTCTGGCGAGAACTACATTAGACCGGAGCGCACGTGGGCCACGCCTGATTTGTACTTAGCGGCGCGTCGCGTGGCGTGGATCTTACCTATGTGGCTATACACGTCCAGTTGCCATATAAATATACGGCGACCGACGCGCCCAGATCAGCGTAAGTGGCCCATGTGTGCCCAATGTAGTTCTACCTTTAGATTTGTTCTGCTGGTAATTTTTAGGATTCTGTACCTTAGTAGGCAAAAACTGAACCCTTATAGGATCCACAATTCAAAGATTTCTTTGGACCTTCTCAAGTATCTCAGATACCGCTTCGTTTTATCAGAGAATGAATTAACATAGTTCCTGTACATAGCCACTGACTTGCAGTCAGTCAATTTTATCTCTAGAGTACAAAAAACACTTTAAAGAAGACAATTGTACCTAGAACCGGCATTTAAAGATGAGTAATCAGTAATCTTTAGAATAAATACTTTGGATAAGGTAAGAAAAAACTTGTGACACACTTAGCTGGTTATTTATTTTCAAGAGGATGATAAGAAGGAACAAACTAAGAAGGTAATCAATCACACAGTTTTATTTTTTGATGTCTACAATTTATAAAACACGACTAAAAAAAAAAACCCTAACCCAAAATATCAAAAATAGTAATGTACATTTTTAATAAATAAATAGGTACATGATAATAATACCAAAATCTTGCTATTGTTTCGTAAAACGTACTAAAATAAAAAACGGTAATTTAAAAACTAAAAAACCCGACTGCTTTTTTGAGCAGGTATTCATGAAAAAGCCCTAAAACAAGAAAACTTTTGTACCCGATTGCACATACCTATATAATATTTTAAATACAAGATAAATTGTAGCAGTCGGGACCCATTCTAGAAATGGAGGCTTAGTGAATTGAGAGCACATACCTATATTACATTGCAGATTACTCCAATCTACTGACTAGACGGCTGACTTTCAATCGAGTACAACAACTTTCTTGTTTTAGGGCTTTTTCATGAATACCTGCTCAAAAAATTAGTCGGGTTTTTTAGTTTTTTAAATTACCGTTTTTTATTTTTATTTGCGATGAAAACGCGTCAATGGCGCGTTTATAAAACGTGGTGTGTTAAGGCCCTAAGGCTGGTTATTCTTATATAACAGCAATAAGAACGCCATTGTTACTCATAGATTTGTTTGTTCAAAAGTTTTCTTACTACTTTGGTGTACAATAAAGTTTATTCAATTCTATTGCACATATTTAACAAATTTCTTGTTAATTTTGTTCTTGGATTTCAAGAAAAGAATTTGCACTTTTATCATTCTTCTTCTTCTTCTTTGCGTGTCGATGAACTCAAACTAAATTTTATCCGACTAGTATTTGTGCAATTTGTACACTGTACAGCTCTGTCATTGGCCTCGTATAAATCCTGCAAAGTGCAGGTTGTTGTGCAAGATGGGCAGCATAGCAGGCGAGGCATGTCTTGTATAGGAAGCCCCAAATGGCCAGATTGTTTTTGGGGCGGCCAACCTGGGTCCGCAATCGGTTGAGAGATTTCCAGATTGTTTCGTAAATTAGTCTTACATAATATATTTATTTATTCAATATTGTGACTACCGCTCTGTCTTTTATAAGACTAATGTTTATACAACATTATTTTTAGTATGTGCGAAACCTCGGGGTTTTGACGATTTTAATGCCCTAGACACTGGACTATTAAGAAAAATTGAATTTTGCAGGTGCCCTAGAGCATCGCTTATGACTGTTTTCCACGTGTTCTAAGAAACACATATTTGCCTTCTTCTGTCACATAATACTGTGGAGGATCATGGGTATGTTCGTTATATACTTCTACTATTGTCACTTCATCGACATCCATTTTGATTCTAGCCTTGCATCCAATTTTCTTCCTAGAGCAGTACCATCGTCGTTTGCTGTGGACCTGGGCGAAGGTGAAGCCTCCAAGCATTAGAATCTTGTTCTTCTGACCACTTGGTATTAAGATGTAATCTGGAAGATTAAATTATGAAATATTTGGTGAGCAGAATTAAAACAGTTACATTTTTTTATGGCTATATTAGTATTTCTAGGTAAGTATACTCCATCCGCAATAACATTCGACATGCCTTTTTCATTCACTGTCCGTTCAACCGATTTTGACTTTTATTGCGTTGGTGGTATGGCTAATGGCAGCTGCAGTAAAAAGTTGGTATTGTAACCACTTTTTTGCTTTTAATGCAATCCTTATGTCTACGGAATAAAAGTTAAAATCGGTTGAAGGGCGGTAAAAAAAGATTTGTTTAAATGTCTAATCTTATTGAGAATGGAATAAAAAATATTACGGTGTTAATTAAAGTTTTCCTATGAAGACAGTAAAATGCACTTACTGACTGTCAAGGTACTGTATATACACAAATGAATATCAAACAAGCGTTTCTAATACATTATAACGATTTTTGATTATTTATCCCCTGAAAAGTTTGATAAGGAAACGAAATTTTGTATGAGAACTCACCATTTTTGCCGACCGGAAATCTTATCAGATTTATGAGGCAATTTTACTTTAGTACAAAACAAATAATTTTTCAAACCAATATCATTTAATACCACTTCAATGCATTTCAATATCAAACATTTTAATTTTAAAATAAAAGATAAATAGTATAATTTCTAAATTAGGAAAGAAAAATAGGTAAAATATAATACATTTAAAACAAAAACAGGTAAAGACGGTTTAGTAGCGAGCAAACTAGAAAGCGAATTAGCGAACGTCCGATACAAGAAATCGACTGGGCCTTACTATGACGTGTTAAAATGACAGGCGTGGGAGGGAAAAGAGGGACGGAGTTTTACACCCTATATAGCGCCATCCCTTTAACAGTTCAAATTAAGTCAAATGAATCGCGTTAAGAGATCGTAGTAAGGCCTCTATTCTTGCGGTAGCAATGTCACGTCACCCCCGGCAGCGATCTCTCCCTCGATGGGATTCCGATCCCGATTTCCGGCCACCGTAGGCGCGGGCTTGCGGAAGGCGTGCAATGGGTAGCACGCTGTCCGATCGTCCAGTAACCAACCGGGTTACCTACATTTTATAATATGTTTGGATTTTTTTTTATTTACGTTCGTTAAATATGTAAACCTTCACATTATTTATTTATTTATTATACAGTTTATTGTAGTTGCTAATAAAAAACACAACAAAGAAAAATTTAGATATAACTAAAACTAAATTAAACATCTTAGTAAAATATGCTTTCAAAGATTTAGAAAATACTTTTCATAATTCAAACCTTGAAAAGTTCTACATTCGTTTGATTAAGAACTTATGGTACAAGTATGTACTAATATTTTACATTGTACTAAGTAACAACCTACTCGTATTTTTTCAATTCTTTAAGCCTTCTCACTCAGAGAGATCTTTCTTTATGACATGCTCCCTGTGAAAAAATAGATCAGAATGAGAAAACCATTTTCATAAATTTTCCCTTTTAAATTTTGCTAGATCTTGCCCTACCGCCATAATTTCTAACAAAAACATATTCTCCTGTTTCAGCTATATGATACTCCGGTGGATCATGGGTATGTATCCTGACGGCTTCGATTATCGTTTCCAAGTCCGTGTCCATCTTGATCCTGGCTTTGCAACCAGCTTTCTTCCTGGAGCAATACCAGTGACGTTTGCTATGCATCTGAGCGAACGTGAAACCATCAAGCATTAACAAATGGTTCTTCTGCCCTGATGGAATGAGGATGTAATCTGAAAGGGATGACGAGATTATTTATTGGTTTATCGATTTTAAAATTGACCCTGTTTCCCAGTTTGTAAAAAAACAAGTACAAATTAAAATCTAACATGTATTATTTTATTTTTAAATAATTAAATTTGTATTTATGTACTAAGTATATTTTATTTCATTAAACGTTTTGTAAAAGTCTTTAAAAAAACAATTCAACATAATTGTTTTTATTCTTATTACTTATATTCTATGAGGTCGAAGTGGCAAACTTAAATATATCGAACCGTATCCAGAAAAAATATTATCTATTTCTTATTTCACAGCTTACTAAACACTATGATTGTAAAATCAGGTCACACATGTCATCTTCTCAAGACTTACTGTTTCTTCAACATTGCTACTGAAAAATCGAGCATTTTTCTGGGATGAAAAGCTTATGACACTAAATAACAGTGTACCTTCATATCAGTGAAAGAATTCTTGTAACCTGATCAGATATGCCAGAATTTGCTTTTTACTAACTTAATATTGACTAAAAAATGACTATTTTGTTATCTGTCAGCGGTTTCGCTTACTTGAAAATATAAAGTTTTTAATCTACAAAAAAAAATTTAGGTGGCAATTATGTTACCCGACCCGAATCAATAATAAAATGGTTAGGCTTTTAAAATTTTATTCTTATTCCAGCTTCGTCCAGGCTATCGCACTCAAGTGTATTAAATGAGTTATTCAGAATAACTCACACATTAATAAAAGTAGGTATCGTACTTTTATATGATTTATTTAACAACGCTTGTACTGTACTCCAACTATATAATATTTTAAATACAAGATAAATTGTAGCAGTCGGGACCCATTCTAGAAAGTCAACCGTCTAGTCAGTAGATTGGAGTAATCTGCAATGTAATATAGGTATGTGCTCTCAATTCACTAAGCCTCCATTTTTGGAATGGATCCCGATTGCTACAATTTATCTTGTATTTAAAATATTATATAGTTAAGTGCAATCGGGTACAACGACTTTCTTGTTTTAGGGCTTTTTCATGAATACTCAGAAAAACAGTCTCAGTCAGGTTTTTTAGTTTTTTAAACTACCGTTTTTTTTATTCGTTCATTTTTGAGTTTGAAATATACATACTACCTTTCGTTTTTACAATATTTTGTTTAATTTAGGTGTCTTCAAAGCTAGAGTGAATAGGCTCTTAATAAACTAGTGCGCCTCACCATCAACGATTGCATCACTGCTTACCATCAGGTGGGATTGCAGTCAAGCACTGGTTTATAAAAAATAAAAATAAAATATTTTAGTGTGATCATTTTTGGTCTAAATTCGATCTGTTCCTAATAAACACATACTGCCCACTAGGAGTAACATGGTATAATGGTGGAGCATGAGTGTGAATTCTATACCCCCTAATTATAGTCTTGCCCTCAGCGTCTATGTGGACTTTAGCTTTGCATCCGTTCTTGCATTGAGAGCAATACCAAATACGAAGACTGCTCTTCTGTGAGAAAGTATACCCATCCAGCATCAGCAACCTATTTTTCTTTTTATTTGTATTCGGTACAAATATGAATTCTGGAAAAAAATTGCTTTTTTAATAGGATGAACATTTTATTAGTAGGTAGGTTAAGAATATGCACTTGATTCAAACGCAGCGTTGGAAGGCCTCGCACATACCGATGATCTGATGAGAGTTGCGAGAATGCGATGGAGGCAAGACGCACAGGACTGTTCGTTGTGAGAGTGTGGGTCACTTAGGGGAGGCCTATATTCAACAATATCGAAGATGAGAGGACGATATCAAGGAGGTAGCAGGACTATGCTGGATGAGGATAGCAAGGGATAGATTGTTGTGAAGAACATTTGGGGAGGCCTATGCCAAAGAGCAAGATAATCACGAAATCGGTGTCTAATACAAATAATAACATAAATAACGTTGCTTCCATAACAACCATGTTTAATATTAATAATACTTACATTAATACTACTTACCTAGTAACATATAAGATTGTTAATAAAGCCTCAATTTTTAAAGAACAATATTTTTTAAATAAATTATGTACACACAAAAAGACAAGGAGTAAACAGAAAAATACGCACAAAGGTGATGCTTATTTCAATATTTTATATTACAATTATGTTTTGAGCAAGAAATGAATTATCAAAGAGTGTAAAATCGCTACACTTAGTATTAAAAGTGTAAAATGTATTTGAATTCAGACTTCATATAGTCATAAAATTCTAGTAAAACACACTTTGTGTCTAATAAGACAGAGTTCAAAATTTGTTGTTTTCCATACTTTTTAGGACCTTTTTAATACACATATTTCAATTTCAAATAAACAAGGATTCAAATCATGACGAATATTATCAAAGTTAGTTGAATTTGCTGATCCATGCGTCTGTATCTTTAGATTATCATCATCTTCCTGTCGGCGCAATACGTTTTTTTCTTCCATACTGTCCTGACACCATTGATATATATGTACTACGCACTAGATGAGGCGTGCCGTACAGTCACTTTACTTCACTTAATTGACCTGCAGGCCGAACACTTTTACATTGATGGCATTAGTGCAGTTTTGACGTTCATGCAGTGTCAGAGCGACGCTTATAAATACAAATTTAAGTGAACTGGGACATATATAATAATTTTGTAGTCAAGTAAGTAAAACCATTGGTTGTTCCAGCAATGTAATAGCTTCTACTATCGTAATAGTACGTTAGAGAAGATATTATTTTATTTAAACTCTTCCCCATGTTACAATCATAGACTAAAACATGCAGATGTTCCCTCCCACAAAAAGCTGAATTAGGTTTTTACCTACAGCTAGTTTACCAAATACAGACTTCGCACGGTCTTTTATACTGTTTGAAATTTTTAAATATTTTATTTAATTCTCTTTCTTTTTTTTGTATAATTAATAATAATGATTTTTTTTTTAAATAAATTACGATGAAATGTCAGCAAATCATGAGGTATCAGTTTTCATCGGTAAGTTTTGTCGTTAATCATGCTGTCATTCGTTAGCACTTAGGTAATTTAAGTACCATATTACGTGCAGGTTAATATTAAAATTTGAATTAGGTTCAGTTGAACTTGTAGTCTTATTAGTGATTACTGATTTATTTATTTGTTTTACTGTTATTGAGATCTCGTTTTTACATACACTATAATTACATTTTGAAATAGAGTATTATTGTAATGAAGTATTGTAGGCAAGAAACTGTGTCACTTCTGCGGTATAAAAATCTATACAGATGACATGTCATTGCAATAAGTTGAACGAAACGCGTAAGTACTAGGAAATGCATGGCGCTTTGGACCTTTTGGTCGCGAAAAAGTATCCTCTATAAGCTGTCTTAGCGCTGTAAGTTTTAAAAGTTTTGTTAGACGACATAATGACAATCTAGCGCTGCAGCGATTTTTTGTTTGAACTTTTCAGTATTTTGACAAATAGTTTATATGAACGTGCTTGTCTATCGCAAGAATATAGGTCGATGCCTGACACGCTATCACAGACTCCTTTTTCTTTCATATCTCTTTTCACACAATCCATCCATCTTTTCTGTGGCCTCCAATTTCCTCTCCATCCATCCACATTATATTCATAACTCTTTTAGTAACATCTGTCTGTATTATTAGATGTAAAAGAAATAAAATAGAAATAATTATTTTATATTGCAACTTTATTCGTAGTCATCTTAAAAACAAAATTAATACTTATATTATAATTTATATTTTCAGATCTTTTAGCTATTTATATATATATATATATATATATTATTTCTAGTAATTTTAATTACTTCACCAGGAAAGTCGACCTCCAGGGAACTGGAAATAGTAACAGGGAAGTGATAATTAAATTAAATATTCACTTAAACAGGTACTTATTGTGACCGTTAGGTACAGTATTGTATATGATAGACTCACAATGCAAATTAATAACTGTAAATTATACGAGTATGCCTCTTGGCACACTGTGATATAATCTTTAGGAGCTTGTTAGCATCACATTTTTCTTATAATATTTTCTAGCACTATTTCGCTACGATTTTCTGCACCGCTTTTTTTCATGTTCTGTCATTTCAGAAGTGGTTTTTTCTAACCCCAGTAGCTCTTTCAATTAAATATTTTTGTCTTCGCTTTTCTTTAAAGGCAGCTAATATTTCTGGATTAATTTTTATACTTTCATAGCATCTTCTCTCATTTTCTCGACGTTTACTTAATAAGATCCCTCGTTTGACCTTTTTTCTTCGGTTTAGCTAATGAGACGATTTCCATAACGCTGATAGCTAACAAATTTTAAGTGCGTAATTTATATTGCGAACTGCGAAAAGGTGTTTTATAAACACCTTTTCGCAGTATTATTTTGTGTTATAGGTGTAAGTAGTCTACTGACTATACTAGATACATATCATACACACATACAAACATATCTTACATACACAAATAGACATAGATATCTTTACAACAATTTCATAAAGTCGTAAAAACAATCCAATTTTTTAATATTAAAAATGATTATAATGAAACGACACATATGAAATACAATGTAAAGATTTATCTATTTTAATAGCGTCAGCGTAGCGTCTGGGGTTTGAGGAAGGCCGTTGCATCACGCCTGCAGCCTCCTCCTTCGCTAACATTACTTCTTCGCAGAAGGAGGCGACCGCCTACCATTCCTTCTCACATCGGAATGTGAGAATTTACTAGATCATTTAAAACTACACTCTAAAAAAAAAGTATTTTCCTTCTGGAGTGACGTAGTACTTTCGCGGCATATGATTATGTATACTATGCTCAAACATTAGAGCACCGGTCCTCACATTTTTCTTGACTCGAGCCTTACAGCCAGCTTCTTGTCTCTGCGAGCAGTACCAGTTTCTTCCGACATTCATTTGCGAAAACGTGTATCCATCAACCATTAACAAATCGTTTTTCTTGCCAGTGGGAATGAACTTGAAATGCGGAATTTCTGGAATACAAAAATATTTTTTTATGAACGCTGAAATTTCAGTTGACATCTGTTCATCAGTTGTCTCGACATCAAAGTCTTGTCAAACTGTATGGAAATTAGAGGTGTTTTTGTCCGATCAATTTGATGTAATCTGATTTGGCATCATGTTAAAATATTGAGTTGTTAGTGCTGATTCGAAATTAAACATGAAGAAGCCGAGAGCGGTGGCGTGGTGGGGACATCATACCGCTTATCGTCACGTCATTTGACAATATGTTTTACTGTGTAACCGTAACAAAGTCCGTAACAGTACATTATGTCAGCGTTTTCAGGATTGGAATATGCAGCACTTATGAAGGCACAGCACAGCACAAGACCAAGATACGCGGCAACGGTTAACAAAACAGGAGTTTGTGCGACGTAGATCTGAAACTAACTAAAGCCAAGGACTGCTCCTTCTGTTCCCCATATAACTCTTACCTGTCACACATAAAAAAGTACTGACAATCATACCTTCTTGAATAGCAGAAGAGACAAGGATATTTTTTCAGTAATTTTTAAATCAGGTAGCATTAGACGTAGAGGTCCAGCTTACTAGCAGGCAGGCAGGGCCGAAGCCTACCGGGGCCAAAAGTCGGCTTTTGAAAAGAAGGCTCGACCCCGGTATGAAGGCAACGAAGGAACTGGGTGAGTTTTTTGATTTCAACCCACCGTAAAAATAAAACAGGTAGTTTTTTTTTGACACATTTTGTACGAAGTGATATATAAATTTTTGCAAAAGTTTTAGTAATTTTAGAACTTCCTTCTCTGTTACAATTACTAATTGTAACAGAGATCCGCTCGGCATTTATTATGAGAGTCGCAGGAATGCAGTAGATTCGAGACGCACAGGACCGTTCGTTATTGGGACACTTGGGGGAGGCCTATGTCCAATACTGGACGTCTTTCGGCTGAAACGATGATAATGATGATTAATTATGATAGTATGTTACATTTCAGTCAGTACAATCGCACACCATAAATAGTTATCAATTTAAACTGGGATTTTGCATAAAAAGACTAAAAATCTTACTAACTCAAAAACTGCTGAATTTCGGTAGAACATTTGCTGGCTTAAATTGTTGCATTTTAATCCTACTATGACGTCCTGCAAGAAATACATCGAGTTACCTAACCCTTTACATCTTTCTTTTTATAAATAGCTTTCATATTTAAATTCAGAATTTGAAATAATCAGAAAATTTTGGAATATGAAACTTAATGCCATTCAAAACAAACCCATTTTTTTTCCATCTACATTTTTTAGGGCCTTTAAATTTGTTTTATCCGTGCGTCTTTAGATGTAATAGAAATAAAATAGAAATCATTATTTTTCATTGCAACTTTATTTGTATCATAATAAGAAAATAAATATTTATGTTATAAGATATTTTTCAGATCTTTTAGCTACTTATATATTTTTAGAATATTCTAGCTATATTATTAATTTCACCAGGTAAGTCGACCAACAGGGAAGTGGGAATAGTAACAGGGAAGAAGTGATAATTAAATTAAATTAAGAAAAATACAACAACTTAGTGTGACCAATAGTTTGAATAGGTACATTATTGTATATGATAAATTCACAAAATAAATAAAAACGGTACATTAGACGTGGGAGTTAATGAATCACGTACTAAAACTACATCTAAAAACGTCACATTTCTTCTTATAATATTCTCTAGCTCACTTTCGCCACGATTCAACATTCAACACTGATTTTTTGCGAGTTCTGTCATTTCAAAAATAGTTTTTCTAACCCCTGTAGCTCTTTCATTAATATTTTTGTTCTTGCTTTTCTTTAAAACTGCATTTTTTTTTGTATCTGGGTTAAATCATAACTACAAATATTTATCACAGCCCTGGGCGACTCTCTGAAATTGATCCAAATAAGAGCCAAATTCACCATGTTTTTTCATTTTACTAAGGGCCAAATTCACCAAGAAACTAATCGCGATTATATAAACAAAACGCAGTTTGAGCTCCTAATCGAGATTATAGCTTCATTTTGCGTTTCACCGCGATGAATTGAACCTAGTTTACGCTAAACTCAGTTTCAATTCTTTTGTTGTCGCCCATGATTACGACACGGGTCTTTAAACTAGATTACGCTGAGCTCAGTTTAGTTGAACTAAGTTTTTATATTGAATGATGAAATCAGCCCTAAGTGTTATCTAACAGAAATGTGATGTTTTCATTTCCCATAACAATTATAATTCATTCATGGCAAATTAAAAAATAAATGTTTTGATACATATCTACGTACATTCGACAAAAAAGTGGTAGGTCTGATACCGTCTTAGGGCTGATTTCACCATTGAATATAAAAACTCAGTTCAACTAAACTGAGCTCAGGGTAATCTAGTTTAAAGAACCGTGTCGTAACATGGGCGACAACAAAAGAATTGAAACTGAGTTTAGCGTAAACTAGGTTTAATTCATAGCGGTGAAACGCAAAATGAAGCTATAATCTCGATTAGGCGCTCAAACTGCGTTTTATTTTATATAATCGCGATTAGTTTCTTGGTGAATTTGGCCCTTAGAAAATGTACCTAGTGAAACAAAGCATAGAGCGTTATTATATAAATACTAGCTATAGTACAATTAATTAATTAATTATGAATACTGTTTATACGTTAATAAAGATTTTCAGTGTCCAAGCACAAAACCCATCACTAACTTGGATTAAATCTTTAAAAACAAAAAAAAAACTTGTATTCGAGACAAAGTCCACGTGGTTAGTATTACACAGAACTAAGAAACTATACTCCAGTCGCGTTAAGATTAGGCATTTAAACAAACTTTTTTTTTTACTGTTCTTTCAACCGATTTTGACTTCTTTTCTGTAGAGATAAGGATGGCATTAAAAGTAAAAAAGTGGTTACAATTCCAACTATTTACTGCAGCCACTATTTATCATGCCATCAGCGCAATAAAAGTCAAAATCGGTTGAACAGACAGTAAAATCGCCGAGTGCGATAAGGCCGCCGATTGTATGTTTTTCTTTTTTCTATGGTTTCCCTTTATAATAATTGTAATCTTGTTGTAGAATAAAGTGTAAATAAATAAATAAATATAATAAAAAATGGTTTGTTGAAATGGCTAATCATAACGCAAATAGAGTAGGTATAGTAGGTACTTACATATCTTATTGTTACGACGTAAAACTTGAACGCGCCGTATCTTCGATAAGATCAATAGTAGGTATATTATAAAAGTTGTTTTCAATTTCGCTCGCACGATAGCGCCGGCTTTTTTCTCTTGGTCCTTGTCTATCATTGACTGTAGGTTTGCAACTGTGATGACACTGATCATAAATGTGTGAGTTGCAGTCCAGTATTTCTGATTGCGATGTTAGCGCGCAACTTATCTTCCATTATAATATATCAATGCCACAGTCACATCTGGGCCGTTTTATCACATTCATTATAAACACTAACACACACATTATACATTACACACATTTTTCTATCGAAAATATCAGTTTTCCTTTACGCTCAGCATGTCATTATAAAAATCTCTCGTGCTTATAATCTTACAAACATATGATTCATGTTTATGTGCCGCAAAATGCGATTATGTTTAAAAGGGTGTGAGCCTCAAGATCATGTCAAACAGGTCTCAAACCTAGTTCAGACTCCAGCTCCCACAAAGGTCCGTAGAGGCCCAGCCTGCTAGCTGCAGACAGGGTCGAAGCCTGCTGGGGTCATGGGTCAGCTTCCGAAAGAAATACCCAGCCCCGGTACGATAGGCTACGAAGGAACGGGGTAGGTTTTTAGTCAGTAAGAGTCTGACACTACTTCCCGCTCCGCCCAATGGCGGGATTTGTCATTGGATGATTTTATCTACCATGAAAAAAAAGCTCCCACAAAGGTAAATTATATAAATAAACTTGTGTTACAGTGAACATTTATGAATGAAACAAATGATATTTATTATTATTATGTTCCATCACGCGTCCAGCCGCCTCCTTCGCTTGCATTACTGCTTCGCATAAGAAGCTGACCGCCTGCCTTTCCTCCTCCCTCCAGAATGTGAGGGTTTTCCCGCTCATTTAAAACTACATTCTAAAAAATATGTATTTTCCTTCTGGAGTGACGTGGCACTTCCGGCGCGTATGATTATGTATACTATGCTCAAACAGTAGAGCGCCGGTCCTTACATTTCTCTTGATTCGAGCCTTACAGCCAGCTTCTTTCCTCTGCGAGCAGTACCAGTTCCTTCCGTCATTCATTTGTGAATATGTGTATCCTTCAACCAGTAACAAATCGTTTTTCTTACCAGTTGGTATGAACTTGAAATGTGGGATTTCTGGAATTAAAAATAATAACATGTACAATGTACACAATTATATACGTATATGAGGTGACAACCATCAATCATCTTGACAACAAAGTCAGAAACTTGTCAAAAGTATGGAAATTAGTGGTGTTTTTATCCGATTAATTGAACGTAATCTAATTTGGCGACATGTTAAAATATTGAGTTCGAAATTAAATGTGAATGCATTTATTTAATAACCTTTTAGGATCATCGCAATTAAATTATTTATTTTTTGTGCATACGTTCCGCAATATAGTATTTTTTTAACCCAAAGGATGACTGGTAGAGAGTGTCTACTTAAGTCTGCTATGCTTTAATAAATTAAATACGTGTATATTCTGTAGTTAAAAAAACTAAGCGGTTACAAAAGCAAACTGGTATCTTAAAAATGCTGGTAGATTCGCATCTTCAATGTAACGTACGGCGAGTATCCACCATTACGTTGTTGAAACCTCTACGGTCCGGACTAAGCGTTTGGCCTCGTCGTTTATGCCACGTACATCGAAGGACTGGAATAATTTGTCTGCTGCTCTTTCCATTCGATTATAATTTGGGTGTCTACAAGGCTAGAGTGAACAGGTTCTTAATAAATTAGTGAGCCTCAAGATCATGTCAAACAGGTCTCAAACCTAGTTCAGACTCCAGCTCCCACAAAGGTCCGTAGAGGCCCAGCCTGCTAGCTGCAGACAGGGTCGAAGCCTGCTGGGGTCATGGGTCAGCTTCCGAAAGAAATACCCAGCCCCGGTACGATAGGCTACGAAGGAACGGGGTAGGTTTTTAGTCAGTAAGAGTCTGACACTACTTCCCGCTCCGCCCAATGGCGGGATTTGTCATTGGATGATTTTATCTACCATGAAAAAAAAGCTCCCACAAAGGTAAATTATATAAATAAACTTGTGTTACAGTGAACATTTATGAATGAAACAAATGATATTTATTATTATTATGTTCCATCACGCGTCCAGCCGCCTCCTTCGCTTGCATTACTGCTTCGCATAAGAAGCTGACCGCCTGCCTTTCCTCCTCCCTCCAGAATGTGAGGGTTTTCCCGCTCATTTAAAACTACATTCTAAAAAATATGTATTTTCCTTCTGGAGTGACGTGGCACTTCCGGCGCGTATGATTATGTATACTATGCTCAAACAGTAGAGCTCCGGTCCTTACATTTCTCTTGATTCGAGCCTTACAGCCGGCTTCTTTTCTCTGCGAGCAGTACCAGTTCCTTCCGTCATTCATTTGTGAATATGTGTATCCTTCAACCAGTAACAAATCGTTTTTCTTACCCGTTGGTATGAACTTGAAATGTGGAATTTCTGGAATTCAAAAATAATAACATGTACAATGTACATAATTATATACATATGAAGTGTCTGAGGTGTCTTCAAGGCTAGATTGAATAGGTTTTTAATAAACTAGTGCGCCTCACCATCAACGATTGCATCACTGCTTACCATCATGTGGTCAAGCACTAGTTTATACAAATAAAGAAAGTATTTTTAAACGCTGAAAATTCAGTTAACTTCTCGTCTGGACAACAAAGTCAGAAACTTATCAAAAGTATGGAAATTAGTGGTGTTTTTATCCGATTAATTGAACGTAATCTAATTTGGCGACATGTTAAAATATTGAGTTGTCAGTGTGAATTCGAAATTAAATGTGAATGCATTTATATAACAACCTTTTAGGATTATCGCAATTAAATTATTTATTTTTTGTGCATACGTTCCGCAATGTAGTATTTTTTAACCCAAAGGATGATTGGTAGAGAGTGTAGGTATACTTAAGTCTGCCAATGCATCACTACTGTATATTATGCTTTAATAAATTAAATATATTCTGTAGTTAAAAAAACTAAGCGGTTACAAAAGCAAACTGATATCTTAAAAAATGCTGGTAGATTCGCATGTTCAATGTAACGTACGGCGAGTATCCACCATACGTTGTTGAAACCTCTACGGTCCGGACTAAGCGTTTGGATTCGTCGTTTATACCACGTACATCGAAGGACTGGAATAATTTTTCTGCTGCTCTTTCCATTCGATTATAATTTAGATGTCTTCAAGGCTAAAGTGAACAGGTTCTTAATAAATTAGTGCGCTTCAAGATCAACGATTGCGTCACAGCTTACCATCAGGTGAGATTGCAGTCAAGCACTAGTTCATATGAGATAAAAAAAAATATATACCTTATGATATTTCGAAGAAAGTAATAAAAAGACAATTTTTATGAAAAAAAAATGTATTAATAACCTACCAAAGGTTGTTGGTAAATAAATCACAAAGCGATAAAACCGCCCATTGTTACACCCTATTAATTTTAAGCTCCTACTATAATTGATCAATATTCGTGTCTATTTAATAATAATATTATTATGGTAGTATTTAATTTTAATACATTATTTGGTAATTATGATTCGAGACTTAAATTACATTCTTAAGGTATATTAAAATAAATAATGATCAGGATAATATATAGAAAAATACATTGGCCGTCAAAGGACGTCCGGGAGATGTGAAACATCGATGTCAGTATGCGCGTGCACACGGGGATCATGCCGTTTGCTGTCACAGCATTTGACTCAGTTTTACTGCTGAAGCAAAACAATATACTCGTCCGTTTCACATCAAAAACATTCACTATTATAACAGCTATGATCATAATTGACCGATCGATATCTAAAGCAAAACTTTATTTCTTCTCAAAAATGAAACAGATTAAAGTGTGTTATTTATAAAATAACTAGAGACATATCGCAAAGTTGAGTACTGCAGTAAGAAAGCCCTTTAGATATGTATCCAACATATTATTTTTTGGAGAACTATCTTGTTTTTCAGCAGTATCGCTACCACAGAAAGTATTACAGTCTAGTACGTATAAGTAGGTACCTACATATTTTTTGTCAACACATAATACTGTTACAATTAAACCCATTACATTCGCATTTTACAACAAGCAAATACACACAAGCATATTATGTAAGCCACCCTAAAAAATATAGTGTGAAGTTTACAACAACCTTTTTAGATCACTATAAAAAGCAACTTGTACTAATATTAAAATATGTACTATTTTCCTACTTATAAGTAAACTACATTGTTGACCGGACGGCTGAGAAGTTCTAATTGAAGTTCTTATCCCGGTAGTCCGGTTTGGATAATTTTCAAATTCCACGTGAGCAAAACTTAGGTATATTCCCAGTCGCCCCACATTGATCGCCCACATCATCGCTGTCTGTTTTTCGGCCGCAATGAGGTGGCAGGCGGTCAGAGTTTTCTGATCCACACCGCAATGTACAGTGATTTGCAGTGGGGGCAATAACCCCAGTCGCCACCCGGGCGACTGGGTATTTCATTCTGGATTGCAACCTGGTGGCAATCCATATGGGGAGTGGGAATAAACCGAAGCTGCTGACAAAAGCTAATCTATCCTATCTTACGCATGTAATAAATGTGTACTTAGATATTTTGATATGAATTGTTTTTTTTTTGTCAGTTGGCTGTCGAGAATTTTCACCGACAAGCAAAGGAAGAGATATATTGACATTGTATGAACTTGTCTTAAACAGTAGCAAGCTGACAAGGATCTCATATCTTAATTTACTTAAAGTAGAAATAAACGAAGTAAGGATCCGTCCGATTTCGCTTATATCTTTTCTTCTTCAAGGGTAAAGACTGAATGTAGAATTCAGAAAAAATATGGAACTATACCTGGGTGATTTTTGAAACCGAAAGGGTGTCTTATTCTTCTGGCCTAGTTTTTTATTTGCAATTCTATATTTTTATTTGCATATTAGTTTTCCCCGATCATTCAATGTGTCAAAAGCACACTTTTGCGCCCAGTGACTCACGAGTCACTGGGCGCAAAAGTGCGGTTTTCACACAAAATATAAATAGTATGAAAGCTAGGGCAGATGAATGAGATGTTCTCTCGATTTCAAAGAATCACCCATCTATTGATTTATTGGTAACAAAATTAATGCAAAATAATTACATTTGATTAACTTACTTCTGGATCACAGAGTATATCAAAAAAGATCTGAGTATAGCAATACAAAAATGAATACTATGTTAAAATATGTGATTAAACCAGTGCCACCTAACCACTAATCTTAACGTAAAAACCATTATCGAATTTCCTATACACCGGTGGTTCATGTTCATGGTCGTTGTTGAAGAATACCACCTCTGTTTCTTGTTTATTCAAGAAGATCCTGGCCTTGCATCCCTTGCCTTTCTTGGAGCAGTACCAGTGCCGTGGGGTTGTCTGTGCGAAGGTAAACCCTTCTGCCATCAACAGTCTCTTGTTTTCTGATAGTTGAATGAACTTGACGTTACCTGTTGAAAAACAACAGTTTAGAAAAAAACGCTTTTTGCCAACATTGAAACAAGCTTCGATAGTACTTATGAATATTTATTTATTTAATCTTCATGCAACCAAAGGTACAAAGGCGGACTTAATGCCTTAGTCATTCTCTAGTCAACCTAGGGTGGTGGAGAGACAATATGGCAGGTGCATAAAAAAAAAGAATATTTAGTTATTATTAAATGCTTTATGCACACAGATGTGCAGAGGCGGACTGAATGCCTTAGGCATTTTTTTGGTTATAGATATATATATTTTTTAGGGTGTACCCACTATTCGGGCTCTGAGCGTCTACTTGCCAATTTCTAAGGAAAACATCTAAATCGTCTTACCATCTCTCTCGTGTTTTACCGCGACTCCGTCCCGTATACTCTTATAAATGCCTATAAGTTATTGAAAAAACAATACAAGAGCAAAGTGTGACACTATAAAATTGAACCTCTGATTCCGAAACTAACTACTTACTATCGGAATCAGTGATTTGTCCACTTGTAAAATCAATGAATTTAATTACATTAATAAAACAGTCCATTAGTGTCCCGGCCCCGGCTTCGCAAGGATATTTTTTTATCGGTTTTTAAAACTTTCTTTCGTAAAAAATGCCTTCTTCTAACAATAAACACAAACAGCCAGTCACGAGTACACGAGTCACGAGAACCTTACCAAAGGAAATAGAGAATTTATATATATATTAATTGATATAAACTAATGCTTGACCGTGATCCCACCTGATGGTGAGGCGCACTCGTTTACTAGATTAGTTAACCATTTCTAAATTAGTAAATAATGTTACCTAAGTATTTGTGAGTACATAAATGAATAAACTAGTTGAATATAAAAAAATACCAATTTAATAATCATAATTATACATTTACATTTTTAAGATATTAAATATATGTATTAACTATCGAAAAGATAACGAATATGAAAACAGTAGAACAAAAATTACTTAAACTACCCTAGTTTTCGACAAACATATAGTATGACCGTAGAGGTAAAGGAGGGAAGAGGAAATGGTGCAATCGTGCATCCTTATAGTACATTAATCATTTATTTATTTATTTTATAATTTATGTACACAAATATAAATGAAAAGGACAAAAGTATTATCATCGTCATCATCAGCCTTTTAATGTTCCCACTGCTGGGACACAGGCCTCCTCTCTAAGAGAGGGAATGGGCCGTAATCCACCACGCGGGCCCAGTGCGGGTTGGTGAATGTCACATGTCTTCGAATTTTTGGTTCTAGGACATGCCAGTTTCCTCACGATGTTTTCCTTCACCGTTTTGAGAGCAGTGCAGGTGATGAAATAAATTACACAAAGTAATACGCCTGGCTGGGTTTGAACCCGCGACCTACAACTCGTAAGTCGGGGCTGCTACCACTCGGCCAACACTGCTCTCTATAGTACATTAATATGAAACTTAAATACTAGGGTAAAACCAGGATAGTTGCCTCACTTTTTGAAATTACTTTATATCACTTTGTAGAAAAAGCAAGATTCATTATTTGTAAAACGGGAAGGTACTTTGGTTTATTATCTTCATATTTGTGAAAGGAATAAACGTTATCGTTGATATTTTCAGAGTATTGGCGATTTGCGGACCTCAAATTTTGGGACAACTATCCCATATACGGTATAGTTGCCCAATCCATGTGAATTTAGTACAAATGCCCCATCGAGGAAGAGGACATTTATCCCGCAAAAACTTTGTCTGCACCTAGCCATCCCATGAAATCGCACAGAGACATGCAACACGGTCAACTTAGCTGTAGTTGCAGAGTCTCTCGATAGACAAATGAAATAACATGTGTTTAATTTGCGAAACTAGAGTAATTGCAATCAAGGCAACTATACCCCCGGGGCGACTATCCGGGTTTTACCCTACTTAAGCCCTCTTGTATGTTCTGTTAAGTCTACTTATATTTTAAGGTAGCGTCCACTGTCTAATCGTTTATACAGTGGAGGATTATGATTGTGTTTATTTTCAATGGAAACAATTTCAGTTAGGTCCTTATTAAGAACAATTTTTCCTTTACAACCTTTTAAAATTTGCGAACAATAGAAGTAACGTGGCTTTTTTTGGGCGAATGTGTAATTGTCAAACATTAATAACCTTGTGTTGTTTTCTAAAGTTATAAATTCCGCTTGACCTGCAATTTTAAAACGCTTTATTATTTTTAACAGATTACAGTTTAAAAAAAAAAACATAAATCTCAAAAGATGTACACGGTATGGTATGGCTTAAAATAATGTTCAAACTACCAGCTGCAGCGCACTATTTTTCTTTGGACATTTTTACTAACTGTCAAGTATGAGTAATGAGATTTTGCATACAAACGAAATTCCTCCTTTTCACTCCCTTATAGGTTGAATTTCCAAAACCCCTTCTTAATACTCATTTAAGCCATAGAAGAAACCCTTGTGTAAAATAACATGTTTCTAGTTCTAGTAGTTTCGTCTATGCGTAGATATGTCAGTCAGTTTCTTCTTTAACATATTTGAAGCTCAATCGGAAACCGGGAAGCAAGTCATGATAAACTTGCAACCCTTCATTACAGCAGGGAACAGGGACGAGACAGGTGCCTCAAAATAAAAGCTTGTAAGTAAAAATAAAATGTATTAAAAAAAGGAACCATCAGATCAAGCAAGAGTAATATGGCACTTGGAAGACCTAAAAACTGACGACAAAAATTACAGACATAAAATTCACCTTCAGGATCTGCACAGGCTGTATGAAACCATAAATTACAACTCCAGCACTGAATCCAGTCCTCCCTATGTCTAACGCCAGAACAACTGGTATCACAGAATATGCATTTTGTATCGTCATCATGTTCAGAGTCGGTTTCTACGACTTCTTCACTTTCACACGAGTCACTACTGTTGTATGTATCGTCTGTATAGTCTCGATTACCATTCTCACTACTGCCCTCTTTATTTTGACTACGAGTGACGATGCCATGTCAGCGTCTACCACCTCTTCCAAGAATCGCAGCTGTCCATGCAGCTGCGTGTACTCCCAGGTTACTTTGGTCAACAGCAACATTTGTATTAGTTCTACTCTCTTCTGGAGCATTAGTATGTTCATTATCGTAAGTGCGTAATGTCTGGATATTGTTTAACGCTTCCGCTACAAAATCGTCTACCATAAATGGATTGATTGGGTAAATGCCTGTTGAACGAAAGCCATTCCCTGCGATTTCTTCTGCAGTGCTCTTGAGATACGCCCGGCCAAAAAGACCAGCAATATCGTGTGGCTTTAGCATTTTTTTGAAATGTAAAAGAAATTTGCTAATCTCCTCACTGTAGTGACTCTTAAGATTATGGTTTATGCGTAGCATTAGGAGGAAAACTGATTACGGAGACATGGTTTTCACGAGCTAGATCGATTGCTTCTAAATTTTGAGTGTGACTGTAATGTCCATCTAAAATAAGCAATGCCTTACTTAGGTTGGTTTTTTCAATAAAATGTCTAAACTATTCAGAGAATTAATTAGATTGGATCAAGCCAGACGGGTGAACTTTACCAGTGGATCCAGGTGGCGCATCTTTCATCATGATATCCGTAAAGAGTTTTCCTCGGAAATATGATCATGGACAGCACAAAAACACCCGATGCACTCAAGCAGCAAACACTAGTTTTTTTTTTTTTTTTGTTTAACGTAGGTAAAATCATCCAATGACAAATCCCGCCCTTGGGTGGGGCGGGAAATAGTGTCAGACTTTTACTGACTAAAAACCTACCTTTCCATTCCTTGCCTTTATCCTGGAGCCCGTGGTGACAGTCTCACATAACCTTTGGGCCCCAGTAGGCTTCGGCCCTGCTGGACCCCTACAGTTTGCTGACAACTCCTTGAGGCGCGCGGGAACGGTGCGCGCCGTAGACGACCTGAGCTCGGACCGGTCTGTTACCGGACGGACGGACAGCGAGCTACCCATTGCCCACCGTCCGCGAGCCCGCGCCTACGGTGGCCGGAAATTGGGATCGGAAACTCGGCGGCGGCGGCGGCGTGTGCGCCTTTGCCTAATGCGGTCGGCCTCCTCCTTTACTAGAATTACTGCTTCGCAAAAGGAGGCGACCGCCTGCCACTCCTCCTCGCTCCGGAGCATGGCTTGAACCAAGCCCCGGCGCGAGAGATCGCCGCCGATCGCCCCCACGAGGACACGGCGATGCTCTTCCCAAGCGGGGCACACCTCGACTGTGTGCTCCACCGTGTCCACCGGGCGGTCCGCACAGTGACGACACCCGGGCGTCGTCTCCGCACGAATCTTGTACAGGTACGGACCGAACTTGCCGTGTTCGGTCAGCACCTGCGCCAAACGGAAGGTGACGACGCCGTGGGGCCTTTCCAGCCACGCCTCAAAGAGGGGCCTTACCGCCTCGATCGTGGCGTGCCCAGCACGAGGTTGCGACAGTCGCTCTCGCCATTTCACCATGAGATCCCGCCGGAGCTCTGTCCGCCATGCTGCGACTTGTCGCGGCAGCGGAGTTTCGCCCCGACGTTGCATCTCCACGCGTAAATCATGCATGTGTGCAAGCACTGTTGCCTCCAAATCCCACGGTGGTAGGCCAGCAAGGAGGCTCGCCGCTTCGCAGGACACCGTACGGTATCCGCGAATCATACGGATGGCCATGACCCTCTGGCAGGCGGTTAGCCGGGCCGCCACTCGCTTTCGTAGCGATGGCGCCCACACCGGCGCACCGTAAAGGGCCATGGACCGAACGATGCCTGCTTAGAGCCTCCGGCAGGAGGCGTCTGGACCCCCCAGGTTCGGCAGGAGCCGCTTGAGCGCAGCCCCAGTCGCATTCAATCTGGGAGCCAGACGTCGGAAATGCTCCTTGAAATTCCACCGGCTGTCGAGGACGAGTCCCAGGTACTTCATCGTCGACCCGACGCCGATGTGAACTCCTCCTACCGTTAATTGGGAGCCCGGAGGTGGCGTGCTCCAAGGGCCGTGAAAACACATGGCCTCGGACTTGTGCAATGCCACCTCGAGTCCCAACTGCTGTATCCTCTCCACGACTGTCGCAACCCCGCGCGTCGCTAGTTCGACCGCCGCCTGGTACGACCGTCCCCGCGCCAGGACCAGCGTGTCGTCTGCGTAACAGACCACGCTGACCCCGTCGGGGAGGTCGGCGCGCAGCACGTAGTCGTACCCGATGTTCCACAAGGGCGGCCCAAGTACCGATCCCTGCGGAACACCGCACGACATCTCTCGCCGTTTCAACTCCCCCTGATGACCGGGGTAGATGATGAACCTGTCCGACAGGTAGGCCTCGATCACCCGACAGAGGTAGTCGGGCACCCGGTGGTACCGGAGTGCCCCACCAATGCAACTCCAGGGCAGGGAGTTGAAGGCGTTGGCGATGTCCAGAGACACCGGCAAGACACACCTGCCCCGGGACACCGCATCCCCCGTCGTGAGGGCTCGCACGCGCATGATGGCGTCCACAGTGGAGCGCCTCCTGCGAAATCCGAATTGGCCGTCCGCAAGATCCGGCCCCTTCCGTGCCAGATGCACGACGAGGCGGTCTGCAATTACTCTTTCAAAGAGCTTGCCCACCTCGTCGAGCAGCACAATGGGCCGATACGCGGACGGAGAGTCCGCGGGGCGCCCCGGCTTCGCGATAAGGACCAGTTTCCCCGTCTTCCAGCGAAGCGGGAACTGGCCCCTCTCCATGCATGCGCTGAAGAGCCCTCTCAGTCGAGACCCGAGTTCCTCCATGGCCAGGACCCAGGCTTTTCCAGGCAAGCCATCGGGTCCTGGGGCGGTGTTCTTGGCACTCAGCCTTCGCACCGCCACTCTCATCTCCACCTCGGTCACCTCTGGAGCATTGTTGCCGTCGTTGCCGTCGTGGTCCGCATCGGACACCGCTGCTGGTGGCGGAGCCATAGGCGGGGGAGTATGCTCCCCTCGCGTAGGGAACAGAGCGCTCACCACACCCTCCACGAGCTGGGGCCGGAGACTCTGAGTCAGCGGGGGAGCCCATGGGCGGAGTTTGTCCATCACCATTTTGTATGGGCGTCCCCACGGATCGACGTTCAGAGACTCCAGCCACACGTTGCGGGCCTCGAGTTTGGCCCGCTTTATCTCCGCTCGGAGGGTGCGCTTTGCCGCTCTGTATCCCTCATACAGCTCCGCCTCTATGGCCTCCGCACCCGGTGGACGGGTGCGGCGCCTGCGGTGTCTAGTATACCGGCGTCGCGCAGCATTGCACGCATCGCGCAGTGCCGCAATCTCTGGCGACCACCAGTGTACTTGGCGCCGGGCACGTCCTGGCCGGACTCGGGGCATGGCCGCGTCGCATATTTGCGACATGGCCACCTGGAACCAGTCCGCCTCGACGTCGATGTCGACAGGCCTGTCCGGTGCTTGCACCCAGGCCTGTACTATCGCGGCTTCCTGGAGCAGGTCCCTGTCCAGCTGCCTCAGCGCCCAACGCGGACCACACGGGGTCTGTCGGACCGGCGCGGTCGAGGTCTGGGCGGAGACGTCAAACCGGATGTACCGGTGGTCGGAAAACGTCTCCACCCCCTCTATGACGCGCCAGTCGACGACGCGCGGTGCCAGTGCAGGGCTGGCGAACGTAAAGTCCACCACCGACTCGCCCTGCATCCGCACACACGTGGGGACAGAACCCCGGTTTTGTACGACTAGGCCCTGTCCTAGGGCCCATTCCTCCACCCTTCGACCTCGCTGGTTCGTGAACCGGGAACCCCAAGCCTCGTTCCAGGCATTGAAGTCCCCGCAAACGACCACGGGTAGGCTGGAGTCAAACCCAGCAACGACGGCATCCAGCTCCAAAAGGGAGTTATCTAGGTCGGCGAGAGATCTGTTCGGGGACAGGTAGACGCCTACCACCACTATGTCCCCGAACCGTGCTGCCACGCAACCCCGACCTTTCTTGACGGCCTCGAGCGCCGGGGTACCGGCGGCGGCCGACGAAATAAGTGTCACCGAGCCGGTTAGGTCCTGAACCCAGTCGGCTCTGGGCAGGACAAAGTGCGGCTCGGAGACAACGGCGATGTTGATCGACCACTGCGCCATGCTCTGGAGCAACAGATCCTGAGCGGGGGCGCAGTGGTTGATATTCGCCTGGAGGAGACGTAATGGAGCCGTTATTGACAGTCCATTACAGTCTCCTCCCGTGCCCTCTGCGAGGGTCCTGCCGCGTTGGTAGCGGCGGCGGCGACTGCGGAGGCGATGGCGGCGGCAGCCAGCGGGGCAGCCGCGGCGGTGAGCATCCTCGCGGGAACGGGCCTTGGGACCTTGCCCTTGGCCTTGGCAGGGGGATCGCAGGTCCTGCTCCCAGCCCGGTGGCCGGCCGACTTGCCTGCCGCCGCACATGCATAGCAGTGCCGCGCTGCACTGCAAGTATCGGCCTTGTGGCCGGGCTGACCGCACTGGAAGCAGCGGTCGCTGCGATCTTCCTCCGCTGCGCAACAGACCCCCACGTGGTGGCCCACGTGGCAGCGATAGCAGCGCAGCGGTCTGGGCTCCAGCAGCTTAACCCGCGCGGAGACCCAGCCCACCAGAAGCCGAGCAAACAATAGTACATAGCAAATATCGTTCCGCACCTGTCAAGGCTCCTATCTGCTTCTTACTTTTTTTGCCTACCACCTTTGATACTGCTTATTGAACAATAGTTAACGCTTCTTCGTCTACAGTGAAAATCCTGTCAGGAGGATGATTATTTCTTTCCATTTCGGCTCATAAAATACTCGTATCAAAAAAATCTTTGAATGCTTCACGGTTAAAGGTTTGAGCTCAAGTATAGGACATGCCCAAAGGTCGGTGCAACGATAGAATATCTCCATGTCGTTTCAAAAATTTATCCTACCAAACACATTAACCTTTTGAGTACCGTAATTAAAGACACAATAGAAAGACAATGGGTGTGCGGACACCGATGTCCTCTTGGGGTTTCACAGTTTCATTCCTAAAGTTATTTTTTATATTACTTTTTAAAGCCAACTGATAGGCCAATTTACAAACATCCATTCCAGTAACTTCATAATAATTATCTCGACTCCATAAATAAAATATTTTGCACTAACTTTTTTTCCAAGTCATGTGGAAGCACAGGTTTTCTACCAAGAGGTTTATGCACGAGTAACTCTAAGGATTCTTCTGAATCATTTGCTAATCGCAGCAAAGTTGTTTTTGGCACAGAAAATATTTTTGCCGCCTTCTTAGAACTCATGACTTTTGTCCTCACTGCTTCGATTGCCTGTTTCATTTGTTCAGGATTCCATTTTCTCCTTTTTCTCGAAGATTTAGAAAGCACACTTTGCGTTGGCATCTGAAAACGGCGAATAAAAAATGGAAAAAAGTAAGCAATGTATCGGTCAATTATGTTACCCGGGATCATAATAAAAGCAATGCAAAAAGCCATTCATAAAATTAAACATAATACGACGCACATAATTTTAACAAGCATTTTTCAATCATAAAATGAAGACTGGTTTTTTTTAAATGAAGACCGTCGATGCGAATAAAAAAATGCTTTAGGCGATCGCGGACTTTTTTGAGCATTTAAACAATACCGACACTCTAGCTCTACAATTCACCAAAGATTTACTAAACAACGTGTATCTCATTATTATATATTATTTACCTGCTGGGGCCTTGTTTCCGCCTCTTCATCAAACTCAAGGTCGTTCATTAAAGTTATCAAGTCCATTCGACCTGAAATTGTAAAATATTGTAGGATCAGGGTTTTCTTTTAATCGTATGAAAAGCAAAATAAGCTTTTTTTATTTACATTGAAAATATTTATAAGTCATTATGTAGTCAAATGTAATTACTTTGGAATTCCATATCATCAATAAAGTGACTGTTTTATAAATTAAACTATGGGTCATGAAATTAATTAATTTTATTTCTAGTATTAGAAATCACGCAAACCTAATTACATATGTTAGCAATAAATAATGATGTATAATAATATGTAAACATTTCCAAGAAGGCAGAACTTCTAAATTCCACGGATATGGTCGCAAACATAAAGAACAATGTTTAAAACGTCCCCACCCTTGTAGCACTTTAATAACTTTATTACCTTTTTATGATAAAATATACATTTTGTGCCTTAAACTATATACACACAATTGGTAGCCTTATCACATTCAGCGATCTCTTCTAGGCAACTTGGAATAGACAGACTGCTCTTGGTTTTTTTTTTTTTTTTTTTTTTTAACGTAGGTAAAATCATCCAATGACAAATCCCGCCCTTGGGTGGGGCGGGAAATAGTGTCAGACTTTTACTGACTAAAAACCTACCTTTCCATTCCTTGCCTTTATCCTGGGGCCTTTGGTGACAGTCTCACATAACCTTTGGCCCCAGTAGGCTTCGGCCCTGCTGGACCCCTACAGTTTGCTGACAACTCCTTGAGGCGCGCGGGAACGGTGCGCGCCGTAGACGACCTGAGCTCGGACCGGTCTGTTACCGGACGGACGGACAGCGAGCTACCCATTGCCCACCGTCCGCGAGCCCGCGCCTACGGTGGCCGGAAATTGGGATCAGAAACCCGGCGGCGGCGGCGGCGTGTGCGCCTTCTTGGTGCATTTCAAAATTAGTTAAATATCATCATCGTCATTATTTCAGCCCAAAGACGTCCACTGTTGGACATAGGCCTCCCCCAAATGTCGCCACAATGAAAGGTCCTGTGCGTCTCGCATCCATCGCCGCTGCATTTGTTGGTAAAGGCTGCGGAAATACGATAGATTCGAGATTCACAGGAGTTAAATATTACATACATATAATAAAACAACTGCCCCCCTAGCCAAGTTACAATCGTTTCGTTTTGCGTTAACGCTTGTAGTTGGCTACGCCCCTAATTCGTTTGTTCGAACAAAGGAGTTGGGGGCGTGGCTAACTCCAAACGTTAACGCAAAGCGAAACAATTGTAACTTGGCTAGGGGGGCTGATGACTACAATCTCTATAGCGAAAAACGAAACATAACAACAGAATTACAGAGACCAGTAATATACCTTCACAAGTCTTTTAAATATAGCAAATAATTGCGCGCGTTTTATTGACACTAGGAAAGCATTCCACAGACAAGTTGTCTGGACAGTAAAGGATTTATCAAAGAATGTAGTGGAATACATCGGCATTTTGATGCTCAAGTTATGTTAACCGAAGTGCCATTGCCATCTTACCATTTTATTCAATGACAGCGAAACTAAAATATCCATCCGAAAAAAGTTATATCGACATGAAAAAACCGGAACCAGTCATTTAAATTGATGACTTTTTAGTTCACTCTTTTTGGTCTCCTAGAATATTTACTTGTGTCAGACTAATAAACACTATAAGACCCTATTCTATCAGAAACTCTGATTATTAAAAATATCATAAACAACAGTTATTCTCTTTCCAGAAAAGATTCAGCAGCTGCTCACTCAGTCCGCTGTGACACGAACAAATTAAAATGGCCTTACTTCACGTTAACATCTGCATTGATACAGTAATGGCTAGTGAAAAAAAAATGCAGGCCTTTTTGACGTTTTAAAAACGTTGTTTTTAACAGAAAAAGCGGCAATAAACTCCACGGTTACTGTTTAATAAAATTATTTTAATTTCATAAAAATAAAGAGATGTAAAAAGAATAACTCAATAGTACATAAGAATGGTGCAGATCAAAAGAATATATAAGTCATGACATTATAGAAAAAAATTAGAACTTACAGTAAAGTCGTATAACATTGGCCCAAGGTTATTTATTAACCAATATGAACATGGGACACTATATTTACTCTGTCTATTGGTCAAAGCGCTTGGGCCAAAGTTCTGGTTTAAAAAAAATATTTTTTCTCATCAGAATTAACAATAACTGAGAAAATAAACAATACAATATGTGATGTTATGAACGTACAGGAATGACTTAAAACTAATTTTAAAAAAGGAAGAAATAATGTAGGTAGGCGATCACAAAAGTGTCTGCCGTCAACCAAGTGAGCACAGATCTAAAGAAGAAGTACATATACTAGATGTGGTATAGATGTAGAATTAGAGATGGCTGAGACTGATTTTTACTTAAAACAAACAAAGTTATACTCCAGAATCAAAGTAACACACCTGTGTTACTTTGGTTCTGGGTTTTGGTTCTGGTTAACATTATGAGATGTACAATAAAGTATACAGGTGTATCTGACATCGTATCACAAATGAATACCCACAGCGATTCACCTCGTATTCCGAGGTACCGATAGTGAATCGAATAATTTGACATATAATCCATTTTCCGTCTGTTTGTACACAGGAGGATCATGGTCGTGTTCATTTTCAATCAACACAATTTCAGATAGATCTTGGCTTAGCACAATCTTGGCTTTACAACCTTTCACTTTTTTTTTAGAACAGTAATAGTAGCGTGGTTTGTACTCAGAAAACGTATAATTTTCCACCATAATTAGCTTTTTGGTGCCTCCCACGTCTATAAACTTCGCTTGACCTGAAATGAAACACTACGTGGTAATTGCTATTTTTTAACATCATGTTTATTATCATTTCAGCAGAGAAGTCTTTATAACATTAGTGTGATAAACCTAAGCGTGTTCCGGAAGACGCAGCGTTGTTTGGTTTCGCATAAGGTAGTCTGATGAATCGGCAAGATCACCTGGATGCCTGACGCATAAGACTTGTCTAAGGTGCAACACTCGGGGACTAAGTCCTGCGCTTATAAGTAGTTTCCGAGTGTTGCGATGCATGTTGCTGGATGCGAGACGCATAAGGCTTGTCTATGGCGTAGACGTAGTCTTCGAGTGTTAGTAGCCCCCGAGTGTTGCGCCATAGACAAGTCTTCCCCACCGCCTGTGTTCCCACGTTGTCGTCGTGGTGGG
Source organism: Leucania comma (assembly GCA_958295575.1). NCBI lineage: Eukaryota > Metazoa > Arthropoda > Insecta > Lepidoptera > Noctuidae > Leucania > Leucania comma. The sequence goes on from OY282473.1 coordinate 20,378,051, forward strand.
GCTTGCGTGTCTCTGTGATCTTGAGGGCTAAGCCGGTAGAGCTACTCATGCCGGAAGGCCTCAAGGGAGAGACCAGACCAAGAGGAACACACCCAGGCGGAGTCCAGTCGGAGCGCCACGGAGGGTGCGCTGCCTGGGAGTATCAGCACAACCAGCTGTTGGTGCTTTTGGGCGGCGATTTGGGAAGAAGTGGGTTCGCCTCCGGTACGTGTCTGTTCATCAGACATGACCAGGATGGCGAACGAGACAATGGGGACCCCACCCCATCTAAAACAAAAAGGCGAAGCTGAGTTCAGCACAACCATGAGCGCGAGTAGAAAAAAAGAAACTACCCCAGGAGGGTACCCCATAGTGGGAGAATCCCTCCCCGAGCAGAGCTCGGGCTGCCCCTCGTATTCTGGGGGGGGCAACTACCGCCTCGGGTCTCCGGACCCCGTTCCGTCCATAGAGGACGCATTGAGCCAGGGTGGCTCACCTGCCCGCGTTGCGGAGTCCCTGGGACCCGTTCCCAGCACGTCCGCGGCGCCGGCAGGTACAGGACAGGCCGGCAGGACTTTCGGCCTTAGGGAGGTGGGCGGAGACTCGGCGTCGGACTCGGATGCCGCGTCTTCGCTCACCTCGGAGACGATGGAGGTTGAAGAATTCGCTCCCAAGAGGAACGAATTCTTCCTAAAGCGCCCGAAGTCAGGGTGTTGTCCGGGGTCGTCCTCGGACGAAGCGTCGGCCCGCAAAATCTCCTCCTCCGGGCGGGGGGCGGGCCGCAAGTCGGGAAGGGGAAGGGGGCTCTCCGTTCAGGAGTTAGCCACCCAGCGATCCCTGGAAATTGCCAGGGAGGCGCTACCCCTCGGGGCGACCACCGGCCAAGTCGGTCGCTCGGCGCCTGTGCCGTCTGACAACTTGCCAGACGGCATGAAGGAGGCGCTCGCCAAATTTGGCGAAATAGTCACGGCCACTCTAACGGCCGTGTCTAAAAAACGGAAGTTTGCCTCGAAGGAGACGGCCATCTCCCAGGGGGCCGTCTCCATTTCGGAGGCACTTGCCGTAGTCTTCGAGCCGCTCGAGAAAGACTTCAACAGAAGGATTGAGCGGCTCGAGGCGGACCTGGCCGATCGCCAGGGAGGTGGACCCGTCGCCCCAGAAAGGGGACGCAAGCAGCGCCAAGGCGAGTCCCAGTCCCTGCCCGGGCCGGAGAGCGAGCTGCTGACCCTGCTGCGGCAGGAGCTGGCTGCTTCCCAGCAGCAGAACCAGCAGCAACTGCAGCGGTTCCAGGAGCGGATCCAGCGGCAGCTCTCCGTCCTGGAAGGCGTAGTTTTGCGTCCCCCGCTCGCGGCCTCTGGACCGAAGAGGGCGGTGACGTACGCCGCCGCAGCTGCGGCCACGGCTGCTGCGCCCAAGGCGGGCCCATCTGGGCAAGCCGGGCGCGGGGCCATGGCGGCTAAGCAGCAGCAACGGCGGCAGGGAGGGGCTGTCCCTCCCCCGAAGGGCAAGGCGGCGGCTGTTCCCACCGCTAAACCGGCAAGACGTCCTGCCGGGGCGGTTACCAGGCCGCCTCAACCGCCCGAAGAACCTTCGGCTGGCGCCGAGTGGACGGTGGTCGGCGCCAAGAAGAAGGCGGGCAAGGCGGCCAGGGCGGCCAGAAAGCGCGTGAGGCGGCTGGAGCGCAAGAAGCGCGCCATGGCTGCTAGACTTCGCGCCCCTAAATCCGAGGCTGTAGTGATTACGCTACAGCCTGAAGCGGAGAAAAGGGGCGTGACGTACAAGTCCGTCATGGACAAGGCGAGGCGGGCGGTGCTGCCCCATCTCAAGGAGCTCGGAGCCTCTGAGGGCTTCCGCATGCGGCGCACCGTGACCGGTGCCCAAATGCTGGAGGTCCCTGGCGCGTCCAGTGGCCCGGCGGCAGACGCCCTGGCCAAGAGGCTCAGGGAGTCCCTGGACGCGGAGGAGGCCCGAGTGTCCAGGCCCACGAAGTGCATCGACATGCGCATCATGGGCTTGGACGACTCCGTTGGGGTCGACGAGGTGGTGGCCGCCATTGTTGGTGCGGGAGGGTGCACAGCCGACCAGGTTCGGGCGGGCACCATCCGCACTGATGGCACAGGCATGCGAGCCGTGACGGTCAGCTGCCCCGTGTCGGCGGCCAAAACCATCACTGGGGAGGGCCGAAGGCTTCTGGTGGGCTGGGTCTCCGCCCAGGTGAGACTGTTGGAGCCCAGACCTCTGCGGTGCTACCGCTGCCGCGTGGGACACCACGCGGGAGCCTTTTGCGCCGCGGAGGTGGATCGCAGCGACCGCTGCTTCCGATGTGGCCAGCCTGGTCACAAAGTCGCCGAATGCCGTGAGTCGCCGCACTGCTACGCATGTGCGGCGGCAGGCAAAAAAGCGGACCACCAGGCTGGTTGCAGGTCCTGCGACCCTCCAACCAAGGTGAAGCACAGGGTCCGGCCCATCCCCGGTGACGTCCTCACCGCCGCAGCCGCGTCCGTAGCCGCCGCCGCTATCGCCGCCACAGCCGCCGCGGCAGGACCCTCACAGAGGGCTCAGGAGGAGATCGTAATGGAATGTCAATAACAGCTCCATTACGTCTCCTCCAGGCGAACATCAACCACTGCGCCCCCGCTCAGGATCTGTTGCTCCAGAGCATGGCGCAGTGGTCGATTAATGTCGCCGTAGTCTCCGAGCCGTATTTTGTCCTGCCCAGTGCAGACTGGGTTTCGGACCTAGACGGCTCGGTGTCTCTTATTAGGTCGACCGCCGCCGGTACCCCGTCCCTCGAGCGCGTCACGAGGGGACGAGGTTGCGTGGCAGCACGGTTCGGGGACATTGCAGTGGTAGGCGTCTACCTGTCCCCGAGCAGATCTCTCGGCGATTTCCACATCTCCCTTATGGAGCTGAAAAACGTCGTCGTTGGGTTTAGGGACCTCCCCGTGGTCGTTTGCGGGGACTTCAATGCCTGGAACGAGGCTTGGGGTTCCCGCTACACGAACGGGCGGGGTCGGTCAGTAGAGGCCTGGGCTGAGGAGTCCGGCCTGGCCCTCCTAAACCGGGGCTCTGTTTCCACGTGTGTGCGGATGCGGGGCGAATCAGTGGTGGACCTGTCGTTCGCCAGCCCCGATCTGGCACCACGTGTCGTCGACTGGCGTGTTATGGAGGGGGTGGAGACGTTCTCAGACCACCGGTACATCCGGTTTGACGTCTCCGCCCAAACCTCGACCGCGCCGGTCCAGCGGAGCCCTTGTGGTCCGCGATGGGCGCTGAGGCAGATGGACCGGGAGCTCCTCCTGGAAGCCGCGACGGTACAGGCCTGGGTGCAAGCACCGGACAGGCCTGTCGACATTGACGTCGAGGCAGAGTGGTTCCGGGAGGGCATGTCGCAAATCTGCGACGCGTCAATGCCCCGAGTCCGTCCAGGACGTGCCAAGCGCCAGGTGTACTGGTGGTCGCCGGAGATTGCGGCATTGCGCAATGCGTGCAACCACGCGCGACGCCGGTACGCCAGGTACTGCAAGCGCCGCAACCGCCCGCCGGATGCGGAGGCTGTTGAGGCGGAGCTGTACGAGGGTTACAGGGTAGCGAAGCGCACCCTCCGAGCGGAGATTAAGCGGTCCAAGATGGAGGCCCGCAACGTCTGGCTGGGGTCTCTGAATGCAGACCCGTGGGGACGCCCATACAAGATGGTACGGGAGAAACTCCGTCCATGGGCTCCCCCACTGACTCAGAGTCTCCGGCCCGAGCTCGTGGAGGGTGTGGTCAGCACTCTGTTCCCTACGCGGGGGGTACACTCCCCCCCGTCTATGGCTCCGCCAACACCGGCAGTACCTGACGCGGACCACGACGACGACGACGATGTTCCAGAGGTGACCGAGGTAGAGATGAGAGTGGCGGTACGAAGGCTGAGTGCCAAGAATACCGCCCCAGGACCTGACGGCCTGCCTGGGAGGGCCTGGGTCCTGGCTATGGAGGCTCTCGGGCCTCGATTGAGGGGGCTCTTTAGCGCATGTCTGGAGAGGGGCCAGTTCCCACTTCGCTGGAAGACGGGGAAACTGGTCCTCATAGCGAAGCCTGGGCGCCCTGCGGACTCTCCGTCCGCGTACCGGCCCATTGTGCTGCTCGACGAGGTGGGCAAGCTCTTTGAAAGAGTCATTGCAAACCGCCTCGTCGCGCGCCTTGCAAGGGTGGGGCCGGACCTGTCGGACGGACAGTTCGGTTTTCGCAGGATGCGCTCCACGGTGGACGCCATCATGCGCGTGCGAGCCCTCACGACGGGGGATGCGGTGTCCCAGGGCAGGTGTGTCGTGGCAGTGTCCTTGGACATTGCCAACGCCTTCAACTCCCTGCCCTGGAGTTGCATTGGAACGGCACTCCGGTACCACCGGGTGCCCGACTACCTCTGTCGTGTGATCGAGGCCTACCTATCGGAGAGGTATATCATCTACCCCGGTCACCAGGGAGAGTGGAAACGTCGAGAGATGTCGTGCGGTGTTCCGCAGGGATCGGTACTAGGACCACCCTTGTGGAACATCGGGTACGACTACGTGCTGCGCGGCGACTTCCCCGACGGGGTCAGCGTGGTCTGCTACGCGGACGACACGTTGGTCCTAGCGCGGGGAGAGTCGTACCGGACGGCGGTCGAATTAGCGACACGCGGGGTTGCGATGGTCGTTGACAGGATCCAGCAGTTGGGACTCGAGGTGGCACTGCACAAGTCCGAGGCCATGTGCTTCCACGGCCCTCGGGGTGCGCCACCACCTCGTTCCCAGCTAACGGTAGGAGGGGTTCACATCAGCGTCGGGTCGACGATGAAGTACCTGGGACTCGTCCTCGACAGCTGGTGGAACTTCAGGGAGCACTTCCGACGTCTGGCTCCCAAACTGAATCGGACTGGGGCTGCTCTCGGGCGGCTCCTGCCCAACCTCAGGGGACCAGACGCCTCCTGCCGGAAGCTCTACGCGGGAATCGTTCGGTCCATGGCTCTCTACGGGGCTCCGGTGTGGGCACCGACGTTGCAACAGCAACCGAGGACCCAGCTGAATGCGTGCCAGAGGGTCATGGCAATACGCATGGTGCGAGGGTACCGAACGATCTCCCGCGAGGCGGCGACCCTCCTTGCTGGCCAACCGCCGTGGGATCTGGAGGCAACAGTCCTTGCACACATGCACGACAAGCGCATGGAGATGCAACGCCGGGGCGAAATTCCGCTGCCACGACAAGTCGAGGCATGGCGGACAGAGCTCCGGCGGGATCTCATGGCGAAATGGCGTCAACGACTATCGCAACCTCGTTCGGGGCGCGCCACAATTGGGGCGATAAGGCCCATCCTTGGGGCGTGGCTGGAAAGACCTCACGGCGTTCTCAACTTCCGCACGACGCAGGTGCTTACCGAACACGGAAAGTTCGCTAAGTACCTGTTCCGGATTCGTGCGGAGGATTCGCCCGGGTGTCGCCACTGTGCGGAACATCCGGAGGACACGGTGGAGCACACTGTAGAGGTGTGCCCCGCCTGGGCGGAGCATCGCCGTGTCCTCGTGGGGGCGATCGGCGGCGGCGATCTCTCTCGCCGGGCCTTGGTTCAGGCCATGGTCCGTAGTGAGGAGGGATGGCAGGCGGTCGCCTCCTTCTGCGAAGCAGTAATGCTAGCAAAGGAGGAGGCCGACCGCATCAGGCAGAGGCAACGGGGCGCTCGCCCCAGCCGCCGCCGGGATTCCGATCCCGATTTCCGGCCACCGTAGGCGCGGGCTTGCGGACGGCGTGCAATGGGTAGCACGCTGTCCGATCGTCCGGTAACCGACCGGACCGAGCCCAAGTCGTCGACGGCGCGTTCTGTTCCCGCGCGCCTCAAGGAGCTGTCAGCACACCGAAGAGGCCCAGCCTGCTAACTGCAGGCAGGCAGGGTCGAAGCCTACTGGGGTCATGGGTTAGTTCCGAAAGGAATGCTCGACCCCGGCACGATAGGCTACGTAGGAACGGGGTAGGTTTATAGTCAGTAAGAGTCTGACACTACTTCCCGCTCCGCCCAAGGGCGGGATTTGTCATTGGATGATTTTACCTACCATAAAAAAAAAAAAAAAAAAAAAAAAAAAAAAATAGACAAGTCTTATTAGTCTCGAATCCAGGGTTCTTGTCAGTTCGCCGGACTACCTTGTGGTACTACGCTGCGTCTTCCGTAACACGTATTAAGTTTATCACACTAATATTATAAAGACAGAAGTTTGTACATACAGGGTATGTTTATTACTCCTTCACGTTCCAAATGTTGAATGGATTTAGCTGGTTGACACACGAGTAGAACATTAGAACACGTAAGGTTAGGATACCACAACAGGAGTATGTTCCTTCGGGATAATTTTATACCTGGGGAAGCCGCTGACATGACAAATTTAGTTTTTAAACATTAAATAGTATGTTTAACCTAGTAGAGTCAGCCACGGCAACAGTATCCGATGACACAGTCATAAACCTAATTACTTACTTAATTTTTAATAATAGATATACATGTATGGTTTGAACTGAAAAGCTGCGTTTAGAATAACTTGGGTACATATATTTGAAAAAAGAAATGATACAGATTAAGGTATAGAATAAAAGAAAATAAAAATACAACCGTTAATAGAAAGAATGCACAGAATTTGAATTTAGAATTCGCATTTAATGCACTACACTGCACTACCATTACCACTCCCCTACAATTAGTACTACGGCAACTTTAGCCAGAGATTTCTTGTATTAGCATCGGTTACAATGCGGAACCGCTCTCATGGTACGCGTCCACATCATCTCACCACTTCATTCTGAGCCAGGCTCTACAGCAGCTTTCATCTTCAAGCACCCATTACATGAAGACTTGCTCAGCAATTTCTGTGCATGCCCAATCTGATTTCAGCCTTTGTTGGCCGTTTTAAGTGGTAAACGCATTCTGGCTATTCTGTTTACACTTAAATTAACTTTAATCAATATATCATCCGCTATATTTAATATAGAGACCATTTTGTATTTGTCCATATACAGGTGGTTCATGATTATGCAGATTTTTAACCGCAACCATTTTAGATTTATCACGGTTCAGAATAACGCTGGCTTTGCATCCTTTACTTTTTTTAGAACAGTAATAGTATCTTGGTGAATATTGACCGAAAGTGTATCCGTTGACCATGAGCAATCTCTTATTGCCTTGCAGATTTATAAACATCGGTGCTCCTGTGAATATAAATTTTTACTCTTAGTCAAGCTCTTACAAGAAGTGGATAACTAGTTTATTTTTATTATAATAGCGACTTATATATAAATGATTAATAAAAGATGTTACCTCATAAATTTCAATCTCAATAGCTACTTATTAAATGGGTCCAAAATACCTAAGTATACGATATTTTTAACTATGATATACTTAGGTATTTCGTGCCCATAACGAAGACTAAAAATAACCACAAAATTCGATAGTAGTTGGAAGAAAAACGATCCCGACATAGGTGCCTCCTGTTCTTGGTAGTATTTGGACCGAATTGTGTCACAATCCTTTATCACATTATCAAGCTTATGCAAGAAAGGACCCTCATGTCGTGATAGGGCCCGATAGGACGGATGCCGTGGTCCGAAGAGTTCGCGTGGTCCTGGAACGCAGAAGGCTAAAAAGGAACACAGGCTAAAAAATTGTGTCGAAATTCGTACAATAAAACACCAAATTGATCCTACCTGTTTATAATATGAATTTATGTTGATAATCTTTGATGCATCACACTACGATACACTATAAATATACATATTTTACGACATGCATTTTTAGAAAAAATCATTTATAACTACTATAGTACAAATAAAATGATTCAACAATTCTTAAATTTTTTTGCTGGTTTTTCCTCTTCACGGAAGTTTCGCGTAAAAATTGACTATAGGCCGTAGGTGGTTATGTTCATTTGCCATCATCACTATCTCAGAATTGTCTCCGTTGAGAATAACCGTGGCTGGGCACCCTTTATCGTTTTTTGAACAGGAAAAGACCTGAGGTGAGTATTGACGGAATGTATAACCGTCAATCATCAGCAATTTCTCCTGGTTATGTAGTTTTATAAACAAGGGTATTATATCTGCAAAAATGAAATCATTATATATTTCACAAATTCCAATCTCGAGAAATTAGTCTGCTTAGCCCAGATAATAATTGCAAAAAGAGAACAATTTATGCTAAAAATCTTAGTTATGTACTTTTAACAAAATTATGTTGTTTAAGATATGATGAATTTCATCATTTCATGAAGTACTTTTCCATAATACCTCTTAGTAGTACCGGAACACTAAATTCAGAAAACGTTAAGGATCAACGTCAATGACCGTTATGGCAAATTTATTTAGCGCCTACCATAGTAATAATCATCATCATCATTACAGCCGAAAGTCGTCCGTTGTTGGACACAGGCCTCCCCCAAGCGTCGCCACAACGACTGGTCCTCCAGAACAGATGGCCGTCGGGACCGAAAGGTTCTGGAGTGGCGACCGCGTACCGGAAGACGCAGCGTCGGAAGGCCTCTCACAAGCTGGACCGATGACCTGGTTAGGGTCGCTGGAGTCCGATGGATAGTAATAATGTCCATGGAGTTTCTTGCACATTCTTCTCCATAGAGATCTACGCTTTGGAATGTGCAATTAGCATCATTTTTTTTCTGACAGACTGACACCTTGACCTTTCAAAAGTGCCTGTAAATGGTTTATTTGAAATAAATGCTTTTGAATTTTGAATTTTGAATGCTGCGTAAAAATTCCGTAAAAAAAAAATTTTCATTTGTTAAAAAAAAGTATTAATTGTTTGGGAAAAAGAAGTATTAATTTTTTTTGTCTGAGAAATACTCTAATTCCACTGAACGTTGGCAAAGATTATCGCACGAAAATTGGCTTTTCATTGATTGGGATTTTACAACTTATACAAATAATAGAAACACATAAAGTAGGCACGATTTTATTGCAAATTAAATATAGAAACTTCATTACATAAAGAAATTTTCAAGTCAGTGCCCAACTAGTCAGAAAACTGAACAAATCTTTGTCACAAAAATACATTTTATTTTACAAGATACTAGCTATCTCCCACGGTTTCAGCCGCGTCTTTGTTTGCTGCTCCGTTCCTATATGTATTATGTTATATAGTATAAAACCTTTATCGATAAATAGGTTCTATTTAACACTAATATATTTTTTCAATTCGAACTAGCAGTTCCTGGGATAAAGCGTTCAACCAAACTCTACAAATTCCTTACAACTGATTTAAGAGATCTAAAGTCAAATCTACTTTACTTAATGTATTTAAAATAACTAACAAAACTTATGAATTATAGTTTTTAATTGCAGTTACTTGCAGCTAAAGGCTAAACTTTAGCTGCAAGTATAAATATCATCATAATTTCAGCCGAAAAACATCAAACAAAAATAAGAGGTAAAATATTTGTAAAATAAATACTACTCTACTCTTACTAAAAGGCAATATACCGGGCTTTAAAGTTGTCAAAAAATAAAAGGCCAGTTTTGACATCTGTCATTGCGATATAACTTGTAATATATTAAATATTCGCAATGCATTTCCTTTATTATAATTATTTAACGCGCCAAAAAAATGTATCTATGTATTTTTTTTTATAACTATGTAATTGATTATTATTTTATTACTTCTTTCAGTTTCGTTTCAAGTTACTTTCTAAAGTCTTTCTCAAATGTCAAATCGAGCTCTTTGTTTTTTAACGAGCTCAATCCCAACTCTAGCTCATTTCTATACCGAGCCTTTTTAGGAAGAACCAACACGGCATCGTCTTCATCTTCCTGCCCTTGTCCCGTGTTATTTGGCGTCAGCGCAACATATGTTTTTCTTCATTTCTGTCCTGTCACCCATTATGCTATCCTTTTCTTTGATATCATCCCTCATAGGCAACAGTTTACGTTTCTTGCAGAAAGAGATTTTACTTTTCCTAATTCAAAAGTATTTATGAAAATATATTACTAGGTAATAATATAATAGATCGATAGATAGAATAGTTGTATGAATAGTTAAAGTTGTAAAAAAAAAACCAGTCGTAGATAGTATTTTCAAAAAGATAATTTAAAAAAATATATTAAACTGCAAAAACCGCAAACTTAGAACGTTCTTCCTAAATAGGCTTACAAATAATAGCAATATTATTTTAAACATTTACCCACTAATTTTAATATAATATTCGTTTACTTTCTTATAAACTGGCGGATTATGATTATGTCTGTTGTATATGAAAGTCACTTGATTGCCATCAGGCGACAGGAAGATTCTTGCCTTGCAGCCTTTTTGCTTTTTGGAGCAGTACCAGTGCTTTGGATTAGCTTGAGCAAACGTGTAACCTTCGGCCATCAGCAACCTCTTATTTTCACTCAAGTTTATGAACTTTACATCGGCTGTAAATAAAATATTAAATAAGTTAATCGAGAATCAGCCAGATGAAGTGCATCAACTTGTCTTTGCGCAGAAGTGGGTCAGGGGAATTGAGACCAATTTAGAAGGTTCGAGTTTCTCGTCTCAAACGTACGATAATTGTAAGAATATGGAAAAAGATTCTTCGTCAAAACATTTATAACTAAATGGTGCAAGTTTTTCGTCTCGAACATAGCTCTCGCTCGTCCACTCTGGCGAGAACGGTTTGGTTCGAGAAACTCGTACCGTCTAAATGAGCCTTTATCATCACGTATTAAAAGATAGCCGTGCGAGAGAAAAACAGTGACACTCCACATATTTATTTATTTATTTATTTATTTATTTATTTATTTATTTCTTTATTGTACACCTTATCTTATTAAAGGACAAACATTTATAAAAAAATAGTGTACAATAGGCGGTCTTATTGCACAGGGCAATTTCTACCAGACAACCTTTGGATGGACTGGAAGAAAGAAAAAGAGTTGGGGTTGTCAGTGTACAACAATAAAAATAATATAATTTTTTATATATATAATACAATAGGAAATATATATATATATATATATATAATACATAAATAAGCCATCAAATAATAAACTAATAAATATTAAAATATACAAAAGAGATAGGAGAAGAAAAATTAAAGTGATAGGTAGTGCTCCTTCACCATTTTTTTGAACGCTGGTAGCGTTTGGGCACGCCTCACTTCTATGGGTAATGCATTCCACAAACGAGCTGCTTGTACCGTGAAAGATTTATCGAAGAACGAAGTGGAATGCATATGAATACTAAGTTTCAGATTCTCCGATGACCTCAAGGACCTAGAATGTGTGTCACAGAGGAACTGAAAGCGTTCTTTGAGATAAAAAACACATAGCTCAGTTTAGGTCTTAAAATGGAACGTGGTAGCACTGTACAGAGTGTACAGCGGTCAGACAAAAAAAAATGTGTTTTAAGAATTATTGGAAATTACAATTGAGTGTAAAATCAAAATGTTAATACAAAAATAAAAAGTCAACATTTTATATTTTTGTTTAAATATTTTTTTATTGCACTTTAGGTATACAATTTCTTACGACTATCGATAACTTATTTATCTATATTTTAATAAATATGGAAAAACTTGATTTTGATAAGTTACTCACGTTTGGCTCAGATTTTTTTTTATTTATTTTTTAAGAAAGCTTACAGACTAATTACAAATATAGTATTTATACATAGGTGGGGAAAATCGCTAATTACAAGCTTACACACACATATATATATATTAAAATTAAATTAAATTAAAATTTCTTTATTTCAGACCCAATATAGTCCATAGATACATTGTTAGTGTGTTAGTAACAGAAAGTGCTTATATACTATATTAGTGTTATTAGTAACCTATAGCTAATTCCACCCAGTGTCTCTGGATGGGGCAATCCGGCCTGTCAGCAATCATTTTCAGGATGCTGTTACGAGTGTTGCGCAAGCGTTGCAGTAAGGAAGCCGCTTTCTTACGCATGATGGCGTGAAAGCCATCCGTGTGAGCCGTAGCAAACATTCCCGACGCACTACAACGCCGCGGCAACCGCAACAGCATCCTGAAAGCGTTGTTATATTGTACGCGCAGGACGTTATAAGCCCGGTTCGTATATGACACCCACAGGCCGCTCGAGTAGAAGGACTGACAGAACGCCTTTAATAAACAAATTTTGACGTCTGCCGTGCAACGAGCGAACCTACGGGCGAGCATATTACCCCGCACCGCCAACGCCCTGCGCTCGCGCTCTATGTCGCCATCATCACGTAGGTCACTTGTGACAACATGGCCTAGGTACTTAAAACTGTCAACCACTACTATATATATAAACATAATGCAAATGTTGATGTTGATGTTTTGCCTAAATGTTTTTCTGCCATTATTATTAAAAACGGCACAACTATATTTTTTTTCAAAATTGAGTTGAATATACGAGTACATTCGGAATCAAAAATTAAAAAAATAACAGCTTTTTTTACTGAAATGCCAAATCAATATTCTTTTTTTTTTAATTCTTAGACCCTTATCAACTGTCCATTTTTTAATTTCATATATTTTCTAGGTGGATGACAGTGGTCATTAGTGACTTCCTTCAAGTTCCCGAATTCGTCAAGTTTGAGCTTCGCTTTACAGCCTCGGACTTGTGACGAACACGTCCAAATGTTGCTTGATTTTTTTCCGTAAGTGTAGTTGCCCACCAGAATAAGATCTTTGCCTTTTTGGGATTTAATAATCGGAAACGGTAGTTTTGAATGAAGACCGGAACATTCTGTCGAAATAAAACAGTTATTTATATAATGTTTCAGAATAAGATGTTCGTTTTACCCACCAATTTTCAATATCATCAGTTGTTGGGGAACATTTTGTCCCCCTATATAGTACCCACATCAACAACGCAACACTGTCAAGTTATCCAACAACCTGTCCCGCGTCACGAGGATGCGTTGTAAAATGTTGGAGGACAAGTTGAGGAACACTGGGCTATGTTGCAGCTTCACGTAGATTGAACGTTGCACGTCATGTTGGGAGACAATTTGTCCCTTAATGTATCTAAGGCTTTAGGAGCTTTAGTTTCGGCTGTGCATTGATATGTCAGTCAGTCAGTTTCTTCTTTTATTTATGTAGATTTATGTAGGTTAAAATATAAGTACCTATTAAACCAAATGTTTGCATGACAAGTTATTGTGATATATTTAGACTATGGTTCTGTAATTATTTATGTTAAAAATAGAAGGGTCGGGCTTTATGCTATACCCTCAAATACTGCAGTCGCAAATTTAAGTTCAGATTCAAAAGATTCAGTTAGAATATTCATAAAATTATTGCGTATTTAGATTTAGTTTTTTCCTCCTTTCACTTTTTACATCTCTCGCGAGCTCACACTTCCTCTTGCCAGTTCTAGAGGAATCTGTCTAGCCCATAGCGCCATAGCGCCTTCGTGGTCTGCCGCGACCCCCTCGCACTGTTTCAAGGCACCAACTTTGTTACTTTGGCCCACAGTTAACAGACAGGCATGCGGCAGACGTGTCCTGCCCAGTTTTATTCTGGTTTTGGAGCGCAATATAGTGTTTCGAATTCAATTCAATATTTAACACCTGGTATACTGCCCTCCATTACTCGTTGGCAAACCTTGAGTTTGGACTTTTGGATGTCAGTCAATGACCAAGCCTGTGCGCCGTATCTCAGGAGGAATACAAGAGCTTAAATAAAAAATAAATAAAAATAATATCAATTTATTTTCTTACAAACTATTTTAGTACTTAGACTGAGTAACATTTGAAACAAATAACAGTTTTTTTTTTAAATCTTGTATAAATTTTCCACAAACAGCTTTTTCACAGATTGTGCAGTTTTCACACTTTTTATTTTTGTTACATTTGTGATTGATTTGACATTGCCGCCTTTTATTGTTTGTTAACGTCGTTCACTTGCTTCAAAATTATTTTTTTGTCTTTGAGTAGCAGCTGCCGTAGATTTAGATGGGTCGTCCGAAAGGGAACCCCAAAGGTTCTGAAGGCGGAGAAGGAAAAGGAGTAGGTTTTAGTCGGTAAAATTCTGACACGATAGGATCGCAGTCATTGGATGATTTCCAAACTAAAAAAAAAACTGAATTGTTTTTTTTTTCCACATACTTTGCACATAAATCGCTCACTAGACGAAAGATAAAATCATGCTGAGAATACATGAGTAAAATCAGCTGCTAAATCAAGTGTATTGTAAAAAATCGTGCTTCCAGCTCTTATGGTGATTTGCGTGCCATTTGATTGATGACATCCGTCCGAAGGTTGAGATCAGTACTCCACACACGGTTGAACTTGCGTTTGATAAAGTTTGAGCAGTTGTTCCAACATGAAGTATTGTCTCTCCTTTGCTATGATTTCCAACTTTTTGGCAGTTCGCTGAGCCTTTGCCAGAATAAACACCAAAATTAAAAAGTGGATGTAAATGAAACACCAAGAAGATAAAGATGATTGGTTATCGGCACAGATACACCCTGAAAATTTTGAGCAGGGTAGAACTAGTTCTTTTTAGCGGTAAAAAGCAAGCCTGTGTTTAAGCAATATTTAACCTGAACGAATTGGTATCGCCCTATTCGGAGACTGCCTGTACAGATAACGCCTATAAGGACAAGTTAAAGCGCTCAATCATAGCCTCTTGGAGATATTGCATCTGTGATCCACTAGCTCGCGCGCCGGGCACTTAACTCTCAGCAATAGTGAAAAAAGATCATTTATGATCAGTAAGAACAATGTTGCCTAGAGCACAGAGCCCTGAGAGACCCTGGAATGCCAGGGCATTAATAGCCAATTGACCGGACGAACAGCCATCACTGACTATTCGGAAGGACCGTTTAATCAGAAACTGCAATCTCAGCACACAATCGAAGGAAGGTGGCTTACTAATAGGGCCTTCGTGCCAGACCCTATCGAGAGCCGTCGAGAGGTTTCAAGATATCAAGGGATACGGCAAGCACTTTTCGTACCTTCACGTACACGTTCCACACTCTTACAGAGGATGGACATTACTAAGATAGGTCTAAAGTTACCCGCGAAATAAATGGGTAAAGGGAGATGACGAGTTAGATGAAAATAAACTAATTTCTTAATCTTAGTTTCGTGCTGTACACTCCATCTTTCAATTTCTTCTTTGGAGGATGAGTGTGATCATTGTTTACGCTGACAATGTTTCCATACTGATCCAGTTTCATCCTCGCCCTGCACTCCCGCGCCCTCGTCGAGCAAACCCAGGACAAATTGCTAGTAGAAGTCCTCGAGAATGTATAGTTTCCGTAAACGATGAGGGTTTTGCCTCTTTGCGATTTAATAGTTACATAGGAATCTTGCAGGTCGATGAAGTCTGTAAAATTAAATAAAACCATTCATGTTTCTTTTATATTATTGTCTATTAGGAATATTTTTCATGTGCATTATGTTAAACTAGCTGGTGCACGCGACTTTGTTGGATTACTACTTCGAGTAGCTTATTACAATATCTTTATAAATTATAGCCTATGTGTTATTCTGATTTTTATAGGTAAGCTATATTAATGTAAAGTTTCATTAAAATCTATTCAGTAATTTTTGCGTGACACTAACGTAACTTTCGCGTTTATAAAATTATAGTACAATACACTACCTATAATATATATATATATATTATTTCAATTTGTTCAGGTACAAAGTGTGTAAACAAATGTTTATGTGATTTTTCCTACAAGGAACAAATAGTTTCTCCAGATTTTTTGCTAAATTATTCGAAGGTCTACCTTTTCGTCTTTGCACATCATCATAAATATGATTGTATTTCTACTATCAAACCATGGATAGACAGGTATTAAGAAAACTAAATTTAAAAAAAAAATGTAATTATACTTTAGTTCGACATAATTTCATAATTGCAACAATATCGTGTTATAGTACTTAAAAATGTAATGATACAAAAAATCTTTGATCTTTGCAAATCCCACACTGTAATGAACTTGCATCCAACAACACAGAGAGAATTGATTCCTCTTAATAACAATATCTTTTTTTTTTCAGACCAAAAAGAGATCGACAACAAATGAGTAATTCAAAAAACACCTACCTAATTTATTTACGTATCTGAATGACGGTCTGTGTACCGCCATCCAGTAAGAGACTATTTGGCCATCCATCCTGCTGGCTTCAGTAGCCACGAGGCTATTAGGGCTGTCGCGGACTCGACGCATCAGTGTTGCGATTCGCAGACCCATGCAGCAAGCCGAAATCCGATAGCGTGCATCCACGAGCATCTCAGACGCGCAAAAGAAACGGGGCAACCCCGTATTACCCAGGAACGCAATTTATGTCAAAGATGGTGCAGTACGTCTTATTTCATATCCACTTATATTGATCACCCCTGGACATAGAGCTCCTTCAAGAGTCAACAAAGCGATCTATCTTCTTTCAATAGCATCCAACGGACTCTTGTAGCTCTCCTCAGGTCATTGGACTACCTTGTGGCAGGCTTTTCTTCCCTTTCCGTCAGCTATCATCTTCATCAGGTTTATCACAAACAAGGTGTGCACTGTAATTGTACAATTTGATTCCGCCAATCCATCTTCGAACCAGTAAACGTAATTTACGTTTTTACCTGATCAGTTAAAAAAATCGCTTAAATCCTGCTGCGGCACCGAAATCCTATTCCTTTGAAGTTTTCGTTTCGAGTGCAAGCAAAAATGAACTTTGCAGTGGTCAGGCGGGAATGTCTTTGATTCTGAGACAACGTTGCGCCACCGGTACATGGTGGACACCCCACCCATTCGTACAAAACCGTTTTGGGAACACATTTATTGTACATACAGCTAAGGAGTGGAATTCCCTGCCAGAGTCTGTGTTTCCTGATAGTTACAACCTAGGAGTCTTAGGTAAGCGTGCTCCATCGTAGACCACATCTTCGCTTACCATCAGGTGAGATAATGGTCAAACACAAGCCTAACAACAATAAAAAAACATCTGCAGTTATATCATCTACAACGCCATCCATCCATTGTTTCTTTTGTTAACACCCTTCTTTTACCATTTCCGTGTCAGCGGTGCTCGTATCCTCCTCCCATTCGTGGTTTGAAAGAACTCTCTTGGCGGATGGCTATGAACATTGTAGCATTCCAAGATATATCCTTCAGAGTTTAGCCGTAATTTCGCCTTGCAATCATGGGCTCTGGACGAGCATATCCAGTATTTCAACCGTAGCTTGGTAAATGTGTAGCCGTCTATCAAAATGAGATCCTTTCCTCTTTGTGATGTTATCATTTCGTAATTAAAACCTGTAAATGATGTTTGGATTTTAGATTTTAAGTCATTACAATATACTTTTTGTTACAAAAATGCTGTTAGACTAGAATAATTTCATCGATAAGCACCTCAATAGATCCTCTCGTTATTTCTGAAGTTATAATGTTATTCTTGTACTTCTTTTCAGGCAGTTTTCATGAGTTCAATATCTTGTTATATTTAAAAATGAATACATGTTCGTTAGTCTCGATAAAACTCAAGAACAGCTTGACCAATTTGGCTAATTTTGGTCTTGAAATATTCGTGTAGTCCAGGGAAAGTTTGAACGATGAGAAAATATGGAAATATACACGAAAACAAAACTTTTTACAAAAAAATACAACCGACTTCAATGTTAAAAAAAAAAACACAAGAACTTACAAAATAACTTTAATTTCGGAAGTCGGTGTTTCTATAACAGTTTGACTCTTCGTTATTTAACACAGATTCCGGAAATTAAAGTTAATTTGCACTTTTTAATTTTTTTTTTTACATTTTAGTCGGTTGTATTTTTTTTTTTGTAAAAAGTTTCTTATTTCACACTTTGTAGCTGTAGTATCTACCCCTCAGCCAAACTTAAATAGATCGCTTTCCACCATCATCCAATCATCATGACAATTCTAATATTTTCTAATACCAAACACGGCTAGGATACACTGCTTTATTGCAGAATACCGGTTCTTACCTACCTCCCTGCTTCATCATCAGAACAGTTCTATGAATCCCCTCCCCTTCTTCATTCAGTCAGTCACCGACTACATGTATAAACAAAGCAATTTTACTTGTTACGACAGTAATGCTATGATTTTTTGAAGAGTTCCGTTCTATATCTCCGAAGTTCATCA
Source organism: Leucania comma (assembly GCA_958295575.1). NCBI lineage: Eukaryota > Metazoa > Arthropoda > Insecta > Lepidoptera > Noctuidae > Leucania > Leucania comma. The sequence goes on from OY282473.1 coordinate 20,396,132, forward strand.
TCAGATAAAAACAATATTTCTATGGTGCCATATTTTGATTGAAAGAGTATTCGGGAGTATACTCTTTCAATCAAAATATTTTTTTTAAATCGGTCCACAATTGATCGAGACATCGGTAACCATACATAAAAAAACATACAGCTGAACACAGAACCGCCTCCTTTTCGGAGTCGGTTAAAAAAATCCGTTCATAATATTGATAGACTTTTAGGTGGTAAAGGTACGAAGTTTGCCGGATCAGCTAGTTTTATAATAAAAAATCTTTCATTCATCACATTTTACTTAATTTCAGCGTTAACGAGTCCAAATCATAAAATATAACTTGTTAGTAACAATGACTCCAAGCAAATAAAAAAAAGCTATAAAAAAATCAATTCATCAAAAAAATAACATAGGGCTAGTTTTCTTTTATTTATATTTAATAACTTGGTCATCCTATATTTAAAAGTAGCACTTAATTGATAAACCATCATTTGATAAATTGCTTTTTTTAGTGAAAAATTACATATATCTATCTACATCCGACACGACGTTGCGATTTTTTTCGTATAAAATATTAGCCTTTTATAATAAATACGAGTACATACATATCTATCTACATGTTTATTTGTTTTACGTGAGCAATTGTCAATTGCTCTGGATGGAGCATCAAACCTTTACTGAGCACACACCTATGTCCCTTCAGTTCCCCTTTGCGTTCCAGGGCCACGGTAACTCTTTCGAACAACCCCGCATCAATCAATTGTTAGCTTGTCCAATTTTCAAAGATTCAAGAAACAAGAAGAAAATTTACGGACACTTATCGTAATTTAACAATAACTTGCTATCTTTAACGGAGATAAAGCTACGGATCAAAAACTGGTCCTAAATCTATTAAGTCTTAATAATAATCAGTTATGATTATGTATAACTAAAAAAACCTTTGTAGTGACATATATGACACTACATAGAAACTAAAATGCAAAACCCTGCTTCGCAATGTTAAAGTTCTCCGTTCGATTAGAACGTATACAATTATTAATACATACAATGGCCCCGAAATCAACCTGTAACCAACTTCAATTAACCCTTTTCGTCTCTCCTAATTTTTGCTGTGCCTGACAGGGTTCTATATTGATCTGTGTCAATTTTCAACACCATCTATGTACAAATATGGATTGAAATAAAATATTGTCTATTGAGTATTAACTATCGGGCAGTTTGCATTCCTCTAAACCCTACCAATAGGTCGCTTCATTCCTCTTAGTTTTCATAATAACTTCTCCGGTAATCTTTTTAAAAAACTCCCGGGGTAGGTGACAGTGGCCGTTGATGAAGTAAGCAAGGTCCCACATCAGGGTCTATCCTTAGCTTGTCTTGGCATTGTGGCTTGTGGGTGGAACAAAATAAAACACCCGGTTGGTCGGAAAGTCCTCCCTTTACAATGGTTGTTTACGGGACTATACACTCTGTACCTTTAAGCCCTACCAATAGGTCGCTTCATTCCTCTTAGTTTTCATAATAACTTCTCCGGTAATCTTTTTGAAATACTCCCGAGGTGGGTGACAGTGGTCGTTGATGACGTAAGCAAGATGACCCGCATCAGGGTCTATCCTCAGCTTGGCTTTGCATTGTGGCTTGTGGGTAGAACAACCCCAGCCTTTGGCACTCACTTGGGTATACGTGTAGCCATCAATAAGGATCAAGGGCTTTCCTCTTTGGGATTTTGTGACTTCATAAGATCTACCTGAAATTTAAAGTGATATCACCAAGAGAACTTCGTTTAATTATGTTTTGATTAGTCTGGATTACTATGACAAGCTATATGACAGTATGCCTTATTTACCTTTGTAGCCATGTCAATGTCAGGCATAAAAAACTTAATTCAAATCTGAAGTAAAAATTACTGTTTGTTTTTATACACTCTAATGATGTGGCTATATTATCGGGACCTAGCGAATATTCGCGTTATCGCGACAAATGTGACCGAGTTGTTCGTCGAATCGCAATGCTTATCGACACTTACACAGACGCATAGAAATGCAATTGACCGCGAATTTTAAGCCAAGAGTGAATAAGTTACTTCTAGGTAAGAGTGCTCCATCGTCGATCACATCATCACTTTGCATTATGTGATATAGTGGCCAAGCGCGAGCCTATCAATAATTAAAAAAAGGTTTTAGACAACAACAACATGTAGACCCGAATACGATGTGTTTATAGCGACGCGTTACGAATATTCGCGTAGCCACAGCATTACAAACACATACAAGTACCGACGATTGCGAACATGCGTATTCGATTCGAACAAGATGGCGTTTGTGCATATAATTATGTATAATAGCACAATCAGCCTCATATTGTTCGCACTGGAGGCATCCTTCTTTAAAAGAAAGAATGAGCCGGCCATAATCCACCACGCAGGCCCAATGCGCGTTGTTTTTTTTTTCTTTTTTATGGTAGGTAAAATCATCCAATGACAAATCCCGCCCTTGGGCGGAGCGGTAGTAGTGTCAGACTCTTACTGACTAAAAACCTACCCCGTTCCTTCGTTGCCTATCGTGCCGAGGCCGGTAACAGGTCTTCGAATTTTAGGTTATAGAACATGCCGATTTCCTTACGACATTTCCTTCTCCGTTTTGAGAGCAGTGATGATGAAATAAATTATACAAAAGGCCTGGATGGATTTGTACCTGCGACCCACTACTCGGAAGTCGAAGCCGTTACCACTAGGTCACCACTGCTCTCTGGTGTTTGTACACTGCCACAATCTCCTAATGAATAATTATGAATACGACTAAATACAGCCACGTAAAAGTTGAGGTTAAAAAAAAACCACAGCATTAATGACGAAAAACTTAAAAATATTTTATTTAAAATCACAAAACGATTCCAATGACTAGAGATTACAAGAAAATTGAGATCGAAACCTATAAGTTACTGTAATTATTATTAATATTATATTTTTAGAATATAGCACAGCACATGCAGTATCTTAATTTACATAAATCAGTACCTATAGCTTATTTGTGGCTGGAAAGACCTCACGGCGCTCTCAACTTCCGCACGACGCAGGTGCTTACCGAACACGGAAAGTTCGCTAAGTACCTGTTCCGGATTCGTGCGGAAGATTCGCCCGGGTGTCGCCACTGTGCTGAACACCCGGAGGACACGGTGGAGCACACTGTAGAGGTGTGCCCCACCTGGGCGGAGCATCGCCGTGTCCTCGTGGGGGCGATCGGCGGCAGCGATCTCTCTCGCCGGGCCTTGGTTCAGGCCATGGTCCGTAGTGAGGAGGGATGGCAGGCGGTCGCCTCCTTCTGCGAAGCAGTAATGCTAGCAAAGGAGGAGGCCGACCGCATCAGGCAGAGGCAACGGGGCGCTCGCCCCAGCCGCCGCCGGGATTCCGATCCCGATTTCCGGCCACCGTAGGCGCGGGCTTGCGGACGGCGTGCAATGGGTAGCACGCTGTCCGATCGTCCGGTAACCGACCGGACCGAGCCCAAGTCGTCGACGGCGCGTTCTGTTCCCGCGCGCCTCAAGGAGCTGTCAGCACACCGAAGAGACCCAGCCTGCTACTGCAGGCAGGCAGGGTCGAAGCCTGCTGGGGTCAAGGGCCGTTTTCTGAGAGGAAGGCTCAGCCCCGGCACTATAGGCAACGAAGGAACGGGGTAGGTTTTTAGTCAGTAAGAGTCTGACACTACTTCCCGCTCCACCCAAGGGCGGGATTTGTCATTGGATGATTTTACCTACCACAAAAAAAAAAAAAAAAAAAAAAAACCTATAGCTTATTTATTATTACAAATTATTATATCAGATAATGATAATATTTGTAATTTTATAATAAAATTTGCTCTCGCCTTGATCACACGTAGCGAGTAAAAGGGCGAGACAGTAAAATGTTGCTTGGCCGAGACAGTAATGTAAGCGAGTAATGTATACTTAAGCGCTCGGCAGATCACTCGGCGCCATGTTTATACGTACCGAATATTCGGTCCAGAGCAGTCTCACTCGTTTTACCGGTACTTGTGATCAAGGCATAAGAGCTCAAACACACGAGCGGCAAATTGCCAACGGGAAAAATAACTGCAGTCGTTGACACGGGTTGATGGCAGCCGTCGACACATCGGCGGCAGTCGTTAACGCGTCGATGGCGGCCGTCGACATTCCTACCAATGAATATCAGCGGCAGCCGTCTTGTGTGTCAAGTGTTGCCGTTGGCAACCTGCCGCTCGTGTGTATGAGCTCTAAGACAAACAAGATATCAGTATTATCCTTCAGTGTTGAGGAACTCGGATAACAGTTGCTCCACTCAAAAACTTTGATATTCCACTCTGCGAATTTCTGTCACTATCTAGTTAGGAAACGGATACGATTTAGTCTTACTTCTCTTTTGTAATATAATAGAACCATTCATATTTTTGTAAAACTGTCTTGGTGGGTGGCAGTGTTCGTCGTTTACAATCTCCAGAGCACCAGAGGAATGTCTCCTGAGTTTGGCTCGACATTCAGTCTTGTTAGAGGAGCACCCCCAATAATTCAAACTCATTTTTGTGTACGTAAACCCGTTAACTAAGATCAAATCCTTCCCTCTTTGTGACTTAGTTATTTCGTACGGAATACCTGAAAACAAAGTTTATGTATTAACTAAGACTTCGATAGTGTAATATATGTGAGAAATAGAAGGCTATATTACTTGTGTCTCGGTGCACACGCTACATAAGGGCGCCTCTTGCTCAGTCAGTCGAGCAGCGACTACAGCGGAGAATTGACGTCTATCAGTATGAGTGTTGTATGGCGGAGCCAATAATCTGAGATGTTATTACTTGTTTTCTATAGACTGGTAGATAGAAAACTTCTGATTTGTATAACTTAATGCTGATTTATACTTTTACAAGTTCTATTATATACATTGTTATTACAATTATAGCTAGCCCATATTGCTCCACTGCTCGGAAAAGGCCTCCCTCTTATCTTTCCAACGATAACGATTCCTCGCTTTCTCTTTCTTATTGCTGAGTAAGACACCCAGGTCGTCCAGCCATCTCCTCCGTGGTCTGACGCTGCCCCTTGTCACTGTTTATGGACACCAATCCTGTGTTTTACGGGCCCTCAGCTCGGTAGCCATGCACGGGACAAGTCCTGCCCATTCCCATTTAAATTGAGCAGTTTTTTGAACCACATCAACGATTTGCCTTTTGGAATGCTGTGTGTTTCCAACGGGGTCTATTAATTGAACACAGTATGCTGCGCTCCATAGCACCTGGGCAAACCATGAGTTTGGACCTTTTGATATTAGTCAAAGATCAAGTCTGTGCATCAGCTTACGCTTCAGTGACGGAAAGTGCTTTTAAATAATTCATCCCATTAATTAAGCTACAGATAAACTGAGCCCAGGTATGCTACGCATGATGTCATTTACACTCTTGCATTTCCTTGAAAACAGATGATTTAGGTGGGACACTTGTGACAGTGTAGCGTATACCAAGTATGTTTCTAATTCATCTGTTTTTAAACATATCCAAAAGACTAGATGGCATAATGTGTAGCATACGTGGCATACGTGGACTGAATTTGTCTGCAGCTTTAATCCCAAATGAAAAAGTTAAATGATAAAATTAATAATATTTATTCCTCGTCAAAATTATATTTAAAAAAAAAAATTAAGTGTCCGTTATACTTATGCAAAAGAATAAGCTTAGTCTATATTTTAGGATGCAGTTCTATTCCTAGAAATTTTCTTTTCTTCTTTGCGTTGTCCCGTGTCACATGGGGATGACTTTTCTATTCCTTGTCTCGTGTCACTTGGGGTCGGTGCAACACGTTCTTTTCTGCCTTGTCACCAGTCACGCTATGTCTAACTCCGTTTTCTTTCTCTCTGTATCCATTAATTTGTCAGAAATATTAACAATATTTGGATGTTACGTTGACATGATTATCTTCTTCTTCTTCTTCCTTGCCTTATCTCTTCGTTTGGGGTCGGCTCTCTTCATCTTTAGGCGTCAGGATAGTCTATCCTATTTTATCTAAGTTAACATGATTACGACGGGCTTTATTGTACAACAAAAGAGCGACCTCTAAATATTTGTTTATTAGTGCAAAGGACTAATAAACAAATATTTAGAGGTCGCGCTATGACGCTATTGTTCTGTAGTGGAGAAAATTACAAGCTAGTACCTATTATAAGAATAAACAATGGACCTCACAATCAAGAAGGTCTTTCCTGGCTACAGGGTTTTAATTTGTTAACGCCGTCACATGTCCGGTTAAGCAGACGACCACCTCATAGGTTGACCTGCGAGAGGCTAAGTCCAGTGGACCTTAGGGGCCATTCAAATATTACGTAAGGGGTAATATTTGGTGGGGGGTAATAGGCGTGGTTTTAGTAAGCAAAAGTCTGAAATGCAGAATTTTCAGGCGAAGAATTAAGGAACATTTCCTATCAACATGACCCGTAAATATGTATGTATATGTTTTATTATTATTTATATATATGTTGTATATATTATGTTTATGTATAGTATGCTGTACACATATCTATTTAGTATACTTTTAGTTTTAAGTTAGATGTAATCATTTATATAATTAAGTTTTGTTGTGCATTATTGTATATCCTCAAATGTAAGGTTCTTTCTCATTTTTTCTTTTATGTATTCGGTTTGCTGGTAGAAAACCCAATTATGGGTTAAGCTCGCCTATGTACATCCACTGACCTTTTATTGTTTGTTGAAACTGTATGTATGTACAATAAAGAATAAAGAATAAATGCCCTCCCGCTCCGCCCTAGAGTGGGAAAAGTCATTAATTAATTTTCCACCACAAAAAACGAACACACGATATTGCGATAAGACAAGTTGGATTCCATTAATAATTTTATCAGTCGTCAGCAGTTAAGAAATGAAAAACAGTTAGACTTTACCTTGTCGTGGGACATTTCAGGCTAGTTACCTATACGATAAAATTAATATATAATATGTGTCGCAAATTTTTTTTTAAACACTAGCTGCTGACTACGGCTTCGCCCGCGGGAAAGTAGAAAATCCCCCGGGGATAAAAAGTATCCTATGTGGTATTCCAGAACATGGTCTAACCGTGTGCCAAGTTTCATCAAAATTCGTTCAGCTATTCAAGCGCGAAGAAGTGACAAACATAAACACTCACAAATTTTCGCCTTGATAATTTTAGTGTGATAAAGTATATTTTGTGGATAAAGTTTGTCATGTGAAGAGGAGGAATGAAATGCACATGCGTTTTATCCCTCCTCAGTAACTTTACTAAATGAGTTATTTGTATACTCGTGAGCAGCTGGAGAGGGAAAGCGTGGCTAAGGAAAAGATGGATGCATAGTGTCATACGAAAGAAAAGGGAGTTAGTGATAGTTTTTTTACTATTATTATTATTTCCTTTATTCACTTATATTACATATTTTTAATATTTTTTAATATTTTTAACAGACATATAAAAAAAAACATTTAAAAATATAAAAAAATTGTAGCCCACCGGCATCGGGAACAGGGTCCAAGCTACCGGTGGTCAGGGTTCCTGAGAGAGGAACCTCCGGACAATACGCGCCGTGTCCAAGACTACTGCCTTCTGAATCAGGCCCTTGATCCAACTGCCTAACGAGAGCCTCCTCAGATGTTGGTCGAGGCTCTTGGCTATTAAGCCATTGGCCGTCACGACTATCGGCACAATGACTGCTGTGTCCACTTCCCACATGTCGACAACCTCACGAGCCAAGTCAAGATATTTAGTTTGTTTATCCTTCTCAGCTTTCACGAGGTTCTCATCATGAGGGACCGCTATATTAACAATCATTGTGCAACGCTCTAGTCGATTTATCACCACTATGTTAGGCTTATTGGCAACAATAGTCCTGTCAGTGATGATAGATCGATCCCAATACAATGTGATATTGCCATTGTCGAGAACTGGGTCGGGCACATACCTATAATACGGTACTTCTGATTCCACAAGATTATATTTAAGAGCAAGTTGCTGGTGGATAATTCTATTATTATTATTCATAGGCTCGTTTGACCACTATCTCACCTGATGGTAAGCGATGACGCGGCCGCCGATTAAACACGCTTTGTGTATTGCACAGAATACAAGAAACAAACGTATGGAGCTGACCCCAAATAGCACAGAAGAAGAGCAGGAAGATACTATTGTCAACTCACAAAATAAATATCCCTACGCTTATGACAGTGGACATTATAAATTTTGTTGATGATGCCATTCGTTAGTTGTAATTTTGCTTTGCAACTGGTGTTTCCTGAAGAGCAACTCCAAGCGTGTATGCCATTTCTTCTGAACGTATATCCTTCTACTAGTATTAGATCCTTTCCTCTTTGAGATTTCACCCATCTAAAATTAATACCTGTAAAAAAAAGACAATGAAAAAAAAAATAAGCACCTTGGGTATGAAACAGTAGCTTGCCGTCAGGCCGTCCGGTGTGGAACAAGCTAGAGTCGACGGTGAGTTGTGTCTTACGCACGCCTCAAAGATCAGCAAGGAGATTAAAGATATATCAGCAAAAAGGATTGCGGTATAGTTCCAAAGAGTTACTGGTCTGTCTTAGTCAGTAAAAGTCTAACACACCCTTTCGGTTGGCCCAAAGTGGGAGAAGTCCTTTGGTTGTCTTCCCTCCTCAAAAAGGGACATAAAACTGTATCTTACGGCACTACGTAAAAAAGGATCAAAGCTACCTATAAGTATGTGAATTCCTGAGAAGGAATTATTACTATAATTCTAAACGCAAAAAGGGTTTCAAGCTAGCCAGTTATCTTTCCTTATCTAGGTAGTGTAATAAAATTAAAAACAACACTAATAGTAGTAGAATAAAAAAAAGCAAGCAAATCTGCATTTTTTGCGCTGCACTGTACAAAAGAAATTAAGAGAAAGCTAAAATCGCCAATCGAAAAAAAGGCATCTCCTTCCCTGATAGGCCAGATCTCATTCCAGACTGATGGATGAATATCGTTATTATCAAGCCTGTTGGTTTCTCCTTGGATATTGGATATGGACCTGGATTAACATTCAGGTCTCCTGGTGAAACAACCCCAAAAGTTACTTCTAAGAGACCGTGTATCCCCGACGAGGACTTGGAAGCAGCCTCTCCGAGACGTCAAAAATTCGTAGCTTAGATCGTGAAAATTCACTTACTTTATTGAACTACAATTTTGTTTTGTTTTTAATGATATCAACTAGTGCCTGACCGCGATGATAATCAATAGTGCAATCGTTGATGGTGAAGCGCATTAGTTTGTTATAGGCCTATTCGCCTTGAAATTACTCATCTGAAGCTGGACATGCATATTCTAAGGAAACTTCCTCCATTCAACTCAACCCAGTTGCCATAAGATAAAAAAAAATCTCATGTCGAAAACGAAATGCAGAAAATAAGAAGCTGTCGATTCAATTGAGAAGAACTAGCTGAGGTCCAGTCCAAAAGACGATTTGACATTTTATAAGGTTTTGGTTTTACAAATTATCTGATATCTCTCACATTCTCACACACCTTGATAAGTGGAACATACCAAATCATCTCAAAAGCAGGATAATAAAAAACGTGGATGTGTACTAAAATGTACTTTTAAAAACACAAGTTTTCACAGATTTTATAAATAATATACATACAACTTACATAAAGACGAATAATATTAACAAAGTACCTTAAAAATCAATTTCATGTCATATTTTACAAAAACATGACATGAAATTGATGATACACAATTTATTCAAAGCTATTTAATATTTTGATTATATTTTATTTTTTTATAACATTACCGGCTTTCCTGTAACCCAATCATCTAGTCAACTAGAAATTTTGCTTAAACTAAGCATTAGGACGCAACATCAAATTAAGTATGAATATATTATTAATTATGGTTTTTAATACTTTTTAATAGAAAAGGAACCTTATTCGTAAATTGTCGCGTACAATTTTTTTCCTGAAAAGGATCTAAAATACACACACATTACAATACGCATACGGCTAGCAACATCTAGTTTGACAAAAAGCCAACCTATTTTTACTAACTTTACCTAAAGTCTTATATACTGTCCTTGACTTGTTATAATATATTTCTTAGCTGGATGTTTATGCTCGGTTACTTCACGTATTTTGCCATCTGTATTCAATTTCAGAATTGCTTTACAATCCGGATAATGGGTCGAGCATGTCCATCGGGAGGGAGTAGCTCTAGCAAATGTGTAACCTTGAAACAGTATCAAATCTCTTCCTCGTTGTGACCTCACTATTTGATACTCTGTAAAAGAAACACACTGCTATTACCATAGTCTTATCTACATACATATAAGTACCGTCTTGTCTTGTTGTAAGAAGGAGGAAAGAACACTGCTAATAATCTTGAAAATCATATAATTTATGGATGGCCTAAATAAGCCCATGTGAAGGGATTAGATCTAGCTAATGCAAGACTTACTGCCCGTCTCACACTGCTTGTCAGTCGTCAACTTATCGCACTAGCGCTCGGTGTTGCGTCAGAGTGTCGTGTGTCAGTCAAGTGACAGACGTTATCGACACTAAACAACTAGCGCCGTCTTTGGCATCTTTTGTAAAACAACTTCGGAAACGCCGTCGTATAAGTATTAATTTTACTGCTTGAGTTTTTTCGTCCATAAATACCCCATTGACTGATGTATGACAGGGAGAAGAAATGGTAAATTTTTGTAGGTTGGAATGGGGAAGAGATGGGACTAAACCTCTCAAAGTTGCATTGTAATTTGAAGCCAACTAAATCTGTTTTTTATGAGTGTCGGTAATATACAATATAATTTGCAAAATGTAAGTTTCGTGACACTGATTCCCGTGTTTAGGCAGTGTAAAGCCCACTTTCACTGTTTTAATATTTAAACGATTTTATTTAGCTTGACCTGTTTGTTATTTAAGTTGTCTTTTTTTTTTTGTTTTGGTTAAATTTAGACATTTAGAAATTAAAAAGTTACCCCTTTTCTGTTCACAGATTAATCTGATATACCATATCACATTAATATAAACCATTACTTCTGATGACAATACTATTTAATATAATTTCAGTATCATCGTAAATCTAAGATGGCCACCGCCATAAAATGATAAAATACATATTTTTTCACAATTCGTTCTATATGGGTATCAAATGAAAGGGTTTGAATTGTATAATAAAGTACACATCAAAAATAAAACCAAACATGGCTGTCAAAAAAACAGTGAAACGAAAGTACTTGACTATATTAATTTTAAAATATAAAGCGATAAAATAAGAATTTCAAAATAAAAAAAATATTTTTTTTATATTAAACAGTTTAACTTAATAAAACTTAATCTGATACATTGCTCACGACTTTCTTCATCAATCTAGGGCATTCCATTTTCTACAACACTTAGCCCAGTTTGGGAAACATCTTTTGCACCAACTTTTAGATCAATAACATTATATTACCATCTTATTTAATTTAATTTAACTTAATTAATCAATCAATTGATTTTTTGTTCTATTGTAACTCATTATTAAGAATTCCTTGTTCTGTATTATTATTATTTTTTTTTGCACTGTTTGAATTAGATATTTATTGTATGTTTAATATTTAAGAATTAATTTTAAATATAATTATTTATTAACTAACCTAATTCTGTAAGTACTGGGCACCTTTAAGTGAAGAATTCGCTGTTATAATTGTATATTAATAAGTTTTTTATATAAATGTTTCGAACTATTCGTTGGAGTTTTGTGATAAATAAATACATTCCCTAGATTGATGAAGAGAGTTATGAGATGACTAGCACTTAAGACTTACCGAGTTATATTCTAGCATTTAATACACTTCTTACGTCACTATCATCTTTATTTTTAATACAAAAGTTTTTAACTTTTTTATACTTACTTTATTTGTTATTAACACATTTTCAAAAATACTTTTTAACCTTGGAAGAGAAAACCCATTTCTCCAAAAAACACATATTGTCGCTTACGTTGTTCTTCCTAAAAGCTCGATGAGATGTAATCGCTGTATTTTTATTCTTCTAATTCGGTAATGACTGGGTTTTTCAATGGGTATTTGGAGTTTAATGACAATTGTTCATAGATTTTCAGGCTAAAATCGAGTGTAAGTAATAAATATTAAACTTCAAATCAAAAATACTGGATACAAGTATAAGTACCTGTGGTTGCGCCAATTTGCTATGTTCCGCGATTTTGTTTTTTGTAATTTATTTTTTTTGGCCTAGCAATCCTATCCCTTCCGTTTTCCGCCCGCACGACCTCAAGAAATGAAATTGACATTGACGTGTGTGCATCGATTGTAAATGTGTCCGCTCCGCTAACAACGCCCGCTCGAAATTACAAGAAAATTGACTATTTCGTGATCCAACCATTCAAAGACTCAACAATAGTACAGTGTAGTGCAATACAGAACCTGGCAGTGGTTAAATGTGCGAAGTCGAGGTCCGCCGGCCGGCGCCACGTGGAACCTTCGAGGTCAAAAGGTCAGTGTTCCTCCTAATACATTCATCCCATTAATAAACGCTAGGCGCAGTACCTGCATATTGTTAACAAACCTTAGATCGCTTTTCAAACCTACAGTCCACAGCAAATTCGCACAACCATTACTTTTGGTCCTTCGAGCCGGATCGTGAATCATTTTCTTGTAATTTCGCAATATAGTATTTGTTCCATAGGGAATAAACGCAACGCGCCTGTTTACCTAGATATAATAGTAGAAAACCCGCATCTAGGCATTTAGGCAACTAAACGTTATTTCGCTCGTATAGTTAAAGAGCCATTGATAATTACGGTACCTACGCCGTCAACCGCACCGCATAATTATAGTTAGCTACGTAAATATCAGCGTAGATATAAATCGATCGCATTCTTTTTCTTGACAAAATTCATTCGGAAGTCCTACAAATTGCATGTAGGTAGACGCATTTCAAAAATACCCGTTCATTGTTGAGTGAATATTTGTAGGAAACGGATAAACCATAGATTATATACGCATATGAACGACGTGAATGATTTAATCGAGAAATTGGGTAATATGCACTCATTGATTCAGGTTATTCCGTTCGTTCGCCGTTCGCTTTGTTGTTTACAATATTACCATATTGTTATCTGATAATTATCGCTTACTTAATAATTCGTTAAGTGTTTGTTTGAGTGTATAGTGTGAATATATCAAAACAAGATGTCTCTTAAGGGAACCAAGGTTAGTACTGATTTAAAGGTTCAGTTAAAGCTTTTATACGCTGAAAGGGACTCACAGTTTTCACGTGTTCAATCAATTTGTGATAAATCTTTGCAAATCTCGGATCTGACGATTAGAGATGCTTTCTTGTATTCGTTGGAAACTTTAGATAGTTTGCGCGCGGATTTTAAATCTACAATTAAGAATATAAACATTTTAGAGTTGGAGTTAAATCCTGATTACTGTGTGAGTTATCAGGCATTGTCGTCCTTTGATGACTTGTATTGTCGTATCAAACGTATTGCTAGGAGTTTAGAGACTCCCCCCCCCGCGAGTGGTTTATCCAACCCTCCTCGCGAACGCCCACGATTGCCGCCAATTCAAATACCTGAATTTAATGGTGACATTCGAAATTGGAATTTATTTATAGATAGTTTCGAAAATATAATACATAGGAACACATCGCTGACAGATCACGAGAGATTGCATTATCTCGTAGAAAAATTGACCGGTAAGGCAAAGGCTGTCTGTGCTGGAATTACGTTTAGCGCTGAAAATTACAATTTAGTTTTGAACACTTTAAAAACAAAATACGAAGATAAGCGATTAGTAGCCACCGCATATTTAGATCAATTATTCGATTTGAAAAGTTTTTCCGTTTGTAACGATCATAATTTAGAGAAGTTTTTAAATATTTTCGCATCATCTGTTCGTGCAGTAAAGAACCTAAAGGTCAATGACCTCTGTGACTTTTTGTTTTTGTATATCGGTTTACAGAAATTAGATCCTGAAACTGTTCGTCTGTTTGAAACGACTCAGCGCGGTAACGAAATACCTAAGTTCAAAGATTTAGAATCTTTTATTCGCGACCATATTAAGGTATTGCAGCGCACGTCGGCACGTCATGAAGTCACGAATAGGACAGGTTCCGATCGCCGTATAGACGCGTCATCGAAGTCAGTCAAGACTGCACATACGCTAGTTAATACCGCCTCAACACCTGACTGTTCTCTGTGTAAGGGTAGCCATACACAGCTGTACAAGTGTTCGGGATTTCAGAGATTATCGCCTAGTGATCGTTACAAGTTTGTCCGCACTAATAATTTGTGTTTTAATTGTCTAAGTGACAAACATCTGGTTACGTCATGTAACAGTGGTGTTAGCTGTCGTAAATGTCTAGCTAGACATCATACCTTCTTACATTTTGAGAGTAGTAAGCTGCCATCGCAGCAGCAGCCTGCGCAGACGCGCGACGCTTGTGACGCGCGGCCTGCTGCAAGTGCAAACGACGTAACATTGTGTTCGCTTTCCGCCGCTGGTACTCAAATTACTACCGTTTTACTTGCGACCGCGCAAGTTGTCATTGTAGATGCCTTTGGCAAACCGCACACCGTTCGAGCGCTACTAGATGGCGCTTCCCAGAGTAATTTTATTACTCGGGATTGTTGTCAACGCCTTGGTTTTAGTTTTAATAATTGGTCATCCCGCTCAGAAGTGAAAGGTTTTGGAGGTTTAAAGGCAACCATTCACGGTTCCATTAAAATAATATTTAGTTCACGTTTTAATCGTAATATTTCGTTTGAAATGGATTCGCTAGTCGCAAATAAGATTACGGAACGGTTGCCCACGGTACCGGTTGACACGTCCATGCTGACGGAGTTTAAGAACTTGCAGTTAGCCGACGGAAATTACGCTTTCCCTGGAGATATCGATCTATTGATCGGTGCTTCGATTCTCCCGCATCTCCAGTTATCACGTAAAATTCAAGGTCTTCCGATGTACCCCGCTCCGCACGCACTGGAAACAGTTCTCGGGTTTGTTATAGTTGGTTCCGCACCCGCTTGTTTAGATAGTTACTCGACTGTGTCGCACTGTTGCACCGTCGAGCCGCCGCTTGAGTCTACCATCCGCAAGTTCTGGGAGATTGAAGAGGTCAATGTCCCGCCTATTCTCAGCCCTGAGGATCAGGTCACTGAGGAGATTTATACCCGCACGACTACTCGTGATAAAGATGGTCGTTATGTTGTCGCGCTCCCTTTCAAGGGTGATATTTTTTCGCTCGGTGGCTCCCGTGCCTCCGCAGAAAAACGCTTTCTATGCTTGGAACGTAAGATGCAGGCGTCTCCTAAGTTGAAGCAAGCCTATGATGATGTGCTGATCGAATATTTAGATAAAGGTTATATCTCATCAGCGCCTGCCGAGACTGGGGAGACACGTGATTACCCGTTTTATATCATCCCGCACCATGGAGTTGTTAGAGAAGACAAACTTACAACTAAACTGCGTGTGGTTATGGATGGTAGCGCTAAAACTAGTACTGGCATATCGCTTAACGATATCTTGTATTGTGGTCAGAACCTCCAGGGTAACTTATTTGAAATAATAGTAAATTTTCGCTTGTTTGCTATTGCGCTCTCTGCCGATATTCGGCAAATGTTTCTTAGTATTGGAATCAGAGAATGTGACCGTAGATTCCAACGCTTCTTGTATAGATTTTCTCCGCAGGAACCTTTGAAGGTTTACGAATTCAATCGTGTTTGTTTTGGGCTTAAGTCTAGTCCCTTTCACGCTCTTCGCACTATCAAGCAGTTGGCCGCTGACGAGGGTGATACATACCCGAAAGCAAGGGCCACTATTGAAACCGGATTGTACATGGACGATTTTGTGTACAGTGTACTGTTACGTCTGCGTAATGAGTTTGCATAAGATTATATGCAGACTCATGCGTATCCTCATAAGTTAGCATACTGGCTGGATAAGGGTTCGAAGATTGTTAGTATTCTATATTTAATTTGAATATTTGTAAGAGTAGATTGTTTTGTTGTTTGATCCAGTTCGATGTAGTCGTTCGAAGCGTGAAGAAGTATTATTTTTAATATATCGACGTAAAGAGTCCCAGTCATTTTATTTATAGAAAATTGATCCCGGTAGTCGAGCCCTTAGTATCCAGGGTTCGACATAGTGGTGGAGGCGCCGGGTATATAAGTAAGATTTCAGGAGGCAGGTGCAAATTGCATGTACGGAGCTAATAATTATTGCATGCACGGAGCCGATAATAATCGCATGTACGGAGCTATTTGAGAAAGACGACTAATACAGCCCTATGTTGTGTTGCGTGCTCTCGCAGCGAAGAAAATAGAAGAGCTAAGTGGTTTTTATATTATATAATTAGTTTTAAAGGAGAGATGATGATGATGTATTTCTCGGGCATTGATGAGGTCTGCCTAGAGGAGTTTATCACCGAGTTCAGGCGAATCGCCAGAAGCTATGAGTGGTTTGAGAAAGATTATGCTCTCATATTAGGCGCATATCTTCAGGGTCCAGCCTTGTATTTTTATAATTATACTTACCGTGAGGATATGGAGTTTGCAACGTTGTGCGAGGAATTGAGGAACGAGTTCCCTTGTCAATGTTATGTCTGTAAACAACGTGCAGCAATTGCAGCAATGGAAGCATGTGTTGATGAAGAAGAAACTGCAGATGTATATGAAGAAAATGAATCGTCAGATGACACGAACCAAGATGATAATACTGTTTTATGTTCTAGCATGATCATGGACGACCCACATATTGAGGAAATTAATCGATATCGATGATGACCAGAGCTGCGACGTAAGCAGTCAGAACGATGACGAATCCGAAGTTGAATGTACGGATGAAGAGAAAAACCCGGGTGTGTCCAATCCAATTATTATTTCATCCGTTTTCATTTCAGAAAATAAAAATGTGTTTTTTAAAGAATGTGGTCACGATGAAAATACGGATAAACACCACATCGCTGGTGATTACAATTTTGAAAAGAACATGGTCCAATCTGATGTTGGAGATGACGTCCATACTTCGTTGGTAACGATAAAAAATAATAGATTTGGTTTTCTTAATTTCCATGTTGATTTTTCTCATCGAGCCTCATGTCAAGCTGAAATAGGTATGGCATCAAGGAAGTCCTACCGTGTTAAGTTGAGTCGTTATGCCCAAATTAAAAATAAAAGATGCATGGCACGAAAATGTATGGCGATAAGAAAGTCCCCCCATTACCTTCATTTAAATAAAATAAAATCACATTTATTACATTCTTACCATTGTTATAACAATTTTATAAAACAGACATTTTTATTTAAATATAAATTTTGGAAATTTTATAAAAAGAAATTTTTCATAACCTTTTTATATGAGAGTGTAAATAAGTGTAGGCTCAAAAGCTTAGTATCCAGCGTAGAATAAAATTAGAAAAATGTCTGTAGGCTGTCATGTCATTATGTCATTTGTCAATCATTATAGGTAGTTGTTATAATTATTATTGTGATGGAAATTGTGATTAATTTGTGATTTTTGTTTCATAAAATGCTGCCGGGCGGAACGCGCCCCATGAACTGATGCAGACGCAGCCGGGAGTTTCAGAGGACAGAGCCATACAACCCTGAAAAACGTTTATATACAAGATGTAGTGGTAGACGTGTTTTTGCTCCAGAGTATAATATTAGATTCTCCTCCGGACCTCCCATAGAGTTATGAGAGGGCCACTTAGTGTTCAATTTGAGCTAATATCAACTTTGCTATATGGAGCATAGTCTTCGCAAAGGGAGTCAGGTTGACTCTGTTGATTTAGCTATGATAATTGAAACTCTTCAATGGTTAAGAGTTATTAGATGAGTAATTCTTGTTATATTTTTTATTAATCCCTCTGGAGTAAATACAGGCAATGAGAAGTTATAGGTGGTCCAATGCAATTATGGCTCTCTGACCTCTGACCCGATAAGCGTCTGAAGGAATTACAGTCATAAAGGTGTTGAATCTTAGCATGTATTCCCAGTCTGGGTGGATGTCACTTGGGCGTCCTAGGTTCAATTAGGGCTGTGCGCTGTGGCTTTTAGTAAGGTTTTGCTGCAGTGGGGTTTAAGCAGAGGAACGTTAATTGATGAGTGTGGATTATCACACAGTAATAATAGATGAATTTTATGACAATCAGTAGTGATCGTTGACTCTGACTTAAGCTCGCTTTATAAAGCCGTAGGCCAAAAATAAAGTTTCTTCCTTACAAAGGTAGGGATCTCGGTGTTAGGATTAGGTAGGTCATACTAGCACCCTTCGAAAGTTTTTGGAATATAACTGTGCTATATGCACATTTATATTCTTTGGGGCGTAGCTGATGTTACGTCTGCGTAATGAGTTTGCATAAGATTATATGCAGACTCATGCGTATCCTCATAAGTTAGCATACTGGCTGGATAAGGGTTCGAAGATTGTTAGTATTCTATATTTAATTTGAATATTTGTAAGAGTAGATTGTTTTGTTGTTTGATCCAGTTCGATGTAGTCGTTCGAAGCGTGAAGAAGTATTATTTTTAATATATCGTCATAAAAGTCTGCGTTGTTTTCCTTTTACACAAAAAATTGATCCCGGTAGTCGAGCCCTTAGTATCCAGGGTTCGACATCGAACCCTGTGAACGTCTAGTGAAGCAGAGGCTATAGAGACCGCTGCTCAAGTAATCAGCCTCATGAAGTCCGGTCAATTTGATCTGGTGAAATGGACAAGCAACTCGCAAGCTACATTAGAGTCGATTCCACCGTCACACCGGTTGACTTCGGTAAAGGAATTCGATGATAGTGATTCGCATAAGATCCTTGGTTTAAGTTGGTCACCCGCAACTGATATGTTCAGTCTTAAAATTAGCTCGACTCCGCCAACTTGTACCAAACGCGTTATCCTAGCATGTGTAGCTCGGATATGGGATAAAATGGGTTTTGTAGCTCCTGTCGTTTTGTATGCAAAGCTGCTTATAAAAGAGCTTTGGCTTTCCAACTGTGATTGGGACGACACCGCTCCTGACAGTGTTGCCAAGTTGTGGGCTCGCTATAGGAAAGAGCTTCCAATGCTCGATCAGATACAGATTCCTCGCCATGTTGGTATAGTACCAGACACTGTTGTTAATGTGGTAGGTTTCGCAGACGCCAGTGAGAGGGCTTACGGGGGAGTGGTTTACTTTCAGGTCCAAAATGGCGATAACATTTCAGTTTTCCTCATTAGCGCAAAATCAAAGGTATCTCCTCGTAAGGTTGTCTCTCTTGCTCGTCTCGAACTCTGCGCTATTCTTATGTTGGTTCAATTGATTACATCTATAGTCAAAACTTGTCGTCCTCGCATTAATATAGAGAGAATTGTAGCGTTTTCAGACTCAACCGTTGCTCTATGTTGGGCCCACTCTTCACCCCATCGATGGGGCACGTTTGTCGCAAATAGGGTGGCTAAGATTCAAGCTGAATTGTCACCGGAAAATATATTCCATGTCGCTGGAACAGAAAACCCAGCTGATTGTCTCTCACGTGGTTTGCTTCCTGCGCAAATTTTAAATCATCCGCTTTGGTTTTGTGGCCCTCCCTGGCTTCATACCACTCCTAACGAGTGGCCAAATGCTCCGTTTAACCCCGCTACTGTTTCAGAGCCACCCGAGGAGAAGAAACATACGCTTGTAGTATCAGTTCCGCGTGAAGAGTCAGTTGTTTTGTTGTTGTCTAATCGAGTCTCGTCTTGGTCGAGACTATTACGCTGTGTAGTTTACGTCCTAAGATTTTTGAGATTATTACCATCGCGTGGTTCTATAATCGCAGCTGATTTGGATAGAGCTGAATCAGTTGTACTTCGAGAGTTGCAGAAATTTTATTTTTCAATAGAATTTCGTAGTTTAGAATCACATAAACCTTGTAGTCCCGCACTTCAACATTTGAAACCATTTTTGCAAGACGGACTCATTCGTGTCGGTGGCCGTCTGCGAAATGCTAAGTTAGAGTTTGAACAAATGCATCCAGTAGTTCTACCACGCAAGGATCACGTTTTGGATTTGTTGGTGGATTATCACCATAAGGTGAATTGTCACGCTGGTCCCGATTTATTAATGTCCATTCTTCGACAGAAGTACTGGATACTTTCCGCTCGCAATTTGATACGCGCTAGAGTGCACAGATGTGTGCCCTGCTTTAAGCTCCGCCCGCGTTTCAACGCGCCGGAAATGGCCGACCATCGTTCTTGTCGTGTTGTACAGACGGTGAAACCTTTCATACATACTGGGACGGACTATGCTGGACCGTTTAAAGTCACTATTGCCCGTGGTCGTGGTATACGTTCCACAAAGGCATACATTTGCCTATTCGTTTGTATGACAACTCGTGCGGTTCACATAGAGTTAACCAGTGATTTGAGTACGCAGGGTTTTATGTCTGCATTTAAACGATTTTTATCTCGCCGTGGTCCCGTTAAGCGCTTATACTCTGACAACGGCACAAATTATGTTGGAGCGCGACGCAATATTTCGGAATTACATACATTCTTACGCTCCAAGTACTACCAAAGTGAATTCGCCCATGTCTTAGCTGAGAATCGCATTGATTGGTGTTTTAATACGCCAGCGGCTAGTCATTTTGGTGGCAATTGGGAGGCGAATATTAAAAGCCTTAAGTCGCACCTGTTTCGGGTCATAGGCGAACAGATTCTCTCGTACGAGGAGTTGAGCACCGTACTCGCTCAGGTAGAGGCGTTGATGAATACGCGTCCGTTGTGTCGGACTTTGTCTAGTGATCCATCGGAGCCACTAGCGTTGACGCCGGCTCACTTCTTGACGACGACTCCTTTTAAATATTTGCCCGCTTTAGATGTCGAGACTGACAAACTGCAGCTTCACCCGCGTCACGCTCTGCTAGATAGCTTAGTCCAGTCCTTTTGGAAGCGATAGAGGACAGATTATCTGCATACGCTGCAGTCGCGTCAAAAGTGGAACACTCCTTCAGATCCAGTCACAGTCGGTACTGTGGTGATACTGAAGACTGAGAGTGCGCCTCCTCTGCACTGGCCTCTTGGTGTAGTGGAAGAAGTTTTTCCGGGTTCGAACGGAATAACGCGAGTCGTAAAGGTTAAAACCGCAACTGGATCGTACCTGCGTCCGGTTATTCGCCTCTGCCCTCTGCCTAATCAGTAGTAGTGGCATAGTTAGTTATAAGTTGTTTCGCTACCTAGTATTGATAGTTTAGATTAGTAATAGGGTTTAGTTTCGCTTTTGTTTTTTTTTTTTTCTTTTCTTTGAAGGTAACCCTTCAAACCCGGGGGGAATGGTTGCGCCAATTTGCTATGTTCCGCGATTTTGTTTTTTGTAATTTATTTTTTTTGGCCTAGCAATCCTATCCCTTCCGTTTTCCGCCCGCACGACCTCAAGAAATGAAATTGACATTGACGTGTGTGCATCGATTGTAAATGTGTCCGCTCCGCTAACAACGCCCGCTCGAAATTACAAGAAAATTGACTATTTCGTGATCCAACCATTCAAAGACTCAACAATAGTACAGTGTAGTGCAATACAGAACCTGGCAGTGGTTAAATGTGCGAAGTCGAGGTCCGCCGGCCGGCGCCACGTGGAACCTTCGAGGTCAAAAGGTCAGTGTTCCTCCTAATACATTCATCCCATTAATAAACGCTAGGCGCAGTACCTGCATATTGTTAACAAACCTTAGATCGCTTTTCAAACCTACAGTCCACAGCAAATTCGCACAACCAACCTGATTAGACAAGAAGCTAAACCTGACATATTTAGTAAAAGGCTCATGATAGTTAATGAGCCTTAGCACTAGTGTGCTTGACTGCGATCCCACTTGATGGTAAGTAGTGATGCTACCGTTGATGATGAGGCGCACTAGTTTATTATGAGCCTATTCACTCTAGCCTTGAAGACACGTAAATTATAAGGCAGGCAAATTGTTCCTGTCCTTCGATGTACGCGGTATAAAAGACGAGGCGAAACGCTTAGTCCGGACCGTAGGTTGACAATGTTACTTATACTCTAACATACTTTCCTCCACTTGTTATAACATATTTCTTAGCTGGATGCATGTGTTCAGTGACATGACGGACTTTGCCATCTCTATGCAATCTTAGAATCGCTTTACAATCCGGATAATGAGTCGAGCATCTCCACCTGTACGGAGTCGCTTTAGCAAACGTATAACCTTGAAATAGTATCAAATCTTTTCCTCTCTGTGACGTTACTATCTGATACTCTGTAAAAGAAAAGCACAATCATTACCACAGTCTTATATATAAAAGTACCGTCTTGTCTTATTACAAGTAGAGACGAACATTGCAAAAAAATAAAGATAATATTTCACACAACGCCATCTAGCCCCAAAGTAAGCAGAACTTGCGCTATGAGTACTAGACAACAGATAATAATACTTATATATTTCTAAATACATACATATTATAGATAAATTACATCCAGATAGAGAACAAATGATCGTGCTCATAACACAAACATTTGTCTTGGGTGGGGATCGACGCATCAGCCACCACCCAACACCAACGCCAACCAACCAAGCAGCCTCCGGAATAGCAGTCAGGTCTACCAACCTTTAGATTAACAAGCCAGTCAAAAAATCATAAAATTCGTGTGATTTAATTTATGTATGACCCCTTATGCGCCGATTAAGTCCATGAAGGATGGAAGAGTATGGATCTAGCAAATGCAAGACTTACAGCTTTTAATGTTGTTCACCGTTTTTAAACTACTTCTTCTTATATTTTGACTTATAATTTCTTAGCCACTTTCTTATTTGACATGTAAATGAGCTAATATTTTTACAAGGAAAAAAAAACAGTTAGATCACATATAGACTTTATTGAAAACCAAAATATAAAATAAAATATTAACTTAATTTTAGCTGATCTAAGTAATATCTTAAATTTATATTGTACTTTCTATAGTAACACGTTTTAATAAATAATATCAAAAATTCATATTACATATCGAGCCTTTTCAGGAAGAAAATAGTAAACGTTTTTGAAAGGAATGAGTTTTTTCTTCAATATTAAAAAGTATTTACGAAAATACGTTAATAGCTACTATTTTATTAAATCAGTAATTACATAATAATAATTATATACATACTTATTAATTATGGAAGAGAAAACCTACACAACGCTAACTGTCGCTTACGACATTTTACATGAAAAGGGTCGATGATATAAAACTAAGGTTCCTACAGCATCTGTTTATTTATTTATTTATTTCTTTATTGTACACCTTACCTTATTAAAGGACAAACATTTATAAAAAAAAAATAGTGTACAATAGGCGGTCTTATTGCACAGGGCAATTTCTACCAGACAACCTTTGGATGGACTGGAAGAAAGAAAAAGAGTTGGGGTTGTCAGTGTACAACAATAAAAATAATATAATTTTTTATATATATAATACAATAGGAAAACACTACAAACACTACTGAACCTATTTCACCAATAGGTAAAGTGATTCATGACGAAGATTTAGGTGTATATTAGTTGCATATTATAATGGAACCTCCCCGAACTCCCTTATTGATGCCCTGAAAAACCTGAGAGGCCTAATCAATTTTTGGAGAGAGGTGGGCTGGTTGGAATAAGCCCACCTAAGATTATGGCCGCCATGGTCCACGTACAATGGTCCGCATAGGACTAAGTACGGAAACCATACTCAGAAGATAAGATTATAATGGAAAATAAAAATCAAATATTTTTAATACGGATGCGAAACTGGGACAGATCGTTAATAAATCTACAATCACTAAAGTCTACTGTCCAGGGGCGCGTAGCTTCATAAACGCGTATTCGTCATTACACGCGTCTTGTACGCCTGCTCACAGCTTACATACAAAACTATGAAACTCTGTCGACGAAGCAACAACTACGCGACGATACGACCTTGCAACACCACCAAGCGTATAATCTATACACCGTTAAATTTTGGTCGTTTTAATCCCGCGGAGGGTCGATTCGGTACATGAAATAATATCGATTTGTAAAGAGAAAATTAAAAATAAAGTACTTTTTTTTAAAGTGGAATTATTTTACCAAATTAATTTCTTTATGTAAACGTCAGCTTAGCGAGGTCAATGAACAGTAAGTAGTTAGTACGCAACAACCGACAGCTACCTACAAGGTCATTGACTCGTTTACTTAAAGACATTAATTTCGTACATGCATATATTAATTCTAGTTTTGGAAAATATTTTATTTTATCTTTACAAATCGATAGTGTTTCATGTACCGAATCGACCCTCCGCGGGATTAAAACGACTAAAATTTAACTGTGTACATAAAAAAGCGAAATACCACTGACTAATTAATCAACGAAGTCCCAGAAAATATAAACACCTACAAGCTTACAATTTGGCATGTAAGTACCTTATAGGGTGTATCCCTCCGCTAAGAACGGATTCTACGAAACTTCGCCCCTAAGGGTTTTTTTTTTTTTTTCTTTTGAGGGGTAAAACGGAGGTTGAAAGTTAGTATGGAGAAACCGACTATCGCACGGGCGAAACCGCTGGTAGAAGCTAGTGACTAATAAGTGATATGAAGCTACGTATCCATGGACAGTACACCAATTACATGATGAGGATACAAAATTATTTAGCACATACTTCAATATAAACCTCACATACGAACATTCATTCCATCTATTTTACAATACCTTGGCGGATGAGGATGTTCGTTAAAAAGGCTAATTATATTTTGATATCGATCCACCTTGAGTTTCGCCTTACACTTCGGGTTCCTCGTAGAACATACCCAAGAAGTAGGAGCGTTCTTTGAAAAGGTGTACCCATCGATGAGCATCAACTGCTTGCCCATTTGTGACTGGACAAACTCGTATCGGTAATCTGTGCAAATAAAATTTTGATTTGTTATTACAACATTTCTTTATCATTGATAGGCTAGTGCTTGACCACTACCTTTGATGGTAAGCGATGATGTGGTCGAAGATGTAGCACGCTTACCTAGACCTTACCTAATTACTATTGACTTAAAGACCCCCAGGTTGTAGCTATCAGTTGTGCTATTCTCTAAGAAAACGCAGCGCTGCCTCAACGTCGAACACCCAAATAGGATACATTGGATTGCCAACCTAATGCTCCTATACATTGGATTGTTAATTCAATGTGTCCTATTTGGATGTTCGTCGTTGCGGCAGCGCTGTGTTTGCTTATAGAATAGCACCATAGGACACATAGACTCCAGCAGAGAATCCCACTTTTTAATTGTACACATATTACTATTTCAACAGAAGTGTTCGTTAGGAAATGCAAACAATTCTGATAAAACCTCGATCTCCAATTATTTAGAGTCCAAATTACTCGATCGAGGTTTTTTTCACTTTTGTCTTACCGAACTCACTTCAGGCTGCTGCCCGATAACACGCCCCGCATCCCACGTGCGTATTCCATGCATACAATAAATACATGTATGAAGAGGACATTTGCGGAGAATACACGTGCGGAGTAATCCCGCATGTAATGAAATCCGCACGATATTAAAAACACCTTACTTGATTTGACTGCAAAGGGTAACTGAACGAACACAGTTGAGTTTTATTCAGTAAAAGTTTGACATTTTTTTTGCTCCAATGAGAAGCAGCACAAGCCATTAATTGTTGAATTCTCCCGTAAAACAGAAAACATGTAGAGACCTGTCTTTATTATATTCCGGATAATATAGGCTATAATATCTTATACAAAAAAAAATCAAAACCATCGGATGTAGGATCAAAAACAGATGAATGAAAAGATGAAGCATATTTTTCTGGTCTTTTCGAGCGGGATTTCAAATATAAAAGGACATAAATCTGCGTTCAAAAATATATATTAGTACAACATATTAGTATGTATAAGCTACAGAAAACCATATTACAATATTTCGGCTTTGGCTCTGATTGTAAATCGTATTTTATTTTCGTAATCATTTAAAGCCTAGGTAGGGCTATTTTAGCCTCAAATTTGAGCTCTGTCTCACCTGAGGGCAAGCGTTGAGGTGGTCGACATTGGACACTCACAGTTGCCTAGAAGTCACCTATTTACTCTTGACTTGAAGTTCCCCATGATGCAGATTCTCTTCGGCATTGAAAGTTACGCACAAGATGGGTTGTTTCACACATGCACATGTAGGCAGATTCGCCCACATTTCTTAGGCCATGTATTTTCTTGGGTGGGGATGTTCGTTGTAAAGGCTGACGATATTTTGTTGTGCATCCAACCGGAGTTTTGCTTTACACTTAGGATTTCTCGTTGAACAGACCCAAGTTGCTGACAACGACCGTTGAGCCTTCTTTCTCGAAAAGGTGTATCCTCCGATGAGAATCAACGGCCTGCCTAATTTTGACGTAACAAACTCATATTTGAAATCTGTAAGGGTAAACAACAGATTTGTTTTAACTTTTATAGATAAGTACGTTAAGATTTCACTAAAAGTGTTTTGTTTTTCGCTTTGAACTTGAGTACAACACAGTAATGTTGTGTCGGTGTCAATTAAATTGAAGAATGAAAGCCAAGCATCAAACTGAGAGTTGCGTCAATATTGATACAAATAGCAGTAATTTACTATATTATTCTGCCTCACTAAGGCAATTCAATAAATGACGATAAAAATATCTTAAAGGTACATCCAAATGAGGTCATTACGGATCGGCTTCGATTTCAATAATGAAAACTCCATTTTTAAATTCTCAAGAAAAATCTCTAGATAGTGGTGAAAGCCGCCGAAAACTTAGAACTCATTCACACACAGACACACAGTTTCAAGTAATTATAATATTAATACAAATACGTACACAGAAACACGTAATTTAATAAAAAGATTTTTTATTATTTAAATAAGAACATTCTTCCCGTTTTTCTTACAATATTTTGGTGGGTGAGGATGTTCGTTAAAAAGGCTGACGATATTATGTTCTAGATCCATTTTCAGTTTAGCTTTACACCTCGGACTTTTAGTAGAACAGACCCATTTAGACGAGAGACCGACTTGTGAGAAGGTGTATCCTCCGATGAGAACCAACAGTTTGCCCTTTTGTGACTTTACGAATTCATATCTATCATCTGTGTAGAAAAACCTGTTATTATTACATAAACGAAATAAAAGGATGGCTTGTGGAAAAAAATGTGAATTTATGTACTACCTCACCGCTGGGAAAAAACTTACCTTGTCTCTTTTTTATTATTATTATAGAGAGGCTCGCGTCTGATCACACACTTGCCTAGAGCTAACACTTGATTTAAAGACCCCTACTTTATAGTTATCAAGAAACACAGTTTCGGAAGGGAATTCCTTAGTGTGTTCCAAAAATATTTTGTACGTATGGGTGGCATGTCAACCATGTACCGGTGACGCAACGCCGTACGTCTAGTGGTCCGATGACGGAACGGGTTTGGTGGAATTAAATTGTGCAATTCCACTGTATACTCTTCGAAATGTAAACGATAAAACACCAATTTCGCTCTTAAATTTCATTTAAGATATTTAATAAGGCAACTTTTACATTTTTTGCGTGTTTAATCAATGATGCTTGCGTGTTGATGGGGTTGCAGTGCCTAAGGAATGTTCACAAGGGCGAAAATTGATGGGTTTCATGGCATCACGCACAAAGTACATATCAACCCGAAGAGGAGAAAAAAAAAACAACATATTGAAAACTATAGCGGACAGGTAAGACAGCCCCGTACCTACTAGAGCATTGGAGACGCCTAAATGCCAATGCGGCGTATAATACAACACTAAGTTTTGAAGAAGTGTGTATAGTAACAAACAATAATATATATTTTTAAATGCATATTATTTATTTTATAACTTATTATTTATCTTTATAATATTTTTTATGGTCATGTGAAGAGGAAGGATGAAACGCATGTTATTAAAAGAGTTCTGAGTTTACACGTAGATGGACGGACAGGAAGAGGGCCAAAGAAGAGATGCATGGATTGTGCGAGGAGTGATATGAAAGGAAAGGGAGTTAGTGATAGCGTGACGGGTGACAGGACAGAGAAGAAAAAAACGTGTTACACCGAACCTAAGTTATATTGGATAAGAGCAGGAAAAACAAGATTATATATCTTTATTAAAATTGTTTAATCAACAAAAATATGATTTCCATTAACAACACAATATTTTCTGGGTGGATGATTATGTTCGTTATTAAGGCTGATGATTTTCAATTGGTCATCCATTTTGAGTTTCGCTCTACATCCAGGCTTCTTCGTGGAACATACCCAACCCCTACCTCGAATGGTCTTCGTAAAAGTGTACCCTCCAACGAGTACCAATACGTGGCCCTTTCGTGACTTTGTGAAAACGTATTCGTAATCTGTGTGAATAACAAAAATATTTATAACCTAATTTGCGAATGAATGGGAGCTTTGGTTTTCAAAATTTGCTTTTATAATCCTATTTTGAAATAATCTCTGTAATCCTGAAAAACACTGAAATATATTGTTTCGTTTAAAAAGATACGAGGGAAAACACTTCACTCCGCAAACAGCTTTGTTTCAAGTATAGTTTTTTTTTTCCTATCTCGTTTACACACTGTGCCTACATTTCCCTTTCGCAAGTATGCTGGAAGAGATTTCTATAGAAATAAGCATCACCTATGTACTTACTTTTCTGTTTCTGTATTATTTTCATCTATTATTGTGTGTACATGAACTGTTAAATAAATAAATAAATATTCACCCATAATTTGATATTAGCTCTGTACACAGACCGCTAGACAAGTGTCGCCACGCAGTAGGTTCCTATAGAGGGAAAGTGGGTGGCGTGGTTTAGACGCGTGCCACGGGGAATAGTTTGGAACAGCGCGAGATAAGAATGTCTGGAAGGACTTGGGGGAGGCCTTTGCCCACCAGTGGGATAGTAAGGGCTAGGAAAAAAGGTAACTTTCAATTTTGTGAAAGTTTATTAAAATTATCAACCGTGATTAACACACAAACTCATTATACAAATATTTATAAACATCTAAACTAATAAATATTACAGTTTAATAGGTATTTAAACTAACTGAAAATAATATGTACCAACACGTACAAAAAGAACTCGTTGGATATCAAAAAAAAACATTCAAATAATACAAATATATTGTGCTCAGAACGCTGGCAGCATTGCCACATTGAATAGGTATGCTTGTCCGTTGACCGGAGAAAAGCCCAGCCTTCTGGTCACGTGAAGAGTCGATGGTCTGTTTGCTGATGTCCCAAAAAATGTGATGAGCGCTCGGACGTGTGGTCTGAAGTTCCAATTTTATTCTGCTAGTGTTTCAAGCACAAAGAGATCAAACATGTAACTTGCGATAAGGTTATTATATTTTAGGTTTTCTACACCTGCAGCAGCCGCCTCTGTTCAGCCTGTTGTACTCAGAAGATGGGTTTGCGCAAGGCTGTCGACATATGTTGCGATTTACCCAAGTTCAAAGGCATTATGGTCATCCCATCTGGCCTCTTCTCATCGTCACGTGCCAAGCCGTTGGCTTCTAGAATAGCTGGCACCCTGGTGACAAAAGCTCGACGGATGATGTCATTAATGCTGACACGCCGTGCTATCCGACCAGCGCTTCTACAATCACTTAGAAAACTCAAGATTATCATAGCGTCTTTATGGTGTATCTATTGACGAGAATGAACTGCGTGCTATTTCTTGACTTTAATAACTCATATTGATCTGTACAAATAAATTAATGTCTATGATTTAAAATAGTAATTGTATATAGTAGTTTTTGTAAGTAATAACTTAAACATAAACAACAGTGAGTCTACTAATTATGCTCATTAATTGTCGTTTATTAATAAATTACCGATTAACCATTGCTTTAACCGATAATTTATTAATTAACCACCACAGATTCATTTGCGATGTACTAGTATTATATATTCACAGTATATAACCATATTTCTCGGGCAGTAGAAATACTGAATACTATCTCTCTGCGGTTAGATATTTTTTCTTGC
The DNA here is from genome assembly GCA_958295575.1 of Leucania comma. Classification (NCBI taxonomy): domain Eukaryota; kingdom Metazoa; phylum Arthropoda; class Insecta; order Lepidoptera; family Noctuidae; genus Leucania; species Leucania comma. The sequence goes on from OY282473.1 coordinate 20,426,089, forward strand.
ACATTGGCGGAATTCGAGAGGGTGACACTGAGTGTGTTGTCATCTATGTAATCTGTGCTGGTCCTCCAAGGCGCTACCAACAATGATCTGTTCAGTCTGTCGGTGGCGTCTCTGAGTGCGGCTATATTGTGACTACATTTTTTACATTGGGTACGCCTGTTAAAGCAATTGTATGTGTTAGATAAATAAAATAAATAAATTTTACCCCATAATAATCAGAAACAACTAGAGCAATAATGGCTGTATTAAAAATTAACAATAACATATTTTTTTCAACTGATGAACAAACCGAATGTTTAAATATCAGCTTAAAGAATTCCAATTTATGTAGATATACCAAAAATACTTAACTACATGGAAGGTGATGCAAAAATAATGTCACAATTTGAATTGGCTTCCATTAAGTTCTAAAATAAAAAATAAAAATTGATTTATTTTCAAGAAATAAAGAAAAAAGATTACTTGAAAATGTGAAACTGATGATATTTGCCACCTCAATACTTGAAACACAAATGTTCGTTTTATGGAATTTAGAATCGAGACTTCTAAAACAGCTGCCCCCCTTGCCAAGTTACAATCGTTTCGTTTTGCGTGAACACTTGGAGTTGGCCATGCCCCCAATTCCTTTATTCTGACCACGTGACTGAGCGTTGAGATGACGTCAGAACAAAGAAATTGGGCATGGAACCCAACTCCAAGCGTTCACGCTAAACGAAACGATTGTAATTTGGCTAGGGGAGCTGGTTCCGAATTGGCGATTTATTCTTCAATGTTAGTTTTCAAGACTTGCATAGTTCGTGGTTGAGAATATGTTAAACGCGAGATTTCAAAAAAATCCAAAAGAAGAAATGTGCGCCGTTAGATCTAGAGATCTGGACGGCCAGTTCAAATCTCAAACCAACAAATTGAAAATTTTTCACACTAGCAGTAACAATAATTCCACGTTCTTGAGCTGTGTATCGCTTCGTGGCTTATGGACAACTAATTCTCTATATTTCTACAATATATATACGTTATAAAGCACAATGACATTTGGCACCATTTGCAAAAATTAAGGCACATTTATAGGTATTGTGACATTACTCTTGCACCATATTACAGTAAAAATTTCATACAAGATACAAAATTACAGTAAAAATTTGTTGCCTAAATTAAATACTAGATTTCTTATATACCTCGCTTTACTTTACAATAAAAAAATCTTTAGGTAATTCACCCTCGTAAATTCATCATTTAACTTAAATTACATTCATACGTTAAAGTTCGTACGTTTCGTACGAATACATTTTCCTTTGACAAAATAATATTTCTTAGGTGAATGAGGATGTTTGTTGTTAAGGCTAATGATATTCATCTTGTCATCCAGCCTGAGTCTTGCTCTGCATCCCGGTTTCTTCGTGGAACACACCCAAATAGTACCTCGAGGAGTCTTTGAAAAGGTGTAACCTCCGATGAGTATCACGTCATGGCCTTTTTGTGACTTTATGATCTTGTATTTGTAACCTGTGTGAAGAAATACATTTTGGTATTAATAATATTATGTACAGTTCAAAGAAAACTTAGATATTTGCTGATTGGATTCAGTTCTAGAAATAGATAAGAAAAAATAAACTTTTTAATTTAATTACATTCTGTATTTACATTTTCACGTGCATTTTCACTCACACTTCACATTTACAACTACTTCACTCCAATCGCAATTAAATTAAACCAACCTTTTTTACTGTTCGTTCAACCGATTTTGACTTTTATTGCGTTAGCAGCATGATAAATTGCATCTGCAGTAAATAGTTTCTATTGTAACCAATTTTTTGCTTTTAATGCTATCTTTATATCTTCGGAATAGAGGTCAAAATCAGCAAAACGGACAGTAAAAAGGGTTTGTTTAAACGAATAATCTTATTACGAAAGGAGTATAGGTTCTAACATGTTTTACGTGTATAACAAAATGTTTTCGGTGAATATTAAAAGGCCGATAATGTTTTGATCGTGATTCACCATGAGTTTTAAATTGAAGCCTGGTTCACAAAAACAGTACCTAAGTACTATGTATGTACTAAGTGTGCGCCCCGATGACTTCAACTGCTCGTTTTTATACAACTTAAACGAAGGTCTACGCTACAAGAGCCGAGCACGGGCTGAGCACGAGCCGTACCTCTACCATGAGTTTTAAGCAATAGTATTCGTCGCTACTCGATATCGACGCCGTAAATATTTTGTATGGCAAATTTTGGTTCTGCAAGTGACCGCTAGAGGCGCTGCAAAATTTGCCATACAAAATATTTACGGCGTCGATATCGAGTAGCGACGAATACTTTTGCTTAAAACTCATGGTAGAGGTACCGAGCTCTGGTATAGTTTCACTCGTGCTCGGCTGTCAAGTCTACACGAATTGAGCTCGGGTCGTGATCGGCTCGGGCTCGGCTCCTCTAGCGGACCCATCTCAAGGGACATACAAGTACTTCGCTTCGGTCCTTAGAAGAACCGTGAATACCGATACTACCATCAATATTAAGAGAGTAATTCCCTCTGAATATACATATTTTTATAAATATTATAAAGTTACAATCTATTTTGAACTAAGCTACATATAGCCAAAAGGGCACTATTACGCGCATAATATAACTTTAATTTACTATCAGCAGTAGGCAAATGATTGAGATTTTAACTGGCCTGTTAATATCGTTCAGTCAGTATCCCTAACGGCTATGCCGGAGGTCGTGGGTCCAATTCCAACCCAAAACAAAGGTCTGCGTTAAGAGCACGATCATTTGTTCTGTGTCTGGGTGTAATTTATCTTATAACTAGCAACCCGCCCCAGCTTAGCACGGGTGCAATGTTGATAATAAATATATTATGCATGTATTAAACCTGCCTCTTGAATCACTCTATCTATTCAAAAAAACCGCATCAAAATCCGTTGCGCAGTTTTAAAGATCTAAGCATACATAGGGACAGACAGCGGGAAGAGACTTTGTTTTAAGTATACCATGTAGTGATATGTATGTATTTAGAAATATATAAGTATTTTTATCAGTTTTCTAGTACACTCTGCTTAGTTTGAGACTAGATGGCGTTGCATGAAACTTGTGGAATATAGTGTAATATCAATGTGGCCCATTCATCAAACGCAAATTAAGAAATAAACTTAACCTATTAATTGAGATTTTTATCGAATATAGGTGCCAAGTAGACTTAAAACTAACTTAAATATTATTAAGATTTGCTTTGAAGAGCACATTGCTCGTAGAACGGATGGTCGATGGGGCCGAAAGGTTCTGGAGTGGCGACGGCACACCGGAAGACGCAGCGTTGCAAGGCCTCCCACAAAGTGGACCGATAATCTGCTGAGAGTAGCGGGAATGCGGTGGATGCGGGACACACAGGACCGTTCGTTGTGGCGACACATGAGGGAGGCCTATATCCAACAGTGGACATCCTTCGGCTGAAATGATGATGATACTTTGAAGAGTAACCAAAATATTATAAATATGCTTTTTTAACAGCGTTTTTTTTTCAAACCAATTTCTTACCGCTTTTCAGACTTGAAAGAGCGCCAAGCCCTCAAGCAATTTTAAGCAGGTTAAAAACCAGAAGAAAACAGAGGCTCATGATCAAAGTACTTACATAATAATTTTAATTTATTCACTAATTCAAGTTTAGAGCAAAAAAGAGTAAAAAAAAGAAGTAACAAAAAAATAGCAAAATTACATTTACACAAGAACAAGTTCTCCATTAACAAAAACATATTTTTTTGGTGCGTGAGGGTGTTTGTTATACAGGTAGGTGATTTTCTTATATTTATCCAACGTCAGTTTGGCCTTGCACTTCGGGTTCCTTGTAGAACACATCCAAGTGTTCACAGCGCTCTTTGCGAAGGTAAACCCTCCGATAAAAATCAACGGCTTGCCTCTTCTTGACTTCACGACATCATATTTGTAATCTGCACCAACATTGAGAAAACAAAATATGTTTTACTGTATAAAATTTTTACACAGCTTATTTACAAAACCAATTATCTACTAATTGTGAGTAGGCTCTTAATAAACTAGTGCGCCTCACCATTAACGATTGCATCACTGCTTACCATCAGGTGGGATCGCAGTTAAACACTAGTTTATATCATATAGGGTAATTAGTGACCGATACTTTTTTTTTATTTTTTATTTATTTATCATATAAACAAAGAATACAGGATACAATACAAAATACCTACTGGTCAGTACATTTATGTTGGCCTAACTGGTCCAAATGTACTGAACATGGCTGATTTTTTTCGCGATTTCAGGTTTGGTCCTATAGTAAAAGTTGTTTGTTATCATGGCTACAATCACGTGTTTAAGTATCGGTCACTAATTACCAGTCACTCTGTATAAATATATGTAGGTTCAATGTTAATCTCTCTATTTGGAGAAATAATTTTAAACCCATTTTAACATCAAAATCGTACTTTTAATGATTGGATCTGTTACAGAAAAAGGCTCGATGTATTGTAACTTCTTATTTATTTATAAATTATACCATCGTCATGGCCACATGAGTAGATAAACAGCCCATAGCTTCATTAGGAAGAAACATTATATAATTTGATTACTAGTATGTATGTATACCTATAATATATCTATCAGTACACTACACTATTTTCAGCTTACACGATTAAATAACAACATTAATTAATATTTAACAAAAATCTCTACAAACAAATCTTCTTATCTATATCTTCTTATATATAATAAAAATGAATAGTTCGTTGGTCTCGCTAAAACTCGAGAACGGCTGAACCGATTTGGGTAATTTTGGTCATAAAATATTCGTGATAGTCCAGCTCCAGTCCAGTCCAGGTCCAGTCCAGGTCCGCATGCGTCGGTCATCCATGACTAAATACTTCCATCTCTATTCTGTTACCTATGGGGATTGAAGAGCTAATCGAGATGGAGTATCCAGTTGTAAACACACAACCCTGGCGTATACGACAAGAAAACACCCGTCGAGAAAATCCGACGAAAGTAGTTAAAGGGTAAAAAAATACAAGCCACAGAATTTTGTATATTTATTTATTAATAAAAATATTTCAATTACTTATTGTTTATAAATTTAATTACAATCGAAAGTACTCTCCATTAATCATACGATAGTGTCTCGGTGGGTGAGAATGTATGTTAACGAGACTAACAATTTTATTATTACGGTCCATCTTCAATTTAGCTTTGCATGTCGGATTCTTCGTAGAACAGCGCCAAAAACCAAAACTGCCTTTTGAGAACGTAAACCCATCAATGAGAACCAATTGTTTATCCTTTTGTGACCTCACGAATTCATAATTGTAACCTGTACAAAAAAAGGAAGGCCAATTTCCGTGAATAAAAAATTCAAAATCTAAAATCTACTGCTCACGGGCGCGTAGATTCAAAGGCGCGTATTCGTCATTTTACGCTTGGTATACGCCTGCGTGAAACTTACATACAAAACTATGAAACCGTAAAACAACGAAGCGGCAACGTCGTGTCGTTGCAGCTTCGGCGATAGAGTTGCATAGTCACGTAGATTGAGTATTACGAGTTATGTTAGGTGTGATGTCCGGGTTTGCTGCTAGGTTGATAAATAAAATCCACACACAATGGTTTTGCCAAATGGCGTAGACACGTGTGGACCCGCCGACAGTCGGACAAGTACTACCCCTCCTGTCCCGCCCATGTGTATACCTCACTTGCCCTTTATTAGTACGTCACATTAGGGCACATTTTGTACCCTAACGTGCCTGCGGCTTTATGTTCATATTAGGCATAGGAGACAACCAGCTGTAGGTTTACAGCTACAGGTAGATTAATTATTTAATGTAAAAGTTATTCTATGACGAAAAAAATTATGTTCCCGGATAAGTAGATTAACAAGAGATTCAGAAATTCAGAATCGGTATGTATTTATTTTTAGCCTTTACTACATCTTTTTCTTTTATTTCTCTCCATTTTTTTAACAGCGTTTTTTTACAAACCAATTTCTTACTGCTTTTCAGACTTGAAAGAGCGCCAAGCCCTCAAGCAATTTTAAGCAGGTTAAAAACCAGAAGAAAACAGAGGCTCATGATCAAAGTACTTACATAATAATTTTAATTTATTTGTAACATTTAAAAAACTTAAAATCACGGTTTGAGGTATGTAGCGACCTCTAGTTGCTTATAATGTCACTGATCATAAACTATAACAGTTCTGACTGAGGCCCCACGTTGGGCGCCAAATTGTAAGGTTAGATTTTTGCCTTACCACCGACTTACCCAGCGGTAGTTTGCATGAGACTAAAGGGTGCTTTTCGCATGAGGTGTTGACTGGAAAAAAAGATATAACTTGTCTCCACAATATATATTTAATAATTTGCTACACTGGTTACAGACCGTGACAGGAACATATAATGTAAGGTTAAACAATAAAGGAACTTACATGGAGTGGTCTAAATTAACCTTAACTATGAATATCAAGTAGTCCTCGCAGCCAGTACCGTTAACCAATGCAGTTCATCCAAGGTCCAAAGTCATGCGCTGTATTCGGAAACTGTCGCCTAGCTGTCCACGTGATGATGGTTCGTCAAAAATTCATGAGCAGAGTTGTAGCTTCATATTTTGTAAGTGATATTATTGGGAGACGATTTTTCTCTTTAACTCATATCCCTGGGATATGGTTCAATTAAAATAAAATAATTACTTGGACCCACGTCCTGGGTAACATTATTTTAAGTCTGACCATTTAAGTTGGTTCCACGCATAGTCTTCGACATCAGTTTGTGTAATGTGTTTTAAATAAAAACCTTATATTCTGTGTACAAGACTCGCAATCCAAAAAGGAAAGACGCCATTCTCATTTTTTCATATTTGTCAATTTATGAGGCTTCATCCATTTTGCCTAGTCGAACATTACTATTTAGTTATATCAAATTTAGTAAATAGTAATTAATAACGTTATAATTAATGTATTTAAATAGTATAACTTAATAATCGAAACAAAAGAAAAACGAAATATATCGATTAAATCGTGGCGCCATCTGACGGGCCTCAGTCAGAACTGTTATAGTTTATGATCAGTGACATTATAAGCAACTAGAGGTCGCTACATACCTCAAACCGTGATTTTAAGTTTTTTAAATGTTACATATTCACTAATTCAAGTTTAGAGCAAAAAAGAGTAAAAATTAGCAAAATTACATTTACACAAGAACATATTCTCCATTAACAAAAACATAATTTTTTGGTGCGTGAGGGTGTTCGTTATACAGGTAGATGATATTCTTATATTTATCCAACGTCAGTTTGGCCTTGCACTTCGGGTTCCTTGTAGAACAGATCCAAGTGTTCACAGCGCTCTTTGCGAAGGTAAACCCTCCGATAAAAATCAACGGCCTGCCTTTTCTTGACTTCACGATATCATATTTGTAATCTGCGTCAACATGTATAAACAGAATAATATGTTTTATTGTAACACAATTTTGACACAGCTTATTTACAAAACCAATTATCTACTAATTGTGACTAGGCTCTTAATAGATGGTCAGTACATTTATGTTGGCGTTACTGGTCAAAATGTACTGATTTTTTTCGCGATTTCAGGTTTGGTCCTATAGTAAAAGTTGTTAGTTATCATGACTACAATCACGTGTTTAATTATCGGTCACTAATTACCAATCACTGTATAAATTTATAGGTTCAATGTTTAATGATTGGATCTGTTACAAAAAAAGGCTCAATGTATTTATTGTAACATCTTATTTATTTATAAAGTATGCCATCAACATAGCCACATGAGTTGATAAACGGACGTAGCTTCATTAGGAAGAAACATTATATAATTTGATTACTAGTATGTATCTATACCTATACACCGTCAAATTTTGGTCGTTTTAAGCCCGCGAAGGGTCGATTCGGTACATGAAATACTATCGATTTGTAAAGAGAAAATTAAAAAATAAGATATATTTTTAAACTCGAATTAATTTACGCATGTACGAATTTAATTTCTTTCAGTAGACGTCAGCTGAGCGAGGCCAATGAACTATAGGTAGTTAGTACGCAACGACCGACAACTATCTACAAGGTCATTGACTCGTTTACTTAAAGAAATTAATTTCGTACACGCGTATAATAATTCGAGTTTTTGAAAAAAAGTATATTATTTTTAAATTTTTTATTTACAAATCGATAGTATTTCCTGTACCGAATTGACCCACCGCGGGATAAAAACGACTAAAATTTAACGGTGTATATATATCTACCAGTACACTATACTATTTTCAGCTTATACGATTAAATAACAACATTAATTAATATATAACAAAAACATAACACATATAAAGTGCAATCTCTACAAACAAATCTTATCTTTATCTTCTTCTATGTAAAAATGAATAGTTCGTTAGTCTCGCTAAAAATCGAGAACGGCTGAACCGATTTGGGTAATTTTGGTCTTAAAATATTCGCGATAGTCCAGCTCCAGTCCAGTCCAGGTCCAGTCCGCATGCGTCGGACATCCATGACTAAATACTTCCATCTCTCTTCTGTTACCTATGGGGATTGAAGAGCTGATCGAGGTGGAGTACCCAGTTGTAAACACACAAACCCTCAACCCCCAACGTATACGACAAGAAAACACCCGTCGGAAAAATCCGACGAAAGTAGTTTAAGGGTAAAAAAATACAAGTCACAGAATTTAGTATATTTATTTATTAATGAAAATATTTCAATTACTTATTGTTTATAAATTTAATTACAATCGAAAGTACTCTCCATTAATCATACGATAGTGTCTCGGTGGGTGAGAATGTATGTTAACGAGACTAACAATTTTATTATTACGGTCCATCTTCAATTTTGCTTTGCATGTCGGATTCTTCGTAGAACAGCGCCAAAAACCAACACTGCCTTTTGAGAAGGTAAACCCATCAATGAGAACCAATTGTTTATCCTTTTGTGACCTCACGAATTCATAATTGTAACCTGTACAAAAAAAAAAGAAGGCCAATTTCCGTGAGTAAAAAATTGAAAAGCTAAGGTCTACTGCTCACGGGCGCGTAGCTTCAAAGGCGCGTATTCGTTATTGTACGCTCGGTATACGCCTGCGTGAAACCTACATACAAAACTATGAAACCGTAAAACAACGAAGCGGCAACGTCGTGTCATTGCAGCTTCGGCGATAGAGTTGCATAGTCACGTAAATTAAATATTACGAATTATGTTGAGAAATTATGTTATGACGGGCTGTTGACCAAATTACAACAGCCTATAAAATTATCAATGGTTACACTGACGCATCCGACTTACATGCGGAATTGTGTAAATTATTTGTTCCAAATAATTACAATCGCTCTAGAAAGCATAAATTATTTAATGTCCCATTTTGTCGCACTGTAGCTCGATCCACCTCTCCTATACAGCGAATGCTAACGATGTTCAATGCGCTCGTGGAGACCAACCCTGGATTGGATTTGTTTGCTGATGAATGGAAGACGATATTACTAGAAAGTTTAAGGTTCTGTGAGAAGACAGAGTGAAAGGTTTAATTTAATTTAGTATTAATGGCTATTTTGCTGTACTGAATAAATAAATAAATAATGTTAGGTGTGATGTCCGGGTTTGCTGCTAGGTTGATAAATAAAATCCACACACAATGGTTTTGCCAAATGGCGTAGACACGTGTGGACCCGCCGACAGTCGAACAAGTACTACCCCTTCTGTCCCGCCCATGTGTATACGTCACTTGCCCTTTATTAGTACGTCACATTAGGGCTCATTTTGTACCCTAACGTGCCTGTTACTTTATGTTCATATTAGGAATAGGAAACCAGCAGCTGAAGGTTTACAGTTACGGGCGGATTAATTATTTAATGTAAAAGTTATTCTATGAGGAAAAAATTATGTTCCCGGATAAGTAGATTCAGAAATTCAGAATCGGTATGTATTTATTTTTAGCCCTTACTACATCTTTTTCTTTTATTTCTCTATATTTTTGCGGATTATTTAATTTTAAGCGTCTTTGCCATTCAGCAGGCGTTTGAGGAATCTTTCCCAAAACCGAAAATAGCAAATTAATTCACTTTTTTTGTATATTTTAAACGTCGCGCTCAACTCGATAACTCTACGCGTCCCGAAATAAAGGGTCTTGACAGACAGACAGACAGTCAGACAGCAAAGTGATCCTATATAGTTATGAATCAATTTCAATGAATTGAATTGAATTTCGAGCTATAATTTAATGGTTTTACCAATAAGTTTGATGGACACTGCAGTAAAATTTAGATTAATTTTGAAAACGACCCAAAAGATGATAGAAGAAGTGCGTATTTTTTAGGATTTGGGTTCAGAGACATCTCGTGTCTCGAAATCCCGGGTCTTTTACTAATTTTAGCTGTCCCGAGTCCCGAGACTCGAGACGAGAGAAGACGAAATTGTTAAAAGCTGTCAACTCAGATTTATAAAAGCCCATTTTATCAAAACAACAAAGAAATCTATTTAATGTGTTAATTGATTATTTAAAAGTCTTATTTATAAGTCTGTTTTATTATTTATATTTACATTATTTATGAAACAATAAATCTGTGAATATGGGCGCCTTCAAATTAGGCGCAATGTGGCTGCAGCGCTATGAGCATTAGCAATGTTGTCAATATGACCAATGATTAGATACTAGAATTTTCTTCTGATTTTTTCACTCACTTAAACCTCAAATAAAATGTCCATCAAAGTGACGCGCTATGCCGTCAAATTGTCCAGCAACATGTCCCGCGTCACATGGACGCGTCGTAAAATATTGGGTGGTAAGTTGCAGGATACTGGGCAATATTGCAGCGTTACCTAAGTTGACCGTTCCAAGCCATACTGGGGGACATTTTGTCCCTTAATATATCTAAAGCTTCAGGATAGGAGATAGATAGGAGGACATAAACTATAAAAAACACAGGTGTTTTATTTTTAAACTCTATGGCTTGTACCACTACTACTGTATTAATTCAATTATTATTATCAGACATTATATTAGCGTATTAGTTAGAACTGTAAAACTAAGTGAATATTTAAGAATTAAGAGAGACTTAGCACAAAAAATATAGGTACAGAAATCAATCTCATGTATGTACTTCACTTTTCATACCTACGCACGACAGTCGCGCTAGGGACGCCGCCAGCGCTGCTCCCAAAATACAAGCAAATACCCACTTACCTCTCTGAAACGATATTTACCATTTAATGAACCGTCTACAGAACAGTTATAATAACTTTTTTTCGTAGCTCCGGTATTGCGCATGTCTCAAACGGGTATCACTCGAGCTCGCACTAGTTTGAACGCGCGTAAGATTTGGTTTCCGTGAGCGATGTATATATGTGCGTGTTGCTCGACCGCGCTTTGTATGTAGATTGTCTTCTACACAACCTCTCTTTTGTGGACTTAGTCCCATGGGCGAGATTTCTAAACAGTGGTCTGGTAAACACACAAGCTTTCCATGTTCAGGACGCTGTTGCCACTCCAGTTCAATTTAGTTAGCTTCGATGATGGTAGTGAAGATGGCATTCAATTAGCTAGTAGCAATGATGTGTGCCATTCCACTAACATTGTTGAGGCAATGCACCCAGAAGGGAAAGTTAAACAAGTTACACGTGAAAGCCTGTGAGATGTGCCCGAAAGATAAACAGGCTTCTTCGTGCACCAGGTTCCAGTCTTTATCTGCTCCTGGGATGTTATGGAACTCCGTAACCGTAACTATTGAATATCCGAAATTGAAAAATATTCGCAACCCTAACTGATACCGATATTAAAGGTTTCGGAGAGTTTCGGATTAAGGCGGAGTCGAACACTTGTGCACTCCGGCTATCGCTCACCTTAATTCCTGTCATTACGACAGATTTTTGTTTGTTTGGCCAAATCTTGCTCTTTGTACTTTACTTAAAATTCTGATACTCGTATCCGTAACTGGAACTCTCCGAAATTACCGGATAATCCGAAATAATTTCATATTCGTAACCTTATCCGAAAAAAATAATGGAATACAACGCATTCGTCTGGCCTATATTTTTCGTACCTATCTATTTTGTGTCATCTGGGCGAAAATAGGTGCCTATGATATATGTTATTACATTCAATGACCGAGAAAAACCAATAAGAAAAAAAAAAACAAATTGTAAAAAAAAATAGGCCTGATGGATGAGTCCCTTGGTTTCAAAGAATCACATGGATCGATTTTCTTAAATTATTTCTCCAGTAGAGTGCTACTTTATCACTAAGTAACATAGGCTGTATATACATATTATTTATTTTTCTCTTTCTTTACTTTTTTCTATTTTTTCTTTTTCTTTTTTTTTTTCTAGCCTTAAATAAAATAGTATTCCCCATCAACAAGACGATATTTCCTGGGTGGATGAGGATGTTCGTTGTTAAGGCTGATGATGTTTTGTCGCTCGTCCAGCCTGAGCCTCGCTCTGCACCCTGGTTTCTTTGTAGAACAAACCCAAGTACTAGTAGCTCCTTTATTGGACTTTGTAAAGGAGTAACCACCGATGAGAATCAAAATGTTGCCCTTTTGTGACCGAACGAATTCGTACGGATAATCTGAGCCTAGAAAAAAAACAGATTTAATACAACTAAACAAATTTTTTATTTTACAATTAATATAATAGGATTGCTCTGTATTTTGTCAGTCAAACGACCCCGACAGCCAAGCGCATTACTTTTTTGTAATTTATTTCAACACGCTTCCAGAACGGTGAATAAAAACATCGTGAAGAAACCGACATGTACTAGAACCAAAAAATCGAAGATATCTGGCATCCACCAACCCGCACTGGGCCCGCGTGGGTTCATTGTCTCTCGAAGAGAGGAGGCCTGAATCCCAGCAGTGGGATCATTGTAAGGTGATTATGTATCCATTACAGTCTTATGAATCAACCTCACTATCATTACTTACCATCAGGTGATATAGTGGTCAAACGCGACAAAAAAAGTGTCCTAAGAATGAAAGCTCCCTTCATGTATTTGTAGTGTGTGTATCATAAGCAAAACCTTCATCAGTATTGCCTGAGCAGGCCGGTTTGTCCAGGTATAACTGTTATGAGTTTTATCAACCACACACACACACGGTGTTCCGTGCACAACACTGCGTGCACGCAGGCAAAACTGTGATGAAACTTGTGCGGGTGGTAGCGCCACTAGTCTTCACGCCGAGATCTTTACAGCACAGACCAGACTTGATGTTGTAAGGAATATTAGTAACTTAATCTTAATAAGTTCAAGGATATGTTAATAACTTAATGGTAAGGAATAGTACCTAAATAAAAGTCCATTTATTTTCTCAAAAAATGTTTTTATAATTTTATAACGCATATAATTAATACTTAGTAGTCATACTTCACAACGTAAATATTTATTAAAAACTTATAAATTGTTATAATCTACATTATATGTGTACTGATGATATAATTTCCCGGATACAAAAACGTATGATTTACGTTGAATTCGGAATTTTTGGAATTACTTCCTAATTGCAGTCATATTTATAATTATTATATATGAAAGTTTACATATCTATATGAGTATTTTTATGTTTTCTTCTTTTTCACAATTCAATGGATTAATGGATATGACAAACGGCATGGCAATCAGGCGGATGGTCTACCGGTATATCCTGCGAGAGGACATAATTTTACGCGGGCGAAACCGCAGGCAAATGATAGTTTATAATAATACTGGAACTGTACTTAAAAATAAAAACAATTATACTGATACTACTGCATATTACCATAAACCACATTGTACTTCTTACAACATATTATACTATTGTAAACTCGTTTATGCCTTGAGGGCACGTACCGAGCAAATGGCGAGACAGTGCTCTCGGCCGAATAAAACTCGCTTACATCACTGTCTCGGCCGAGCAGCATTTACTGTCTCGCCTATTTACTCGGTACGTGTGATCAATTAGTCTGAGAAAAACAAAACTAAATTTAACAAAATTTGTGTATTGTACCTATGCGTAAATCGATGACCAACTATGACATGACACACATTGATCTTATAAGTAAAAATCAACTAATTGATAGAGGTAGGTACAAGAAGAGTGGGTGAACTCTTAGTGATCGATTCACACCGGAATGGATGCAGCAGCGACGCGATGAGGCCGGTAAAGCCGGCCGCTGGTAGCCAGGACCTCCCGACATCACGCACCTAGTCTCCTCTTGAATAGTTTACTTTCTACATTCGGCAAGGAAACTAGGGTGTTTGAAGTGAAAATGATGGAATTGGTTATTATAGTAGAAGAAGAAGGAAAAAGAAATAAAGAAAAATTTTAAAAAACATGTGCCGCAAGTGGACTCGCGTTGCCGCGGGCGCCGTTTTTGTACTTTTCAAACGATACTTACTAGTTTTAAGTAGGTATAAAGATAAATTTCACTTACACTGAAAGTGTTCGCCGCGTCCATCGCTACCATTGCGGTATGAATCAGCCCTAAGAGATTTGTTCACCAAATAAAACATATCAGAAAAAAAATACACAGTAGTTGCATTTCTAAGACAGTTTGATATATTCTCCTTTAGCCATGACCATGTACTTGGGCGGTGGATGACCGTGGACGGGCAGCGAAGTTGGCAGTATCTTCCCATTCTTGTCCAGTTTGATACGAGCCTTGCATCCAGCATCTTTCTTGGAACAGTAGTAGTTTAACGACTGATGCTGCTGGGAGTAAGTGTAGCCTTTATACATCAGCAAATACTTACCCTTTTTCGTCGGGATCATCTTGTATGATTCTGGAAGAGTGTTTTTTGTTCAATTTCAGTTTTTTTTTTTATTGATTTAAACTAGTGCTTCACTGCGATTCAACCCGATGTTAGGGCGCTTTCAAATTAGCCGTAAGAGCCGCGCGACGGTAGCTCTGCAATCGCGCGGCACGTTGCGTTATTAAAAACCTATTCACTTTAGCCTTGAAGACATCTAAATTATAATCGGTGGGGAAGACCGCAGCAGGTAAATTATTCATTTTCAAATAACTCCCCTCGTGAGACTTTAACTACTAACTAAAACTTACCTGTGGTCCTTGAGTTGCCCTTTGCGTTCCAGAACAGCGGTAACTCTTTCGACTAATCTTGCAGCCCAGGTTATTTCACTTAGAGTGTTTAGGATTGATCCCAGCTTGTAACTATTCTAGGGTGTATTAAATTAACGCCAATTGTTCAACGCCAGTTGGCGCTTTGAAACTTAGATTAAAATCAAAATAACCTGAGACTAGCGCGTTTAACCGAACAAATTCTTCAGCATTATAATATTAGGGTGTTTTAATACCATGCGGATTTCAACACACATGCGGATTTGTTCCGCATGCAGAAAATTTCAAAAGGCAAAAAAACGCGTCCCACGTGCGTATTGCACGCATGACAATAAATACTTGTATAAAAAGGACATTTGTGGAGGTTACGCCGTGATGAAAACCGCACGATATTAAAAACACCCTTAGTATAGACAGGTTTCGATTACGTCAACTGACACAGATGTCCGAGAGATAAAAACTATCTATTCCTTCGATAATAATGCTATAACTACGAATACTAACGACTCGAATCTTACCGCGGCTCGAGAACAAAAAGGGTATCTGATGGAACATTGACACTCCCTCTCTTTCGACCCAGAGTGAGAGAAGTTACTGAATGAATTTTCACCTCAAAAAGAAGCATAGGAATAAATCACAACTGTCATCGAAGATGGGAATATTTTTCCATATATAACCAAGTAATTTCTAATACACAGATACATAGGTCACTTTTTTTAAACAAGCATTTTTTTTTTCATGTCTCCTTTGTTCATGTTAATTTCTTCCTAGTAAAAGTAGGTATTGTCTATTACAGCAGATTGAAAAAAAAAACAATAAAGGAATATTAATATCCAATATATTTTTAACTAACATTATAAAACGCTTTTAGCTACAATAGTATATTTGATAAATATCATGTTATACAGAAGAAATGACTGGTTAAGCAATGTACATAAGAATCTACAAAAATCTTACCAATTAGGCGGATCCACACGGAGGAAGCAGCCTCGCGATGCATTTTCTGCGCGAAGCAGCTTGGTTAGTGTGCACGTGCCTCGACCTCGGCCTAGTAAAAAAAGCCAAGCTTGCCTCGGCCGAGGCACGTCCACACTAACCGAGCTGCTTCCTGTGCGAAGCAGCTCGGTTAGTGTATTTGATGCGGCAAATGCCTCGCGAGGCTGCTCACTCTGTGTGGACCCGCCTAATCATCATCTTCCTGCCCTTATCCCATATTACTTATGCCATACTTATTCTGTGCTTGTGCTCGGTTCAACAAGTTCTTCTATTCTGTCCTGTCAACCGTCACGCTATGACCGGCTTCCTTTTCTTTCATATTATTCCTCACACAATCCATCCATCTTTTCTTTGGTCTCCCTCTCCATGCACCCACAGGTATACCTAATAATAACTGGTTTAGTAACATGCATTTCAGCCCTTCTCTTGACATGACCATATCAAGACCAAATATTCCCTTTCAACTCTTCAGTCATTGGTTCAATTTTCAAACTTCTACAAAAAATCTTACTTTCACAGATAGCTGCGCAGAAATTGTTCTACTGACAGAAGTTGTTTTAAACAGATTACATATGAAAAATAGACGTCGCATTATCACGTCATACCTACCTAGGTAACCCTAAATAATACAAGTCCGGCTTTGCATATACACCGAATAATTTGTCTTGAACATCGAATAATTATGTCCATTAAGCAGTCAACCTGTAAAGTGAGTGATCGACGTCCGAGCCTATACCGCGGTTTTAAAGAACGTTGGTTTTACTCGCGGCCTATTGGTGTTGAACGACTAGCGAGTAAGACAGTTTTGAACGACGAGCCGAGAAGAAAATGAAGCAAACACGACGAGCCGCGAGCCAGGCTCGTCTTTCGTATTGCAATGACACACCGACGAGCTTTACCGACGAGCCGTAAGACCACGGTTTTACTCGCCCGTCGATCGGGGCCTTTATACTACCACAAACTATTTATTGGAATTCTTGCAACAAAAAATGAGGTTTTCATCATAATTTCGAGTTAACCGTTAATTGATCTGTCGTCTATAGATACCGATATATCATAAATATAGACCTATTATTATCAATACCATATTTTAAAGTAAATATAGTTTCTAAAGTATATTTTCTTAATCCAAAAATTGGTAAAAATGTGTGTCCATATTTAACAACATTTTAATATCTTCCACTACGTGATTATAAACACACAAAATAATTGATAACATAATTTGCAAGTCCTCAACGTTTTTCTAAACAACAGTAAATTACAATAATTAACGCGAGTGCAATATTAATAAGTGTTATTTAATGTTTTAAAAATCTAATATATCGATGCTGAACTTATAAGTAACACCTTATTCGAAAACAGTTTAATGATATGGAGATTATACTGATTGTCACATTACATTTCGTTTATTAATTAATTTAATAAAAATAAAATAAGCGAAAATATCAATAATTATAAAAATATATTGTATACCTGAGTTTTTTTTTGGATAATGTTTAAATTTATTATTAATTTGGTTGCGTTTTTTAATTTTCTTAATATGAGGTTTACATTTTTAAACATTCTTATACTAAACAGATTAATTAAAACATTTAAAAATATAAAAAAAATAGTAACCCACTTATATCGGGTACAGGGTCGAAGTTACTGACGATCAGGGTCCAAAGAGTTGAACCTCCTCACTATCCGTAACCAGAAGCACCGCTTTCTGAATCAGCCCTTGATCCAACGACGCAACGACAGCTTTGACAGATGGTCGTCGAGTCTTATAACCATCAGGCCATTGGCGGTCACGACCATCGGCATAATGACAGCCGGATCCACGTTTCACCTGCGTCATCTCGAGAGCTAAGTCGTGATATTTGTTTTGTTTCTCTTCTTCAGCTTTCATGAGATTCTCGTCATGTAGGATGGTTGTTATCATCATTATAATTTCAGCCAAACGACGTCTACTATTGGACTTTTCCTCAAGTGTCACCACAATAACCGGTCCTGTGCGTCTTGCTTCCATCGGATTCCTGCTACCCTCACCAGGTCATCGATCTACCTTATAGGAAGCCTTCCAACGCTATGTCTACCGATACGCGGTCGCGGGTTCACTTTCGGCCTGATGTTCTGAGAGCAATCTGCCCAGTCCACTGGTCATACAATACATGGATTCATTTCCATATTACAATATTTAGAAGCCAGATATCGAAAGTTACATGCACTAAAAATTATGATGTTTTTATAGGGTCACTTATTTATAATAGAAAAATGAAGCCAGTCCTGTATTAGGCGACCATGTAATTACGTCTTTAAAATTATTTTACAAATCGCTTAAGCTGGCGGCTGTAATTATAAAACGACGAAGGATTCTGGTCGGTGCTAAATTTGACATAGAGTCCATTTTGTGTTGGGCGGTAGACCGGTGGAGAATGATTGTGATCCATTCTTACACTTTTTATTCTTCCGTAGACATCGAACTTTATGCTAGACTTGCAGCATTTGTACTTTCTTGAGCAGTAGTAAGTGTTTTTAGCTCTGTTGTTTTCAGTATACGTGTACCCGTTGACCATCAGCAAGGTTTGCCCGCGAATCGTCTGTATAAACTTGTAGTTGGAGACACCTGAAAGTATTGACATTTTAATTTGTGCTATAAAGCATTTCTTACTGTTATATAAAACCTTTTTTTATTACAGTTAAATCTACGAGAGTTCTGCTATTATCATCATGTTCTTTTCTGAGCAACGTGGCTTCGTTTTCTTGTCGGATCTATTATTTACATTTTTTAGGTTTTCATCCGAATTAAAAAACGGCCCTATATGATCACTTGTGTATATGTCTGTCTTATCGTCTTTCATTACTAAAATTCTCCGACATCGCGATCAATTCTGGTGAAATTTAATACAGTATGTACAAGATTAAAATTAAAAAAGAGGTTTTCGAACTGTAGCGTATGAAATATTACCGTTCCCTTTATTTTCGAAACTCCAGAGCCTTAACTTTTGTACTCTTTTCTAAATTGTCCCATTATTTTTAAACCTCTTTTGCTTTATCAACGTCAGCCATGATTAAATTCGAATTGTTGCAGAGCTTTTTCAAGAGGATATTAGCAACTTCAAGGGATTATGAACTATTTTATTACTGTCACACTGATGGATGTGTAACACATCCAAATATGTGTTTAGAAGAGGCATGTTTTAGGATTTTTTTTTATAATTTTCCAAATAACTTTACCAGAACTTTGAGCTACATAAAATTTATTTCCGTTCTAACTACTGGACGTTTCGCATTTATTCGTACTTCTTATAAAAAATGGTTCACAGATGGCCCAACAGATTTTATATTTTATTGTGCGTCTATTTGGGCCTTGTGTTGTGTTGCGCCGACCCCAAGTAATATGGGATAAGGAGAGGAAGAAGAAGAAGATTGTGCGTCTATTTGGGCAAAATAAACATATTTTCTTTCTTTCTAGTTAAATCTACAATTTCGATTTGTACGTTTTCCATTTTTCTCGAATCTTTCTTTGCTCTCTTGGAGTCATTTCTTTAATACATTTTCGCTGTCCTTTTTCTTTCTTTACTAAACACTTCAGTCTTTCTTTCTCTTTGTGTTGAGCTAATAATACAGGATCATTTTTAATCTTTATTAATCGAGCCTTTGCAGCAAGATACTTCTTTAAGGCAATTTCTTCCTTAGTAAAATTTTGGCTTTCTTTTAGACGGCAGCGTGCCTAAATAACAAAATTAATAATCAATCATGTTGTAACTCACCAGTCCCTGGCTTCTGCATCAGTCCCTAGTCAAATTGATAACAAGGGTCAGGGAAAATAAGAATACACCAGTTTAATTCTAAATAGTTCTATATCTATCATTTTCTATCGAAAAGACTTTTATCAAAAGTTAAACTATCATTAATGCGGTGGGTCACACACGTGGATAATAGAGTAATTAATTTTTTGTTTATTAGTTTTACTAATGTTTAAAACTTATTAACTTAATGGTTTTCAAAATTGAAATCATCAAATTTTGAACTAAAATCTGATGTATGGACAAGGCTAGAGACTGGCGTTTGCATCATATCGAGAAGAATCTAAAATAAAATACTTTTATGAAATGTCTGCAAGTCTATATAAAGAAACAGCCTTATTCAGTTTTAATAACATTCTTTTTAATTAAAAAAAAAAACAAATGATTTAATTAGTTGATATAAAAAGTTCTGAAGTCATAGAGTTATTTAGAAACAGTTTTAATTTACTAGCAATCCTTAATCATGTACTTAGTTAATCATTTTGATTTGTGTGTGTGTGTGGATTCCCTTGCTCTTAACTTATAGATTATAAGTCCAAATCCAAAATAAGTACCTACATAACCATGTAGGTACTTAACCTAGCACGCGAGTCTAGCTCGTATTTGGGCAGTTTTTTCGGATGACGCACTTACAAGTAATTTGCGGTTATAGCACTATGTGTTTCAGCTCCGATCAAAGGCCTTACCACAACATCTTAACGCGATTCATTTTACTGAACTGAACTGAAATCTCTTTCTCGCTCGCACGCCTAACATTTTATACGTCATGGTGAGGTCCCTGATCAACAAAAAAAAATCGTGAAAAATGCTCAAATATTACTATACCTAATTTAAAAAATCAGGTTTCAATTGAGATAAGTTCCTACAGCACAATAAAAACCACGATGTAGTTTCACACGTTTATTTATTTTTCCAGGTTTTTTTTTACGTTTTCATACAAAGTACTTCTTAGTCATTCTATGATCGGTGACGTTTGCAAAAACAACCAAGGCATATAGCGGGTGAACCGGGGCAATCAGTACATGTATAAATCGTGCTAGCTGGTTTTTTACTAAGCCGATCGCAAACTTGGCACGACCTTTTTTGAATAGCTCCAGATTTATCCGGAATAATTCGAGCCAAATGATTTTTAATTCTCGCCGGTTGATCTTTTTCATGTGCTTTTTTTTCCTGTATTTCAATTTGAATGGCGTTTTCTAAAACATCACCGGCTGTAGTTCGTTTTTCTTGTACTTCCCATAATCTTGATCGTCGCTCTCTGTAATCTAGAATAACATTTTCTTTTAATTTGTTTATTGATATTTGTGTGTAAATAAAAAAAAAACCCCGATCTGTTTTTTCCTCAATAAAATAATACCTTATCTCTGTATACAGATATAGGTACTAGACAGACGCGGTAGAATTCTATTGGTGGTGATAGGACAACTAAAACTCTAGTAATTTGAGTGAACTGTATAATAAAAATAAAAAAAAAATCAAATAGAGTTACAAGCGATATGACGAAAAACAATAATAATTAACATGATTAGGCGGGTCCACACAGAGCGAGCAGCCTCGCGAGGCATTTGCTTCGCGAAGCAGCTCGGTTAGTGTGGACGTGCCTCGGCCGAGGCCTAATAAAAAAAACCGCACTTGCCTCGGCCGAGGCACGTCCTCAGTAACCGAGCTGCTTCACGCAGCAAATGCCTCGCGAGGCTGCTCGCTCTGTGTGGCCCCACCTATTAAATATTTTAATGCACGCGCATTGATGGAATGTGCAGTTTCAGGCGAGCCGGATGGGCTGCGCCCGCGGTGAACGCCTCTCCCCGCAACCTCTGCTCCTCCAGCACGAAGTTATTTCAACGCGCAGCAGAGATGTCCAAACAGTACTATTATTACTATTCTTACATACATATTACAAAACGAAGTCCCCCAGCGCGTCTGCCTATCTGTATGAACACGATACATTCAAAAACTACTGCGCGAATTTCCATGCAGTTAAGAAATTAAAAACTCTTACAAACATCATTAAACATAGGTAAATAGTTAAACTCTCTCCAATAATCCTACAAAATTATAACTTAAAATAACATTTCGCACATCCAATAGAATAACACCGTAATTGCAGAAAAAATCGAAATTTGAAATGAATCTGTTTTGCCAAACCTTAGGGTCAGTTCACACCGAAACGCGACGCAACGACATGTTACGCGAATGTGATAACTTTATTTACTACACGAAAAGATACGCGGGGCGCAGCGCTGCGTAGTGCAACGTATTCTGAATTCTCTAATATTTATCCTCGTGTCTCGATGTGAACTGACCCTTAAAAGCTTCTTCTGATAAATGGGCACAATGTACTTACATCATAGTTCTGTTTGATGAGCGATTTATAATAATTTTATTTATACAGTATGTATACGACATATGGGCAATAAATGAAATCACATGCTTCTTTTAGCGTTTACTAACGATATGCAAAAAATGAAAGCTTAGACAAAAAATTGAGTTTTAATTGGAAGTAAATATTGCGAAATTACAATAAAAACGCCGCCCCGCACAGCGCCGCGCCCCGCCGTCTCGTCTGCATTAAAACTGTTGCCATTCTGTACTCAAGGTAAGTAGGTATTGAACCTAAGTATTCTAAACAGAGTGTTTGACTTTTACTAAATATATTTGATATTTATTTTGTTTGAAAATTTAAGTTTGTTTTTGTTTTATATATATAATAATCAATTTAGTTATACTTCTGCGGACGAGTATTGCTCGTGATTTGATTTATTGTCCATATGTCGAATACATACTGTATATCTATGCAGAACAAACAACATCCAAGTCAAAATCATAAAAGCTTTTTGATAAGGTTACTAAAAATTTACAAGAACTCATCATCAAATAAAGACTCTTTGTAAATTACACATACTGTCAAGAAGACAATAAGTAAAAACATAACATAAACACCTACGAGTGCCATTGATTAAAGCACTGACTAAAAAAAACAGTACTAATATATTCATGCAAGCTAATGCAAATATGACATCTTTTCATCGCCTTACGTTCGCTTTAATTTCCCGTTACACATTCCATAATACGCTTCAGCGTGACCCAGTCGCACGAATGTGTACCTTGGATCCAGTACAGTACGGACGACGTATCTTGGCGCGTCTGAAGTTAGGCTCTGCGAACTTTAGCGCTCAAAATAAGCACGATAAATAAATGATTTATAAAAATAAATGCCAATAACAGTTGTTAACAGCAATAACAACTGCTATTTTTTCAAACTATTTTTTTTTACGAGTGCACAAGCGCTAAAGTTCGCAGAGCCTAACTTCAGGCGCGCCAAGATCCGTCGATCGTACTGTACCTATATGATTCTAAATCCCCTAGTGGTGAAATTTTTCGCCAATATTGTCCTCATTTAAAACAAAGCAGTACTTTTCCATTCTAATCAACAACAGTGTAATTTTTGACCCCCAAGTGCGTTTTGCTTCAACAAGGCACCGGCGAGGGATAGAAACAATTATGGAAGTTGTTGGATGCAGCATGTACCGAACAGTTTTCATTGCAGAAGACTGCAGTTTGAAAACTTATGTACTCACGATTCACAATAGTGAGGAAAAGATGAAGAAGGAGAAATCTTTGCATCATTATATCGCAAAGAGCTCAAAAATTCTCTGCTCATCCAGTTTAACAACGCCTGCAATACGTTGTTGCATCTGCCACGCTTATGCAGTGCTTCCATAATGTTCGCTGAATCGCATACGGATGGCTTTGATGCCATGATGGAGCAAAAAGGCACCCTCAGTACAGAGCATACTGCGTGGCAGTAGCAAAAGCATCCTAAAAATGATAGCCTATAAGTTTGACGGCGCTCTGGACTGGAACCTAACCTAGAGGACTAAGTCACTTTTAGTTATTAATTACTAACATAGTATTTTAATGCCATACTAACAATTTCATTGTAATGGACTCTTTGGATGTCTTTGAATTTAAAAAAAATATTAGCCATATATTTTAATGTATTTCCCGTCCATAAGTTTCTTAAAAACAGGTCTTTCGTGATTGTGTTCCTCTCTCAAAGAAATGATTTCTCCGTCTTTATTCAGGCGGACACTGCTCTTACAAAGCAAATGAGACTTTTTTGAACAATAGTAATTAAATTTAGATTTGTTGTTTTGCCAATATGTAAAACCGTTGACCATCAACAACTTACAACCTTTGTTTGTTTCTATGTGCTCCGCGGAAACTGTAACGAAAGAAAAAATACGTATTTATTTATTTATTTTTAAAAGACTAATACCCATTCCATTCAACACTGTAATTAACCGTCAAGCGCGTTTGTCTGTCGTGATTGGTCGAATGAATTATCTACAGCCAATCACAGCCGTTTACGCATAGTTTATTTTTATTTTCTTTATAACTGATAGGCCCGCGTTTGAATACTATCGCAATTGATGATAGCGGTTATATAATTTGACACATATATTTTGCGATAGTATAATTTTTTTTCAAGAAACTGGAGGAAGGGTACTTCGTTGTTACTACAGTATCATCAAATAAAGGGATTGGAACATTGTTGTATGTTTGCTTTTGTCGTATTAGAAGCAGTTGAAAAAAAAAACAAAATGATTGCAATATTTTTAATAAAATAATGATTTCTCGCCAATCGAACCAAAATGTTATTTAAATTCGTGATTTATATTTAAAAAAAATACAATATAGTCATATTTTAAAACATAAAAACACACATTTAAAATTGGCAAAGAGCCATAACCGAACTGAACCGAAGTAGGCATGCCTACTTAATACATAAGACGTTGTTACATCTCAATTGTTTTAAAATTAATTTTTGCTCACAGGATATTTAAGTACCTAAGTAGAAAAAAGGTTATGTGAGACTGTCACCACGGGCCCCGGGATAAAGGCAAGGAACGGAAAGGTAGGTTTTTAGTCAGTAAAAGTCTGAAACTATTTCCCGCCCCACCCAAGGGCGGGATTTGTCATTGGATGATTTTACCTACCCAAAAAAAAAAACCTAAGTAGAAAAAAAAAAATGATATTTTTACAGAATCAGATACAAAATCTACATTCATTGTTTTAAGTTCAAATGACACAGGACATTAAGTTTACTAATGACTATATGGTTCAATAAAATTGGTTGCATTTGTTTTCCTTCAACCACAGTGAATTAATTTTATTGAACCAAAATGTTGCCATAACGCAACCAAAGGTTCTTTTTCATCTCAATTTGATTAGTAACTAAAACACAGCAAAATAGAGCTCAAGATAGGTGATATTATGAGGTAGAATGTAGATTCTAAAATTGGTCAAAAGAACCACTTTGAACTACCGCGTGAAAATCTTAATACTAAGTGCGCCTTCAAATTAGTCGCAAAATTGCCGCGCGATGGCACCGCCGATTTTACCGGCGCGGCGCCGCAACGCGGTTATGTGTTTCGGCCCTTACGCGACGTCCTGCGTGAGCGATCTAAACGCGAACGCGAAGCGGCGCGGCGCGGCTCGAAAAGAATAAACAGTCCAAACCTATTGAAGTGGCCTACGTGACCAAATGCATGTGGGGTGCGATGCGGAGCGGCGCGAAATGAAGCGAACGCGGTCAGTTGGCTTGATATTTTCGTGCAAACGGCGGCGTCGGTTGCGGCTGTGCGAGACGATTCGCGTGCACGTAGGACATAGCCGCGGCGTCGCACCGCATCGCATTGAATTCGCGTGTCACCGCTTCATTATCGCGTTCGCTTTGAACCGCTTACCTAGGACGTAGCGTTAGGCCTTCTGTTCACGGACGCGTAGCTTCATAGACGCGTATTCGACGGAGCGGCAACGTCGTGCCATCGTGTCGTTGCCGCTTCGTCGAAAGAGATTCAATTTTTTAGGTAAGCCATAAGCAGGCGTATATTGACGAATATGCGTCTAGGAAGCTTCGTCCGTACATATTAGGCCTTACTGTGATATTTGCTATAACAATTCGATTTAATGTACTTAGGCTTAGATTTTAACTAGGCGTAATTCTAAACATGTTTGATTTAATAATTTACTTGAATAACTTACGTGCTGCCATGTACACTAATATTTATACAAATAAAGGTTCTTTTTAAACACAACATACGCAATTGTTTTTTACTTCGCTCTTTATAATGATAATACACAATACGTAACAGGAATAATGCATACCACACATATAATGCATACCCTTAGTGTGAGTAAACCTATCACTCCTTTTAGAAAATTAAGTTACAATCATATTTCAAACCCTAATACTTTACATAAGGATTGTTTTTTTTTTTAATATAAGTAATATTTCAGAGATGGCGAACCATGGCAGGCGGCAAATTAATTCGTGCACGCCTGCAAAGTAAAATGTTTAATATCTAGGTAATTTGATTATCGCCAGCCACTGCACTGTCTGCCACCAACCGACCGCAGAGCATGCGGGCGCAAATCGCGGAGGCGGCAGGCGACCGCAGCCAGCGCGATTCTACAAGTTTCCCGCCGGTGTACCGGGAGCCGCGAACAACCGAACATACCGCGGGCGTAAAACTCGTCGTGAAATGTGCTTAAATTTTTACATACCAATATATATATGCATTTTACAGAATCCGCGGGCCCTCATATGCGGCGGCCGCGGATGAAAACGAGATCGTGAGTTTTTAGCCTAAAAGTCTAACATGGCCATGTCTGCTCAGCATGTCAGCTCTCGTCTCACCTTAGAGCAGGAAAAGTCATAAAAAGACTTAGGCCCAGTTTCCCCTTGGGTACGGGAATGTTTGAAAGAATTACGAGTACATTGCCTTACAACGCAAAGAGCAACTGAGGGTACCTATACTGGTGGATTTTAACCAGAAGAAGATTTCACGCTCCATAGGTGGAACGAGAGAACGAGCGTGGGCAAAACTTAAAAGGTAATATCCCACCTCAAAAAAAAGCTTAGCTTCAATAATACCCTAAATTCAAGCTACTCGAACGTACTCTCCGTTCTTCAATTGCATATATCTTGGTGGCTGGTGAGTATGCACTGTATTCGCCGTTTTGATGGTACCTGATTTGTTCAGTTTGATGGTGGCTTTGCATCCCGCGCTTCTCTTCGAGCAGTAGTAGGTCATACTGTAGTGATCTTGTGAAAATGTATAGCTCTGATACATAAGTAGATTTTTTCCCTTTTGAGTGGGAATGAACCGATAGTCTGTGAAAGGAGAACATTGTAATTGATTTAAAAAGTGTAATATCACTTTTCACTTAAAAATCACTTTTTGATGATATTGTTTTACCGTATATATCCATTTAACCATATCTGTGACGTGGTGATGACCACGGGAACCCGTTGGACATGGGATACACGAAAACGGTCAATGTGACAATAATAATAATATATTCCACAACTATCACACAACGCCGCCTAGTCCCAAGCTAAGCAGAGCTTGTGTTATGGGTACTAGACAACTGATAAACATACTAATATATTTTTAAATACATACATATTATAGACAAATTACACCTAGACAGAACAAATGATCGTGCTCATCACACAAACATTTGTCCTGGGTTGGAATCGAACCCACGACCTCCGGCATAGCAGTCAGGGTCTCTAACTACTAGACCAACAGGCCTGTCAATATTTGAGGAAAGCCTATGTCCAGTGGATGATTAAGGAATTATATGAAAAATCCCTGTAACTATGTTTATAGCGCTTTTTTTAATTGATATTTGTATATTTTTACGACCAATTTGTGTACCTATCTAAAATTCGTAATAATGAACCAATAAATTTATTTTATCTTATATTCAATGTAAATTATAGGTATATTATAGTATGTTACACTGACATTTCAATCCATAAAGAAATGCTTGTGATATTGCAAATTCACACATGCAGTAATTTTAAGTCAAGAAGATATTATTGGGTATGAATGGTCCAAATTATTAATTAAGTAGGTCATAATTATTAATTTCATTACTGACAGAATTAAATTTTTTTTACCATTAGACGGTAGGTAGTATAAGTCCGATAATGTTGAAGGTAATTAAACAATACAACAATTAAAATACAAAAATAATATTTTATTTATTATTACACAAATACCTAGCTAATTACTTAAAGATTTTTAAACATCACACAGTTTTCTTTGACAGGTCGGAGTTTATCATAGCAAAGATTAGCTATAAGTTCAAATAAACTTCTTAATAAAGGCACGTTATCCTTTTCACAGTAATAGCTATTTATTATTTTCTTTCCGTTTTATATTTTCTTTACTATCGCAGTATTTATAGCCATGAAATGTAATAAAAAAGTTTTTCTTTAGAACAGGAGTTCTGACGTAGAAACTATGCATTTCAAAGAGCGTCATCGGTTTGCCTTGGCCGAATAATGGGCCAGCAAAGGAATTTAACTTAAAAAAAAAAAACACTAGTTTTGTCATTGACACTTTAAAAAGAAGAAGAAAGGGCAAGAAATATTAATAACATACACCTACCAGTTTTTGAAATAGGTAGGTAAAAATTTTGGTACTTCTTTGGTAAGAATTATTCTTATACATTACCGTTATTGTTATTTGCAATATGCAAATAAAACTACATATGTTTCTATAGTCTGTATTATCACACAGCTGAGTAAACATCTTTTTCTTATCTTAACATACAGCTAAAAAATGCATTAGTGACTTAAAATTTGTAGGGTATAACAATGGATGGTCTTATTAGAAATATTCTTTTACTTTCTACTTGGTGTCAAATCCATCCAAAGGCGATGGATTTAACAGCAATATAATATATCCACGTACATTGCTTTCTCTTTCTTCAATCAGCTTTATGGTTACCATTAATTTTTAATTTTAACATAATCCCCAGAAGTCGTAATCCTGTAGAGGGGCGGTTCGTGCAAATGTACGCCTCTAACTTTTTCCACCATCCCAGACTTATCGAGTTTCACCATAGCTTTGCAGCCTCTCATTTTACTGGAACAGTAATAAGTCCTACCAAAACGGTGTTGCGAATATGTAAATTTGTTCAGCATCAATAAACGCTTGCCCTTTGGAGTAGGAATCAAAGCATACTCAAATCCTGTAATAGTGCAAATTTAAAAATATCAGTCATAAAATCGTGCTTGTTATGTTACGGAGAATAACCATTTTGTCTTTAAAGGATATGAAGGCTCCATTCGTGGTTTTAGAGCAACAGTCTTGTGTCTTCAAACTGCAATAGCTTTAAACACACCATGATACCGTGAGGTGATAATCATGATTCATGACCCAAAGACGAGAGTGCCTTGTAAAACTGTAAGGCTACCACCAGCAATTAACCTGAGCTAACTGAATTACTAAAGGGAGAGACGGAGCTATACAGGGCGTATACTATAGGTTTATCTCCATCCCTTTTTCTAGCTTGCACGACTGACATTTTGACACTTCAAAGGTAAGGCTATTACCACCTGGCTCTCTCGTCTATAGATCACGACCATCCTTCACAAGCCATTAACGATATCAGTTCAAGTTGACCTCTTGACATCTTAAGATATTTTTTCTTTTTTTTTTACCTGTAATTTCTGGCAAACTGTTTTCTACATGCTAATAGATAATACAAAAAGAAATATTTGCCATAATTTATTCAACCTCAAGATTATTGATGTGGGCCAAGATTTATATTTTTCGGACGGACAATCTTGGTCCAATATTATTTAGGAATCCATTCATACTCACGTCCTGCAAATGTGCCAAGAACATAATATTACTTACTAAATATTTAAATTATTTATCATGCCACTGCACGCTGGTACCATTAATTCCCGCAGACAATTTCTCCATTTCTCATCGCATGTTACTAAAACAGTTATGAGTTTACATGTGGATGGATGGAGAGGGAGAGGGAGGCCGACGAAGAGATGGATGGATTGTGTGAGGAGTGATATGAAAGAAAAAGGAGTTAGTGATAGCGTGACGAGTGACAGGACAGAATGGAAGAAAAAAACGTGTTGCGCCGACCCCAAATAAAACGGGATAAGGGCAGGAAGATGATAATGATTTATACTAAATTATAAATACTCTATTAGGATAGAATATTAGCGTAATACGAAAGAGTAACACAAAGTAATGAAATATGAGACATGTACCTATATGAGTAAATAAATAAAAAGTTTATTATAATAACATTATTTTTAATTAAATCTTATTCGTTAACCGGACAAAACATTGTTAAATCGGGCCCCAAAATACGTGAACTATTCATTAAAACTGCTACTCTTTAAAAGTTTATGCCACTGTACACTCAGCATTTTTGTATGAAAAAAAAAACAATAATAATCAAATTTGGTTTTTTAACACAGTAACTTTACTGTGTTAAAAAACTGTGTTAAAATAGTTTTGAGCGGTAATTCACTTGAATTACCGCTCAAAACTATTTTTTTATTTAATCTTTTATTAACAATTAATTTGAATGTTGATGTCATCATCATCATCATCAGCCTTTTAATGTTCCCACTGCTGGGACACAGGCCTTCTCTCTAAGAGAGGGAATGGGATGGGAGGGAATGGTGATGTATAAATTATAAATTAATTAATTAAATTTTGTTTTAATTAAGTTTTATGGACGCAAAGGGGAAAGAAACTTTTGCCATACATTGCTGGCATATAATATTTTTTATTTTCGCCAAAAGTGTAACCTATTCCATTTCTTAAAAGACTGTATGAGAAATCAATAGCAAAAAGAATTATGTCTACCAACCGTAACCAAACAAAGTTAAGAGACTATTTAGTAGATTGCTATGGTTTTTTTATCAGGCGTCATTTTTATATATTAACATATATTGAAGTATAGCGTATATTAAATAGTGTTAATGACTATCACAGCACTAATGTGTATATCTTCCATTCGTTTATCACTTATTTTTTTACTAATTTTTTTGATGAGAAACTGCGAGTATGACAAAATATAACAGTAATAATTAACCATCTTAATCTATTTTATCAATAGAAACCTTAAAATATTACGTATTACATTAGCAATGGTCTTATGTATCTTCGTTGAATTATGATTTAGAAACCTGTTTTTTTTTTTTGCTATTAATTTCTCTTATTGTCCTCTTACATAATAACATTTATTTCAAACCACAATGAATCCATACAATAGTTTTAGTAAAAAAATTAAAAATGATTGTTTTTCTTTTCAGGTAAAGGAATGGTAATGTTTTTAAAGTGAAAATTCGTCTACCACAAAGTTTATAAATATTAATTAGTGCTCGATAACAGAGAGGCGGCGCGTTGCGCGGTGCGTCGGGCGGTCCGTCGTACATTGCCGTATGTTTGTGTTTGTGCGAGCGATGACACGACCCGCTGCTGCAATGTACAACGTAACGCCCAACGCGCCGCGCAACGCACCGCGTCTCCGTAAACACGGCCTTAGGAATCATCAACTCTGTACATATTATACTTTTTATATGAGAATGGATGGGTTGTATGAGAAGTGAAATGAAGTAAAAGGGGAAAGTGATAACGTGACCGTTGACAGGACAGAATGGCAGATAATAAGCAAACGAGTTGCGCTGATCCAAAGAAACAGTTTCGATCCAACGGGGCCACTCGCTAGACCGAAAACCCTAGTGACATAGCTTTGTTCTGTTACGCTCTGAATACATAAAAATAACACTATTTTTTTCGGTCTATCTCGAATGGCACCGCTAGATCTTATTTTTATTTTGTTTATTTAGGGAAAATTAACAATACACAATGCATACTAATAAATTAACCATGAATGTAAATGATAATAATATTGTGGCCCACTGCATTATCCGCATTTTAACAAAAATATTTGGTAACAAGCGTCACCAAATGAGCATTATTGATTAACTAACATATTACAATGGTATTCAAAACCTTAAAAATAAATAATTAATTATATTAGATCGAAACACATAAAATGACAATTCGACTTTTCAAGGCGTTGAACTTAAATTTTTAAGTATTCACCAGAAGGCATTTTCAAATAGCTTGGCGGTTCATGAGAGTGTACATCTCTGACTTTTTCCACATTTCCATCCTTATCAAGTTTCACCATAGCTTTACAGCCCTTCATTTTGCTCGAGCAGTAAAAACTATTGCTTAAAAGATGCTGCGAATATGTATACTTGTTCAGCATTAGTAAATTTTTGCCCCTCGATGTAGGAATCCAGTCATATTGATGTCCTATAATAGCAACAAGATAAACATATTATTATATATATTTTTTTAAATATATCAAAACCAAGACCTGTTTATGAATACAAAGCTTAATTTATTGGAGCATTAACCCATTAACAGCCCACGCCGATTTGTTCTGACAATTGTTTTCGTGTCCTATTCGCCAGGGTCGTGTGTTTGCGACTGGGTATTCTATCTCGTTTTGCTCTTTAATTCCTATTGGTGACAGAAGGGTAGGTCTACTTGTGTTGTTCTACGAGTAAGATTATACAATTTCTCGCAAACAGTATCCAGTTGTTCGTTTATATTTTATTTTTTGAGGTGGAATATCATCAAATGACTTCTTGCATTCTAGGGTGGAGCGAGACGCATGTCAGACTTTCACTGACTAAACTCACTTGTATTCTTCAATTGCATTTCGCGTTCTACGATCATGACAAAACTCTTTCGAACTCATTAGGAATGTTCGTTTATCTTGTTAAAAGTGAGTTTATAATTTTGAATAACTTCTCAACGTGTGATTGCTACTTTAAAGGATTATTAAAAAAAAAAAACAGCTATTTCATTCATTTATTCCTAACCAGTATACGGATAATAACAATTTTATGATATTTTTTTTTCATACAGTACAGTTATAATACTTAAGTATGACACTAGAGCCCGCAGTAGGATATCTGTGTCACAGGATCGCATCTCTCCACAGATAATATAGTTTACGTAGGGTTAGGTAACAATTATGCAACGGTTTCAACATAAATCACTGAACTAAAATTAAAAGGTAAGTAAATAAGTACCTACATATTTTATGATGAGTGTGTATAATTGTAGTGTAAAAATATTGTGTGTGATAGAAATATTTTATTGTCAATTGATAAAAGGTTTTCCGTTTCAGTTTATTAAACCTAGGCATTTAATTTTAAACTAGTTTTTTTACATTGAAACTTATAGTAGAATGTTATAGGAGGTAATGCTTCCAATATTTAGAAAGGCAGGAGTGAGAGGGAGAGATACTTAAATAAAGACATGTTCCTTGTGAAGCACGAAGAGGGGACTCTGCCTGAGGGCCTCTAAAGACCGTCGCAAGGCCCCTCTTCGTGCCTTCAGACCTCACGGCCTTTTCGTGCCAACTCCCCTTTTACTTATAAAATAAATTATAAGCTCTACCTCACAAGGAACATATCTTTATTTATTTACCTCTCCCTCTCACTCCTGCCATTCAAAATTTGTAATTTTTATAAGCTCTACCTCCTAAAGCTTATACTGGCGCCCAACGTGGACTTTCACCGGCGCCCAACGTGGGGCACAAAAACAAAGATCCAAGTAATAGGAATGACTATGAAATACAATAATACAAGTGAGTATAAAAATAACAGTACAAACTTCGTGAAGGGGCGAATTTCTAACAGATAGGTGTAGGCACGTTTAGTTGTTTCTTTAAAGGAAGTAGAGATTCCTTAAGATTGTACTTAGTATATATTATAATGATTCAATAGATACGGATAAAATTATACTTTTATATATTGTCCTGTAGACGTTTTTAAGTAGCACGGCGGAGCATGCACGTGTTCACCTCGGACTTTTTCCACACGTCCACTCTTTTCAAGTTTCACTGTAGCTTTACATCCTCTCTGTTTACTCGAGCAGTAAAATGTGTTGCTAAAATTATGTTGCGAGTATGTGTACTTGTTAAGCATTAATAATTTCTTGCCTCTTTGAGTAGGAATCCACACATAATGAAATCCTGTAACAGAAAGGAGATAAATTGGGTATGGATGAAATAAAAAAACTGACTTAGAAAATTACAGTCGTTCTTAATTCTTTATTTCACAAAAACACATAACACAGTACATGGTGATACAGACAGTTCATGTACAAAGGCGTGCTTAACTCAGCGATGAATTTTCTTCCAGCAAACCTTTGAATTATTATAGAGAGCGAACATATTCGAGGGTGGGACCAATGCACAATATAAACTTACATAACTATGTCTTAATTATATTATTAAACTAACTAATATACACTCACTCACTGTCCCACAGTTGAGCATAGGCCTCTCCCAAATCCTTCCAGACATTCTTTTCCTGCGTCGTCTCGAACCAGTCCTCGTGATGCGCGTCTAGATCTTATTGACACCTCTTTCTAGGCCGTCCTCAACGCGCGGCTCTTGCCCTCAGCAGGAACTCCCTGCGTGGCGATCCAGCGGTAACTATGCATGCCCAATTTATTAGGATTCTTAAAAAAAATCGTAGATGTAGAGTAGATGAGAAAAGACCCAGAGGCAGGAGTCCAATACGTTGGTCAGACCATAATCTTGCTGCACTGGAGACTAGTCTACGACGCCATCCACATAGCCAAAGATAGGACATCATGGCGAAATATAATCCACAAAAAATTCATTCGTCGAGCTCACGACCCTCAGCATCGAGGTTAAACGACGCAAGGAGGATAAAAAAAATCGCTTATTTCATTGATTGATTTATTTGCAGAATACAAGTAATTTTAAATTATTACTTTAAAACTTAAAATAGTCTCCAGTAGGTGTTATCATGTATCGCGGCGGTTCATGCACGTGTATTTCTCTAACTTTCTCGATATTTCCATACTTATCAAGTTTCACCATAGCTTTGCATCCCTTCATTTTACTTGAACAGTAATAACTTTTGCTGGAATGATGTTGTGAATACGTATACTTATTCAACATTAATAAATTTTTGCCCTTCATCGTAGGAATCCAGTTATATTTCAAACCTGTAATAGTAAGGATATAAATTGCTCAATACAATATAAATTACAATTATTTTAACTTAAAATATCAAGACGTATTTTTGTAAAAATAAAGCATAACCCCAACATTATACCTACATCTACCAACGCACACATTTTTACGCTTCCAGCGAACACAGGCGTCGGTTTTAGTAAAAATCTAAGCGGGAGAAGTCATAGCATGACTTCCCATATAAAAAAAACACTATCTACTGACTTATCTACTACATCAAAAATTGGCTTTCCAACCACTGTACAGAGGAAAAAAGTAAAGCTATTGAGAGTCATTTCTAGAACTGGAAATCGATCAATTTATCAAAATTTTATTTTGAATTAAATGGAATTCTTTAAAAAACGTCTGATAGTACCTACTTAGGTGAGGGACAAACGAGTTTGTGATAGTAGTCGACCCACTCTATAGCACCGTTAGCACGCAGCTTCCCTAGGGTCTGACTGTTAAGCATGGACCACACGGATGTAATCCAGCGTCCAAACAGAAGTCACCTTGGTGGGCACTTGCGGATTGTAAACCAAATCAATTATTGTGTTGATTGTCAGTTTGAATTACATCTGCTGTGTACACGGATTGTAACTAACAAGGTCACCTCTGTTAGAATGCTGGAATCTGTCTATGTGGCTCTCACTTTAATCCTTGATTGCTTCTGAGGACAATAAAACAACAAACAAAACCATGCTTTAGTTACCTCCGACTATACAAGTTGAATCATTGAAACTCAGAAAATTACCTAAAGAAGCAAAAAAAAAATTCTGATATTTTTATAAAATATACTCTTTATTGAAAATCATAAAAAAATACAGTGGTAGCTTAGGAAAATTATACATAAATAACAACGTAAAAATAAACAGGCAAAGTTGAATAGTAGAAAAATAAAGCAATAAGATGAATTGAGCTTTAACAATAAAGATATCAGAAAAAAATTAAGCTAATTAAGTATCAGATTTACAAACAATAATCTGGAAGCCATTATTCATTTAGTGAGTACTGTCACCTCACATTGAACATTAAAACAAAGACAACATATTGAAAATTAAAACAAAGACAACAGCTTCACAAGTGGCCTGATATGTAATATTTACATTTGCTCTGTGACGTAAAAATAAATTATGAAATATATTAAGTATAATAAAATTTAACTATTAACACATTATTGAAGAATAAATTACAAAAACAAAATAACAATACAAATAAATCCTTAAAAGAATACAACTTTCAAAAGCAATAAATTGTTTACAAAATGATGATATTTTATTTAATAATTTCAACAAAAAAAAGCAATCAAAAGACAAGGCAAGAAACAAACCACCCCGTTATGTACAGAAGCGTTTACGTCTATACATATAATCTAAAGCAGGGATTGATACCGAAAAAATATCGGTTATAAGGGTTAACGGTATGACGTCATACCTTTTTATTTCAATACCTTAAAATTACGGTACCGTTATTTTTCTCTGTAAACAAAAATAGGAAATAGATACAGACGTTAAATAGACTAAAGATTATTAGGACTATTGAACAAGCATTGCACACCGATTTACTCGCAGCGAATAAAATCGACATAGTACAGCAGATTTGAAAAAATACAGGTTGGAGATACAAGTTGAGAGCTTTCAAGATTTGCTGCAAGTGAACCAAGCGAGTCACGTATGATGGATGATGTTGCAAGAACAACTGATCATTCTCAATGACATTCTCGACAATATTAATGGCAGAAAGTATCCAATGTCCAATGCTACCGTTTAAAAAGTACTTAACTTGCAATTTTTTAAATTAAGATTTAATAAATAAAAGTGGGCATACTCGTACATAATTATGGTAACCATGTCGACACAACTAATTTAATTCATGGACAATTAATTTAAAAATTAATAACATAATTGCAGTCTCCGGAAATAATTGTTGCTGGGACTTTGAGTCGAAAAACGAGTCTTAGAACTTAAGATACTGAACATTAATGACTTCAACTCGTTTCAAAATATATTAAATTATAGTGATGATTTAGTTACACAAAATCTCGGTTCTTGGTAATATCATAATTTTGGCAATAATTATTTAAATTATCATATTTAATTGCATAGTATTTTTTTATTTTTTTCTATGTCTTCATTATTACTATGTAAGTACCTAATTATTCTCTTAAATATTAACATATACACCCTGAGCAGTTTTATGTAACTTAGGAGGAGGATGTACGTGGGTGTAGTCGCCACACATGATTCTGCCATAAGGATCTAGCTTCACTTTAGCCCGACAATTGACACTTGACTGCTTCTTTGAACAATAGTAGCGATTGCTTTGGTTATCTCGGGAGTATGTGTAGCCATTCAACAGTAACAAACTAGAATTCCCTCTGCTTCGATAAGTTGGTATAAATTCGTATTTTAACTCTGAAAAGAAATAATATTTACAATACGGAACAAAAAACCAGCCTAAGTTGAAGGTTTCAGAAGCGGGATAAACAAAAAAAACCGTTGTGTATTTAATTTATATTTGAATAAGAATACCTTAGAGACTTCAGAATTAAACCACAAGGATTTTTTCACCTTTATGATTTTTCTTCAAAGCTGCGACTTACAAAGATACTAGCACGTAAACCTTAGAGACTCCGAGCACAGAAAGGGGTTTCAACCACATGTAACATTTCACCATTTTGATTAATCTTCAAAGCTGCGGCTCAAAAAGATGCAAACACGTGTATCTTAGAGACTCCCGAGTACAGAAAGGGGTTTCAACCACATGCAACATTTCACCATTTTGATTCATCTTCAAAGCTGCGACTCATAAAGATACTGCCACGCATGGGTAGAGAACATTGAAACAAACC
Source organism: Leucania comma (assembly GCA_958295575.1). Taxonomy (NCBI): domain Eukaryota; kingdom Metazoa; phylum Arthropoda; class Insecta; order Lepidoptera; family Noctuidae; genus Leucania; species Leucania comma. The sequence goes on from OY282473.1 coordinate 20,463,707, forward strand.
AAAAATATCTTACGATTCTTGTGCTCTAAATTCTCCCATTTTCAAGATATTTCGAAACAGAGATCATCTTGGCAACGCATCACTAGTGTACCATATCTCAAGAATCAGTAGAAGTAAAAAGTGACCTAGAGGTCTTTAAGTCACGAGGTTATTTCTAGGCAACCGTGCTCCATCATCGACCACGTCATTGCCTGCCATCAGGTGAGATAGTGATGTAACGCGAGCCTAATGTAATTAATAATAAGTTTTAACCAGTTTAATCGTGGGCCGTAATTTTGTAAATAAATTCTAAAATAAGGCCAGCTCACATACGAGTAGGATCACCAGGTCAAAAAGCCGAAAAGCCAGAAAGATCAGTAAGTTTAGCGGGACGTTTGGGTAATAAAGCCGACTACCGTTAGTCTTAATATAATGCAACAATTTATTTGTAAAGTAAAACCAGACTAAATTGGTTAGAATAAACTTAAAAAGCATAAAAAACAAGACAGGTCGGACACCGGCAGCTAAAAAACCTGACTATGTCCGGCTTATCCTAGACATAGTCAGGCTTTTTGGGACCTATAAAGATATCAAACCCATTAGGCCTACAGTCTACGGACGCGTAGCTTCATAGACGCGTATGCTTCATTACACGCTATGTAATGTGTCGTGTGGATACGACACAACACCACGCTGCCGCTATGACGAATACGCATCTATGAAGCTACGCGTCCGTGGAGGACAGTATATAGACCTTAGTCTTTTGAAACTTTAAAATAAGCGCCGGAAGGATCCCTGTAGTACTTTGGAGGAGGATGGTTGTGAGTGTAGTCACCACTCAATATAGCGCCATCAGCACTCAGTTTTACTTTAGCCTGACAGCTGTCACTTGATTGCGCTTTTGAACAATAGTAACGATTGCTTGGATATTTTCGAGAATATGTATAACCATTTAGCAGTAACAAATTTCCTTTACCACGATTAGATGGTATAAATTCATATTGTAACTCTGGAAAATGACAAATATGTAACATTAGCAGTTAGTAGCACTAATGTTAATTTTTTTCTTTGTCGTGTCGTTTCTTGCAGGTTCTTCTCCATAGGAAACGACCAATGGTACCGTGTACTAGCTCCTGACGTTTTATAAGAGCCCATGGAGGTCTATGTAAAATAAATGCTTTTGAGTTTGAATGAGAGCAAAGGTTATTTATTGAATTCTTTAAGTAGACAAAAGTAAAAAAGTTCTAACAAACCGGACAGGCCGGACACTATTTGGCGGTACACGAATCCAAAAAACCTGACTGTGTCTGGCTTTACCTGGACGCAGTCAGGCTTTTTGGGACCTAATACCATCGGTGGCCAAATTATAAGGGACAGTATTCGATGTAATTTCTGATTGAAAAATTTTTAAGCACACCAATAGATTTTTTTATTTGATATTATTACTGGTATCATTATTTTTTTATATATGGCTACGCTGTAAGCTCGCGGCATTTTTTAAAGTAGTCTTATACTAACTTTATTGACTTTTTTTCAACATTTGTTGAAAATTTTTTGTTTCGTTTGTTGGCGTAACAAATAATATTTTTAGTTTGATTTTACGAGTTTTAGATACATTTCAAATCCGCTAGGCCTACAGTCTAAGGACGCGTAGCTTCAGACGCGTATTCTTCATCATACGCTTGGTTTCCGCCTGCGTGAAGTTTACATACAACTATGAAATGTGTCGTGTGGTAACGACACAATGGCACGACACTGCCCATAGCGGCAGCGTCGAATATGCGTCTATAAAGCTGCGCGTCCGTGGATATACTAGGCCTTAGTCTTATGAAACTTTAAAATAAGCACCAGATGGAGCCTTGTAATATTTAGGAGGAGGATGATTGTGAGTGTAACAACCACTCAATATAGTGCCATCAGCACTCAGCTTTACTTTAGCCTGACAGCTGTTCCTTGATTGCGCTTTCGAACAATTGTACCGATTGGTTGAATGTTTTCGAGAATATGTGTAACCATTTAGTAGTAATAAAGTTCCTTTGCCACGATTGGATGGTATAAATTCGTATTGTAACTCTGAAAAATCGATAAAAAGAAGTATAGTTAGTTGTTTAAGTATAGTATAGTTTAGTAGAAGCATTAAGTAGAGCAAAGGTAAAAGAAAGAAAAAAATATATATTTGGCACATAGAGATACACACAATGTAGAAACCACATGTAGACACTTAAGATTAAAAAAGAGAAAACTACTAGATACTTTTATTTATTTACATCTTTATACACACAACAGTACAGAAGCGGACTTAATGCCTTAGGGTATTTTCTACCAGTCAACCTTTGTGTGATTGGAGTGCCAACTTACATCTTGAACGACGCGATTATGATCGCAGCGATGATAATAATTCAGTAACCATTTAGCACAGCAGATTCGAAAAAATATCATATTTCACAACTGTGATAATTATTCGAGTATGTCTAAATATAATACTTACAGATATATTATGAATGTAGGAATATATTAGAGGAATTTCATAGTGACACCAGTGATAGAAAAATTAGATGAAATCTTTTTTCGTGGTATGGCCCTGTAAGGGGGATGAAATGCAAAATTTAACTTGGAAAAGTTAATTTATGTGGGTGGAGAAGGAGGCCTAAAGAGAAGATGAATGAACATTGTTAGAAATATTATCAATTAAAAGGAAGGCATGGCCAGACGGTAAATAGGAAAGAATAGAAGAAAAAACGACCCCAAGTAACATCAATGGGACAAGGACACAAACGTTAAGATTTCATATTAAAATACGAAAGCCACATTTCTAAGGTTCCTAAGATCCTCTTTCTACTAATCAGATTCCAAACATCTATTGTTTGTTTTTTTACTTCCTAAATTATTCTTATTTTAAACTTAACATCTATCTCAACATTATCATTTCTGTTACATGTTATGTTTCATTCATTCATTGATTTTTTAATAGCCTTAGCCTATAAGCTGATTCACTGAATACTACACATCTTATGACGGTTTATTATGGTAAACCAGGCATATATAAATGTGTCAATAAGTAACGTGCCCCTCTTGCAAAACTAAGACACGTGCTTATTTGAGTCGATTTGGTTAGTTTTATAAGACTGACGGCGATGTAAACTATACAAGTTTAACTAGCTTTGCAATATATATAGCCTATGTAACTGTAACCCATAAATGCATGATTTTTTAAATTGTCAATTATTTTTTTTTTCGGTGTCTGTTTCTCTTTTTTTCTAACTCTCCTTTCGCAGGTGTGCTGGAAGATATTTCTTTAGAAATAAGCATCACCTCTGTACCTATTTATCTGTTATCTTCTTTTTTTTCTTTTTTATGTGTGTACAGAAATTGTTAAATAAATAAATAAAAAAAATTATGAATTTACATATTGAGAATACCGGAAAAAATAAAAGCGTTGAATACAATTACGTAATTATTATAAAATATAGTATGTAGACAATTGGCAATGGAAACATCATGCGTGTGTCTATTGTGGAAGGCAGTGAAACAGGGCAAAACAGTTTCTGTCTTTTGTATGGCATAAAGCCACATCGCACTTCGTGCATTCTGTTCTGCTGAATCCTTTGCACCCTGGAAGTTTGCAGCGATTCTTCCTACCACATCGCTTTTCATCGCCTTTCACCATCCGTCCTTACGTCCTTACTTGGGATTGGCTTCTTATGTCCTCTGCGTTTTTTCGCCTCTATCTCTTGGTCAATGCTCTGGATGGAAGGTCTGCCTACTCTTCGGTTTCCAAACTCTTATTTACCAGGTCGGAACTGATCTCTGGCAGGGTTTTTTTGGCCTTCTTTTAGAGCACCCAAGCATTGATACGGCCATATCAAGCATGTGATAGAACAAACGAATTTATCAGTTCCGGGACTATTCTAAACGCGTGTCTTAATTTTGCAAGTGCAGCACGTTACCGACTGGAACAAGTACACCTGCAGGCCTAGCCAAGTTACGACCGTTTCGTGTCGAGTCTCTTCTTACAATCGAAACGCCTCAGCGTAAGTCTCATTTATACCATAAAACTACAGGATGTAGCGATGTTCGTTGTAGACGATTTCATTTCATTCTGTCATTTTGAACGATGTGAACTTGTCTTCGAATTTTGTTGACTTAATATCATTCCCAAATATTTGATTAGTTTTCTAGTAGCGTTAATGATTGTAGATTATCAACTTGGCTAAGCTTGCCGGTTTACCCTAAATATTAAACATAAATACCAAGAGAAGTGTTATATAGCTTAGTAGGAGGATGTGTGTGGGTGTAGTCGCCATCCTGTATCTTGCCATCATGACCCAGCTTGACTTTAGCCCGACAGTTGAAACTTGACTGCCTTTTTGAACAATAGAACCGGTTACTTTTACTGTCTCGAGAGAACGTGTAACCATTTAGCAATAACAAATTATTGCCTTTGCCTCGATTGTTTTTTATAAATTCGTATTGAAGCTCTGGAAAAGGTAACACGAGAAAAAATATTAAAAATCGCCATAGCCGAGTGATTCCGCTGTGAAAAAGAGATAGCGGTATTCGTCTTGTACAACTTCGTCTCTGTCACAGCGGATCAATGTTATGAACAGAAAATATTATTTATATAATACCTTACGAAATAACCTGAAGTTGAATGAAGGTAGGTCACGACCTTTAGCCAATAATATAAAAAATAACAATTTTAATTTGTCCTAAATGTAACAGTTAATATTCTTATCCAGTCAGAAATTATAGAAATGCAAAAACAGGTTTGTATTGGGTACAATGAATATTTTATTCAATCCTTTTTTAGCTAATTAATCTTAAGGTGAAAGCTACGGGCCCAATTGTGGTTGTCATGTCATGTTGTCGCTAGATGGCACTGAACCCAAAATGTTTAATTTATTTTGTTTTTAGTGTAACCGAGCATTATTAAATAAGACAAATGGTATTTGCTAAAATCGGACACTCCACTTCATTGAACTTAAGCAAATTATTGCCTCAAAATATATGTAATTCGCCAAAAACACCTAAACTTACATCCAACAATACTAAAGCCATAATACAGTTCTAGTTGGATGTTAGTTTACGCTTGGGCCCGTACTTTAACAAAATTCTACAACATGAAGAAAACACATGCAAATACACAGAGGCGTCTCTAGCCCTTGTGGCGCCAGTGTGCAACCAGTACCCTGGCGCCCTCTAGTCTAGTAGGAGCGGGGTTAAAATGGAATAAGTACTAACAGTTATACAGGGTGTTCACAAAGGTATGCACTTTTTTTAAACTGTGACACCTACTCATGATAATACTGAACAACTTTCCCCAAGGAACCCATGGTCATTTCTCAAAAAAAATTTGGACTGAGTATCGATCAGCTGATTTCCATTCAAAGTCCAAATTATTTTTTTGAGATTTGACCATGCATTCCTTGGGGAAAGTTGTTCAGTATCATGAGTAGAAGCCACAGTTCAAAAAAAGTGCATACCGTAGTTAAGACCCTATATTTTCAATCATTAATATTTTCAAACATTAATAATCTGTTTTAAGACTGATTTCACGTTGAAACAAAAGTTATTGTGTATATTAAAATAGATTAGGAAAAGCAGTAAGTAGCCTTGCTTTGCTACCGTGCGCCCGACGTCGGCAAGGGCGCAGTGGTGTCAGGGCGCTCGACGCTCGGCGCCCCCTAAGCCCCGGCGCCCGTGTGCGGCGCACACCCTGCACTATAGGTAAAGACGCCTCTGCAAATACATTCCATCAAATCTACTCGTACAATAATATCTTGTTAAAAAACAGATCTATCGTATACAAAACATAGGTATCAAGACCTTAGAAACTACGAGTATAACCCTCTTATTCCAAAACGCGATCTAAGCGTAGTTCCGGGACTATTACTGGGTTTAATACCATAACTAATGAAAACATTCTTATAAAATGAAGTTTATCACTAGTTTCTGAACTATCTTGACAGCGGAGTACCAACCTATAGTACTAAATTCAATAATAATATATTTGAGGTTAGCTTTGATTTTTATTGTGTGTTATATATATCATATAAAAATCGTTAAAAATGTATATTAATAATAATGATTGATTTGATCGATCTCAATGATATGAATATGTTGGAACCGTTTCGGCGATCTTATGGACATTGTTATCATGAGCATTCTGATGAAATTGAGTAACGAAGATTTTACATACCTATATGTATAGATTCAAAAACGTTTGCAGAAAATATTATGTCCTATATTTATATCCATTTTAACGATTTTTAAATGGAACACGAAATTATCAAAGTTAACCACAAATATATTATTATTATCTAACCCGGCAAACTTCGTATCGCCTACGTGCCTGATGAGGATAACGCCAATTACCAAAACCAGCATAATTCATTTCAAAATGACATATTTTCATAAGAGATGGCGTTGTATTCGATTTCTTTATTACGTGGATTTTCCCATTTTTTCTCATCGTTTAAACCTTTCCTGGACTATCACAAATATTTCAAAATTAGCCAAATCGATCCAACCGATCTCGAGTTTTAGCGAGATTAACGAACAGCTATTCATTTTTCCAAATAAGAATAATATCGAACTTGGTACAATCGTTAAACTAGGGGCTTCGGCGGTTTAACTTCACTAATGTAGATGATTCAAAAACTAGTAATAAACTTCATTTTATAATAACGTTTTCTTTATTCATGGTATTAAACCTAGTAATAAACCCGGATCTACAGTAATTTCGCGTTTTGGAATAAGACGGCAAAAGACCAAAACCTTTTTGTCTTGGATTAAACCAGTGCTAAAGCATTTTTTTGTAATAAGACGGTGTTTCTCAGATCACATATTAGTATACACATAGTAGTGGGTACTATGTGTCACTACCCTCGTTTCGAAAATAATATTTGAGACTGATTATGCTATTCGTCTTGTTCTGTGTATTCGTCTGTCTCTCTTTCACAGCGGAATCACGTAGGACGTCATAGTAGAGATCCAGATCTTAGTGTTTTGAAACCTTAATATAAACACCAGAAGAATCCTTACAGTAGTTAGGAGGAGAGTGCGTGTGAATGTAGTAACCATAGATAATTGATCCGTCATCACCGAGCTTTACTTTAGCTGGACAGTTGTCACCCGATTGCTTTCTCGAACAATAGTACCGATTGCTTTGATTTTTCCGATAATATGAGTAACCATTTAGCAGTAACAAGTTTTCTTTGCTTCGATGGGTTGGTATAAATTCGTAGTGAAGCTCTGAAAAAAGTATACTAGAATAAATATTAAAAAGAGACAGTGTACTATCGCGCGCCATAACCATGTGATTCCGCTGTGAAAAAGAGATAGCGATATTCGTCTTGTACAACTTTATCTCTCTCAGCGGGATCAGTAGTACGGGGTAGGTACAGTATAAGTGGATTATGTTATTAAATAAATAAATAGAGTTAAGCAATGAAAGAATATATAATACTACAATGCCTGCGCTTTGTTACAAAGGTACGCGGAAAGGAATACCCCGAAATGTTAATTTCGGATGAAAAACTTGAAGCAATGATGAATGGATGAATTTATAAAATGATAAGGCATATGCTCACAACTGTGAAGAAGAAACCACTCATATTCTGAGGATCCAGCGATCATGAATGATGAAGGGTCTATGATATATGCCCTCATAAATCCTTCATCTTTCATGTTTTAGCTTGGAGTCTCATATTCAAGCTTAACTAAGGTGTTTTTTCTGTGAAAAAAGGTGTTAACACTAGTGCCGTGGTGTAAAAACACGTCCTAACGAACATAACAGAACCTCTTTCTCAAACAATGTTCAAAGATATACATGGGAATCAGCACCAGCTTGTAAGACACGAAGCACGCAAAACTGGTTGACCGCCCATGAAATTGACTTTATACGGCATGAAGACTGGCCCTCTTCTAGTCTAGATTTAAGCCCACTGGACTATAAAATAAAGTAATCTGGAGCATAAAGTGTGCCGTAAACTTCAACAGAATATGACGTTTCTTCGAGGATCTCTTCTCTGGTCAAAGCAGCGGCAGAAATAGTTATGATGCGTGCTGCGATCAATGACTGGCCGCTCGTGTATTTAAAATAGGGGAGGGTATTTCGAATAATAGACAATAAAATTGTACTGTTAGTTTAATTACCTTTCATTTCATTATATAATTATCAAAAACGTCTAATTTAAAACTTTTCGCTCGTCTATAAATCGACACAAAATCTACGCATTGCACGGACAGTTAACAAATAATCTAAGTATTGTATTTAGTGGTGAAACTTTAAGGAGGCAAGACTGGCAAAATGCCGGCAAATTGGTAAAATGGTTCGAGAAGCCGCGAGCTCAGAAGTAACCCAATCAATTTTACAAAGTTTATTCAAATTAAATCACGAGACGATTTTTCCCTCCAATAAATTTGCCACGAGCCTCAGATTATATAGTTACACCACTGATTGTATTTAATCAAATTAATGCCATAGGTACTGATGGAGTAACAGTAAGTGTTTTAACCTTATTCCAATAATCCCTAAATCCTAATTCAGCTTGATCAAATTCCCGCCGTTAGACACTACATAGTTTTCTCTCGAATGGTCGTGAGTATACACCAACCTCTCCACGTACTTCTCGTCTGCTGTAAGCTTGACTTTGGCTTTACAGTCGCAGGAAATTCTTCGAGAACAGTACCAGTTCAACCTGGTGGATCTGTTATAGGTGTAACCATCTAGCAGCATTACAATCCCTTGACGGTAGTTCACGAATGTTGGCCGGACTAGAAGAAATGAAGATAAAAAAAAGTGGTTGGAAAAATATCTTAAATCGCAAAAGCAACGTAGCCAGTTATTTATTTGCTTATTTTTCTTTGTAAATCGGAACAACACAATTTTAAGAATTTGGTTGTATGTAGATTGTATTCCACTGATTTAATTTCGGGTCAACCAAATGAAAGCCGTTTGAAAAATATTAAACTGAATTCTCTAAACAAATTTTTAAATTTAAATGGGACACACTTTCTTTTTCATCAACAATCGATCACTACAAATTGTGACGGAGACGTATTTCGTCCACTCTCGTCACGCAAAATGGAAAAATAATATATATTTATCCACAATTTAAAGCCCTAGAATAATAAATACATATTTTACTAATAAACTTACAATGCAGCAGTGGTCTGTAAAAAAGAATGTCCCAAATACCGACCCTTTTCAGGAAGAATATCATAAGCACCAATTACCATTTTTTTGCGAGGAGAAGTGGTTTACTCTTCCATATGAAAAGTATTTCAAAAGAAAATATTTTTTAGTGATATTAATAATACTAAAAGAATAAAATAGAAACTTCTTAATTGTGGCACAGAAAAGGAGAAAACCCATTTCTCCAAAAAATGCAAACTGTCACTTACGACAAATACACTCTTGCTAAGAAAGGGTCGACGTACTTAACGATAAATCTAAGATACGCACCTTTTTCAGATGGGTGGTAAACCACAACTGAAATAAAAAATATTGTGTTTAGTCATTTCGCTGCTAGAGGTGCTGGACTAACTTCTTAGCTACCTGATAAAATCGTTGTTACACTTGTTTTAGGTTTAATCAAAAAAAGTTGTTACCTGTACATTCAAGAGTAATTTTAATTTTAATATTATTTCATGTTACAAATTAAAATTGATAACATTTTTTTTATTTGTTATAAACTAGTGCTTGAATACAATCCCACCAGTTAAGCCGAAAAACAGCCGACCACATAATCGTAGAATGTGAAGCAGTAGCTTCTCAACTTGTAGAAATCCGAACATAGAGGTTGCTCTGCAAAGCCAGTCAAGGTTCACGGTTTACAGGTGAAGCTGGGTTGTCTACGTGAGTCAGGTCCGTCAACCACAACAGACCAAACAGGAGTTCCAATGTGTACTATAGAATCCACACATCTTTATAGGTATCGCCTGCACAGAAGACTACAGTATTATGTCAAAAGCCACTGATGTAATGATACAAATTAACTAAAAAATGGTAAACAAAATATCTTTGTATAATAATTCAAGAGTATTAAGTTACTATTAAATATTGAACTGCAAACTACTGGACTACTCTCGAGCCTTTAAAGTTATTACTTCTCCTGAAAAACTATTTATTAGAATTAGTATAGTATTATTACGACAAAGATATCTTATCATATTTAGTTCTCTTAATGGTGTAGATGGAACTTTGTTATGTAAAAACACAATTTAACTTAATACACCAAAAATTTTGTTAGACAAGTTTTACACAAGTTATGGGTACAAATAAAAAAGAGGGTAGTTAATTTGCACTGCTGATTAAGTACCCCCTTAAAAAAAAAAAAAGATATGAATCTTTTTTTAAATTATTTTCTAAATAAATTACAATACATAGCCGTACCTATAGCCGCCGTATTATATGTTACACAATTTCAGAAAAAATAAAAAAATACCAGCAAATAGAACCAATTTAAGTATTGTAAAATACCTACATTCTTGACTTTATTTCTTTCTATACAACATCTAGTACTTTTGTATGCACTTACCTTTTAAAAAAACAAAGTCAAAATCCTGTTTCAAAACTGGTAAAAACAAACAAAACAAATGTTCACCGAAGCAAAAAAATATTGTAAAAATTTGTAAATTTTAAGGTTTGCAGCTAAATAATAAGTGATATCCTTACGAAACATACACAAAAACATCAATATTAGACTATAAAAAGGCACTAGTATACATCTTCAATCAAAAAGTGAAAGTTTGAAAAGTAAAACATTATTATCTTTTCTTTAGGCATTGTAACTATACTATGCCCACATATTCTAATAGGAAACCTATATGAAAGTTTCGAATCATCATAAATATTGTTGTTTTGCACTTAATCTACAATTAAGTGATTATTTAAAGAGGTAAAGCAGCTAGAAGTTTTGTAACAACTTTCAAACCTTATTACTAGGTACTTACCGCCTCCAGCATACTCTAGTGACTGTCAGGACATCACAAAATCACTACATTAATTGTTGCATCACATCATAATCACTGCACTCACTTAATTTCTATTTAATGCACAAATAACCATGAAATAACACAAAACATTTTGAGGTTATAATCACTGAGAACAATAATCAAAAACGCACTTTTGCACCTAAAGTCTTTGTAGTGTCCATATGATATCATTTGCAACATAAACAACGAATTCGGAAATCGCAAAACATCAAAATCGCGGTAAAAATAAACGATCCATTTATATTTGTTTTGACATTTGACAGCAGCAAAATGTTTACGAAAGAACGCGATTACGCGAGGCGCGTTTCATTCCTATCAGCAATTTTCATTCGTCATTAACATCCAACCATCATTCATGTACTATTCGGTTATTTTTTCTTTATTATAAGTAATGTACGTCATAATTATTATTTTTGCGTACATTACAAGAATTAGCTGTGCTTTTTTATTGATATAGGTATCTACATATTTTTTTATTCTAACCAAGTTATTTTATTTGCTTGGCTTTTGGTCTTTATTTTTATAAAAAACATAGTGCACTTATTTTTAAAAAACTTACTCTTCTGTTAACCTATGTTTTACAAAGTAAATGATTAATTAATTGATTTTTCGTAATTATCCTTTTTTAAAAAACACGAAATGAAAAAAGAATAAGTCAGAAGATTAGAGATCCTTGGGGGACCTGCATATCGCGTACAGTCAGGAGTCATACCTACTGTAGATGCCTATAAACGTAGTGCTTATATTCTCTTTGGATGCCTACTACATGCTACAAAATAAACTGGCCATGAACCATTGGCTTTCTTCTACAAAGACATTTTAGAGACTTTAGAATTGGCTGCACATTTGACCTCAGACTGTACCTACGTTGTAACTGTACCTGCTAACAAGTGCCATCTGATATAGGTTTTTTTTTTTAAGTAGCGCCCTTGGGCGGAGCGGGAGATAGAGTCAGATTCTAGCTGACTAAAAACCTACCCCATTCCTTCTTTGCGTCTATTTTCTCGACAATCGTCTATTTTCACGACTCGTTGCCTGTCTTTAGCGCGTCACGAATCGTGAAAAATATTAGACACGTCTTATCACGTAGGTATTACCCATCGTATTTAAAAGAAAAATTCTAACGAACTAATGAATTTGAACAGCAATTCGTTTTTTTTTTTGCAGAATTGTGATAAAACACGATTCCCTGCAATGCCAACATCCATCTGTCATCATGAGGTATCGTGTTTTATGATGAATCGTTAATGATCACTATGATCATTGAAGATTCATTTTAAAACACGACAATGCTCTAAGTCAAAGATGGAACCTGTGTGATGAATGAGCCCTAATTTGCTCATGAAGGGCTCTATCAGGATTTGTAAAACAAATGCGAGCAAATCTCGTTCACAAAATAGCTCTAATGTATAGTAACGTTAGATTTGAAGAGTACCTAACGTTTTTTTTAAAAAAAAATACACACCTGTTTAATTGCAAACTGTATTTATTTTTGCTAAAACTGCTTTAATAAGCAAAACGCAGTTTGATGTATGGATTAACATAGTCCAACCTCCTTACCTACATATGTAGTTAGATAGAATCATAGATAGGCATTAACTCGTTAATCCGTTAGTTAACGAAGTTAGTATTTCGGGCGACTGCCACGCGTACGCTACAACCGCGCTGCGGCCGGGGCCGTGCGTCATTTATTTATATGAAATAACAAAGCAGCGCGGCACATTGAAAATAATATGTTAACGGACTCGTCAACTTCCGTTAAATTTCCTAAAATCATTTTCAGTAATGGATTAACGGTGCCCTGCAGGACTATTGGCTAACTTTTTGAAAACAGTTGACAACTGGCATTTGATGTACACTAAACATTGTTGTCAACTAACAATTTCATGACTTTGGTATTACGTATGACATCAAGTCATCAAGTGGCTAACAAACTGCGCTGGATAAGTGGTGGCTAACAAAAATTATCGGTGCATATTGTCCCGGCTCTAGTTTTTATCGACTATTATACAGCTAAGTTAAATATCACATCTTCAGCTTAAAGCTAACAATCACAATTTTAAAAGTATACAATACAATATCAGTTGGTCGCTAAAGGTAGGCAATACGAAATTAGCTGTTTGACAGTTATACGATGTACATTCTAGCAAGTGATCTTCACTTGAGCTGTCAACAGAGTTACGCAATAGCCCCGCTGCTCTGGGTAGATTACATTACTCATTATCTTGTATGCAGTGATGCCGGCAGCAAGTTTTCTTTTCAACTTCGTTTCATTTATAGGTTCAAGCAGATAGGCTAGTAAAACACAAATTGGTGCCCTGAAATTGGATGACCGGTTTTGCGGTAGACCACGGATGTGATGGCGGGATCATTTGGATGTCTTCCTTTAAAATAGGCAGAAACTGGCTCAGACAACAATGGAAGAAATTCTTATACCATTTATAAAGACTGTCCAGCAGTGGAAAAATATAATTATAGTTATATTTCAATTATGATGACGATAACATTATCGTGAAATAAAAAAAATATCAGTTTCTAATCATTCTAATATTTTTTCCTGAAAGGTCTTTTTATTTCATGCTCTTTTCATCATCTTTTTTGTATTTTTTTAAAGGCATCAGTCGAAGCAGCTTCGATTAAACCAGTGCAGTGGCGGTAGCCTGTACCGACTGAATAATTAAGGATTATTCTTAAATTCGTCACGCCGCCGCTGCCCGCCCGTCACGTCTTTTTCACAGATTACAGAGAGATACTAAGTATCCGTATCGTCACATGAGTAGAAATGGTATCATGGTCTTTTTGCTGTGTGACTTTCTTGAACCACCAGTGAGTGACTGCACAGTGACGTTTGACATTTCTTCGACGCTCCAACATAACCTAAAAGTTTTCTTGTTTATTTTGTTTTATAATTAAAGTTTTCTGTATGTTGATATTGTTCTACCAATTCAAAATGTTTATGTATACAAATGAAAAAAAATCAGTGGTACAGGACAAGTATATGTGTGCATATTTCTGTGGATTGCCGTTATATAAAAATCTGAATTGGAGCAATTTGTTGACTATATTTTATTCAGTTTTCTTGTTATTGTTTTGAAAATGTCAGCTTTCATGTGATTTCACAACAAATTCGAGTGATGTGTAAGTGTGTAGTGTCATTATTAAATTCGTTTATAGTGAATTAAGTGTTGGAATATATTCTGCAAAACATTTTTATCTTCAGGTATATTTTGTTCCACCTTAGTTGTAGATCGTAATGTAATTGTTAAATAAATATCGTGTTTCATAGAATTGATATTTATTAACCTACTATCAGTTTTGAGATCTTGGAAACCATAGGATTTATCTTTAAAAAGCCCTCCAAAAAGTGTAAAATCAAAAAAAAAATTATTCCTAGCCAAAGTTTTGCAACTGTAGATTAGATAGATAGATATATATTCTTTATTGTACACCAAAGATAAAATTACAATAGGAACTTAAAATTAATAGGGTGTCACAATGGGTGGTCTTATTGCTAAAAGCGATTTTTTACAGACAACCTTTGGATGGTTTTTTTTTTTTTTGCTGGTGGGTAAAATCATCCAATGACATCTCCCGCCCTCCAAAGGTTGTGGCGGAGAAAAAGATACGCAGGTAGTTTGTGGTGTACTATTTACATATATACAATACATAATTAATAAAATACCTGTAGCACAATCAATATAATATATATATATATAGATATATATGAATAAAAGCAGCAAAATAATTTACTTAATGATAGATGATTTACTTGATGAGATTATTAGATATAGTTATAATAGGATTATTAAGATCAAAGAAATCAGTTGACTAAATTGTATTGAATAAATGACGGCTAAACTGTACTATACTGGACAGCGAGACAATACTGGACAGCGAGTTTTGAGCTCATAATTTTTTATTCAAAAGGTTTATGTCTAAAAAGTAATTATGCAAAGTTTCAATGTTAGGAAATATATAGTTTTTGAAAAAAAAAATTAACATTGATAATTTTTTTATTATTTTACGCCATTTTGACAGGTTTTATTCACTTTTAATTTTATTTGTTGTATCTATGATATGTATTTATTAGTGTTTCATTTACCAACCTCTCGTTTTTAGTAAGAATTAATAAAAATGAGATGAGATAATTTGCTTGCGCACCGAATATAGGGCACCCCGACCCGGATAGATTTAGGTTAGAAGGGGATGGCAGGGTCTAGTGAGCGAGCGAACAGCCATCACCTTCGTGGTTATTTTTTTTTTTAAACCACCGAGAAAATTATTTTAGTACTCAAATATTTTTTTCAATGGTAGAGCTCTCGCTGACAACATTTTTTTTTTTCCATTTTTAAATACTTGAAAGTATACATTTGCTACTGTGGGGGGATGGTGCGAGGGGTTGAGAGTGACCCCCTCCCCTGAACCCCCAATTTTGACCCAAAAATGCATAAAATGTAATTTTTTTTTATTCCTACCCTCAAAAATTTAATCTTGAATATCTCCAAAAATATGCGTTTCCTAGATTTGGGAAAGGTTTTGGGGGGGAAGGGGTCACCCCACCTCCCCCCTTCACCCCAAAAAACCCATTATTTTGCTGTCCAGTATAGTACAGTTTTACCGCAAAACTTTTAAAAGTCAATTAATGGGTGTATGACTTTATTACATAATGAGAATTTTAATTTCACAAATGTGGCATGAAATGGTACTGGGTGGTGGAAATTGGATAGACCACTGCTCCATGTAAAAATACTCCAACATAGTTAGGGGATGACTACGCAGACAATCATGATACATTATCTTAAAAGCATTAATTTATTTTCAGGTAAGTTTTGCATGCTTCACAAGTACATCAGCTGTAGCCGAATCAACAACCTGTGGAATTGGTAAGTGCTTTTTGATTTTTTACTTGGTCATAATTTTTTGTTTATTTTATAAATATGTACCTGTAAAACTAACAATGCTGATCATTGTTTTTCTTGTATTTTAATTGTTTTGTTTATTACATGGCATAACTTTCTAAATTGTGATGAGACTTGGTGTCACTGAAATCACAAGTAGGAGTTTTAGCGAGATTCCTTTCTATTTTGCTTTTTTTTACAAGTTTTGTTTATTGGTAAGTAATTAATTTCTTTTATTGATTCTATTTTTATGGTAGTTTACATAATTGTGATGTGTCAGAATGTGTATTAGCCTATTATGATTTTGTTTACCTATATAATCGAGATGAGTTTTAATTATAATGTTAAGTACGACATCAATTTTTAACTATAATGATTTAAGTATTTCTTTATTTTAAATATTATTTTTTTTACAAAAATGTTTTATATTTATTGGTTATTAAAAAGGAATTTGAGTTCATCTAGGTAATTGTTTATTGGTTATCAAAGTGGATATAATCGCTAAATAAATAAAAAAACGGCTTTATCAAACATAATAAAAGTATTGTAGAATTTCCTTGCTCCTCTATCAAAACTTATGTTTACACATGGGCCCAGCCTCGGCCAATCGCTTCCCCAGCTATTGTGTAAACGGGGAAACTCCGTTTAAACAATGACGATTGGCCGAGGCTGGGCCCATGTGTAAACGCAAAACAAAAAAAAACCATCCGATTGAGAAGCAATTGATTTTCAAAATAAGATATTTACAGTTTTTCGCCCTACTGGATTTTATCGTTTATTACAATCGAAAAAATATCTAACTATGCGAACGCGAACCTATCAACAATAAAAAAATATGATATACATAAAAAAAAAAACAATTAAGTACTGCACATCCAAATGTTTGAAGTTCGGAGTGGCCAAGATATTTCGACCGTACGTACTGTACCTACAAGTACCTATACAAACTAAAATAAAGCTTATTCTGAGAACGTTCGGTATTTTTTTTAAAATAATTATTGACTACGCTTACAAAAAAAAAAAAAAAAAAACTAGCGACAGTCGTGGTATAGCACCAAACTGAAGTGAGTATTCATGTAGTTTTCTCTCTGTCCTCTTAGTAGATTCTGCTAGAATCAAGACACCACTTTCAAACGCAGAACATCGTAATGATTTTTTGCAAGCCGTTGAAAGTTGTGTCTCAAACAAGTCGGTCGTAACTGGTTGCATGCATTAGATTTCGGTATTTATTCTAGTTGGAGACCTTGCTTTTTCGATTAGAACTGTCTTGGTAGTTAATTTTAAAATAATTTACAGCTAAATACGTGAGAACAACACGAGGCGCTCAGCTGATATTCCTAAACGGCCTTCTGTACCGTCAGCAGTGCAAACCTAATAGGGACGGCGGTAGGACCTGGTACTGTGTCATGTACGGAAGGAGCCAGTGTCCCTCTATCATTACTACTGATGGTTCTCACAATATAACGCAAATCAGAGGTATGCACAACCACCCGGAGCCGGTGATCATCCAAACCCCAGGTGGTATAATCCACAAACATTCCAGGAAAAAAGGCAGACCAAGGATTAGTGCACGTAATGCAATTCTGCCTTGATTTATGAATGTTTAATTAAGTTTTAGTGTATTATGTGACTTACAATATAATAAACATGTGATATTTTTATGGATATTTGTTCCTATTCCTACCACGAAGTGTGATTATGTCCTGGCTCTGAGTTATTTTTTATGTTTTTTTTTATTTTATGAGTGTTTCCAAAACAAGATGTTGTTATGTGTAATAAAAGGTAGCATGATCCTCTGATTTAGTGTTTATGTACAGTTATAAATGAAAAATACTTGATTTTGTATTGATAGAATTTAAACGAATTTGATCTCGATGGTAATTTCAGTATTGGCAGCTAAATTTGTTTTTATTTATTAATTGATTACATTATTTTATTTCAAAGTATGCATGGCTAACTAAACTAGCTGTATATAAATATTTTAGTAGATGCAATAATAATAATGTATCTTGAAACTTTAGAATAAAACATTTTGTTGTTATTGTATTCGTCGTTTAAAAACGATATTCTTTTAAAATATGTGAAAGTTTGTGCAGTGTATAAATGAAGATGTATCTACAATTGTACAGTTTTACTATTTAGTCATTTAGAGTATATTGAAATACTGAATTGTGCCATTAAAAGATTAAAAATGCTCAAACTTTTTTATTTAACCGTTAATTTTTTTATGAATGTTGCTTTATCACCACAAGACTGTAAAAACTATAGTTGTGTATTTTACCCGTATAGTACCTACATTAATACTACAGTATGGTCAAAATATGTTGGCCACTGTGAAGTTGGCGTTTCGAACTGTTGCGCATACTTTAAACTAAATTGAACTAAATGTTCGAAGTTCAGTGCGGTCAAGATATTTCGATTGTACTTTATCTATAAAATCTTCATAATACTCGTATAATGAGTCGAGACTCATATAATAACATCAACTGCTGCACCTCTTTATCTTTCGAACAACGACGACGTCACGTGAGTTCGAAGATAAAACATGGTAATTGCGGTCCTGGGCCATCTGGTTGACAGAAGAATGTGGCAATAGGCAGGTAGCAGCAGGAGGCTTTATACCCAAAATTCTATCAGTTGGTAAGCCAACTCTAGGTTAATCTTCCTTGCGTTGTGGTAATCAGGTGATATCCACTAAAAGTAAAACCATGATATTTTACCGTATCTGTTCAAGCTAGTATAAGCTAGAAGACGTGTATACAAAAATAGTGATATGGTGGTTCTTTATGAGTAAAAGATCCTTGGAGCAAAAAGTTTGAAAATGATCATTTTTGAGGAGTCACTTCATACAAATATCTTCATAAAATACTTCAGAGATAGTATGTAAGTTCAGAGTATCCTATAACAGTTATACGTCACGTGAAGTATATTTATAATTTCTAGATGCATTGATCATACCTTCAAGAAACCGAAGAGGCCAAGGTATGCTGTTTTTCCGAGGCTACACGTATTCTTGGAGGAACTTTAAAAAATACGGTAATTACTGGACATGTTCCAGTCACCACAAGAAGGGCTGCAAAGCCAACATCTCCACGAATGAAGACAAACAACCTTTCAGGGTCACAAAATATAACGACAGACATACTCACCCTCCCCCTAAAATCAAACTGCCAACAGACATAGAGTATATTTGATGCTCTTTTATTGTTATTTTTCTAGAATAATGGTGTTGGTTTTTGTAAATTGATTCTTTAATAAATTCTATTAAAATGGTTTTAGTTAAGCCTTTTATTCAAGGTTTGTTTTAATACGCTAATTTACCACTACACTACAATTGCTATAGGATGGTGCGGGTGACAGCTGTCAGATTCATACAATGTAGTTACCTATCCTTTTCTCTCATCCTAAACATGCATATTTTCGTCCTGCTGCCATCCTAGCCATGCTATGTAAACCTTAGTTTACGCAATGAAAAATAATTGAATTGTTCCAGAGATACACTTTATAGCGTCGAAAAAGGGCAATGAACTACTCGTATTCGAAAAGTATACTTTCGCAAAAAATTCTACAAGCAAACACAGAGTTACTTGGGCTTGTTCTTCTCGGTGTTCTAAGAAGTGTAAAGCTCAGGTAACTCTTAGTAACACTGGAAAGTTTCATGTGTTGAAGGGTACTCATACTCATCCCCCACCTGTGTTCTGTGTCAATAAAGAGGGTAAATACCAAAGGCTATCGAAAAGACAATTGATTGAAGCATCCAATTCGGACGAAGATGATGAAGAATATATCGAAAAGATAGATTAACATTTACAGGGTATACTGATATATTATGTTTAGAAAACTGCCTCTTATTTTTAAAGTCGGATATAAAATAAATATTCAATGTGAAAACTACGGGCCCAAGCTTGATCATATTTTTGATAGATGGCGCTGAACTCAACATTTTTAGTTAATTTTGTTTTCAGTGTATCTAAGAATTATTAAGTCAAAAAATGGTACAAATTTGCTTATATCGGACATTTAACTTTATTGGACTTAGTCAAAGTATTGGCTCAAAATTCATTTAATTCTGTTGTGTCTGCCTGTTAATGTAAAAAAAAAAAACGGTAATTTAAAAAACTAAAAAACCTAACTGCTTTTCTGAGCATTCATGAAAAAGCCCTTAGACAAGAAAGTCGTTGTACCCGATTGCACTTATCTATATAATATTTTAAATACTGGCAGTCGGGACCCATTCTAGAATTGAGAGCACATGCCTATATTACATTGCAGATTACTACTACTATTGACTAGACGGCTGACTTTTTTATTTTTTTAGGTTTATTTTATTACGATATCACTTTCAAAGTAATTACGAATCTAAAGACACCTCTCAAACTAAAATCCATCGAGCCGTTCAGGTCGCAGTTCGCAGAGCGTGCCAAACATTTGAATTTGGCGCTAAAAATCCACCATTTTGTTTTTTTTTTATTTTGATATACCCAGTGTCACTCTCACAGTAAATACGAATCTAACGACACCTCTCAAGCTAAAATCCATCGAGCCGTTCAAGCTGCAGAGCGTGCCAAACAATTATACATACATACATACATATATACATACATACTCTCCTCCTTCTGGCGCAGTCGGGTAAAAATTGAGTTTAGCGCCATCTAGTGAGGATATATATGGCCATGCTCTGGCTCCTAGCTTTTAGCTGAAGTACTGATGATTTTAGGGTCTTGTAACATTAATTAAAAAAAAAAAACAAAGTTTTCCATTAGATATAAAGATAAAAGGTTACTCCAGTAGCTCAAACTTTACGACACAACTTTGATTTCAACACAAAAGTTGTTTAGCTAACTTTTCTTTAACCATTTTTGCCAAAGTGAATGTTGATAATAATTTTATTGAGTTTTAATTTTGAGCTAGAAAAAAAAAACTTATGTAATTTTGGCATGTTATGAAAAAGATCTTATTTTTTTTAAATATATTTTAATTATTTTTTTGTTTACTTAGGTTTAAACTAGTATTAACAAAGATACCAGTTTGCACTTTTCTAAGGAGGTTATTTTAAGTGTTATGTATCGTAACGAAGTTGTGATTATCTGTGATTATAATTAACCAAATTGTTTTTAGAAGACTGTTTATGTTAAAAATTCATTAAATTACTTGATTCTAATATTATTTAAGTGTCTTATTTTAATCTAAATCGTCCACTGAATAATAATTAAATTATGAAAGTTTAAAACCATAATGAAACTAGTATTATGTTTGTTTATCAGGTTTTAAAATTCTAAAAAATATAAAACAACTTTTAGACTTGAAACAAAAACTGACTCCATCGGAAAGAGCAAGAAGAAGAAGAGAAAGACTAAAAATCGAACGCCCGGAGCATTATGAAAAGTTGAAAAGATTAAACAATGAACGAACAAAAGCAAAATACAGAAAAGTTTCAGAATTGAGTATGATAGAGCTCTTTGAACAGCGAGCAAAGTGGAGGAAGTTTAAGAAAAATGCATAGAAACTTCATCATTTTCCTTATAACGCCTGTAGCAGATTTAAAACTAAAAAACATTTTAATCTAGAGCAGAAAAATAAAAAAGGTACCTACACAAAATAAAAAAAATACGCAGTTTGTTTATTATAACAAAAAAGGATACAGTTTTTTTCAGAAGTTTTTGGCAGGATTTTTCAAGTAACGGTCGGATTGCTTCCCTAGTAAAAAAAAAATATTGTTTGCAAATTGATTCCTAGTGGATGTAAAAGTGGTGTTATTTTGTATCTCAATGTCTGCACATCTAGAAAATACGTGGAATCATTGAAACCGGCGTGATCTCAGTAAATTGTAGCTGAGAATTTGATTATAGCGTTATGTTGACTACCTTAGCGAAGCTTGCCATGAAGATTGACCCGATACATTTGCTGCCACATGCTACAAAAACATTAGAATGTAGTACATTCGTATACTAATGTTAAACAAAGTAACTGTATTCATACGAAGACATGGCTTAAATTAAAAATACTTAGTATCCTAAACGCTAACAAGGTTTGCGATAAACTTATTTATACAGTGGTTTATTTAATTCCGGAATTACTTAAACTAATATGTAAATATATTCGTATATAAAAGTAAATAAAAAAAACTTGTTTAAATTGTTGTCTATGTTAAACCTAATGCCTATTTTACACTTGGGCCCAGCCTCGACCAATCGCCACTGTGTTGACGGGATTTCCCCGTTTATACAATGGCCACACAATGACAATTGGCTGAGGCTGGGCCAACGTGTAAAACAGGCACAACATTTTTAATAGATGCTACATTAATAAAAAGACCCAATATTATAAAATAAATTTCGGTTTCCAGCGTTTGTGGTCAAATCAACACGTGGTGAACCTAAATTGGTATACCGGGGTTACACCTATAACAAGAGTTATTTATCAAGAAAAGATACACATATTAAATGGTACTGCTCGTCAAGAAATTCCAGGAAGTGTAAAGTTAATGTTGTAACTGACTACGATAACAGAGTCCTGCAGGTATATCACGATCACAATCATGGCTCGAAATACTTTCGCCATTACGGTATCATGTAGACGAGAGTTATGGAAGAGTGTCTACAAGGCTAGTGTGAATAGGCTCCCAAATACTCCTAATAAACTAGTGCGATTCACCTTCAACGATTGCATCACTGCGTACCTTCAGGTGGGATCGCAGTCAATCACTAGTTTATATTATTTAAAAAAAAAGTATTTATTGCATAAAAATGATCTCAACTTTACATACTATGTCTAGGTCGTGATGACAACTGGCAACATCGGCACCTGTATTCGATATTTACGTTTATTATAGTACAACTTATTATATTTTTTAATACAATTTATTATAAATCTAACATATAAAGATCACCTGTTGCAGTGTCTGCCTGCTCCTACGAAACAGCTTGCCAGATATTTTTTTTGTGTATTTTGCAGATCTGGCGATAGGTCGTAGGTTATAAATTTTTACCCTCCTACCCATTGATCTCCTACCATCAGTCTTTTAGTTATTTTTACTTTGATATTTTTTATGGCAGTAGAACAACTTTTGCCGGATCAGCTAGTTACAGTAATTTTTTTTATACAATTTAGTATAGTTTATTGATTTTGAATTTGTGCTTGTCTAATTATTGTTTGTAATAATTAGGTAGATCATTGAATTTTAAAACGTATCCGTCTATTTCTTTTACGTTTGAAGCACAGACAGGGTGGAAACGACATCGAAGGTCTTCCAAAAATTCCACCGCTTTATTCCAAAATGCGATCTAAAGTAGTTCCGAGACTATTATTAGGTTTAAAGCCAATTAAAACTAGTAATAGTCCCGGAACTATTTTAGATCGCGTTTTGGAGTACGGCGGCTAATGTTTAATCTCGTTTATGATCTATCTCATTTTAGATTCTTATAATGTGATGTGTAAAATAGAATAGAATTTACATGACCACAAAAAAGTCTTATAGTCGTTTTTGTTTTTCTTTTTTTATTATCGCCAATATCAATTGGTAAAAATTAAATCATTCAACACAAAGTTGAAATGCTCTTTACTGGTAAATCATAATATTTATTAAATCATGAATACTACAACAGTACTAAACACAAAAAGAAGATTTAAAATAAAAAGAATTAGTTAATGATCTGACATTTTAATTTACTCCGTAATTTCATTTCAAGACAGCATTAATGACTAATAAATAAAATTAAAAAAAAAAAATAGGTGCCTAAGGGGTTTTTATAGTTAAAAAATAATTAACGTTACTTAAACTTTATATTATGAATATGATCATATCCGAAAATATATTCTAAAAAATATGATAATCATGGTTTTTTTAAGAATTGGCTGTACAAATTAATATATTTTAGGTTTTTTTTTGTCTCAATATTCAAGAGGGACATCAGTCACTAGATATTAAGGTGTTTTTTGTAGATAATTATTAATTATATAGCTTTATTTATTTAATTGAAAATATAAAATAAAATAAGATTTATTGTCGCCCTAATTCTTGAACGCCACTGAAAGACGCAAGTGGGTCAGTAAAATAAAAGAATGAGACGCACTCTCGCTTTACCTTAGAGCGCGAAAAGTTTTATTGTAAAATTAATAGGACAAAAAATGTATTGAATATTACTTAATAAGTGAATAATTACATAGTACTTACTAAACGAATTAAATGAATCATGATTTCTAAGCTTGGAGTTTCATTGCACCCTGTTTCGAGGTAAAAACTAAAAATGGTAAAACGGTATAAACAAGGTTTTTTAGGTAAAAATCTCAATGGTATTGTAGATGTTGGAACAAAAAATAATAGTGAAACATAACACAATTTTTTTTTTTTTTTATTTTTTTTATTTACGACACATTACAACTACTACCTCAGTAATTACCTGTTAAATACGTAATAATTTTTCCTCTCTTTCAGGTCCCGTACTAATAAAGACAAAGAGAAAGGGACAATATGTTCTTCTCTACAAATCTTACACGTACTCTCGCAGTGCTAAATCCAAGAAAGGCACTGTTTGGAAGTGTACATCGAGCAAGAGTGAGGATTGTAAAGCACGTATGACCACAGATGATAATCTGAATGTAGTCTCTCGGAAGGAGACACATTGCCACAAACCGCCGGAGGGAGAGGGGAAGCCGAAACATGTTTATTTTAGCACATAAGTTTTTGTAGCCTGTAGGCGTTAGGCTAAGTATTAGTATTTTATGACAGTTAATAATTTATAGTTTGTACACAAATAAATATCTTGGAATTAAGCTGATGGTGACGACACAACTTTATTGTGTGACTTTGGGGCGACTTTATACACTAATATACATAGTGCTTGTTTACGGAGACGCGGTGCGTTGCGCGGCGCGTTGGAAGTTCGTCGTACATTGCAGCAGCGGGCCGCGTCATCGCACGCGCAAGCAAACTTATGTATGTGTGTCTCGCTAAATCTTAGAAACGGGTTGGCCGATTTTAATCATCTTTATTTGGTTTTTATTCGTTCTAATATAGGGACTACCCCTATATTATTCGTAGATAAGTATAAACAAAAAATAGGTAAAAAGCAATTGAAAATTTTTTGTGAAGTAAGTGAAGTAATTTGATGGGGGTAGAGCCGCGAGTGGCAGCTAGTTAATAATAATGAATTTTAGACTAAATTAGGTACATTGTAGGGTTACACAGCCACATATTTACTTAGTCTATTTAGTGGATGCATTGCTGTTCTTTTAAAGGTTACGAAGTAACCTGTGTTTGAAGAAAACAGTTGCGATTCTCTGTCATACGTTGTTGGTTGTCCTATACCTAGCAGTACCTAATCATTGTGCTTATTTTGTCTCGATTTTTTTTATAACCTGACCATTCAGTTCTTAACGTATTTAGATATAGATCATGTTTCTCGCTACGATTAAGTCTAATGTGTTATACTGACAAATATTTAAATTTTGAATAAATTCGATAGTATGGGATATGTCACCGAACTTTCGGGCACTTGTATATACCTCCTTAGAAACTAAAAATGAGGCTAATCAATCTACATAGTGTTGTGCTGCATGTTGATCCCATTTTTTTTTTGTATTTACTGTTAACGCAACGACACAATTTATTAGTACATAAAACAGTAATCTTGTGTAAAATAGGCTTACGATTAATATACAAATTATTATAGAAATTAGTTCCTTCTTGGAACAGTAAATTAAATGGTGAAATTAAAGGGATTTTATAATAAAAATAGTTTGTTAATACTCTTATTATGGCTTCTAACTAAACGTAGTTGGTTGCGCGAATTTGCTGTGTGGACTGTAGATTTAAAAAGCGATCTAAGGTTTATTAACAATATGCAGATACTATGCCTGGCATGGGACGGAAACTAGGAAAGAACACTGACCTTTAACCTCGAAAGTTCCACATGGCGCCGGCCGGCGAATCCCGAACTTCGTACTTTCAAGCACTGCCAGTTTCTGTATTGCACTACACTGCACTTATGTTGAGTTCTGAATGATTGGAACACGAAATAGCCAATTTTCTTGTAATTTCGAGCGGGCGTGTTAGCGGTGCGGTCACATTCACAATGCACAAAACGTCAAATGTCAAATCATTTCTTCAAGAGGTCGTGCGGGAAGCGGATACGGTAGGGATAGGATTGCTAGGCCAAAAAAATAAATTACAAAAAACAAAGTCGCGGAACATAGCAAATTGGCGCAACCATTCCCCCCGGGTTTGAAGGGTTACCTTCAAAGAAAAGAAAAAAAACAAAAGCGAAACTAAACCCTATTACTAATCTAAACTATCAATACTAGGTAGCGAAACAACTTATACTATGCCACTACTACTGATTAGGCAGAGGGCAGAGGCGAATAACCGGACGCAGGTACGATCCAGTTGCGGTTTTAACTTTTACGACTCGCGTTATTCCGTTCGAACCCGGAAAAACTTCTTCCACTACACCAAGAGGCCAGTGCAGAGGAGGCGCACTCTCAGTCTTCAGTATCACCACAGTACCGACTGTGACTGGATCTGAAGGAGTGTTCCACTTTTGACGCGACTGCAGCGTATGCAGATAATCTGTCCTCCATCGCTTCCAAAAGGACTGAACTAAGCTATCTAGCAGAGCGTGACGCGGGTGGAGCTGCAGTTTGTCAGTCTCGACATCTAAAGCGGGCAAATATTTAAGAGGAGTCGTCGTCAAGAAGTGAGCCGGCGTCAACGCTAGTGGCTCCGATGGATCACTAGACAAAGTCCGACACAACGGACGCGTATTCATCAACGCCTCTACCTGAGCGAGTACAGTGCTCAACTCCTCGTACGAGAGAATCTGTTCGCCTATGACCCGAAACAGGTGCGACTTAAGGCTTTTAATATTCGCCTCCCAATTGCCACCAAAATGACTAGCTGCTGGCGTATTAAAACACCAATCAATGCGATTCTCAGCTAAGACATGGGCGAATTCACTTTGGTAGTACTTGGAGCGTAAGAATGTATGTAATTCCGAAATATTGCGTCGCGCTCCAACATAATTTGTGCCGTTGTCAGAGTATAAGCGCTTAACGGGACCACGGCGAGATAAAAATCGTTTAAATGCAGACATAAAACCCTGCGTACTCAAATCACTGGTTAACTCTATGTGAACCGCACGAGTTGTCATACAAACGAATAGGCAAATGTATGCCTTTGTGGAACGTATACCACGACCACGGGCAATAGTGACTTTAAACGGTCCAGCATAGTCCGTCCCAGTATGTATGAAAGGTTTCACCGTCTGTACAACACGACAAGAACGATGGTCGGCCATTTCCGGCGCGTTGAAACGCGGGCGGAGCTTAAAGCAGGGCACACATCTGTGCACTCCAGCGCGCATCAAATTGCGAGCGGAAAGTATCCAGTACTTCTGTCGAAGAATGGACATTAATAAATCGGGACCAGCGTGACAATTCACCTTATGGTGATAGTCCACCAACAAATCCAAAACGTGATCCCTGCGTGGTAGAACTACTGGATGCATTTGTTCAAACTCCAACTTAGCATTTCGCAGACGGCCACCGACACGAATGAGTCCGTCTTGCAAAAATGGTTTCAAATGTTGAAGTGCGGGACTACAAGGTTTATGTGATTCTAAACTACGAAATTCTATTGAAAAATAAAATTTCTGCAACTCTCGAAGTACAACTGATTCAGCTCTATCCAAATCAGCTGCGATTATAGAACCACGCGATGGTAATAATCTCAAAAATCTTAGGACGTAAACTACACAGCGTAATAGTCTCGACCAAGACGAGACTCGATTAGACAACAACAAAACAACTGACTCTTCACGCGGAACTGATACTACAAGCGTATGTTTCTTCTCCTCGGGTGGTTCTGAAACAGTAGCGGGGTTAAACGGAGCATTTGGCCACTCGTTAGGAGTGGTATGCAGCCAGGGAGGGCCACAAAACCAAAGCGGATGATTTAAAATTTGCGCAGGAAGCAAACCACGTGAGAGACAATCAGCTGGGTTTTCTGTTCCAGCGACATGGAATATATTTTCCTCTGCGGAGGCACGGGAGCCACCGAGCGAAAAAATATCACCCTTGAAAGGGAGCGCGACAACATAACGACCATCTTTATCCCGAGTAGTCGTGCGGGTATAAATCTCCTCAGTGACCTGATCCTCAGGGCTGAGAATAGGCGGGACATTGACCTCTTCAATCTCCCAGAACTTGCGGATGGTAGACTCAAGCGGCGGCTCGACGGTGCAACAGTGCGACACAGTCGAGTAACTCTTTAAACAAGCGGGTGCGGAACCAACTATAACAAACCCGAGAACTGTTTCCAGTGCGTGCGGAGCGGGGTACATCGGAAGACCTTGAATTTTACGTGATAACTGGAGATGCGGGAGAATCGAAGCACCGATCAATAGATCGATATCTCCAGGGAAAGCGTAATTTCCGTCGGCTAACTGCAAGTTCTTAAACTCCGTCAGCATGGACGTGTCAACCGGTACCGTGGGCAACCGTTCCGTAATCTTATCTGCGACTAGCGAATCCATTTCAAACGAAATATTACGATTAAAACGTGAACTAAATATTATTTTAATGGAACCGTGAATGGTTGCCTTTAAACCTCCAAAACCTTTCACTTCTGAGCGGGATGACCAATTATTAAAACTAAAACCAAGGCGTTGACAACAATCCCGAGTAATAAAATTACTCTGGGAAGCGCCATCTAGTAGCGCTCGAACGGTGTGCGGTTTGCCAAAGGCATCTACAATGACAACTTGCGCGGTCGCAAGTAAAACGGTAGTGATTTGAGTACCAGCGGCGGAAAGCGAACACAATGTTACGTCGTTTGCACTTGCAGCGGGCCGCGCGTCACAAGCGTCGCGCGTCTGCGCAGGCCGCGGCTGCGATGGCAGCTTACTACTCTCAAAATGTAAGAAGGTATGATGTCTAGCTGGACATTTACGACAGCTAACACCACTTTTACATGACGTAACCAGATGTTTGTCACTTAGACAATTAAAACACAAATTATTAGTGCGGACAAACTTGTAACGATCACTAGGCGATAATTTCTGAAATCCCGAACACTTGTACAGCTGTGTATGGCTACCCTTACACAGAGAACAGTCAGGTGTTGAGGCGGTATTAACTAGCGTATGTGCAGTCTTGACTGACTTCGATGACGCGTCTATACGGCGATCGGAACCTGTCCTATTCGTGACTTCATGACGTGCCGACGTGCGCTGCAACACCTTAATATGGTCGCGAATAAAAGATTCTAAATCTTCGAACTTAGGTATTTCTTTGCCGCGCTGAGTCGTTTCAAACAGACGAACAGTTTCAGGATCTAATTTATTTAAACCGATATACAAAAACAAAAAGTCACAGAGGTCATTGACCTTTAGGTTCTTTACTGCACGAACAGATGATGCGAAAATATTTAAAAACTTCTCTAAATTATGATCGTTACAAACGGAAAAACTTTTCAAATCGAATAATTGATCTAAATATGCGGTGGCTACTAATCGCTTATCTTCGTATTTTGTTTTTAAAGTGTCCAAAACTAAAGTGTAATTTTCAGCGCTAAACGTAATTCCAGCACAGACAGCCTTTGCCTTACCGGTCAATTTTTCTACGAGATAATGCAATCTCTCGTGATCTGTCAGCGATGTGTTCCTATGTATTATATTTTCGAAACTATCTATAAATAAATTCCAATTTCGAATGTCACCATCAAATTCAGGTATTTGAATTGGCGGCAATCGTGGGCGTTCGCGAGGAGGGTTGGATAAACCACTCGCGGGGGGGGGAGTCTCTAAACTCCTAGCAATACGTTTGATACGACAATACAAGTCATCAAAGGACGACAATGCCTGATAACTCACACAGTAATCAGGATTTAACTCCAACTCTAAAATGTTTATATTATTAATTGTAGATTCAAAATCCGCGCGCAAACTATCTAAAGTTTCCAACGAACACAAGAAAGCATCTCTAATCGCCAGATCCGAGGTTTGCAAAGATTTATCACAAATTGATTGAACACGTGAAAACTGTGAGTCCCTTTTAGCGTACAAAAGCTTTAACTGAACCTTTAAATCAGTACTAACCTTTGTTCCCTTAAGAGACATCTTGTTTTGATATATTCACACTATACACTCAAACAAACACTTAACGAATTATTAAGTAAGCGATAATTAACAGATAACAATATGGTAATATTGTAAACAACAAAGTGAACGGCGAACGAACGGAACAACCTGAATCAATGAGTGAATATTACCCAATTTCTCGATTAAATATATGCGTATATAATCTATGGTTTATCCGTTTCCTACAAATGTTCACTCAACAATGAACGGGTATTTTTGAAATGCGTCTACCTACATGCAATTTGTAGGATGGTCGAATGAATTTTGTCAAGAAAAAGAATGCGATCGATTTATATCTACGCTGATATTTACGTAGCTAACTATAATTATGCGGTGCGGTTGACGGCGTAGGTACCGTAATTATCAATGACTCTTTAACTATACGAGCGAAATAACGTATAGTTGCCTAAATGCCTAGATGCGGGTTTTCTACTATTATATCTAGGTAAATAGGCGCGTTGCGTTTATTCCCTATGGAACAAATACTATATTGCGAAATTACAAGAAAATGATTCACGATCCGGCTCGAAGGACCAAAAAGTAATGGTTGCGCGAAT
Source organism: Leucania comma (assembly GCA_958295575.1). Classification (NCBI taxonomy): domain Eukaryota; kingdom Metazoa; phylum Arthropoda; class Insecta; order Lepidoptera; family Noctuidae; genus Leucania; species Leucania comma. The sequence continues at coordinate 20,494,277 of OY282473.1, forward strand.
TTGCTGTGTGGACTGTAGATTTAAAAAGCGATCTAAGGTTTATTAACAATATGCAGATACTATGCCTGGCATGGGACGGAAACTAGGAAAGAACACTGACCTTTAACCTCGAAAGTTCCACATGGCGCCGGCCGGCGAATCCCGAACTTCGTACTTTCAAGCACTGCCAGTTTCTGTATTGCACTACACTGCACTTATGTTGAGTTCTGAATGATTGGAACACGAAATAGCCAATTTTCTTGTAATTTCGAGCGGGCGTGTTAGCGGTGCGGTCACATTCACAATGCACAAAACGTCAAATGTCAAATCATTTCTTCAAGAGGTCGTGCGGGAAGCGGATACGGTAGGGATAGGATTGCTAGGCCAAAAAAATAAATTACAAAAAACAAAGTCGCGGAACATAGCAAATTGGCGCAACCAGTAGTATAGGTAAGGTACTAATTATTTTTGAAGTAAGCTTATATTTGTTACAGGTAAAGTAAGTAATTAATTAAGTAGGTTACTGCATGTAATAATAACTAGTTGCAAGTAGTACAGCTTTTTTTAATTTACATGACGAAAACTTTGACGATTAGTTACAAAAAGTAATGCCTAAAAAGCAATTGTATAAATGGTGGTTAAATGGTTAGGGGCAAATAATTTATTACGTAAGACTATTTTTACTAGTTATTGCCTCCTCCTCCCCTAAATAAAAAAAAAGTAAGGCCGACCCCTCCCCCGATGTTTAATATTCATTACTTAAGAATCTAAAGGAAAAATGAATATACATTTTTTTGGTTCTGTTGTTTATTTTTAAAAGAAACAATTTTTAGTCCAGGAACGTTTACAAGTTTGTCGTTTACGCAAACAAGTAATGTAAACTACATAGGCAGGGAGGAATAGTGACGTTGCCATGGAAATAGTTTACCTACTTATACGAATCCGAGTGCAAACCAGAACTCGCGCTATTTTAAATTTTAATTTTGCGTACCTATTTTTGTTATCTTACATAAGATCTACCCTTTGTAAGAAAAAGTAAGACATGACGACTCCCCTCACTGCCTAAATCTTCTTACGTAATAAATGAATGGCTCCTTAGGTAAGTAGTAAATATCAAAGAAAATGTAAATATTTGTATTATATTTTCCGATTCTATTGCATATTTTATCTACCTCAGAAGTGAACAAATTTATTTACAAGAACAAGTCCTGTTTTAGAAATACTTACATAAAATAATAATTAAGTTCGAACCATACTTCTGACAAATGGGCCTATTTCCGCGCATGCATAGTTAAATACTTTTAAATATATTTTATTAATAAAACATAGTAGTTGTTTATATGTATATATTATACAATATATTTTTCGTAGAAAAATGTGTTCCTTTTTATAAAATTAGGTCACTATGTAGACGAAATGACTCAATGTTTTTGAATTTTACTGCTTTTGTTTTTTTTTATCGTAATTGTTATAGTATTTTAGGTAAAAGGTATTTTTATTATTACAGTTAAAAAAAACATAAAAAATATTTTAAAAAATTCGTGTCGTTCATAATGATTAATTAGGTATATAATATATATTATTAAAACACATGATTTTAGAGAATACCTATGGAGTTTCTTGCCGGTTCTTCTCCATTGGACCTACTATTTCGAACCGCGCAGTTTGTACTTGACTTCATAATCCAGATATTTATTGTTTTTAAAGTTATTTACCAATGTCACTGGAAAGTAAGTTATTTAAAGGCCTATCTTAATTGAGAATGTTATTTTAGTCTTAAACTTATAAAACCAAGATAACGCAACAATGAGTTTTTAATAAACAATTTAAATGATTCAAATCTACTTTTTTACTAGAATAAATATAGTTTTGCGTGTGTATTAGTATTTTAATTTATCCTATTGTATTTGACTTGACTATTATTGAGTGAAACGTACTGCCGTTGAGCCAAGGGACTTCAGAGTACCTAGTGCGAGTTAGTTTTAAGTTAACGCGATCGATTATGACGTTCGTTGTTCCGATTGGCCCGCTCCAAACTCTTAACCAATCAGAGATCTAAATGCGGTAAACATGGCGATCACGTTGACGTAAAAACAACTCGCACTCAGCACAGATGACATTCGGGATAATCGTAGATAATGTTTTAAGTAATGACGACTTGTGATTGAGAGAAAAAAGCTGCTGGATTCAGAACAAAGGCAGTAGAATAACTGGTGAAATTAACAACAATTGAAAAGGTTTGTCCTATGTAATTAAATTATTCTTTAATTTTACGTTCTTGTTGATTTAATGTGAAACTTCGATTGCGTAATCCTTTTAATGATTTTGCCAGCTTTTATAGCTACAATAAAAAAATTGTGGTTAATCGGGATCTTGACAGGAATTCATTTTATTTACACACGACGACAACCAAATCGATGCTATGGATATTCATATATTGTTAGATATTAAATGTTTACTTTCCATAATTTTTAAACCGGTTGATGACAACAATAAAATTACACCTGACTAATTCAATGCTATCCAGACGCTATTCAAATTCCCATCAACTTCCAGTGTCAGTTGTAACAGCGGTAAACGGAGCGACGTTGCTGATGCTGAACGGGTATTCCTTTACAAATCCCGCGCCTATGACGGGGGGTGAACGGTGGTACTGTTCTGGACGAATAAGATGGAAATGTAACGTCTGCCTCTGTGTCAACGATGACTACGAACTCGTCTGCATAGCCAACGAACATACGCACACACCCCCTGTGTATGAGAAGACCCCTGATGGACTTTATGTGGAAACTGTTCCTTGATTCATTGTCTTCAAGGTTTCATTTCGATTGGCAATTACTCTTTGTAACTTTATTTTTCTGCTCAATCTTCGTATTTCTTTTAATCGAATTGTTTATAATTAAGGTTGTTGATGATTACGTCAAACATATTTCATTTTACTTGTATTTTGTATAAAAGTAATATAATGTTCAGGGTATTTGTATCAAAATAGGCTAGTAAATGATGCTGAGATGAGGCTATCAAACATATTTTTGTGCGTTAGGAGTAGGTGTACCAAATATGCTTTGATTTTTAAATACTATGTGGTGAAAATGTTTTTAGACCTGTCTTATTTTTATTTCACCTGTTTTAGTTTCTAAAATATTAATAATTACAAGCCTTAAGCGGGAAGTAGGTACATTAGACCGACGCACACGTGGGCCACGTTTGATTGTACGTAGAATCGCGTCGCGTGGGGTGGGTCTAATGTAGATCTACAAGTCTAGTTGCCATATATAATGGACGCGCTCAGGTCCGCGTACGTGGCCGACGTTTGCACAAAGTAGTTCAACCTTTACAGTGTTTTTCGGGTTATTTTAAAATTAAAATATGTATAAAATAAATATACAAGTAATTGACTGTATCAATGGTATCATATATTATGTAAAAAAAATTTAAGCTTGCAGGATCTGACATCATTGGGACGATTATATTTTTATTACATATTACTTATCTACTGTGTAAGTTTATTGTTCATTTTTTTTGCGTTGCTTTTTAAAAACCGCTTTTTTTTTTTCTTTATCTAACCTACTTGATTGAAACCTGGAATTCTGAAATGAACTAGATACTAACTATGAGATTATATCTACTTTATAAGAGCAGTCTAAAATTAAGCTTTTCTATATTAATTTAAATGTTTTTAACTTACGATTTATTTTAACCAACAGAAAGGAGGAGAAAGAAAAAACATACAAGACATAAACTGACGAATCTCATCGGAGCTGGGTGCAGACGACAGCCTTGCGTCAATTGCTTAAAGGTTTGGACATTGTTCTGGGGTAATGAAAGAGTAAAAAATAGGGTTTCTAAAGTCACCACGTTTTGTGACCAGTGCCCGAAGAAACCATATCTTTGCTATTGTTGTTTTATTCTGAAACATTCGCGTCAAGGGCATCTCCAGCCAATGATCAAGGGGGAGGCTATTGGAAGTATACAGAATAATAAAAGTTTTTTTTTTTTTTAATAATAATAAAAGTTTGTTTTCTCCACAACATAACTCCTAATTGCTAGCCTTATATCTACGGTAACATATAGGATGGGCATTATATTGTGGGAGACTGGTGCCTAAACTAGGCTCTGAAGCTGTAAAGCAAGCTCTAGGGGGGGGGGGGGGGGCAGCTGCCCTTCTGCCCCCCTTTGGCGACGCCCTTTTCGCGTTTGTAAGCTGGATTAGGTACACTGTTGCGCCTAAGGTGGTAAAGCCACGTTTATTTTTAAAGTAACTTTTCATATGCTGCTAGGATAAGAGATGTTTATTTATACGAGTATATTCTATAAATCAACGAATTACGAGGTATGCCTTTTAAGTTCTGTCGTTTCCATATTTCGCTTTGAGTTAGATTTTCGAAGTTCGGCGATGACTTGTGGTAAACAAAAGATTCAAAAGATTCAAAGATTCTGTGGTATACCACTCTGCGTTAACAATAGAATGGTTCTTTCGTTCTTCAAATGCAATAGTCGCAACATGGCCAGTTTTTCCATAATTGTTTACCACAAGTCATTGCCGAACTTCGAAAATCTAACTCAAAGCGAGGCATCATCCTGCACCACGACAACGCAAGCTCAAACAGCGCTCGTCAAACGATTAAGTATTATATTGAAGCAGGAAAAAGTAGAAATTCTTGACCACCCGCCATACAGTCCTGACTTAAGCCCTAACGATTTCTTTACATTTCCTAAAATTAAGAAAAGTCTTCGTGGTCAAAGGTTCCAGTCCGGTGAAGAACCAGTGGACGTTTTCAAGTCAGCCATTTTAAACACCCCCACTTTAGAGTGGAATAAATGTTATAATAACTGGTTTGAGCGAATGGAAAAGTGTATTAAGCTACGTGGTGAATACTTTGAAAAACAATAAAAAGTACTTTATTGTTCTAGTTGTGTTTTTTTCTTCAAACGACAAAACTTAAAAGGCATGCCTCGTATTGACTGTATCAGGTTGTGTATTTATTTGTTCTAGTCAGAAACCCCTCATTTATTTATACTACCAATGAGCTTTAAAATTTCCTAAGACTGTTTTTGTGCCAGTGATTTAACTTCCTGGTGATTTATGTTTTAGTTTATTTTATGTAAAACGAAATTATGACAAAATTGTGATAGATTGATTACCTATTTTTAGGTATGGTATGAACTAGAGACCGTGTTCATAGTCTTTTTGGAAATCCAGTTCGGGTGCTTTTATTACCACCTTGATTGTCGCGAAAGCTTATTATTGCTGCTTTTTATTGTGGCGATTTTTCGCGTATTTTTAAACTGATAAAAATGTCAATTTGTGTTAGATACTTAAGTTTTCTTAGATGTTTAAATCTTTAAGATAGGTCATTAATTCGGAAACATCTCTCGTATTTTAATAATTCCTGTTAACCAATAGTTTCAGAAACTATTATATCAATAAGATGGTAATTTTTCGGAGCTTATTCTACAGATATTAAATGTATATCAAAAATGTATTCGTATTATTCAGTATAGATTAATAATATGTTCCGTGTCAGTATAAATGTATGTTTAATATTCACATTTGCCAAATATATGTTTACTCAACGTAGAAAATAAAAAAAGAATATTTAGCTCTTAAGTAGTAGCTGATATGGTATTTTTTCTAGTTTCAATGTACGATTGGAGTAAAATACAGGTATCAGAATATGTATGTCGTGAGATGACACGAAAAATATAATCAAAATAGTTTCAAAAATTAATTTTTGTTTAGAGATTCATTATGGTATTAAACTTTTGACTGTTCCCAAATTAAAAAAAAAACTACATGTTTTTTTTTTTCATACAAAAAATACATGTTAAAATTACTTATGAGGAAATTACTATTTAGTTCGATGAAATGCAGGTCTTAACGAAAGTGCTCCAATGGTGCTCACTTGACAGTTGAAATTACTTTGCAAGTTAATATTTTTGGATTAAGGATATTAGAAACTAAAATTGTAATATAATGAATGTCGCAGTGGTAACATATTTAATTAGGTAGGCACTAATTTTCAACTGATACGTAAAGTCAATTTGTTTTAGGTAGTTTAGCTTTCATAGATGTTTTTATCTTTTCGGAAACCCCACTCGTACTTTAATAACCCCTATTAACTAATAGTTTAAAATACAACTAGGTATATCAATAAGATAGTAATTTTTCGGAGCTTATTCTACAGGTATTAAATGTATTCAGAAACATAATTGTATTATTTAGTAGAGATTAATAAGATGTTCCGTGTTACTATAAATGTAAGTTTAATATTCACATTTGACAAATATATGTTTATTCAACTTAGGAAATAAAAAGAACATTTAGCTCTTAAGTCGTAGCTATTATAGTAATTTCATTCTAGTTTTAATGTACGATCGGAGTAAAGCGTGAACTACGTTAGACCAACGCACACGGGGCCACGCCTAATTTGTAAGTAGAGTTGCGTCGCGTGGCGTGGATCTAATGACATAGATGTCATATAAAATGTATGGAGACCGACGCGCCCAGATTGGCCTACGTGGCTCACGTGTGCCCAATGTAGTTCTATCTCAAATCTGTCTTCACCACGGAGATTGACTACTTGTACGTATAAGAATTCAGAATAATTATATATGTCGTGAGCTTGTCGTGAGATGATACGAAAAATGTACGAAGATAGGAAGATCAATGTAGTCCCGAAATATCATTTTTGTTTAGGGATTTATTATGTAATAAAAAAATAAATTATTGCATAAATTAATATTTTTGGATTTTATTTACTAATTTAAGTAAATAAAATTTTAAAAAATTAATGTTATTGTGGTTACGTATTTAACTAGGTAGGCACTACTTTTTGAATGTGATCAGTAGAAAAAAAAAAATTAATTACACGTGAGTTTTTTTTGATTGTAGAGAATTTTTTAAACCTGTAATTTTCGTAAATTTTTTTTTTAGTTATTTGTAAGAGCAACAATTTTCAAAAGTTGTAATTTTTTGTTTTTGATAAATCATCGCACTATTTCTCAGAATCTGATGATTAATCTAAAAAAAATTATTTAAGACTTTATATATAAGATCATTTTTACAATGATTATGTTTTCAGGAATTAACTACAAATTCATACCATCAGGACGTGGGAAGCATCTGCTAATGATAGAAAGCCATACATTTAGCCAAGCTAAGAAAGACATTAGATACTGGCATTGCTCTAAAAGAACCACCAAGGGTTGTAAAGCTAAGGTCCACTTTGACAGTTATCACAACATCACTGCTTATGTCAGAGATCATAACCACAGTCCTCCACCATATACAATGGGATTCGATGGGACTATGATAAGGTTGCCTCCTAAACATAATAAAGTTGGCACTTCTTCATCATTAGTCCAAAGGCATAGCTAAACTACATTGATATCTGCTTTCACTGTTACAATTTCTATACCTGCTTAGGTGTATTCGTTTATTATAAATCTTTGTCTGATGTGTTTGTTTTCTGAATGACCGAGTCCTTGACAATATAAAATAAATAAATGCTTTGAATTTGATAAACGTTATGCATGTAGACTTATTGCCAATTTATTTCATCGTAGAGTCTCGAAATTTTCGGCAACATATAAAAAAGTAACACTACGATAATTTTCAAAATAAAGACACATTTAAATATCTTAAACTTCATGGTGATGTTTATTACCTTACAAGAATATTAGTTGCTGTAAATAAATTAGATAGGATTTATACTATTGTAAAAGTAGTAGATGTGCAATTGCAGTCGTACTTGTATATGTTATAAATTATTATTTTGTACTTACGGCTATTTTTTATATAGACTAGATTAGATGGATGCTTTATAATTTTTTAGGCTAACATTCTGTCCTACTCCCGGACAATGGCTTCCCTCCACTCCGTCCATCTTTTACGAGCTCGCGCTTCCTACTTATAGTCCAAGATACTTTAAATCCTTATTATTTTCGATTTTTTTGCCACCTTCTTTTTTATTCAGTTACAGTAGTCACATTGTCTTCGGGCAGAACCTTGCTAATTATAAACGGATATACTTTTAAAGAGGAGTACAGTCCGGAAGAAGTTACAAGATGGCCGCGATGGGTCTGCAATGAGCCTACTAACAGCAAATGCGATGTTTACGTCCATGTCAATGAGAAGTACGAAGTGGTTCTTATGGCGAATGCTCACACACACGATCCCATTTTTTGTCGCGTTTTTCAAGATAGAATTATGTAACCTCCACATTTTTTTTTTTTTTCATTTTATCGTATACCATACGAAGATCTCATTAAAGTGTTGTTTTTTTGCTGCGGTTTTATGATTGGTATAATACATTTTTTTTAATTGTGATATTAATTTGTTGTTTCTTTTAAAATCCTGTCCTATACTGTAAGGTGTTTATAAATAGTTTCAGCGACTTTATCTCTATCTTAAGTTTTATTAAAATTAGATACTACAAAAGATTTGCGGAATACTCTACTCTTATACAGTATGATATAAGCCTTACCCTAATGAAAAAAATATTATAGCTTGTGCCCTACTATTTCAGTAACGAACACGGACACCAATGAGAATCAGGAATTGAAAAAAGAACAACAGTACGAAGAGCAGTTAGAATACGAAGAATTAGAAGAATTATCCGACCAAAGTAATATAGCTCTCTTCGTAGAGTCACGCAGAGGGAAAACAATTCTCCAGTACAACGGCCACAGGTATCGCAAAGCGTACAAATCCAGGAACGGAACTCGTTGGAACTGTTCCCTTAATAAGCACTGTGCCGCGTTCTTGTTCCTAAATGACCAGGATGAGATTTTGATGTCCCACGAACAACATGATCATCCTCAACCATCGAGAGTTGAGAATATAGACACAGATCAAAATGGTAGGTCTTGTTTTAAAGGTTCCGTCACAGTTGCGTCAGAAAATAGTATTTTATCTTCATTATTCTTACAGATACAGCTGTCGTCATCACATCACGAAAAGGCAAGGAGATGTTGCTTTTTCGTAAATTCACTTATCGTAAGCAGTACGACAAAGGGAACAAGTCCCGTTGGATCTGCTCCACTCTAAAGAACTGCCGTGGTTGCGTCTTCACTGACAGTAACAACTACATAATCTCAGCTTTCGAAGAACACTGCCATGACCCCCCGAAATATTACCTCAAACCTGATCATGTGTTGGGCGCCTTGAGGGAACCTCTCATCATTGAAACCGATTGATATTATATTAACTTACCTATAGTTTTAATATGATCTAATGATAATTGTGTATCTTTTTCTGTTTAGCTAATAAAATTGCTTTTAATGGTGGTTTGTGTATTTTAGTGGTTATTTATTTACTTTTTATTTATTTTTAGTTATAAATTTATGTTTTTCTGAAATAATTCAATGTGTATTAACTTTCAGCATACGAAATTAGATCAAAACGAGGCAAGCCCCTGATTCTTTACAATAACTATACTTATTCGAAGTATCCATATCCTCTTAGGAATGGTTGGCGATGGTATTGTTCCAGGGTGAGAAACTGCAGGGCATACATTCTTACTACGCTCGACAATGTCATTGTAACGGCTTTGGGTTACCATAACCATCTGCCGACGCGTTAATTTTGTATCCAATGGGCCGAAACTCCGCAAGTGCTGGGAATTATTTTTTTACTTTTTATTTCAAATATACGCAGCTGACTGTGTGGTCAATGGCCTCTTGTCGTTATTGTAGTAAATGAGTTTCGAAAAAAAAAGGTGTCATCATTAGATATCGGTGTCTTCTGTTGAGCTTCTTTAAACTATTTAATTTGATCCTGGATTTAATACACGCCTTAAAAAAATGGGAATAAAGAAAAACTTTAGTATTTATTCAAAGTTAAAAGCTCATACGTGGTTACTAGGTGTCGAGGTATCGAGAGTAGACGAAAGAGTTGAACCTCTTCTATTATATTTTTTGCTTTCTGTACTAAAGTGTGTGCCTTTCATAAAAGTTACTTGTCTAAAGTATTTTAGTATGGATATTTTAATAAAATATTTATATAATTATGTATTATAAATTGAAATAAATAATTAATTATTAAACTATTGTGTTTAATTTTTATCATCAACTTTGATTCAGGGTGTTTTTCACAAGAGACTGACTAAAAACCCACCCCTGTTCCTTCTTTGCTTTCGTTCCAGGGCCCCGGTGTACACACTAGGCACCTACGTGTTTATTTGGCATCTGCTGCTTGATCGCCGATACGAGGCAAATAACACCCTAGTTTATTATCCAGGGGCTACCTATGTTCCTTTCGCATAATTTTCTACTATCGTGCGGGCGAAACCATAGGTACTTAAATAAAAATCATAATCCCATTCTTAAAAATAAATTTATTTAGATATAAATACATTATACCAAATACATTGAGGTAGTGAGTATTACAATCAGTCTTAATTTACCATTGATCAGTCATAAGTCATATTAGACAAAATTATAATCTAAAAAATAATAAAAACTAAAAATATAATAAGTACCCATTAGCCGTAACTAATTTTATAGGTGGATTAAAACATGATTGTGGTTATTTAGTAAAAAAAAAATCAGTAATATTTATTCAAATGCAGCCAAAAAATAATACTACTGAGAATTTACTTAAACTACTTACAGCTATAAAGATATTCATTTGTTCTGTCATGAATATCTACCATGGTTAACGGTCCATGGTTTATTGATATATAAACTTTTTTTATTAATTTTATTTTTAATAAACATTAAAACTTATAATAATAAATGTATGTATGTGAAAAATTAGTATATTGGAGGAAGTTTGAAAGCGGCGCTAGTTACTGAAAAGTTGAAAGGGAATTGTTCGTCTTGGTATGGCCACCTAAAGAGGGATGAAACATATGTTATTGGGTATACATGTGGATAAATGGAGAAGGAAAAGGGAATAGATGATAGTTTGATGTGTGACAGGACAGAATGGGTTAAAAACTTTGCGCCAACTCCAAATAAAATGGGACAAGGGCACAAAGGTGATGATGATGATGATTAAAACTTAGGTGGTAATTCATTTGAGGTAGAAAATACATTATCAGACTAATATTGTTCAATGCCAACTAGAGAATTAAGTAAATACATGGTTTGCATGCACATATCTAAAATAATAAATTTTAAAAGCAATAAAATAATAGGTTTCAGTCTTAAATATTGGTAAATGATAAATGATTTTATTTGTAAATAGACGGTTGGTATGGTTTCTATTTTATCAGTCAATTCCATATCAGATTCTTATAAACTATGTATCATACAAAACAGTCTTTATAATAAATTCGAGTATGGGATTTTAAACAACTTTAAATGATCCATCATTACGACGGTAAAAACCATGAGGTGGGTGGTTATGATTATTACGCACCCGCTTGATGACTTGCCCGAGTCGATGAACCACTGTTGTTATATCCACGTTGCAGCCAGTCTTAGTGCGTGATGTACAGTACCACTGTTTCTTTCCATAAGCCAGTTTGTTCTTCAGACGGAATGCATAGCCTTTATTAACTAGCAATAAGCTCCCTTTTCGTGTCGGTATAAAATTTGCAACTGGAATATAAAAGTTACATTAGTAAATGGTTGTGAATGTTATTAATATTATCATTAATAAAAAACTAAAACTATAATGGGATTCTAAGAATTTGAAATGAAACACAGCTTTATTTGAAACAGACGTCTATATTTTGTAAATAAATATTCATACATCATATAAACAAACTATGATTTCTTTTAAACACATTTGGATCTCATACAATACTGTTAAAATAGCAGAACCAGTAACTTCTTGAGAGTACCTATGTTTACGTTTACCAAATCTACGTTTGTCGTCTATAAATTGAAGTTTATTTTAGAATTTCGTTTGAATACAAGAAATATACTACGATTAAAACATAATAATGAGCACTCAAGTCAATTAAAACTTTAAGTAACTACAAGCAAGTTATTCGCGCGCATTAAAAGTAAAGTAACCTATGGAAGTTTACTTTACACCACTTATAACACTTTCTTCAGTTTATTTATTGAATGGAATATAAAATAAACTGGGTTTTCATAAAAAATAGGACATTAATATGGATAAAAGTACTAAAAAACACAAAAACAACACGGTATAGGTACGCTACGCTATAAATTATATTAATGACGCTGTCACTAGTGATGAGCCCCTCACTCGTGAGGTACCTCAAATGAGTAACTCGCCTCGACGAATTGAAAGAGTTACTCGATTCTCAAATTTGAACCACCTCATTCAATTCCTCATGAGGTTTACAGAGTACTAGTGCGACGCGCACAGTGAGTATTTTGTCTGAGAACTCGCGAGGCGAGTGACGAGCAACATTGATGAGTGAGTGAGTAAATTCCGTTGAATTTTGGTTGAAATATAGTACTAACATTATTTATAGCGTTTAATGATTATGAACCTTAACTCCGTAAAATAACGTCACTAATAAATATTACCTACGTGGTTGTTTTGTTGCATTTCGCTCTCTTCCTCAACGCGATTCGCGGCGGTTGGCAAGATTTTCTGGCTCTTTCACGCTCGGTGCTTCGTAACTATGACTCGTGAGTACTCGTGGAGTCGTGAGGCGCCATCCAACAGCTAGACCTGTACAAACACCTCGCCTCATATGAGGGGTACCTCGTGAGTACCTCGCGAGGTAAAATGAGGGCCTCCCTCATTCTCACTTTTATTAAGCGAGTTACCCAACACTAGCTGTCACGCTGTCATTTTGTTTTTTTTTTGGTGCTTCTAATAAAAATGTAGCCAGCAGTATTTAATCCGAGCTCGATCGCGTTTGTAACAGGCAACACCTATTGTAACGTTTCGTTTTATGTTAAAGTTTGCGCCCTCAGTAAAATAAGAAGTAATTTCCAGCAATACCTTTTCATGAAGATATAAAAAATGCGTTGCTTTCAGAAGTAATAAATACTTTTAAACTGATAAATAACTAAAAGTTAGTCGTTATTATTGTAAAAGGTCGTTATCGTTATTGTAAAACGAATAAATATTTCATTGCAGCGTATATAGCTATTTTTAGAATCCATATTCCCGTTTTGTTTTAATCTTAGTAAAATGAATTAAAACCCGAATTAACCTAGATCCGCTCTAATATAAAAATATCCGATTCCTGCAAAATGTAAATACGCGCCAGCTAAATAATAATAAACGTCACTGTCAAATAGTGACAATTGACAAACGTGTTTCGTAAATTAATATCCAAGCAAAGAAAACATCGAATTAGCTCGTTATGTTATCTGATTTTGGTTACGAATATCAAATTATGATTAGTTTGCAGAATGTATCTCCCATTACTTGTACAGTGCGTCATCAGCCGACAGTTCTCAGTGCATTCAAAAAGTTATGAAGTTTGTGAACTTAAAAACAAAGTTTTGTGTTCAGTGATCAGTAAAGAATAGTGCCCTTGTGTAGTTATAAACTGTGTGGTGTATAGTATTAAGCTTGTTTTAGATGTCTTGTCACAAGATTTGATCAGAAATATTGAAGTTACCATCAAATTTCAACATAATGGGTTTGATAAATAATTTAACTAGATTTTGCTTTGATTGCTTAAATGTTGTTTATGTTAGTTCAAATTTAGCAACTCTTCATTGCCCAACAATAGCTTAACTAGAACTTAGTGATTGAGTCAAACTTGACAATAACCTAGAAAAAGTTACAAAGTAATATAAATTTCAGTTATGTTACAGTACCTAAGCGTTACATAATATAGTTATTATATACTATGTAAACTATTATGTAGATTTTCATAATTTAATTAGTTTTTATTGAACTGCACAACTAAATAATATTTATTATTAAATAAATACCGTTAACGAACAAGTTGCAAACAATAGTTCTATTTCTGAGGCATTTAACAGTAATAACATATACTACTTAAAAACTATTTATTGCATAAATATTTGTTGAAATATTTCCACAGTATTTTACTTATCATTTAGAAATGTCCTTGGCTTTTAGCCAATAATATTAATGAGTTTATTAATGATTATTGTTTTTAGTAAATATATGCTGTCTATAAAATACATTTTATAGATAGCATATATTTAAAGGACTTTGTTTTATTGCTAGTAATGGCAATAATGTTTTATGCATAGAAAGTGTAACAAAGGAAATAATGATATTTTCCTCAGAACTTTAATTTATTTACAAACTGGGAATTATTTTCCTGAATTTGGTAATATCACTTTTGTGAATCATTGAGGAAAAACATTTCTAGATTATTAAATTACTTATAATTATAAATGCTGGAATTCCTAAACTGAAACTAAGATTAATCCTGGACTAATAACATAACATAATTGAATGTAACAATAATAATGAATTTTTCACAAGCTCGAGTATCAAGTTTGCTCCTGGGAAATCATCTATAAACATAATATCTGTATATTTACATAATTGGTATCAAAAAAACATCATCATTTACCTTTGAGTATAGCCTATTTTATATACATCTTCTTATTATATAAGTAAACATTACTAATATAATTATATATAAAAATGCTTATAAATAAATATAAAACTAAAGTTGTATTTTCCAACAAAAGTTAAAATATAAACAGATGTTTGAATAACATATTCCTGCAATGCTACATCATCAATAGACACTATTGTTAGATTATGAAGGACACTAGTAATCTTTTTAATCAGGTTTAACATGTATGTTTTAACATAAAGCGTTCTATTATTGCGTGCTTAGCTTCTGTCATTTTATGAGTGTCACTGTAAATTATAAATTATTAACCACCTAGAAAGTCCCTGGTGGTCATTCTACCGCAATCTTTACATTTTCAGTGTATGTAGATAGATAAATTAAGCATAATTGTTTAAGCTAGAGGCTACGGCTAGGCGAAACTTTTAGTCCACATCGTAGAGATATCAACAATATAAGAATGGACACTCACCATTTGTTGGGTTGTCTGATGGTAGAAAGGTGATGGCGGAGTCAAGACATATTATTCTCACGCACACTCTCCAAAGTGCATCCGACCGCACATCAATACCAAAAGGCTAGCTACCCTACGACTGCGTTCCAGGCTTAGTAAATTGGTCTTAACCCAAATTTGGATCACTAATTAGCCTCTTCGCTCGCCTTTCCACTGAGTCCAAATCTGCTAGATGGCATTTTGCACCAGCCCATATATAGTATTCCACACACGATCAGGCCTGTATTTTGTGTAACATTAGGAGTTTTCTCGATGTGAAGTATCACTACTTCTAGCAACCTTGACTTTGGCCCCGATGAACCACCCACAGTTTTAGTGTGAGATCATTTTAACTCCCAAGAGCTTCTAAGGAGTTCCTCTGTTCTTGTCAAAGTAACGATGTATTACTGTTTGCTTTAATTTTAAAATGTCTGGAAAATGTTCCCTTCGCATTTTTGAAATACAAGAAGAGCTGCAAAATATTCGGTAGGACCAATCAGGAGTGTTGATGCGACTAAAGAAGAGAGTTAAATTCAGCTTTAGACTCTTCTATTGGAGAAAGAGTGAGTGATTCTAGTGATAATCAGGACAACCATTGGGATTCTGATAGTATGTGTACATTACTTCTGATTTAATCTATAATGAAATGAAAAGAAATAATTATTTTACCATATTCAGAGAAACCGAAAACTTTATTTTATCTTCCAGATTCAGTGGTTCTTTTGGCTTTACGTAGCACCAACAAAAACAGCAGAACAAATATTTTTCTTGATTTGGCACGAGAGTCGATTAACCTAGAGACGCATGATCCACTGGAACTATCTATCTCGCAATCCAGTTATGACATACTCACAGAGGTTGAAGTGGAAGATAGCAAAAAAAGGAGACTATGTTATGTTCAAAAGTGCAGAAACAAAACCAATAAACACTGTAATATGTGTAAAAAACCTTTGTGCGGTTCTTGTAACACCAACAAAGTATTTAAATGTCAACAATGTGCTACTGAATAATAAATCATTACTTTCGTAGTTAAATTCAAATTCACCAAATCACCAATATAAAAATAACACATACGGGATCCAAAGGTTTGAATTTAGCACATTAAATTAACGTTTAAAGGAAATCGACGCTTAACCGGACTACGAATAACCGCATTTTTTAATGATATGCAAGCGGCACTCATTGCAATAACAACAGTTAAAAGACGTTTACTGTCTACGGAACTATGTGTTGCTGCCAATAAAACCAAAGTTAACAATTCAGCATAAGAAAGAAGACCAGACTTAAATATGCAAAGGTCCATGAAACGCAAAATACCGACTAATGTCTGAGTGACTAATCAAAGTTTCAGATAGACGTGCGTTTTGTGCGGCAGTCAAAAAAGGACTTCGCAACATATCGTAACGTACCTACTTCAAACACGGTGGTGGTAATGATATGGTTTAGATGTATTTTGGCAACAGTCAACCCTGAAATCTTGTGAAAATACTGGGGAGAACTCGACTCGATTATATTATTCCCAGTGGACTGAGTCTCATTGATCTAAGATTTACTTTTCAACTGGACAAAGTTCCTAAGCAGTCGTCGAAATAGAATCATGCAATGGACGTCTTAATCACTTGACTTTTCTACCATTGAACTAACCCTTCGATCGAAACGGATGAATTCTGTAGAAGGGTGAAGAATCGATTTCCAACGAGCTCCAGAATATTTGTGACAACTGTTGGAGCGAATGGAACAACTTAAATGAAGTTTATTTAAAAAATATATCTAATAGCCTGTCCTAAATTATTATCCTGCTGCCCGGAATTATTATACCAAAAGATGATAAAAGAATATATTTATATAGGTGGATAGATTCATAAGGCTAAAATTTAATTTTCATATACTATGTTAAATTTTTACTTCGTTTAAATTAGCTTCAAATAAAATATACATTAAAAATACTTCATTTTCTTATATGGATAATGTGTCATCATTAACATTTTGTAAAATGTCATTTGACCGCTCTTGCGCGGTTGTTCTAGGTAATTTAAAATTTCGGGTCTTGTAGTGTTAGCGGCGCGGGTAGAAGCTTAATCGGACGTCATAAATATTAAACTTCCTGATCTAATTTAGGATACTATCAAACTCTGCCAGGTAGATTTCGGAAATCCACGAATACAACAAAATGTCAGGCCATTGCAATTTGCAATGAATACTCGTGCATATAGGGTAGAGTGGTGGATAAACCTAACCACCACTCTTCCTTTCTTCCTTCCGACCTTCGATTAGTTTCGATTAGTTTCAACCGTCAATCTCACCAGCCCTAGTGTAAGAGGAAAAGGAAGGTATAGGCAAGTTTGCAGATGCAACCTAAGACCATGGCCTGTTTGTTTACACTTGGCTGGAAAAAGTGACATGATGTGTGCTACTTTGACATGAACGCGATCTTGCTGGATAAGCTAGTCTTTAATAACTGTAATCGGTTCATATTTAACCTTGAATGTGACCAAATATTTGCCTATTTGCCAAAGTAAAGTAAGAAGTTGAAGTTGGGAAGTTGAGTAGGGGGAAAAGCGAGGTTGTTGTGCGCACAACCTCGCTTTTCCCCCTACTCAACTTCCCTAGTAAGAAAAAACTTTTAATAGTAGATAATATCTACCTATAATCTTCTTATGTTAGGAATTTGCGTTCCACCAATAATCTCTTCTTGCTATGTCCTTCAATTTTTTCTGATTTCTCCTGTTGAAACCAGATCAGGATGGCCACCAGTCAGTACGTGTTTAAGCGGAAATAACAGATTTATTTTCAAAATCTATTCTGCTACTTTACGTTTTTTATAATTTTAATAATAATTATATTGCCTGGACACGGCGCGTATTGTCCGGAGGTTCCTTTCTCAGGAGCCCTGACCACCGGCAGCTTGGACCCTGTTCCCGATGCCGGTGGGCTACTATTTTTTATATTTTTAAATGTTTTTTTTATATGTGTGTTAAAAATATTTAAAAATGTTATAAATATGTAATTTAAGCGAATAAAGGAACTATAATATATATTATTGTAAAAATGATATATCAAAAACGAGCTTCTACAAGCGGCTTCGTCCGCGTGAATGTTAGTTATTGAGGGGCACATTCGAAGTCAGATAAAAAGTAGCCTATATCCTTAGGGTCCAAGCTTATTCTGTGCCCAATTTCATTAAAATCGTTTTAGTAATTCTCATGAAAGAGTAACAGAACGAGCTACTTTCATATCAATACCTAATAAATATTATAAGTATGGTTAAATGTAATTCTATTTTGTAACTTGGTAACTACCTAGTTTGTAAACATGATATGTGTATGAAATATTGTTTACTTCTTGATTTAACGACGCCATGTAATCTCTACTATCCCGGGTGGATAGATAGAGAATGCTTATGAGCCTGGCCACATGCCCACGGTTCGGCGTCTTGCCGGAGCACGTTGCACGTTTGAAAATATACGGTATGGTGCGGCGTCATACCACGGCACTGTGTTGTTCTAGCGCTGAGTCATTTCGCGATTAGTTTAGGGTTTTACGAAGATACCGTGTCGTGTATTTACACCACGCGGCACCGTACCGTATAGCCGCTTGACACTGCACGGTACCGTAAACTGTGACGCGTTAACGTGTTGCAGTCAGGCGTTGCGCCGTTTCATATTAACGACGCCGTACCGTGAACATTTGGCAAGGTTCTAAATATAAAATTTCCCTGTGTTACTTTGTATGTGAAAATCAAAATATATTTAATCAAGGGCCAATAGGACCATACATGACTGAATAATTATATAATTGTGTTAAGAAAGCAAATGTTACACCGGCGTCATCTAGTTTAAACTGACGAAAATCGAAAAAAAAAAAAATTGACGTTTAAACTGTTTTTGAAAACCTATTTGCAAAATAAATATCATTTATCATGTACACAATATTTTTGTTACTAAATACGTATTGTAAAAATATTTGACGTAAATAAAATTGAAACGTTATGTAATCGTCTCATTTTATTAAAATAACAATACTTTTCTTCAGTCCCATAACATACTGTCAGTTCTTAAGGCCCTATTCGACGGGCGAGTAAAACCGCGGTCTTATGGCTCGTTGGTAAAGCTCACCGGTGTATCATCGCAATACGAACGACGAGCCTGGCTCGCGGCTCGTCGTGTTTGCTTCATTTTCTACTCGGCTCGTCGTTCAAAACTGTCTTACTCGCAAATCGATCAGCACCAATGAGCCGCGAGTAAAACCGACGTTTTTTAAAACCGCGGTATTGGCTCGTACGTCGATCACCCACTTTAGAAGCACTTTTGAGTAGGACATGACGAATTAATTGTCATAAAATATAAACAATAATAAGGACATTATTTCCTTAAGTTAATCTAATTTCATGGGATCACCCATACAAAATCAAATAAACGAATGCGAACGTTGTCCTGTATAGGATATATGATTGATATATACTCGTATGTTGCATCATTTCATTATTATGGTATCCTTAAATTAATTTGTTAAAATTTTGGATCGACATGGAGCACCTAATTATAACAGAATAACATTGCGAAAACACAATTTTCTTAAACATTTCCAACTACTTATATATAGCCGCATGGTGTACCTCAAGGTATTAAGCTAGGTCCTAGCATTGCTGTGGATATGATGGATCACAATTGCAATTTACAATAGTTGGGCACACAAATCCTAATATTATAAAAGCTAGTTATTATTTAAAATTCATAAATGGCTGGAATAACTGTAAGAAGTGATTTTACGAAGGGTTTAATTGATTTACAAAAAAAAAAAAATGGATGACACGAAAAATTATTCTTAACGTGATAAAAGTTCAGAACAATTTTTAATAGACAGATGCAATAGTCTTATAATTTGACATAATCATAGGTATCATATCAATTAGTATACTATACCATATTAGTAAGACATTGAGGTTTTTTTTTTGGTAGATAAAATCATCCAATGACAAATCCCGCCCTTAGGCGTAGTGGGAAATAGTCTCAGACTCTTACTGACTAAAAACCTACCCCGTTCCTTATTTGCCTATCATACCAGGGCCGAGCCTTCATTTCAGAAGCCGACCCTTGACCCCAGTAAGCTTCGACGCTGCCTGCAGCTAGGCCCTTCTCATTTTACTTCTCGGAAAATTTCCAAAGATTTATTTAATGTAATTATAGTAATTAACAATATTGTGAGTTTCATTTACCTTCCTGTTAACTTAAGTGACGGATCCTTTATTTGTGTTACAATTCCATTTTCGTTTTCAGGTATATTCATAAACACGAGAGGAAACTCCAAACTGTTCATATATCAGAATCACACGTTCCGGTTCATGTATAAGAAGGCATATGGCAGTCAGCTGTGGTACTGTTGGTACTTCTTCAGTAGGTGCTGTCCTGCTAAGTTACGGATCAATAACGCTGGGAAGGTGACGGAAAGCATCGGCAGACACAACCACGATCCGCCGACCTGTTGGATGACTCCTGACGGAAAATCCTATAGCTTGCCTCCTTTACCTGATAAGACACCTCCAAACACCCCAAACAATGTATGATTACAATAAAAGTATTTGGAAACAATTTGTTTTACTGCCTATATTTTGTTGTGAAATGAACAAACTGCCTCTATTTCAAACAAGATGAGATTTTAATTTGTATTCTATGGAATGTTAAGTTTACGTCGAAAGTTTAGTGTGTATAGTTGTTCTATCTCACGAATGCGAGTTGGTCTAGCATGCGTGTGTAGATTTACGAATACTTTATGTACGTGTAACCTCGAAGCTTTCAGTTTAATTGAAAATGGACACACAGAAACAATGTGCACTTGAATCTGCACTACCAATACCAAACCGCCTTCGTGAAATAGAATATCTATAGTTTAGTTTAAGTATTGAATGTGTATACTTATATTTTAGACTATGTACAAACGTTGGAGAGTTATTGCAATGCAAAAATTTTCTTTTCTAGAGTGTAATATATTTAATAAATACGATTTGTTTTCGTAATATTTTTTCATTTGTTAAGAAGGCGTCCAGTTCTTTTTTATGTTTTGATCAGCGTCATTTTGATAACGCTATTTTTGCCTAACAGCCTTGAATTTTCGCCACTGAATATCCGGTATCGATATCCAACGCTGTTGACTTAAATTTTGAAGATATAGTAATAAATAATAAGCTATTCGATCACTTTGAATAGACTATGTGGTAAGTGTTACTGTATGACGCTAATCGAAATGTAAGTATGTCATACGCCAAAGCAATATGAATGCTTAATACCTAATACTAGGTACATTCTCTATCGTGATGCATTTTCAAAAGTGATGTTTTAATTGTAAAGTTATGAATAAAATACAATGTAATATTGACACGTTTTTAGTGTCTTGTCTGTCTGTCCTTCATGACCTACATAGTTCCGGCCATAAACCTATTGTTGCGCTTACGTTGACTTAGTTTATGTAGTTAAGTCAAGGTGATGCGGTGATTTTGCTTGACGCTGTATTTGATTGTTCCTTTTTGTGGCAAATGTAGATATTTGATGAGGGATACCTTATCTTTTAAGTGTGATTGTTTCGACTTCATAGTCAACGATAGTACCAATCGCCTCTACGAGAGGCTCTGGTTCTGAGCTAGGGGAAATGGCAGACGGCGTCTTCTGCAAAGCGCTAGCGAAGGAGACGTCACGTGTGACGTACGAAGGCACGTGTGAGGGAACGAACATCCTCACGTCCCAGCCGCCGCGACTCGGACCCCAACTACCAGCCACGGTAGACGCGGGCTTGCGAACGACGCGCATTGGGTAGCTTACCGCCTGGCCGTCCGGTAATCATCAAGACGGAGCCCAATTCGTCGTCAGTGCGTAGGGAGTTCCACGCGCCCCTTAACCTTAGCTCCAGCAGGGCCGATGTCCGCCAGGGCCGCGGGGATATTCTAAAAAAATTAAACATAATCGGACATTACTTATCAAAAAGCAGTCAAAGACGTCTCGATATCAGTTTAACGAAATTATTGAACTGTGGGAAATACCATTTTCGTTAATCGCAATTAACGAATTCACGCGATGATTATATTATCTTAACACCTGCGATTAAATATTTGTGTGATAAAGCTTATTATGACCGATTTCTGAAATGAAAATTCGAATCGGCCAATTCTGTGATCAGCAGGCTTAGACAAATTACTTTTTTTAGCGTTCCCGCCAAACGCTAACTACAAAATGTATGGCATTATTAGTTTTCTAGGTTTTGCTCGCGACTTCGTCCGCGTCGTAAGTCGAAAATGCTTGTAATAGGATTTTTAGTTGTTTTTTTTTTTACGATATTATTTTTTAATCTTCAATGTTCTTATTATTCTTCTTTCTTCTATACGTTGTCAAAACTTTCTACCCTTTTTTAATAACCTTAGAGAATGAATTTCAATAAAACACGTAACTCGTCTTTCATTAATTCTATTATAGAATGTATGCATTTGAAGTAGATTGGACCAAGGAATCACGTTGTTCCAAAATTTGTCTCCCTTTTTCACTCCTTTAGGGGCAAAATTTCTAAAAATTCTTTCTTATCGGATGCCAGAATGTGATTTTAAACTGAAGGTCAATGTGAGGAAACGTCAGATACTTTTTTCAGAAGATTTTTTTTTCCCCAGTGCCTCGTTACGTATAGTCCAACCGAGAAAAGATCTACAACAAAAATGTAAGCGTTAGGCTAGATGAGATAACAAAACTTAGGTTAAAAAACAAGTTCGGTGTATTGACTGCTCAACGCTGTTTTATTTTTTGACTGAAAGACCACACTCATCAAATATCTATGTGCAGTGTTTTATTTTAACTTGGTCTGTCAAGGTCAGGACAAATCGGTATTAAACTAATTTTTGGGCAATTTTATAGGAACTAGAAGTAAAGTTATGATAAGTACCCACATAACCCAAACTGTTATCCATAGATAACAGTTTGGGTTATATGGGTACTTTGGGTTTATTGTCAAAGAGATGTCAGGAATTGCTGATGGAGCGATTTAGGGCCGATATCTGCCAGAATTGAAGATTGTTAGAAGGAGTTGCTGAAGGTTTAGTGGGTTTTAGTCAGTAGAAGGGACATTCCTTCTTGCTCCACCCAAAGCAGGAGAAGTGGTCTGACCATTTCTTACGTAAAAACGAAATAGTGTGCATTACCTAAAATGTCTACCGTGAATCGGTCATCTGGTTGAACGAAAAAAGAAAACAAAAGTTTATTGATTGATAATACCGACCCAGTAAAGTAAAACACTGCGTAAAACAATGTGCCACTCAACGATAAACATCCTTGTAATTTAATAAATTAGTTAATAAATATCAAAGTTCCATTTTGTATTATAATAATAATTAATATTGTGCCTTTCAGGAGTTTTATGTAAACCAAAAATAAAATAATATTATATTGAATGATCGTGTCTTGTTTTCATTGTTATCACACACCTCGGAGTCTTGACTTAAAGGCCGTGTCTCACTGGGATGCCATGTGGTGGAACTGTCAGTTTGCGTAACCAATAAAATGCATGCAGCTCTATGGTGGTTACGGTCACGTTATCGACCATAGGTATATTTTTTTACGTTACCTGGCTACACAACTATGGCGTCCCAGTGAGCCACGGCCCAAAAGACCTTATAATGAGCCTTCCCACTACGAGTACTCAGGCCTCCTCTCCCTACGGTATAAGAACACTGCTAACGCTGCATCGGTTAGACGTTAGGTGTATTAAATTGGGGCTTCTGCATCGCTAGCATTTTTACGGTATAAGAGCACATAGACCTCCATTGATGTACATCAGTGCTGATAATAGAGACGTTACGTGTATAATATTATTGAGGCGAGTGATGCAGAAGTCCCAATTTTACCTTACTTAAAGCCTATCTAGGAGGGGGAATGGGCCATAATCCACTACGTGGGCCCAGTGCGGATTGATGGATTCCACATGTCTTCGAACTTTTGGTTCTAGTACATGCCGGTTTCCTCATGATTATACTACTACATATTTATATGTTTTAACCTATGTTATTCAAATTCAAGGCCAAGACTTCTCTAACCTTTTTCCATCCCTTCTTCATGCGTGGACCGTCCAGTCTCCAGGAGTCGAGATCTCACTATCGTCGCCTGGATAAATACGAATTGGAAGTATCAACACGTACTCGTATTCCAGTTATAGGAGACATTTTAAAAATTACATAAAAAGATAATTCACCAGTCCAAGAGCCTAACCATGACGTGTTGAAACAGATGGAGCTATACACCCAAGATAGCTCAATCGAAATCTTTAACAGTTCTGTTTAGGTCGTAAAATGGATGGCGTTAAGAACTCATAGTAGAACCTCGTAGGTAGTCAACTGACTTTTGCTCAACGATGAAGGATATTTTTATTTATACCTATTAATTGACTTGTATGACTTAATTTTATTGTAGGTCTGTCTAATCACAGGTATAGATTCCCAATTGAAATTGTTAAGGTTTGGTTATGGTAACTTTATATTGGATTGACTTATAAGCACGAAAATATGCCTGTCTACTGATCGGAATCTCATAAAGATTTAAAATATCTTTCAATAAAGCCAGACGGGACGAACGGTTGATTAATAAAAAGAGATCAATAGCAATTGATACCATATCGTCACACTGCCGCAAATATAGGAACAATTAGGATGTTGAATATATAAAGAGTCGAATTTAAACCTTAACTCTTAGGAATAAAGTTCAATATTTAATGAAGAGGTGTCCGAAACTGATGACCACGTTTCGGACAATATCAATGAGAACACTGTTGTAGTTGTGATTCATGCAGATTTTTAATGCGGTAATGAATGTCTGTTCGATTTTTTTTTCGTAATGATCTGAGTAACTCGACTACGTGTGTACTATCGAGTTTCTGGTACCCAATGGCGTCGTCAGCCGTTGATCAAGGGTAATATCCTATTGGTAGTATATAGGATGTCAAAAGTATGAATTGTAGTTACAGTCGAGAGCTTTTGAAGCTGTAAAGCAAGTGAAAACTTCAACGTTTTAGTGTTAAAGTAGGTGGAATATTCAACCAACTTTAGCATTAAAATGTTGAAGTTTTCTCTGCCTTTAGCTTCAAAAGCTCTCGCTTACAGTCGAGATACTACTACTACAATTGATACTTTTGCCATGGTAACTTTTTTTGTGGTGGGTAAAATCATCCAATGACACCCGCCCTTTGCTGGAGCGGGAGATAGTGTCAGGATTGTTGGAATTTGGGCATACGTTTATGGTCGATGCATTTCATTGAACAGATTAGTGCTTTTATACGGGGAGATTCCATACAGTCAAACAGTCAATGTAATCTAGACAACTAGGAAATTTAGGGATTTTGATTCTTTTTTATCAGGTTACGGGTTCTTCACTTAATTGTGGCTATTAACTGAAAAGTCCCAAGTATTTATTAGTAGGGGTTAACAGAAAAAGTCAGAAAAAAATATAAGAAATATAATTTATTCGGTACGCAATGATGATGATGATGTCGGTACGCAATACAATAACTAGGTAACACGGAAAAAAGTAAAAACAAAAAAAACAGTTGTGTGCCTCACGGCTGCACCAAAATAGGTTCAGTTCAGCATGAATGCCTGAAAACTAGCGCCTGACGCTGGTTTTCAACTGACCTGTGTGTGGTTGTGATGCAACGGACGTAAAACCGTTTTGGAGTGTAGGTATGTATGTAGCGGTTATGCATACTAAAATAATATAAACCTACAAAAAACAGTTTAATTTGCGAAATATGTTAACAGTATAAAATAGGTGTAAGATAGTGTGTTTATTTAATGTGTGAAAATAAATCAAAGACGAATAAAACAAGAGAGAAAAACATAAAGATCCGTTATAACGGATCTCGAACGAGTTAGATATAATGTCTCACCCTATCCGTCCGGACCGAGCCCAAGTGGTCATCGGCGGCGCGGAGTGTTGCACGCTCACCTCAATGAGATGTCATGTCAGTAAAGACCACGTAGGGTCCCAGCAGGGCCGAAGCCTACTGGGGCTTTAGGTTGACTCCGAATCGAAATCCTAGATATATAAATGGTAGATAAAAAAGCTGCGGTACAGTCAATCAAACGGATTAGCTTTAGGAAAAAAAGTCTAAATCGTCGAATTTAAGTGGCAGTGGGCAGGGCTCATTGCTTGCAGAACAAATGGTTGAAAGTGACGAAAAGTTCTGGAGTGCCGATCGCGTACCAGAAGGCGCAACGTAGATAGGCCTCCCGTCCGATGAGGCTTTCAGGAATCCAATGGGTGCGAGGCGCATATTCTTGTGGCGACACTTGGGGAAGTTTATGTCCAACAGTGGACGTCTTTTGGCTGAAATGATTATTCAAGGGATTTAATTTTCATGGTAATAAATTTACTTTTTTTTAATTGCATGTCAGTGGGAGAAATACGCCTCTGTCACATTGTTTTATGCTATTCGATGAGCATGACCTACAGAGTCACCTACGGCACATGATCACAACCCATTGTCACACAGAAATCTAACCGTATCAGAAATCAGCAAGAGAATATACACCGTTAAATTTTGGTCGTTTTAATCCCGCGGAGGGTCGATTGAGAAACTGCGGGTTCGATTCCTGTTTCGAAGGTTTTATAAGCTTACAAAAACGGCGGCGGCACCGAGCCGCAGCACGGCGGGCCGCGCCGCGCAGTTAAGCAGTCGTTGAAAGTAAGGCGCACTAGTTTATTAAGAGCATAATAACTCTAGCCATGAAGACACCTAAATTATAATCGGACGAGAAGACCGCAGCAGGCAACTGTTCCAGTCCTTCAATGTACGTGGTATAAACGACGAGGCAAAACGCTTAGTCCGGACCGTAGAAGTCTCAACAAAGTAAGGGTGTTCATTCAGAAACTATTTTACCCAGTTAATCAGACCGGGAACACATTATGTAAGTATTGTTATTTTAAATAAATCTTTGTTGGTAAAATCGCTCATATGTCACGTCTGTTTAAACTATGAAACTCAAAGTCAATAATTTACAATGTCGTTTAGGTTAGGATGGAACTTAAACGCCTGAAAGATTATCTTTTTAATAAAATTCTGACATTTACCAACACACGTTGCTGTGTGATTTTCAAGCAAAATCTAAAATACATAATATACCAATAACGGGCTTTTACAGTAGTACATTAATCTGTAAAACTGTAATCGATCAGAAAATACAAAGAAATGAAATTTTTATATCTTACGAATTGGAAATTATAGTAATCGATTTCTTTGACCCTTTTTTTCAGTCTGTCTGAACTGTCAAACGGTATTTCTCTTAGATTTGCTGGCCTGGTTTTGTTGTTGTTTAGTTCGCACGTATTAATTAATGCATAGAAATTACTGAAAATTTAGATGTCGACTTTTTAATTTTATTAGTGGAAGCACGTCTCGTTCTCTGGGACAAGACAAAGAAGAATTATAAGTATAAAAATTTGAAAACAAAGGGATGGAAAGATGTCTGCCGAAATATTCCTATCTTTATTTCTTATCGTTATTTTTCCATCTTTCGACGATAAGGGCAAAAAAGAAAAAACATTTGCCTTTTTGATATAATAATAAAGGTGAATACAATAGTTTTTTTTAAGTAAAACTCAGTTGCAGAAGCAAATTAAAGCGAATTTCGTATAATGCTAGTCATTGCATCTCTGTCTGGCTTGCTCAGAGTCATGTGTTGTCGTCTTTTACACACCTTCAATATTTGGCTTTGTTCCAATGCACCCTCTCCGAAATGTAAGCGATAAAAAACTCGGCATCGACGCTCAAAACTTTGGAGTTTTGATTGGACAAGTACATCATTGGCCATGATCTTCTTGACTCGCTTCTCAATCGACTGTAGTGCATTAAGCTGGTAATTACAACCCGTCCCAAAGACACATGTATTTCATGAAGGGTTAGGCGGATAAGGTTGAATAGCACATAAAGAACACCCTCAACACGAGTTTTTATTTAATACACCGTTAAATTTTAGTCGTTTTAATCCCGCGGAGGGTCGATTCCGTACATGAAATATTTAAAAAAAATAAGGTTTATAAAGAAAAAATTTATAAAATAAAGTATTAAATAAAGTATTTTTTTTTTCAAAAACTCAAATTAATATACGCATTTACGAAATTAATTTCTTTAAGTAATCGAGTCAATGACCTTGTAGGTAGTTGTCGGTCGTTGCTTACAAACTACCTACAGTTCATTGGCCTCGCTCAGCTGACGTCTACTTAAAGAAATTAATTTCGTACATGTGTAAATTAATTCAAGTGTAAACAAAAAGTACGTAATTTTTTTATTTTCTATTTACAAATCAATAGTGTTTCATGTACAGATAAACAGATAAACATATTTATTGTTAAAATTTATATTTACCAGTCACAATTGTTTTATAATTAAATGAAGTCTGAGTTGCACCGTATACTATTTCCGCGTGTACCGGATCGACCCTCCACGGGATTAAAACGACCAAAATTTAACGGTGTATAGTTTGTGTTTAGAAATATCTAAGTATGTTTATCAGTCGTCTAGTACTCTTAGTACAAGTTCTGCTTAGTATAGGACTAGATGCCGTTGTACGAAAGCTATGGAATATTATCTTATTATTATGCAGTGTAAGCTCCTTATAACGTCTTTCAATTTAACGACAGCAATACGGCATTATAAATAATTAAGTAGTATTTTTTAAGATTCCGAAATTGATAAGAAATAAAAACTGCAGCTACGTTTGTTTGTTTGCTCTTTTGCTTGCATAACTTGCATGCAAATTGTTTGCAGGTTTAAAAGCGACCTAATTTGATGAACTTGCACATGTTTACTTCAGTCAAAACACTTTTGTCACTTTGTTACTAAACACGTTATCATAATCGCAGTTGCTTAGTTACAGGCTCTCAAACTGTAAACATAACCAGTAAACGAAAATCTTTGGGTATTAAAGAAAAAGTTTTGTTGATACGCTCAATAGAGGCGGGAAAAAAGATAAGGGATGTTGGAAGAAGTTTTGGATTTAGCCCCTCTACGGTGTCTACAATATGGAAAAACAAAGAAAAAATTCTGCAGGCAGAGGAGGATGGAAAATCTGCGAAGAAATTAAAGAAACCTCTATACGAAGATCTGGATCAAGCGATGCTATCATGGTTTCGTAGACAACGTCAGAATAATTTGCCTGTCTCTGGGCCGATCATGAAAGCCAAGGCGAAAAAAATTGCTGAAGAACTGGGATTAATTGCTTTCAAAGCATCAGAAGGATGGCTCGAGAAATTTAAACAACGGCACCATATCAAATGGAAAAGAACAAAGTTTTGATACGAATGTGCCTCACAACTGGATTTATAGGCCGTAATTGAAAGAAAAGTATGCTTCGAGTGACACTTTTGACGCTAATGAAACCTGAATTTTCTACAAGTTGATCCCCGAAAAAGCACTGTTTAAAGCAGAAAAGTGTGTGCAAGGAAAGCCCTTCAAAGAGCATATGACAGTGCTTGTAACTGCTAATATGAGCGGCATAGAGAAAAAGAAGTTAATCCAAAAATTCTTCTTCCATTTTCTGATTGGGTTAAGCAGTTCAACATGCTAAACAACTTGACTGAAAATCTACAAACCTACATAGAAGTTGACAATCATCTGTCTACAACAGCTTCACTGACAGATGAAAGAAATTCTAGATTCGATGAAATACACTGAAGAATAACAAGTCGATGAAGAAGCTGAAACAGACGACCCTGACCCTCCACCAATCATCAAACAAGCACTTGATACAGCGTAACTAATAGAAAAATATTTTTTATATAATCATGTTGATCCAGCAATACTGCCGTCGTAATTAAAAAGGGTACAACTGACATTTCTTTTCGATTTTTTTTTAAATACATATTCGGAATCAGTGTTTTTTTCTGATCTCAAATATGTATGTAACTTAGTGTCTTTAAAAAATGTTAGTTGTGCCCTTTTTAATTACGACGGCAGAATATCTCAATATAATAACTCATATCCTGATATGAGTAAAATACATAAAAACATCGAATTAAAATATTGGAACAGCAAAAAACATTAGACAGGGATAACGGACTATACGCAATAAGTGTTGTTACATATTTTTAGGATTAATATATATTTTTTTAATTTTGTTCGTGTGTAAAATGTGTACTATAATAGTGAAATACATATCATTATAGTATTTTAAAATAATATCTTTCACTTCCACCCTTCGACCATTCTTTATAACGTCAAAAAGTCCTTTAATTGTCGTTATATAGTTTTATTTATTTATTTATTTAAAACTTTTTTTTCATGCTTCATGCATTCAAGGCGAACTTAATGCCTTAGGCATTTTCTACCAGTTGACCTTAGTGTGGTGCAGAGACATAACATGGCAGGTGCAAATTAAAAGAAGACAGTCAGAAAGGGGAAAAAAACAATAATAATATATACTTAGATACACATACAAATAAATAATGATATTGTGAAAAAACGAATACAACACATCAAGAGTGTGATTATATTCTACCAATTTCTTACGAAAATGATCACGTGCTTTTATTTTAGTTAGTTTAGTTTCGTACTTTTAGTTTTTACTGTAATATTATTAATAAGGAGACCTTTACAAGTTCTTTTTAAGTAAATGACTTTTAAAATTGATTGCTTCCAGGATCAAACGCAGATAAAGAAGCTTCTCATTGGTCTTGTCAAAACGCACCACAATTAACGTTTATCAAAAGAGGTGGTGGCACAGTCCTCTTGTATACTAACCACCAATTCGTATTAAAAAAGAGAAATAAAAGTGGATCAGAGTGCTGGGAATGCGTTAACAGAAGAAAAAAGAAATGTGCCGGTAAACTTACTCTGCATGTGAGTATGTTGATAAAAATTGTGTAAAAAAGATTGTGTCGCTACTTTCCGAGCAACAGATAATTTTTAATTATGAAAAATAATATGTTTTAGGGTAGTGACATAATTCAAGAAAAGAAACACACATGCCTAGATGATACACCTCTACACCTGGCTAATATGATGAAATATTACTTGTAGCAAATTAGTAAAAATTACTTTATTTTAAAAAGCAGAACATATGAAAAAATAGTTCGAATCTATTTCTTTTTAAGAATCAATATGGTTCACTACTGGAGAAGATTGGCAAGAAGTGCACTATATAAATTAAGGTGACTGAATATGTCTTGTATAAATAACAGATTGTCAAGAATTCGTTTGATTGTGTGTAAATGCTTAAGTAAATCTGTAGAAGAATTCTTACTAGAAATCAATAAATAATGAGGAAAGTGAAAGTGATAATTGCAATAAAAAAATTGGTATGACAACTGTTGGTTCTTTAAATGTTTGGTTAAACAAAACCTTAGCAATTATTGCACTACAAACAGCCTAGAACTATTTAAAAAATTAGTTTTGCCTTTGAATTTTTAGATCTTAAATACATATTTCATAAGACAAGAGAAAGCAAAAGACTGACTGTGCCAAAACCGAAACAAAATGAAGATTATCTGGCTAAAAGAAGATTGGATAATAGGATGTGCAAAAGGAGGCAGTATGCTGAATATTAGGGCAGTTTCAATTATCCCTTTTTTTGATGGTCTACTGCGGTGCCGATGCGGTGAGTTAGTCGGGCGATCGTATTTTTCATACAAAGCGTGTGGTGCGGTAACGGTCGACCACAGGACGGCAAGTTTGCACTGGCGTACAAACGCATGGTAGCCAGATACTTTTTAGGGTCACATACAACATGAAAAATGATGAAAAGGATTAAAAAAAAAAGAATTTACGGAGGACTAAGGCCTCTGTAATATCTTGACCATTTAATTTGTTTGCCAATGCAAATTTTAGGTTGATCGTTTAGATTATTACAATTTAAAGAGCTATTAGAAATACGCATTTTTCTATACAATTTTGTTTTGTTTGCTTTGTAATATGATGTAAAATATAATTGGCAATGTATTACGAGTTGGTATAATGGTCACTTAAATTAACACATCGTTTGATTTATTAACTCGCACAGTTTAAATACACTTATTTTTCTCCGGTTCTTATAATATAAATGTTATCTTCTTTTTCTCGAATCGATGGTTTCCATTTCCCTCGGAGAGTTTTTGGGCCCAGTAGGTTGCCACGTTTACAGGAGAAAACAAAAAAGAAATGAAATTATTTAAGTAACAATAGTTAGCTCATTTAGTGGTAACAATAAGAGTACAATTTTCACAAACCCCTAGTTTGCCTAATAAGTAGGCTACGATGGAACGGGGTAGGTTTTTAGTCAGTAAGAGTCTGACACTACTTCCCGCTCCGCCCAAGGGTGGGATTTGTCATTGGATGATTTTACCTACCACAAAAAAAAAAAAACAAAAGTGTCTACGTAAAATTTATTCCAATTTTACTTGGAGTTTCTGGGGAGATGCTCTACAGCAACCCATAATTCAGTTACTTGGACGTTACCCTGTTAAGGTACTTATTTTTTAAAGCATGTACTCATTTGGTACACATTGTGTACCATTCAGACATGAATTTAGAAACAGCAACATAGATGATTTGGTTTCTGGAGAGCATGATGTTAATAAATCATAAGGAATTTAAAAAAAAAACCTATTTCAGAAAATCAAGTAAAACCTCAGGACAATGATCAAGTTAATGTTTATTTACCCTAGTGCTGGTGGGTTGAAAAAGACCTGCCACGCACTGGCGGAAATGTCTTTGGGGGCGCATTTCGACCCACCGCCGCACCAGGTGAAGGTTTATGCTTTACTTGCCGCAGCCATGGTGGTAATTAAAATCCAATTGGATTTTAAACATCTGGACCCAGCATATGTATTCTATTTCTTATATATTTTTTAAATATACTTTTCTAATTTTGTCAGCTAGTACTGGCCAATATGTCGTGACCGCTCCGAACTACGAACAATTGTCTGCGCAGTAATTCTTTTTAAGAATCATATAGCGAATGCGGATAGAATTTTTTTTCGAATGTGCTCGACAACTTCAGAGTGGCCATACTGTACGAATAAGTATTACATGAATCATCGCTTCCCAGAATCCGCGTGCCGAAAGAAACGACGTTGCATTATGAAATCCAAATCTACTCGAAATGCTTCAGGATCTGCTGCCTGGAAAAATGTCGATAGAAAACGCAGGTACTGTGCTTTCTGCCCCTCATCAATACGTAGGATGAGTAAGACATTTTGTTATAAATGTTCTAAAACTGTTTGCGGGGAACATAAAGTAAACATGTGCTTTCTATGTAACAATAAATTTGTTGATCCATTATATTGTTTAATTTCAAAAGTTACTACGGTTAAGGGTTTTTGTTTCTGGTAGGTAAAATCATCCAATGACAGATACCGCCCTTGGGCGGACCGGTAAATAGTGTCAGATTCTTACTGACTAAAAAACTAACCCGTTCCTTCGTTGCCTATCGTGCCGGGGCCGAGCCTTCCTTTCAGAAGCTGACCCCTGACCCCAGCAGACTTTGACCCTGCCTGCCTGCAGGTAGCATCCTGGGCCTCTGCGGTTTGCTGACAGCTCCTTGAAGCGCGCGATTAAGGGGTTAGGAAAAACGTGACAGGGAAGATACTAAAATGGTGCGTACCGATTCATGTAGTCAAAATAACAGTAATAATATGACAAATGAAGTACCCTCAGGGTACAAGGTCTTCCTAGCGTGGAAAAAAAATGTATTTTTGTTTTTTTTTTCTTTAATTAAACTCCTTGTCTGGGGTAGTCGTCGGCCACGGCAATGCCGTCCTCTGATTAGCATCAGCGGACGTTAGATTACGTGAACAAGTTACAGGGCTCATGACACAAGATGGAAGGCGATGGAAAGTGGGACGTGGTCTGCGGAGAGACACCGCTCAAACAAGCTCTTGTTTTACTGGAAAAACCGCGTACATCGAAGGTGTCTTCAAGGCTAGTGAATAGACTCTTAATAAACTAGTGCGCCTCACCATCAACGATTTCATCACTGCTTGCCATCAGGTGGGATTGCAGTCCAGCACTAGTTTATATTAATAAAAAAAACCTGTTAATTTATAGGGAAAAATAGCTAGTTACAACCTAGGGGTCTTTAAGTCAAGAGTGAATAGGTTACTTTTAGGCAAGCTTGCTTCATCGTCGGCCACATCATCGCTTACCATCATGTGAGATAGTGGTCAAACGCGAGCCTATCAATAATAATAATAATAAAAAAACAATAAAACCCTATTATGATACTAGTTAATCCAAAGTTCTGCCAAAAAAGTTTTTGTATTCGTGTGTCATAGTCACGGCGTCATGTTTACCTGAAACAACAAAACCACCTTTTGAATGCCGTAATTAGAGACATAATAGAAAGACAATAGGTGTGCGGACACCGGTGTCCTCTTGGGGCTTGACAGTTTAAATCTTAAATAACGAAATAAAAACTAATGTATCTATTCAATCTTAATAAGTAGATCGAAGTATGAAACATGTTTATTTTATATAAAATGTACTTTTAATATTTTAGCCACTGTTTTTATCACCCTCGATCTTTTGAACTTCGATTTACATTTATAAAAACTTGGAGTTTCTATTTTGTTATGCTCCAATTCACTGGAATATTTTGATAACGACAATTTTGGTATTAAATAAATACGATACTTATACCATGATTTTTAATTAGACGAACTAAAGTGACAGCAATGGACAGTGCCCAACTGTCAAATAACAATGCTGAACTGTCAAACAACCATTGTTATAGCTGTCACTTTAGTCCATCTAATAAAAAATCACAGTGGCCAACCCGAGATATATTTCCGGGAATAGTCAAGAGTGAATAGGTTACTATTAAGCGCTTTCCAACGGGATTTGTCGTTGGATGATTTTTACCCACCAAAAAACAAAATCGTCGTTGCTTTCCATCAGGTGAGATAGCGGCCAAGCGCGAACATATCAACCGTAAAAAAAAGAAAAAAAAAATACAACCGCTCTTACGTGATTATGACGTCATTAAGTACACAGCTCTCTAGACATTTGTGTATATTATCTAGGTTTCTATTGAAATTAAGAAATTGTACGACTAATTCAGAAAAGAAAATACCTCTGTAAATCTGCTTATTTGAGTGAACTTTGGCCTCTACTCATAAAATAATAAAAAAATACGCACAATAATCCAGATTCTGAATAATGAAGATTAGAGCTCGGAAGGCGTGTTTTTTGTATACTCTCAGTGTCATGACGCAAAGATATTTGTATCAAAAGTTTTTTTTTTATTATTTATTATAATATCATATTTCAACTGAGGACTTTTGTGAAAGTTTCTTTTATAGTGTTAGGTTAAAACTAGTAAAAAAATGAAATTTAAAACCTCTGTCTGCGATATTTTATTTCACGTGATAAATTGAACGTAAATTTAAAAAAAGAAGTTAAAAAGAATAAAAAGGCCACGAGCTACTTATAATTCAAAAAATAAATCGCTAACAATGTATCTATGTCTCGTATCTCTTAAGAATGGCGTTTGTTTTCGTACAAAGTTCAAGGTAATTTGATGTAAAACGCACGTTCTTGTATTTCTGTTTCCGTTCGAAGTTCAACTATTACGCCGGTAGATTATATTTTATTTTTATCGCTATCAGCACACAATGACTGTATGTAAATATACTTGACGGTGATAATAATGTTTATGTATTAACTAACAGGTGATACATAAGCTGTAGAGAAGTTTATTTTTGAGGTGTGAAATCATCTAATCATTTCTCCCGCTCTAGGTCGGAGTGCGAGAGCGTGTCAGACTTCCACTGACTCAAATCTACCTGTGTACTTCAATGGTCCTTTCCGTTCCGGAAGTTTGGTATCTCTTTCAAAAATTAATTAAAGGTTTGTAATTAATTGACTTAAGCGTTGGCTTCTACCTCGGTCAGAGATAAGCGTTGCCATACAACGTGGCAATGCCGCCAGCCTTTTGGGCACACTTCCTGTCGACAGCGATGCGGAGAAGTTTTATGACGCCATATTAAGGTAGGAATAATTGCCTTTAGTGTATAAATATATATACCTATTAAGTTTTAATATTTAGACACTAATTTATATGTTAATAAATGTTTATAATCGCACCCACAATACAGGAGTAAATCCTAATATGAGGGGTAAAGAGATTGCTTTCAATTGAGTACTTACTATTTTTTTTTTGTATGAAAAAGTATGTATCTATCCAAAGTCGCAAATAAAGCAATTTTCGAATTCATCAATATTAATTAAATTAGAGACCTTTTACATTTAGTGGAAGGAGAATTTGCATTGAATTGGATTTGGATTGATTGAGTCTGTTTATGCACACTTTTCAATTTTAATTCTGTCAATATACCTACGTGAGGACTTGTAATTGGCAAAATGTCGTCTCAGTTTGTTTTTCTTTTTAATTACTTTTTTTCTATAAGCTGTAGGTCCTCCCAGCTGTATTAAATAAATAACAGTATGCGGATGCACAATATACTGATGACGTCACCGCCATTAGGTTACGTGTGCTCAAAAGAGAGAGAGATATTCCCTATCACGCCCCCACTTTTCCTCAAACCAATATTTGGAATGCTATTTATTGCTTCAATAAATAACCTATTTTGATGCTCCATACATACCTATATTACTGTCGGCCGAATTATCAGAAATTATTAGAAGAATAAAGAATTATACGTACCTAAGTCCTTCTGGATGAACTTTACAAAAGCAAGTAAAAGTATTTGATCACAATAATGAATTTAGTCTTAGAATTGCTAATTAGATTATTAAGAAAATACTCTACGAGATTGCATTAAAAGTCTTATTTCGATATTTTGTGCAGTTACGTATTCTGATAATTAGGCCGACGATACATCAACCCATACATACATACATATCAATACATCATCCATCCACACAGCGACCCATCCAAAAGCCTCAGTCAAAAATTGGTAGGAACTAAATTAATTAAGTATACATTTTTAATAGTGATTAACGATTAATGATTACGATTAATAATTGTGATTACGTTCAATATTTTAATCGAGAGACAATTATTGCAAACAAATTAAGTACCTAATCGATTAACAAATCAATCTATTAATGTTAACCCTAGTTGGTTGCGCCAATTTGCTATGTTCCGCGACTTTGTTTTTTTGTAATTTATTTTTTTGGTCTAGCAATCCTATCCCTACCGTATCCGCTTCCCGCACGACCTCGAGAGAAAGGATTTGACATTGACGTTTTTTGTGCATTGTGAATGTGACCGCACCGCTAACACGCCCGCTCGAAATTACAAGAAAATTGGCTATTTCGTGTTCCAATCATTCAGAGACTCAACAATAGTACAGTGTAGTGCAATACAGAAACTGGCAGTGCTTGAAAGTACGAAGTTCGGGATTCGCCGGCCGGCGCCATGTGGAACTTTCGAGGTTAAAGGTCAGTCCTTCTAATACATTTATCCCATTAATAAACGCTAGACGCAGTACCTGCATATTGTTAACAAACCTTAGATCGCTTTTTAAATCTACAGTCCACAAAGCAAATTCGCGCAACCATTACTTTTTGGTCCATACGAGCAGGATCGTGAATCATTTTCTTG
Source organism: Leucania comma (assembly GCA_958295575.1). Lineage (NCBI taxonomy): Eukaryota > Metazoa > Arthropoda > Insecta > Lepidoptera > Noctuidae > Leucania > Leucania comma. The sequence continues at coordinate 20,531,757 of OY282473.1, forward strand.
TAATTTCGCAATATAGTATTTGTTCCATAGGGAATAAACGCAACGCGCCTGTTTACCTAGATATAATAGTAGAAAACCCGCATCTAGGCATTTAGGCAACTATACGTTATTTCGCTCGTATAGTTAAAGAGCCATTGATAGTTACGGTACCTACGCCGTCAACCGCACCGCATAATTATAGTTAGCTACGTAAATATCAGCGTAGATATAAATCGCATTCTTTTTCTTGACAAAATTCATTCGGAAGTCCTACAAATTTCATGTAGGTAGACGCATTTCAAAAATACCCGTTCATTGTTGAGTGAATATTTGTAGGAAACGGATAAACCATAGATTATATACGCATATGAATATTGATTCAGGTTGTTCCGTTCGTTCGCCGTTCACTTTGTTGTTTACAATATTACCATATTGTTATCTGTTAATTATCGCTTACTTAATAATTCGTTAAGTGTTTGTTTGAGTGTATAGTGTGAATATATCAAAACAAGATGTCTCTTAAGGGAACCAAGGTTAGTACTGATTTAAAGGTTCAGTTAAAGCTTTTATACGCTAAAAGGGACTCACAGTTTTCACGTGTTCAATCGATTTGTGATAAATCTTCGCAAACCTCGGATCTGGCGATTAGAGATGCTTTCTTGTGTTCGTTGGAAACTTTAGATAGTTTGCGCGCGGATTTTGAATCTACAATTAATAATATAAACATTTTAGAGTTGGAGTTAAATCCTGATTACTGTGTGAGTTATCAGGCATTGTCGTCCTTTGATGACTTGTATTGTCGTATCAAACGTATTGCTAGGAGTTTAGAGACCCCCCCCCCCCGCGAGTGGTTTATCAAACCCTCCTCGCGAACGCCCACGATTGCCGCCAATTCAAATACCTGAATTTAATGGTGACATTCGAAATTGGAATTTATTTATAGATAGTTTCGAAAATATAATACATAGGAACACATCGCTGACAGATCACGAGAGATTGCATTATCTCGTAGAAAAATTGACCGGTAAGGCAAAGGCTGTCTGTGCTGGAATTACGTTTAGCGCTGAAAATTACAATTTAGTTTTGAACACTTTAAAAACAAAATACGAAGATAAGCGATTAGTAGCCACCGCATATTTAGATCAATTATTCGATTTGAAAAGTTTTTCCGTTTGTAACGATCATAATTTAGAGAAGTTTTTAAATATTTTCGCATCATCTGTTCGTGCAGTAAAGAACCTAAAGGTCAATGACCTCTGTGACTTTTTGTTTTTGTATATCGGTTTAAAGAAATTAGATCCTGAAACTGTTCGTCTGTTTGAAACGACTCAGCGCGGTAAAGAAATACCTAAGTTCGAAGATTTAGAATCTTTTATTCGCGACCATATTAAGGTGTTGCAGCGCACGTCGGCACGTCATGAAGCCACGAATAGGACAGGTTCCGATCGCCGTATAGACGCGTCATCGAAGTCAGTCAAGACTGCACATACGCTAGTTAATACCGCCTCAACACCTGACTGTTCTCTGTGTAAGGGTAGCCATACACAGCTGTACAAGTGTTCGGAATTTCAGAGATTATCGCCTAGTGATCGTTACAAGTTTGTCCGCACTAATAATTTGTGTTTTAATTGTCTAAGTGACAAACATCTGGTTACGTCATGTAACAGTGGTGGTAGCTGTCGTAAATGTCTAGCTAGACATCATACCTTCTTACATTTTGAGAGTAGTAAGCTGCCATCGCAGCAGCAGCCTGCGCAGACGCGCGACGCTTGTGACGCGCGGCCTGCTGCAAGTGCAAACGACGTAACATTGTGTTCGCTTTCCGCCGCTGGTACTCAAGTCACTACCGTTTTACTTGCGACCGCGCAAGTTGTCATTGTAGATGCCTTTGGCAAACCGCACACCGTTCGAGCGCTACTAGATGGCGCTTCCCAGAGTAATTTTATTACTCGGGATTGTTGTCAACGCCTTGGTTTTAGTTTTAATAATTGGTCATCCCGCTCAGAAGTGAAAGGTTTTGGAGGTTTAAAGGCAACCATTCACGGTTCCATTAAAATAATATTTAGTTCACGTTTTAATCGTAATATTTCGTTTGAAATGGATTCGCTAGTCGCAGATAAGATTACGGAACGGTTGCCCACGGTACCGGTTGACACGTCCATGCTGACGGAGTTTAAGAACTTGCAGTTAGCCGACGGAAATTACGCTTTCCCTGGAGATATCGATCTATTGATCGGTGCTTCGATTCTCCCGCATCTCCAGTTATCACGTAAAATTCAAGGTCTTCCGATGTACCCCGCTCCGCACGCACTGGAAACAGTTCTCGGGTTTGTTATAGTTGGTTCCGCACCCGCTTATTTAAATAGTTACTCGACTGTGTCGCACTGTTGCACCGTCGAGCCGCCGCTTGAGTCTACCATCCGCAAGTTCTGGGAGATTGAAGAGGTCAATGTCCCGCCTATTCTCAGCCCTGAGGATCAGGTCACTGAGGAGATTTATACCCGCACGACTACTCGTGATAATGATGGTCGTTATGTTGTCGCGCTCCCTTTCAAGGGTGATATTTTTTCGCTCGGTGGCTCCCGTGCCTCCGCAGAAAAACGCTTTCTATGCTTGGAACGTAAGATGCAGGCGTCTCCTAAGTTGAAGCAAGCCTATGATGATGTGCTGATCGAATATTTAGATAAAGGTTATATCTCATCAGCGCCTGCCGAGACTGAGGAGACACGTGATTACCCGTTTTACATCATCCCGCACCATGGAGTTGTTAGAGAAGACAAACTTACAACTAAACTGCGTGTGGTTATGGATGGTAGCGCTAAGACTAGTACTGGCATATCGCTTAACGATATCTTGTATTGTGGTCAGAACCTCCAGGGTAACTTATTTGAAATAATAGTAAATTTTCGCTTGTTTGCTATTGCGCTCTCTGCCGATGTTCGGCAAATGTTTCTTAGTATTGGAATCAGAGAATGTGACCGTAGATTCCAACGCTTCTTGTATAGATTTTCTCCGCAGGAACCTTTGAAGGTTTACGAATTCAATCGTGTTTGTTTTGGGCTTAAGTCTAGTCCCTTTCACGCTCTTCGCACTATCAAGCAGTTGGCCGCTGACGAGGGTGATACATACCCGAAAGCAAGGGCCACTATTGAAACCGGATTGTACATGGACGATTTTGTGTACAGTGTACCTAGTGAAGCAGAGGCTATAGAGACCGCTGCTCAAGTAATCAGCCTCATGAAGTCCGGTCAATTTGATCTGGTGAAATGGACAAGCAACTCGCAAGCTACATTAGAGTCGATTCCACCGTCACACCGGTTGACTTCGGTAAAGGAATTCGATGATAGTGATTCGCATAAGATCCTTGGTTTAAGTTGGTCACCCGCAACTGATATGTTCAGTCTTAAAATTAGCTCGACTCCGCCAACTTGTACCAAACGCGTTATCCTAGCATGTGTAGCTCGGATATGGGATATAATGGGTTTTGTAGCTCCTGTCGTTTTATATGCAAAGCTGCTTATAAAAGAGCTTTGGCTTTCCAACTGTGATTGGGACGACACCGCTCCTGAAAGTGTTGCCAAGTTGTGGGCTCGCTATAGGAAAGAGCTTCCAATGCTCGATCAGATACAGATTCCTCGCCATGTTGGTATAGTACCAGACACTGTTGTTAATGTGGTAGGTTTCGCAGACGCCAGTGAGAGGGCTTACGGGGGAGTGGTTTACTTTCAGGTCCAAAATGGCGATAACATTTCAGTTTTCCTCATTAGCGCAAAATCAAAGGTATCTCCTAGTAAGGTTGTCTCTCTTGCTCGTCTCGAACTCTGCGCTATTCTTATGTTGGTTCAATTGATTACATCTATAGTCAAAACTTGTCGTCCTCGCATTAATATAGAGAGAATTGTAGCGTTTTCAGACTCAACCGTTGCCCTATGTTGGGCCCACTCTTCACCCCATCGATGGGGCACGTTTGTCGCAAATAGGGTGGCTAAGATTCAAGCTGAATTGTCACCGGAAAATATGTTCCATGTCGCTGGAACAGAAAACCCAGCTGACTGTCTCTCACGTGGTTTGCTTCCCGCGCAAATTTTAAATCATCCGCTTTGGTTTTGTGGCCCTCCCTGGCTGCATACCACTCCTAACGAGTGGCCAAATGCTCCGTTTAACCCCGCTACTGTTTCAGAACCACCCGAGGAGAAGAAACATACGCTTGTAGTATCAGTTCCGCGTGAAGAGTCAGTTGTTTTGTTGTTGTCTAATCGAGTCTCGTCTTGGTCGAGACTACTACGCTGTGTAGTTTACGTCCTAAGATTTTTGAGATTATTACCATCGCGTGGTTCTATAATCGCAGCTGATTTGGATAGAGCTGAATCAGTTGTACTTCGAGAGTTGCAGAAATTTTATTTTTCAATAGAATTTCGTAGTTTAGAATCACATAAACCTTGTAGTCCCGCACTTCAACATTTGAAACCATTTTTGCAAGACGGACTCATTCGTGTCGGTGGCCGTCTGCGAAATGCTAAGTTAGAGTTTGAACAAATGCATCCAGTAGTTCTACCACGCAGGGATCACGTTTTGGATTTGTTGGTGGACTATCACCATAAGGTGAATTGTCACGCTGGTCCCGATTTATTAATGTCCATTCTTCGACAGAAGTACTGGATACTTTCCGCTCGCAATTTGATACGCGCTAGAGTGCACAGATGTGTGCCCTGCTTTAAGCTCCGCCCGCGTTTCAACGCGCCGGAAATGGCCGACCATCGTTCTTGTCGTGTTGTACAGACGGTGAAACCTTTCATACATACTGGGACGGACTATGCTGGACCGTTTAAAGTCACTATTGCCCGTGGTCGTGGTATACGTTCCACAAAGGCATACATTTGCCTATTCGTTTGTATGACAACTCGTGCGGTTCACATAGAGTTAACCAGTGATTTGAGTACGCAGGGTTTTATGTCTGCATTTAAACGATTTTTATCTCGCCGTGGTCCCGTTAAGCGCTTATACTCTGACAACGGCACAAATTATGTTGGAGCGCGACGCAATATTTCGGAATTACATACATTCTTACGCTCCAAGTACTACCAAAGTGAATTCGCCCATGTCTTAGCTGAGAATCGCATTGATTGGTGTTTTAATACGCCAGCAGCTAGTCATTTTGGTGGCAATTGGGAGGCGAATATTAAAAGCCTTAAGTCGCACCTGTTTCGGGTCATAGGCGAACAGATTCTCTCGTACGAGGAGTTGAGCACTGTACTCGCTCAGGTAGAGGCGTTGATGAATACGCGTCCGTTGTGTCGGACTTTGTCTAGTGATCCATCGGAGCCACTAGCGTTGACGCCGGCTCACTTCTTGACGACGACTCCTCTTAAATATTTGCCCGCTTTAGATGTCGAGACTGACAAACTGCAGCTCCACCCGCGTCACGCTCTGCTAGATAGCTTAGTTCAGTCCTTTTGGAAGCGATGGAGGACAGATTATCTGCATACGCTGCAGTCGCGTCAAAAGTGGAACACTCCTTCAGATCCAGTCACAGTCGGTACTGTGGTGATACTGAAGACTGAGAGTGCGCCTCCTCTGCACTGGCCTCTTGGTGTAGTGGAAGAAGTTTTTCCGGGTTCGAACGGAATAACGCGAGTCGTAAAAGTTAAAACCGCAACTGGATCGTACCTGCGTCCGGTTATTCGCCTCTGCCCTCTGCCTAATCAGTAGTAGTGGCATAGTTAGTTATAAGTTGTTTCGCTACCTAGTATTGATAGTTTAGATTAGTAATAGGGTTTAGTTTCGCTTTTGTTTTTTTTCTTTTCTTTGAAGGTAACCCTTCAAACCCGGGGGGAATGGTTGCGCCAATTTGCTATGTTCCGCGACTTTGTTTTTTTGTAATTTATTTTTTTGGTCTAGCAATCCTATCCCTACCGTATCCGCTTCCCGCACGACCTCGAGAGAAAGGATTTGACATTGACGTTTTTTGTGCATTGTGAATGTGACCGCACCGCTAACACGCCCGCTCGAAATTACAAGAAAATTGGCTATTTCGTGTTCCAATCATTCAGAGACTCAACAATAGTACAGTGTAGTGCAATACAGAAACTGGCAGTGCTTGAAAGTACGAAGTTCGGGATTCGCCGGCCGGCGCCATGTGGAACTTTCGAGGTTAAAGGTCAGTCCTTCTAATACATTTATCCCATTAATAAACGCTAGACGCAGTACCTGCATATTGTTAACAAACCTTAGATCGCTTTTTAAATCTACAGTCCACAAAGCAAATTCGCGCAACCACTAGTTGATATTGAATCGGTCTATTTCTAAAATAAAATATATTGCAGGAATGGCGCCAATGTCTAATGCGGAAAGGCAAAAAAAGTACCGTGAGCATCTAAAAAAAAATCCCACTAAATATGAAGAGGTAAGGAAAAAACATCTTGAAAGAGTTAAAGCTCGAAAAAGTAGAATAAAAGATTTAAGTGATAAAGAAAAACAACATATAAGAAAAAAATGGAGAGAATATTCGGCTAGATCATATTATAAGAAAGTTGCCGGTAAAACATCCACTGCACCAGTTGATACAAGTGACGGAGAAGACGAAACGAGCCATCCTGATCATTTTATTAAAAGACTAAAATTAAAGGTAAAGTGATAGATATTAAAATACAAAAAAAAAGCGTTAGAACAACTACAAAGATAAATAACAATGTGAGAAAGCAAATAATATCGACTAAAGAAGAAAGTTGCAAGTATGAGCGAAGAAAAGAGTCGAGAGTGAGAGTTGTTGATAAACGAATTATTGTAGCTTGATCAGAGGCTAAAGAGATTTATAAGGCTGTTGAAAAGTGTAGTATGATCACCGCTGTCTGGTGATGATTTTGGAGAAGCAGACACTCGTTAATAAATGACAAAGGCTCGGTCTCCAACCGTCCGGTAACTGTCTGGACCGAGCCCAAGGCATCAACGGCGCGCACTGTTCCCGCGCGCCTCAAGGAGTTGTCAGCAAATCGCAGGGGCCCAGCAGGGCCGAAGCCTACTGGGGCCATGGGTGAAGGAGCGGGGTGGGTTTTTTAGTCAGTAAAAAATCTGACACTATCTCCCGCTTCGCCCAAGGGCGGGATTTGCCATTGGATGATTTTTAATCACAAAAAAAAAAAACACCGGGGTGATATCATAACTAAGTAGGTACATACAAAACAGATTGTATGACACAATTAATATGCAAATTTAGAACAAATAGGACTATAATAGATATTAAATGCTGCACCCACACACGACCGCTCGACGCTCGACCGGCACAAAGTACGAATGCTAAGTAATGACGTCAACGAGCATTTACATAGGAATTACTACTACTGTAGAATATAACCATAATGACAAATATAAAATTACTAGCTGCCTAGGCAAACGTTGCTCTGCCATGTAAAATATCAAAGAAAATAAACCGTAGCATAGCATAATCAGCTTTATAATGTTTCCGGTGCTGGGACTCAGGCCTTTAGGAGAGGAAATAGACCACCACGCGGACCCAGTGCGGGTTGGTTGATCTACTACACCTGACTCTTCATGGCCTCGCCATGCTTTACTTGTTTTATTCTTAGGTTCGTATTAATCATTTAGATTCCTTTATTAAAATAACATGTTGACTCGAGTCGCGTAGTAATGGCGAAATTGAAAAAAAAACCATGGAAAGATTTTGTAAAAAAAATGCAAAAGTGGATTCCAAAAACCATAAATTTGTCAATATTGTGGTTAAAAAGTTGTAAAGGTTTGAAGGTGGCCGCGCAATTGAAACGCGGAGAACCGCGCGGCCACGGAGGTATTTAATCTTAAGCGTTACAGTGGCCTTCCCGCGCGCCTCAAGGAGCTGTCAGCAAACCGTAGAGGCCCAGCCTGCTAGCTGCAGGCAGGCAGGGTCGAAGCCTGCTGGGGTTAAGGGCCGTTTTCTGAGAGGAAGGCTCAGCCCTATGATAGGCAACGAAGGAACGGGGTAGGTTTTTAGTCAGTAAGAGTCTGATACTACTTCCCGCTCCACCCAAGGGCGGGACTTGTCATTGGATGATTTTACCTACCATAAAAAAAAATGTGGCCTGAATAGGTAAATTTAGAAAGAAGAAGGTAAGAAATTACTAAACCACTGTGCCAATCGTGCCTTTAACTACAATACGTTTCATTAAACCTTGGCGGCGACCTTGAATAATGATAAACGTTTACGTACGGGCTCATAATCACTGACATTAACATCGCAACTTGGTAGGCTATCGGCCATTAAAGATATATAGGTGTTTACACGGCCTAAAACAATACTATTGCCGCTGACGTCTTTAGTTTACTCCCAGCCATAGTTAGTTGAACTTTGTACGTTACTACTATCAATGACGCAATTACCTCTATCACACGAGGTAGTGAAGGAAATACGAACAAAATTAACGCCCACAAACTTGGTATTACTGATAAATCTTTGTGTAAATAATTTTTTTGCGTATTTATACACCGTTAAATTTTGATCGTTTTAATCCCGTGGAGGGTCGATTGGGTATTTGAAACACTATCGATTTGTAAAGATTATTGTTATATTATTATATAATAATAATTTTATTATATTTAGCCGGTACTGTCCCACTGCTGGGCAAAGGCCTCCCTCTATTCTTTCCAATTTGTAAAGATAAAACTAAAAAGAAAGTACTTTTTGAGCTGACGTCTACTTAAAGAAATTTATTTCGTTCATGCGTATACTAATTTGAGTTCTAGAAAAAAAGTACTTTATTTTTTTATTTTATCTTTATAGAAATCGATAGTGTTTCATGTACCGGATCGACCCTCCACGGGATTAAAACGATCAAAATTTAACGTTGTATATGCCACAAATTTCACTCAACGCCATCATAACTAATAAACCTTCTTAGGTATTCACCGTGTGTCTGACACCGGCGTACAAACGAACACCATGGATCTGATGGATCCACTACATAATTCGGGACCCCCAGTGGTTTTTGTTTTTTTGTGATAGGATTTTTCGTTAACTCTTACCAAATTAAAAAAAAAATACTGTCCTTTTTTAATTTAAACTACAAAATTGTTATTCTAATGAACCTCCGATGACATTTTTAATTTAAAAAGTAACTAATTAATTTTTTCACCAAAAATATACTCGTCCCCCAATAACGAGAAGCAGTAAGAAAAGATATAAATAATAACCTAGCTTCTGTCACGCCTCTACAGATGAAAGAATTTTTAAAATTAGTCAAGTATTGAGCAATTCATTCATTACAAAACAACAATAAAAAAAAAATCTTTTCTCTTTTTAATATTAATATATAAAGATAGGAGTAACGAAAACCCAAAGACACGATGAATAGATGCATGTATGAAAGATGATAAGGCTTGCATGGAGGTCATTGCTGATATGGCGATGATAAAAAGTGTACATATGAACAAAAAAAGCGTAATTTCACTGTCATAAAATAAATTTGAATGAAACAAGAGGATGACAATCTTTAATTATCAACTGTTTTTTCTTATTTTTTTCTTTCATACTATCCCATATATTTAAGTAAAAAAAAATAATTAAAATTAGTAGTCGTTTTTGAGTTATAGCAAGAACAAACAACAGCATTTGAATTTTATTTATATAAAGATTATTATTTAAACCTAGGTATACCGATGATTAAAAGTAATTTATCTCACAGGTTCAATTAAACTTGGTTCAAAGTTCAAAAAACGGCCAAAACGTAAAAGAGGTGCCAAACGTGCTTTGTGGACTGAAGAAGCCTTACGAGCGGCTATGACTGCGGTAAGAAATGGAGGTATGAAACAGACTACAGCAGCGATTCGGTATGGAATCCCTGTTCAAACACTTAGCGACCACCTGAGAAAGGGAAGTTATGTAAAACGACAAGGAAGATTAACAATAATGAATGAAGAACAAGAAAAACAACTCGTGAATAGACTAGTAAACCTTTCAGAAAGGGGAATGGCTCTAACCCCAACGTTCATTCGGCAACAAGGCTTCGAGTATTGTTTAGAAAACGGTATTAAACATAACTTTAATATCACTTCGGGCCTTGCTGGCAAAACTTGGGTTGCTCATTTTCTTAAACGACATCCCGAGATGAATCCTGTAAACTGTAAAAGAAAAAAGAAAGATTAATTTTTGTTTAGAGTAATTAACAAAATGTTTTAATCACTTTTAACAGGATTAACACCAGTGACGTTATACTCGTAGATACGAAATTTTGAAGCTGGATAGAGATATTGATATAGGAATAATATTAGATCAGTCTCAGATAGTTTAAGTTTTTAAAATATAAGAATTTTAAAATTGTAAAAGTAAAATATAACATAACGAGACTCATATAGGCAATACCTAATAATTTGTTTTGGTGGTAATAATTATTATTCCCAATTTAAACTAGATATCACAAAGAAATCGCGATGTTTTGATATGAAAGGCAAATATGCGTGTAAAAATAATCTACATAAGTACATAGATTATATTCAGCTCAACTTCATAATTAAGTAGATAAATATATGTAAATATTAACCCAATACGTTTTAATTACAGCCCTTCCTTTTCAGTGTCTTTTTTATAGATGAGAAAGTTCCGCTCTAGGGAGAGCGAGAGGGCGTGTCAGAATTTTACTGACTAAAACAGAACAGACAGAACTGAAGGAACACAAATGTGTTCCTTCAGTGCCCGTTTCCATTTTAGGGCCACGGATACATATGAACATTCCCGCTGATCAAATTATTAGCAGAATTAAATATATAAAGTCTCTATTTGATAGTTTGTTAATTTATGGCGCCTCGTCTGGACGGATTTTTCGAATGAAGTTTATGGGCTGTATTAATTAAATAAAATCAAAAACAACAAAAACATTATAAAATGTTACATCCATATTCCATTATCACTACGAATGACATTAACGTAAAAACTTTTCACAAAAGAAAACAAACGACTAGGCAATGTGATCAAAAGACCATTACAGCCATAGCCTAGCGCGTGCCTATGAAAACAGATTTATTTTTTTACCGCTATGTTATGAAATATTTTACTAGTTTTACCGATGTAATATCAGTTAGCTAAATTATTTTTCTTCACATGTGTTGAAAAAGGTCGTATGAGACACGTGAGTAATGAATGGTTACCGTTCTTGGCTCTCTTAAGACCCTCGCCTTGGCTCGGGTCTTAATATTGCCTCAACGGTAACCTCCTACATTACACACTTATATCATAATGTACTATTATATCAGTTCTATGTTTTCGTAGTAAAAGTAACCCACAATACTATATTGTATTTAAGTATATAGATATTATTAAACATAATTGATTATATTCACAGGCTCTGTAAGATTACGTTTGAAGAAAGCAAAAGGTCCTAAATGGTCAGAAAAAAACTTACGAGCTGCTATGACAGCTGTTACTGAGGGACGTATGAATTTGAAAGCTGCAGCAAGAAGGTATCGCATTCCAAGAACATCTCTTCGTAATCATGTGAGATCGGGAAGCTTTGTCATAGGACAAGGACAAAAACCAGTATTCGACAAAGTCCAAGAAAAACAACTCGTGGAAAGAATAAAAAATCTGTCAAAAAAAGGAATTTCTTTAACTTCGAAATTCATTCGCAAACAGGCCTTTGAGTTTTGTATACAGAACAAAATGAAACACAAATTTGACATCACTACGGGTCTTGCAGGCTTCTGTTGGTACCAAGGGTTTGTAAAACGAAATCCAGAGATAAATCCTGTTAAAGAATTAATCGAAAATCAAACGGATTTTAAGTGAAATTACGCTCATGTTGAAAATTTAAATAAATGTTTAAATCGTGTGTATGTTTTAGTTTGTCCTTACATGTAACAGCAGCTCGTATTATTTTGAGCGCATCGTTGTTGTCTTTGCGCTGCATATTCTAAAGTTTTATGTCCAGTAGTCATCCTCCTTTTAGGAGAAACTGGCTGACTGACATAACAAAACACAGCCGAAACTACCGGGATTGTAAGTGCAAGGCTTTCTTTTACAACGTAGGTGAGCATTAAGAAAGGATAAAGCGGCGATCTCTCGCGCCAAGCCCTGGTACGGGCCATGGTCCGAAGCGAGGAGGGATGGCAGGCGGTCGCCTCCTTCTGCGAAGCAGTAGTGCTAGCAAAGGAGGAGGCCGCACGCGAGAGGCAACGGCCCTCACGGCCCAGCCGCCGCGGGGATTCCGATTCCGATCCTGATTTCCAGCCAACGTAGGCGCGGGCTTGCGGACGGTGAGCTATGGGTAGCTCGCTGTCCGACCGTCCGGTAACCATCCGGACCAAGCCCTGGTCGTCGACGGCGCGCACTGTTCCCGCGCGCCTCAAGGAGTTGTCAGCAAACCGTAGAGACCCAGCCTGCTAGCTGCAGGCAGGCAGGGTCGAAGCCTACGGGGGCCAAGGGTTTGCTTCTGAAAGGAAAGCTCGGCCCTGGTATCTAAGGCAACGAAGGAACGGGGTGGGTTTTTAGTCAGTAAGAGTTTGACACTATCTCCCGCTCCGCCTAAGGGCGGGAGATTTCATTGCATAATTTTAACCACCACCAAAAAAAAAAATCACTAAGAAAGGATTTTTCAAAATTCAACCTCTAAGGTGAAGAAACGCTGAAAAAACGTGCATAATGACTAACAGCATGAGAGTACCAACGAGGATATATATGAAACACCAATAGAGTATGTAACTATGTTTATCTAGGATTATTACAAATATCATGTAATAATAATCCTTTCCAGAGACTTCATGCGAATTTTGACTCTATTGTTGAAGACGAAAGGAACAAATTACGTTATTAACCAATGATAATAATAGAAGAAAGTACTTCCGCCATAAGTAGTTGACTTTTTCTAGAATTCGCTAGACCTTGGTACGTATTTCGATTTTGGAACTTTCGCTGAGCAATGCGTTTTAATTATTTGGTAAGTTTCATGGCATAACAATATCTCCATTTGTTAATTTATGACGCCTCTGAACGGATTTATGTGAAAAAAGTACCGTGTACGAATATAGTATTTTAAGTTTTTTATTTTTATAGTAGCCCACAATATTATATTGTATTCAAGTATCTAGAAATGTGATGCACCGACCGCAAATAAAACGGGACAAGGGCTAGAAGTTAATGATGATTCAAGTATCTACAATTAAATATGATTATGCTCACAGGTCCTGTTAAATTACGTTCGAAGCGAGCAAAATGTCCCAAATGGTCAGAAGAAAACTTACGAACTGCTATAACAGCCGTTATTGAGGGACGTATGAATATGATGGCCGCAGCAAGAAGGTATGGCATTCCAAGAACATCTCTTCGTAATCATATGAGATCGGGAAGCTTTGTCACACGACGAGGACAACCACCAGTATTTAGCAACGTCCAAGAAAAACAACTCGTGGAAAGAATAAAAAATCATTCAAATAAAGGAATTTCTTTAACTTCGAAATTCATTCGCAAACAGGCCTTTGAGTTTTGTATAGAGAACAATATAAAACACAAATTTGACATCACTACGGGCCTTGCAGGCTTCTGTTGGTATCAAGGGTTTGTAAAACGAAATCCAGAGATAAATCCTGTTAAATAATTAATCGAAAATCAAACGGATTTTAAGTTAAATTTTAAATAAATGTTTAAATAAATTCGTGTGTATGTTTTAGTTCAGTCCTTACGTGTAACAGCTCAGCTCGTATTATTTTGAATGGATCGTTGTTGTCTTCGTGATGCATATTTCAGAGTTCTATGTCCAGCTGTGGACTACTATACGCCCTATTTATGTATTATATATTTTATTGTTAAATGTGAACAGGACACATAAAAAAGTGTACAGTTGACGGTCTTATCGCACAGGGCGATCTCTATAAAATAAAGTTGTGTTAGTTACACTATTTATAACTCAAGAATGGCTGAACCGATTTGGCTGAAAATTGGTGGAAAGGTAGCTTAGAACCAGGAGAAGACATAGGACAATTTTTATCCCGTTAAATAATAAAAAAAGAAATAATCAAAAACCTGTTCATTAATAGGGAGTAGGGTAGAGTAATTAAAGCGAATGCTCCTTCACCATATTTTTTGTGATTGTGTATTATTTTTTTGTCATGGTCAGTAAACAGGTAAACAGCAACACTTAAGTGTAGCTAATATCAGACATGTAGCATGGCAGCGTGATGTGAGGCATGCAAAAGGTCTTGAGTAGACAGAAGAAGATCCACGATCTGCTATGATAGGTCTAATTGGTAAAAATATGACACAGAGAGCTGAATTGGGAATAACGTAGTTGCCATTTACAGTAAACGTACTATGAAATCCTGTTTTGCAAAAGTGCGGTTTGAAAGGCTGTCTCAGGCTTGGTGAAGCTACGATCTTCATAGAGAGAATCGTAGCTAGATGAGATCGTTTAAGTTTAATCGCGTGCAATAGGAGAGGCCTATGTCACAAGTCTTTTATTCTACGTAAGTATATCGCATCGCATATTTGCAAACGCCGTAAATATACTCTCAATATAATTATTATGAATAGATTATTTCAATCAAATACGAGTATAATAAATGCCACCTAAATTTGATAATTTACAAAGAATATGAATTTAATTTAAAATAAACACATTTCACACATTTACTTAATTTATCATAAACTGCCGGTGGTTACAATTATACGGTGCCAATTATATTGTATGTAACTATGATACTGTTAACGATGGGTTAGAAAACAAATTTTAGATTAGCTGTTTAAAATCAAGTTTATTTATTTATTTATTTTATAATTTATGTACACACAAATACAGCAGAAGATACATTAAACAATAAAAATTGTACAAAGGCACTGCTTATTTCAGAAAGAAATTTCTTCCAGCAGACCTGCGAAAGGACAACATTGGAAGAAATGTATTATTGTTTTGCATATTAGTCATGCGATATATAAAAGAAGTATTTTTTGCAGGTTCCATCCAATTAGGTTTGACGTATACAAAAGGTCCTAAGTGGTCAGAAGAAGATTTACGAGCTGCTATGATAGCCGTTACTGAGGGACATATGTCACAGAGAGCTGCAGGTAAACTGTATGGGATACCAAAAACAACCCTCTTAAAACATTTGAGGTCGGGAAGTTTAAGCAAAGGACGAACAGGACCAAAATCAATATTCAGCATCATCCAAGAAAAACAACTAGTGGAAAGAATACAAAATCTTGTAGACAAAGGGATATCTTTTACCTCGAAACTAATTCGCAAACAAGCCTTTGAGTTTAGTCTAGAAAATAATATTAAACATACTTTTAACATCACTACGGGCCTTGCTGGCATTGATTGGTATAGAGGGTTTATAAAACGACATCCTGAGATGAATCCTGCCACAAGACGAATTAAAATAGAAACGAAATATGATTCGGATTCTGAGTAAAATAATTGTTGTGCTTATGGTATTCTGTTGTTATATACCCTGTAAATGGTCAATTCCGAATCAAGAAGAACTAAATAAATGTTTTAATAAGCTCATATGTATGTTTTAGTTCATCCACTGTCCTTTTTATCAGACAAGTCATTGACTCTAAACCAAGATTAGGTCATCCAGCAAATAAATTGACGACACAGGTCATAGAATTAGCCAGCTGAATCGGGAATAACATATAACCTGTTAGTAAATGTGTTCTGAAATTCTGTATTACATACGTACGCTGCAGAGGGCCGTCTCAGGGTTGATGAAGCTTCGATCTTCACCAGATGTCTCGTAGCTACCGGATAAGATTATGCCAAAGATAAAGTCAACAAGCATGCTATTGGAATAGCCTATATCCAACATGTTATCTGACTTCCTTCTTTGTGGGAACCTTTACGTGACCAGATATTTACATCATGAAATAGTGAAAACTCTCAATATATCATTACAAATACAATAAATCCCAATAAATTAAAATTTGACAATTTAAAATGTATCTAATAGGTTTTTTTTATGGTAGATAAAATCATCCAATGACAAATCCCGCCCTTTAGCGGAGCGGGAGATAGTGTTAGACTCTTACTGACTAAAAACCTACCCCGTTCCTTCTTTGCCTATCAAACCGGGGCCGAGCCTTCCTTTCAGAAGCCGACCCTTGACCCCAGTAGGCTTCGACCCTGCCTGCCTGCAGCTGGCAGGCTGGGCCTCTACGATTGACAATTTTACTTATTTTATCTACAATTTTACTTATTGAACTCACGGTGGCTACAGTTACATATATGGTGCCATTTATATGTTATCGTTTAAAACAGGTGTGAAAATAAATTTTAGATTAGCCAGCTTAAATTACTACTACTATTGAGATGAAGCCGTTGTTTTACTTTTCTGCATCTTTAGCCAGCGTTAAATAAGTGAAATAAATGAAGTCTCTTTCACAGGTTTTATTAAATTAGATTCGACGCATGCGAAAGGTCCTAAGTGGTCAGAAGAAGACTTACGAGCTGCTATGACAGCCGTTACTGAGGGACATATGGCAAAAAGAGCTGCAGTAAAACGGCATGGATTACCAGAAGGAACCCTCCGCAAACATTTGAGGTCGGGAAGCTTGGTCAAAGAACGATTAGGACGGAAATTTATCTTCAGCGACGTCCAAGAAAAACAACTCGTTGGAAGAATACAAAATCTTTCAGACAAAGGGATACCTTTTACTTCGAAACTAATTCGCAAACAAGCCTTTGAGTTTTGTTTAGAAAATAATATTAAACACACTTTTAACATCACTACGGGCCTTGCAGGCATGGTTTGGTTAAGAGGATTCTTAAAACGACATCCTGAAACGAGTCCTACTGCACGACGAATTAAAAAAGAAACTAATTTTGATTCAGATTCTGACTAAATATTTTATTAATTCAGAATCAAGAAGATTTAAATAAATGTTTAAATAAGGTCCTGGGTATGTTTTAGTCCTGAAGTGTACCGGCAGTATTTAATGTTGTGTTTGTGTTGCATATTCTACAGGGCTGAAAGCCACCTATGGAATGCTCTACGATTCCTTCTATGTATGGATTGTGTGAGAAAAAAGTTTCAGTGACAGCGCAATCACAGGATAGAATTAAAGAAAAAAAATCGTTTCGTATTTCCAGCAAATGTGGGACAAAGGCATGACGATGATTATGATGAGTCAAATAAACATTTTTACATATAATTGTTGTCTTTTTTATGCAGCCCTTACTGGTAACAATATGATTTGAGAGAGCTGCAGCAGAATGGCATGGCATTCCAAGGCAAATTCTCTGGAGTCATTTGAGATTAGGAAGTTTAGTGAAACAATTTGAACGAATATCAGTATTCAGCAACATCCAAGAAGAACGACTTATGGAAAGAAAAGAGGAGAAGGGTGTTTGTGACAGCGTGACTTTTGATAGGATAGAATGGATGATAAGCAGTGATAGGAATAGGTAGTGCCTATTTGCCTAAACTTCGAAGAACAGAGACAAGAAACGGAGACTTCCTTAGGACTAAATTTTTTCCAAGACATCTATCCCGAAATTTCGAGACAGCACTTAAATACATTTAAAAAAATTGTTATTTGGAATAAGTAATTCGTCTATATTTACCTAAAGTTTGCGACTAGATATATCTTATTAAATAACATACACAGTCGTTACAACCATAAAATTTTCTGAATTTTTTTTTGGAGAACATTTTGTAAATGACTTATTGATCGTAATACACAATGAATCACAATGTTTTTATAAGAAGCCGTACACGTTTCGAAGTAAATATCTTCTTTCTAGCTCACTCTCGGCTACGTTTAATGAGATTTCTAAAGTTCAAGTGTAAAAAAAGGCTTTCAAATAATAAAACGGAATTTTTTTATCATTTTAGCATTCTCTATAGTAGAAAGAATTTATCATTAAAAAAGGTACTTAAAATAAATAAATAATTCATTTATTTGCCAGAATGTAGGTATACAAAGTGGTATGATCTTAATATTAATGAAGTTTTTTTTTGCATGGAAATCTCCTAAGAATCGCCAGATAATATCGGTGGTGTGAAAGGACCCTTACGTTTTTTTTAACTACTTAATGCCCGCGGCTTTTCCCGCGTGTACTATTGTTTTTGTATCCCATGGGAACTATACTTTTTTTTTAATAGGAAGTAGCCTATGTGCTAATCCACACCTTAATCTATATCACTACCAAATTCAGCATTTTCAGTGGAATTAAGTAATGGAAATCCATATAAACTATCACATTTATAATATTAGTAATTGCATAGGTATTAGATATAACATAGTCTGTGGTCTCTGCCTACTCCTCCGGGATAAAGGTGTGAAAAAAATACGGAAGTCATCTATATCATGCACATTTTAAGAAGACCTCTCTGATCACAACAATACAAACACACGCAGTGTGTGTCACTAGGCTGATATAGCCTTGCATTGCATTGCATCAGCTTTATAATGTTCCCACTGCTGGGACTCAGGCCTCTTCTCTAGGAGAGGGATATATAGACTAATATAGGATAGGCTGATATAGGATAAGTTGTTATTATGGAGTTATAAATTATAAATGTTATGTCTAATCGCAAACTTTAGATAAATATAGACGAATTACTTATTCCAAATAACACATTTTTTTAAATGTATTTAAGTGTTGTCTCGAAATTTCGAGACAGATGTTCCGGAAATAATTTAGTCCTAAGGAAGTCTCCGTTTTTTGTCTCTGTTCTTCGAAGTTTAGGCTAATAGGCACTACCTATTCCTATCACTGATGATAAGTCATGTTGCATTGATCCTATGTAATATGAGATGATGATTATTTAAAAAATATTATATTTTATTTTTAGTAAACTGGTTGCGGCAACACTTAAGTAGAGCAAAAAACAGACAGCATGTAACTTGTCAGCATGATATAAGTCCAGCGAAAGAACCTAAGTGGACAGAAGAAGACCTGCGAGCTGCTATGAGCGCCGTTACTGAAAGACTAATGTCAAAAGCAGCTGCTGCAAGACGGCACGGGATTTCAAGACAGACTCTCAACCGTCATTTGAGGTCGGGAAGCTTAGTGAAACGATTCGGACGAAAATCTGTTTTCAACAACATACAAGAAAAACAACTCGTGGAAAGGATCCAAAATCTTACAAAAACAGGCATATCTTTTACCTCAAAATTAATTCGTAAACAAGCTTTTGAATTTTGTCTTGAAAATAATATTAAACATACTTTTAACATCACCACGGGCCTTGCAGGCTTGGATTGGTATAGAGGGTTCATAAAACGACATCCAGATATTGATCCTTTTCAACGACGATTAAAAAATAAAACGGACTCTGATTCGAATTCTGAGTAAAGTGGCGCAATTTAAAAATCGAATCGGAATTCGTATTGTATTGTAGGAGAAAATACAGAATCAAGAGATTTTTAATAAACGTTTGTATTTCAATTCAGCTTTAATTTTAATTCAGCTCGTGATTGTAATGGCAGCCCATATTATTTTGAGTGCCGTAATGTTGTCTTAACAAACGTAATTATTCTATAGAGCTTTCATCAGTTACGACTGACGGAGCCTACATTTACAGTATGTGTAGTCAATTTTGAGGTCGCTAAGTCAGTTATTGAAAAGACCATGCTGAAAGTCTCTCCAAGAGATCCAGGATGAGGTGATGCGACAAAGAACCAAAGTTCACAGAATAAGCAAGATTAAGCAGTAAGAACTGGAGTACCGATGGCAGTTGTAGTTAACGTGATAGAAGTGCAAACAAAAGATATAAAGGTAAAAGATATAGAGGTAGAGCGAGTCATTGGATGATTATATCTATCTCAAAAAAAAGCTGTTAGGAAAATTCCTAACTTTCATGCGAGTAAATCTGCTTACAAAACTTTGTATTCAATCGTTGCTAGCAATTCTGCAATAGCATTATTTTAGAAATGTTGTTTCTATTGGTTACTATTAAAATTTGAAAAACTTTCTCACAGGTTCTTATAAATTTGGCAAGAATTATGCAAAGTGGTCAGAAGAAAACTTACGAGCTGCTATGACAGCTGTTAATGGAAAACATATGAAATTAATCGCCGCATCAAAACGATATGGAATCCCACAGACTACCCTCTGGGAACATTTGAAATCGGGAAACATGGTTAAACGACTGGGACGAAAATCTGTTTTCAGTAACGTACAAGAAAAGCAACTTGTGGAAAGGATACAAAATCTTAAAAAAACAGGCACATCTTTCACCTCAAAATTAATTTGCAAACAAGCCTTTGAGTTTAGTCGAGAAAACAATATGAAACATACTTTTAACACCACCACAGGCCTTGCAAGCTTGAGTTGGTATAAAGGGTTTATAAAACGACATCCAGAGATTGACCCTGTTCGACGACGATTAAAAAATATAATGGATTCTGAATCGGATTCTGATTAAAGTGGCGTTATTTTACATGAAAATCGAATCAGAAATCCTATTGTATTGTAAGAGAAAATTCAGAATTAAGAATTTTGTAATAAACATTTGTATAAGCTCGTATATATGTATTTTTTAATTCAGTCCGTGATTGTTATGGCAGGCCATATTATCTTGAGTGCCACAATATTGTCTTCTCAAGACATAATTATTGTATTAACATAAACATAATTATTATTCTTATTTACAGTTTGGGTATTCTGACTGAAAGCACTTTAAGCCGTTGGTTCTGGTTTCCATTTACGATAATTGAAGGCCTTTTACAGATATTGAAAAGCCAGAAAATCTGAGAATAGTCTTGCCAAGGGGTATCGTGTTACTCAGTGACTGGGTTGTGAAGCTCAGATAGGCAGTCGCTCCATGTACGTAAACAGATAATCAGCTTTAAATATCCGGTTAAATTCGAAGCCGATCCCAGCATAGTTGGGAAGACTAGGTAGGCTGATTTTTATTAAGTAAAATCCGTTCCTATCGAAACATTTTTGTTTAGATAAATCAATTAATGTATAATTGTATTGTATTTTCACTGAAATCTTATTCTTGAACTTTGAAAACGTTCACAATAATTGCTCTGTGGTTTAATCCAGAAACCCCCCACTGTCAAATGCCCATCAGAGGGGATTGACCTTTTAAATTTACATGTTTTTCTATTTTGTTCCCACGAGTAATATATTTCGGGTACTTGCTCAAATAACGTGGTTCGCACTAGAGACTGTCTCTGGGGCTACTAGACTAACAGTGGCAGAAGGAGGAGCAAGTCTTCATCCTGCCTGCCCAGTGGCAGTGTAATTGCACACCGAGCCCGCTCTTACTTCGCCACGGTGCTCTCTGCTATAGCAGAGGGGGTCGTTGCCCGGGTGCACCGTCCCGCAGATTGGCCTTCACTCCTTAAGAAACCACAAGGAAACTACAGCCTGCGGGTACTCGTGGATATTTTGTCTTGGAACTCCGTCCAGGTTTGGAATGATATCCAAGTTCTATCCACATAATTATTATATCTTCCTAAGTTTACAAAGGGAATTGCTCAATTTTTTTGTCACTTTTGCGGAATTGGGATTGAAAAAGCTTACATGGGAGAGTACTTGCTGCGGCCTCTTAGATCTTAGGAGCGGGAGAAGTCATTGGATGATTACCCATTTAAAAAAAGCTCTTTGGATAATCCCTTATTTTCACGCAAGCGAATCCGTTCGCAAGACTTTGTATTCGATCGTAACTAGCAATAGCATTTCGAAATATTGTTGTTTCTATCGGTTACCATTAAAATTTAAATAAACTTACTCACAGGTTCTTTTAAATTTGGCAAGAACAAAGTATCCAGAAGAGCAAAGTGGTCAGAAGAAGGCTTACAAGCTGCTATGAAAGCCGTTACTGGAAAACATATGAAACTAAAAGCCGCATCAAAACGATATGGGATCCCAGAGACTACCCTCCGGGAACATTTGAAGTCAGGAAGTATGGTTAAACGATTGGGACGAAAATCTATTTTCGATAAGGCACAAGAAAAGCAACTCGTGGAAAGGATACAAAATTTTTCAAACAAAGGTATATCTTTCACCCCGAAATTAATTCGCAAAGAAGTCTTTGAGTTTTGTCTAGAAAATAATATTAAACATAATTTTAACATCACCACGGGCCTGGCAGGTCTGGATTGGTATCATGGGTTTATAAAACGACATCCAGATATTCATCCTGTTCGACGACGAATAAAAAATCAAGCAAATTCTGATTCAGATTCTGATTAAAGTAGCGTAACTTTATTCAAAATGGAATCAGAATTCGTAATGTACTGTAGGAGAAAATTCAGAACCAAGATATTTTTAATAAACGTTTTTATAAGCTCGTATATATGTATATTTTAATTCAGCCCTTAATTATTACGGCAACCCTTATTACCTTGAGTGCCACAATATTGTCTTCTCAAAACATAATTGTTCTATAGAGTTTTTTGGCTCTGTCAGTCGAGCCCACATTTTCAATATCTGTAGTCAGTTTTGAGGTCGCTAAGTTGGTTATGGAAAAGACTGCTGGGAGTCTCTCTAAAGGATCTGGAATGAGGTGGTGCGATGAAGAACCTAAATTAACGGTGGAGTACCGATAGCAGTTTTAGTTACCGTGATCTAAGTACAAATAAAAGACATAGAGGGTAGCGATAGACTGGGTTGCGGTATTGTTGGAAAGAGTCAAGTAAAAACTAATATTTTGTCTAAGGGCCACAACACATAGAATAGAATAGAATAAACTTTATTGTACACCAAAACATGTAGTAACAATTCACAGGTACTTAAATCTATGGGTACAATGGCGGTCTTATCGCTGACGCCTGGTGCTCTTTTTCGCAACGCCGCCGCAACACTCTGTTCCCTACGCGGGGGGTACACTCCCCCCCGCCCATGGCTCCACCACCACCAGCAGTACCTGACGCGGACCACGACGACGACGATGTTCCTGGCCTGGAAAAGCCTGGAAAAGCCTGGGTCCTGGCCATGGAGGCTCTCGGGCCTCGATTGAGGGGGCTCTTTAGCGCGTGCTTGGAGAGGGGCCAGTTCCCACTTCGCTGGAGGACGGGAAAACTGGTCCTCATAGCGAAGCCGGGGCGCCCTGCGGACTCTCCGTCCGCATACCGGCCCATTGTGCTGCTCGACGAGGTGGGCAAGCTCTTTGAAAGAGTCATTGCAAACCGCCTCGTCGCGCGCCTAGCACGGGTGGGGCCGGACCTTTCGGACGGACAGTTCGGCTTTCGCAGGATGCGCTCCACGGTGGACGCCATCATGCGCGTACGAGCCCTCACGACGGGGGATGCGGTGTCCCAGGGCAGGTGTGTCGTGGCAGTGTCCTTGGACATTGCCAATGCCTTTAATTCCCTGCCCTGGAGTAGCATTGGAACGGCACTCCGGTACCACCGGGTGCCCGACTACCTCTGTCGTGTGATCGAGGCCTACCTTTCGGAGAGGTATATTATCTACCCCGGTCACCAGGGAGAGTGGAAACGTCGAGAGATGTCGTGCGGTGTTCCGCAGGGATCGGTACTAGGACCACCCTTGTGGAACATCGGGTACGACTACGTGCTGCGCGGCGACTTCCCCGACGGGGTCAGCGTGGTCTGCTACGCGGACGACACGTTGATCCTAGCGCGGGGAGAGTCGTACCGGACGGCGGTCGAACTAGCGACACGCGGGGTTGCGATAGTCGTTGAAAGGATCCAGCAGTTGGGACTCGAGGTGGCACTGCACAAGTCCGAGGCCATGTGCTTTCACGGCCCTCGGGGTGCGCCACCACCGGGATCCCAGCTAACGGTAGGAGGGGTTCACAGGGTTCACATCAGCGTCGGGTCGACGATGAAGTACCTGGGACTCGTCCTCGACAGCTGGTGGAACTTCAAGGAGCACTTCCGACGTCTGGCTCCCAAACTGAATCGGACTGGGGCTGCTCTCGGGCGGCTCCTGCCCAACCTCAGGGGACCAGACGCCTCCTGCCGGAAGCTCTACGCGGGAATCGTTCGGTCCATGGCCCTCTACGGGGCTCCGGTGTGGGCACCGACGTTGCAACAGCAACCGAGGGCCCAGCTGAATGCGTGCCAGAGGGTCATGGCAATACGCATGGTGCGAGGGTACCGAACGATTTCCCGCGAGGCGGCGACCCTCCTTGCTGGCCAACCGCCATGGGATCTGGAGGCAACAGTCCTTGCACACATGCACGATAAGCGCATGGAGATGCAACGCCGGGGCGAAATTCCGCTGCCGCGACAAGTCGAGGCATGGCGGACAGAGCTCCGGCGGGATCTCATGGCGAAATGGCGTCAGCGACTATCGCAACCTCGTTCGGGGCGCGCCACAATTGGGGCGATAAGGCCCATCCTTGAGGCGTGGCTGGAAAGACCTCACGGCGCTCTCAACTTCCGCACGACGCAGGTGCTTACCGAACACGGAAAGTTCGCTAAGTACCTGTTCCGGATTCGTGCGGAAGATTCGCCCGGGTGTCGCCACTGTGCTGAACACCCGGAGGACACGGTGGAGCACACTGTAGAGGTGTGCCCCGCCTGGGCGGAGCATCGCCGTGTCCTCGTGGGGGCGATCGGCGGCAGCGATCTCTCTCGCCGGGCCTTGGTTCAGGCCATGGTCCATAGTGAGGAGGGATGGCAGGCGGTCGCCTCCTTCTGCGAAGCAGTAATGCTAGCAAAGGAGGAGGCCGACCGCATCAGGCAGAGGCAACGGGGCGCTCGCCCCAGCCGCCGCCGGGATTCCGATCCCGATTTCCGGCCACCGTAGGCGCGGGCTTGCGGACGGCGTGCAATGGGTAGCACGCTGTTCGATCGTCCGGTAACCGACCGGACCGAGCCCAAGTCGTCGACGGCGCGTTCTGTTCCCGCGCGCCTCAAGGAGCTGTCAGCACACCGAAGAGATACCCAGCCTGCTAACTGCAGGCAGGCAGGGTCGAAGCCTGCTGGGGTCAAGGGCCGTTTTCTGAGAGGAAGGCTCAGCCCCGGCACTATAGGCAACGAAGGAACGGGGTAGGTTTTTAGTCAGTAAGAGTCTGACACTACTTCCCGCTCCACCCAAGGGCGGGATTTGTCATTGGATGATTTTACCTACCACAAAAAAAAAAAAAAAAAAACGCCGCCGCAAGGCAACTTTCAGCGTTTATGGTAGTATCCTGCGCGGATAACCAGTTCCAAGTTATTTTTGAGTGTGGATAGACGTCTCTGTGCCATGGATAGTACTAAACTTATTGCTTGTTGTTTCTATGGGTTACTATTAAAACTGAAAATAAAAAATTCACAGGTCCTTTTAAATTTGACACGAACAAAGTGGTCAGAAGAGCAAAGTGGTCAGAAGAAAACTTACAAGCTGCTATGACAGCCGTTAATGGAAAACATATGAAACTAATCGCCGCATCAAAACGATATGGGATCCCACAAACTACCCTCTGGGAACATTTGAAGTTTGGAAACATGGTAAAACTATTAGGACGAAAATCTGTTTTCGATAACGTACAAGAAAAACAACTCGTGGAAAGGATACAAAATCTTAAAAAAACAGGCACATCTTTTACCTCAATTTTAATTCGTAAACAAGCCTTTGAGTTTTGTCTAGAAAACAAAATGAAACATACTTTTAATACCACCACAGGCCTTGCAAGCTTAAGTTGGTATAAGGGGTTTGTAAGAAGACATCCAGAGATTGACCCTGTTCAACGACGAAATAAATCAAATTCTTATTCAGATTCTGAGTAAAGTGATCAGAATTCGTATTATATTGTAGGAGAAAATTATGATTCAAGAAGATTTTAATAAACTTGTATAAGCTCGTTTATGTGTATATCTTAATTTAACCCGTATTTTCTTGAGTGCCACAATGTTGTTTTCTCAAAACATAATTATTCTATAGAGCCTATAATCTACAGTATTTCATCAATTATGACTGACGCCTATATTTACAGTGTGTGTAGTGAATTTTAGGAAAATTTCTAACTTTCATGCGAGCGAATCTGCTCGCAAAACAATTTATATCCTATCGTGCCTAGCTTTTAAAATGTTTCTATCGGTTACTATTAAAGATAAAAAAAAACTTTGTCACAGGTTCTATTAAAATTGGCAAGAATTATGCAAAATGGTCAGAAGAAGACTTACAAGCTGCTATGAGAGTCGTTAATGGAAAACGTATGAAACTAAACGCTGCATCAAAACGATATGGAATCCCGCAGACTACCCTATGGGCACATTTGAAGTCGGGAAACATGGTTAAACGCTTAGGTCGAAGATCTGTTTTCGATAACGTACAAGAAAAACAACTTGTAGAAAGGATTCAAAATCTTAAAAAAACAGGCATATCTTTCACCTCAAAAGTAATTCGTAAACAAGCTTTTGATTTTTGTCTAGAAAATAATATGAAACATACTTTCAACATCACCACGGGCCTTGCAGGATTGGATTGGTATAAAGGATTTATAAAACGACATCCAAAGATTGATCCTGTTCGCCGACAATTAAAAAATAAAATAGATTCTGATTCGGATTCTGAGTAAACTTACACTCTATTGTAAACAAAATCGTAAGGAGCAATTTATAATAAAGCAAAATTTATTGAATGTTTGGAAAAGCTCGTATGTTTGTTTTAGTTCAATCTTTGATTTGTTATTGCAGCTCGGGTATTTTGAGGGCATCACTGTTGTCTTCTAGACGTATATTCCATATCATGTTCTGACAATTACTGTCCATTCTACGTTGCCTGGAAGAGATCACAGAATGCGACGCCGTTTGTTCGTGTTTTATACATTTTAAACACATGCAATAATTTGATCAGTTGGTCAATTTGATCTGTTGATCAATTTATTACCTAGATGAGAGACGAAACACACGGATCGTCAATTAGTACACGTCATAAAAGATAGTCTCGTATAAGTCGTAGGACATCGGCTCCACACTTTCTGACAGTCAATGATTCATTGGCAACGTGTCAATGACATTACTAATGTGTGGTACAGACACACCTGAAACTACGTTATTTACAGGTTTGAAGCTCGCAAAAGTGTGGACTGAACAAGACCTACGCGAGGCAATGTCAGTAGTTCAAAGGGGAACTATGACAAAGAAAGCTGCATCAGATTATTACGGAATCTCTATTCCAGCTCTTAGCCACCATATAAGAACGGGAAGCACAGTAAAACGAACAGGACGAAATCGGATATTGAACGGAGAGCAAGAAAAATAACTCGTTAAGAGAATTCTTAGCCTCTGTGCGGAAGGTAGTGGGTTTTCTCTAACTCCAAAATTTATTCGCAGCCAAGCTTTCAAGTTTTGTTATGAAAATGATGACAGACATAATTTTAATGTCAATACGGGCCTTGCAGGTAACGATTGGTATAGTGAATTTATCAATCGCCACCCAGCACTATCAGCTCTACGACGCCAGTGGATTAAAGTAGGGGTTAACGGAAACGCCTTGGTCTCCGATAGTGGTTAAAATAAGAAAATATTGATTATTGTACTTGTATTTGGGTCTGATGTCCGCAACTCCACGACTAAAGCGCATATTTTGCGTACGGGTGGGACAAAAGTGTCATTAGATTGACCCCAGCTCCTCAAGGAAGGATAGCACCCCGAAATACAAATATTGATTAACTATTTTTTCTACTGAAGGAAATGGAATATTCTCTAGAGGTTGAAGTCTGAATACTGATTTTTGATTTCGTCACCTTCAAGGCAGTTTCTAGTGCTGGCTCCTTTAAAGCCAAAACTTGACACGTCGAATCGGCAGATATCTTTTAGTCTTACTAAAACTCCGTTGAAACTGCGGATGCAGGCATAAGATTTCTTGTGGTGATTTCAGTTTGAAGATTTAAAAATCCATACAATCCAAAGCTTGCGATAAATCAATCCAGTGAGTGTTGTAAATTATGAGTCATAATATGTGTCCTTTATTAAACATTTTTTTAACTGTATTTTTTTATTCAGTCCTAGTGGCCGGTCACGTCACCATAGTCCAGAGTTGCGTTATACCAGTCGTAAACAACTTCGTTGCTGTAGCTTTTAAAGTAGCAGGTAGCATTTTCTTTCTAGACTTTGCAAGATAAAATACATCATACATCCATAAAACTAAATATTGTTTTTAACAAAGCATGAGATAGAACCTGTGTGTGTTCATGTATTTTGTCATAATCCGGCCAAATGGTTGAAGACATTCATGATTTTTCCTCAATATTAAATCATGTCAAAATTCTAGTAGCCGTTAACCAAATGTAGATAAACTTTTTTGTTGTATCTAATCTTGGCTTTGGTTTGGTGAATGGTTTTATTAATAAGACTGCAATTTTGAGCATAGTTCGTATTACTTACAGGTTCGGGGCGTTCTACACGAGCAATGTGGACAGAAGAAGACTTACAAGCTGCAATGGCAGATGTTAGACAAGGGAACTTATCTCGACATGCTGCAGCAAGACGATATGGAATTCCCAGAACCACTCTCAGAAACCATTTAAATACGGGGAGCGTAAAAAAACGATTTGGACGAAAGACAAGACAAAAAATTCATAAAATATATATTTCCTAAATGGCATGTATATTGCTCCAAAATTTATTTTCAAAGAAGCGTTTCAATTCTGTTAAAAAATTAATGTCAAGCATAATTTTAATTATTTATTTTATTTTATTTCAATTTTATTTACAGGCCTTGCGTGCCAAGATGGTTTATTTTTAAATTAATACGTACTGAGATTTTCTGAGAACAGTGGTGGCCGAGTGGTAACGGCTCTGACTTACGAGTTGTAGGTCGTGGGTTCAAACCCAGCCAGGCAAATTACTTTGTGTAATTTATTTCATCACCACTGCTCTCAAAACGGTGAAGGAAAACATCGTGAGGAAACCGGCATGTCCTAGAACAAAAATTCGAAGATATGTGACATCCACCAACACGCGGGCCCAGTGCGGCCCGCCTGGTAGATTGCGGCCCATTCCCTCTCCTTGAAAGGAGGCCTGTGTCCCAGCAGTGGTAACATTAAAAGGCTGACGATGATGAGATTTTCTAGCAAAATGTTTAATGCAAAAAATAATTCAACCATTTTTTGAAATAACTAATGTACAATGTAATAAACTAAACATTAAAGCACAATTTACACCAACCGGTTTTAAACCAAACAATACGATAATAAACTTAGTTAAAAAATACAATCCTAATATCTTTAGTTTCTACAGATTTACGCTGTGTTGTGCTAAACACGTATTTTAATGATATTGGTTGTAATAAAAACGCAGAACTAAACTTATTCGCCGTTTTATTTTATAGGGAAAATCCCAATACGATTGTTACATATGTCTTCTTACTGGCCACCACAGAACAAGTTCAAAGACAAGCAGAGCACAGACCACGGAGAAAAGAAATGTTGCCAATCCTAATAAATGTACTAACAT
Source organism: Leucania comma (assembly GCA_958295575.1). NCBI lineage: Eukaryota > Metazoa > Arthropoda > Insecta > Lepidoptera > Noctuidae > Leucania > Leucania comma. The sequence goes on from OY282473.1 coordinate 20,561,020, forward strand.
GTAACTAACATATCACAAATTTAATTTTAACACAATTCTTTAAAGACGACAGACTACGAAAGTATATAAAGAAAGAGACTAATAACACTCATAAAAACTTAAACTATTTTGTGTATTGTGCCTCATCTTAAAATAACCTTTGATTTTGTGCAAAACATCAACAAGATTGGTATAATATTTTTGAAATAATGTGTTAAAATTTTTCTTGTTACTCGCCACAAGGGTTTTTTTGTTGATTGGTTACAGATTACTTGATTCATATAAATATGCTCACAGGTTCTGATAGATTAGGATCGAAGTGTGCGAAACGTGCAATGTGGACAGAAGAAAACTTAAGAGCTGCTATGGAAGCTGTTACAAAAGATAACGTATCACAGTATACTGCCGCAGTTACCCATGGAATCCCTAGACGAACACTCAGCAATCATTTAAAAACGGGAAGCGCAAAAAAACGTTTGGGCAGATATTCAACATTCGACAAAGAACAAGAAAAAAAACTCGTGAAAAGAATACTTAGACTTTCAAAAAGTGGAATGAGTCTTAGTAAACAAATGATTTGTAAACAGGCTTTCGATTTTTGTATAGAAAATAATATCAAAAATGGTTTTAATATCAACACCGGCCTTGCGGGAGGGGATTGGTATCAAAAGTTTATAAGACGACACCCAGATATAAGACCAAGTGCTACACGCCGTAAAAAATGATTGCTTTTTAAGATTCCTTTTTAAGCTGACATACAGCTTTTATCTTCCGGTACATGGTCGCCACTCCAGAACTTTTCGGCCCCAAGGACCATCTGTTCTACAAGCAATGGGCCCTATCCACAGTCACTTAAGTTTGACGATTATTCGGGCTATTACCGTAACTCAACCGTACTCTAGATTTCTGATCCGATCCCCTAGATTTTTCTGATCTGATCTGTTTAGGATTATGAAATCTAGCGGTTGGCTTCTACTCTTTTTTTTTTGGCTTTAAAAACTGTGACCGAAAATAAATATTGTTTAAAATAATTTTGTTTTATTCATTCTTTTATTGTTGAGGGTTCGATGCAAAAATCACCTCATATATTTATTTTTCTTTAGTAAGTTTGGGCCGCTACCAGTAGGCCACCACTACTCTCTATTTAGATTGTTCAATTTATAATAAATAAATAATAATTATTATTTCGTTTAAATTATAGTTTTAAATATTTCTTAAAATAACTTAAAAAAGCATTTAAAAATATAAAAAATAGCAGTCCACCGGTGTGGGGAGTAGGGTCCAAGCTACTGGTGTTCAGGGCTCCATAGACAGGAACCTCCTTACAATGTGAGCCGTATCGAGGAGTACTGCCTTGTGTATCAGGCCCTTTCTAACCGCGCAACAACAGCTTATTATTATAGTTAAGTCGATAACAGTACATAAAGAAATTATTTTGACACAAATATTAAAACAAAAATTACTGTCGATCAGTTGGAGGTTACTTGATTCATATATATGCTCACAGGATCTGAAAAATTGGGGTCGACGCGTACGAAACGAGCAATGTGGACAGAAGAAGACCTAAGAGCTGCTATGGAAGCTTGCACAAAAGGGAATCTATCACAGTATGCTGCTGCAGCTGTCTATGGAATCCCTAGACAAACACTCCGAGATCATTTGAAAATAGGAAGCTCAGAAAAACGTATGGGGAGATATTCAACATTCGACAAAGAACAAGAAAAGAAACTCGTGAAAAGAATATTTAGACTTTCGAAAAGTGGAATGAGTCTTAGTAAACAAATGATTTGTAAACAGGCTTTCGATTTTTGTGTAGAAAACAATATTAAAAATTGTTTTAATATCAGTACGGGCCTTGCGGGAGAAGATTGGTATCGAGCATTTATGAAACGACACCCAAATATTAGACCAATTGCAATACGTCGTAAAACATGATTGTTTCCTTTTTAAGAGAGTAGAATAACATTTTTTGCATAAAAACACGGTATAAAAAATGGTACAAAGATTAAATACAGAGCATACATGTTTTTGCTTAACATTATAAGCGTGTGTGCTGACTTTTGTGCATACAATTAAGTCATTAAATTTTATAAATAAAAATCGTTGTGGAGGGTCGATTTCGAGGTACTTGAAATACTATCGATTTGTAAAGATAAAATAAAGTACTTTTTTTAAAACTCGAATTAATTTACCCATGTACGTAATTTCTTTATGTAAACCTCAGCTGGGCGAGTTCAATGACCTGTAGGTAAGTTAGTACGCAACTACCGACAACTAACTACAAGGTCATTGACTCGTTTACATTTCATGTACCGGATCGAACCTTCACGGGATTAAAACGATCAAAATTTAACGGTGTATAATAGAAATACCGGTCGACAAGAGTCGCTGGATTGAATACTGTAGATTACTAGAGAATGCATTTTTTTCGTGCAACAAATGCTCTATTTTGATCAGTGCTATTGCCTCACATAATTAAACCATAGCGTAACACCGATTAAACATATGCAGGATATGACGTTATTGCCGTTTGGACGTTTGTTATATTTCTATCATTTTTAGCGTGAATTTAAACTTATTTGTTTTAAGGATACGGGTTTCAAGTTCATGTCTTGATCCACAGTAACGCCTAAAAACTTAGTTTCCGTTACTTCACCAATTTTATTTATATTTAGTTTGTTATTATAAGTATTTATAATTGTTTAGTCTATTAAATTGTATATAAGGTGACATAGAGCAGTTATTTTCCGGTACGTGGTCGTCGTCACTCCAGAATCTTTTGGCTTTATGAACGATCTGTTCTACGAGCAATAGGCTCTGCCCACTGCTACTTAAGTTTGGTTATTCTGCGGGGTTTCCGTAACCTTGGTTCTCCTGTGGATATCTTGATTTTTGATCCCATCCCCTAGATTTTTCTGATCTGATTTGTTTAGGGGTATCAAATCTGGTGGTTGGTCTTTACCTATTTGTTTTGTCTTTACAAACTGTGATCAAAAATAAATATTGTTTTATAATAAATATTGGCATTTTTTTTGTTAATTCCTTTATTGCTAGGAGTGTGATGCAAAAATCACTAAGTTACCTCATTAATGTGGGTGTCAAGAGAGCTGTTATGGTGCCTGATCTTTTATTTCTTGTACACTATTGATACTTAATTTTAAAATTTTATTACAGAAGTAGGTACCTATGCTATTTATGTAAGGAGTTATTATATTTGGTAACTGCCACAACGTGGATAGATATAAGAACACGATGCTGCTCAAATTTAAAAAGTTCCTACGCTTAATTTAGGCAAAGAATAGTGTATCTATTCGCTACATCAGTTACTGCTGTGGATAGACTCTCATTCTCAAGTCTTCAGTCACAATGACCATCACTTTAAGATTATCTGGAGAAAGAGAAAACACTAGCGAATAGAATACTTATTTAACATCATTTCAAAGAGTAGAAAGTCACTTATTCCGAAATGTATTCTCAAATAAAGTTTTGATTTTTGTATAGAAAACTATATCTTACTTAATTGGCATTGGAGTAATAGGAATCAGATCTGGAAATAGTACAGTTTGATACAAGTGGAGAAAGTTTGTCATTGCGGCGGGAGGTGGCATTCGAAGAGGGTGTTATGGAGTTAGGGAAATTGCATTGTAAAATGTTCCAATGTTTTCTCTTAGACGTAATTAGTCATTTAAAAAGTCCTTTTTTTTCGTAATATTGTTATTTTCGCTGCAGATCTCGCTCACGCGTTGCAAATCAAAGCGGGGGGGGGGGGGGGTTTATGGTAGGTAAAATCATCCAATGACAAATCCCGCCCTAGGGTGGAGCGGGAAGTAGTGTCAGACTCTTACTGACTAAAAACCTACCCCGTTCCTTCGTTGCCTATAGTGCCGGGGCTGAGCCTTCCTCTCAGAAAACGGTCCTTGACCCCAGCAGGCTAAAGGTGGTAGCGGAAATTCAATCAAGATTTAAGTATTATATTGAAACAAACGTGAAATATGGGTTATATCAGTTTTGTATCGACACCCAGATATCAATTCAATTGTCGGTTACTTAAAACAATCAATACAGAAATGTATAAATAAATATTTTTCTGTGAACAATGGAACCATTGTAAAACGCATATGAATAATTTTAAGTTTAATTCAAGATCAAGCAAATTAAAATATGTGATTTATAAAACAGTTTATATTTTTAGTAATTCTTCATTTTTTATATTAAAACTAACATTATGTTTCGATGATAAAACAATTCGATATTCTCGGACAGGTTCGATAGAGGTGTACCTAAGATACCAGCGCGAAAGTTCACCTCTTCTGACATACTATTGCAATCAATCAAAAATCATTTATACGCCCAAAAAAATTTTTTAACTTAATTTTGCGTTTTAGATCTGTCACCGATTGTTAATAATTATTTTGAAAAATTTTATTTACAGGGTCTAATGAATTCAGTTCGACGCAAGCAAAACAAGCTTTGTGGACTGAAGAAGATTTAAAAGCTGCTGTGTCAGCTGTTAGAAATGGTGAAACAACACATACAGCATCAAACCTCTATGGTATTCCTCTACAGATTCTCAGCGATCAATTGAGAACAGCATGCTCAGAAAAGCGAACAGGACGCATTTCTACACTCAACGAAGACCAAGAAAAAAAATTTGTGCTAAGAATACTTGACCTAACAAAAAAAGGGATACCTCTTACTCAAAATTTGATTTGTACACAAGCTTTTGATTATTGTTTAGAAAATAATATTAAAAATAACTTTAATATCACTACGGGACGTGCTGGCCATGACTGGTACAAAGGGTTTTTAAGTCGACACCCAGAAGTAAAACCTGAAGGACGACGTCGATAGTTAAAGTAAAATTTTGTTTTAGAATTCGAGATAATTATAAAATTTTAGCATAGAACATTTTATGTAATAAAGGGCAAGAGTTTCTAAGAAATCTGGGCCCACCTTCCAATAGTTTTGTGTGATATATCATTATATAGGTAAATTTGAGCTGAATAAAAGTTACTATGGCACCAAGTTCCAAAACTTAGTCCGTTCAGAGTTATTCAAATGCTTCGTTTTTTAACGGCACGTCGATCGTGACACGTCACGCGAGTAGTACTCTTCTGAATTAGCCTCGTTAAGAGGACCATTCTGCGTAGGTACATTTTTATGCCTATAGTGCAGAGTGCGCGCAGGCCGCAGAAAACGAAAATCCGATGTTGCGCACTTTTTTTGCGTAACTTAACAAACGATACAATTTAGAATTGTAGGTCTGTATCTAAACACAGTGTATAAAATACAGAAATGCAATTATAACATTAAAACAGCATTGCTTGGTTAAAGGCAAAATTAACACGTTAAACAAAGAATAACTTATAAGGGATTAAAGTTTGAAACTTGGTGCCATAGTAACTTTTATTCAACTCAAAAATACCTATCCAACGACACACCTATTGGAAGGTAGGCCCAGGAATAGCATACTCCTTTCAATATTCAAATCTTAATACAACCCATATTTTGTCATATTCACTTAATATTCTTATTAAAAATATCTGTATCACCATTAGTACAATAGTTCCATTGATCATGGAAAAGGATAAATGTTTGCATCACTATAATACATCCGTTGTTTTAAGTAATCTAATTTAAAAATATGATATCAAACATGTTTCACATTTGTTTAAACGAATATATTAAAAAAAAAACGCTTACCTTTGTGTAATTTCTTTCATCACCACTGCTTTTAAAAATGGTGAAGAAAGACTTCGTCAGTTAACCGGCATACCCTGGGATTAAAAAATTCAAAGGGTGTATTACGGCCTATTGCCTCTCCTAGAAAGGATGCATGAGTTCCAGCAGTGGTTACATTATAAGGCTGATCATGCTTGTGCTAACATCATACTAAAAAAAACAGTAAAGTTTTGGGTTTTCTACTAAAATAGAGATGACAAGCTATGAATGTCACTTCGGTAACTCGCCGTCCGGCCGTCCTATAACGCGTAGATGTAGTGTTTTACGGGCACCTCAAGGAGACGTCAGCAAATCCCAGCAGGGTCGAAGCCTCCATGGGTTATGGGAAAGTGAACTTAGGTGCCCTAGAACGAAGGTAGTTCTTAAGATAAATCGAGTTTTTGATGAGATATAATTCCCTTATAATATTATATACATATTATAAGGGAAGATACGTTAAGTGCTAATATTACAATCAGCAAAACTGGACTCGAAACTCACACATTTATGATCAATGTCATCACAGTCGCAAACGTACATTCACTGATAGACAAGCACAGAGAAGAGCCTGCGCCGTCGTGCGGGTGAAATCAACGATGAATGACGTGAGGGGCTCACGTCATTCGCATCTATCTCGCTTCGCAAAATGGTGACCTAAACAATAAGCGAAATCAGAAATATCATAAATTTTCACGTACTTACGAGTGAAATGTGATTCTATGTGATTTGTTTTTTTTTTTTATTTGAATAATTTGGACAACGCATAAAAGCACACGTTGGCATTTTGATAACCTTTATCCAATTTAAAATAAAACAATCACTCGCTGATTGCAACTGAGTGAAATTAGGATAAATTATTCTGATTTCAGCGGTCCGCACTCTAGAGGTGAGTCACCTATAGTCCTTGTTTTGATTATTTTATTTATTTATTTATTTAATACAGCTTGGAGGACTTACAGCTTATAAAAAAAACTTATTAAAAAGAAAAACAATGATAGATGACATTTAGCCAATTACAAGTCCTCACGTGTAGTGGCAGAATTAAAATTGAGAAGTGAGCATAAACAGGCTTTAACACAATGAACTTGTTAAAAGGTTACAATTAAATACACAAATACACAAAATCAAAATTAAATAGTTAAAAACATATTACAGAAAGATAGGGAAGCAATTGGGTTACTTGAAAAATCTAAGGCCTATCAATGTTAATATATGAAGAAAAATATCCTGACTTACTCAAGCTCCAAGCGAACGCCGGCATTCACACACCTATTGTCTTTATACTGTGTCTCTAATTACGGTATTCAATTGATTAATACAAAAGTTTGTGGAACTACTTTTTCGTAGGCAGTACGATAAAAAAAAATATACAAAGCTTTAGATGACTGTTGACTTGCATTTCTTTGGGAATTTTTTTCAGTTTCATGATAGAACACACCCTGTTCATAACCTCTTAGTATAAATATTACTCGTATTACATAATATTTTTGATACGGTTCATATTAACATTTTTTTTTTTGGTTCCAGGTATCTATCAACCCGAAAAAGTATTCATTTCATCTACCGTCACAAAAGCCACCCCAAAAAACACCCGTCATATTGAGGTTGAAGTACAACCCTCTGTACACATTCAGAAAATCACTGATGCTAGTCAAATTGAAAAATATCTAAAACTGATTTTAGAAAATCAATATAGCATGGCACAAACAATAAATTTATTAGCAGGCAATCAAATAAAACGGGCAGATATGGTTACATTGAGGGAGTCTAACTCGTTTGACAATGAAGCTTTTACTGTGAAACCTATTAATTCTATTAATGAGCTTGAGTCATTGGACTCATTTTTATCGGACGAAAAGCAAAATTTTAAACTCATAAAGCAATATTCCTTTGTATGTTCTCTATCGGATGGAAACGGTACAACATGTGCCTACAAAGTATTGGATATGTTTTTTACTCGAGAATTCTTATGCAAATGTTCGTGGACAGGTGGTAGCAGGAAGACCGGCGAAGTAAAAATTGGACTAAAGAAATATACAAACTTTCTCAATTTTTTCTATGATTTGATACGTGTCTGGGATAAAACTTTTACCATGGAAGACAATGAAATCTTTTTCAAGATTGTCTTGAAAAATGCCATGCAAAGAAAACTAAGTAAGAATGAAAGAGCTTCAACCAAACGAAGAAGAAACAAAGCAGTTGCACTTAAAAATAAAAATCCAGGCGCGAATCAACATAAAAGTACAATTGATGATAACGCTACAAACGATATTGATATAGACATAGAAGAAGAAGAGGAGAATGTAGCTGAAAGCGTTTCGGAACAAGGAAATCCAGACACAGATCAAAATAAAATGGATGCAAATGAAGGAATCTATACATTATCAGCTTCTGAACTTTAAAGGAGGCCTGTTCGATGGACGTCAATAGAATTGACGCTTAAATGTAGTTGTTCGACTTTCTTTTTCCAATATTTATGTCCACACAAAACACAATGGAGCGACTACGTTAGTAATACAGACTAACGCTGAACTGCAGCAGTCATTTATTGTATTGTTTTAAAAATCGTTGTAATCAGAGGTTATAAAACTTCTGTATTTATAAGAGTGTTAAATTACGCAATAAGAATAAGTTTTAGAACTAAGTTTGAGTACCTACATCATTGTACTAGTGATGTGCAGAATACCCACAGCTTTTATACAGGTTCAACTTTTTTACTGTCTAAGTCAGACCAAGAAAAAAACTAATGCAAGGGATACAAGACCTTACCAAAACAGGATCTCTTTCTCAAAATTTGATTCGTACGCAAGATTTTGATTATTGTTTAGAAAATAATACTAAAAATAACATTAATATCACTATGGGACGTTCTGAGAATGACTGGTGTAGAGGGTTTTTAAGTCATCACCCAGAAGTTAAACCTGTAGGACGACGTCGATAATATTAACTTTACCCGCCCTGGGTACTCCATTTCGTTTAGCTCTTCAATACCTTTAGGTAACAGAAGAGCTAACGAGATGGAGTACCACCAGGGTCGCATATTCACAATCAAATACTCCATTTTGTCAGCTCTTCTGGTCGGATATATCCAACATGGCTGGTTGAAGAGTTCAACTTAATATTTGATTTAGTATTTGAGATAATTATCAAATTTTAGCATAGAAAAATTTATGTAAGATATTTTGAGTTTCAAATTGCATTGCAACCCATGTTGGATACAAATAATGATGTACAATATTTTTAATAAAAATATTTTTTATCATTATTAGATACGCGGTTTCTATTGTTTATTGTTAAACTTGTTAATATCTATCACCTGAAACGAAATGATCTTAAAAGAATTTGACTGAATGGTTAAAAACACTCTCGTATAGTGATACTGAGAAAATTGTGGAGCCATAGCAAGTATTAATACATACACACACACACACACACACACACACATACACACACACACACATACACACACACACACACACACGCAAAACACACATATACACACTACATATTATACACTACATACTACACACTTACTGTTAAGTCTGGGACATTGTTTTTTCTTAATATTAAGATGGGCGTTGATAGTTGCGACACAGTTTGTAACTTTTGCAACTGTCATCGTTATCTATGTCATTATTGTCAGCTGTTTTTGTGTCCAAAATAAATATTTTTTATATATTTTTTTTATGTTCATGGAAATTTATAAATTTTTGCATAATAGGTATTTTTGCATGTGTAAATTTTTGTTTATGTAACCGACAATTTAGTTTTCAACAACTGACTCGTTTATAGTTCGCTAATAAAATAGAGATGACAAACTATGAATAATACTTCAGCGAGACTTCTGTTATTTTGTTTTGATTCTAATTTAGTTTGAGCATTTAAACGTTTTAAATAAATAAAACGTAAAACTTTATTGTTTATCTTTCATTTCTCTCCTTATCATATTTATGAGTAGATACTGATTTTTATTATCGCCTCACCAGAGTCGCCTAACATGATGTTGGGGACTTTACGCTATTGAGCCTTTCGCAAAAAACCAGGCGCGAATTAACATAAAAGTACAAAGTACAGGCTAAATAATATATATATAATAATATATATGTATAGGCTAATAATAATTATCGCATCCTCTTGATCCATCATAATGGAAATTTATTTGATAGGATCTATCTCCTGGAAGATTACACAGAATTTTTTTTTATTGATTTTGTCAACGCTATTATTTCTCCCCACCAATATTGCTTTTTGATACTTGTATTACTTCCACTACATCTGGGTAGACTTTGGAGTTTAGATCAATTCACACCAATTACGACTTTCCCTTATTCTAATAAAAGTAATTTTGAAGGAAAATTTATACTGCCTCCGCACAAATGTGTGCTCGCATTAGTAGATAGTTTAAAGGGGATGGGCAAATTTCCGCAACAGGGAAGTTTTTAAGCAAAACTTCACAATGTCTGCTCTAGTTCTCCTATTAATAAATATTAATATTTCAGAACAAATTTGATAGAAATAATATGCTGTCGCGGAATTTTTTTAGAACTTTGAAACAGAAACAAATTAATTTTTTTAGTTACAAAAATGATGAATTTTGACTTATATTTCTTTGAAAATGTCGTTCAGTTTCATAATCACTCCACTTGAAAATATAAGTAAACGGTTCATAATCACTAAGCACACATTGTCATGTATACAGGTTTCGCATATACTAAAAATAATGTTGTGTTTATATCGACAACATTATTTTTAGTATATGCGAAACCTGAATATAGTTCGTTCAGAATCAGTAACTGAATCGATTCCAATCATCTATACACCATTTTCAATTTTTTTCCAATAATATTTAAGAAAAGTCCCAAGTTGGACACCACCTATACTAAGTACACCACAGGTCACGGCACGTCATAGCGGGCATTAGCACCAGATTACAGCTGGGTGCGGGAGTAAAATAACCCCTCAGTCGCCTGGATGGCCTGGTGACCATATGTTTGTGTAGTCAACCAGGTACCATAATAAGCTTATAATTTTTTGATTTTCATGATACAGCTGAGAAATTTTGTACATAGATTTTGTACAAAATTTCTTTGTATAAAAATACGTAATAGGTTTCGCTAAGTATACTAAGAATAAGGTTGTATAAATATAATATTTTTGATATGGTTCTTATTAACATTTTTTTTTATTTGTGATTTCAGGTATCAATCAACCAGAAAAAATATTCATCTCATCTACCGTCACAAAACCCACCTCAGTACCGGCAAAAGTTTCAACAGACACCCGTCATATTGAGTTTGAGATACAACCTTCTGTACAGATCCAGAAAATCACTGATGCAAGTCAGATCGAAAAATATCTAAAGCTGATTTTAGAAAATCAACATAGCATGGCGCATACAATAAATTTACTAGCAGGCAATAAAAAAAAACAGGCAGATGTGATTACATTGAGTGAGGTTAACCCGTTTGACAGTGAAGCTTTTACTAAGAAACCTATCAACTCTATTAATGAGCTTGAGTCATTGGAGTCACTTTTATCAGACGATAAGCAAAAATTGAAACTTTTAAAGCAATATTCCTTTGTATGTTCACTATCGGATGGAAACGGTATAACATGTGCGTATAAAGTATTGGATATGTTCTTTACTCGAGAATTCTTATGTAAATGTTCCTGGACAGGTGGTAGCAGGAAGACTGGCGAAGCAAAAATCGGATTAAAGAAATATACAAACATTCTCAATTTTTTCTATGATTTAATACGTGTCTGGGATAAAACTTTTACCATAGAAGACAATGAAAACTTTTTTAAATTAGTCTTGAGAAATTCCATGAAAAGAAGCCTCAGTAAGAATGCAAGAGCTTCAACTCAACGGAGAAGAACCAAAGCAGTTGCACTTAAAAATAAAAATCAAGGCTCGAATCAACATAAAAGTACAATTGATGATAACGCTACAAACGATATTGATATAGACATAGAAGAAGAAGAGGAGAATATAGCTGAAAGCATCATTTCGGATCAAGGAAATCAAGACACAGATCAAAATGAAATAGATGTAAATGAAGGAATCTTTACATTATCAGCTTCCGAACTTTGAAGTAAATCTGGGCATTCGACATGACTAATATGATCCTTATTATCAATGTTCAATGTTTTATGACGGAAACCTGTTCGATGGACGTCGATAGAATTGACGCTGGACTGTAGTTGTTCGATTTTCTTTTTCTCTTTTTTCATATGTATGTATCCACAACACAGCTCAATCGCGCGACTACGTCAGTAATACACACTAACGCTGAACTACAGCGCTTATTTATTGTTATAACTTTAAAAAAAACCTTTTTAGTTAGAGGTAGTGTTGCTCAATTACGCTACAATAATAATTTTTAGAACGAAGTTTACATACACAGAGATGAAAAATATTTGATATATATATATTTTTTAATATTTTATCTTAAAAATATGCATCTATGGAATTCTCTTCCATTAACTTCTTCTTCTTCTTCGGTCTTCAGGGGAAAAATTATTGAATATTCTTGCCGTCATGACTCATAAATACACACAGGTTTTTATTTATTGTTTAAGGAATGTTAATGTATTGTGTGCTGTACATTTATTTGTTTAGCTTCAAATAGGCTTTAGATAATGTAAGTTTTGCGCTTATGAGCAAAACTTCTATCTTACTTAAGTTAGAAAAATCTTAGTTGATCTCACGTGTGTAAATCAGCTGTCCTGTTTTGAATTGATTTTAAAGTGTTGTGTATAGTAAAAAATAAGGATAAGAATGCTATATAGATAAACACTCTTATGCCTCTTTAATAGAAATTTAAGTTCTAATTAATCTAGTGTAATAATGTTCTAAACGCGTACGTGCTGCTTGAGACCATTTATAAGTCTTTAAAAGAAAAGTCTGTAGAAACTCTGATACCATTTACTGATAGGAAGCTATTCCATCCCTATATCATAATGATAATAATAGGTAGCCTTTGGCACACAGATTTAGAAATGGCTGTAAATGTGAATGTTTTTTTTTTCTTTTCTATAAGTAAGTTCTGAAATATCATCAAGAGGAGCAAAGACTCCTCTTTGCTCCTGTGGATGATATTTCAGAACTCCTTTTCTTTATTTGTTACCCATCCGTTTTTTTTTTTTTTTCGGTAGGTAAAATCATCCAATGACAAATCCCGCCCTTGGGTGGAGCGGGAAGTAGTGTCAGACTCTTACTGACTAAAAACATACCCCGTTCCATTCTTTGCCTTGGTCCCAGGGCCCCGGGTGCCATTTTCACATACCCTTTGACCCCAGTAGGCTTCGGCCCTGCTGGGCCCCTTCAGTTTGCTGACAACTCCTTGAGGCGCGCGGAAACAGTGCGCGCCGTAAATGACTTGAGCTCGGACCCGTCTGTTACCGGACGGACGGACAGCGAGCTACCCATTGCCCGCCGTCCACGAGCCCGCGCCTACGGTGGCCGGAAATCGGGATCGGAATCCCGGCGGCGGCGTGTACGCCGTTGCCTGATGCGGTCGGCCTCCTCCTTTGCTAGCATTACTGCTTCGCAGAAGGAGGCGACCGCCTGCCACTCCTCCTCGCTCCGGAGCATAGCTTGAACCAAACCCCGGCGCGAGAGATCGCCGCTCCCGATCGCCCCCACAAGGACACGGCGATGCTCTTCCCAAGCGGGGCACACCTCGACTGTGTGCTCCACCGTGTCCTCCGGACGCTCCGCACAATGGCGACATCCGGACGTCATCTCCGCACGAATCTTGTACAGGTACGTTCCGAACTTGCCGTGTTCGGTTAGTACCTGCGCCAAGCGGAAGGTGACGACGCCGTGGGGCCTTTCCAGCCACGCCTCAAAGAGGGGCCTTACCGCCTCGATCGTGGCGTGCCCAGCACGAGGTTGCGACAGTCGCTCTCGCCATTTCACCATGAGATCCCGCCGGAACTCTGTCCGCCATGCCGCGATTTGTCGTGGCAGCGGAGTTTCGTCCCGACGTTGCATCTCCACGCGTAGGTCATGCATGTGTACAAGGACTGTTGCCTCCAAATCCTATGGTGGTAGGCCAGCAAGGAGGCTCGCCGCTTCGCAGGACACCGTACGGTATCCCCAGATCATCCGAATGGCCATGACCCTCTGGCAGGCGTTCAGCCTGGCCGCCACTCGCTTTCGCAGCGTCGGCGCCCAGACCGGCGCCCCGTAAAGGGCCATGGACCGAACGATGCCTGCGTAGAGCTTCCGGCAGGAGGCGTCTGGACCCCCTAGGTTCGGCAGGAGCCGCTTGAGAGCAGCCCCAGTCCGATTCAATCTGGGAGCCAAACGTCGGAAATGCTCTCCGAAGTTCCACCGGCTGTCGAGGACGAGTCCCAGGTACTTCATCGTCGACCCAACGCCGATGTGAACTCCTCATGCTCTGGAGCTGGTGGATGTTTCAGAATATTATTGACTCAAAGCCGAGTTCTTTCGTATACCTTTACGTTCCAAGGGGCGAGGTAATCTTTCAATCAAGCGGTATGCAAGCTATGTGGATGATTTTATTAACGTTTTAGAAATACACCGTTAAATTTTGGTCGTTTTAATCCCGCGGACGGTCGATTCGGTACATGAAATACTATCGATTTGTAAAGAGAAAATTTAGTTTACTCGAATTACTTTATGCATGTACAAAATTAATTTCTTTAAGTAAACGTCAGCTGAGCGAGGCTAATGAACTGTAGGTAGTTAGTACGCAACGACCGACAACTACATACAAGGTCATTGACTCGTTTACTTAAAGAAATTAATTTCGTATATGCGTATATTAATTCAAGTTTTTGAAAAAAAGTACTTTATTTTTAATATTTTCTTTATAAATCGATAGTATTTCATGTACCGAATGAATCCTCCGCGGGATTAAAACGACTAAAATTTAACGGTGTATAGAATAAGAAAATTTAGTGTCTGTAGATAATCTAGTAAGGTCCTATGTTTGATTCGGGTTCCCTACTTGAAATCGAATGACAATGAATCGAATGAAAACGTTACTATTGTATTTGTACGCCTTTCTAGGATTAACTTGAAAACCACTATTTTACCAGTATTTTGGTGTTTTGACATTGTAGATATTCAAATATAATACTTACAATTATTCTATAAATCGATTAGATGGTTGATCGAGGAATTTAGTTTCAAGATAATGGGCCTTTTCGCTGCCGATGGTTCATCCTTATAGTTTTCAAGATTTTGATCCTTCGAGCTTGTGAACTCCCGGGAGCTCATAATTTATCGATTTCAAATACTGTCGAGTTAATGTTTTCGAGCAAGTGTTATTCGAGCTGAAGTCGTTCGATTTCAAGTAGGGAACCCGTTCTATATTATATAGTTAATGTTTCCTACATTATAAAAAATATGTTTAAGTATAATACTGTTCTATTAATATTTTTGTTTCATTTTCATTCCTATTTATTTATTGATATTTTTTTAATTATAGGCAAAATCATCCAATGACATTACCCGCCCGGAGCGGGAGATAGTGTCAGACTTTTACTGACTAAAAACCTACCCCGTTCCTTCTTTACTTATCATATTGTACCCCAGTAGGCTTCGACCCTGCCTGCCTGATATTAAATAATTTTGAAATAAAATGCGGTACGCAGCCAAACTCACTTCCTATTTTGATGACTAGACATAATGAAAAACATCACTTATCTAAATTAGATACTACATGCATTTGGGTTGTTAAAAGTTTACGTAGGTAAACTACTGCCTCTATTGTGTTATTTTTAATAAGTAACTAGGCATCCTCCGCGATTTTACCCCCTTATTTAGTTACTGCTGTGGATCGATGTGTTATATTATATAGCCAATAACTTTCTTCGATAAATGGCTTATTAATATTTTTTCAATTCGAAAGATTAGTTCCTGAGATTAGCGCTTGAAACAAGTGAACAAACAAACGAACGAACAAACTCTTCAGCATTATAACAAAAGTCATTTTACGACTGGTATGCAGCAGCTTGCGTCGTCACGGTAGTTTCATAAACAGATAACATATTTATTGGTAAAAAATTACATTTACAAGTCACAATATTTTTAATTAAATGAAGTTTGAGTTGTGATATAAAATAATTTATCAATAAAGTACTTAAATTTACAACAATTGATTTTTCAAGATTCATTATAGCATTGAAATTAATAAAATCATAATAAGATATAAATTGATCTTAAAAAATAAATATATAAATTGATTGTCATTAAATTTAATCTAATTTAATATAATTAATCTAATATTTGATAAAAAATGAAATTATCATTGAAATTGTATAATTAAAACTTATTATTCATTATAATTATTTAATATTTTATTACCTAACATATCGTCAACAGAATAATAGTTTTGTATGTAAGTTGTGTGTATACCAAGCGTATAATGATGAAAACGCGTCTATGAAACTACGCGTCCATGTACAGAAGGCTTACTTAGATAACAATTTTATATATCCTTAAATATTTTATATCTTTTGTCTTGCTTGAAAAGAAACAACTTGGTCTCAGTCTTAAATCAACAAAGGCACTTCATTTTATAATAATTACATACATACTAAGCAGCTACATTTATTTATTGTGAACACCTTCCACGGTGTTGTCTTTCTTAACCCAAAGGTTGACTGGTAGAAAATGCCTTGATGCATTTAGTCCGCCTATGTACCAATACTGTACATGAAGTTTAAAAAAAAATATTCGTTATTAAAAAAATATTTATTTATTAAAGTTTTAGGTACTTAGTGTACACAGACAGGCTTAATGCCATAGGCATTTTCTACCAGTCGACCTTAGGATGATGCAGAAACACAACATAGTAGGTGTAACTTAATGGTAAACTAACAAAACCAATTTATATACAATAGGGTGGTCCTTATTCTTAAGAGAAAAAAAATTCATCATAATAAATACTTGCAGGAAAAGGACACTTACGCGTGCGGAGCAATCCCGCATGTGTAATGAAATCCGCACGATATTTAAAACACCCTTAACCTGTTGAATACCGTAATTAGAGACACAATAGAAAACAATAGGTGTGCGGACGCCGGCGTCCTCTCGGGGAATAATGAATTAATAGTGACAAGCAAAATACCTACAGTCTTAACCGCCTACATCGAATATATCTAACAAACATTCACGCGTTTATTCCGCCAGGGTCACGATCACGACCGACACAGATAGTCCATTTCGTCAGCTCATCTGTCACCTAAAAACTAAAGAAAAACTAAAAGCTAAATGTGACGGAGTACCCAGTCGCAAACACACGACCCTGGCGAATAGGACACGAAAACACTTGTCGGATCAATCAGAAGCATAAATAGTTAAATTCCTCGATAAATAGTTAAATGTTCTTAATATTATTAGCAAGATGCAGTACTGGACGAACATCACACAATGTCTTACAAACACATTATACATAATCTGTCGTATTCATAAACATTGATTAGTAGAATATGGTTATTTTCAATTGTGGTAACAAAATGTTTATAAGTGATACTTTCGTCAACATATTTTTTTTTAATTCTAGAAGTTCAATATTAAAAATAAGAATTTTGATAATTAAGAATCAAAATCAAAATTTTTATTTTATAAAACAATTTCTTTTTTTGTTTTTTAGTGTTATTCAAGGGAACTTAGTCCAACGCTACGACAATTTGCTATTTTAGTTAAGGCTGTAAAGTTATGGCCGTGTATTGATCGAATTTATGATAGTCAAAAGTTGTAACGTTTTGAACGTTAACAAGATAGAAATGAGGATGAAGGAGTGCAAGAGAATGTAAGGGAGTGATAAATAATAAAATATGTTCCTTGTGAGGTACACGTATAATAACAAAAGTTTATTTAGTATCAGCGGAGGAACAGTTTATCTAGTATCAGGGCTGTTGACTCGTAGTAGCCCCGCGACAGCCTTCCAAGGCCGGCAGGGCGAGGTAAATCAGCGATAGGCCAAAGAAGCAATGCCCACAGAGGCCAGGAGTTGTCAAGTAGAACGTGCTTGTTGCCAGCAGGTGCAGGATCCTCAGCCGGTGGCAGTTCAGCAGCAGGCAGTAGAGTGAGGCCCTCAGAGGTCAAGACTAGCAGACCCTGCTTGTCAGCAGCAGGCGCAGGTTCCCCTTTCGTCACTAGCACGTGCAGGTTCTTCTGCTAGTAGCAGTTCAGTCCAATACAAGTAAAAGAGATGAAGACAACCACAAAACGCACTATAAATAACTCGTAGAAAACACTGTGCCAAGATCGACCTCACTTCGCGTCACTTAGCTTTCGAATCCCCCACGACACTATTTTTTCTGACAATCATGCTGGGTGATCTGGGGTGCTATTCTCTAAGAAAACGCAGCGCTGCCTTAACAACGAACACTCAAACAGGATACATTGGATTGTCAACTTAATGAAACTAAAAATTGGATTGTTAATTCAATGTATCCTATTTGCATGGTCGTCATTGTGGCAGCGCTGCGTTTTCTTAGAGAATTGCACCACTGTTTTTAAAATTAAAATTTCAAAATGAAGTCTGAAGTAATAACCAGCCAGTATTATTGTCTCACAAAAGAAATATTAAAAATGACAGTTATATTTGTGAACATGAATTTATATAAGAATTATGATAAAAAATACTTAATTAAAACACATGATTTATTTTTATTAAATGATATGTTTACTTATAAATACGACAATAGCTATAATACTCCTTGATATCCCTAACTAACATTTAGTGAGAAAGAAGTCTAGATAATGATAACGTCATGTCACATATAAAATCAATAAACCTTAAATGCAAAAGTCATAAGAAATTACAATTATAAACTAACAGAATGCGTTATTACTATAAAAAGGCATGAAAACAGAGAATAAGTAATATGAGTAATTTAAATGAGTATAAATGATACTACAAAGTTTATAAATATTTGTTATCCTTTTAGTTTATTATAAGATGGCGCTGACAGCTGCTGAACGAGCGAAACGTTACCGAGAAAAACTTAAACTTAATAAAGAAAAATATGAGGTAGAAAGAAAAAAACAAATAGAAAGAGTAAAGAAAGCACGAAAAAGAATTTGCCAGTTGAGCGACCAGGAAAAAGAACATGTGAGAAAAATTTGGAGAGAACAGAAAAAAAATCAAAGGAATGCCAAAAAACAACTTAAAAGTAGCTGTACATTCAACAAGGCAAAATACAAGAACGAATGACATTACTAAAATAATGGCTAAAAAGTACAATACCTATTGTTTCAAAGTGTAGGTATGTGTTAATTGGGTGATCGACGTACGAGCGAATACCGCGGTTTTATAGAACGTCGGTTTTACTGGCGGCTCGTCGATGCTGATAGACTATCGAGTAAAACACTGTACACTGGCGAGCTTTACCAACGAGCCATAAGACCGCAGTTTTACTCGCGCGGCGATCCTACGACCTCGCCTTAATTCTTGATGTGTTGTAAATTGCGAAACGTCTTCAGCTTTATAACATAAGTATAGATTGTAACAAAACCGCTTCCAAATTTTACATTAGAGGACATTTTCACTTTTAAGTGTACATTTTGACGCTGTCAATTCAAAATTGCCAAGAATACAAAAAAATTTATTGAAATGAAAATGAACATATTGTCTAATTTTTGAAATAAAAAAATAAAATATATATTAAATTTATTAATTCATCCGCATTCCTGTTAAAATATGGTAAAGTTTTTAATTTATTAGTATTTTAAATGTTCAGTGTACTGTTTGTGGAATGTCCCACCCCTTGCTAACATTGAATTGCTTGTAATTACTAAAGATCTATACTACGAAGACATTCAAAGTTTTGACTCAACCGTAGTGTGTTGTTTTTGTCGTCACATTAAATTAAATGCCTACAATAAACTGTAATAACATAGGCTAATATTCATTTTTAAATAAATGTTCTAAATTTCAACCGGTCGGACATGCCAGTTTAATGACGGTTCCAGTTGTTAAAAATAATTACTAAACCAACTAATATTGCGTACAATAGCAACATTTGTGAAGAAAATCACGGCCACCATTTAAAAATCATAGTTTTGAAAAGCTGCTTCAAGTGAAAAGGTGTTTTTGGTTGTGCCTGCAACTTGATGTTATTTTCTTGTTAATTTTACATCGTTTAACTATTTTGAACGAATTTAGATGTAACTTAGGAATATATTCAGATACTTTATTTATGACAAAATATCTGATTATCAAAATTTGTTACTTTTAATTTCACCTGTGAATGTGACGGTAGTTTGGTGACATTTTTATTCTGTCACATATAGTGCTGACTACAACTGTCACCAAACTGACACAAAAAGCTGGAATTACATTCACAATTTGAAATATTTATTTGCAGGTAGTTTTTTTAAAATAATCACTATGCCACTAACTCGCGCAGAAAAAACGAGACGTTACAAGGAAAAATTAAAACTAGAACGCCCTCAGGAATATGAACGACAAAGAAAGAAAAATTTGGAAAAACTAAGAATAAGAAGGAAAAAAATTGCAGAACTGACGCCAGAAGAAGCCAAAAAAAGAAGGGAAGAGTGGAGAAAAAATAAAAGGATTAGCCGGCAGAAACAAAGATTGGGCTATTTTGCAAAATGAAAATATTATACCTAGGTCTAGTAGAAAACAATTATAATGATATATTTTAATACAAAATCTACGAAAAATATTATAAATAAATTTTTAAAGCGATTTCAAAGGTAGCAATAAAAAAAAGTATATACACCTTTAAATTTTGATCGTTTTAATCCCGTGGAGGTTTGATCCGGTACATGAAACACTATCGATTTGTAAAGATAAAATAAAAAATAAAGTACTTTTTTTCTAAAACTTTAAGTAAACAAGTCAATGACCTCGTAAGCAGTTGTCGGTCTTTGCGTACTAACTACCTACATGTCATTGGACTCGCCCAGCTGACGTTTTTTTGACGTTTTTTGACGTAGCTGACGTTTACGTTTTACGTACGTACGACGTTTAGCTGTTCTTTTGTTGTCGATAGAATATCTAAGATTAAGATAATTATGTTATTAGTTGACATACTTTGAATAAAAAGAGAAACAATAAATACGTTTAATTAGCAACGTTGTTTTATTTTGCGTCATGTAACCTTAGAATAAGTTTTATCGATGTGTCCGTTTGGTGACTGTCCCAATTTGCAAGTCGACAAAATATTTTTTATAATTTCTGTATATTGGGTTTACTAAATAACTGTTTTTTAAGGACTTCACATTGGTACCAAAATATTTGGGACTAAATTGTTTAATTTCATAAAAATTTAATCATTATGATAACCAAGTTATGTTTTTTTATACCCTAATCCACAAAATCTGTAAAAAATCATTAGTTACCATCATGAGTTAAACATGGCGGCCGTTTATAACAGTTGTTTTGACCACCATGGACAAAAAAGAAGTCTTACTGTAGTATTTTTATTTTTTTAAGCCACAGTCAACATGCGAAAAACTTGACAATGACGCAGTCAATGTTTCACCTCAAATTTTGCGCATCAGAGCTCACTAGATCAAAGAGTATAATACACTAGACAATACATAATTTTCAGACCAGAAACTCACAAGTGATCTCAAAATCGGCTACAATATTAGATAAAACGACTCATATGCGTCAGAACACGTGTAAAATATAGACGTGTAAACATAGAATTCTGGACGAGTGAACTTGTGTATGTACACACGTGCTTATCTGATACATAAATAGAATGCATGACGCAGTAAGCTATTTCGAGACTGCTAGCGCCATCTCTTAGAATAAGTTTGTAAACTAATGAAACTAAAAAAAATGTAAATAAAAAAGAAAAAGTGACGGGAAAGTTTTGGAAATATATTACGTGGTTAATCGAATTATAGAGAAGTAAAATTCTGCGCAGTTCATAGTAGAAGATAGAAAATTGTAGAATTATAGAAAAATATCTAAATTAGGTGTATGTAAATAAATTTTGTTTGATAATTTAATAGGATATGACGACAGGTTAAACACTGCCATTAAAAGCGATTGCATGTTTTAGAAGCTAAATTCGCAAGGAAGGTTCCTGGTGGAATATTTGTAACGTTTAATTTCATTTTATGAGACTGCTAGCGCCATCTGTCGATGGTGTACTGTACAATAAATTAGTGATCACATTACAGATTCAGCGTTAGATTTTAGTATTAAAAATCATTAATTCATTAATAAAAAAAAAATGTGTTAGAAATAATGCTTTGAAAATTAAAACTATTGTAAAATTATTTTTCGAGTTAGCTTTTACGGTACTTACAGCGCCATCTTCTGGCCAAGTATGTTAAACAGTTCTTTTTTTGATATAGTGTATCCGAACAAAATATGTTTTAAAATTTTCCATCATCATATTTTTGTTCATGTCTTAAGTATAATTAAGCAAGCAATGATTCATTTCTTATGAAATAAAGATAGAGTTGAATCATTTACGACTAATTTAAAGTAAATAGGTCTTGATATTCTGTATGCGTGAAACGAATCGTATTCGTCAAGCTTTGGCTTGTCAAACTAAACGTCACTGACATGACAGTTTTGTTGCGTCATTTCATTTATTTTTACTGTTTTCCCACGTTTATCTTTTACTTATTAATTTATTAACTTCCTATAAACCTATTTTAAACTTTTATTCATTTTCCCTATGTAGCAACGCTAAAAGCTTTGTTCGGATACTTTTTGTTGTTGTAGGTCCAGGTTGAAAAGTACAATGATCGTGATAATATTCAGTTGTTTTGATTCTCATTTATCAGTATCTTTGTAAATAGAGGCATTTTACTTGTTGATGCTATGATTAATAGTGTTAAAACATTGCAGGTGACGACTTTGTGCAGTGTGTGCCCACGAAGAAGGGCCACCAAATCTTGTTTAAAGGTTACACTTACGTTTTTAAAAGTAGATTGCAGTGTGGTGCTGAGCAGTGGATTTGTTCGTTTCGCCAGAAAACTGGTTGCATATCTGTCATTAATATGCAAACATACGGCGTCGAAGTGGTCAGGGATTTCCATAACCATAAGAAACCTATGTTCTCTGATTAGCTAACATTTACTTTGTTTGTGTACTTTTAAGAATGTAAACAGTATTATTGTGTATTAGATTTTTGTATTGTTTAGTTATACTTAGAATTAAATGAAGTTTGAATAAAAAAGTTTTAACAATATATTAACAGTATGATAATGTTATTTGTTTTCCTAAAATCATTCTATGTGCTTAATAATTTTGTTCTTATTTTAAATTTAAGGTTTATTTATTGTTTAGCAGTAGCATAAAATGATAGGATAGAGTGGAAGAAAAAAACGTGTTGCGCCGACCCCAAGTAATATGGGACAAGGGCAGGAAGAAGAAGAAGAGTAGCATAAAAAAAAATAAAAAAAAAACAAATAAAAAAGACAGTTTCTATTGACAAACAAGTGATATTTATTTCAATAACAGTAAACATTTAAACTTTTTACACATTAATTATCTAACATACAATTAAATTGCTAATACAATATAATTTGTTTTATTTACCTTATTGATATAATTATATGACAACTCATGTGGTTAAATTAAAAATATCTCTTTATTAAAAGAATATTTAGCTACAAAAAATATAATTAACAAAATATATAATTCATTACAGATGAACAGATTGAGCAGCTACCAGAATGGACATCAATATATTTCATTAAAGTTTCAGACAGTGAAATGAAGTGTAATCTTTGTGAAATAAACTTAAAAACAGATGAGAAATCGCTTGACCTTTTAGATCACTTGAAAGGCGAACATAAAGATATATATGACCTACACAAAGACAATCCAGAGGCTACAGTGGGGTTTCGCATAGAGTTTCTACATTTGAATGTGTTGAAGGATGACGAAGATGCGAAGACACAACCTGTAATACTTGGTGAAGTTTGTGAAACTACAACACAAACTATTGCGGAGAAGGAAGAGGAAATAAATGTAAAACGTGATGATGCCAACTTGCATTTTGTGCTTCTGGATGGAAAGGCAACAAAAAAGTCTAGGCGTGAGAGTGCCGGTTAGTATATTTTTTAACAATATTTCAGTTTAGTACACTCCTTTATCGTAGGTGTGCTCACAAACATGTAAATTCGCATACACAAGACTCCCAACCAAACCATCAAACGTTCGGCATTTGGTATTTATCTGTAGGCCATACAAACATTTGTCTTCAATATGCAGCTATGGATACGCAACACAGCAACCAATCACTCAACTGTTGCAACTATTATTAAAGCTAAAAAGAATCCTTTATTCAGTTACAAGAGGCAAATATTATTTCTTGGAAAAGGTTAATACACCCAAACCTAAAAGTCATCATAAGATACTAAAGTTATTTCTATGTAATACATATATACAATAACTTTGTACAAACTAGTACTTTATTCTTTAATTCTGTATGTTTTTTAAACTATCAGTTGGCAGTTACCAGTATCCAGTATATTTATTATATTTATGCTATGTCTTCTTTAACAGTCATTAATATTTTAAGTTATAAAACCACATTCACATTTTTCACCTTCTATGGTTTACCAAGAGTGTGGAAACCAGACCAACACATGTACCTAACACAATCTCAATCTTTTTTCTCAAATTCCAGGTCCACGCAAACGCAGCTGGGTGTGGAAATACTTTGATAAGCTCAGTAATATTATCTACCGCTGCAAGTTATGCCATGTGGTGTTATCCATTAAGGGCTGTAACTCCAACAACATGAACCGCCATGTGCGGTCCAGGCATCCTACCGTCTTCAAGAGTGAGGTGGCGAAGAGAGACAAGGTGGACAATGTTCATATATTAACAAGTGAGACGGACACACCATATGCTATTAAGACGGAAGAGATTTATGCAAGTGATCGTGATTTTGAGGAGATTACTGCAGGTAAACTATTTATACATATTTTAATATAATCAAATTAGAAAAAAAAATACTAGCTTAGCTTCTGCCAGCGGCTTCGTTCGCATGGACGTTGGATATTGCGGACGCGAAGTCGAAGGCGGATAAAAGTATCCATCTTTTGAGTTCAAAAGAATCCTCCATCCCAAATTTCATCAAAATCGGTTCAGTAGTTAACGAGAAAGCGTAACAGACATATAGATTTATTTTCACATTTATAATATTAGTATGAATAAATAATTATTGAATTTATATTATTTATAAATAATTATTTATCAGTATAATTACGAAATATAATCACTTCCTTTGGGTATACCCATACCCAAAGGAAGTGAATTATATTTCGTGAGGAAGCAGAATTTTAGAAGTATTTACCAATTGCTGGCAGCTTAATTTTGTATTCTTCAAAGCATATTTATGCTTGTTTGCTATTCTGGGATAAATACATAAAAATATGTGATCAATCAACTATATTAAACTTCACAAATTCTTACTCTAACCCGAACCCTAAAATCTTACTCTTCCAGCTGACAGTCCAACTCAGAAGCTCCGTCGCAGCTGGATCTGGTCGTACTTCGACCGCGTGTCCACCACGCAGGCGCGCTGCAAGCTGTGCGAGCGCCACATCTGCCACGGCGGCAATGCCACCGGCAACATGAATAGGCACCTCAAGATGATACATCACAAGACTGCTGTTAATATGCCTGGTACGTTCAATATCTCTTTTCTTTTTAATTATTCATAGTCTAGTGCTTGACCACTATGTCACATGATGGAAAGAGAAGCTGACGATGTGGTCGACGATGGAGCGCGCTTGCCTTGGAGTAACCTAGCCATAACCAACTCACTAGGTCATTGATCCACCTTGTCGCCGCGTTTACGTGGTCGCCATTCATCCCCATCGACCATTCAGTCTGCAAGTACCCTGCCCACTACCACTTAGTTTGGCAATTCCTCCTATAACCTTGGTTCTTCTGCGAAAAAGGATCCCCAGGTTGTAATTATCACGAAATACAGATTTTAGCAGGGAATTCCACTCCTTAGCTGTATGCACAATGGATGTGTACCCAAAACGTTTTGTGCGTGTAGACGGGATGTCCACCATGTACCGGTGGCGACATCAAATTCTACCCGCGATTTCAACATATTAATCTGACTATCCCATTGTCGGACGACTAATCTTCCTTCTACCAGTCTTAGGACACCACTCGGTCACTGCCTTGCTACAACTTTGTCATACTTCCGTCACTTCGTCGCAGTATTGTCAGCACTTTCCATACAACCCAAGCGTATCAATGGATTCAAGGGCCTTTAGTTGCCCTTCGTGTTTTAGGGCGACGGTCACTTTTAAGTAACCGCAGCCCCAGTAGGCATTGTCCTTACTATAGGCCCCTTCAGTTTTACTAATATCCCTTTGAGGCTCGCTTTGAACAATACGTGCCGTCAACGCGCATCGCCGCCAGTTACCGATCGCTCGTCATCCGCAAGCCCGCGCCTTCAGTGGCCAGAAATCGCCCAGCGACTCCTGACGCCTGGGGCGTCTCCATTGGAGGCAGCAGGGGAATGAGGTTTTCCGTTCTCTCACGATTGCGGCCATCTCCTACGCTCGCATTTACTTTATGTAGCAGCCTTAAGCAGAATCTGAATTTATGGTCAGTTGATGGCACTAAGAGGAGGGGTCCTGACAAAAGATTCAAATAGAACTGACGAATTGATAGTGTACCTAACATTCATCTATGATAAAAATGTGATGTTAGTTCCTATTTGAATTTGTTTTCCGAAGTTATTTGAAAAGCATACCACACCAAATGCCAGCATCTTCTGTGTTTTACTAACCTGTGATTGCAATGGATGTGTGTGTGTGCTGCAAGCTCTGTGGTAGTTGTAGCTAATGCCCATTTTTATAGTACCCTCTGGAATATACTGCTACTACTGGTTGGGTTTCTTTTTTGGTGAGGAAAATCATCCAATGACATCTCCCGCCCTTGGGCGGAGCGAGAGATACTGAATTTTACTGGCTAAAAAACCCATACCGTTCCTTCGTTTCCCTTCATACCAGGGCCTAGCCTTCCTTTTAGAAACGGACCCTTGGCCCCAGTAGACTTCGACCCTGCTGGGCCCCTACCTTTTGCGGACAACTCCTTGAGAAGCGCGCGCGGGACAGTACGCGCCGTCGACGACTTAGACTCGGTCCGGACGGTTACCGGACAAGCCCGTGCCTATGGTGGCCGGAAATCAGGATCGGAATCTTGGTGGCGGCTGGGGCGTGGACTTCACGCGGTCGCCTCCTCCTTTGCTAGCATTACTGCTTCGTAGAAGGAGGCGACCGCCTGCCACTCCTCGCTTCAGAACTACTGGTTGGGTTCGAATCCCATGTCAGAGTGGCGGCCAGGAGCCTGGGATTGGGCAAACGGCAATAAGCTCGCCTCCTATTACAATGGAATTGAGTAAACTGGCGGAATATAGACGTAAGACGTGGTGTTCTGTTCATCTCTTCTCTTTTTCTTAGCCTTGCTTCAAAATCCCATAGCTAATCGTTGTGCCCTCTTTATTTAATTTTCGATTGCCTATCGTCTTATCTCAAACGCAAAAAACGAGGTATTTTGAATCGGTTGCTTACGACCCTACGGTGTCCGGCGTAACTTTTGGAACGCTTGCTTTTATGAACCTAAACCGTATTTTACTAGGGGACATTTACCCTGTGTCTCTGTTTTTCGACACGCAATTGTGATCCGCTAGATGTCGCCCGAAGTCGCTTGCAACATTTACGGGTCGCGGGTCTTTTTGGACCTCCGTGTCCCCCGACAGTCGCACGACAAGCTGCGCCAAGTGGCGCTGTTGTGTTCCACGAAGTAGTGTGGTTCAACGAGAGCCTCCTTGACCAATATACTAATCACCACTGGGTAGTATGAACAAGGCAAATGTTGAATGATATTGTCCAGATCGCAGAGACAAAAACACGTAAATATCCGGTTATGTTCCTACGACATGCCTTATAGTGAAAACGCGGCTTATACGACATTTAAGAGGCAAAAACTGACATCATTATTATCTCATTTCCAGGAGACATGAGCTGGGTTTGGAAGGTCTTCGAGGCGGTGGACAACGACTTCTACAGCTGCAAGATCTGCCAGTACAAATGTTTAAAGTGCAGTGACGTAGACAAAGACATGAACGCTATTCTGACTCATCTCAAGTTAGAACATGGTGTTATATCTGGTGATCAGATCATTACGGGGGCTGACGTTGAGAGTGAGGAGACCTGTTAGTTGATGCTGTAGGTCAGCCACAGGCTTAAAAAGGATGTAAGCACTGTACATTATGTTACAAAAATAAATGTCAGTTAATCAAAATCAAAGTACTTAACTTGGAAACTAAACACCAATTTCTAAAGCCAAGCAGTTTTGCTGTGTCCTAATTAGAAGGGTATTACTGCTTTAAGTTTTTTATTATTACTATGGATAGGCTCGCGTTTGAATCTTATCCCTTACCTTATCTCACATGATGGTAAGCGGTGATGTGGTAGACGATGAAGCATGCTTGCCTAGAAGTAACCTCCTTGAAGCTGTTAGTAAATACCGACTCGGGAGAGAAAATATCAGTGTTGATTCCATTAGACTGTGGATGAAACACATTCTAATGTTTTGACAGCATTTGACAGCAAATGTATCGAATCAACTTTCTCAGTAAGCTTTGCTGATGTAGTCAATAGCGACAATAGCTCGATTTCACTAAAATCGCGCTTGTTTCAACGATACACATATTGTCCAGCTGTGTAGACACTTGAGATACAAAACTACATCAATTTTACATAACAATATCCAATAGGACTCAATTAGCGAATAATTAAAACAGCAACAGACCTTTACTCGGAAAAAATCTGTCAACAACTCCTGGAAATGTATTCGTCATCATTTGAACCAAATTCTTGTCAAGTTTTTAAAAATATGGACTAATGGACAAATTTGTAAAACCGAATTGGTTATAGCAGGTAATGTGTTGAAGGTGATAAGGTACAGTGCTTATGTTTACTTTTTAAAATAAAAGGAGCATCTGCAATTTTCGTAAAAGCTTCGAAAAACGCTTGTGGTCGTACCATATCAAGGTATTTACAATTTAGGGCACAAAGTGTATAAAACCAGCATTTACTTTGAGTTTTATTGAAGTCGATAGATGAGTGATGAGCGTGACCAGTCCTTTACATAGACGATATCTCAGATTTCAGTCTTTTAAGGAATTTGATTATTTTGACGAATTGCTTTACAGCAAGTTAATGTAATGTCTCAATATTACATTCAATTTATTAAATATAGGAGGAGCTAGGCATAATGCCTATAAGTCTTACAATTTAAAGTAATTGTCTATTGTTATTAAAATATGCAGTAATTAGAATATTTAATTTTATGTATGTCTCGTGGTCCTGACGACCTGGGTTTGATTTTCGGGTCGGGCAAAAGTGCTATTGGATTTTTCTATTAGCAATTACTCTGTAACTGCTCGGAGTTTGGAAGTTGGTGGTGTGACTGCCACGTGCCTCGAATAGCACATAAAGCCGTTGCTCCTGCGCCTGTTCTCTCCCTGGTCGTTTCAAAATGCTGTCCCATCGGACTAAGAGAGTGCAACTGTGTTTGCGCACGCACTTGTGCATTATAACATTTCCTGCGCACTTGAGTAATCTCTGTTGAGGTTGGCCACCGTGACCGAAATTCGGTCGGGAGGATTATTTAAATTTGAAATCACGTCGTTTGGAAAATAGACAGCTTGATATAAAAAGAAGTAAACAAATTAAGGTGCCTTATCACGGGAATTGGTTTTATTCCCGTTTTCCAAAATACTACAAGCTCCAAATTGTCAGTCAGAAATGGCAATTAAATCATTGAACCTCATTAATTCGTTGTTTTTTCCGACTTCGATAAAACCAAACAAAATAGTACACTGATGCCTAGTTGCTGAAATACTAATTTACCTACCTAATATAGTAATAACTAACAAACTGCCAAACCCTTGACACGTGATTAGATTGGATGTTGATCTGCAAGTCAGCTTTAACACGTTAGGCGCCATGTCAGACAATGAAGATCACCAGTAACTATTCTAGTGCGTTCACGTCGGAAAATGGTGACCGACACACCGTGATTGTTCTCGCAACACGAGCGTGTCCGACAGAGTGACCCGCGTGGCGCTATTGAAATAATTTTTTGATCTATACCGAAACGACTTCGCTCCGTGGCCTATACCATGGCGGAATCATATGACCTCCAGTAGTTAATAAACACTAAGGGCTGATTCCATCATTCACTATAAAAACTTGTTTAACTAAACTGAGCTCAGCGTAATCTAGTTTAATCTTTTGAATATCATAATTAAAGACACAATAGGAAGACAATAGGTGTGCGAACGCCGGCGTTCGCTTGGGGCTTTAGTAAAGATCCGTGTCGAAAACATAGACGAAAACAAAACAATTGAAACTTGTTTAGCGTAAACTAGATTCAATTCATAGCGGTGAAACGCAAAATGAAGCTATAATCTTGATTACACGCTCAAACTGTGTTTATTTTAAATAATCGCGATTAGTTTTATTGGCCCTTAAAAGTTGAAACTCCTTATTAGACACTCGCTTATTTTTTGACTTATTTCCATGTAAAAACCAAAAAGCCGGATATTTTTATTTTATCATTTTCAATCTCCCTTCGGCAACTAACGTTTTAAAAGTAAATAATATTATGGGCTAGCTAGACAATCTGTTATTCAAATTTGTCTTTCAGAAATGAGGTTTCTCTATACAGTTGTCTTACTATATCAACGGTACTGTATAATGGGGCCAGTAACAGCTTATAATAACATACAATCGTGCAAATATGTATGTATCATACCGCGGCCGCTGGTTAGGTTATTTTTAAATACATCAAACTTTTTCAGGAAAAACATCGTAAGTGACAATTCTCGTTTCTTGCAGAAAACGACTTTATCCTTTTCAATTGAGTATATTCAATCGTGTTGGTTTAGCGGTTAGTGGCCCTGACAGCTATGTCTTCCTATGGATTTGATTTCCTCCCAAGACAAATGTTTGTGTGAAGAACACAATCATTTGTTGTGTCTGGTCTAATTTATCAATAATATGTGTGTATTTAGAAATATATAAGTATGTTTATCATTATCTAGCACAAGCTCTGCTTAGTGTGGGACTAGATGGCTTTATGTGAAAGTTGTGAAAATTATGTACCAAAAAGTATTTATGACAATATGTTAATAGGACTTATTTTAATATCAGTAGTTGATGTATAAAAAATCATATTTTGAAGTTTCAAAGTATGTTTTATTTAGGAAGGAAAAAAAAAAACGTTTTCTATAAGAAACTTAAATTGTCACTTACTGTGTTCTTTCTAAAAAGGGTTTCGTTCCATTTTTACCTTAAAATTCTATTTAGTTTCTTTTTTTTTAATATAACATACATGTCGATGTATGCTGTATTTTTCCGTTTTCTGTAATATATTTATGTCTTTTAAAAATACCGTTTCAGTTTAATTTTTAGTATATAATGTAATTATAGGTGTTTGTATGATTACGGTATCTTTTAATTCTGTGGGTTTTCTGTGTGTACAAAGTTTTAGAGTATTGTATAGGTGGTTTACTAGCATTGTTTGAAATCATAAGTGTATTATATTATTATATGTTTCTAAATATACAGTGTATTTCTATTTCGCGTGCAAATTCTACGAGTATATTAGACGATTACATACTTAGAAAATGCAAGACAATCACAATTTGTTTTTATATTACCAGGATAATAATAATACTTAAGACACAAGACAAAAGTATGTACGAAGTATTCATATTATAAACAAAACTAAGGTTCCTACAAATCGAATAGGACACTATGTTTTGTCTATGGTTGAAAATACAATGATAACCTTAATCAAATAAGTATGAATTTTAAAAAAGAATATGACCGACTGCCTACTGAGGCGTAGCTTCAGATTCGTCGTCGAGCACACTCGTCACTATTCGGCAGTGTTCGTCACTATTCGGTAGTGTTCGTCAATAGTCGGTAGTGTTTGCTCAGTTGCTGCTAACATATATAAATGTGCAACTACTATTGATTCACCTCGGTGTATGACATAGTTTTGTGCATACACAACTATTGGGCGTATAAAAAGTGTATCGTGACGAAATCACGTCTATGAAGCTACGTCTCTATCTAAAGTAGGCTTTTTTGATGTGATTTGATGTTCAAACGCTCATATGACATAAATGTTGATAATGGCGTCGCTAATAAGGTGACTACAATTATGATGTTGATTGTTTTTTTTTTAATACGGATGTTATTCTGTTAAGAATTACCAAGCCCTCCATTGACGCATATCTTGCAATGGTTAGCCTTCTTTATCTTGCAAGAAAGGTTTTCATACATAATTTTCTCCTAAATTCTGTAGAAGTCGTAGTAAATAAAATATTTTTCTATACTTACAGTTAGTATATTTTCTTTCTTGTGAATAGATGCAAAGCTACTTTATTTTTACATAAATATAAATATGTTATCAATTAGTTTAAGCCGCTTGGTACACAAGAACAAGCCAGGGTTGGTCTGTTTTAGAGAACCTTCTCTGTTTTTAGGCGGATGTACTGACAGTTAAGACATTTTGACATCTCGCATTCGGGCGAAAATTTGACTAAGTAGCCATTAACTGCACAAAAAGATTAGCTAAAATTTACAAAAAATAAGAGGCCCGTTTTGACATTTGATGTTTTTATTATTTACGTTATGTAACCGTCTATATTAAATTATATTGTAACCAGGTAGTTAATCAAATCACTATGTAATTTATTATTATTTTATTGTTTCGTTCCAAGTTACAAATGTCAAAATGGGTCTTTTATTTTTTAACGATTTTAATATGTAACATCAGTGATGAAACTTCAGAAATGCGAGTGACTATTTCAAATAAATGCCTACTGTTGTTAAAATTAGGAAACAATCTTGTATCTTGAAGAACAACAGGGTATTTTAAATGAATACCTTAAGGTACCAATTTCATGATAATAAGTAAACAAGTTGTGTTCCTAAAACAGACTAACACCTTGGTATGGTAGACGCCAGATAAATCTACAATAAAGTGTATTGACCTCGAAAAATTCCAAGTGAAAAACATTTTATTTTTCATTGGCGTACAATCATGGGCGCTTATAAAACGTCAGAAGCTATTGCACTTGACCTTTTTACTATTTTTCCATTACTAAAACATAAATAAACAGTTTCACTATAGATGTCTAATGTCAATAAATGTAAGAGTCAATGTACTTTATGGCAAACTTATCTGGTGCCTACTATAGTTCTTTGTACGCATAAGTTAATATATTTTGTTTATGGCTATAAATAGGTAGTTCAGGCTTTTTCTAGGTTACATAATTAATATATAGTTTGTGTAAATATTTTAAAGCTTATAAATAAATTTGGGCGAAAGAAATATTTGAGACTTGTAATTTTAGGCTAGAAGTTTGTGTTTCTTTTAAATTAAGTTTTTTTGCTTGATAACCTTTTTTTGTTGCTGTACTATTCTGTCATTATGATTTTTTTAATCAATTTCAGGAGTCTTTTGAAAAATGTAATGGCCAGTTCCTGAGGTATGTATATTTTGTGTATGTTTTATTATATTGGTATCCTGGTAAACGTAACATTTTACTTTCGAGGTTTGAAATTATCAAATAACTACTTCCGCTCGGGGCCAGAGCTGACTAACACCCACCTGTGCTCCTTCAGTTGCTGTTTGCGTTGTAGGGTCACAATAACTCGAACAAACCCTCAATTCTATTAGGCAGGGAACAGTAATGTAAGTTGGTAAATAACCAATGTCATATTTTTTACTTTAGAAGTTTTTTTTTTAAGTGAGAAATCATTTAGTGTCATCTTCCGCTCTAGGGTGGCGGGAGAGAGCGTCTCAGACTTTTACTGTCTAAAACCACACCAGTTCCACCTTTAGATGCCTTGCGTTCTAGGACCACGCTTTTCCTTTCAGAAGTCTACTTCAGACATTGATACAACATAATCCATAAAAGATAAAATTATTAAAAAAAAAGTAAAATGAAATTTTAAAAAAATGTTACAGCAGTCTCTTATGGATTCGAATTACTCTAAACTGTTCCAGTTTAAAAATATACTGTATTATGGTACAAGTACGTCAAATAAAAGAACAAATAACAGTTATGACTAGTTTTATTCTCTTATACAAACATCGAATTACATCAAGTTATTTCTACACAATTTGGCAAGTACTACCGGTATGTAACCCACACAACCACGCTTAGACGCTATATACTTTACATATGTAATAAGAGGTAGCCAATTATATAGGCAATGATTTTATCAGTTATTTCTTGGCAATATACTTATTTTACTGATATTTTTTTCACCCTTCGACCGCCAAAATAAACGAACTTTAAAATCAGAACATAATATTTGATTATCATAATTATTGTCGTTTTAAAATTGTGTAACATAATAATTAACATGGAGTGTATTTTTAATGTTTTATCGTTATAAATTTTTTTTTTAATATGAAGATATATATATATATATATTTACTATTTGTAACTTATGATATTAAACATAAAGGCGGTTAAAGGTTTCCATTAAATAATTTACGTTGTTGGACAAAAACTTCATCCAATTTCCTTAATTTGATGTATCATCAAATTGCTGGCAAGTTCAGCATAAAGCTATTCACATTAAATAGAAAAACGACAAGAAATTCCTCTGTAATTTAGTTTCTAATTTACAAACAGGCGCACAAAAATATATCTCCTAATAAATAACTTTAAATCCACAAGGATTGCGATATTTACATATTCTTCTGTGAAATTGATAATTGCTTAGACAACAAACCCTGTATTATGATCCTACGAGTAACATGATCATTAAACTAATCTTTTCTATCTTGTATAATATGTCATGATTATTTCTTATTTTTTAAACACTTTAAAATACTAGTACATAGTAAGGAATACTAACATTTCACTTAATATTCTACAATATTTTTGTCACTTTCATCATTTGGCTCAATAAAATGTATGATATTTTTAAGTACAGGGTAGAATGGAAGAAAAAACCGTGTTGCGTCAACCTCAACTAATATGAGACAAGGAAGATGATAGTAATAATTTATATAAAATTTTCATACAATGATTGCCGATATCTTTGTCGCTTACAAATCTTAGTCGCTTATTTTTGATATTACATTTGCGATTACACTTCAAATTACAACAAGGGTGAAAATAAGATTGTGCCTTTTATTCAAAGTTAAAAAGTGTATTTTGTATTGTATATGTTTATAAAAGGCATAAGGACATTTACTGGCTCTTTCACCCTACTAAATATTTTGACACTATACTATGAGGTAAAATTTTCTTAATCATACTTAACTAGACTACTTACGTACGAAATGATTCTTATTAAAACATAAACCATTTTCTCCAAGGACGGTAACTATAATTTACTAATGTTAATGTGAAATAACAATTACAAAATCGTTCAATTTATACAATACAATTTTTATGTTTTTCAGTTAGTTTGAGCTTTTGTTTCGATTTTTTATTGTTACAATTATCGTTTATTCACTTAATTAATATTCTTATCCTTACGACTTTTGCTAAATACACTTTACATTCATTTTTTAAATATACATCTGATATCTTAGTGAGTTGTATTTTGTTTGTAAAAGTTTTTTTGATACGGTCTAGATTTTGTACTATATTTTTCTGCGTTTTAAATAAAAAAAAAAAATTGCTATATTGGCTTGTACAATAAATGTTGTGAATTTCCTAGTTCCAGTGAAAAATACATTTCAAAATACAGTTTTAAAAATGTACCTGTACATAGTTGATTTACATTTTACAACTTTTTTGGGGCAATTAAACAATACATATATTTTTTTAATGTTTTATAAAATAAGCCTGCCACATTAGAGTTTCGAATGCCAACAAAAAAGTATACATGACGAAAAATATTTTACTATACATTTTTTCCAATGTAATTTATACAGGTGGTTTCGGGCCACAGTTATGTGTGCTTTGAATGTAGACGATCCTACCCCGGTAGGTATGTAGAGCTGCCTTGCACCAGGGTCCTCGGGAGCACCTCCAACGGATCTTCCCATTTCTGGCGCATCCGTTGAACCTGAACCGGTAGCCACCTACGTTGATGCCCATCTTCCCTTGCTTACTGAGACAGTATGAAGCAAAGGAGTCGATGCCCGTGCCGATCAAGCCAACTGCAAAAAAAAATAATGTTATTATCTGCTACAAGATGTTTTCGCTTACCTTTGCTTATAGACACTATTATATTTAATCAATTGGTAATCAAGTGTTTATTTTATCTTTTTTATTGATTTTGTTAAAACACTTCATTAACATACATACCTACATGTATTTTACGTTTACTATACTCGTACAACTATATAAAAACTGCAACTGTATTTTTAAATTAACGCCTAAGCTGAAAGAAATTCTGCTAACTTATCATGATCGTCATTTCATCCGGGAATCTCTAATTTGTGTGTAATCTCCTCCCTATTTTCTGACACTTGGTTCTATACGTTCCTCATAAAGATGCGTGCTTCAGATAAACACGAGCTCACATTTTTTAACTACAATTCTTACGTTTTCTTTTTGTTTTATTATATATTTTCATCATCATGATTTCAGCCGAAAGAAGCCCACTTTTGGACATAGGTTTCCCCCAAGTGTCGTCAGTGTCGTCTCTGTGCATCTCGCATCTTCGGACTTCCACGATCTTCACCAGGTCACCGAGGCATTATTTATTTAAAAAAAATACTAAGCGACATTGAGCAAACTTTACAGGAGTGAAATAAAGTAAAAATTTTTAGAAAAAAAAAATATTGTTTGATTAAATACAATAGAACAAACATATATATTTATTTTTATAGATATTTTGGATAATATCAATAATAGCTATAAAAATATCATATTTAATATCTTGTTTACTGAATGTGGCTTAGTAATTTTTGCCTTTCAAGAGTCGATATTTTAATGGTAGAAAACAAAAATTTGTCCAACTTACAATTTATTTACTAAATTATTTTTTTCTTTTCCAGTTCGTTTTGGGCTGTCGAACCGTGGCCATCTCGTGGTCCACGTTGGAGACCACAAGTTCATCAAACATGAATGCTACAGGAAAAAAGTGAGGTGGACCTGCAGTAAACGAATACAGCTGGGATGCCGAGCCAGTATCACCACGCATGACTCCATGATCGTCAGGTCTTTCTTAGAACATAATCATGGGACACCGAAATGATAATTAATTGGAGATGTAATAAGACATGGCTCTAAAGGTTTTTGAAATGCTTATTTCATGTATACACTGTATAAAACACCGACGCACAAATGTATACCATGGATCCAGTATATGATTCTGGACTCCTTAGTGGTAGAATTTTCCGTTGGCGTTTTTTATTTTTTTTATTTTAAACTATATAAAATCGTATTAATTCCCTTTCATTGACATTTTCGAATAAAAAGATATTAATTACAATAAAAAAATCCACCATAATTTTTACAACAATACTATTGTATAGCATATCTTTTACAATGTAAACAAAACTATTTACATGGTACGAGTATTTTTAAAGAAGATTTGCGTAGAAAAGTCTAATCCAGAATCATGCATGAATAAACGATTTTCTTTCTTTTCTTTATGCACTGTACTAGTACACGGTTGTACGTTGATTTCTGAAACACGGTGTGTGTAATGCAAATGATTTTTTTTATTTTATAACTGTAAAATTAAGTTACTGCTCAAACAGAACTTAATACCATTAAACCTTTACCTTTTTCCAAAAATTTACGTGGAAATTAAATCGTGATTGTGAAGCTGTTTGTGAAGAAAGATGTCAAAACCTTGTTGAATAGAGTACATTACAGTTAATATTATATTTCACGTAGGTTCGGTGCCCTACGTTACCTGATCCACTCCTTTAATAGTTTTTCAAAGGAGGTAGGTTAGGTAACTTAGGGCACCGACTGTACATATATTTAGATCTGTTTCGGATGTTAGTAGGTTTTAAGTTTAGTGTTACGTTGAAAGGTATTTGTACCTATTTAAATAATTTCATTTTTATCAATATGCAGATGAAAAAAAAAAATCGTAATTTTTTCTATATTCACATTGCCATGAATGTGGACACAGAAAAGACACGATATTAAGCAAACAATTTGACTTAATAATCTGCCGTGCTGATTATTAATTTTATTTTACAAGTATTGAATTTCATACTTTTTTATAATCAATTTTTCCTTATTATATTATCTTCTTTTTCTCTTGTTAAGCTGAGCTTAAAATCATGCACTGCAGATTATTTTTTAGCTTATTCAAGTTATTTTATGTTTTTTTTTTTTTATTATTTAATAATAGTTGGAAATCTGAAATGTATCATTAAGTTTGATCATAAGACTTTTGTGAGTAATGAATTCCGAATCATTCCTGTATTTGTAATTTTATTATAGTATTATTTCGGTATTTGAATATTTGTGTGATTTGAAGTTTGATATCATATTTAATTATAGAATATTTTTGATTTATAATTTTAAATCGAATATAAGCAAGTATTTTTATGGTTTGTGAAAACAGACAAACCCTTATCTCTTTATATATATAAGTGCCTTGAGATCTTGTCAAGTTATGTGTCTTCAAGCATCGTGCATTTGATGCATGCTTAAAAATAAGCTTTAAATAATAGATTTACAGTTTTAATTATAAAAATAAATGTTTAGCTTACAAGTACACTCTTTGTAAAACATTATTTTTGTATAATGTTGACCTTTTTTGTAATAAATGTATTAAACATTTTTTTCTTTCTCTATAATTCAGTTTTCACCTTGACTTCTTTTTTTTATTTCATATACGAGGGGTATTAAAAAAAAATCAGTTAAATAATAATAAAAGTTTATTAAAACAGAAACAATTTTATGAATATTTGGTAAGTATATTATTTATCTAAAATGTACTATACTTTATTAACTGTTTGTAACTGTTTGTAACTGTCATTTGTCCATTTGTCACTCAGTTTAGATTAGTGACCAACAGTGGTTGTGAATGATTTAATTAAATAAAATACGGTCCCCACGGTTACATTGATAAACTTTAATATTGCAAGAAAATATGGCATATTTCTTCTAATCCAAAATTATGTTTTATACTTTTGGTAAGTATTGAAAAAAAAACAGCGAAAAATGTTTTCAGGTATTGCGGTCGCTAGAGAACCTACCGCAATCCTTGAAAAGTATCTTTGACACATTTATAAGAGTAAGGTGTCAAGTATTACTTACTTATGAATAATATAAGAAAACGATTAACAATTGCGTAATAAACATATAAAAATAAATTGTTTTATTAGCACAAAATGTGTTAGCAAATTAGCGAAACCCTAACTCCTGAGCTAGGTACGGTACCTGTATTTTAGGAGCAGATGACTTCTACCATTTATATTACATTTTAAGAGCAGTGTGTAACAAATAAAGAAATTCATTTTATTTTAAATATAAATAAACCAAAGATATTTATTTTGGAAATCATCATTTTACAAAATTAATATTAAAATTTAGAAAAAAATTAAATCACTGACATAAGATGGCGAGAATACTACAAACAAACAAAAAAAAAATTGCACGTATGACTAGTTCTAGTTTTATATAATTCAATAATAAAAACACCTATCGTTATATTAAAACTACGTAGGTAGACAATGAGACCAATTTCCTATCACATGTATGTATTTCGCATAGCATCATAAATTCCAACTAAACACATTTTTAATTTTTACATTTTCCACTAGAATGGTACTATCAGGGATGTTTTGGAGGTCCAGAAAATATTGGATATCCGAAAAAAAAAGCCGAAACTGATAAGTTTCGGATCGTTTCGGATAAAGGCGGAGTCTAAATGACAGGTCACGAAAGCATTTTGTTTTGCCTGGACAAACAAATGATAGGAACTAGGACTACAAATAAAAGTAAAATTTTGTTAACTCTATTTTGCTTTAAAATTCTAATATTTGTAACCTAAATTACCCGAAACTAGTGGATAATCCGAAACCAGTATAATAATAGGTAATGTCCAGATCCAGAAATTTCATTTCCATAACATCCCTGCTACCTTATATTTCACTATCAATAAGCTGAGACTTTACAGTCACATCTTTAATTAAATCTTAATCATATTGAAGCCATTTAATTAATTGGCAGTTCAGTCTCTGCATCAGAAACGTGCTCTATTATATGCTGCGGCAGGTAATCGACATGTGTGTAAGGACAGTTCCCGGGTCCGTACCACAATTCCATCCACTGTTCTTATCATTGCCCTGCATTGTCTGCCGTTCCTATGCCTGCAGTACCAGAGCTGCGTTCTGTTATGCCGGTACGCATTGTGAGGCCTGTAGAAATAGCCTTGGTAGAACAGTTTCGGATGTCCATTCATGTTGTTTATTATATGGGCTGATGGTAAAACAATTGAACATTTTTAATGATCTGTAGATCACTTTAGGCAAACTAAAGATTAAAAATTATTATACTGTATAATATTACCTTAATGTGGTGAAAAGACAAGGTTTGGTCCAAATGCTGCCCTTTTCACTACGCTAAACATAAAGTAATACAAAAAACCGTGTAGTGTAGGTATTAAGGTATGTATATTCATTCTGCGGCAGCATTTGGTCCAAATTGCATACAAACCTTGACAAAGTCCTTTAGATGTTATTACCATAAAATTGTAAGTGAAAATAACGTAGTGTGTCTCTTTTAGCGTAGTTTTGTTTATTCAATCACGTTAAGAATACTTAAAATCACACACAGTAGGCTTTAGCCTAATCACACACTGACACTTGGATACCTGGACGTCATAAAGTTCTATGGAGGTTATTTCACCTGATTGCGCAAATCTTCGTATTATTATTATAATAATAATAAAAGCCTTGGACCTTGTTCCGAATACCGGTGGGACACATTTTTTTATATTTTTAAATGTCTTTTTTCAAACTTTAAGGGTTTGCTCAGTAGACGAGACTGACAACATTCCACAAAAAATCGAAAAAAAAAAAAAAAATTCTCCATACAAACTGTCCAATCAACTTAATTTTCTGCGGAGGCCGATTTCTTTTTTCGTTTCCTGAATAAAAATCTAGTGGAAGGTTTCGTCCACTGAGCATTGCCCTTAAAGTTTGTGCCACCTGCATAATAAATGATAATCGTTTTTAAGGAATTTGATAGTTTTTTCTTATGACTTCTTAATGCATAAATATTTCTAATGCAGGTTTATTTAAAATTCCTTTTTCATTTTGGAATAAGTAAGATTTAGAAATTTAAACTTATTTTATTCTTCTAGTTTAATTATATTTTAAACTTTAATAAGAATTTA
Source organism: Leucania comma (assembly GCA_958295575.1). Taxonomy (NCBI): domain Eukaryota; kingdom Metazoa; phylum Arthropoda; class Insecta; order Lepidoptera; family Noctuidae; genus Leucania; species Leucania comma. Next base: position 20,602,055 of record OY282473.1, read on the forward strand.
TAATTAGTAAGGAAAATAGATCATAAATAATAAAACAACTTAGTTTCCCAATTCAATGGTTATGATCTTTATTGGCCTTAATGATGGAATTATCGAGCGTCCAAACAACAGCTTTACAGTTGAACCGGTTCCTTTGACACCTCCACCGCGTCATGCCGCTCCTGTTGACCAAGTGTCGGAAGTAGCAGTGATCTTCAAATATTAACTTTGGCCTGCCACAAATTGATATCTTCAAGTTGCAATCTGAAACAAAAGCCGTTTTGTTGTCTGTTAGAAGATTTTGTGATGACGCATATGCTAGCGCAGACGAGTGATCGCGACGAATGTTTGTGGTGGAGTTGAGAGTTCATTCACATGAGCGAGCATGTGGCCAACGGCAGATGTAACTGCAATCGTCGACACGAAGCGGTGGACGTGGTCGAAACTTCGACGACAGCCATTGACACTTCGTCGGCAGCCGTCGACATATCGGTGGCAGTCATCGATAAGTCGCGGCAGCCATCAACCTATAGTGATACTTAACACACACGACGGCTGCCGCTGATCTTCATTTGTTGGCATGTCGACGGCTGTAGTTACCTCTGCCGTTAGCAACAGGCCGCTCATGTGTATGAGCAGTAAAATGAAAGTTGAGTGGACTGTATAACAAGTTTAATGTAATATGAAAATGATAAAAATTACAACGGTCGGTTGAACAAAGGTAAATAAGAAAATTGACGTTAAAGGAACGCGCAAGCGCAGACGTGCGTGGAGGCGTGCAACCGCTGACTGGTGCAAAGTGCGGGGGCCGGAGAGAGACCGGGGGGCCGTTCGCTGTCCGACTCCCCGCTATCTCCGCACTCCTCGTTCACGAGGCCAGTGAATGGCAATGTTGAGAGTAGCGGTCTCAATAACGAGAGTAAGTATAAATGAGCTAAGAATTTTATTATGTACAGAACAATTTCTACAGTTGACTTAACAAATAAAATATAAATATATACATGGCTTTTTTTTTCAAAAAATCAAAATCCTTATCTGTTAGAGTTCTCCGCGCGATAAGAATGCATACAACAGTCCGAAATTAACTATTAGGTAGTTGCCCGGACCAGAAATAACACCCGTCTGGTCTAAGGAACCTTCTTAATCAACGAAGGTTTGCGGGACTTGCACCTTGTTCAGCACTTTTTTAACCGTTATCTCAATACTCATCTACTTTGTAGACATATCATCTTTCACTCAATCCCTGTCCTGTTTGACATGCCTCTTCCCTCAAACCCCATTCGTCTTCATACAATTTTTTAGACAAGATAAATAACATAACACTTTTAAAATTACTGTATCGTTATTTATTATACACAGAACAAAAGTACTAAAATTTACGTACAAAACTTTCTACATAATAATATTTTATACAATTAGGATTACCGCTGTCATTATGCAACGATGAAGCGATAGATGGGCTTTTCTTAAAAGGGGTCATTGTACTCATTAATATAAAAAAAAACTATTACTATACGACCGAACCCTGAAATATCGGAAAAAATCCACTGCTCCATACTTTTATCTATATTTATACAACATTAATTTTAATAGATGCGAAATCCGAGAAACTATATTCAAATTCGTTTAGAATCAGTAACTGTATCCAATAATTTTACACCATGTTATATTTTAGTGTAAGTACTAAAAATAATGTTTTATAAAAGAAAAATCGGACTGACTGACATTCGCACAGCCGAAACTATTCGTACTAGTGAAATTTTGTATTATTATATAATTCCTTGAGTTTATAAACTTGAAACTTGGACAGACTCTAACCGAAATGAATAATTAAAGCCTGACATTATTAGTTTTTCAAAACTACCCTCGAAAGCAGATTTTAGAGGAGTTTCAAGTTTTTATGACGACTTGCGATCAAAGTTGTGGGCAAAGTGCTAGTGTTAGTGCATAACTCAACCAAAATATATGGAGCAGCTAATTTTTCTTGTGATTTCAGGGTTGGTCGCATAGTAAAAGAAGTTGTTAATGATGAGTACAAAGACCCCTTTTAAGGAAGCTCATTTTTTAAGGGGATTTTTATTTACAGTTCTTAATAAAATAGTTGCCACATAATGAGAACAATATAATAAAGCACTAAACTTACTTTTATTTAATCATCACATCCTTAATTGCATTAAAAGATTTAGTAACAGATGACTTTGGCAGCTACCTTATAAAATAGCCACGTAATAAACAAAAGCTTGCTAAATTAAAAAAAGACCACGTTGAATATTATAAAAAGAGCATAATACTCGTAAGTACACGTTAAAATATTTAGATTATCAAAATAATTTAGAAAAAAAAAAGTGAATAAGTGAGTTGTAAATTTCCAGCGATAGACGCCATGACAGCCCACTTCGCCTAAGCTCAAAGCTTAGGCGAAGTGGTGAAATTATTAGAAAAAGACAGATCATAAAATGGTACAAGCAACATAATTCGAGGTTCTACTGAGGAAATAAATATACAGAGATCTATAGATTTTAGGACTAGAAATACTTACAAATGCAGATATTTTAACTGTCAAATATCAAACAAATAAATAAAAAAATAAAACTGAATTAAAAATATTTCTCCATTTTTTACATTTGACAGTATTTTTTACTGTATTGCATGCAACCAAGATAAAACAAGGTAACATAATTATATCTTATATAATACCTATTATATTATTGCAATTTGTTAAAACTATTTCAACAGATTTTATGTGTGACTAAAAACCAATATTATTTTCGTAAGTTTTCTATTTTATTATATACAGACTATACCTATGTTATAACATAGCTATATGTATTACCGTCATCTAATAACCTAAGGTCATGTTAATATCTAATATTTCACTATCAGCTACATATGCAATTTATATTTATTTGTTGGGTTATAAAATATAACTTCTATTTTTTTATATGCGTATTAACCTTTATACTAAGTTAAAAGGTTATATACAATTTTTCTTAATTTCACTCTAAAAATGTTCTTATTTATATTTTATATTCATATTTACAAAAGATGCAAAAATGTCTATGGTAATACTTTAAATCTTGTTTGTTATTTATAAACTAATATAATGTAGACGAACATGGAAAAATAATAATTATAAAACTATTTATCATACAATGTTTCTTGTTAAAAGAACTTCTTATTGATTGTTATTCTTTTGACTAAAGTTCGGCGTTCTATAGTTAGCCCAAGTTTCTGCATCAAAAAGTATCTCAACTTTAATTGCACAAATAATGGGTGAAACCTATGAAATTGGCGTTTTCTAAAAGGGATTGCTTTGAAGTCTTATATCTTTGGATTGACTTGGAATTATAAGTTCAAATAAATTTTATATTAAAGGTACGTTATTACAGAAAATATAAAACACAAAGAAACCAATTAATACCCAATTTCGAAAAAAAGAAGTATCTTTAATACAAAATTTATTTGAACTTATAATTCCAAGTCAATCTATAGCACTTGACACTTCAAAACAACCCGTTTTAGAAAACTGCTATTTGATAGGATAAAGACCTATTATTAATACGCATTTTAGCTTTTATATTCGAACACGTAAAACCGAAAAAGTCACCGTGGCCCTGAAACATAATGGACAATTGAAAGAACATGGTATGGTTTTAGTAAGTAAAAGTCCTCTTTGGACCACCAGAGCTGGAGGAGTTGCTTGATGAAGTCCGCCTCAAAAACAGCTGGTGTAACTGAATCCTCATCAGCCAATTGCATCGTTAGATTTGCTTTTAGTTTGTAACGCGCCAATAATATCTACCTTCCCAGAAACTTATTGCTACGTTTCATTATAAATGGTTGTGTTGATCATTAAGTTTCATGATATAGTTTCCGTCTGTAATGGCTATGGCTCTGCACTTGTTGAAGGACTTGCAACATCTCCAGCGAGTCCTGCCTCGTCTGCTGATGTAGTGCCTCATGAATCGGTTGTTTCCTATCATCAGCACGTTTCTCCCGTTCAGCTCCGTGAAGGTTGCGAGCCGGTAGCCTAGCCGAAGCCCTGAAAACAGTATTGCATATTACGGCTTCGTGTAGACGTGCTTTTGTCTGTTTTATGAGCAGTTTGTCAGCCAAACTTGTGGTGACAGGAACACATCCCTGATAGTGTCACCACCAACGGTTATTCAGGAGACCAGTACTCAAGTGCCAAACTTGTAGAAAACATAAGCATATTTTGTCGGTTATGTCTGTCATTCATGCAATACAGGTAAGTAAAACAAAAATCATAATAGTCTCCATTTTTTATACATTTAAAATACCCAATTATATGCCCCTTTAAAACAAAATTAATAAGTAAGAATTTTATAAAATAATAAACAACTTAACCTGTAAGTTTAACTAATAATCTGCTAAACAATCTAGCGCTTCTAAATAAGAATAACAGTAAAAAAAATATTAACAGGCACAAAGATAATAACCAATCGTAGATGAACCAATTCATCCATATTATATATAGATACTAAAAAAACAAATTCGTATATTCTTAAAGCGACTCATTCACTCAGTTCCTTCTCTCACTTACTCATTCACTTCCTTCTGTGAAGATACCAAAATTCCAGGGGAAATCGAAAAGTGAATATCGTCATGTAAAAAACATGCTCTGCAATTGTATTTTAGTAGAAATAAAAAAACTTTTAACATATATTTAAAACCATGTAACATACCTGTTCTTTAAAATCAAAAGCATATCTCATAGAAACTTAAAATCAATTCACATCAATGTTATTCCGTGTTGAATTTTACATTTTAAACCTTTGGCGGACCATATTCTAGCTCTTGTGAACCACGAGCGGTCAGGTTAAAAACCATTACTCTAACTAGTATACATCAGTCTCAGCTTTTTTCGTCAGAATCCACTTCCTCTTCATCATGCGTGTGTTCACTAGCTTTCGTTAGCTTGTTCCCCTTAGTTACAGCGCAGCCTTTGCAACCATGGTGCCTTCGAATACATCGCCAAGACGTTCTCTCTCCGTGCATATAGTCCTGCCGATATTTATAGCCTTCATGGAGCAAAATAATCGCTCCCCGTCTGCTCCTAGTCAATAAAAATGTACTTTCTGTAACCAAAATGAAACCATCACAAAGAGAAATAAAATTATTACTGGAAAAGGAGATTTAAAGAAAGCGACGTTGTTCATTAAGTACAATATATTCAGATAAACAGAAATTCCTAACTTCTAGATAAATTTTTAGTTAAAACGCTAAACTGCGTGCGTTTTCGGTTTAGCTTCATTTAGGTACATCATCATAAATATTTATTGCATATAAAGGTGTTTTTTTTTTATTGCTCTATTTGCAAAATATTAGAATTTATCTGAAAATTTATTTATGCATCTGTTTTTAAAAATCAGCAACACTACACCGACACATCTAATAATAAAATAATGTATTGATTATTTATTTAATGCACCCAGTCATAATGGGATTTTTTCACGTATTTCTATAAATCATTCACCACACATCAACGGAATTTAGTGAAAAAAATTAAATACAATAACTGCTTTTCTTCAAATAAAAAACCAAAGCTCGTAAGAGTACTACAATAAATTATATTATTGAATAATTATGTCAATATAATAATTAGATACTTGCAAAAAACTTAAGACTAGATTCAAGAATACACAATTACTCTTTGCGTTCAGTAACTGGTTCGATTGCTTTGAGAGGCAAATCGCCAGGAACATCATTATAGTTACTAATAGTGTGCCAGCTATTTTCGACAGGAGTTTCATTTTGTTCGACATTATCATTTTCATTTATATTAACATCATCAGTTACGTTTACATAAACGTTTTCTTCATCATGATTGTCATTGAGATTAGTATCTTGATTGTCATCATGATTCGATATGTCCTCGTTTACAATATTATCCGATGAGTCCAATGCCAGGATCATTGGATTTTCTAAAGGAAGCAAAAGTATACAATTTGGAATAATTTCGGTAGTGAACGTTTCAGTGTTCGTTAGTGGATCGATTATGTGATCTTCTTCACAGCGATTTACATCGATTTCAATATTAGATTCATCAATATTGGGTTCTGTGGAACCCAATATCGACATATTGGGTTCTGATGATGTAACTCCTGTCTCGACCTTTGATTCATCAATGTTAGGTTCATTAATGTTAGTTTCAGAGGCTTCAGATGTACATTGCATGTTTTGTATCACATTTTCAGTATTTTGTGCTTGTTTAATTTTCTCTAGTTCTAACTCTTCACCGTCAGAAAGTATCTCTATTGGAGCATCATCTCTTACTACCTCGATGACGTCATCGTCCGATTCATTGTCTGGCAATTTTGTCATTACATTGCTTATAAGAAGATTCTCGAGACCTTTACTAGGAGTAGAACCTGAAACAAATTTTATTATGAATTACAGTTCCAGAAATCCGTTTACAACAACTATTTTACTAATTAAATAAATTCATGCCTTTTCCTCTCTCTGAATTGAAAACTTTGGAAATGATGTTTTTTTTTATATTCAACGTTTTTCAAGGTCATTCAAATTGTACAAACGTATATACGATCGGTGCTTGAGGGGTTAAAGAATATGCATAAGAGCTAAAATTTGATAGGTAGTGTTAACAATAAAATAGACCAATGCTATTGTAAAAAATACGATTTATTGATTAAAGGAAAACTAATTAAAATATCTTTTTTATTAACATTTTGTCTTTTTAAGAATCACGTTGTTTTCTAAAATCTCCGTACCTGAAGAAATCATAATTTTCACACCACAATATTAATTGGTTCAGCGGACGTAATTATTATGTGTGATATTTTAATTGATCCATTAATATGTAAAAATCGTAATATTTAATCTCAAAAATGTATTCCGTCCAATTGTCCATATCATATAATATTATGTTTATATCTACTTGTAAAGTATGAAAAAGAAATGGTAATGCATTGAGAAACTTAAACTATACAAAATGTAGAGTTTTCGAGTCGAAAAGAAATAATCTAAAAATATATTCTACATAGTATATGAAAATGAGGTTCCAATAAAGATGAGCTGCTAGCAAAAAATTCATAAAAATACATTCCTCTGATAAACATGGTTGTGTTCATTGGAGAGCAGAATCTTTTGGTTGATAATCCTTACTTTACTTTTACAACCAAGGGAGGCTCTCTTGGAACACCGCCAGTAGCTTCGCGTTTCGTTTCCATATTCTCGATAGAATCTGTGGCCTTGGAGTATTAAGACTTGACCACCTTTCTCTGTGAGGTATATTCGACCCGTTGGCTGACGAAAACCTGTAAGAATATGAAACCTTTAATATTAATAATAATGGGCCTCAAGTATAACTGGTATAAACCTAGTTAAGATTTAATACATGTAGGAACATTTCTACATAACCCTTTATGATATTTATGTACGCTTGTTTGCTCGACTTGGCCGTGCCACTGCCGTGCTTTCTCTTACTAGTAGTCTTCACTTTCTAATAATATCTATTATTAACAATAAGACTTTTCAGGGTTACAGATAGACTGCGAAATTATATGAAATGACATAGAATTTATTTAATATAAAAACACAATATCTATAACATAATAATCTAACGGATCACCAACTAAAATGTTTATTTCAACAATTTTGTTTAACGTAACGTGGTCAACATTAATGGGTATGCTGTCCGTAAACCGCTAAGATTGTTTTACCCTGGGTGTGCACCTTGGCTTTGCAAGAAGGATGGTTGTAGTAGCCCGTACAATACCAGGTGTTCCTATCACCACACGTAGACTTTTTATTATAACTGTATTTTCCCATGTGCATTAGAATGCCACCTCGTTGAGATACCGAAAAGTGGATTGACTCTGGAAGTGCGGTAGCAGGTTAGATAAATACTCTCTAAATTATGTAACAATACCTCTGGGCTCAAAGGGCTTATAGCACAATGCCCATACTGTGCTGTAGGCCCTTTGAGTCCAGAGGTATCGATAAGTTACAGAATATAATTATAGAAACCATATTTAAGTAGTCTTTTAAATACAAACTTGAATTTCTTAAAGAGGATATAGAAGAAACGATACAGCAGGTAGTCAGTGAATATGATAGCAATCGTAAAAGAAAACCAGAGAAATATTTTTTGAAGAAGGTAAATTTTTGTGAAACATATTTTATCAAGTGGACAAGTATGAAGCATGTCTTACCGACAACAGCAAGATAGGACATCGCCGTACTGCTTGAACGCTATTAAAGATTTGTCATAGAAGTTGGTGGAATACATGTATCAAGTTTTCTGATGACCTCAAATATTTATTATGTGTGTGATACGCATTACAAAAGGTCAGTTTTGTCAGTTCGAAAGAATTTTCTTCAAATTATAGTAATACAAAACTGAATCTTGTCTGTTAAACTGAAAGAATCTCCTTGATATTGGTATGAAACGTAGCAATAATCATCAATAAGTATTTATTAGTCACTACCATAAGGTGTTATAAAAAATCCGGTGAAAAGTTTTGTTATGGCCAAAATAAAAGATGACATTTTTGAATTGGTACTCGCTTCGGCCACTAATGAAATAATCTAAAACGTGGTTCAATTTGTATGGAGAAACATACTTTCCCGCGAGCAAAGCCTCTGGCATATTGATCATTGATCAAAAGTTGTTGTTTTTTTGCTATTGTCAGTTGTAGTATAAGTATAACACGGAAAATTGTGCTTAATATAAAAATACACTAGGATTCTCAATTTGAACATTTAAAATGTTATAGTAATATTTACTTGCTTAATCAATAGAAATAGTGCAGGATCTATCTTAACAAAAACAGTAGTATAAAATAATGATTTATATTTCTATAATAATATTCAATTCTTCTACTATGTTCATTTTTAAAAACACTGAACTAACTATAAAATATGTACACTAAAACTAAAGAATACTAAAAAATCTAAACTAGTTAAAACTAATTAAAACAATCTGAAATATGGCGTCGAAAAACTCCGCCATAAAGTACACAAAAGACTGGCGGCATTGCCACACTGTATGGCAATACTAATCGTGCGTGCCAGGTACAAGCCAGCCGTTGGGTCACGCGAAGTGTTAACAAGGAGTACGCGGACCTCAGGATCCGAAAGTATATCTATGTACAACATATAACATGGTTCGGCCCAGGATCCGAAAATATATACAACATGTAACATACTATGTTCAGAATCGGCCACTGAATTGATAACAGTGCTTTTTTAAATGGGTGCGTTTTTTATTATAATACAATTGAGAATTTATTTTAGGTTAAAAATATAACCTATGTTATATTTTTGATCTAAAGTATAATAAAGTTTGATAAATTCTTGATACATCTTGATTACGTCACTAGAGTGTTTGTGTTTGAGTAAGTATATACCAACACCGATGCGCTATCAATGTAGTGCGATATTCATATTATATTCCTATAATTAAGAGAATTTAAAAAAGAAAACACGATTTAAGTGCATTGCATTTTAGTAAAATTAAATTGCTTGGATTGATTGTGTCTCACTTATCTAATTAGGATGTTTAGTGATGCGCATTATTACAGTTACATGGTGTATATATCGCGGCCAGATCATGGAAACTGATCACTTCATGATATGGCCAAGTAAAACTGGCCAGATCGTTTTAAACGTTAAAGTTTGATGATATCCTCGTCAATCCTTATTTGGCCTACTTTCTTTAGACCTTTTATTACCATAGAAATCCTACATCAATGATATGGCCAAGCGAGGATCAACATATCATCAAATGTTAACGTTTAAACGGTCTGGCCAATTTTAGTTGGCCATATCAAATCTGGCCATGACATATTATTATATTCTCGTATTGTATTTTTTTAAATAAAATATTAGTTACGATTGAAGTAGGTACGACTGCAGGTGAAGAAGATTCCAGGTTTTGATGGTCGCGGGATGGTTGTGATCATTCAATACATTGACTATTTTATCTTCTATCGTGTGTACTTTAGCCGTACAACCGCTATGAGTAGCGCATTTCCATGTTTTTTTCACGTGATGCAGGCAATACGAGCGACAAATAAAAGAATACCCATTGACCATAAGATGTCGGGTCCCTCTTGTGGAAGTCGTGAAGTAAACTGTAAAGAAATGGTTTTAATTTTTCTTTATAAAGATTTGTATTGAATTTTTAAAACAGAAGGCATTTATTGAAGACGAGAAATAAAACTATTTCAAAAGTCGAACAGTAAGTTTATTTTTACATTGAGTTATGTATTTTTTTAATATCCACATACGTTTAATATAATTGAAATATATTTCAAATTTACTTCAGTGTATTTACATAATATCTTAACATAATTATTTATTACACGACAGTATACGCACGATAAAAAAGGAGATCATTTCTTTTATTTACTTCGACAACATGGTAAAAGTAATAATATTATTGTGTGACTAATCACGATGTCGAGGTAAAGTTATTAAAATAATTTCAAATACTTACAACTAATTCTTAGGTATCTACTATTACATAATTTAAAGCAAAATTTATTAATAACGAACTTAAATTTAATGAGATCTGGTGTATTAACAATCCAATTCCAAACAATCAAATTAAATAACAATCGACACAACCTAGCTTAGCATAGGTGTTACAAATCTTTGAAATTCTCGGCTTTCCTCTACTATAATATGCGTATAATTCACACTTAAACCATCCTCATGAATCACTCTGTCTATTAGTGAAAACTGAATGAAAATCCGTGCAGTATTTTTTTAGTTTATCGCGTTCATATAGACAAAGTCTATCTAAAAAGTCAAACGATTTGAGTATTTTTGAACGAACTAAAAAATCTGTTGCTTGCAACACTAGTTGTCACTCAAATGGCTATGGCCGAGACTAGATGCGGTGGGGAGAACTTTGTTTTATAATAAGTGGAGATGGGTTTAGGGTCCTTTCCTCACCATAACTCTAATCCATTCACCGTTTCTATTAACGATATATTGTGGAGGTTCATGGTCATGCTGGTACTGTCCTGGACCTGGTTTGTATCCTCCTTCCTTGCCTGTGTAGATCGTAGCCCTGCATCCTTTACTCCGATTCGAACACTTCCAAAGTATTGTGCCTGTGATTCTGGATTGAAAGTACCTGTTGTATGTATAGTTATTATACATTAGAAGTGGGTGCTTGCCTTTCGATGGTATATAGCGGGCTGTGAAAAAAAAAGTAGTTTATTACTAAGGTTTGAAAGAACGCAATTACTGACGAAAAAAAGGCATAAGCAGGCATTATGGCCGCCTCTGTAGTTTTGTGTGCATAAAGAATTAAATAAATAAATAACAAATTTATCCAACCAACCATAGATACATTTTTTCCTATCTTTCTCTCTTTACTGTTTATAATTTTTGAACTTATTAAATTACTGATGATGCACTTATTTTGCCGCTTCTGGTTGTGTCAAACGTGAATAGAAACGTCATCGGAGGTTAGGAGGGGGCGCCATGACAGCCCATTTTTATACACGACTGAGCAGCGGCACTTGACTACGCTTCGTCGCCGAAATAAAGTTGGTAAGTAAAATTTTCCCTAGACATTTTGATTATTTCCTAAAAATTTCTGTCCTCTAAGATTGAAATAAAAATGTAGCGGTTAATATCTGATTAATCATAAATATAGATTACATGATGTTGAATTTCCCTTGATGCAATTATCGCATCTTATGACTTTCTGACCCTCGTTTTTCTGTTAATTACAAATATTGATCCCCTTTGTTCATTAACTCGTACTTGCAGACCCAGCTCATCCCGGCTTGAGGTGCTGCATGCTGAAATACTTACAGGTCCCAAGCCTAGTTCAGCAGTAAATTTTAAGTTTGGTACAATTGTTCCTTTTTTAATAAGAGTAATTTTAATTAGCTTATAAATTGATGATGTGATGTTATATTTTCATTTTTTATAGAAATGCAGGCACTTTTCTATTATTAATCGTCCTCAAATTTGAAAGATGTTTGTCCTAAATTCAGGCGCATTATGATTATGTTCGGGTGTAGTCAATATTAAGTCATTAAGTTCAAGTTAAGATCAGTTAACAACTAGCGGCGCTAGCTAGAATGTTTTTTTTATTACATTGATGATGATGGATGAAAGATTATTATGATTAAGTTTATTCTATTCTATTATGAGCCTTTAGCGTCCCACTGCAGAGCAAAGGCTTCCCTTCCATTCTTCCACTCTTTTCTGTCTTAAGCCACTTCTGGCTTACCTTTAAAAAGGAGTCTAAATCATCACGCCATCTTCTTTTGTACTTAATAAAAAAAATATTTGTATCTTTAAGCAATAACAAGTGTGTATCGAAAGCAAACTTGTTTCGACTACAAAACGATCGGTATGAATCGGGAAATTCCGTTGAAAAAAAAAGCACTATATGAAAATAGTTTAACATTTAATTTGGCATATATTTTAATAAAATTAATCAACGTTTGGTTTCTTGTCAATAATCCATCTTCCACCCTGCGTTTTAGTTTTAGGTGGTTCGTGATTATGATCTCCCTTCAGTTCTATCTCGTGTTCATCCACGAGGCATCCTGCTTTGCATCCTCTATGCGTCAGTACACATCGGTAAAAAACCTTCCCTGAACGATTTTCTTTAACTCTTTTGTACACATGTTTCATTAGAACCATTGCCGGATACTTTTTTCCTGTAGTTATGTATTTGATGCCTAAAAGAAGAAATTACAAACATCATTTTCTTTTAACCCCTCGGACGCCGGTTGTACATACAATGTGGCTACTTACTAACCAAAACTTGTAATATTTACAAAGAAAAACAAGTATTATACACTTTTTGATTTTATTTTTTCCTTGAACATATTATAAAAAAACTTAGGTTTCTACTTATAAAATGTTAATGAACTAACTGATATAATAAATCATCACATCTTAGTTACAAAAAATCTTATCATTAAATAATACTTTATAAAGTAATTTTAACGTTAACAATATTGAGGTTATGATATGATAGGCATATTATCAAACGTTAACTTTTAAAAGATCTGGCCAGTTTTAGTTGGCCATATTATGAAGTGATCAATTCTATGATCTGGCCACGACATATACAATAATAATTATGTAATCGAAACATTAATTTTAACAAAGTAAAATTAAAGAACATCCAATAAAGAATTCTAGACAAATAGGAATATGGGAAGCCATAAGATGAACACAGTTTCATTTTATATAGAATATAAGTAGGGACCCACAGACACGCCTGACGCGACCGACTCTAAGTGCTGGATTACGGAGACGCGGCGCGTTGGGCGGTTTGTCGCACATTGCCATAAATGTTTGTGTTTGTGCGAGCGATGACGCGGTCCGCTGCTGCAATGTACGACGAACGCTCAACGCGCCGCGCAACGCGCCACATCTCCGTAAACAAGGCCTAAGAATATATATTTTCTATATAAGAACATATATATTTTCCATGGAACAATTTCTATGAAGTAAAGTTGTAGCAGTGTGACGATTGATCGAATCGATTCGAACGATTTGTAAGACCCTTGAAAACGAACTTATAGGAAACATAGGTACACGTATTTTACAACTATATTTTGAGGATATTCATAAAATTATACACAGCTTTTCTCAGCTATCATCGTAAAAAATTAAAATTAATTGTATAAATTATTATTTGAGTTAGTCTATTAGTATTATATTAACAATTTCATACATCTTTTAAACTCTATCCTGCGAGAATTTTACAATATCCTTGTCAGCATCACAAAAGCAATGTTATTTGCTGTTTTAAGTCCAAGGGTTTCGGTTTGACATTTATGGATAATATAGTCAGGACTTTTGCTTTCTTATTTATAATCATTTTTGACTGGCCTGTTGGTGTGGGATTTTTTAGTGGTCCTGACTGCTATGTCGGAGGTCATGGGTTCGATTCCTAACCAGAACAAATGTTTGGGTTATGAGCACAATCATTTGTTGTAATTCGTGTAATTTATCTATAATATGTATGTAGTTAGAAATATATAAGTATGTTTATCAGTTGTCTAGAGCTCATAACACAAGCTTAGCTTGGGATTGAACGGCGTTGTGTAATAGTTGTGGAATTTTAGTGTTGTTTCAGTTGACCAGTTCAAGTACACATTCCCAAGATGTAATCCAATAGTGTAATTAAATTTAAAGTTAAACAGAACTATATACTTAGTTTTAACATAAATTAATTATTTTAAACCGAATACCATAAAAAATATCTTCTTTCACAAATGTCACCTAGATTATTTTCCTGTCTTAACCAGACATCTCTATACCATTTCGTATAGTTTATATCCCCACTCATAGAGGCTGAGCGAGTATGCTTTCTAATACGCAATGAAATTATATTTCAAGACAGATTTTTTGCGTAGCTTTCTGTATGAATCCGTAAAGATCTTTAGCTGCGTTTTTTCACGCCCAAATTTTTGCCGTTATAATATCTCGCGTTAAAACTAATTGGCCTTGATACGGCGTGACAACATTTTGTAATTCTGCCAATATGGCGTATATAAGCTGCTAATGTTGCTGTTTCACTTTCGGAGTTGGAATCACAATCCCCATTCTCGGCTGATGACAATGATCATCATAAGCTGCCATTATAAAATTCATTTTGTCTGGTGATGTCTTCACAAAAGCCTTGCATCCAGTCCTAGTTCTACGGGAACAGTGCCAGAGGACTCCAGAACCTGACAATACCTTGAAAGTGTATGTGTGCTTGTTGTATAGTAGTAAGGGATGCTTCCCTTTACCGGATGGGATGAGTTTTCCTGCAAATTGATTAGTTGTTTAGAGGTAGAGATTAATATAATTAGTAAGTAACAGTGCATCATTTGAAGTTAAAACTTGAGAAGGCGCGCCTGAGCAAATTGCTCACACAATAACAAATATTTTAAGGATGAAGAAAAAAAAATCTTTCAATTTCATAAATGGTTTATTTTAAATTTATGCTAACTTAATTAATATAGTACACAAAACAAGGAGAAGACAGAAAGTATTCATAGTGCGTAAACAATTCCTCTGCATCGCTGTGCGTAAATAAAATACTTATAATTTAAGATTATTCTATGAGATCTTCAGAAGTGTGTCTCTCATAACACATATTACACATGAATGTCACGTGCTCCGTGCAGAGTGATTTGCTGCATGAAATACACGCTTTTTTTGAGCGTCTGTTTTTTCTTCTCGGACATAGTGCACAATACCCGCTAGGACCGGGCTCAGTCTTATTTTCAGGTTCTTTAGGAACGGGCACAAACCGCTTCATTATAAACTTGAGATCAAATGTTATATTCTGCATACAACATCGTCGCGAAATATGTGGTCTTACCAACTCTAGAGCTACATTTTTCAGAAATTCGCGTCTCTCTATCAAAGTTTCTGTGTTTGCTTTGTATATTATTTGCGCATTGATTCCAGTTATATTCAAAATTGTAAAAAACAATCGCAAAGGCCATCTAGACGTGATTCTTGCAACGGAATATTCCTCTTTGATGCGATCAACAACATCTACTCCGCTTTTGGTGGAATTATAAAATGTTAAAATTTTTGCACTACCTGTT
This sequence comes from Leucania comma, assembly GCA_958295575.1. Taxonomy (NCBI): domain Eukaryota; kingdom Metazoa; phylum Arthropoda; class Insecta; order Lepidoptera; family Noctuidae; genus Leucania; species Leucania comma. The sequence goes on from OY282473.1 coordinate 20,617,612, forward strand.
TTTTCATCGATATTATCGTCATCATGAAGTGAAGATAAAATGAGAATAATTTTCTTTACTTTTTGTTTTGGTACATAAGATACAAGTACATTGTTGTTACAGAAGCCAAGAATAGAACTAGGCATTGTTCTGTTCTTAGTTGATAAAAACAGTGGCGGAATTTCTTTTTTATTTTTTCGTAATATGCCAACTGCTGTTGTCTCATAGGTATTTTTTAACTCGTCAAAGAGTGGCACAGACGTGAAATAATTATCCATTGTTATATTTCTTCCCGTATTTAATATGGATGATGCTATTCTCTTGACAACGTCACTAGCAGCGTTACTCAAATTATGAGGTCCTGCTGGTTGTTTGTCGGTATATATTTCCAAATTACTTGTATAAAAAGTATTGGCATCAACAAGGGCGGAGATTTTTATGCCATATTTCGCTGGTTTATTTGAGTTGTGCACTCTAAACTTACAACGTCCTCTGAATGATTCCAAAATTTTATCGATGGTACAGTACTGTCCAGGTGTGTAGTTACCATTACAATGTGAAATAAATTCTTCAAATATTTCTCTAATAGGTGCCAAGTTATCTGATTGCTTTCTATTTTTCCGGGTATTGATATCATCAAAACGAAGCACTCGTAATAAAAAGAAAAATCGTTTTTTGGACATCGTTGCTCTAAAAAAATCACACGCTGTACCATCACCGAGCCACATTTCTTTTACATTCGAATTACATTTTTTATGCAATCCAGCCATATACAATACTCCGATCAGTGCTTTAATTTCAATTGAATCTGTGGGTTTACAATCTTGTTCTCGAGAAAAAATTTCTAGCAATTTCGTAATATAAATATTTGTGTAATTGACAATTTTGTCTATCATTATGTCGTCCAAAAATAGAGAAAAGCATTGCAAAGGAGTTTTAGCATTTTTAGCTATTTGTTTGACTCCTGATAAATGGATCACAGTATTACGATTTCCAGTACGTAGAGGTTTGTGCAAGAGCCATTTTGTAGACTTATCTTTTCCACTATAGAATGGTAACTTATCGCTTGGTTTGTACCCGTCATCTTCTGTTTCATTCGATGATTGTTCTGTATCAGTTTCATGGGGGCTGATAATGTTGGAACAGTCACTTTCAAGGTCATCTACACGATGCTGATCAGATTCCAATTCTTCATCAGAATCAGGTTTTTCTAACCACGAACAAGTTTTAATACCGCGCTGGTCATCTATCTTATATTTATATTTCCAAGCTGAAAATTATACAATAATATTTGAAATATAATCACTTGATTAAAAACTACATAGAAAGAAAAAATAATGAAAATTAAGCTATTTACATATCAGTCTGCAAAAACCGTTCACTACGCGATGGCAGTAGTACTGAGAATCACGGAACAGGAGCTTAACATTTGGAAAGGTATTGAGAAGGTTTCGACCGCAGAAAATATTTGTGTGAGCAAAATGCTCATAGCGCATCTTCTCAAAAATTCAAAAGCATTTTATTTTAAATAAACCATTTACAGGCACTATTGAAATGTCAAGAAGTCTAACTCTTTAAAAAACGTATTTTATTTTGTAAACACTTACCTTGAAAACATAGATGAATTGACAGTTTTATCATTTAAGTCAGAGTTGACGTTTTTTTTTAAAACCGGGATCTCAAAAAATCAAGATTCCTCGTTACTCGTACCATTATTATTACAAAGAAGAAGAAAATTAAAAAATATTTTTATTAAGATATCCCCGCGGCAAAAAATAATTGGAACGCCCCTATGATTAGTAAAATACAAAATAATAATGGTAAATGGTATGGGGTACCTATGTAGGTAAGGTATCTACCTACCCACCTATTTAGATATTTAATAATTGAATACAGATTATGTTAAGAAAAAATATTAATAGAGGTAAAGTCCAATAGGAAGCGATTAAGTAAAATAAACTCACATCTTTCTATCGATTTATTAGATATAATATGCTATAATATCCATGAACTTAAAAAATAATGTACAAATAATATGTACTAGGAACGAATACATTAAGGCGAATTATTAAAACTCACACCAATAAATGCTTAATAAGATTATAAATAGGTTACAAAGTAAAATACTAAGAAGCCTAATATTTAGTTTATTAATATTTATCTACTCTTAATTAGGCAGTTTAGTACTGCAATAAGAATTTTTTTGAGGATTTTTATTTTTCTTTTAGTCTAATTAATGTGAGTAAAACCATAATTTCATTAATTGAGAACTGAATCATAAAAACATAAATAATAGATGTTGAACTTTTGCTTTAACCGCGTTTCTGTTATACTTATTAGTAAGTAGCAGTATTTGTATTTTTTTATGGTTGAGGGATAAAACACAAAAGAAAATAATAATTTAATAAAGTAGAGGGAAAACTGCTTAAAAACATAAATTGACCTTAAGAGGGTCGCAAAAGCATTGTTATTCAGTTGAGGACCTATAATAGGGCCATGTGGTACACTTTTATTCAACACATTTTGCAACAATTTTTCCCGTTTTTTTTATAACTAGGTTAGGTTATTTATTTGTATAATTACGAGAAAACATACATTTTAGTGATTGAAGCAATATTAATCATTATAATTGTATGAAATTCATGATTCAAAAAATAAAAGGTTTGGAAGAAAATCTAATAAACAAAGTTTTTATTAAAGTTAGAATGGAAGACAATATTTAGTGGGACAAACATATTTCAAAAAATATTGTATCGTAATATATACCTTATGAAAAGGTAACATATTCAAATGGTAGCAAGGTTAATATTTATTATAAGACAAATTATTCCTTCAGCTATACATATTGTCATGATTTATGCTATAGTTCGCAAACATTATATTTATAATGCGTGCGAACTATAGGTGCATCTACAAAATGCTCTATTAATCGTCCGTTCCAAAACAAATAACTTTTTTAACACAATGATTAGATGTTTACGGGCAAATGTTACTGAAAATTATTGGTATATTACCTTTTTAGAATTTAAGATTGTACCTTGTTTCGATGTTGGTGTGCTATTTACAAATTTCGTTGTAGGCAATAAAACTTCAAATTTTTATATAATTTTTATGGTTGAGGGATAAAACACAAAAAAAAATAATAATTTAAAAAACCGAAGACCTTTTCTTCTACCTTTCTTTTCAATTTAACTATCCACGCTTTATATAGGACGGCAAAATTAAAGCCAAAAAATCACATAATTTATAATAAAAATATTGATAAAAAATATCCGTCATGGTACGCGCTATGAAAATCATTCAAGACCTTTTACTTCGAGGAGATACTAAAGTAGAGGGAAAACTGCTTAAAAACATAAATTGACCTTAAGAGGGTCGCAAAAGCATTGTTATTCAGTTGAGGACCTATAATAGGGCCATGTGGTACACTTTTATTCAGCACATTTTGCAACAATTTTTCCCGTTTTTTTTTATAACTAGGTTAGGTTATTTATTTGTATAATTACGAGAAAACATACATTTTAATGATTGAAGCAATATTAATCATTATAATTGTATGAAATTCATGATTCACAAAATAAAAGGTTTGGAAGAAAATCTAATAAACAAAGTTTTTATTAAAGTTAGAATGGAAGACAATATTTAGTGGGACAAACATATTTCAAAAAATATTGTATCGTAATATATACCTTATGAAAAGGTAACATATTCAAATGGTAGCAAGGTTAATATTTATTATAAGACAAATTATTCCTTCAGCTATACATATTGTCATGATTTATGCTATAGTTCGCAAACGTTATATTTATAATGCGTGCGAACAATAGGTGCATCTACAAAATGCTATTAATCGTCCGTTCCAAAACAAATAACTTTTTTAACACAATGATTAGATGTTTTATAATGTTAGAGGTAAATAGAAGAATCATTTACGATTTGCACAACACAGTTGCAAAACAGATCATTATCATTCTTATTTAGAATTTTACTAACGGATATAAGGACTTGGGACTTTGCCCAGCAGTGGAACAGTAAGGGCAAGATAAAATGTAATGATAAATAATTTCCAATTAAGGCGTATCATTTTAACACCAACCTACATCTTGTACTGTCTCTTCTACACTAAGTATTTTATTTATTTCAAAGTAAAATATGATGACTTAACATAATGTCAGTATCGTTTTTGTCAACTTCACTACCTCTTGTAGGCCTCTAAAAATATGTAATACTCAATTAACTATTCTACAGCTAGTCTAGCTATAATTTCTCTATCATTATTTCGTAGTAGTTTATTTAAGCATTAATTATAATATGCGTATTAATATTAGTTATACTTTAGGTCTATTACCCCTACTTATAGTTTTTTTGAACGCCACGACAGGATAAATAATTCCTTCGCTAATAACTGCGATACAATAAAATACAAAAATATTGAGTTCATTTAAACATATTCACATATTAAAATTGTTGATTGCAAACAATTTGTGACAACTGGAGCATTTTATGGCGTTCATTGCAAAATATTTTAGTGTTAGTGTTTTCGTCTGTTAAATGTTACTTTAAATATGATATAGTTATATCCTCAGAAATAAAGTTGTTTGTTTTTTCTCCCACATGATCGGGTAGTTTCGGTGGGGGATGGTCGTGTGGTTTGTGGGCAAACGCTCTGGTTCCAAAGCTAATGGCTGATGCCCTGCAGCCCTTCAGCCTTCGAGAGCAGTACCAGGATATTCTGCCATCTGCATTCTGTTTCTGGTAGCTGTAGGTGTATCCTGAGAGGACGAGTAGAGGGTGCTTACCACCTCTTTTCGTCCAAAGAAATGTACCTGTGGAAGAAATTGTGATTCAGTATGCTTCAGTAAGTATTAAAGATATAAAATTATGAATATGTATAGGGTTTGGTTTGTACCTATCACCAAGCATTATGAACAATGATAAAGTTTTTTTATACCGTGTATTAAAAAAAAATTGGTACAAACATCTTAATAACCAATATGTGTAACAATTTAACAAAATCTATATACTTTTAGATTTAAAATATAACAATCAGTTCTGTGAATTAATATAACATCCATTATATGGTATATTTCTAAGTCTATGTTTAAATTATTATAGAATAGGTATGAAAAGACCTTTTTATAAATCTATAAAACGTGACCTACAAAATATTTGAGTGGAGTGTCAAGGCACAATTCAGTCTGTTCGTCACTATGATATACAAATATGAATAAAAACTGTAACGATTACCAATTATTTAAATATATTTGCTATCTACTAACAGCACAATAACAGACTAAAACTATTGAGTTTCAGACAAAAAAGTCCGGTTAATCCTCAAGTTTGTCATAAGTTTAAGATGATTTCAACATATTTATTTAAATTAACATATCCATTTCTACACATTTATAGCAATGTATCAATGGTAAATGATGCTAATAAATCCTAAAATGAAAACAATTTTATGGACCATGCACCAGCTTTGAGTAAAGATATCTCAATACGCCCTGACTAACACATCATTTCTCTTAACAAACTTTGGTTTGGTATGGTTATGGTCTCCGCTATAATCTAGTACATCATACTGTGTGCTGGTGAACAGTTTTGCGGTACATCTCTTAGCCGTCCCTGGTTGCACCATGGTACACCTCCACTGGGCAGTTTCGTTGCGAAATTTCTGCAAGCTGTAGGAGTAGCCTTTGAAGACTAGAAGTTGGCCCCCTCTTTGGGAACGGGCAAATGTTACTGAAAATTATTGGTATATTACCTTTTTAGAATTTAAGATTGGAGTACCTTGTTTCGATTTTGGTGTGCTATTTACAAATGTCGTTGTAGGCAATAAAACTTCAATTTTTTATATAATTTTTGTTGGGTTTTTATTTTTGGCTTTGGTTCATTGTACAACATGATTAACACACACCACAAATAGGGATTGCAATCCGGTATTGATTTTAAATCCGCTTGGACCACATCAGATCTGACCTGATTATGTATTTTTTTTAAATCGTTCATTTAATCAATAACATCACTTAAAATTGCTTTGGCCAATTCAGTAAAAACTACATTATTTTAAATTTATATGTAAATGTAAATGGATGTTGTCTACTGACGTGGGAAATGTTAAACATCATCTGTGCTATCTTACCTAGCCCAAGTAAAATAGTATCAATAATGGTGATTATCAAAGTCCACAGTGTAGTAAAGTAAATACTCGTATTATGTATTAAAAAAACACGCTGTCGTCATCGTACGTTTCTTCACTTACTTCTAAACCAAGGAACGGATTTCGATGTGATTTTCACTTGTACAACGAACGATATACCAGGCAGGTTTATGTATGTGTAGTACAAAACCACGGCGAGTCGTTAATAATAACTATATTTCTTGAAAACTATGGCAATAACCAATAACGTAAAAGTAAAAAATAAACGATAAAGGAAAGAAACGGTATCTACTTATAAAGTCGTATATATACGCAGTTGGTGGTACTTTTTTGCACAAAAATACTTTATCGGAACCGACAAGTTGGAAAATGGTACCGGACCCGCCCAGTCGGATTGCAGTCACTATCCACAAGCTTCGTAGTATATACATATATACGAGTATTTTTACCTATCCAAGCACTCTCTTATCGGGTTCCCTATTTGACACGAAATTTGATGATTCGATTTTTATTATATCAAACACGGTGTGTCGATACTTCAGTTTTACGATGTCTTATTCCATCGATGCTTTATTGGTGCGATGTAACGTTTGTGAGAAAAATCCTGTTGCGAAAAACCTTACAGCGATTACTCATTAGTTCGATAGTATGTCGGTTCAAAACGCCTACTGTTCCCTGACATTTAACATTATTAAGGAAATATATTCCTTTTATTTAAAAATAAATATATGATTCCTATGAGTTCATAATTTACATCAAGATACATTTTAAAGTAGATACTTGTTATTTCATCGATACAACGTGTTCGATATAATAAAAATTTACTCATAAAGTTTTGCAGTCAAATAGGGAACACTTCTTATCTCTATCAAAAAGTCAAAATAACAATTAGTTTTGTAAAAAACAAACATAAAGGTACACTTACAAAAACAACTATATTTATTTGTATTAGTCAGTTTTTGCATGATAAAGAAAATGAACTCCAAAGATGTAATTAGAATTATATGTAGATATTTTTGTAGGTAACTACTTTTTTTAGTCTACGACCCAAGTATTGCGTCATCGTTTGAACAAGCGCATCTAACACTTGTGCGTTTAACAAACCTAAGGCCGTGTTTACGGAGACGCGGCACGTGGCGCAGCGCGTTGGGTGTTTCGTCGTACATTGCAGCAGCGGGCCACGTCATCGCTCGCGCAAACACAAATATATGGCAATATACGAAGGACCTCCCGACGCGCCCCGCAACGCGCCGCGTCTCCGTAATCGAACACTAATCTATTTCAAAATAAACTCCACTAGTAGTTATATAGAAATTCGGTTTCTTATGGGTGTGCTTGTTCATCAGTCTTTTAAATTTCCCGTCCAAATCAAAGCATAGCTGTGCTTCGCAGCCCTGAGTACATTTATATATAACTTCTTGATGAACAGTTTTCGGGTGGTTGTATGTGTATCCTTCACACATCTTGTATGTTTCCCCGTTCAGCATTTTAATGTCCTGAATGTCTACAAATATGGACATAGCATTGAACTTCATGAAACCGTTGAAAGAGAACATTATATTTTACTCGACTGTAGTCAGCATGCAAAATTGAATCGTTATACGAGTAGTTGTTTAAGTCCCAGACATTAGGGGAAAAAGTGTCGCCCAACATGACGCGCAACGCTGTCAAATTGTCCAGCAACATGTCCTGCGTCACGTGAATGCGTTGCAAAATGTTGCGAGTCGAGTTGCGTGACACTGAGCAACGTTGCAGCGTCAGGGTCCACGAAGCGGTTTTGCAACCGCTGGAAACCGCTGCAAACCGCTGCTTTATTTCTAAACTCACGAGACCGCAGTTTTTTTCGGATACGCAACCGTCGCAGTTGTGATTTTCGGCCACAACCCTGGCGGTTACAAGACATGCGGTTGCAAGACGGCCCTCCGGTCCAGCGTGAGCCGCGCAAACCGCGGGCGTAAAATATGCGCGTCGTGAAATGTGCTTCAATTTTTATATAAATATCTGCATTCTACAGAAGCTGCGGGCCCGCAACCGTGGCGGCCACGGGTGAAAACCGCTTCGTGAGGTCTTAGTGCTCGATTAAGGAGACGCGGCGCATTGCGCGGCGCGTCAGGCGGTCCGTCGTACATTGCCTTAGGCTTGTGTTTGCGCGGGCGATGACTCGGCCCGCTGCTGCAATGTACGACGAAACGCCCAACGCGCCGCGTCTCCGTAAATACGGTCTTAGCCTCATGTAGATTGAAAGTTGCGCGTCATGTTAGAGGACATTTTGTCCTCTAGTATCTGAGGCTTTATCAGCAAGTTTGTAGTCCCACAAAGATTTTAAAAAGAAATATATTTACACTAAATAGAACAGGTATAAAAAGAATAACTATAAATATATGAAACCATAAATAAATAAATTGTTTATTGATCAAGAAGGTAGCAAGTAGATGATGAGAAAAACAAAACTTAAACTAGTAAAGCAAGCTAAACAAGATTAATTAATTACAATATAATGGTAGAATGTATTGATAATACTTGGTAGATCTGTTTACAATTTTCTTTTCCCTGGCTCTTAAACTAGGGTATACGAGTACCTGTGTCGTAAGAGATAGTGAACGGCCATAGGGCTTGCTTACGGAGACGCAGCGCGTTGGGCGGTCGTCGTACATTGCCATATGTTTGTGTTTGCGCGTACGATGACGCGGCCTGCTGCTGCAATGTACGACGAGCTCCCAACGCGCCGCGTCTCCGTAAAAAAGCAATGAAGGTTATGTTTAAATATAACATAATTATGAAGTGATGAACCTGTCAATCTACCCATAATTAAACAATTTTGCAGAAAATGGAAATGGTAAATATTAACATTTTATAAAATAAAAGAATAGTATAAAAGAACTCAACATTTTTCCAAATATAACTACAGAACCAAATATAACGTCATAAAATTCGTAGTGGTAAGGAAACAGCGTTCCGATGGTAAGTGGCGCCGTGGCCCTGAAAAGTAAGAGGCAACTAGAGGAAGGAGGAGGGTTTAGTCAGTACAAGTCTGACACTACCTTTCGCTCCGCCCAGAGGAGGAGAATTTATTTGATGATTTCCCAAAATATATGCACTACAAGGAGTACAAAAGGATTGTCTTTTCGAAAAGGATAGGTACTCCTTAATTTTACTATAAAGTTAGAACTACACTTAACAAATGCACACGTGTAACACGCCTGGTTTGTACGTAGAACGACGCGTAGTGTAGTTCTAGCTTAACCGTCCATATTATAGCTGCGCAGAAAGACCTAAAGAAAGAACCCTTTTCAAAAGCGTTGTTCGTATGTCTCCGTCATTATCTTACCGTATTCTCTCATTTCTAGGGGTTTACGCAATTTTTCATTGTTAGTGTGAATCGTGTGTGTTCACGAAAAATTTGATGGGTGTGTAGTTAAATCAATATTCCCTTTCCTTGCTACACGATTCGTTTCTGCATACAAAATTATGTTTTACATCTATAGATGGGTGATAGATGGATGTTTTTTCCATAAAGTTGTGTACGTTCCGAACAAATTCAGACATACATTGAATTATGTGAACGTGTGTCGGTCACATACACACACACACACAAGGCCCTACCTTTGTGAGATGAAATATAAAAGAGCTATACTTGTACTATCGGAGGGTTATCGATTAAACACATACAGATGAGTAGCGTTCGAGATTTCAGGTGCAGTTGAATAATACAGTTATACATAGGTATAGGAATTTTCCATTCCATCTTCATTGGATGGATTGTGATCTCACTTCATGCTTCGATAGGTTGCACAATCAGTGTTCTACAGCATAGCACTATAGTGTCTTTTGAAAATTAGCGTGATCAGTAATTTACAAGGCATGCTTTTAATTGTGCAACAAGAGTTTTATTCTTCACTAAAAATACTATTTAGGGCACCCCGACTCGGACAGGTTAGGTTATAAGGGGATGGCGCTATTTCCTTCGTGGTTATTTTTTAAAACTCAACAACACCGCCTATTGTACACTTAGTTTTATGTAATTACGTTTGTACTTTGTTAAATTAAGGTGTACAATAAAGCATAACATAATAATAATAACACGCTGATGAGCATATTTCAGTGCGAAAAAAAGGTAAATACATATGTAGGGTGAGAATTGAAGTTGTTGATGTACCTATAGATAGCTGTTTCGTTTAACCCGCAGAATGAAGTTTGACCTACAAAGATGGTACCGACTATTTATTTTTGTGCGTTTGGTTAAGTCAGTACCTCTAGCTACTTACCATATATATTGCCTATAACATGTACCAGTCATGCAGACTGCATGTAGCGGAGATGAGAATGTTGAGATGGATGTGTGGTGTGACGAAAATGGATAAAGTGAGAAATGAGTATATTAGAGGAAGTTTGAAAGTGGCGCCAGTGACTGAAAAGTTGAAAGGAAATCGTTTGTCTTGGTATGGTCATGCGAAGAGGAGGGATGAAACACATGTTACTAAAAGAGTTCTGAGTTTACAAGTAGATGGATGGAGAGGAAGAGGGAGGCCGAAGAAGAGATGGATGGATTGTGTGAGGAGTGATATGAAAGAAAAGGAAGTTAGTGATAGTGTGACGGCTGACAGGATAGAGTGGAAGAAAAAAACGTGTTGCGCCGACCCCAAGTAATATGGGACAAGGGCAGGAAGAAGACGAAGAATAACATGTACCAGTCAACAACTAATAACATTAACAACTATTTTAACTCTTTCCCATTGCGCGTGGGCCATGGCAGCCACTATTCCATTTATTCCTGACAGTCCATCTCCCTTCAGAAGTAGATTAGGCCGCTGCCCTTTAATCCACTGCAGTGCCACAGTGAAGTCTTTCCGTTGAGCACAGTGACGCGCTCTAAAGCAGAGTGGCATTCAAAAGCGTTGTCGAGTAGTCTTCTATAGAATGATGCCAACATATTCCGCCTGATAGTACGGTGTTGAGTTTTCTTTACGCATTGGATATTTTGAGATTGAGCTCATTGGAGAAGATTCCGACTCTTGTTTGAATGTCTGTTTTTAATGATTGAAGGGGACCTATTTTGTGTTCGTTTATTTCCAGGAACTTTCTGACGATTCAATGTGATTTAAAATGGCAGCTTTTTTTAAAGTTTGTCTTATTAGGAAAATTCTGTTGTGAAAAGGACATTAGGGACCAAATAACTCTTCTTGTCTTATTATAAATTTATATGACTCATGGACCTAGAAAAAAGGATGACTCATCTCTTTAAAAATCATAATTATAGAAAAATAAACCTTAATCGTATTGACATGAAAAGTTCGAATAAGCATAAGATGACAGAAATTAAAATGAGAAACTCAATTGCATGTGAAAACATTTTAAATATTTTTATTTTAATCACAATACTTAATTATAACTAAATAAGTAAATAGGAAGGTGATTTATTTAAAAAAGAAAAAGATATTTTATTCTATTATATATAATTTAGGTATTTTTATTTTTTATTTTTTGTACGGAAACTTTCCTATTTATGAAATAAAAACCAAGGGAAATTCGTATTTTGCATGAAATATTGAACATTTCAGTGTCATCAGACGACAAAACTAACAAGAAATGTTGTATACTTTTTATTTATTTATTAGGCTCATACACAATTGCTAGCACATTAAATTATTACAATATTTCAATTAAATAAATAGACAAGTGTCTGATTTTTTTACAGGTTACATATACCAATGCAAAAGAATAAAATTATGATGTGCCTAACTCAACAGTAAAATTAGATACTGTAAATGTGATACAATAAATATCTAGAACTGCCGCGCTATACAGCAGTGCGGCCGCACGTCTTTTATTTATATAAGATAACAATGCAACGCGGCAGCAGCGCTACAGCCGCGCTGCCGTTTCGCGACATCTTGCGACTAATTTGAAGACGCCCTAACATGACAGAAAAAATATTACAGGCCAGTTGCATCAATTCCCGGAACTTGGTAAGTGAGTCTGTATGCACGTCCACCAGAACGCTGCAACTATTAACAATTTTTCATATTAGAGGAATGGCTGAATTGGCACCGAGAACAGCATTTCACTAACATTGTCTCATTGCAGTGCAAAGGCTTCTCCCAGATTCTTCCCTGTGGTGTTTTGCTCCGCATGCGTATGTCCTTTTCATACAAATATTTATTGTTATGCGGGGAATACGTACGCGGGACCCGTGCGGGGCGAGGCAACCCCGCAAGCGTGTAGAAATCCGCATGATAGGTACCTTTTAACCGCCTACGCCGGATATATCCGACAAACACTCTCGTATTTATTCCGCCAGGGTCGCACATCCACGACCAAATACTCCATCTAGTCAACTCTTCTGTCACCTACGAAGATAAACGAGATGGAATTACCCAGTCGCAAACATACGGCCCAGGCGAAACGGACACGAATGCACTCGTCGGACAAATCTGACGCAAGCGTTAAAAATTAAAAAAAAATATGGATGGAGTGGGGACGGAATGAACAAGTCTTCTTTTTTACCGTTTATTCGACTCAAATACCGACTGACCTAACTGAACCACCATTGTGTGTTACCATTGCATTGTGTGGTTAAAATAGGATTTAAAATTTTGTCCGCCACACATACATGACAAAGCAAAATGTATCGAACACGCCACGGTTGCGAGCGACTACATGATAGATTAGAGGATCCGAAATCGGTTTATTCCAGAAATCCCCCTGGTAGGGATTGTTACTTTTTTTCTAGCTGAATAAAATCAGTTCAGGGAGGAAGATTTTTGAAAAAAAAAAAACAGAATCCTCACCAGAGATATTGTTGATTGTAAATTTTTTTAACAAAAAAAAAAAGCGCCGATATGGTTGATTTAGATATATTATATTACGCTCAGTAGACGATTGCATTGAATTGATTACACATTTTTGTTTAATAATTTAGAAACAACAATATCTTTGGTGGGGATAATTATTTTTTTTCCAAAATCCCCCTGAGCTGATTTTATTCTACAAGGGAGGATTTCTGAAAAAAAAAGCAACACACCCCACCAGGGGGAATCCCCTCCGAGATATCTCTCGGTGGGAATTTCTGGAATAAACCATCGTAGCTTGGACGTGGCGGTAGATAGGTTAAAGCCTGACATATTTTCCATCAGCTACGGCGTGGTACCTCGGGGGGAGATGCTTGTGTTGTCCAACCAGCGCCAAGATCTCGTGCCGCTGATTCACCATCATGTAAGCATTGCATGTGGAGGTGCTGGTGCACCGCCACTTGAACCCGGTCTTACTTTCATATATAAAGGTATACGTGTAGTCATTGTACATTAAATATGTTTTACCGTTGGCCAGCTTCAACTCCTTTGGAACTGAAAAATTACGTGAAAGAAAATTCATTATTAAAAGATTAGTTACCGAGGTGATGGAACGCCAAGGAGAACTGAAGAAACACAGGAGGATTTTAGTCAGCATGAAAGAAAGAAGAAGTCTAAAACTCCCTCTTGCTCTACCCAGAAAGGGAGTTATCATTTGATACTTATCATCAAAGAAAAGGATTCTTTAATTTACTTTATTTTTACTGACACTATGGCTAAGTCTTAAGTATACACGGTAGATAAGTTAAATTTTGGTCGTTTTAATCACAATCGGTTCTTAAAGGTAAAATAAAAAAAAAAGTACTTTTTGTCTAAAACTCGAATTAATGTACGCATGTACGAAAATAATTTCTTTAAGTAAACGAGTCAATGACCAGGTAGTTGTCGGTCTTTGCGTATTAACTACTTACAGTTCATTGAACTCGCCCAGCTGATGTTAAAGGCAAAGAAATTAATTTCGTACATGCGTAAATTAATTACAGTTAAAAAAAGTACTTTATTTTACAATTTTATCTTTACTAATCAATAGTGTTTCATGTACCGACCTTCCACAGGATTAAAACGACCAAAATTTAACGGTGTATAGTAAACATATAAGTATAAGTGTATTTATATAAGTATGTATTTATATTTATATTTATTAGATATTGTATTAGTTTTCTATTTATTTTGTCTGTTTTTCATTAAGTTGCACCTATTACGTTATGTCTCTGCACCACCCTAAGGTCGACTGGTAGATAATGCCTACGGCATTAAGTCCGCCTTTGTACACTAGTGCATAAAGATTTTTAAATAATAAATAAATAAATAAATCACATAAGTTGAAAAATAGCTTTCGACGGCCGTATTGAGTCCAAAAAAAAATTTCTTACAAAGAAATACCACCAACTTCGTTTCTTTTTGTCTATCAAACTTAGTGTTTGGAAGACAAAATGGCCAGTAGTATAGCTAGGCGTGGGCGATGTAGGCCCTCACCCACGACCCCGCACCCAAACACTGCCGCACAATTTAGAAACGCAGTAAAGAACGTAACAAATTCCCCGGGAAATAAGTCGGTAATAGCAAAATATTTGTTTTTCGACTATCGACTTTATTACCAAACAATAATTCGGTATATCAAAAAACATTTTTTAAGAACGCCTCTTTAAGAACGTGGGTTTTTTTTATAACAGATAGGCTCTTTTTGGACCAGTTTTTCATCTATGGTCGAACGCTGAGTTGAGACAGTGGCTGTCTCGTTTTCGGATTTATGAAAGAAAAAGGTTTCGCTGATCCGCTTCACCCACGCCTAAACTAGTCCACGCTACGCCTCTGACAATGGCAAAAAAAAAAAAATAACATACTTAAGACTCGCACAAGAAAGCAACAGAATAAAATAAAAATATTGACTAATCTACGAGAAACTTAAGATAAAAAAAATAACGGTTTAGGTACCTCTTTGCTGATCAACCTTATAAAAATATATTGAATCAAAAAATATTATCAAAATCGGTCTACGGAGGAGAAAAAAAAACTTAATGATTATACAAAAATGTTTTTATTTTATGCAGACACTTAAATTGTACTATAGTAAATAGGTATATCTAGCCTACTATATGACATTTGCCTCAGTCGTATTGACATCTTAATTACATAAATTATTCTAAAGTGGGTGATCGACGTACGAGCCTCTATCGGGGTTTTAAAAACGTCGATTTTACTCGTAGCTTGTTGGTGCTGATTGACTGGCCAGTAAAACAGTTTTGAACGACGAGCCGAGAAGAAAATGAAGCAAACACGTCGAACCGTGGGCCAGGCTCGTCGGGCCATAAGACCGCGGTTTTACTCGAACGTCGATCAGAGACTTAAAGGTAAATGTATGTTTGCTACTTCATCACGCTCAATCTGCTGAACGGCTTTCGGTGAAATTTCGCACACGGATAGACACTTAATGAAAAAGCTGATACTTTTATCCCGAAAGTTTGTTCCCTTGGGATAATTTTCAATTTCATGAGGGCGAAGTCGCTTACAGGAACCAATTTGTACTTACTTTATTACTAAGTATTAGGCATATTGTATTTTCCATTTTGAAGTGGGCAGATCCGCTTGACGGAACTAGGTTGAAACAAAAGAGAAAATGGTGCAGATAGCTTTTGCGATCAATTGGCAGTGACTTCGCTTGTTTCGCCACTGTGCCAAGGGGACAAAATACCAATATAAAAGGTATCCCAAATCCTTATTCAGATCATGGTCTAACCATGTCTTCCAAAATTTGCTAAGCCTTTGAGGCGTGATTGAATGACAAACAGATGGACATAACTGTTTGAATTTTATGAGTAAAATGAAACTAGAGCTGTCAATCTCAGTGTCAATTTACCAGAACAATGTTGGTATTGACTGTTCCTGGACTGTTGATTGCTTTTAGTTATATTAGTGAAATCGGAACCAAATCTACCCTAACATTACCTACAAAATTTTTGTGTAGAAAGTTTTAGGTCTCAGCTCATTAGAGCCACCCGGTTCTAATGAGCTGGTTGACTGCGCATTGCCATCGACCGCGTCAGCCCGCGAATGATTCACGCGAGGATCATACTTGACGATATTGTAAAATTTGACACGGGTGGCTTTAATGAGCTCTGACCTTAAGAATACGAAAAACCTTCTTTTTTCTGACAGAAAGTTACATTATTAATGAGTATCATCTTGATAAATCAACATCATCATCCACTTCGCCCATAGCTGAGCATAGGCCTTTTTTTCTCATGCCAAGTTCCACGTTTCTGTGCCATTTTCATCTAAGTTTCGCTCTTGAGGAATAGCAGCGGTCTCCTCCTTCTGCGAAGCAGTATTGCTAGCGAAGAAGGCGGCCGTACGCCTGAGGAAACGGACTTCCTCACGCCTGAGCTACTGGGATCCCGACCCCGATTTTCAGCTACCGTAGGCGTGGGCTTGCGGACGGCGAGTAATGGGTAGCTCGTTGTCATTGGTATACTAGGTATTAAACTAACAGATTGCATTCCAAACAATATACAGAGATTGTTGACGTGGCTCTGATGGCTGCCCAGTTTAAGTGAGATTGGGCTGGACATGTCTGCCGCACGCCCACCAGGCGCCATTTATACACAAAATAGATACTCTGAAACCGCTAGACGAGGTCGCGGCAGACTAAGGAGGAGAGATGGCGCCGATGGCGGGACGACTTATAGGTCTTTCTTAGGAATTGGCAAGAAGTGGTTCAAAGCCGGGGACAATAGAAGAAATAGGCTAAGAACTCACGAAGCGCTTGTCACCCGCGGCCGCCGTGGTTGCGTGCCCGCAGCTTCTGTAGAATGCAGATATGTATGTAAAAAATTAAAGCAAATTTCACGACGCGTCGGCTGCGTAACCGCACAAAACTGCGGTTCCGTGAGTTTAAGAAATAAAGCAGCGGTTCCGTCTACCGCGGCGGGCGTGTTGAAAACCGCTTCGTAAGTTATTAGTCATAGAGGCCTTTGCTCAGCAATGGGTCAGTAACAATATACCCTAGATAAAATAATAATACAATAGCCGGACAAAATTATTTCTTGCTTATTATTTTGACATATCTGCCATCTTCCATAAGATGGTACTTCGGCGGGTCATGGGGATGTGCTCCGGATATCCTCAAAAGCTGGTTTCTATCATTAATCACGATGAAGGCGTTACATCCAGACGTGCTTGTACATCTCCATTTGTATCCTTGTTTGGTGACACATCTAAACGAATACGTGTATTTGTTCACCATGTAGTATTTCTTACCGTTTCCTAACAGCATTGCCTTTGGTACTGGAAAAATAATATATTTATAGAATTAAGTACAAGATACACGGTGATATGGTATTTTTTTTTTCACGGAGCTATCTCTTTGTCTAAAATAAAAAGTAGCCTAAGTAACTTCTTATAACATCAGCTATTTACCACTAAAAGTCCGTTCATAATTAGTGCAGCCGTTCCGGAAATTAGCCGGAACATGCAAAGGGATACATAAAAAAAAAACTTTTTACCAAAAAAATTAAACCGACTTCAATATAAAAAAAAGAACAGTAAAACAGTGTAAAATAACTTTACTATCGGAACTGTTCTAGTTCTTTTTTCTTCGTAATTGTACACTGACTTCCAAAATTATCTGACGATGAAACCGGAAGGTGAGGACAGGGACTTCATAATAAACCAATGTATCCTAGCCGTGTTTTGACAGGCAATTAGAAGTGTCATGAGATGCATTCGGCCGGAAAGTGGAAGGTAGGCTGAGGAACTAGGTAATAAAGAAATATATTCTATACTATGATTTTTAATTAGACGAAGTAAAGTGACAGCAGTGGACAATGCCCAACTGTCAAATAACAATGCCCAACTGTCAAACAACCATTGTTATAGCTGTCATTTTACTTCATCTAATAAAAAATCATAGTATAGATGTTTTTAGCTTAGCTGAGGGGTACCACAACTAAAAAGTCGGTTTTATTTATTTTTTATTCAGAAAGGTGTCATAAAATGTTCTTCTGCAATAATGGGGAATTTTATGAGACACATATTTTTATTTCTGAATAAACTAGTCGTATTAGAATTTCAATGGCATTTAAATTTAAAAATATTTAAGTATTTAATTGAAAATTATGGTAAGAAATATTGGCCACGTGAGACTAAAATAATAAACAAAAGATTTTATCATTAACTTATATATTTATAACATATTCATCGGACAATTTCATTTATCTTTTTATAATGAAAGATTTTATCATTAACTTATATATTTATAACATATTCATCGGTCAATTTCATTAATCTTTTTATAATGACTTATTTTAAAAATACTAAAATATTTATATCTAATAAAATTGATGATGAGAACATTACCAATTGAATGGTTCCTACTTAAAATTACGTATTTTAGAAATACACGGAATACTTAAATACAATATTAAGGGCCGAAACAAATAACCGCGTTGTGACGTCACACCGCTAAAATCGGCAGTACCGCCCGCAGCTACATAATAGGCAGGCACTGCCAATTTCAACGGCACGACGCCGCACCGTGGTTAGGCCGTGTTTACGGAGACGCGGCGCGTTGGTCGTTTCGTCGTTCATTGCAGGAGCGGGCCGCGTCATCGTTCGCGCAAATACAAACATAAATGGCAAAGTACGAAGGACCGCCCGTAATGGAGCACTTATGTCGCCCGCAGCTACGTAGAATTTAGCGATCTGCATCGCGGCGCGCATTCCATAGCCTTATTAAATGGATGAATGTATACAGTAGGTATCTTGTTTGTCGTTTATTTAAAATAGATTAATGTCTTCTAAATAAGCAATAAATTGTTTGCAATCCATGGAGAGACGTCTATTCACACTCAAAAATTACGAGGAACTGGTTATGCCTGTAGGATACGACAGTAAACGCTGAAAGTTGCGTTGCGGCGACGCAAAAAAGGGCGGCGGGCGGCACTGCCGATTTTAGCGTTGCGCGGTTAGGTGTTAGGGTACCTCATCGCTAAAACTATCGGAGAACTTAAATCTAACATTATTGACGACCAGAAAATTTTGCAACCCATGACGCTGCGCGACAACGCGCAGCGTCATGGGTTGTATGCTTTGACTTTCCAACAGTAAGAGCGTGGACACATGTTAACGGCACGTCGCCGTCACCGTGCGACGGCGTCGTGCCGCGGCACGGTGCCGAGTACGGTGCACCGCGGGCACAAGACAACTACCATCGTTCAGTTTATGTCTTGATATGGACCGCGAAAGACATATTACGACGCCGTCTCAGGGTGGCGGCGTCGTGACGTTGCACGGTGGCGGTGACGTGCCGTTAACATGTGTCCACGCTCTTACTGTTGGAAAGTCAAAGCATACAACCCATGACGCTGCGCGCTGTCGCGCGACCACGCTCGCATTAGCGCCCCCGGTTACAGTGTTGCATTAGAATAAAATTATTCATTTCGCGCCATTATTTTGACATATCTACCATCTTTCATGACATGATACCTCTGCGGATCATGGAGATGTTTTCCGGATACCCTCAAAAGCTGGTTTCTATCATTAATCACGATGAAGGCGCTGCATTCAGACGAGCTTGTACACTTCCATTTGTTCCCTTGTTTAGTTACATATCTAAACGAGTACGTGTAATTGTTAACCATGTAGTATTTCTTACCGTTTTCTAATAGTATTTCTCTTGGTACTGGAAAATAGTATAGTTATTAATTAAAAAAGTATCTAAAAGTTAGAAGATGACACGGTTTTTAGGGTTCTGTACCTCAAAAGGAAAATATAGAACCCTTTGTTGTCCGTCTGTCTGTTTGTCAAGAATCTTTATTAGGGGAACCTATAAAGAATCATACAAGAATCTTTATCTGGGGATACATATAAAGGCAATGAGAAAAATCTGCCGTACCTTGAAGCTGTGAAAAAAACCAACTTCTAAGTTATTTGACACTCTCAAAGGAATCACAATACAAACGATACTTTCCGTTGACCCAGAATCTTGAAATTAGGTAGGCCTATACCTGTGCTATAAAAACTTGCTTTATAAGCAAGTTTTTATAGCACAGGTATAGGAATAATTCTGGAAACAGTAAATATGTTTATTTAATTCTTTATGCACACAAAAGTACAGAGGCAAACTTTTTTTTTTCTTTATTTATTTTGCGGTTTTTATCTGACCAGATATGCCAACCCCATCGTACCCTTTAACATTATTAATACCTAAACTAAAATAATTAAGATACTATATATATACACTTTGCAATAATAATAAAGGAAGTTACATTTGAAGGGCTGCTACCAAATGACATAATTTCCTGGCATCATCCGCAGCTGGCCGAGACAAAATTGACTGTATTAGTCCCACATCAAGTCTAAGAGGCGGACTTAATTTGTTTGTGACTTTGTTGTTATACGTCACAAAAATACTATTTTTGTAATTCGAAAAAATCTTTGATTTTGGGAAACTCCATTCGGGAATTGAATGGATTACATAGGTAAACCTGGTACGGAACCCTCAGAGCGCGAGTACAACTCAAACTCAACAAAAAAAAAATTGACCATATTTTTTTGCGTGGTACCTATTTCTCTAAAATAAAAGTAGCCTTAGTTACTCCCTATAACATCACATTCATTAGAGAAAAACTTAAAAGTCACACTGGCGTAGAGACGAAGCGTACCTACCCGGCGTGGCGACGCGCTTCGACGCGAGATGACGCTCGCGTTAATGCACCCAGTACCTCTACCATGAGTTTTAAGCAATAGTATTCGTCGCTACCCGATATCGATATCGACGCCGTAAATATTTTGTATGGCAAATTTTTGTTCTGCAAGTGACCGCTAGAGGCGCTGCAAAATTTGCTAGATTAGTTCAGACACTTTTGACCATTCGTGAAAGGCGCTCATGCTCGACAGCTGACGCGTCACTGCGCGCGAGTAACGCACGGAAATGCACGACACCGTATTGTGGTAATTAGCACGTTCCTGTACCATTTTCCAGGTTATACACACGGCGTGAACAATGTCGCATAAGTATCATAGGATTTTTTTATTCCCAAAAATGCACAGTTACTGTTGGAGAGGCAATGGGAATAAAAAAAAACCAGCAAGAATGAACTAGTATTATTATTAATAGGATAACAGACTAATTAATTAAGCCTTTTATTTCCACATATTTCAATTTACATTTCAAATGTTTGATGGTGTTATATATATTTGATTTATTTATCTAGTGTTAGTAAGGTTAGTTTTGTTTTGCTCCTGGGATGTGGATTTCGTATGAATAAAGGCCTACTCTTTCTCCTTCCAGACATCTCTCTCTTTAGCGAGAGACATCCAGTCTTGCCTTGCTTTTTTAACGATAATAGACTAAAATTATTCATTTAAAGGTTCTTATTTTAACATATCGACCATCTTTCAAGACATGGTACTTCGGCGGATCATGAGCATGTGTTCCGGATACCTTCCAAAGCTGATTTCTGTTATTACAAAAGATGAAGGCGTTGCATTCAGACGAGCTTGTACACCTCCATTTGATCCCTTGTTTAGTAACATATCTAAACGAGTACGTGTAATTGTTAAGCATGTAGTATTTCCTACCGTTTCGTAATAGTATTTCCTTTGCTACTGGAAAATAAAACATTTATTTATTTAAAAGTTTAAGTTCATACGGTTAGACTAAAAAAATCGATTAGTGGACGCATCCCTATGTCACCGCGTCCCATCGCCCCGCACTAGCATCTTTGACATTCGAACAGAGAATTACCCGCTCTTTACTTTTGAATAGTTTGGAGTTGTCATTAAATGATTTATGAGTTAAAACAATGTTTATCTTTATAAATATATACAAGCATGTTAATAAACCTGTGCGCTTCACCATCAACGACTGCATCACTGCTTACCATCAGGTGGGATCGCAGTCAAAAACTAGTTTAAAATATTAAAAGAAGAGTCAACTACATTAATTATGAATTTTATTAATACTAAAAAGGAATATAAAGTTCTGATTCATTGTCATGAACAGAATATTATAATTTAAAGGAAAATATATTCGAAATGGGATATCTTTTCTTAACAATATTATATTATTACAAAGATATTAAATATAGACTACCAATACACAGGACACAGCGAACAAAATCGTGATCCGATAATTGTTACCTAGGAGTAGTAAGTCGCTTAGTCTAGCGTGGACGACTGGACCTAACTTCAGTTTATTTTCGTATTTACTCTGTAATTTATTAGAATTCAATAATTTTCGCAAATAGTTCTAGAAAATAGCATAAAAACATATAAAATACAAATTTAATTCGCATGTTTACCATTGAAAGCTAGCTGACATAGGATGACAGTTTTCTAAGACATTTCTTCTGATGGCCGCTCTATTGTATCTCTTTAATCTCTTTGTATCAGTAAAACAGTAATAATTTTATGTCAAACTCAAAGCAAAAACTTTTATGGCATAAAATAGATGGGTAAATTATTCATATACAATAAAATGCAACCGATATTAGATCTAAATAAACGTACTTGTAAAAGGTAACTAACCACGTGTCTCCTGGACATAAACTATGCTGATACTGAGAAACTATCTACCTCTTGTACATAAGTATGTATCTATAATATGTATGTATTTAGAAATATATAAGTACCTATGTTTATCAGTTGTCTAGTACTCATAACACAAGCTACGCTTAGCTTGGGACTAGACAGCGTTGTGTGACAGTTGTGTAATATGTTATGTTATAATTATGTTATGTTATGTTAATGTTAACTTAGTACGATCTAATACTTCCTCACCGATACACACCCACACACCCCCATACAAAACATAAACCCACAAACACTTAAGTACTCACTCACAACATGAACTAACAACTAACACTTTTTAAAACCTATTCATAAATATACTATCAGAGCCACAGATCTCAAGGGATGTAATTAAAATCTCAATTTAGAAGCAATTCCTACTGTTACCTACCTTCAATAGATTTATCTGTTAGAGAGTGGAGACCTGCCCCCCTAGCCAAGTAACAATCGTTTCGTTTAGCGTGAACGCTTGGAGTTGGCCACGCCCCCAATTCCTTTGTTCTGACGTTATCGTTCAATGCTCAGTCACGTGGTCAGAATAAAGGAATTGGGGGCGTGGCCAACTCCAAGCGTTCACACTAAACAAAACGATTGTAACTTGGCTAGGGGCGCTGGTGACCTAAGACACAGATCCCTAAAGCCTAGGTTAGGCATCAGTCACACACAATAAACTGGAATAACACAATCAATTGTATATTCGAGTCTCCAATGTTTGTAATATTTATTGTGGTGAGAGAAAGAAAAAGAAAAAAAAGAACAAAATGGACTCGTTTAGTTAAAAGAGATTTTTCTCTTTTCTTGCCAAAAGAAAACTTGTAGCCTTAAACCTTGACGTAAGTCCCATCAATATAACGATGGTACTTTGGACGCTTATGACAATGCTCATGGGACGCTTCTAACAACTCTCCAGTCTTCGAAAGCACTAAAAAGGACTTGCATATCGCAGTACTGGTACAACGCCAACGGGACCCGACTTTCGTCTTGAATCCAAATGTATATGTATACTTTTTATACATCAGGTACCTCTTTCCATTCAGCAGTTTCATCTCCATGTATGTTTCTGGAATATGAAAAGAAAAAAATGCTTTATTTGACATATCATATTATCAATAGAAGTGCGAAGCTGGCCATAAAACTGTCCAATCTAAGGCTTGGCACGCACATCGATTATTCGCCCGCGTTTTCCAGCAGGTCTGAAACCACAAAAAATGTAACCCATGGCTTTCTATACAAGCGCACGCATTAGCGATATTTTCAGTGCCTGATTTTAAGAAATGACACACGGTTTTGCGTTTTCAGCTATTCCTAAACCGCTTGCGTTTAATCGTAAAGCGTGCTAAGCCTTACGCCTTTTTGACTCAGTCTTTGGCTAATCCATTGATGGCCGGTTTTCAGGCGGAAGAAAGGACCGGGTATCACTATTAAGCAGACCGCATGTAGGACATGGTGGAGCATATTGTGTAGGTGTGCCCCGCCTAGGCGGAGCACCGCCGTGTCCTCGTGGCGGCGAACAATGACGGCGATCTCTCGCGCCTGGTCTTGGTTCAGGCCATGGTCCAAAGTAAGGGTAAGGTCGCCTACCTTCTGCGAAGAAATAATACTAGCGGGAGGGATTTTCCGAAGGTGTTTATTACTTCTTCACGATCGAATGGGTGAACGGATTTCTACGATTTTGGTATATCCTAGAACAGCACATAGGATATTTTTATCTTTTGGCATAATTTTTGACTTTCATACAGACAAAGTTGCTAGCAGCAACTAGTCAATAGTAATAAGAACAGCCTTGCCACCGTGTCTCTACGTTATGTCGTGGCCTGTCTTGCGCGCTCCATTGAACTCTAGATCTGTGACGGTAGATTGTATTTTTTCGATAAGGACTGAGACCCTTCTCATACTAATGGTCTTCGTAATTCGCGATCTAGGTCTCATGCTTAAAGTATAGATGAGTTTTATTGCATTGTGTATGACTCGTATTTCAGTGTTTCAGTCAGATATAGATGTCAAAATGAGTGAATTCAGAAGAGTTATTTTACTTCTTTGACCGTGTTTGCCAAAACGCGGCGCATTGCTCGGCATGTTGGGCGTTCGTCGTACATTGCAGCAGCGGGCTGTGTCATCGTACGCGCGAATACATACATATGGTAATGTACGACGACCGCTGAACGCGCCGCGTCTCCGTAAACAAGTCCAAGTCTTAAAATGATTAAATACGGACAACTATTTCAATAAATGAGTTGCTGCACATTATCAAATTTGGAACACTACGTAAATAAAACAGAAATGATTGCATAGCACTTTATTACGCGAAAACTTAAGATATAATAAAATAAATGAAAACTGCGTGACTGCCCTTAATTACTGAGATTAACTAATATAAGTTATTATTAAAAACAACTAACTAGTAAGACACTCTTTATAATAACAGCGCCACATATTTAATACTAGTTAAAATAAAGTTTAATTATTGCTTTAGTCAGGCAAACAATTTATGAACAATAATGAAATGTTTTTCGATATGTCACGCAGCTTCTACTCACTAAAAACTATATGATTACTTTCACAAATAAAAGTATTTTCGGTTTACTGTAATTTTATAAAGTACGATATATCAGGGTATCATCTTTGATACACGCATCAATCTATACTATACTACAATTTCTATAGAATGGTGCGGATGACAGCTGTCAGATTCATAGAATGTTGGTATCCTTTTCTCTCATCTTAAAGATGCATATTTTCGTCCTACCCCTGCTATGTAAAAAAGGTCTTAACATATATTTTTTTATATTGTACAAGATGTAGACAATAGTATCTAGTTTTATTATATTGCTGCAAACAATCAGGAATTATTTGAGTCAAGCACTAGTTTATATCAATTAAAAAAGAATTGAACAAGACTTGATCTTGTTCAATTCTTTTATGGTACCTACAATTTTCATGAACTAGAGGCTAAAGTTGTTTTTTTATTAATCTGTCCTAGCTCAGAGGACACCGGTGTCCTCTCACATCCACGCCACTATAGGCCTTAATTCCGATGTTTAGAGTCTACTTTTGTATGAACAAGTTGGGTAGTTGTGGATCGAAGTGTTAATATCATTTGAAGAAAAGTGCCCAATTCTCTTAACTAAGAAGAAACAGTCAAGTGATCTTATTAACTTGTAAAAAAAAAACATGTTAGGTACAACATTTTTTTTCTAATCTGGATTAAACTGTGAAGCCCCAAGAGGACACCGGTGTCCGCCACCTATTGTCTTTCTATTGTGTCTCTAATTACGGTATTCAAAAGGTATGATGACAACTTAAAACTACAGTAAACCATTACACATGTTAGTAAAATTAATCTAAGGAATTCTAGTTAAAAAGTATAAACACGCCGGAAAAAATTGCTGCAAAAAACAAAACTAATCTAAATTAACTATACTGTTATACGTAATGATATTATTATTTATCCTGTGAATTTATGTTTTATTTAGGTACAATCTTAGGATACGAAACGACAGAATTTCATTTAGGTATGTCATAGAACAATTTATGGGTATGCGGCGAATCAATTGCCCACAGTGCAAAAGAAAAGACAGGAATCGTAATGGCATTAATGGTCAATATTCGACAAACGTTAATTTTTTACGGGCACTTGTATAGAAATATCTACGTGAGCTCGACAAATGGATGTGCGATTAAATAATTGTGCGACAAAATTGTACTACGATTCACCGAAGTTCGAATGGACTCTAGTGCAACACCCTGAAGCTCGACATTAGTGCGACATGAAGAATTTAGGACACCCCGACACGGACAGGTTAGCTTAAAAGGCCAGGGTGGATGCAAAGCGAAGCGGAACTCCCGCTTTAGCCTTCCTGATTTTTTTTTTATAACCGTCCCGAAGTACCCCACGGAAGGGCTCCTTCGAACTATCTTGGCAGGTAGGGTAGTGTCAAGCTATTGTAATACTGCACCAACATACTGTCGAATTATAATACTGACACAAGTAGTAGTATCACAACTGTTTGTCAATAGCAAGACAGTCAGAAACGATTATAGAGGATGATAGGACAGTAATAAAAAAACGGTCTACACTGCAAAAAACTGCACGGCTTGAAGACGCACAGTCTCCAGCAACGAGGGAAGAATTAAGCAGAAAGATGGTAATTGATCTCAATCAGAAACCTACCCATACATTTTGCAATTAGCGAATCTATGACCTTCAACAAATGAAAACTGGCCGCCGCTGGTCAACAGTGGCGGTAGAAACCGGCTGTTAGGAAACTCACAATAATATATTGCGTGTCTATTGTACATATACATTGCGGAAAAATAACGTAAACAGTTGCCAGTATTTGCAGTAGCTATTATGATTCCGGTGTGTGGTAATACAAAAAACGACACAATTTGACATCGATTACCTTTACCATATTAACAAATTCTAAAATATTATTTCACACATTAACTTATTTAAATAAATCGACAAAATTTCTACATTAGTACCTTAATTACTCACTAATCTAAACACAGGTTTTAGCAAGGAAGAAGGTAGAAAAAAGCAACTACAATTTAAAAAAAAATATTCAGCCCATTACCAAAATTGTACCTACATAAAAAGCAATCTACAATAAAGAAATGCTAAATATTAAAAGTATTAAACTCGTTAAAAAATAAAAGGCCCATTTTGACATTTGAGAAAGACCCTAGAATGTAACTTTGAACGAAACTGAAAAAAAATAATAAAATGATAATAAGTTACATAGCGTTTTAATGTAATTACATAATGATAACATAATGTAATATAGACGGTTACATAACGTAAATAATAAAATGACAAAACAGGCCTTTTATTTTTTGACTTTACCACGAACACAAGTGATTAATCTAATTTAGTTTACATTAACTAAGATATTTTGTGATAAGGAGCAGTCTAATGGTGCAGTAATATTGACCACCGTCACTGACTTATCATCATCATCATCAGTAACTTTTACTTAATTGATTTTCAATTCTTCAATACAATTCTGCATTTAAAATTTGCGGTTCTGTGAAAGCGGTTTCTTCAGATAATCCATGAAAAATCAAATACCCACTCTACCCACGCTGAAGCGTCTCAATTTCATCAGTGGATATTTGATTTTTAGTGACAAAAATGTATATGCTTTCATTTTGTTACCATTTTATGACCGCGTCGATTACTTCAGAAACTCTAAGGCGTACTGTCCATCGCCATTATACGCTTAGTGTATGCCTGCTCACAGCTTACTTACAAACGGACGGCAACGTCGTGCCGTCGTATCGTTGTCGCTTCGTATTAACGAATACGCGTCTATGAAGCTACGCGTCCGGACAGTATGTCTAAAGCCCCTCACCCACGGCGACTTTTTGTACTCGAGAGATGCTAACGCGCGTTTGTCGCATTTGCAACGTGCTATAGAAGAGATGCCAACGCGCTACAGCATCGCAACTATATCGATACGAACGCTACAAAAAGTCGCCGTGGGACAAACAAATACTGCTTCGATCGACGTTTAAAAATCCAAAACTGCAAAAAAATACCATTAGACTGCTTTAATATTATCAGTATTCATATACAATATACTCGCATGATTTGTTAGGACTTTCCTTAATAAGCTTGTATTTCCCATCTTCAGTTTCTACAAAGATTTTTGGGGCGTGACAGTGTTCGCTTGGTTCCTTTATGATGGAAAAGTCGTTGTTGACGGTGACACCGACGTAGCAGTTGTTCGTGTTGATGCAGCGCCATCTTTTCTTCAAGTAAGGAGTCTTGGAGTAATAGTGACCTTTGTATTTCAGCAGCAATTTGTCCTGGACCGTGGTTATAAGTTGCACTGCAAGAAAAGGTGCTGTTGTAATATTTGCTTCAAAAGGCTTTTATCTAAAAATAACTTATATTTTTTTTTTGTTTGACATAATATTTTGAATTTAATAATGAGTAAATTAAGGGCTCATAAAAAAAATAAACACCTTAGGTAGTTTTATCAAAATATTTATAGTATGCAAAATGTGAAGTACAACTTTTCATATACTCCGCCAATCATTAAAACAATCATATCTTTTTTGTATCACCCATGTAATTTTGCATTGACAGAACAAATATTGAGGTAAACAATGTTCAATTTCGGATGTTTATATCTGCTTGTCTTATGTTGTCAGTTATGGGAAAAATTATGAAAACATCTCACAGGGGACAGGGGGCTTCTGACTGCTGTATCCCCCAAATCAAAAAGCAAAAGTCAGCTGACAATTGTTTGGGATCCATTGCTTGGTTTTGACTATTCTATCAAGTACTTATCTAATAAGAGGTAGTAAAATGCCCTAAGGCCTTATTCCATTAAAACACACCACAATCACAAACGAAAAGAAAGTAATGGGGATTGGTACATTTGGCTCAAGCATACGTACTAATCCTCATTACGTTTTTCATTAACAGAATAGTAATTATAATACGAGTATAATATTTCACAACTTTCACACAATGCTATCTAGTTCAAAACCAAGCAGAGCTTGTGGAATGAGCACTAGACAACTGACAAATATACATATATATTTCTAAATATTCTAATGGAATTGTTTTAAATACATATATTATATTATGGATAAATTACACCCAGACAAAGAACAAATGATCGTGCTCATCACACAAATATTTATCTTGGGGCTTCCACTAACCACTAGAACAAAACTACTAGGCAAGACAAATAATCTATTAATTGTAAGTGTAAGTCCCAAATACAAAACTGCGATGTGTTGTCGCAACATAAAAATCTGCGAGCTCGCACGACGCATCGCAAGAACTTCGAATTGATTCGCATCGCACATTGCATGGTCGATTGAACATCGCTTTGTCGCACGAAATCGCATCGCAGTAGGAGCCTTATAGAAAATAAGTATATTAAAATGATAATAATTATTATTAAAATGATTATTATTAGGTATAATGCATCTATATTATCTCAGGACCCTGAGGTCTTGGACTTTTGGAAGGCGTACGAGTTGCCGAAACCAACTCGCAAAGGCCTTTTAGACAAATTTCATGGAATGTGATACCAACCGGAGATTATCCCTGTATGCACTATGCTAGAGCACTCAAGGACATCCTTCAGTTATGGTTTTGGGAGGCTTAAGTGGACTGGTTGCCAAGCACTATGTTAAGTTCCTGCTTGTACAATTTAATTAATATAGCATAGCATAGCATCAGCCTTATAATGTTCCCACTGCTGGGGCTCAGGCTTTCTCACCTCGCAGGCCCAGTGCGGGTTGGTGGATGTCACATGTTTTCGAATTATTGTTTCTAGGACATGCCGGTTTCCTCACAATGTTTTCCTTCACCGTTTTGAGAGCACTGGTGATGAAATAAATTACACAAAGCAATGCGCCTGGCTGGGTTTGAACCCGCCACCTACAATTCGTAAATCGGGGTCGTTACCACTCGGCCACCACTGCTCACCGATAAAAAGGCAGGGTGTGACTAGCGCACAATATTTGGTTTATTTGTTTAGATACACATAAATTACATTATTATTAATACTATTATATATTATTACTATATTCTTATATTATTTTCAAATATTATTATTAATCACGTTCATTCTCCATAATAATATGCTAAATTTGAGTAAGGATATGTGCGTGGATTTCGTGTTCTGATGTATTTTCCGTTTTGGACCTGCTTGAACTCCTTCGGCGGGTGAAAATGTTCCTTTGGCTCTTTCAATATATTTAATTGGTCATCCACAACCACGGATGAGAAGCAATTGTTTGTATTAATACAACGCCAAACTCTTTGAGTTTGAATTTTCTTTGTGTAACAATAACCTTTGTATCGGAGGAGAGTTCTGTTCCCCAATGTTGTTATTATTTCTCCTGAAATGTTTTAGATTCTATTAATAAACGGAATTTACGAAAAAATATGCGAAAAAATACTAGACATCCAAGATCGCCTTTTTTTGGATCGAAACAAATGCAAACATACCTACATTAATAAACAAATAGTAAATCATCAATTGATTTTTTCGGCTCTTTCAAACATTCCCGCGGCTCTAGTGGGCATCTGCCCTACAGTTTTGCTGGCATCTCTGTAAAGGTAGAAGTACATTGGACCCACGTGGGCCACGTACGCCGATCTGGGTGCGTCCGTCTCCATATATTTTATACGGCAACTAGACTTGTAGAGCTACATTAGACCCATGCCACGCGACGCGGTTCTACGAATATTTATGGCATCGCCCACACTTTAGGCGCACCCGGAACACAATGTGTCCGTCGACGAATTTGGCTTGGTCTTTGTCGGACAGCCGGATGAGGCAATACATACCTTATCTTTTTGTACTAAACTACTAATTCTAAAAATAAAGACGTCTGTACATATTTCTAAAGTATTTAAAATAAAATTTAGGATTATTTTTTGATCGTCTTTAATATTAGTTACAAATATACATACATAATTATTTGGACAAAGTATATTCAAAAACTGAATATTCATTTAAATTTTATTTTTTTACATTGACTAATAAATACTAAATATATTACAAATCAAAAAACCACCCATCACAACTAATAAAAGTGAATTTTAAATAAATAACCTATGGAAATATATTTACATAAATATGATCATTTTTTATTTACATTACATATGTAAAATTATTTATAATTATTGACCATCGCTAACTAAAGGAACATACAGTTCATTTTCAGATGTTTGAAAACAAAAAAAAAATAACCATCTCAAACGACAACACATTAGACAAAAAATGGATAAAAGTAAAAAAAAATACAACAAAATAAGTAAAGACATAAACGATATATAAATAAAGTGCGCCAAAAGGCAAATCTCTTGATATAATAATAATGAGTTATTTAAAAAACATAATCAAAAACCGCAGCCCTGGTATTTTGATAGGGTCCGCTGAAAATCTACGAACAAATCTACGGAACAATAAATAATAGCTGGGAAATAAAAATAATAAGAAAAATTACAATTCTAGACCACATACACAAAAGAAGCATGTTTTTTTAGATTATATGCATAAAAAAATGTACAAAATAAAAATTAAAAAAAAAGACAAAAGAAGCATGTAAGTGGATCGAATCAGTACACCTGGGCCTCAAGTCTGCTATTAAAATAGTGTCAGAATGGTCTCTGGTCATTCCATTCCACTCCATTGAAAGAAATGGCATAGAATGGTAATCTTGTACATAATGATATATGAATGTCTGACGCATGCGGTAATCTGCGAAAATGTTGACAGTTTCTTTTATCAATGATCTACCATGAGAACGTCATTGTGCAGTCACTGCTATTAATTCGTTACAAGACAGCTAATACCACAATTCTATTACGAGACTACTGACCAAACAGTGATCGGCCATTATGAATTAACAGATTACGAACTTCTTCTTAGCGAATTCACAATGGGATCGTGTTGGAATGACGAATTTATAAAAATAGCAAACTAGAGCCCCAGCAGAGTGGTCGGCGGGCTCACAACTGAATGATGCCGTTATGATGCGTGTATGAAGTTTCAGAATCAGAATCAGAATAGTTTATTTCAATTAGACCAATCATAGGCACTTTTGAATTGTCAAAAGAGCCTGTAATTGGTTTTATAAAAGGAATATTCAATCGCTCCAATCGAAGCCATGCTGGTTCAATCCAATACTCATATGTGTGTGTTGGCCTTTATGCGTCCAAGACAACCGATCATTAGAGCTATATGTCCCTGAAGAGTTCAAATAAAACTCTTTAGGAGGATGATCGTGTTCCTTAGGCTGCCGAACTACTGTTAAATGCTGGTCTACAGAAATTGTGGTGAAGCAACGTCTGGTGTGTAGGCACCTCCAGCTCCATCTACTCTTCGGAGTTTTGGTGTAGCAGAAACCCTTGTAGCGAAGGAGGCGGCCACCATTTTCCGTGTGTATTATCTCCGCTACAAAGTTCAAAATTATAAATCGTTATAGGACTGAAGGTCTTATTTTTTATTACTATTTACTAAACAATGACTGGGGGTGTGGACTCCAAGTGTGTATGAAGAGAAACACAAATAACAACAATATTTTGATAATTATATTAATTTTGAACACTCCTCTTTCATCGTCTACTAGAAACTGAATGACTTAAACATTTCCATTACTTTGGTATCAAATTCAAATATTCTATACTCTAATTGTGCACTGTCCTTTAAAAGTATATTTGATCGACCAGCCTGCATGCTAACAAGTTACATTCTTCATGCGAACTCTTTAGATATCACATGATTGGATGCAGTCGGAGCATCTCCATTGAAATGCTTTTGAGGAGTCAAGTATTACCTGCCTATAGCCAACAAAAATATCCTTACGTATGTATTCATAAGGCAACAGGAGTTAAAGTTATGACGAACGACAAGTAATACTCACATATCATCAATAAAATTATTTTTGCCAATCTGAGCTCATCAATCAACACTGTTATGCTTAAACCTCACCGTAGCAAACCCTCAAGAAATGCCACAGCACAAGAACTTAACTCTATCCTAAGATTATGGCATCAATAACTTGGTAGGGCTTTACCAGACTAACTTAAACTGTCACACAATTATTCTTTAGTTGCATCGGACGCTTATCATGCCAAATATAAAAAGACAGAACAGTTTGAAGTCACGAACCTTGAACATTTTTCAGTGGCAAAACGATAAAAAATATCACTAAGTGACAAAAAACGTTTCGACATATGTCCGTTACAGACATCAGATGAACAAGTGACGTGAATTAGACATTTGTGAAGATTTAAGCAAAGTTGTTTTGTTGTGATTCTTTAAGCAAAGTTGGTATTAGCATCGGCTGCGTGCTTGGATATCACAATACCATCAGCCCGTTATTGAGTGCATGTGTTTTTTTTTTACACTGAAAAACCAGCTATACAGAAATAAGGTACACAAATATTTGTCTGTCCGATAAAGGCCAGGCGCTGATCAACTGCTCCGTGTTTCACGCGTTCCTCAAAGTCAATGTTAGCAAAATTGAAGGGACTTGCCGACGTTTGCGAGGGTTGGGTTATTCTTCGAAAGATTTAGATCTCTTTCGAAGGTTAACTAAGAAACATGAGTAGGTTTTAATCACTCTGACACTGCCTTTTTTCCACCCACAGTGGGTGTAGTTATTTGGAGATTTTTCAACAAAAAACCTATAATACTTTGAAGTCAGACAAGTTATTAAGGGGGCGGATTATGCCAGCAAACTCAATACTAAAAAAGTTTTGTTCAGTATTACTAAAAATAAAATTATAAAATAAAATCCAATTCATATAAACCAAACAAATAAACGTTTGTAAAATAGAAAACTGACCACGAAAGCGGATCGAATCAGCACATCAGGAGAGTTTTCGTTCATAAGAGGAATATTCAACCGTTCGAGCCGAAGCCATGCTAGTTCAATCTAATACTCATGTGTGGGCGTTGCCCTTTGTGCGTCCAAGAAAATCGAGCATTAGAACTATATGTCCCTGAAGAGTTCATATAAAACTTTTTAGGAGGGTGACTGTGTTCCTTAGGCTGGCGAAATACTTTTAAGTGCGGGTCTACAGAAATTGTGGAGAAGCAACGTCTGGTGTGAAGGCACCTCCAGGTCCATTTAGTCCTCGGAGTCTTGGTGTAGCAGAAATCCTTGTAGCGAAGGAGACGTCCGCCACTTTCCGTGTATATTATCTCCGCTATAAAGTTCAAAATTATAAGTCGTTACAGGACTTAGGTATTATTTTTATATTTACTAAATAATGTAGAGACTGGGGTTGTGGATTCCAAGTGTGTATGCAGAGAAACAAAATAGCAACAAATATTTTGATAATTATATTTTCGGACACTTCTGTTAAATCGTCTACCAAAAACTGACAGACTTAAAATATTTCCATTTTTTTTTTATCAAATTCAAATATTCTATATTCTAAATGTGCATAATCCTTTAAAAGTGTATTAGATCGACCGAACTTTATGCGAACTTATAAGATATCACAAATAGAAGCGCGCATGCAGTCGCATTTTCAATCAAAAGCTTTTGAAGTGCCAAGAATAACGTGCATATACCTAACCAAGACCTATAAGAGGGCATTAATTCACAAGGTAATGCGAATGAGATAAATGATATATTATTTTTAATTATGCGAAAATCTGTATATCAAGCAACACTGTCATGCTTAAATCCTACCGTGGCAAAAGCCTCAAGAAGTGCCATAGCATACCGACTCAACTCTATCCTAAGATGTCATAATAAGGGTTTGACAAACTAAAAATTGTCACAATAAAGCTTTAATTACATCAGAAGCTCATCGTGTCAAAGTAGAAAAAGACAGAACTGTACAGTTTTCACAATTAAGATCCATTGGACATTTTTCAGTGACAAAACTATAAAAAAATCACGAAATGTCCATCTCAATCATAAAACAGAAAAAATGTTTCTACGTATAGCCTTCTATGTCCGTTACAGCAGACATAAGCTGAATCAATGATGTGAACTAGACAAACTTTGTGAAGATATCCTGTGAGTAAAGTCGGTATTAGATCGACTGAGTGCTTAGATATCGCAATAACATAAGTTGATAGGCAACAAAAAGAAAACTTTGATTTTTTCCCAGAGATCTGATTGTGTGATTCGGAATCACCACGCTGTAGAGAACTTATAAACACACACACCTATAAGCACACATAATACAGAACAGTAATTAAAACATTTCGGTCACGTATGTGATGGAGCAAACTCAATACTGTCAATTAATAAACATTCATACGATTATGTTCAGTATTATTACTGGGGACGTTAAAGTTACTGTCATGTCCGATAACAAGAGAGAATAAATTGTACAAAAACTTTTTTCGTTAGACATAAAAACAACAATAATTTAATTCTTTAACCACCTACGTCGGATTAAACCGACAAATATTTTCGTATCTGTTTCTCCAGGGTCGTATATTTACGACCAAATACTCCATCTCGTTTAACTCTTTAATTCTCAGTGTCACTTGTAGGTGACTGAAGAGCTGACAAGATGGAGAATTTGGTCATAAATATCCGACCCTGGTGAAACAAAAACGACAGTATTTATCGGTTAATCCGACGTAAGTGGTTATAAAAAAATCTATTTTAAACTCGAATATATCCAGCACGACTTTGAATATGTTGCTTCATCTTATGATTATGTTCAGTATAACCGTTGTGGATCTTCAAATCACTGTCTAATATGAGAAATGCCTTACATCTCGGTTGGCTGGTGCACTGCCATTTGTCGAGAGGTTTCTTTGTCTGATATCTCTTGTAGAATGTGTAGCCCTGGTACAGGACTAGCTGCTTGCCGTTTACCATCGTTATAAGTTTGGCTGAAAACATAAGTTCATAAAAAGTAGTTAAATAATATAATTTATCTTCAAGAGCTTTCAGTAATGTCAGAATTAGGGTAATTTTTATTTACATGTCAGTTTCACTTATACTTTGCTCTTGTAAAAATTATGTTTTTTTTTTTGTTGTGGATAGGCTCGCGTTTGACCAATTTTGTTAGTCACTAAATTAAATATCTTATGTCATGACTGTAATAATGTGTTTTTTTAGGTGGAAAATCATCCAATGACCTGTTTTTTTTTCCTATGTTTCTTTACCTTGCGTTCCAGGACCCCGCGTTTCCTTTCAGGGGCGAATCCATGGCCCCAGTAGGCTTCGACTCTACTGAACCGCTTCGGTTTGCTGTCATCGCCTGTGCGGTGATTTTTTGATATTTTGAAAACTGTAGGAGGTGTTTCTTAAGGACTCTCTCCTTAAAATGATACTATTATTGTTTTTTATTTTTTACTATTGTTGTTGTTCTATGGTTCTGTTATTGATTTGTTATGGTGATGGTATTATTTTGTTTCTATTTTATTTTTTGTTTCCAGTTGCAAAATTATTGTTTGTGCCTAGTGCTGTACCAAATAAATTCTTTTTCTTTCTTTTATGTTATCCACTTAGTTAACCGTGCTTAAGAACTTGCTGCTTATTATACAGGTAGGGACCTCAATAAAAAATAACAACACTTTTCCCCAAGACCTTTAAGTTATGAGATAAATTTGGGGTCATTTTTTATTATAAAATTTACACTTACCATACATGAATTTGGATAAACTGTATTTTACATCATAATAGATTACTTTAAATACAACTCTTTTACACGAACTTAATAAAAAATACTACTACAACAACTTCAAGACTATTAATTGACTGTTACTACTAAGCAGTACTTAATACTACTACAAGATTACACTATTAAGTGTTGGTCTGTAACCAACACTCAATAGTGTGTGTACTACTACTCATGTACTTGGTCAAAGACTACTAACAATATGGCTACTAAGCAGTACTAACATTTATAACACAACCACAGGACTACTTACAGACTAGCACTATTATTAAACTGATTGATATCCGTGCACTCAAAGTAAGGTTCAGTTGAAAACCAGCGTCAGGCTACTGCACTCGACCTTTTTAGCGCAGCCGTGAGACACAAAATGTTGTTGATTTTTTTTTTACGTTTTTATGTAATTGTATTTGTTTATGTTTGTATGTACTTGTTTAAATTTGTATGTACATGTTTCTTCATTGTGTGTACCTGTGTGTATAATAAACGTGTTTTCTTTCTTGCTTAACTTACTTTGTTCTAAAATCAATTATTTAGAGTTTTAGGCATAATTTATTATTTTTTGGAAAATCATATTCTTTTTATATTTTGTCAACACTATGTTGAACCTTTTATTTATTTTGAATTTCTTGTCCGTCACGAGTTCACAAGTTATGCTTGATTAATTGGCACAATACCATAACACATTAAAATGACAAAATAATAGTGAAATCTTTATTTTGTAAAAAATAACCGTATTAGTAATATTTATTAGGATCTATTTAGGTAACTTTTTATATTTTTATAGTGTCAAAAAACCATTGTATTTATAAATATGAGACGAGACGAGGGATGTAAGTAACATAAATATTAGATACAATTATAATACGGCTACGAAAAAAAAGCATTCACGAGTACATAATGCTCGTGTTTATAGACGGATTTTTTTTTGTCAATTCGTATATTTCAATACCTATAAGAATAAATGCTTGAACTCTGAATTATCTCTCCTTTTATTTTCATATACTACCAGTAACGAAAAAATATGCAGCTCCCTTCGGATGTAACAAATCCGCCATAAACATAATGTTTGTTCTATAGATAGATCATCTAGGCAATCGTTTCATGTAAAATACTGGTATAGTACGCGGCAAATAAGTTGAATCCATTGCTATGGTTACGCGCAACGCCTCATCTCGATTGAGACCCGAAAATTTTAAAAAGTTAATGCGCATTCAAGATCGACCGCTGTGGCAGTTCAACTTGTGTGCCGAGGTTTATATCCAGCTGTGGCTGATAAAAAAAAACTGCCGTCGTATAGTAGAAATAGGTTACTAATCAACATACATATTTTTAAAACTATTCCTTACAATTTATCAAAGTAAAAGTTGTACTCCTATTTTACACTCTGATGTATCTACCGTCAATGTTTTCGATGAGTTGTTTTTTCTTATGAGTGTGTTCAGTATTGCCAGTGTGAATATTCAAATCTTTGTCAGTCACGATGAAGGCCTTACATCTCGGATGAGTGGTACAGTGCCATTTGTCGAGTACCTTTCTATTATACTGCTTGTAGAATGTGTAGCCCTGGTACAAAACCAACTGCTTGCCATTTACCATCGTTATAAACTTGGCTGAAAACGTAAAGTTATTATAAAAAGTAAGTGCTAAGCTCATTGTTTTATTCACATATTAGTATCACAAAATATATTTTGCCAATGCAATATTTCGCTGCGAGTCACGCAGCGCAGATTAAATATTTTTATGACCTATCGATAATTGTTCCGAGTCTGAAAGTGCTGAAAACGTCTTGTGTGGGAAAAAGTTTGAACATAAATGCTAAATAAAAATGACTACAAAAACTCTAAGTGCTTGTTTACGGAGACGCGGCGCGTTGGACGTTCGTCGTACATTGCAGCAGCGGGCCGCGTCTCCGTAATCGAGCACTAAGGGCCGGACCACACGATGCGTTGCGGCGCCGCACCACAAATATTTCGATTAATCGGCGGGCCGTACGAGCGGGGTAGCGTCACTCGTGAGCCCGCCCATTCGTCGACATATTTGCGGTGCGGCGCTGCAACGCATCGTGTGGTCTGGCTCTAACGGTTATTTCGTTGAGAGATAGAAGAGTCATTTTTATTGGTTAGGTGGAGATTTAAAATTAAAAGGCTCCAGATAACGTTATTATCAAATTTTTATTCAGTTTTTTTTTTTACGTTTCACATTATAAAAATTATACACGAGTTGCAGGTAACTAGCTATAGCAGAGTGTGAAATTAAATCCTGAGGTTGTTGAAAATCTTCCTTGGAAAGCATGCATGTTCTTTAAATGGTTGAAGATCTTTAATATAAAAAAAAGGATCCGACTACACGGGAGTTGTATCTAGTCCAGACAATTGCCCGATAGTTGATTTCAGGATGTTATAAAAATTCTAATCGCACGGAGAACTCTGATACCGCGATATACACGAAATATTAAAAAAATAAAAAAAAATACATTTTTTTTTTATTTCTCTTATTAGGCCTGCTTATATGTAAAACGTCAACAGCTGGTGCACGGTTACATTTAGTCTTTTCTCATGGAGAAAAACCGGCAAAGAACACCATGGTTACTCTTTAAAAATATGATTGATTTTACATTACAATTATTTTCATATTACAAAATTAACAGGGATGAGAGGACAGTGGAGAGACCAGTCAGTATTATACTCAAAAACCTAATAAAAATAATAATAATAAAGTTTATAGAAATAGAAAGTAATTTATGAATCTGCGGTGTCTACAGTGTTCTCACATTCACATTAAAAATAGTTTATACAAAAATAAAAATAAACCTAGGGGGTTGAATCAAAGTCTAAATATAATTTTTTAAAAATTGCTAAAGCAATGTGATAAAAAGAAAAAAAAAAAAGTATGTTCATAATGAAAAGAAAAATTGGAGCAGCTAAGAAACACATCATTACACTCCCTGGCAACTCAAGACATACCAGGGATGCCACATGTGCAGAAGCAGTTTTAGTTCCTATGTGGCGACATAGATGTCGCTACACCGGTCTTGCCATAGGGTATCGTGTTACCTAAATATTGGGTTGTGATGGTTAGATAGGCAGTCTCTTCATGTAATATTGGTATCCAGATACCGGCTCGAATTTTGAGCGCTGACTTCCACTTGCGCAGAAGTGATATATCGGGTCTCTTTGGTATGAAGTGAGACGCAGGGGCGTGGAGTGCAATCCTTGTATAGTGATTGGCTCGCCGATGTGTACGAAGCGCAAAGCTATCCCCGGTTCTTTCGCTGAGCGCTCAAGATTCGTGCTGATATCCGTATATCCGGTTAGCCTGGAAGTCAACCCGATCCTAAAATATTTGGGGAAAGCAGACAGAAACTGTTAAAATTATAGCTCCTAGTTTTGGCATTGCCGTGGTCTGGTAGAAATAGGTTCCTAAATAACATGCATATTTTTAAAATTATTCCTCACAATTGTATTTTATATTCTCATGTATCTACCGTCACTGTTCACGAGGAGTTGTTTTTTTTTATGAGTATGTTCAGTATTACTATTGTGGATGTTCATGTCTTTGTCAGTCATGAGGAAGGCCTTACATCTCGGCTGACTGGTACAGTACCATTTGTCGAGTACCTTTCTATTATACTGCTTGTAGAATGTGTAGCCCTGGTACAATACCAACTGCTTGTCATTGACCATAGTTATAAGCCTGGCTGAAAACGTAAAGTTATTACAAAAAATAAGTGCTTAGTTTCTTAACTTATTAATATTAAGGTACACATATTAATATACAGTATATTTTGGCAGTAGTTGAGCTATTAGCTGCGTATCGCGGGTCAGATTCCAGCAAAATAAATATTTGTATGGCCCACAGATAGCCGTTTCGAGCCTGGATGTCTTGTTAACAAGAGTTCAATGTCTGTTAATGTACCCAGGATATGTATCTTAAATTAGAAATTCTTAATGCGGGACTAAGTAAAAATGCCTACTTTCATGATTACTTCATTTAGACATAGAAGAAGTAAAAGGTAATTTTTATTTGTCAGGTGGACGCTTACATAGATTTACCCTCCAATAAAAAGGCTCAAGGTAACTGTATTATAATTTTTA
The DNA here is from genome assembly GCA_958295575.1 of Leucania comma. Classification (NCBI taxonomy): domain Eukaryota; kingdom Metazoa; phylum Arthropoda; class Insecta; order Lepidoptera; family Noctuidae; genus Leucania; species Leucania comma. The sequence goes on from OY282473.1 coordinate 20,658,403, forward strand.
TTCAGTTTTGTTTTTTTTTTGAGTAACATCAAACAGCAAATTTTAAATGGCTACGGCGGAGTTTAGAATAAAACTCTGAGATTTTTAAAACACATGATTTAAGATGAAAGCTTTGGGACTGCGCGTGGCCTTGGTCTCACTAGATGGCGTTGAACTCAGTATATTTACTTCATTTTGTTTTAGTGTATGGCAGCATAACTGTTGAACATGATTCTAACTAGTGTTCGAGTATAGCGCTATATTGACGCACTACAAAATGGAACGCAAAACAAAAGTTGAGATTAGTGCCATCTAGCGAGAAAATGGCCGTGGTTATCACCTTAAGTATAATTTCTATTTATGATTTTCCTACACGTGTGTAAGTGCCACAAGGATTTTGTACAAGTATTCTTTTGCCATGGCTGTGTATTGACTTAGTACCGTCTTTAATCTTCAATTGGTTGTCAGTCACAATGTAAGCTTGGCACACATTCGAGTTCGTGCAGTACCACCGGCTGAATGTCTTACTGTTGTACTTCTTGTAGTAGCAGTACCCTTCATATAAAATCAGCGTCTTGCCGTTTGTCATAGTAATTAGTTTGGCTGTAATAAATAAAAACATGGAAAAGTAATGAGGAAAATTTCCTCCGTAGTAAGACAATACAACTAGGTAAGGAAACTATTGATGATGTGTAAATGAAAACCTTTAACTGCTAAAATACGCGTCTTGTATGATGCTTAAATTAAGATTCGTCACAGGTGAAAAATAATACAAACTACGAAATAGATAATTTTTTTAATGTATCCAAAGGCTGTGTAGACTAAACTTCAGTTTAAATAATGCATGGTTTTTTTAATCAATTGTAGTTTTTGTCTACATAGAATGCTTGAATGTCTACATGTGGCATTTGTGCGGCTAGCTTTGGGAACCCTTTCAATACCGACACAAAATTGTGTCGACCGTCTCATGTAATTTTTTTATCTTTCTCTCTCTCATGTTCATTGCTGCTGATCATCACCCTATAAAGTCAACCATATTTTTCGAAAAAATAAATATAATAAGAATAAGAAATATCTATACATTTTTTTTTTGTTAGCCTGTTCTGTCTCATTTCTGTGCAAAGGCTTCCCTACACTTCTTCAATCTTTCGCAAGCCCCCGCTTCCTTCTTCCAGTTCTGGCGCAATCGGTCTAGTTCGTCCATCTCCGTCGTGGTCTGCTGCAATCATCGCACCGTTTCAGGTACGATCAATAAGAGCGGAGCAGTAACCAAAGTGGGTGAAACCGCAAGGGTCAGCTAGTCTATATGTGCCTACGCATTATCTTTTTATAATATTATATTTGAGTTGAGCACTGACTACTGTTAAATCTCCAGTCGTTATATTTCTACTCATATTTTCAAAAGACTTTGTCAATCTTATAATCGCTTGAGTTTTAACTACCAGATATTCATTGTCTCCGAAAATATTTATTGATTGTTTGCAGCGTGTAAGTGTTAGCATCTTCAAATGTTAGGTAACTATAATTTTTGGAGTTAGAATCTGCATTCTTCGCAAATTGGAGTTGAACACTGCAGACAGATAGCCTTCTTACAAAACCAGCATGAAAATCTTGTCTTTCTTCGAATTCGGCTTGGGCATACACTGCATGTTCTTCTTTTAATTTGCGGATCAGTTTGGTCAGGTGATATAGCAGCGGGGGGCAGATTCTCACCTAACACTTTTCTGATAGTTAGTCGAAGCTCTCTAGGAAGTCTTTCGTTATAAACACGCTTTTTCAAACTAGGAAGTACTAATTCTCTTGCTAAAGATAGTAAAAAGTCTCTTCGTGTCAATTTGACACTTGTACAACTTTGGTACAAAACATATGCATTTATACCAGCTAGATCCAAAATTCTGTAAAATACTGCCGTGGACCAGCGACGTGTCCTTCGACCGCATGAATAGATTGAACAATGTCTATCGATTTCTTCGAATCCAGACATATTGCGATTGTAATCAACAATCATAGCCGGTTTGTTGGTCGCCTCATCTCTACTTGGTCCATGATGAGAAGATGAAATTAAAATTACAGCTTTATTTATTTCCGGCACGTGAGATAATATGGTGTAGTCACTGGTAAACCCATATAAACAACTTCCAAGTTCTCTTCCTTTTTTTGGTTGGAACTGTCGCGGAATTTCGGGATTCTTTTTTTTAAGAGTGCCTAAGTAAGTCAAATTCTTAGAATGTAAAACCTCCATCAGTTGCATCGAACTAAACCGGCTGTCAGCTGTTACATTTCTATTGGTATTTTCAATAGGCTTTGTCAATCTTATAACCGCTTGAGTTGAAACTTTAAGATCGTTTTCTGCATCCGATAAGAAATCGCCATCAGAGTTTCCACAGTATATGTATGCATTATATGCATAAGGTTTTTCCGCATCACTGAGAATTCTGATTTTAATTCCATATTTCTTCGATTTTTTTGGCATGAAAGTAATAAACTTACATCGACCTCTGAATGGTATAAGCATTTCATTAATGCAGGTGTTTGGGCCCAGTGTATAATTATTTTGAGAATTAGTAACGAACTTTTCAAAAATATAAGAAATGGCAGCTAAGGGGTCAGCCCTTAGGCGATCTTGATGATCGGCTCCATTGTTACATCGGAGGCAGTTCAGTAACTGAGAAAATCGCCGATTAGACATTACCATGCGAAAAATGTCATGTGAAGTGCCGTCAGTTGCGAACAAATTGTTAGCGTCAGTATTATTGCATTTAAATGCTGCGCTGTAATAGAGTAGTCCAAGTAGACTCTGTATTTCTAAATCATCGATATCTTTGACTTCAATTTTGCTTTTGTTCCGAAACTTCGCTCGATGTTCTTGTAGTTTTATATTAGTGTTTGCGACAATTGCCGCTATCATTTCAGTATCAAAAAGTTTTGACCACACGTCTATGAAGCTTTGCACGGTATTTAGTTTAGAAGGTCGAGACTCATGTTTGATATTAAGAGCTGGAGTTTTACTTGATCTTCCAAACTCAGATTTTGACCATAGAAACCCGTTTTTTCCAGTAAAGTGTGAAGCAGTCAAGCTACTTTCCTGGGTGCTTAACGAGCTCAATGACTCGTCTCTACTGTCTTCATCTCCACTGTCATTATTTTCACTTGATTCTTCTTCTATTTCTTGTGATCTGATGATTCCTTCACACTGTTCTTCACTTTCGGGACTGTTTATTTGTTCTTGTTCATTGATTTCCTCATTGTCTTCAAAAGATTCATCGGAGTCATTTAATTCTTCTTTTTCTTCTAACATCAGACAAACTTGAATTTTAGGAGTTCGTTGAAACACTGTCTTGAAAGGTCGGGATGTCACATCTAAAATAAAAAAACAAGTGAAATCGGAGGCAGAGAAGACAATTAGTAATTTAAGAGTCTGCCAAATAGTCTGAAAGCATATGAACTGTACTAGTGCAGCAATGTTGCAGATAGATGCAGTTTTTATGAAATTACTGCTAAAAACTGCCGACTGTTATTAATTGGTACGCAATCCATACGCAGTCCGTCTGAATAGATTCTAACGATGTGCTGATGATGACGTGTTCGTTTGTTTGACCACGCTGTGCCGATATGTGCATGTACATGTACTCTGGAAACAACAAGGTCTCCGAATATCAGAACTACCACGTAACACGCAAGCAAAGCAGGAATGAAAGGCCTCAAAGAATCTCACCTCAGGCACTCTAACTAAACAGACATCTTTGAAGAGAATGATTCGTGAGGTTTATACAAAATATTGGGAGTGCAGTTGGTTTAATCAAAAGTTTTATCTAGGTATATCAATCTTAGCTCTTAAGATTGATATGAAAAAAGAAGATATATTATTGATGTAAAAATAAAACAATACGCACCAGGTCCATTTTTTATAATGGTTAGGGTTTTACAATTAAACGCGTTTTATGATACTGGTAACAATATTGTTTTTAAACAGTTGAGTATTCCCACTTTGCTCATTAAAATTAGACTTTGACGTTGCTGGTTTAAAGCCATTTGTTACTACGGTGCATGCAGTGTTTTATGAAATCTTAGATCAATGTTGTTGATAATAATGTTTAATATTGTTTATCGGCAAGCATTAAGGTATCGACATCTTTAAAGAAATCTATTTGTAATCTTAAAATCTGCATTCTTCACAAATTGGAGTTGAACATTGCAGGCAGATCGCTTTTTTACATACACAGCAAGTGTGTCTTGTCATTCTTCTAATTCGGCTCGGGCATACGCTGCACAGTCTTCTTTTTCGTTCCGATTCAGGTTGCGGAGGTGGTAGCGCAGCGGGAGGCAGATCCTTACCCAAAACTCTTCTAATGGTCAATCGAAGCTCTTTCGGTAGTTTATTGTTATAAACGCGCTTTTTTAAATTAGGAAGAACTAACTCTCTTGCTAAAGACAGCAAGAATTCTACTCGTTTCAATTTTGCCTCTGGATGACCTTGATACAGGACATATGCATTCACACCAGCTAGATCCAATATTCTGTAAAATACTGCCGTGGACCAACGGCCTGTCTTTCGACCGCATGAATATATTGAACATTGTCTATCGATTTCTTCGAATCCAGACATATTGCGATTGTAATCAACGATCATAGTAGGTTTGTTGGTTAGCTCATCTGTATTTTTTGTATGATGAAAAGATGAAATCAAAATGACAGCTTTATTTATTTTCGGTACGTGAGATAATATGGTATAGTCGTTGGTAAACCCATACAGAGTGCTTCCCAGTTCTCTCTCTTTATTTGGTTGAAACTGTCGAGGAATCTCGAGATTTTTTCTTTTAAGCGTCCCTAAGTACGTCAAATTCTTAGAATGTAAAACCTCCATCAGTTGCATGGAACTGAAACGGCTGTCAGCTGTTATATTTCTGTTGGTATGTTCAATAGGCTTTGTCAATCTGATAACCGCTTGAGTTGGAACTTCAAGTTTTTTTTCATCATCCGACAGAAATTTGTCATCGTAATTTCCAGTATATATTGACGCATTATAAGCATAAGGTTTTTCCGCATCACTGAGAATCCTGATTTTGATTCCATATCTCGCTGGCTTTTTTGGCATGTAAGTTGTGAATTTACATCGACCCCTGAATGGTAAAAGCATCTCATTAATGCAGGTGTTTGGACCCAGAGTATAATTATTTTGAGAATTAGTAATGAACTTTTCAAAAATATAAGATACTGCTGCTAAGGGGTCATCGTCCAGGCGTTCGGTTCCGTCATCAAATCGGAGATAGTTCAGTAACGTGGAGAATCTCTCTTTACACATTACCATGCGAAAAATTTCATGTGAGGTGCCGTCAGTAGCAAACAAATTATGAACGTCTACATTTTTGCATTGAAATATTGCGCTGTAATAGAGTAGTCCAATCAAACTTCTTACTTCTGCTTCATCAGTGTCTTTGAAATTAATTTTGTTTATGTTCCGGAGCTGCGTTAGATGTTCTTGCATTTTTTTATTAGTGCTTGCAACTATTGTCGCTATCATGTCGTTATCAAATATTTTTGACCATATTTCTATACTGCTTTGAAAGGAAGTTTTAGTAGGTCCAGATTCATGTTTGACGTTAAAAATGAGAGATTTACATGGTTTTTCAAATTCATATTTGGACCACATAAACCCATTTTTGCCAATAAAGTGTGTAGCAGTTTGGTTACATTCTCTGGTGAATGGGCGCAGTGGCTGATCATCGTCGCTTTCATCTTCGCTACCATTATTTTCACTTTCATTTGATTTTCCTTCCAACTCCTGGGATTTTTTATTTCCTTCATGTTGTTTTTCACTGTTGGGACTGTTTACTCTTTCTTGCACATGGTTTACTCCATTGTCCTCAACAGGGTCATCAGAATCACTAAAATTAAGTTCTTCCTCTAATGTCAGCCAAACTCTAGGAATTCGCTGAAATCTCGTTTTGAAAGGTCGGGACTCGACATCTAAAATGAAAAACCAGTGTAATCGAAGACAGAGAAGAAAATCAACTAGTGGTTATTTCTAACCGCATTGAAGTGTTCAATCACTATGGCTGCTGATAATATCTGACCTCACGTAAAACGTAAGCAAAGTCAGATTGTAAGGTTGTACTTACACATACAAGTTTGTACTGATCGATTCGTTTTCAATTACGACTAGATATTGTGAGAGCAGGGCCAAGCAATATTGAACTTTGCTAGAAGGTGGTGGTTCCCTTTCCTAGATAGGAGGCCTGAGTCTCAGCAGAGGGCACATTATAAGACTGATGATCGCTTGGTAGAAGGTGGTGTTAGGAAACAAATGAAACTAGAGTCAGAAAATTTTAATAAAAGGTTTATTTTACGACATGTATATTATTAAAAAAATAAAAGTAATAGAAAAGCAGTTTCAAAAACATACATGAATTATTTTGTTGTATAATTAATATATTTAATGTAAATGTTTATTGTGCGAATGTAGCATCTCAATATATTCAAGTTACGCGCACAGATTACCAGTCCCTTTATTTACACTCGAATATATGTACCATCTGCTGCTTTAAACAAATTCCTTCTATTATGATTGTGGTTGACTTTACTTTCGTGTATCCTATAATGCTGATCAGTCACTAGGAAACATTTACATAAGCGAAAGCTGCTACAGTGCCATTTTTCGAAACCTCTTGTTTTATACATTTTGTTATATGTGAAACCGTCGTACAGTAGAACAGTAGCACCATTTGCCATAGTAATTAGTTGAGCTGAAACCAAGATATTTGTATATAAAAGATATTGTGTCATAGCTAGAGGATTACGTTCAGCAAGAAAAAAGTAACTTCGCTTAGGTAAAGCGTCCAGTAAACCGAGCCCTTTGAACGGCATTTAAAACCTATGTTAGGATATCACCTGGAAAAAACTTTAAACAAGGAACAATAAATGAAAAAAAAAAAACAATCGTAATGAAATTCAGAAATTATGATTATTAATGTAGGTACTATTAACTTATTAAAAAAGGAGAATGAAAATAATTTCACGTATTCGTCATTGGATGATTTTACCTACCATAAAAAAAAAAACGTAGCAAAGATGAGAATGTTGAGATGGATGTGTGGAATGACAAGAATCGATAACGTATATTAGGGGAAGTTTGAAAGTAACGCTAGTGACAGTCATGAGTACAGAATGGATGAAAGTAATCAAAAGCATGTTATTGAATGAGTTATCAATATTCATGTGCACAGATGGAATGGGAGGGTCAAACAAAATATGGATTGATTGTGTGAGGTCGGATGTGAAAGAAATGGGAGTCAGAGATAGCCTAATGTTGTACAGGACAGAATGGAAAAAAAATGTGTTGCTCCGACCCCAAGTTACATAGTAATAGGGCAAAAATAATGTTTTGTGGTTGATAAACATGCATGTTATACCTTTATAAATCGTTCAAGTCTAAATTCAATAGTATGGCAGTACAAACAGTACCCTTATAATATTTAAAATTGGAATGGTTTAGATTGGCACACATTTATTTTAATAATTCAAATACAGACAGAGAGACACATCGTATACGTTGGCTGGAAAACGTCAAAAATGATACATACTATACTTTTTTTTTTTTTTTTTATACTAACATTTAAAAACCTACACAAAAAAAATGGTGTATAAGACTAGAATATGAATCATTCAAAAACAGACTCATTGAGACTCATAATTGTACAGATATATACATGCTAACTCCAGTTGTAATACGCTGGCACCTTTTGCAAAGCCAGAAAAAAAAAATCCGCTGGCAGCCAGTCCCGGCCTCACACAGGACGTAAAGTAATATATAAACCTTCTTTATTTGAACAGAATGTCGATATATAATATAATACAACATACTACAATATGAATCATTGGAATACCTATAAACGTACGTACATACTCATAATTGATGGTAAACGTCAAAGCCATACATGTATGGTAACCACCTGTATTTAAAAAAATGTGAAAAATATCAAGCACACCCACAGTTGACTGACGTACCTACTAATATAATTACCAAAGGGCCGAAACACATAACCGCTTTGCGTCACCGCAACGCTAAAATCAGCGGTTCCACATTAAGTAACGCAGAATTTTGCGGTGTGCAACGCGACGCAAATTCCAGCGTTATGACGTCATACTTGGTGATAATGATGCAGTTTTTTTCTAGGCAATTATTTAAATCGCACAATTAGTTATATTTTTACCATGAATATAAGCAAACGTTAGCATAAAATTCCCGAAAAAGATATTACTTTCGAAATTTGAACATTGCGCTGGTTATTTGTACAATTTTTGAACGCGCACTGCGTTATTTTTGCGTGCTAATGTTAGCTATTATTGGACCACATTGACTTCAAATATCACCCCACAATTATTTGCTGTGATATTTGTCGGGCCGTTTTCGAAACAGTAATCTAGTACATGTTTCATCGAAGATCCACTAAAAAATCACGGGGAACTGGTTACCCTACAGAACGCTCTTTTTCGAAGCGCCGCAACGCAACGCTCAAAAACGCGTTGCGTTGCCGCGCGGCGCAGCACCGCGGTTATGTATTTCAGCTCAAACACAGCAGCCTTAATATTTTTACTTTATAAAGTTTACAATCGAATATAAAACCCGTTTTGTGTCTTAAAAAGCTTTTTCTTAGTATGATTATGCACCATATAACTCTTAATAACATGGAATTTTTCGTCGAATATAACATAAGATTTGCAGGGGTAACTCGTACAAAACCATTTCTTCTCTCTTTTTCTCTTATAGAAGGTATACCCGTCATACAATAGAAGTGTTTTACCATTTTGCATAGTTATCATTTCAGCTAAAAAATATTTCAGAAATTAATGTCAAATTAATAGTAAAAAAAGAAACAAAAAAAAAAGAAAAATATTTTATTTGGCACGCTTGTGATATAAAATTTAAAAAACTTAAGATAAAGAAAACAGTGACACAATGTTTTTTGTATCACTGCAAAGCCTTTTTTATTGAAGGCGTTAATGAAAATTAAACTGCTTTTACTAAAAATATACTTTATTATTCTATAATGCAAAATCATAAGAAAGAAAATTAGATTAGCATAACACTTGTGTTATATTAGGGAAAAATAAGGTAATACAAATACAATCCCTAATATTTCACATTATTTACATACGAATATATTTACCACTTTGTGTTTTAAAAAGTGTTTTCTTACTGTGATGATGCTCCATCAAACTTTTAATAACGAATAAATGTTGATCAAATATAACGTAAGACTTGCAAGGAAAGCTCGTACAGAACCATTTCGTTTGGTTTCCTCTCTTATAGAAGGTGTACCCATCGTACAATATAAGTGTTTTACCATTTATCATATGGATCATTTGAGCTGAAAATATAACCAGAAATGTGAATATCGTTACATAAAATACCATCCAAAGAGTCCTGAATCCACAACCCTCATTCAAGAAGCTCACCCAACACAGTACAAGGTCAAGGTAACCCACATTCAATGACGCTTACTACGATTACACAAGCTATTTCTCAAACTCGAATCATACACATGTTTTATAGACTTGAGTTTTAATGGCTAAGATGGCTGGCGGGAAGACAACCATGAAACACAAATCAACAACAAGAAATAGTTAATCGTCCATTGTTACGATACTAATAATGTTTAACCCAATCCTGGATTCGTTTAGGTAAAATAGCGGAAATACTACATGAACATCGTCGTCTTTCATCGTCTTCAACCCCAATTCTATTATTATTATCTTTAGAATCCGGCTTAAACTCTTCATGTTTTAATATTTCAGTGCATGAGCCTTTACAAAGCGTTGCCACATCAACTGGTACTTCTCGCATCCAACAGACTGCTGCTACCTTCAGTGATTAGTCCACCTCATGCTTTTCAACGCTCCGTTTTCCAGTAAATGGGTCGACGCACCAAAACCTTTCCACCGTCCGTTCTATGTGTTCTGCCTTCTTCTTCTTTTCGTATCGATGAACTCAAATTATTTTGATCTGATCAGTATTTAGCAACCTGTACAGCTCTGATATTTATAATCCTGAAAAGTTCAGACTTTGCAGGATGGGCAGCATAGCAGGTGACGCATGTCCTGTGTAGCAATTCCATCATGTTTCAGATGGTCGACGAAGCCCCATTTGACCAGATTGTTTTTGCAGCAGCCAACCTGTCACTTACAAAGTTAAAAGACGAATATAGCTTCCATTCGTAGTTTTATAAAGCTGTTTCTTAGTATGATTATGATCCATAGAACTCTCAAGCACGGTTAACTCGTCATTCAATAAAACATAAGCCTTGCAAGGATAACTCGTGCAAGCCCATTTTCTCGTATTTTTTCTTTTATAGAAGGTGTAGCCGTCGTACATGGCGAGAGTTTTTCCATTTTGCATAGTAATCAGTTGAGCTGTAAATAAAAAAAAAAACAAATTTCCTCAAAATTACCAAAAAAATAACAATCTAACTTTTTTTGTTTGTAAAAGTACTGAAAAGGCTGCTAAGCTAAAATGAGATTGGTCACGTCAGCCGTATGCATATTGACTTGTTAGAAAATTCTATAATTGTTAGAAAAATAAATTGAGTGTTGTCGAAAGTTATTTTTAATCTAGAAAATGTATGATATTTCAGTACTAAACGACCACGTCTAGTACTAAAATATCAAAATATACTAGCGAGATTTTTTGCATATTCTTTTCCATAGTGATTTACGCTTTGGTACGTGCAAATATTCATCTTTTATTTGACTGACTGACCTTGATATTAAAAATGTCTCTAAACGGTTTATTTGAAATAAATGCTTTGAGTTTTGTTACATTTCTTTTGAAGAATTGTTAAATAGGAAAGATCAAATTAATAAAATTACTTTGTAGAAAAAAATCTGCACAAAATAATTATATTCACCCATCCCATGCAGTTTCGTGGAATAATATCACAGAAACTCAGGCAGTACTTATCACAGTGCCTGCATAACAAATTAGATTCGCTTTAGGGATGGTATCTTTGAGTACATCTACTACTACTATATCGTTGATTGTGTTGGGCCAAATATGCTACCCTGCGGCACTCCAAAAGTATTTTCTTTATTTTTTATATAGATGTATAATTTAAGTATTTAAATACTTACTAATAATTTATACTATCGTGTGTAGAGTCAACAATATTTATATAATTTATTAAAATAATTATTATAATATATAGTTTACACTCTCTTAAGATTTATTACAATCTGCACACAACGGTGTTTCCAATTATTCGGTGACATATTTACTAGCGGACCTGACAGACATTTTCTTGCCCGAATGTATGTAGAATTGTAGACTTTTTGTTTGTGTGAACCAGTCGTTATTAAAATTTTAGACCCAATTGTAGTTTTATAGATTTAACAGGTTAATAAAAAGGCATAATTTGTAAAAAAAAATGATTTTATTTCATAACAAGGTAATATTTATAGTTTAACCAAATCTGTGTCTAGTTTTAGATATATTATACAAAAGAAAAAACACCATAAAAGATATGCCTATCCTACTCACATTTTTAAATTAACGCCCGAGATTGACTTCCGTAGTACAGTAACGAGCAATAAGATATATACATTACTACATTTTTTATCTATCTCAAATTTTGCCATTCAAGAAAGATATGTACGACAATGAGTTCTAAATTAGCTATGTGATGGTTAGGTATTTATAAACCATTTGTCGTACACTTATTTCTTGGAGACTAAAAATGTCACGTATATAACTTATTGTTTGTTACTGTATGTAAAACCAACTCACGTAAATGAACAGTCTTTTAAATACTCAAGTTTGCAAGGTGAATTTTCAATAGGGGTATACGAATTCTATAAAAATAAAAATGGCTGTTCATTTAAATCCCGATAAAAAGTTGGCAACGTATATGTCTTTTCGCGATTTCAGGGTTGGCCCCCCAGTATTTTTTTTTTTCATAATCATGAGTACTTTCACCAGCAAAATGAATAAAAAGTCATACTGTATATTACCCGATCAATATTTTAAAACACATAGAGTTATTCCAATTGACCAGAAAATCCTTTGGATCCCCAAAAATTATAATTATTATCCGCACATTATTTTAATTAGATATTTGATTTATGATACATAGGGACAGAAAGTGCGCAGTGATCAGCCTATTATAAGCATAGAAAATAAATTGATTAAAATTATTTAAAACAAAAGATAGCAATAATAGGAGTCGTACGAATTCATGAATAAAATCTAAAGGTTCTAAAATTTACCCTGAATTGCTTTATTTTTAGCTAAAGTAACTTTGGCACATATAAAAATTCATTTTCATGCCTGATACTCATTTTTTGCATACAAAAGCTGTTAAGAGATTTTAAAAACAGGTGCAACTAACCCGGCTTTTACCCTTTGCAAGAATGTAAAACAACAGATTTACGAGTATATACTCTTTATACGAGTACATATATCGAAGCTAGATATTAGAATTGATCACTTTATAATGTGATCGGCCATTTCATGATATGGTCAAACATGGCTGATCATATCATAAAATAGTTACGTTGTCCACCAATGGGCGTTCACTGTTTCACTAAATTATGGTCTTCCGGGTGATTAAAAAAAATAACCACGAAGGAGATGGCGGGGTCTGAGTTCGCTCGCTCACTAGATCTCGTCACCTCCTTCTAACCTGTCAGAGTCGGGGTGACCCAAGTACCTTAATAATTGCAAAAATCCTGCATTAATGATATGGCTAAACGAATGGACACATGAATGGACATAATAATATATCATCAAACGTTAATGTTTAAACAATCTGACCAGTTTTAGTTGGCCATATCATGAAAAGATCACTTCTAAGATCTGGCTACGACAAATACAGAAAAATAATATAAGCTCTTGCCTCTTGCCTTCAACTTTCAATTCATCTTGCAATTTTTACACTTTTCATCCTAAATTTTGATTTTAAGGCACATAAACAAAGGATATGACTGACGTTGAATATATTTTTAAGTTTGTAGTCTCATCAAGTGAAGCAAGGTGAAGGAGTCCTACTGAATTCGGAATTCCGCTCACAGGCCTAACGATACAGCGCGACAGCCTTGTTTTATAAAAAATGTTCTACAACGATGCAACAATCCTTTTCATACAGTATCTTCGGACATATAATTTGTAAAACAATTCATACAAAAATGTGCTCAGAACAATCGCGGTACATCTGACCTTATAATCATTTGACGCAATTGCATAAAAGCAATATCCAATTTAGTTCAACATCAATACGTCTTGACATACTTCCCATCAGGACATCTGTGAACTGGTCGCATTTCATGAGTATGGTCCACTAAGCCCTTCATTATATTGTTGTGGTCATCCAGACATAGGAACGACTTACAACGAGGGAAGTTGGTACAGACCCATTTGTGTCCTACCTTCATTTTGTATCTGTAGAAGAATGTGTAGCCACGGAAGAGAACCCAGGTTCTGCCGTTCGCCATGTCGATTATGGAAGCTGAAAAAGTAGAGGAGTATAGTCAATATGTCAATAAAATCTATAATTACATAGACACTTTTTAATTTAATTACTATTGAAATAATAATCCGGTACCTATTTTATCTGTCTAGTAGACCAGCAAGGACTTTAATGATATGGTTACGCATAACTTTGTACATTAGAGCCACCCGGGACACACTAGGCACAACCTCGTCCCCTGCGGCTAAAATTCTTTATATGGACTTGTATGGACATGCGCTCACTACGTCCACTTCGTAGCGTCACCGGATCGCTGCGGTCGTAGTTCTAAAGAGTATGGTGACATTTTAATAATTATAATGGACGAAGGTTGTGTCTGTTTCCTGATAGCTATAATCTGGGGATATTTAAGTCAAGAATGAATAGGTTACTTTTAGGCAAGCGTGTGCCATCGTTGACCACATCGTCACTCTTCATGGTACCTATCCCAAATGCCAGTCTATCAACAATAAAATAAAAAAACGCTTTACTGTAGAAATAAAGTAAACTGAAAGAAAAAGTAAACATGTTAAATTAGGTTTTAAAATAACATTTAAGAGAAACAAAAAGCTTTTCAAAAATGTTCACGTTGCCCTCTTAAATTGTGAAGAGAATTCGTTCTTGAAGTGTGACATTTTTGCATTAATGACAGGACTAATGCTCACTCAAAGTCCGGTGACCAAATTGGTGACAAAACCGACGGAGCAACTCTTTTATTAACCCGTTAGTTGTCGGAAAGCAGACATACGCGACACAATGGCTTTTTAATGGTTTCCTAAATTACCGGATTACGAAAGGTTGACAATATTACGCAGAAAATAGGTTATATAGATACAAACAAGCGCGCTCCATCATCAACCACATCATCACTTACTGGTTGCGCCAATTTGCTATGATCCGCGATTTTGTTTTTTTTGTAATTTATTTTTTGGCCTAGCAATCCTATCCCTTCCGCTTCCCTTCCCCGCACGACCTCAAGAAATGACATGACGTGTTGTGTGCTTCGAGTGTGAATGTGTCCGCTCCGCTAACAACGCCCGCTCGAAATTACAAGAAAATTGACTATTTCGTGATCCAACCATTCAAAGACTCAACAATAGTGCAGTGTAGTGCAATACAGGACCTGGCAGTGGTTAAAGGTGCGAAGTCAGAGTTCGCCGGCCGGCGCCACGTGGAACCTTCGAGGTCAAAAGGTCAGTGTTCCTCCCTAATACATCCATCCCATCAATAAATAAAGGCACAGTACCTGCATATTGTTAACAAACCTTAGAACGCTTTTTCAAACATACAGTCCACCAAGCTTATTAGCGCAACCATTACCATCAAGTGATATTGTGGTCAAACGCGAGCCTATACAAGACAAAAAGAAATCACATTCAGCTTAATCTATTTAATTACAAATATATTAAAAATACACATAGGTACACTTATTATTCAATGTTTAAGTTTTATATACGTGCCATCATCCAATTTGATATACCGAAGTCTTTCATGGTTATGGTCTTCTAAAGTCTTCAATATTTCTCCTTCTTCTGACACTAAGAGGAAAGCCCGACACTTTGATGTTCTTGAGCAACTCCATCTGATGCCAGATTTAAGAACTGCATGCCTATAGTATGTATAGCCGTTCTTCATTAAATATTTGTATAAATTGCCGCCTGCTTTCACTGTTATGTATTCCACTATAAGGAAAAATAAATGAAAAATAATCACTGACGTCACATTTTCATTTTCATTAGTCAAGAGCAAATAATTATATCAAAACTAGCTCCTGTCTGCGGCTTCACCCAAAAGTAGAAAATTGTCCCAAGGGACCATATTCTGGGGATAAAAGTATGGTATTACTATTTCGGAACATGGTCTGATCCGTGTGTCAAAGTTCATTCAAAATTACACACTGACGCTCAAAAACTTTCAATTTTTTAATATTAAATGCGATACGAATTACACATATCCCCTTTGTAGTCACAGAGTATTTTATATGAACTCCGCCCAAATCTATGTCGCCTTCACGGCCTTGTAATAGCTCCCTCCGGCCTCGTAAAAAAAAAACTTCCTGCCCTTTTGCAAGATTTTTGTTTTTACCTTTTAAAAAACAAGCTTTATTATTTTATGTAACTTTCAAATACTGCCGCGACGTAATCTCGTAGATATACACGTTTGAAAACGTTAACTAGGGTCAGACTCGCGATTTTTTATCGAGCCAACCAGGCTCGATTGCCATAATTATATCATCAAATGTTAACGTTTAAACGATCTGGCTAGTTTTAGTTGGCCATATAATGAAGCGATCAATTTCAATAATCTGGCCGCGACATATATACAGATATAATAGGTACTTCTAAAAGAATAATACTACGTATGGTGAAGCTACCTATGGTGAGGCTGAGAGCAGTGGTGGCCGAGTGGTAACAGCCCCGACTTACGAGTGTAGGTCGCGGGTTTAAACCCAGCCAGGCGCATAACTTTGTGTTATTTATTTCAACAACACTGCTCTCAAAACGGTGAAGGAAAACGGCATGTCGTAGAATCAAAAATTTTGAAGACGTGATATTATCCGCAGTGGGCCCGTGTGGTGAATTACGGCCCATTCCCTTTCTTAGAGAGCAGGCCTGTGTCCCAGCACTGGGAACATTAAAAGACTGATGATGATGATGATGGTGAGGCTGACAACTGATAACTAACAATGTTACAATATATTGATTCTTCTTGCATGTGAAATAATAAGCAGTTTGAGTATTAACAAAGGTCTGATGGTTTAATTGCCTACAGATAATTCCACTAATTTCACAATATTAAATAATTTAAAAAATCACTAAGTCTTTACCAATTATTTATGTACAACAATAATTACTTAAACAACAGAAGTTTATGGGCATACGAATTACATTTATTTTCATTTTTTCACATTTTATTCACACTGTGGGTTCTTCCACAAACACTTAAACTCACATACACAAAACACCCAGACCCGGAACACTTATTTGAAGGCCAAATATTTGTCCCGTGCGGGCATCGAACTCGTGACACGCAGCACAGCAGCCAATCGCCCAACCACTGCCTCAAACCGTAACCTATGAATATGAGCTTTATTTTTTAAAATTAAATGGGTGAATCAAACTCCACTTTCCAGTATTATGTTTGAAGTATGTAGGGACTGGATGCCTATGGGTCAAGTGTCCACCGACGACATTCATTTGATGGTCAGCAATAACGTAGGCTCGACAATCGTGCTTCATTCTTGACGAACATTTGTAACGAGTCATTCCTTTCTTGGACACGCAATGGAAGCTGTAGGTGAAACCGAGGTATTTAAACAGTTGAGCACCACTTACAAGTTCCAGAGTTTCACCTGGAATTTAAAATAAGATTAGTTTTGAGGATTTCGAGGTTCAGCCCCCTCTAGCCAAGTTACAATCGTTTCGTGTAGCGTGAACGCTTGGAGTTGGCCACGCCCCCAATTCCTTTGTTCTGACCATGTTACTGAGCGTTGAGATGACGTTAGAACAAAGGAATTGGGGGCGTGGCCAACTCTAAGCGTTCACGCTAAACGAAACGATTGTAACTTGGCTAGGGGGGCAGAGGTCCTACCACGAGCTCTTACAACTTAGTGTGTGTTGTAATATCGTGCGGACTTCATACAAGTATTTACTGTAATGTGTGAAATAAGCATGCGGGATTCAGGGCGTCATAACATGCAGCAGCCCCGCATGCGGAGCAATTCCGCATGCGTGATGAAATCCGCACGATAATAAAAACTCCTTTAAACTGAACTGTTAAAAGGATGGAGCTACATAGGATGTTTTGACTGGTTTGTTGGTCTGGTCAGTGGCCCTGACTGCTATGCCGGAGGTCGTAGATTCGATTCCCACCCAAGACAAATCGGGGATACCGCACGGTATCCCGCGAAGCGGCGAGCCTCCTTGCTGGCTTGCCACCATGGGATCTGGAGGCAACAGTCCTTGCACGCATGCACGATCTGCGCGTGGAGATGCAACGCCGGGGCGAATCCCCGCTGCCGCGACAAGTCGCGGCTTGGCGGACAGAGTTCCGGCGAGATCTCATGGTGAAATGGCGAGAACGACTGTCGCAACCCTGTGCTGGGCACGCCACGATTGAGGCGGTAAGGCCCCTCTTTGAGGCGTGGCTGGAAAGGCCTCACGGCGTCATAACCTTCCGCATGGCGCAGGTACTAACCGAACATGGCAAGTTCGGGCCGTACCTGTACAAGATCCGTGCGGAGGTGACGCCCGGGTGTCGTCACTGTGCGGAACGCCCGGTGGACACGGTGGAGCACACGGTAGAGGTGTGCCCCGCTTGGGAAGAGCATCGCCGTGTCCTCGTGGGGGCAATCGGAGGCGATCTCTCGCGCCGGGGCTTGGTTCAAGCCATGCTCCGGAGCGAGGAGGAGTGGCAGGCGGTCGCCTCCTTCTGCGAAGCAGTAATGCTAGCAAAGGAGGAGGCTGACCGTATCAGGCAACGGCGCTCACGCCGCAGCCGCCGCCGTAACTCCGATCCAAATTTCCGGCCACCGTAGACGCGGGCTTGCGGACGGCGGGCAATGGGTAGCTCGCTGTCCGTTTGTCCGGTAACAGACCGGACCGAGCCCAAGTCGTTTACGGCGCGCACTGTTCCCGTGCGCCTCAAGGAGTTGTCAGCAAACCGTAGGGACCCAGTAGGGTCGAGGCCTAGTCTGGGGCTCTGGGAAGGTATGAAAATGCATACCAGGGCCCTGGAACCAAGGCAGGGAAGGAACAGGGTAGGTTTTTAGTCAGTAAAAGTCTGACACTATTTCCCGCTCCACCCAAGGGCGGGATTTGTCATTGGATGATTTTACCTACCGTAAAAAAAAAAAAAAAAAAAAAAAAAAAAAAAAAAAACCCAAGACAAATGATTGTGTGATGATCATTGCCAGTTATTGCTCTGTTCTCCTTCTTCATATTTAGGGTAGGGTTACTTCATAAGCATGATCACACACACACTACTTACACAGTGGTCAACTTCAACGGTGATAACCATCCTCAGACAATTCCGGACATTTTTTTCTTCTTCATCATCAGCAAGAGTTCAGGAGAAAACATTGCTGTGCATGGAAGTACATACCAATCTAACTAATTTTGTACAAGAAAAAATACAACATGACTAGTTTTTAGCATTATAATATTCACTAGTTACTTAATAACTAATTTACACATTAATTAGGTAACTATATAAAAAATCTTTTAACTATAATAAACAATTTCATGAAATTAAAACAAATATTCGCATCAGGCACACCGGGTCCACGTGGTAGATTACGGTCCATTCCCTCGCCTAGATAGGAGGCCTGAGTCCCAGCAGTGGGAACATTACAAGGCTAATGCTATGCTATGCTATTCACATGAGGCAACTCTATTAGAAAGGACCTTACAATATTGTTATGTTTTCAGTTTTTGACTGAAGCTGACCAGAAAATAAATGTCGCGGTTAGTTTCGTTTGAAAGATTTTAACTCTTTCCACGCCACAGTCTGATGTATGACAAATCGTCTTCATGCCCGCGTCGACGCATATTTATTTGAGTTTAGTTTGAGGTTAAAATAAATTCCAATTTTTATATCAACAACCGCAGTTAATCAAATAAGTGCTGGTCGTGGTATTGGTGAGCTTTTTATTTTTATTAAAAAATCTGTGGCGTTGAAAGGTGAACAACAAATCCTAATTAATTGATATAATTAAAAAAAATAATTAACACAACTAAACAATCTTTACAAGTAATAAAGTCTAGTAACAAAGGCACAATATGAGGTGACATTTACATCATTCGCATTATTTCAGAGGATGAAAATACGATTTATTCCATTTTAATACCAAAAACTAATAGCACTGGTATTCGTTTGCACTCATTTGTATTTTGTATTCTGAGAAATTACATAAAAAACTGTTTTAATTCCTGAGGCTAATCTTAGTCTGTTACTTCGACCAGGTCGTCGGTCCGCCTGGTTTATGGTCTATCACTGCTTCTACGGCCAGTTCTGCAGTCGGCAATGGCTAGATGGAGGAGCCTCAAGACAGGGTAATATGGTATGTTATGGAAGAGATCTACATACAATCAAGACAATCGGGGTTGAAGAAGACATGCATGAATACTTTCACCCTTGAAATGTGGCCAATACTCATTTAAGTCACCATGTTTTTTCGATACGAATACGCATTTGTCTGGAGTCCTGCAGGTTCAGACAAAAGACTTTCCAGAACCAAAAGTATGGCAATGACTTTGCCTGTTATGTGACTTCTTCGCAGGTCACAAAGAAAAGTCATCTGTCTAATCATCCTGATTAGATAGGGTTAAGGTTAGTCATTTTGACCTTAATCCTATTTTCAGACCATATAGCAGTTGTCTCATGGTTATGGCTCGTTGACTTCTTCACCATTTGTCGCGCCTTATTTATGAGTATGTAAGCAGTACAGTTCGTACTTCTACACTTCCACTTGACTACGTCTTCTGTCAGATCTATATTTTCTTCCTCGTAGACATACTCCCTGAATACTAACACCCTCTTGTCTTTATTGATCAGGAATATCCCACCGACTACCGTTTTACCTGTAAAGATATAAGGGTCATTTTACTTTGAATGTTCTGTAAGGTTTTGCTCTTTATTGCCTTTTGCTACTGTCCTACATGGTGTGAACAAAACAAAAGTGATTCGCACGGTCAATGTGCTTACAACAGCCTGAAATTCCATCGAGTAGTTACCCTCCAGACAACGAAGGAGATGTAAAGGAAAGGACGTTCTTGCCCTGACTGCCACGAGTGATGATGAAGCACCCGGCACCCGGGATGGTGCTGGGAGTCGCAGAGTGAATCCCGGCCACGACGACAAGTAATGGGTGGCTTGCCGTCCGTCTCTCTACGATTACGCCGAACTGTCTATTGTTTTCTAACTAACCAGGAAGTCAAGAGTAGAACAAAAATAAAAGCGTTTTCATAGATTTTTTTTCTATCTGTAGAACAATTTCTACCAATATTGTACATTGTAGTGTTAGGGTGGTTTTTTTTTACTATCATATCGAAAAACCTTGATCTACGCAAAAAAAAAACTATGCTATACAATAAATCTGAAAATGAAAGAAATTTGGACAGAGTTGTCATTTATTAGATACAGACATTGAGATCGCATAAAACATGAATATAGGTTATTTTTTTGTCTTTTCTGGTTTTTTTTTCTTTTTTTGTCTTTAAAATCTAAGATAAAGTGTAGCGTACAAACGCATACATACATTGTGGTTATTTAATAGACATTGAGATCATTTGACAAAATCAACTAATACCTACGAGTATACAACATTATTTTTAGTATAGACGAAACTTATGTGTTTCTATTTAGCGGGGCCCCTCGAGTTAGAGCGACAAAACTAGTGGCATTAGTTTGCTTGTTCAATTTACGAGGGTGGATTGAAAAGTTCGCGGCCTCAGCAAGAAAACAATATAAAATATAAGCAAAAGTAATTTTATTTTTCCACGTAATCTCCACTTAACTCTATGCATCTCTTCCATGTGGTTTCCATAAAAAAATTTTCTTCAAGGCCTTCAAAAAAGTCACCCACCGCAGCTTCGACCTCCTCATTTGATGAAAATTTTTGACCTCCAAGGTGTTTTTTTAGGTTTGGGAATACGAGTAAATGAAAGTCTGAAGGTGCCAAATCAGGGGAATAGGCGGGATGGGGCAGTAATTCAAAGCCACAATCACGAATTTGAGCCATAGATTCAACAGACGTGTGAACGAGTGCATTATGCTGATGGAACAACACTTGCTGAGTAATCCTGGCCTTTTCTCTTTGATTGTTTCACGCAAACGACGTAAGATGGTGCAGTAATAAGCCGAGTTTATAGTTTCACCTTTTGCAAGATAGTCCACCATGATGACACCCTTAGTATCCCAAAAAACTGACGCCATCACCTTGCCAGCTGACAAAATTGTTTTGGCTTTTTTTGGAGTCGGTTCATCAGGTTTTTTCCACTGCTTGGATTGCTGTTTTGACTCTGGGGTGTAGTGGTGTACCCAAGTTTCATCCATTGTTACAAATCTGGCCAAAAAATCTTGTGGATCAGCCTCAAACATTTCCAAACAGTCGCGAGAAATCGTGAGGCGTATTCGTTTTTGTTCGACTGAAAGCAATCTGGGTACCCACCGCGCAGAAACCTTAGAAAATCCAAGTTCATTGACTATGATGTTTTGTGTTCGTTCATACGAGATGCCAATAGTGTCTGCAATCAGATCACAGATTTTCCCGATGTTTTCTTCCGTCGTAGACGTCATAGGCCGGCCAGAGCGAGGGTCATCTTCAATACTCTCTCGTCCGCGTTTAAATTCAGCAACCCACTTTTTCACAGTCGTATACGAAGGCGCAGATTCCCCCAATGTTGTTGACATATCTTCGTGAATCGCTTTTGGATTTAGTTTTTTTTAAACATGTATTTGATGACCGCACGTTGCTTTCTCCACTTGAATTTTCTCAATTCTTTAAAAACGCTGCACAAAGGCTCACAAAATTCAGTCTAATTTAAATACAGTTAATGCTATTGCGATCGAATTTTACAATTTGACAACCAGAGAGTAAACTAATCAAATGAGGTCAGTTACATTAAAATAGTTTAAGTATTTATGTGTTAGGCCGCGAACTTTTCAATCCACCCTCGTAACTCACGAATTTACTGATAAAATCCAATGTACCTCAACCATTTTGATAGAAATTACGATTAAGCTTGTCTATCCAGCGGAGCCCTCGGTTATATTACGCTCGGATTACTTAAAAGTAATACTGACCGTAAGTTGCACCAATGTACCTTTCAATTCATGTATTAACTTCTAGGAATGGACAAACAAAACAGAACAGGAGAAATTCATCAGGAAATTTGTCTATGCAGCGGGCTCTTTGTAATCCGAGTTCATACGTGCAAAAAAAGCACACCATTGTTATGTACTACCAATGTACCTTTGATTTTTTTACTAACATTTATGTTTTTTGCGAGTTTTTTACATTTTATGTTACATACAAAATAATCACTAAGGCGCTTGATAGGTCAACAAAACAAGTAACTATTGCTGTTGCGTAATTGTCAAAATTCAACAGTTCCCTCGCACAGTTGGATGCGGGAGTAAAACAGCCCCTCAGTCACTCAGATGGCGCGGTGACCATGTTTTTGTGTGAACAACCAGGCAACACAACAAGTTTATAACTTTGTGATTTCTCATGATACAATTATAAAATCTTGTACATAGATTCTTTACATAAAATACCAGACACGTGTTTCGGGTTTCATATATACTAAAAATTAAGTTATATAATGATTTTATATTTTCCTACTTTGTTGATTAAATATGATAATTCCTACTAAATTAGTATTTACTCAATTTTATTGATTATAAAGGGTCTTTCAACAAGGGCGGGTCGATGTTGAAATAAAATAAAATAAGCTGTATGTGATATATTAAAGAAATTATTTTTTTATTTGAAAGGCCCATTTATGCCATTATTAATGAAATATGACATCGTTTAAATGTCCACCGCGGCTTCGAACGGTGGCACGGATCCGAGAGATCCAATTTTCAATTACTCTACTGCATAGATCCGGCTGAATCTGAGCGATGGCCTGCGTTATGTTGGCTTTTAGGGCATCGGTTGATTGCGGATTATTGGCATAGACCTGCGACTTGAGAAAACCTCACAAGAAAAACTCTGGCGGGGTCAAATCGCACGATCTTGGTGGCCAATTCACGTCACCTCTGCGAGAGATAACCCTACCCTCGAACCGTTCATGCAGAATGTCCATTGTGTCGCTTGCTGTGTGGCACGTAGCGCCGTCTTGTTGGAACCACATGTTGTCCACGTCCATATCGTTCAATTCAGGCCAAAAAAAATTTGTTAATCATTGATCTGTAGCGCTCGCCGTTGACAGTAATGGCCTCGCCATCATCGTTTCCGAAGAAGTACGGACCAATGACGACGCCGGACCATTACCACCTGGTGAACCTCATGTGGGTTATGGTCGTTCCATATACGGCAATTTTGCTTATTAACAAAACCATTCATCCAAAAATGCGCCTCGTCGCTGAAGACGATTTTTCGGCTAAAATCGGGGTCCTCTTCCAAACGTTCTGTAGCCCAGTCAGCGAACAAACGGCGTTGTCTATGGTCATTTACTTTGAGCTCCTGGGTCAATTGGATCTTGTACGGGTGTAAGCCCAAGTCCCGACGCAAAATTCGCCAAGAGAAGTCTGCGAAAGGCAGAGTTCTTGTGCACGGCGAGAAATCGACTGCCTCGGAGTCTCCTGCACACTCTCACAGACAGCAGCGATGTTCTCGGCTGATCTGGCGTTCCTTTGACGTAAGGGTGTTGGTTGGTTGTTTACTGAACCAGATGTCTCGAATTTGGTCACCAAACGTTGGAGAGTCGACTTTGAAGGGCCACCGCGTCTGTCGTAAAATGGACGTAATGCGCGGAACGTTTGCACTAACGAACACTCAATTTGATAATAAAGTTTTATCATTTGGAAGTGCTGCTTAATCGTGTAACTTGCCATGGTGATTTGGCATCAGTAACTGAAAAAAAACAACACATTTGACAGATGCCTCCAAAACAAATGGCCGCCACAAACTGTCAACATCGACCTGCCCTATTTGAAAGACCCTTTACTTGCATAAAAACTTCGCAAATCTAAATACAAAAGAGAATAAATATGTATGTAGAAATATACATAGATATTGAGATCGCACAAAAACTTGAAGTGGTATATCATAGACATTGAGATCACTTCAAAAAATACCATCAAGTAATTTAATTATTATTTTTGAATAAATATTATGATACTTCCTACAAATTAGTATTTATTCAATTCTATTGAAATATTATACTTAATGTAAAAACTTCATAAATCTAAATACAAAAACTGAATATAGGAATATAGACATTGAGATCGCACAAAAACTTGAATATAAGTACGTTCCTTTTTTTTTACTTTTCCATTTTTTTAGTAGCGTACAAACTTACACTAAAATTTGTGGTTATTTCATAAACATTGAGATCACTTCACAAAACACTATCAACTATTACCGATATAATGATTACATTTTCTATTATGTTAATTAAAGATACTTCCTACTAAATCACTATTCTGGCTTGAACCAAACCCCGGCGCGAGAGATCGCCGCCGATTGCCCCCACGAGGACACGGCGATGCTCTTCCCAAGCGGGGCACACCTCTACCGTGTGCCACCGTGTCCACCGGGCGTTCCGCACAGTGACGACACCCGGGCGTCACCTCCGCACGGATCTTGTACAGGTACGGCCCGAACTTGCCATGTTCGGTTAGTACCTGCGCCATGCGGAAGGTTACGACGCTGTGAGGCCTTTCCAGCCACGCCTCAAAGAGGGGCCTTACCGCCTCAATCGTGGCGTGCCCAACACTTCACTAGTGTGAAATGTGAATTTTAGTAGCGTACAAACTTACACTATGTGGTTATTTCATAAACATTGAGATCACTTCACAAAACACTATCAACTATTACATATATAATGATTACATTTTCTATTATGTTGATTAAAGATACTTCCTACTAAATCACTATTCTATTGAGATATACTGAATATAAAAAACTCCGCATATCTAAATACAAAAACAGCGTAAATATGGAGGTTGAATATGAGAATAATAGGAATATAGACATTGAGATTGCACAAAAACTTGAATACATGTTGTTGTTTTTTTATTTTATTTTTTTCATTTTTTTCTATGAATAACACACAAAACTAACTAATCGCATGTAATGCTCGTTATTTCACTTCACATTAATATTAAAAAGGTGAAATTTATACTTTCACCTTTTTAATATTGTGTCTGTATGTGTTGATCTACACACTCGAATAGCTGAACAGATCGCAATGTAACTCAAGGTTAGACTGTGTCCTAGAATCTATAATATATAAAAGGAGAATAAGACTACCATATCAATGCACAGCCAAAACTACTGAAAACATGAATAAACATACGTTGTTTTTTTTTTCTTTTCTATCGTTTTTCTGTTTTTTCCTCTTCTAAATCTAAGACAAAGTGTAGCGTTACAATCCTAAACTGACACTAAAATTTGTGGTTATTTCATAAACATTGAGATCACTTCACAAAATACTATTAACTATTACCTACTTATATAATGATTATATTTTCTACTAAGTTGATTAAATATGATACTTCCTACTAAATCAGTATTTATTTAATTCTATTGGAATACACCTACCTAGCATCAAAAAATTACCTACAAAGAGAGAATAAATATGTAGGAATATAGACATTCAGATCGCACAAAAACTTGAATACACGTTATTTTTCCTTTTTCTTTTTTTTTATGAATAACACTAAACTAACTATGAGTAAAGTTCATTAGCTCATTTTAATATTTCAAAGATGAAAGCTTTTGAGTATGTGTTCCCAAATGTGGGGAAAAGTTTTCAAAAAGAGTATGTTATTAAGTACGTGTGGAAAAAACATCTGATGTTTTTACCACTTATCTTTTTCAACACATCTGGGTGTGAGCAGCCTTCCATGATTATGGGGGATCAATTCTGAGAATAATTGTTCTGTTGTAAAATCGTGGGGTATGACTACGCGGGAAGGGCAAGCTTCGCGAACACACTTCCACTGTATGAAGCAACAAGAATCGACCATAATAACACAGTCTTCCTCATAAATGTGATCGTAAATTGTCAGAACTGTCTCTCCTTCGCCCTCGTTAAGCTGGTGTACTTCCCAATTGTTTTCTGGTAGATCATACCATTCACCAATTTCTAATGCATCTGAAAAGACAAATTTAATGTTAATCTATAGATTATATAAAATTGAAGTGTTAATTTTTTCTTTTAAATAATGCTTGTGAAAGTATATTCGACACCACTTTAAAAAAAAAAAAAATTTCAGAAAAAGAATAAGGCTTTTGCGCAAAAACCTTCAAATTGTGACCAACTTTGAAACCATCTAATTGATGTACCCCAAACTAGTTTCAATAGAAAGACGAAGATGGTTTTTGAAATGTTTCGGGCACACGACCGTTCACGAAGATAGCTGACCGAGTGTCGAATTCGGTTTGGTCCAGTCGGGCCAAGATTGGGTCAAAGCGTGGTATCAGAATAACGTGCCGTCCGACTGGGCCTGACAATACAAGTCAAGGTTTATTGTTACGAATCACACCAACACTTACCTTCTGCTGGTGATAATGAACGCTCTGGAGCCAGATATACCGGAATATACTCGTTGGCATTCTCTGCTTTCTGATGACTTTGGGGTTGGAAGACTGGAGGTGGAGAATATTGCCCTGAAAATGAGCAGTACCAAATAAGTATCTGTTCTTGTATCCTGCTCCTAAATCTCTATTGACAGAAATTAATTTCATGCACTATAAAATACAAATACATTCATGATTGGGAAATAGAAATAAAAAAAATATCATATTTAATTTTTTATTTAAACTTTAATAACAGACAACTTGAGTAAATTCATTTTATTTAAACAAATTTATTTAACTTGAATAAAAATCTTAAGTTACAACAAACTGATTTTCGAAACTAAGCAGGTACAAATATCTTCCTGTAGCTATACTTTAGAGTTATCCTATAATTTAGAGTAGGGACATCCCTACAAATGTAGTTCATAGAAATCCGACGTAGTTAAATCAAAACCGAAACAGAAAGCGGAGGTGGACACAGAAACGTAAAATAAAACTACTAAAATTAGTCAACTCGGATAATTCTAAATGAAATGAAACGAACTCCGACAAAACATCCCTAATACAAAATAAAACAACAAGTGAAAGAGTAATCGAAAGAAGGCTGGAGAGGAGGGAGGTTCCCCGTGCAACAAGTATGTATAAACTTGTTTGTATAAGTTACGATAAAAAAAATCAATACACTTACTCGAAAACCCGCTCTTATCCCACCGCTTTTAGGCATGCAATGGACTGATTTCCGCACTAGTGCGGAAAAGTGCGCGTCAGAATTTTATTGTAAAAACGTCGTTTGATACACGTGCAAATTTGTCACTGCAGCCCTCGGCTCCATAACAGAATTTCACCTCGGTCATAATGACAAACTTTCTGCACTTGCATCAAAATGTACAAAAAAATCAATTCACTTGTGGGTCCAGAATCATGAACGGGATGCACGGTACACGTTTGTGCTTCGATGTATAGTTTCGGGGGTGTATATGAAAAATCTTCATTTTATATTGGTTATAACTATACTCCGCGTTAACCGATAAGGGAACATATGCTTGAAGTTTTTAATGTTATCTTTATTACTCTTTGAAACCCGTCGCTCCCTCCAGAGCGGGAGATGATTTGATCATTTCCCACGCCAAAAAAAGAAACTACCTAACAATCCAAAAATTCAGTCGCATGAGTAGTCATGAATCAAGGCTTGTCTGAGTAAACCTGCAGTACATTCCATTTGCTACACGTTGAATTTTGGGTCACTCATGTCCATTATGCTGTAACTTGGTCCTTAGAATCATGCTCTCGTCGTCACTGAGTACAACGATAGCGTTGCATTTTCTATGGTGCGAGGAACAACGCCATCTGTTATGTCTTATAGTCTTGAGTCCTGTTGCTTTGTGAAACGTATAACCATCCACCATAAGAAGAACCTTCCCTGATACTAAGGTGATGAACTTGGGATCTGCAGGCAGAGAATTTTGAACAGTTATTAGGTTCCGACGAGATTACATTAATTCGGATTTTTAAGGGAAGTAATATCAACTTACTCCAAAACGCGGTCTAAAATAGTTCCGGGACTATTATTAGCTTTATTTGGCATTAATCCTAGTAATAGACCCGGAGAGACATTTAGATCGCATTTAATTGGTATTAAACTTAGTTATAGGTCCGAAAACTACATTAAGATCGCGTTTAATTGGTATTCCACTCTTGGACATAGGCCTCCCCAAAGTATCACCATAACAGCCGGTCTTGTGCGTCTCGCATCCTTCGGATTTCCGCAACACTCACCAGTTCATCGGTCCACCTTGTGGTTGGCCTTCCATCGCTGCGACTTCTGATACTTGGTCGTTACTCTAGATCCTTTCGTCCCCATCGACCTTCTGATCTGCAAGCGATGTGTCCTGCCCACTGAAACTTAAGTTTGGCGATATTTGTTGCTATGCATAACCATTTATATAACAAAAACTACGCGTAGTAACAATTTGATGAAATTGAATTCTGAATTTAGATATTTAATATTTGGTCTTTTTTTTTTTTTTTTTTTTGGTGGTGGGTAAAATCATCCAATGACATCTCCCACCCTTGGGCGGAGCGGGAGATAGTGTCAGACTCTTACTGACTAAAAACCCACCCCGTTCCTTCGTGGCCTTAGATACCAGGGCCGGGCTTTCCTTTCGGAAGCAAACCCTTGGCCCCAGTAGGCTTCGACCCTGCCTGCCTGCAGCTAGCAGGCTGGGTCTCTACGGTTTGCTGACAACTCCTTGAGGCGCGCGGGAACAGTGCGCGCCGTTGACGACCTGGGCTTGGTCCGGATGTTTACCGGACGGTCGGACAGCGAGCTACCCATAGCTCGCCGTCCGCAAGCCCGCGTCTACGTTGGCTGGAAATCAGGATCGGAATCGGAATCCCCGCGGCGGCTGGGCCTTGTGGGCCGTTGCCTCTCGCGTGCGGCCTCCTCCTTTGCTAGCATTACTGCTTCGCAGAAGGAGGCGACCGCCTGCCATCCCTCCTCGCTTCGGACCATGGCCCGTACCAGGGCCTGGCGCGAGAGATCGCCGCTGCCGATCGCACTCACGAGAACACGGCGATGCTCTGCCCAAGCGGGGCACACTTCGACCGTGTGCTCCACCGTGTCCTCCGGGCAGTCCACGCAGTGGTGGCACCCGGGCGTCGGTTCCGCACGAATCCGGAACAGGAACCTCCCGAACTTACCGTGTCCGGTGAGAACCTGGGTCATGCGGAAGGTTAGGACGCCGTGAGGTCTTTCCAGCCACGCCTCAAAGAGGGGCCTTACCGCCATAATTAAGGCGTGCCCAGCACTGGGTTGCGACAGTCGCAGTCGCCATTTCACCATGAGATCCCGCCGGAACTCTTTCCGCCATACCTCGACTTGTCGTGGCAGGGGACTTTCGCCCCGGCGTTGCATCTCCACGCGCTTATCGTGCATGTGTGCAAGGACTGTTGCCTCCAGATCCCATGGTGGCAGGCCAGCAAGGAGGCTTGCCGCTTCGCAGGACACCGTGCGGTATCCCCGCACCATGCGTATGGCCATGACCCTCTGGCACGCGTTCAGCTGTTTCTTTGGCCTTTTCTTCAGCGTGGGCGCCCATACCGGTGCTCCATAAAGGGCCATGGACCGAACGATGCCTGCGTAGAGCCTCCGGCAGGAGGCGTCTGGACCCCCCAGATTCGGCAGGAGCCGCTTGAGGGCAGCCCCGGTCCGATTCAGTTTGGGGGCCAGACGTCGGAAATGTTCCTCGAAATTCCACCGGCTGTCGAGGACGAGTCCCAGATACTTCATCGTCGACCCGACGCCGATGTGAATTCCTCCTACCGTTAGCTGGGAACCTGGTGGTGGTGCGTTCCGAGGGCCGTGAAAGCACATGGCCTCGGATTTGTGCAGCGCCACCTCTAGTCCCAACTGCTCGATCCTCTCCACGACTGTCGCAACCCCGTGTGTCGCTAGTTCGACCGCCGCCTGGTACGACTCTCCCTGTGCCAGGACCAGCGTGTCGTCTGCGTAGCAGACCACGCTGACCCCGCCAGGGAGGTCGCCGCGCAGCACGTAGTCGTAGCCGACGTTCCACAAGGGCGGCCCCAGTACCGATCCCTGCGGAACACCGCACGACATCTCTCGCCGTCTCCAATCTCCCTGGTGACCAGGGTAGATTATGTACCTGTCTGACAGGTAGGCCTCGATCACACGACAGAGATAGTCGGGCACCCGGTGGTACCGGAGTGCCGTTCTAATGCTACTCCAGGGCAAATATTTGGTCTTGAGTCAACGACAAAGTAGCTAATAGCACAATTAGGGCCCGTATGACGATTGACACGTCATCAGCTATCATGATTGCGTTGTTAAAAAAGGATAGTAATAATATTTGTCATATTCTCCATCTCTTTCTGGCACTAGACCAACGAAGGCTTTAACATGATATAATACAGCTGCAACAGCGTTTGCATTACTGAAAACTGTGGCTGATATAATTGTGAAGATTTTATACTCAAGTGTATTGGTTGCTAGTTCTTTATTTAGGCTAAACTCTTTAAAACCGTCTTTATAAAACTCAGAACTAAACTTCATTGCAGAAACGTAGCTGTATTTAAATATATTACTCCTATATTTTTTTGGCAATGTAGGATGGTAATAGCGGCTGTTGATCCTCTGACGTTTTTAGGTCTCATTTGACCATAGTTTTCTCATTAGTGGCTAAAAGCCTGATAAAGAAATTATTAGTTCATGATATGATTTACTTAAACTAAATATCATAAAACCAGAAACACGATTGATGAAAGTTTTATCGAAAGATTTATTTTTTCAAAAAAGCACACCATTGTTATGTACTACCAATGTACCTTTGATTTTTTTTACTAACATTTGTTTTTTCGCGAGTTTTCTACATTTTATTTTACATACAAAATAATCACTAAGGCGCTTGATAGGTCAACAAAACAAGTAGCTAGTTTTCCTAAATCAGTAAATATTGCTGTTGCGTAATTGTCAAAATTTAACAGTTCCCTCGCACAGTTGGATGCGGGAGTAAAACAGCCCCTCAGTCACTTAGATGGCGCAGTGACCATGTTTTTGAGTGAACAACCAGGCAACACAACAAGCTTATAACTTTGTGATTTCTCATGATACAATTATGAAATCTTTTACATAAAAATACCCAACACTTGTTTCGGGTTTCATATAAAATATACTAAAAAATTAAGTTGTATAATGATTACATATTTTCCTACTTTGTTGATTAAATATGATACTTCCTAATAAATTAGTATTTAATCAATTTTATTGATTATAATGGGTCTTTCAACAAGGACGGGTCGATGTTGAAATTAAATAAAACAAGCTGTATGATTTTTTTTTTGGTAGGTAAAATTATCCAATGACAAATCCCACCCTTGACCGGAGCGGGAAGTAGTGTCAGACTCTTGCTGACTAAAAACCTACCCCGTTCCTTCGTTGCCTATCGTGCCGGGGCCGGGTATTCCTGTCAGAAGCTGACCGATGACCCCAGCAGGCTTCGACCCTGCCTGCCTGCAGCTAGCAGGCTGAGCCTCTACGGTTTGCTGACAGCTCCTTGAGGCGCGCGGGAACAGAACGCGCCGTCGACGACTTGGGCTCGGTCCGGTCGGTTACCGCATGATCGGACAGCGTGCTGCCCATTGCACACCGTCCGCAAGCCTGCTACTACGGTGGTCGGAAATCGGGATCGGAATCCCGGCGGCGACTGGGGCGAGCGCACCGTTGCCTCTGCCTGATGCGGTCGACCTCCTCCTTTGCTAGCATTACTGCTTCGTAGAAGGAGGCGACCGCCTGCCATCCCTCTTCACTCCGGACTATGGCCTGAACCAAGGCCCGGCTAGAGAGATCGCTGCCGCCGATCGCCCCCACGAGGACAAGAATCCTCCGCACGAATCCGGAACAGAAACTTAGCGAACTTTCCGTGTTCCGTAAGGACTTGCGTCGTGCGGAAGTTGAGAACGCCGTGAGGTCTTTCCAGCCACGCCTCAAGGATGGGCCTTATCGCCTCAATTGTGGCGCGCCCCAAACAAGCTGTATGTGAGATTTTTAAGAAATATTTTTTTTTATTTGAAAGGCCCATTTATGCCATTATTTATGAAATATGACATCGTTTAAATGTCCACCGCGGCTTCGAACGGTGGCATGGATCCAAGAGGTCCAATTTTCAATTACTCTACTGCATAGATCCGGCTGGATCTGAGCGATGGCCTGCGTTATGTTGACTTTTAGGGCATCGGTTGATTGCGGATTATTGGCATAGACCTGCGACTTGAGAAAACCCCACAAAAAAAAGTCTAGCGGGGTCAAATCGCACGATCTTGGTGGCCAATTCACGTCACCTCTGCGAGAGATAACCCTACCCTCGAACCGTTCATGCAGAATATCCACTGTGTAGCTTGCTGTGTGGCACGTAGGGCCGTCTTGTTGGAACCACATGTTGTCCACGTCCATATCGTTCAATTCAGGCCAAAAAAATATGTTAATCATTGATCTGTCGCACTCGCCTTTGACAGTAATGGCCTCGCCATTATCGTTTTCGAAGAAGTACGGAACAATGACGCCGCCGGACCAAAATCCGCACCAAAAAGTAACTTTTTGTGGATGCATTACCACCTGGTGAACCTCATGTGGGTTGTGGTCGTCCCATATACGGCAATTTTGTTTATTAACAAAACCATTCATTCATGTTTTTTCGGCTAAAATCGGGATCCTCTTCCAAACGTTCTGTAGCCTAGTCAGCGAACAAACGGTGTTATCTATGGTCATTTACTTTGAGCTCCTGGGTCAGTTGGATCTTTTACGGGTGTAAATTCGCCAAGTTGAAGTCTGCGAAAAGCTGAGTTCTTGTGCAAGGCGAGAAATCGACTGCCTCGGAGTCTCCTGCACACTCTCACAGACAGCAGCGATGTTCTCGGCCAATCTAGCGTTCCTTTGACGCAAGGGTGTTGGTTGGTTGTTTACCGAACCAGTTATCTCTAATTTGGTCACCTCGTTGGAGAGTCGACTTTGAAGGGCCACCGCGTCTGTCGTAAAATGGACGTAATGCGCGGAACGTTTGCACTAACGAACACTCATTTTGATAATAAAGTTTTATCATTTGGAAGTGCTGCTTAATCGTGTAACTTGCCATGGTGATTTGGCATCAGTAACTAAAGAAAAAACAACGCATTTGACAGATGCCTCCAAAACAAATGGCCGCCACAAACTGTCAACATCGCCCTATTTGAAAGACCCTTTACTTTGCATAAAAACTTCGCAAATTTAAATACAAAAGAGAATAAATATGTATGTAGAAATATACATAGACATTGAGATCGCACAAAAACTTGAAGTGGTATATCATAGACATTGAGATCACTTCACAAAATACTATCAGTAATTTAATTATTATTTTTGAACAAATATTATGATACTTCCTACAAATTAGTATTTATTCAATTCTATTGAAATATTATACTTAATATAAAAACTTCATAAATCTAAATACAAAAAGAGAATAAATATGTAGGAATACAGACATTGAAATCATACAAAAACGTATATTTTTTCTCTCTTATAATAGATATAGAAGAGAGAAAAAATAAAAGTATTTGACAAGACAAAATGTAGCGTACAAACGCATACATACATTTGTGGATATTTCATAGACATTGAGATCACTTCACAAAATAATAATACATACTCGTATATAATAATTATTTTTCCAACTATGTTGATTAAATACGATAAATCCTACTAAATCAGTATTTACTTAATTCTATTAAGATATACTTAATGTAAAAACTTCATAAATCTAAATACAAAAAGAGAGTAAATATGTAGGAATACACACATTGAAATCACACAAAACGTATATTTTTTCTCTCATAATAGATATAGAAGAGAGAAAAAATAAAAGTTTTTGACAAGACAAAGTGTAGCGTATAAACGCATACATACATTTGTGGATATTTCATAGACATTGAGATCACTTCACAAATAATAATTATTTTTCCAACTATGTTGATTAAATACGATACATCCTACTAAGTCAGTACTTACTTAATACTATTAAGATATACATAATGTAAAAACTTCGCAAATCTAAATTTTTTTTTTTTACGGTAGGTAAAATCATTCAATGACAAATCCCGCCCTTGGGCGGAGCGGGAAATAGTGTCAGACTCTTACTGACTAAAAACCTACCCTGTTCCTTCCTTGCCTTGGTTCCAGGGCCCTGGTATGCATTTTCATACCTTCCCAGAGCCCCAGACTAGGCCTCGACCCTACTGGGCCCCCACGGTTTGCTGACAACTCCTTGAGGCGCACGGGAACAGTGCGCGCCGTAAACGACTTGGGCTCGGTCCGGTCTGTTACCGGACAAACGGACAGCGAGCTACCCATTGCCCGCCGTCCGCAAGCCCGCGCCTACGGTGGCCGGATATTTGGATCGGAATTACGGCGGCGGCTGCGGCGTGAGCGCCGTTGCCTGATACGGTCAGCCACCTCCTTTGCTAGCATTATTGCTTCGCAGAAGGAGGCGACCGCCTGCCACTCCTCCTCGCTCCGGAGCATGGCTTGAACCAAACCCCGGCGCGAGAGATCGCCGCCGATTGCCCCCACGAGGACACGGCGATGCTCTTCCCAAGCGGGGCACACCTCTACCGTGTGCTCAACCGTGTCCACCGGGCGTTCCGCACAGTGACGACACCCGGGCGTCACCTCCGCACGGATCTTGTACAGGTACGGCCCGAACTTGCCATGTTCGGTTAGTACCTGCGCCATGCGAAAGGTTACGACGCCGTGAGGCCTTTCCAGCCACGCCTCAAAGAGGGGCCTTACCGCCTCAATCGTGGCGTGCCCAACACTTTTGATGATTATTATCTCTGAGCTTCTCTGGGCCCATAACCTGATGATTATTAAAGAAACACGTATGAATAATTAGTGATTACTTTAATGACTTGCGAATACAAAAAGCTAGTACATGTTCACTTGATGTCACAGAGTAGAGAGAGCAAAGCTAAACTATAAAGAGGCGCGAAATTTAAATTATGAATATATTCAACAACTTTACTAATGTGAAATATGAATTTTAGTAGCGTACAAACTTACACTATGTGGTTATTTCATAAACATTGAGATCACTTCACGAAACACTATCAACTATTACCTATATAATGATTACATTTTCTATTATGTTGATTAAAGATGCTTCCTACTAAATCACTATTCTATTGAGATATACTTAATATAAATAACTCCGCATATCTAAATACAAAAACAGCGTAAATATGGAGGTTGAATATGAGAATAATAGGAATATAGACATTGAGATTGCACAAAAACTTGAATACATGTTGTTTATTTTTTTTTATTATTTTTCTTTTTTTTTTCTATGAATAACACACAAAACTAACTAATCGCATGTAATGTTCGTTATTTCACTTCACATTAATATTAAAAAGGTGAAATTTATACTTTCACCTTTTTAATATTGTGTCTGTATGTGTTGATCTACACACTCGAATAGCTGAACAGATCGCAATGTAACTCAAGGTTAGACTGTGTCCTAGAATCTATAATATATAAAAGGAGAATAAGACTATCATATCAATGCACAGCCAAAACTACTGAAAACATGAATAAACATACGTTGTTTTTTTTTTCTTTTCTATCGTTTTTCTTTTTTTTTTTCTCTTATAAATCTAAGACAAAGTGTAGCGTACAAAAGCAAACTGACACATAAAGTGGTTATTTCATAAACATTGAGATCACTTCACAAAACACTATCAACTACATATTACCTATATAATGATTATCATATTTTCTATTAAGTTGATTAAATGCAAACACTTCCTACTAAATCAGTATTTATTTAATTCTATTAAGGTATACGTAGCATGTAATAATATAGACACTGAGATCGCATAAAAACTTGAATACACGTTTTTTTTTCTTTTTTTTTCTGTGAATAACACACAAAACTAACTATGAGTAAAGTTCATTGGCTCATTTTAATGTTTCAAAGATGAAAGTTTTTAAGTGTCCCCAAGTGTGGGGAAAAGTTTTCAAAAAGAGTATGTCATTAAGCACGTGTGGAAAAAACATCTGATGATCCAATCGATAATTCTATCAGATTAAACGAGATATGTTTTTACCACTTATTTTTTTCAACACATCTGGGTGTGAGCAGCCTTCCATGATTATGGGGGATCAATTCTGAGAATAATTGTTCTGTTGTAAAATCGTGGGGTATGACTACGCGGGAAGGGCAAGTTTCGCGAACACACTTCCACTGTATGAAGCAACAAAAATCGACCCTAATAACACAGTCTTCCTCATAAATGTGATCGTGAATTGTCAGAACTGTCTCTCCTTCGCCCTCGTTAAGCTGGTGTACGTCCCAATTGTTTTCTGGTAGATCATACCATTCACCAATTTCTAATGCATCTGAAAAGACAAATTTAATGTTAATCTATAGATGAATTTT
Source organism: Leucania comma (assembly GCA_958295575.1). Taxonomy (NCBI): domain Eukaryota; kingdom Metazoa; phylum Arthropoda; class Insecta; order Lepidoptera; family Noctuidae; genus Leucania; species Leucania comma. The sequence goes on from OY282473.1 coordinate 20,695,119, forward strand.
CATCAAAATTCTTTACGAATAATATTTTTATTCCAAAAATAATAATCTTAAGAGATTTTTCTTTTAAAATAATAATTAATATAATATGTACTTAAATAACTAATTAAATTATATCTACACATGTATAGATTATATAAAATTGAAGTGTTAATTTTTTTTTTTACAAAATGCTTGGGAAAGTATATTCGACACCTTTTTAACATCTTTTTTTTATTTCAGAAAAAGAATAAGGCTTCTGCACAAAAACCTTCAAATTGTGACCAACTTTGAAACCATCTAATTGATGTACCCCAAACTAGTTTCAATAGAAAGACGAAGATGGTTTTCGAAATGTTTCGGGCACACGACCGTTCACGAAGATAACCGACCGAGTGTCGAATTCGGTTTGGTCCAGTCGGGCCAACATTGGGTCAAAGCGTGGTATCAGAATAACGTGCCGTCCGACTGGGCCTGACAATACAAGTCAAGGTTTATTGTTACGAATCACACCAAAACTTACCTTCTGCTGGTGATAATGAACGCTCTAGAGCCAAATATACCGGAATATACTCGTTGGCATTCTCTGCTTTCTGATGACTTTGGGGTTGGAAGACTGGAGGTGGAGAATATTGCCCTGAAAATGAGCAGTACCAAATAAGTACCTGTTCTTGCATCCTGCTCCTAAATCTCTATTTACAGAAATTAATTTCATGCACTATAAAATACAAATACATTCATGATTGGGAAATAGAAATAAAAAAATATCATATTTATTTATTTTTTAAACTTTAATAACAGACAACTTGAGTAAATTCTTTTTTTATTTAAACAAACTTATTTAACTTGAATAAAAATCTTAAGTTACAACAAACTGATTTTCGAAACTAAGCAGGTACAAATATCTTCCTGTAGCTATACTTTAGAGTTATCCTATAATTTTGAGTAGGGACATCCCTACCAATGTAGTTCATATATATCCTACGTAGTTACATCAGAACCGAAACAGAAAGCGGAGGTGGACACAGAAACGTAAAATAAAACTACTAAAATTAGTCAACTCGGATAATTCTAAATGAAGAACGAACTCCGACAAAACATCCCAAATACAAAATAAAATAACAAGTGAAAGAGTAATCGAAGGAAGGCTGGAGGGAAGGGAGGTTCCCCTTGCAACAAATATGTATAAACTTGTTTGTATCTATAAGTTCCGATAAAAAAATTTCAATACACTTACTCGAAAACCCGCTCTTAGGCATGCAATGGACTGTTTCGCGTCAGAATTTTATTGTAAAAACGTCGTTTGATACACGTGCAAATTTGTCACTGCAGCCCTCGGCTCCATAACACACTCGCCTACGGCTCGTGCGAAATCCGCCTCATAATGACAAACTTTCTGCACTTGCATCAAAATGTACTATATAAGACTCCAAAAAAATCAATTCACTTGTGGGTCCAGAATCATGAACGGGTTGCACGGTACACGTTTGTGCTTTGATGTATAGTTTCGGGGGTGTATATGAAAAATCTGCATTTTATATTGGTTATAACTATACTCCGCGTTAAGGGAACATACTTGAAGTTTTTAATGTTATCTTTATTACTCTTTGAACCCTCTCGCTTCCTCCAGAGCGGGAGATGATTTGATCATTTCCCACGCCAAAAAAAGAGACTACCTAACAATCCAAAAATTTAGTCGCATGAGTAGTCATGAATCAAGGCTTGTCTGAGTAAACCTGCAGTACATTCCATTTGCTACACGTTGAATTTTGGGTCGCTCATGTCCATTATGCTGTAACTTGGTCCTTAGAATCATGCTCTCGTCGTCACTGAGTACAACGATAGCGTTGCATTTTTTATGGTGCGAGGAACAACGCCATCTGTTATGTCTTATAGTCTTGAGTCCTGTTGCTTTGTGAAACGTATAACCGTCCACCATAAGAAGAACCTTCCCTGATACTAAGGTGATGAACTTGGGATCTGCAGGCAGAGAATTTTGAACAGTTATTAGGTTCTGATGAGATTACAATAATTCGAATTTTTAAGGGAAGTAATATCGCCTTACTCCAAAACGCGGTCTAAAATAGTTCTGGGACTATTATTAGGTTTATTTGGCATCAATCCTAGTAATAGACCCGAAGATACATTTAGATCGCATTTAATCGGTATTAAACTTAGTAATAGTTCCGAAAACTACATTAAGATCGTGTTGAATTGGTATTCCACTCTTGGACATCGGCCTCCCCAAAGTATCACCATAACAGCCAGTCTTGTGCGTCTCGCATCCTTCGGATTTCCGCAACACTCACCAGGTCATCGGTCCACCTTGTGGTTGGCCTTCCATCGCTGCGTCTTCTGATACTCGGTCGCTATTCTAGATTCTTTCGTCTCAATCGACCATAAGTTTTTATTTTATATTTTATTTTTAACCAATACAGATTACATCAACATAGATACTAAAATAATGATCTGCCACTGACACTCAATTTTGACGATTCTTGTTGATATGCATAACCGTTTACATATATATATATAACAAAAACTACGCGTAATAACAATTTGATGAAAGTGAATTCTGAATTTAGGTATTTAATATTTGGTCTTGAGTCATCGACAAAGTAGCTAATAGCACAATTAGGGCCAGTATGGCGATTGACACGTCATCAGCTATCATGATTGCGTTGTTAAAAAAGGATAGTAATAATATTTGTCATATTCTCCATCTTTTTCTGGCACTAGACCAACGAAGACTTTAACATGATATAATACAGCTGCAACAGCGTTTGCATTGCTGAAAACTGTGGCTGATATAATTGTGAAGATTTTATACTCAATTGTATTGGTTGCTAGTTCTTTGTTTAGGCTAAACTCTTTAAAACCGTCTTTATAAAAACTCAGAACTAAACTTCATTACAGAAACGTAGTTTTATTTAAATATATTACTCCTATATTTTTTTGGCAATGTAGGATGGTAATAGCGGCTGTTGATCCTCTGACGTTTTTAGGTCTCAATTGACCATAGTTTTCTCATTAGTGGCTAAAAGCCTAATATTAAAGAAATTATTAGTTCCTGATATGTTTTACTTAAAGTAAATATTATAAAACCAGAAACACGATTGATGAAATTTTTATCCAAAGATTTATTTTTTCAAAAAAGCACACCATTGTTATGTACTACCAATGTACCTTTGATTTTTTTACTAACATTTATGTTTTTTCGCGAGTTTTCTACATTTTGTTTTACATACAAAATAATCACTAAGGCGCTTGATAGGTCAACAAAACAAGTAGCTATTTTTCCTAAATCAGAAAATATTGCTGTTGCGTAATTGTCAAAATTCAACAGTCCCCTCGCACAGTTGGATGTGTTATTTAATCAATTTTATTGATTATAAAGGGTCTTTCAACAAGGACGGGTCGATGTTGAAATGAAATAAAACAATCTGTATGGTTTTTTTTTATGGTAGGTAAAATTATCCAATGACAAATCCCGCCCTTGGGCGGAGCGGGAAGTAGTGTCAAACTCGTGCTGACTAAAATCCGACACCGTTTCTTCGTTGCCTATCGTGCCGGGGCCGGGTATTCCTTTCGGAAGCTGACATGACCTTAGCAGGCTTCAACCCTGCCTGCCTGCAGCTAGCCGGCTGGGCCCTTGAGGCGCGCGGGAACAGAACGCGCCGTCGACGACTTGGGCTCGGTCCGGTCGATTACCGCTCGATCGGACAGCGTGCTGCCCATTGCACGCCGTCCGCAAGCCCGCTACTACAGTGGCCGGAAATCGGGATCGGAATCCCGGCGGCGACTGGGGCGAGCGCCCCGTTGCCTCTGCCTGATGCGGTCGACCTCCTCCTTTGCTAGCATTACTGCTTCGCAGAAGGAGCCGACCGCCTGCCATCCCTCTTCACTCCGGACCATGGCCTGAACCAAGGCCCGGCGAGAGAGATCGCTACCGCCGATCGCCCCCACGAGGACACGGCGATGTTCCGCCCCGCGGGGCACATCTCTACAGTATGCTCCACCGGGTCCTCCGGGTGTTCTGCACAGTGGCGACACCGGGCGAATCCTCCGCACGAATCCGGAACAGGAACTTAGCGAACTTTCCGTTTTCCGTAAGGACCTGCGTCGTGCGGAAGTTGAGAACGCCGTGAAGTCTTTCTAGCCACGCCTCAAGGATGGGCCTTATCGCCTCAATTGTGGCGCGCCCCAAACAAGCTGTATGTGAGATTTTTAAGAAATTATTTTTTTTTACTTGAAAGGCCCATTTATGCCATTATTTATGAAATATGACATCGTTTAAATGTCCACCGCGGCTTCGAACGGTGGCATGGATCTGAGAGGTCCATTTTCAATTACTCAACTGCATAGATCCGGTTGAATTTGAGCGATGGCCTGCGTTATGTTGACTTTTAGGGCATCGGTTGATTGCGGATTGTTGGCATAGACCTGCGACTTGAGAAAACCCCATAAAAAAAAGTCTAGCGGGGTCAAATCGCACGATATTGGTGGCCAATTCACGTCACCTCTGCGAGAGATAACCCTACCCTCGAACCGTGCATGCAGAATGTCCACTGTGTCGCTTGCTGTGTGGCACGTAGCGCCGTCTTGTTGGAACCACATGTTGTCCACGTCCATATCGTTCAATTCAGGCCAAAAAAATATGTTAATCGTTGATCTGTAGCGCTCGCCTTTGACAGTAATGGCCTCCCATCATCGTTTTCGAAGAAGTACGGACCAATGACGCCGCCGGACCAAAATCCGCACCAAAAAGTAACTTTTTGTGGATGAATTACCACCTGGTGAACCTCATGTGGGTTGTGGTCGTCCCATATACGGCAATTTTGTTTATTAACAAAACCATTCATCCAAAAATGCGCCTCGTCGCTGAAGATGTTTTTTCGGCTAAAATCGGGATCCTCTTCCAAACGTTCTGTAGCCCAGTCAGCGAACAAACGGTGTTATCTATGGTTATTTACTTTGAGCTCCTGGGTCAGTTGGATCTTTTACGGGTGTAAATTCGCCAAGTTGAAGTCTGCGAAAAGCTGAGTTCATGTGCACGGCGAGAAATCGACTGCCTTGGAGTCTCCTGCACACTCTCACGGACAGCAGCGATGTTCTCGGCCGATCTAGCGTTCCTTTGACGTAAGTGTGTTGGTTGGTTGTTTACCGAACCAGTTGTCTCGAATTTGGTCACCAAACGTTGGAGAGTCGACTTTGAAGGGCCACCACGTCTGACGTAAAATGGACGTAATGCGCGCAACGTTTGCACTTACGAACACTCATTTTGATAATAAAGTTTTATCATTTGGAAGTGCTGCTCAATCGTGTAACTTGCCATGGTGATTTGGCACTAGTAACTAAAGAAAAAACAACGCATTTGACAGATGCCTCCAAAACAAATGGCCGCCACAAACTGTCAACATCGACCTGCCCTATTTGAAAGACCCTTTACTTTGCATAAAAACTTCGCAAATCTAAATACAAAAGAGAATAAATATGTATGTAGGAATATACATAGACATTGAGATCGCACAAAAACTTAAAGTGGTTATTTCATAGACATTGAGATCACTTCACAAAATACTATCAAGTAATTTAATTATTATTTTTCTACTACGTTGAATAAATATTATGATACTTCCTACAAATTAGCATTTATTCAATTCTATTGAAATATTATACTTAATATAAAAACTTCATAAATCTTAATACAAAAACAGAATAAATATGTAGGAATACAGACATTGAAATCATACAAAAACGTAGAAGAAGAAAAAATAAAACAAAACAAACATAGAAGAGAGAAAAAGTAAAAGTTTTTGACACGACAAAGTGTAGCGTACAAACGCATACATACATTTATGGATATTTCATAGACATTGAAATCACTTCACAAAATAATAATACATACTCGTTTATAATAATTATTATTCCAACTATGTTGATTAAATACGATAAATCCTACTAAATCAGTATTTATTTAATTCTATTAAGATATACTTGATGTAAAAACTTCGCAAATCTAAATACAAATAGTGAATATAGGAATACAGACATTGAGATCGCACAAAAACTTAAATACACGTTTCTTTTTTTTTACTTTTCCATTTTTTTATATGAATAACACACAAAACTAACTAATCGCGTGTAATGTTCGTAATCACACTTCACTAGTGTGAAATGTGAATTTTAGTAGCGTACAAACTTACACTAAAATTTGTGGTTATTTCATAAACATTGAGATCACTTCACAAAACACTATCAACTATTACCTATATAATGATTACATTTTCTATTATGTTGATTAAAGATACTTCCTACTAAATCACTATTCTATTGAGATATACTTAATATAAATAACTCCGCATATCTGAATACAAAAACAGCGTAAATATGGAGGTTGAATATGAGAATAATAGGAATATAGACATTGAGATTGCACAAAAACTTGAATACATGTTGTTGTTTTTTTATTTATTTTTTTCATTTTTTTCTATGAATAACACACAAAACTAACTAATCGCTTGTAATGTTCGTTATTTCACTTCACATTAATATTAAAAAGGTGAAATTTATACTTTCACCTTTTTAATATTGTGTCTGTATGTGTTGATCTACACACTCGAATAGCTGAACAGATCGCAATGTAACTCAAGGTTAGACTGTGTCCTAGAATCTATAATATATAAAAGGAGAATAAGACTACCATATCAATGCACAGCCAAAACTACTGAAAACATAAATAAACATACGTTGTTTTTTTTTCTTTTCTATCGTTTTTCTGTTTTTTTCTCTTCTAAATCTAAGACAAAGTATAGCGTTACAATCCTAAACTGACACTAAAATTTGTGGTTATTTCATAAACATTGAGATCACTTCACAAAATACTATTAACTATTACCTACTTATATAATGATTATATTTTCTACTAAGTTGATTAAATATGATACTTCCTACTAAATCAGTTTTTATTTAATTCTATTGGAATACACCTACCTAGCATTAAAAAATTACCTACAAAGAGAGAATAAATATGTAGGAATATAGACATTCAGATCGCACAAAAACTTGAATACACGTTTTTTTTTCCTTTTTCTTGAATAACACTAAACTAACTATGAGTAAAGTTCATTAGCTCATTTTAATATTTCAAAGATGAAAGCTTTTGAGTATGTGTTCCCAAATGTGGGGAAAAGTTTTCAAAAAGAGTATGTTATTAAGTACGTGTGGAAAAAACATCTGATGTTTTTACCACTTATCTTTTTCAACACATCTGGGTGTGAGCAGCCTTCCATGATTATGGGGGATCAATTCTGAGAATAATTGTTCTGTTGTAAAATCGTGGGGTATGACTACGCGGGAAGGGCAAGTTTCGCGAACACACTTCCACTGTATGAAGCAACAAGAATCGACCATAATAACACAGTCTTCGTCATAAATGTGATCGTAAATTGTCAGAACTGTCTCTCCTTCGCCCTCGTTAAGCTGGTGTACTTCCCAATTGTTTTCTGGTAGATGATACCATTCACCAATTTCTAATGCATCTGAAAAGACAAATTTAATGTTAATCTATAGATTATATAAAATTGAAGTGTTAATTTTTTCTTTTAGATAATGCTTGTGAAAGTATATTCGACACCACTTTAATTTTTTTTTTTTTTTCAGAAAAAGAATAAGGCTTTTGCGCAAAAACCTTCAAATTGTGACCAACTTTGAAACCATCTAATTGATGTACCCCAAACTAGTTTCAATAGAAAGACGAAGATGGTTTTTGAAATGTTTCGGGCACACGACCGTTCACGAAGATAGCCGACCGAGTGTCGAATTCGGTTTGGTCCAGTCGGGCCAAGATTGGGTCAAAGCGTGGTATCAGAATAACGTGCCGTCCGACTGGGCCTGACAATACAAGTCAAGGTTTATTGTTACGAATCACACCAACACTTACCTTCTGCTGGTGATAATGAACGCTCTGGAGCCAGATATACCGGAATATACTCGTTGGCATTCTCTGCTTTCTGATGACTTTGGGGTTGGAAGACTGGAGGTGGAGAATATTGCCCTGAAAATGAGCAGTACCAAATAAGTATCTGTTCTTGTATCCTGCTCCTAAATCTCTATTGACAGAAATTAATTTCATGCACTATAAAATACAAATACATTCATGATTGGGAAATAGAAATAAAAAAAATATCATATTTAATTTTTTATTTAAACTTTAATAACAGACAACTTGAGTAAATTCATTTTATTTAAACAAATTTATTTAACTTGAATAAAAATCTTAAGTTACAACAAACTGATTTTCGAAACTAAGCAGGTACAAATATCTTCCTGTAGCTATACTTTAGAGTTATCCTATAATTTAGAGTAGGGACATCCCTACAAATGTAGTTCATAGAAATCCGACGTAGTTAAATCAAAACCGAAACAGAAAGCGGAGGTGGACACAGAAACGTAAAATAAAACTACTAAAATTAGTCAACTCGGATAATTCTAAATGAAATGAAACGAACTCCGACAAAACATCCCTAATACAAAATAAAACAACAAGTGAAAGAGTAATCGAAAGAAGGCTGGAGAGGAGGGAGGTTCCCCGTGCAACAAGTATGTATAAACTTGTTTGTATAAGTTACGATAAAAAAAATCAATACACTTACTCGAAAACCCGCTCTTATCCCACCGCTTTTAGGCATGCAATGGACTGATTTCCGCACTAGTGCGGAAAAGTGCGCGTCAGAATTTTATTGTAAAAACGTCGTTTGATACACGTGCAAATTTGTCACTGCAGCCCTCGGCTCCATAACAGAATTTCACCTCGGTCATAATGACAAACTTTCTGCACTTGCATCAAAATGTACAAAAAAATCAATTCACTTGTGGGTCCAGAATCATGAACGGGATGCACGGTACACGTTTGTGCTTCGATGTATAGTTTCGGGGGTGTATATGAAAAATCTTCATTTTATATTGGTTATAACTATACTCCGCGTTAACCGATAAGGGAACATATGCTTGAAGTTTTTAATGTTATCTTTATTACTCTTTGAAACCCGTCGCTCCCTCCAGAGCGGGAGATGATTTGATCATTTCCCACGCCAAAAAAAGAAACTACCTAACAATCCAAAAATTCAGTCGCATGAGTAGTCATGAATCAAGGCTTGTCTGAGTAAACCTGCAGTACATTCCATTTGCTACACGTTGAATTTTGGGTCACTCATGTCCATTATGCTGTAACTTGGTCCTTAGAATCATGCTCTCGTCGTCACTGAGTACAACGATAGCGTTGCATTTTCTATGGTGCGAGGAACAACGCCATCTGTTATGTCTTATAGTCTTGAGTCCTGTTGCTTTGTGAAACGTATAACCATCCACCATAAGAAGAACCTTCCCTGATACTAAGGTGATGAACTTGGGATCTGCAGGCAGAGAATTTTTGAACAGTTATTAGGTTCCGATGAGATTACAATAATTCGGATTTTTAAGGGAAGTAATATCAACTTACTCCAAAACGCGGTCTAAAATAGTTCCGGGACTATTATTAGGTTTATTTGGCATTAATCCTAGTAATAGACCCGGAGATACATTTAGATCGCATTTAATCGGTATTAAACTTAGTAATAGTTCCGAAAACTACATTAAGATCGTGTTGAATTGGTATTCCACTCTTGGACATCGGCCTCCCCAAAGTATCACCATAACAGCCAGTCTTGTGCGTCTCGCATCCTTCGGATTTCCGCAACACTCACCAGGTCATCGGTCCACCTTGTGGTTGGCCTTCCATCGCTGCGTCTTCTGATACTCGGTCGCTATTCTAGATTCTTTCGTCTCAATCGACCATAAGTTTTTATTTTATATTTTATTTTTAACCAATACAGATTACATCAACATAGATACTAAAATAATGATCTGCCACTGACACTCAATTTTGACGATTCTTGTTGATAAGCATAACCGTTTATATATATATATAACAAAAACTACGCGTAATAACAATTTGATGAAAGTGAATTCTGAATTTAGGTATTTAATATTTGGTCTTGAGTCATCGACAAAGTAGCTAATAGCACAATTAGGGCCCGTATGACGATTGACACGTCATCAGCTATCATGATTGCGTTGTTAAAAAAGGATAGTAATAATATTTGTCATATTCTCCATCTTTTTCTGGCACTAGACCAACGAAGACTTTAACATGATATAATACAGCTGCAACAGCGTTTGCATTGCTGAAAACTGTGGCTGATATAATTGTGAAGATTTTATACTCAATTGTATTGGTTGCTAGTTCTTTGTTTAGGCTAAACTCTTTAAAACCGTCTTTATAAAAACTCAGAACTAAACTTCATTACAGAAACGTAGCTTTATTTAAATATATTACTCCTATATTTTTTTGGCAATGTAGGATGGTAATAGCGGCTGTTGATCCTCTGACGATTTTAGGTCTCAATTGACCATTGTTTTCTCATTAGTGGCTAAAAGCCTAATATTAAAGAAATTATTAGTTCCTGATATGTTTTACTTAAAGTAAATATTATAAAACCAGAAACACGTTTGATGAAATTTTTATCGAAAGATTTATTATTTCAAAAAAGCACACCATTGTTATGTACTACCAATGTACCTTTGATTTTTTTACTAACATTTATGTTTTTTCGCGAGTTTTCTACATTTTATTTTACATACAAAATAATCACTAAGGCGCTTGATAGGTCAACAAAACAAGTAGCTATTTTTCCTAAATCAGAAAATATTGCTGTTGCGTAATTGTCAAAATTCAACAGTCCCCTCGCACAGTTGGATGTGTTATTTAATCAATTTTATTGATTATAAAGGGTCTTTCAACAAGGACGGGTCGATGTTGAAATGAAATAAAACAATCTGTATGGTTTTTTTTTATGGTAGGTAAAATTATCCAATGACAAATCCCGCCCTTGGGCGGAGCGGGAAGTAGTGTCAAACTCGTGCTGACTAAAATCCGACACCGTTTCTTCGTTGCCTATCGTGCCGGGGCCGGGTATTCCTTTCGGAAGCTGACATGACCTTAGCAGGCTTCGACCCTGCCTGCCTGCAGCTAGCCGGCTGGGCCCTTGAGGCGCGCGGGAACAGAACGCGCCGTCGACGACTTGGGCTCGGTCCGGTCGATTACCGCTCGATCGGACAGCGTGCTGCCCATTGCACGCCGTCCGCAAGCCCGCTACTACAGTGGCCGGAAATCGGGATCGGAATCCCGGCGGCGACTGGGGCGAGCGCCCCGTTGCCTCTGCCTGATGCGGTCGACCTCCTCCTTTGCTAGCATTACTGCTTCGCAGAAGGAGCCGACCGCCTGCCATCCCTCTTCACTCCGGACCATGGCCTGAACCAAGGCCCGGCGAGAGAGATCGCTACCGCCGATCGCCCCCACGAGGACACGGCGATGTTCCGCCCCGCGGGGCACATCTCTACAGTATGCTCCACCGGGTCCTCCGGGTGTTCTGCACAGTGGCGACACCGGGCGAATCCTCCGCACGAATCCGGAACAGGAACTTAGCGAACTTTCCGTTTTCCGTAAGGACCTGCGGACATAGATCCGGTTGAATTTGAGCGATGGCCTGCGTTATGTTGACTTTTAGGGCATCGGTTGATTGCGGATTATTGGCATAGACCTGCGACTTGAGAAAACCCCATAAAAAAAAGTCTAGCGGGGTCAAATCGCACGATATTGGTGGCCAATTCACGTCACCTCTGCGAGAGATAACCCTACCCTCGAACCGTGCATGCAGAATGTCCACTGTGTCGCTTGCTGTGTGGCACGTAGCGCCGTCTTGTTGGAACCACATGTTGTCCACGTCCATATCGTTCAATTCAGGCCAAAAAAATATGTTAATCGTTGATCTGTAGCGCTCGCCTTTGACAGTAATGGCCTCCCATCATCGTTTTCGAAGAAGTACGGACCAATGACGCCGCCGGACCAAAATCCGCACCAAAAAGTAACTTTTTGTGGATGCATTACCACCTGGTGAACCTCATGTGGGTTGTGGTCGTCCCATATACGGCAATTTTGTTTATTAACAAAACCATTCATCCAAAAATGCGCCTCGTCGCTGAAGATGTTTTTTCGGCTAAAATCAGGATCCTCTTCCAAACGTTCTGTAGCCCAGTCAGCGAACAAACGGTGTTATCTATGGTCATTTACTTTGAGCTCCTGGGTCAGTTGGATCTTTTACGGGTGTAAATTCGCCAAGTTGAAGTCTGCGAAAAGCTGAGTTCTTGTGCACGGCGAGAAATCGACTGCCTCGGAGTCTCCTGCACACTCTCACGGACAGCAGCGATGTTCTCGGCCGATCTAGCGTTCCTTTGACGTAAGTGTGTTGGTTGGTTGTTTACCGAACCAGTTGTCTCGAATTTGGTCACCAAACGTTGGAGAGTCGACTTTGAAGGGCCACCGCGTCTGACGTAAAATGGACGTAATGCGCGCAACGTTTGCACTTACGAACACTCATTTTGATAATAAAGTTTTATCATTTGGAAGTGCTGCTCAATCGTGTAACTTGCCATGGTGATTTGGCATCAGTAACTAAAGAAAAAACAACGCATTTGACAGATGCCTCCAAAACAAATGGCCGCCACAAACTGTCAACATCGACCTGCCCTATTTGAAAGACCCTTTACTTTGCATAAAAACTTCGGAAATCTAAATACAAAAGAGAATAAATATGTATGTAGGAATATACATAGACATTGAGATCGCACAAAAACTTAAAGTGGTTATTTCATAGACATTGAGATCACTTCATAAAATACTATCAAGTAATTTAATTATTATTTTTCTACTACGTTGAATAAATATTATGATACTTCCTACAAATTAGCATTTATTCAATTCTATTGAAATATTATACTTAATACAAAAACTTCATAAATCTTAATACAAAAACAGAATAAATACGTAGGAATACAGACATTGAAATCATACAAAAACGTAGAAGAAGAAAAAATAAAACAAAACAAACATAGAAGAGAGAAAAAATAAAAGTTTTTGACACGACAAAGTGTAGCGTACAAACGCATACATACATTTATGGATATTTCATAGACATTGAAATCACTTCACAAAATAATAATACATACTCGTTTATAATAATTATTATTCCAACTATGTTGATTAAATACGATAAATCCTACTAAATCAGTATTTACTTAATTCTATTAAGATATAATTGATGTAAAAACTTCGCAAATCTAAATACAAATAGTGAATATAGGAATACAGACATTGAGATCGCACAAAAACTTAAATACACGTTTCTTTTTTTTTACTTTTCCATTTTTTTATATGAATAACACACAAAACTAACTAATCGCGTGTAATGTTCGTAATCACACTTCACTAGTGTGAAATGTGAATTTTAGTAGCGTACAAACTTACACTAAAATTTGTGGTTATTTCATAAACATTGAGATCACTTCACAAAACACTATCAACTATTACCTATATAATGATTACATTTTCTATTATGTTGATTAAAGATACTTCCTACTAAATCACTATTCTATTGAGATATACTTAATATAAAAAACTCCGCATATCTAAATACAAAAACAGCGTAAATATGGAGGTTGAATATGAGAATAATAGGAATATAGACATTGAGATTGCACAAAAACTTGAATACATGTTGTTGTTTTTTTGTTTATTTTTTTCATTTTTTTCTATGAATAACACACAAAACTAACTAATCGCTTGTAATGTTCGTTATTTCACTTCACATTAATATTAAAAAGGTGAAATTTATACTTTCACCTTTTTAATATTGTGTCTGTATGTGTTGATCTACACACTCGAATAGCTGAACAGATCGCAATGTAACTCAAGGTTAGACTGTGTCCTAGAATCTATAATATATAAAAGGAGAATAAGACTACCATATCAATGCACAGCCAAAACTACTGAAAACATAAATAAACATACGTTGTTTTTTTTTCTTTTCTATCGTTTTTCTGTTTTTTTTCTCTTCTAAATCTAAGACAAAGTATAGCGTTACAATCCTAAACTGACACTAAAATTTGTGGTTATTTCATAAACATTGAGATCACTTCACAAAATACTATTAACTATTACCTACTTATATAATGATTATATTTTCTACTAAGTTGATTAAATATGATACTTCCTACTAAATCAGTATTTATTTAATTCTATTGGAATACACCTACCTAGCATTAAAAAATTACCTACAAAGAGAGAATAAATATGTAGGAATATAGACATTCAGATCGCACAAAAACTTGAATACACGTTTTTTTTTTTCCTTTTTCTTTTTTTTATGAATAACACTAAACTAACTATGAGTAAAGTTCATTAGCTCATTTTAATATTTCAAAGATGAAAGCTTTTGAGTATGTGTTCCTAAATGTGGGGAAAAGTTTTCAAAAAGAGTATGTTATTAAGTACGTGTGGAAAAAACATCTGATGTTTTTACCACTTATCTTTTTCAACACATCTGGGTGTGAGCAGCCTTCCATGATTATGGGGGATCAATTCTGAGAATAATTGTTCTGTTGTAAAATCGTGGGGTATGACTACGCGGGAAGGGCAAGTTTCGCGAACACACTTCCACTGTATGAAGCAACAAGAATCGACCATAATAACACAGTCTTCGTCATAAATGTGATCGTAAATTGTCAGAACTGTCTCTCCTTCGCCCTCGTTAAGCTGGTGTACTTCCCAATTGTTTTCTGGTAGATCATACCATTCACCAATTTCTAATGCATCTGAAAAGACAAATTTAATGTTAATACAATACAATACAATACAATACAATAAACTTTATTGTACACCAAAATATGTAGTAACAATTTACAGGAACTTAAATCTATGGGTACAAAGGCGGTCTTATCGCTTATTTTATATAATCTATAGATTATATAAAATTGAAGTGTTAATTTTTTCTTTTAGATAATGCTTGTGAAAGTATATTCGACACCACTTTAATTTTTTTTTTTTTTTCAGAAAAAGAATAAGGCTTTTGCGCAAAAACCTTCAAATTGTGACCAACTTTGAAACCATCTAATTGATGTACCCCAAACTAGTTTCAATAGAAAGACGAAGATGGTTTTTGAAATGTTTCGGGCACACGACCGTTCACGAAGATAGCCGACCGAGTGTCGAATTCGGTTTGGTCCAGTCGGGCCAAGATTGGGTCAAAGCGTGGTATCAGAATAACGTGCCGTCCGACTGGGCCTGACAATACAAGTCAAGGTTTATTGTTACGAATCACACCAACACTTACCTTCTGCTGGTGATAATGAACGCTCTGGAGCCAGATATACCGGAATATACTCGTTGGCATTCTCTGCTTTCTGATGACTTTGGGGTTGGAAGACTGGAGGTGGAGAATATTGCCCTGAAAATGAGCAGTACCAAATAAGTATCTGTTCTTGTATCCTGCTCCTAAATCTCTATTGACAGAAATTAATTTCATGCACTATAAAATACAAATACATTCATGATTGGGAAATAGAAATAAAAAAAATATCATATTTAATTTTTTATTTAAACTTTAATAACAGACAACTTGAGTAAATTCATTTTATTTAAACAAATTTATTTAACTTGAATAAAAATCTTAAGTTACAACAAACTGATTTTCGAAACTAAGCAGGTACAAATATCTTCCTGTAGCTATACTTTAGAGTTATCCTATAATTTAGAGTAGGGACATCCCTACAAATGTAGTTCATAGAGATCCGACGTAGTTACATCAGAACCGAAACAGAAAGCGGAGGTGGACACAGAAACGTAAAATAAAACTACTAAAATTAGTCAACTCGGATAATTCTAAATGAAGAACGAACTCCAAAAAACAAACATCCCTAGTAAAAAATAAAACCACAAGTGAAAAAGTAATCGACAGAAGGCTGGAGAGGAGGGAGGTTCCCCGTGCAACAAGTATGTATAATTGTATAAACTTGTTTGTATAAGTTACGCTAAAAAAAATCAATACACTTACTCGAAAACCCGCTCTTATCCCACCGCTTTTAGGCATGCAATGGACTGATTTCCGCACTAGTGCGGAAAAGTGCGCGTCAGAATTTTATTGTAAAAACGTCGTTTGATACACGTGCAAATTTGTCACTGCAGCCCTCGGCTCCATAACAGAATTTCACCTCGGTCATAATGACAAACTTTCTGCACTTGCATCAAAATGTACTATATAAGACTCCAAAAAAATCAATTCACTTGTGGGTCCCTGGAATCATGAACGGGATGCACGGTACACGTTTGTGCTTTGATGTATAGTTTCGGGGGTGTATATGAAAAATCTGCATTTTATATTGGTTATAACTATACTCCGCGTTAACCCGATAAGGGAACATTTGCTTGAAGTTTTTAATGTTATCTTTATTACTCTTTGAACCCCGTCGCTCCCTCCAGAGCGGGAGATGATTTGATCATTTACCACGCCAAAAAAGAGTAGTCTCTTTTAACAATCCAAAAATTGGGCAATTTTGGCGTCTCGCATCCTTCGGATTTCCGCAACACTAACCAGGTCATCGGTCCAAATTGTAGTTGGCCTTCCATCGCTGCGTCTTCTGATACTTGGTCGCTACTCTAGATCCTTTCGTCCCCATCGACCTTCTGATCTGCAAGCGATGTGTCCTGCCCAGGGACACTTAAGTTTGGCGATTTTTGTTGATATGCATAAACGTTTATATAACAAAAACTACGCGTAGTAACAATTTGATGAAATTGAATTCTGAATTTAGATATTTAATATTTGGTCTTAAGTCATCGACAAAGTAGCTAATAGCACAATTAGGGCCAGTATGACGATTGACACGTCATCAGCTATCATGATTGCGTTGTTAAAAAAGGATAGTAATAATATTTGTCATATTCTCCATCTCTAGACCAACGATATAATACAGCTGCAACAACTTTTGCATTACTGAAAACTGTGGCTGATATAATTGTGAAGATTTTATACTCAATTGTATTGGTTGCTAGTTCTTTGTTTAGGCTAAACTCTTTAAAACCGTCTTCATAAAAACTCAGAACTAAACTTCATTGCAGAAACGTAGCTGTATTTAAATATATTACTCCTATATTTTTATGGCAATGTAGGATGGTAATAGCGGCTGTTGATCCTCTGACGTTTTTAGGTCTCATTTGACCATAGTTTTCTCATTAGTGGCTAAAAGCCTGATATTAAAGAAATTATTAGTTCATGATATGATTTACTTAAACTTAATATTATAAAACCAGAAACACGATTGATGAAAGTTTTATCGAAAGATTTATTTTTCAAAGTTAGCCATTATAATCTGTTAAAATATTTTCAAAAAAAGTTGGTGCCTTTACCCAGCAGCATAGGTATGGGCTAAATATATAAATTGATAGTTAAATTTTTCGAAATTTATGAATTTAAAATATGATTTACACAAATTGACTCAAAAAATTAATAAATTTGCGTTTTGACAAGACTGAATCAATTGGCGGTTTGAATTGATGTGGTATCTTATGATGCTTTATTCAATTTTTTTTAAACATTCCGCGTAGAAGCATGGGGTGAGCTCGGGAACCTCAGTGACAAGTCTTGCCTCTCAAATTATAATTATCAGTCTGTTATTGTTAGCAGGAATCGGCGACGAAGTAGGAAGAGAAGAAGGCATAACGAGTTAGACTTTTAAATGAAATAGGCGGGTGACAGCTTCTTTGCTCAATAGGCAACAAAAAATAGGCAGCAAAAAAGTGTCCATAGAGTTTCTTGCATATTCAATATCTGGATGGATGAAAAGAAAAAGTAATGAACTGACAGAGTGTCAGTGTCACGTCGAAACGTAAACAAACTGAAAAATTATAAAGTAAATAGTACAAAGGAATTAGAAAGATCCAATAATTAAAATATGCGAGTATAAATAATACTACATACTCTCAGCCAAAGAGTTAACAATGTCTTGCGAATAAAGTATAAACTTCAGGGTGCTGTTGACACTTCAACATTACGCTCACGATTATTTTGCTATTATGCTTAAAAAATGACGTCAATGATACGCAGAGTAGGTGGAAGCACTAAAAGTTAGCTGAAAGGCAAGACGGACCTATCATGGGCAAATTTATCAAGTTATGATGTCCTACATGTGGCTAGATAAAATTAATCCGCAGCTGATATCTTTATATTTATTTATACACCTAAATCGTATTTGCCTAACTCCACTAACATAATTAAAGTTATTTCTTATTAATCTCTAACACAATATAGCAGTTAATGAAAGATTTTTGTTGCATTTTATTGTAAGGGTCTTTACACATTTGTCTAGCAATAAGACAACATGGGCTCATAAAAAAATATTACATATTATTTAGTTTATTATTTGGGTTCTTATTAAGAAGAAATGATCGCTATTGCAGTTTTTTTGGATGGCCTGGTTTACGGGGATGCAAATTTTTCAATTTATTGATTATTGTTCTCCGCGGTATATCATAACGTATTGCTGCGAGTTCGATTGACAGTCGTTTTGACCTGACCATCATCAAGCATTCTTCTAACGTTTCCTTAGAATAGTTCATGTACCGACGGATTCCTGGGCGCCTTCTATTCTTGGAAGGCTTGATTTTCACTTCCATATAATTATAACTACCTGTAAAACAGATAGGGAGATTTAACCCATTAACCACCCGCGTCGGATTTATTTGAACAGTCCGACGAGCATTTTCGCGTCCTATTCGCCAGGATTTTGTATTTGCGACTGGGTACTCCATCTTGTTTAGATCGTAAATACCCATACGTAACAAAGTGCCTATTGCGTATTTGTTTCACGTAAACGCGATCGACACGTTTCTGACGTTGCGGGCTCCGATTGGCCCGCTCTAAGATCTTAACCAATCATAGAGCCAAACGCGGAAGACGTTTCGATCGCGTTAACGTAAAAACAATACACAGCGCACAGAAGAGCTAATGAGATAAAGTCAAACACTCTATCTCATTACCTCTTCACTTCCCTATAATTATAACTACCAGTAACAGATAGGGAGATTTAAAAGATAACGGTCATGATATATGCCCTACATGGGTTTTAATAAATGCCTCCCCGGTTTTGCTGAGCAGTGGGACAATATGGGCTAATAAAAAAAATATTTATATACTATTTAATTTATTATTCGGATTCCTACGAAGACCAATGATCGTTATTGCTATTTTCTTGAATGGCCTGAATTATGGGACTGATTTTTTTTCAATTTATAGCCTATGGTACTTCGAGGTATACCGTAACGTTTTGCTGCAACTCGCTGTGACAGTTGATTTGACCTGACCACGTCCAAACATGCTTCCAACGTTTCCTTAGTATAGTCTGTGTACCGGCGGCTTCTTGAACGCCTTTGATTCCTGGAAGGCATAGTTGTCACTTCCTTATAATAAAAAATACCTGTGAAATAGAGAGAGATATTTAAAAAGTAACTGTCACTTGATTACATTTATTAAATTTTTCTTCTATGGGCCAGACCTAATGTTACACTAAATAAAGGGTCAAAAAAACGGTAATTTAAAAAACTAAAAAACCCGACTGCTTTTCTGAGCATTCATGAAAAAGCCCTAAAACAAGAAAGTTGTTGTACTCGATTGCACTTAACTATATAATATTTTAAATACTGGCAGTCGGGACCCATTCTAGAATTGAGAGCACATACTTATATTATATTGCAGATTACTCCAATCTATTGACTAGACGGCTGACTTTCTAGAATGGGTCCCGACTGCCAGTATTTAAAATATTATATAGTTAAGTGCAATCGAGTACAACGACTTTCTTGTTTTAGGGCTTTTTCATGAATATGCTCAGAAAAGCAGTCGGGTTTTTTAGTTTTTTAAATTACCGTTTTTTATTTTTTTAGTTTTTTTTTATTACGATATCAATTTCAAAGTAATTACGAATCTAAAAAATATCTCTCAAACTAAAATCCATCGAGCCGTTCAGGTCGCAGAGCATGCCAAACATTTGAATTTGGCGCTAAAAATCCGCCATTTTGTTTTTTATTTTATTTTGATATACCCAGTGTCACTCTCACAGTAAATACGAATCTAACGACACCTCTCAAGCTAAAATCCATCGAGCCGTTCAGGCTGTAGAGCGTGCCAAACAATTATACATACATACATACATACATACATACATACATACATACATACTCTCGAAAAACATAACCCTCCTTCTGGCGCAGTCGGGTAAAAAAGGACCATACTTTATTTTTCTTGTAAGTAATCGTTTCAATTGATTTAACTTCACATCGTCCTAAACATATAGAACAAGGATATTTACTGAAAAATATTTTTACAGAGAGAAGTTAGCTCGACAAAAGTGTTTTGTGCCTGTATTGTACTGTTTGCTGCAGTATTTTAGGTTTCACTACACAATGACAGGCATATATTCGCAGCAGTCAAACATCGGATGGCCACTGACAGGTGTCAAATAAATCATATCACTATGCTTGAAACAACCCACGCGGCCAATACATCACAGTGCTGTTATGAATTAGACAGAAGATGATAATGATCAGAAGAATTGAATAATGAGTAGTAAGAGAAGAGGTACATTGTTGTAGCAGGTAGCAGGATAAGTAATAGGACGCGTAGCCTTTCAAGAAAAGCACCATCACTATGCAGAAATAATCTGTTAATGTCTTAGATTAAATAAAAAAAGCGGTGAATCGCCTCTGGCACTTGGACCACTGAAATTGTGCCTGTATGGCACAATTTCACATCGGTCGCGACGATCACACACATTTGGCGGCTAACGCTATTTCGCTCGCACGATAGCGTCGGCTCTTATTTCGGTCCTTTTTTATCAGTGACTGTAGGTTTGCGACTGTGATGACACTGATCATAGATGCGTGAGTTTGCGTATCACGTCTATAGCGCTACAAACGCGCGTCAACGGCGCGTTTAGAAAACATGGTGTGCCTAGAGAGATAGGTACAGCTCGCAGAACCGTTTTGTGGTGAACTGTTGCTGTGAATCCGATCTCCCGGGAGAATGTTCCTTATCGACCGACCGTAGTGAATACTGACGAGGAACACAGTTTCTACCTCAATCTTGCCTCTCTTATCTTTATCACCGCAAACGTGCTGGGAAGAAGGATTTATAATCCAGTAAACCTTACGAGTACTTCCGGGATTGTCCTGATAGCTGTGGTATACCTTTACACTTTTGGATATGTTGCTCCTTCATAATGCATTGTCACTGTGCTGCCGACCGGTCTTGGGGCCCATTACTTGAGTATGTAAGTCTACCCGTGCTTTTTTTATTGGTGTATTTTAATAACATTGCTGTGGGTGCACTGACATCGTCGGTTAGTAAATGATTTCATGAAAAGTATCTAAGGTACCTCGGCTAGATAGTTTCGGTCCCTTCGGCCTTCCAAAATTCAAAAGCCCTAGGATCCAGAGATGTATACAGATATTTGAAAAATAATTAATTTCATTTATAAATACACGAACATCTATTTTAAAATTACTGAAAATAACGACATCTGCCAAAGTTTTAGCACATAAAATTCATTATAGTAAAATCTAAAAATAAACATCAAAATGCATTTGATATTTTTTTGACGGTCATCGACCCATGCCACAGTATATATATATATATATTTTTTTAGTAATGAAAGCGATACCAACTTGTTTGGGTCCATACGAGAGAAATGAGAAAAGCCAATGAACGCTGTCACCATTATACAATGAAACAACTGTACAAAAAAGTATGGTCGTAACAAGTTTCACTTGACAAAATGCGCTCTAGACGAAAAGGCAAAAGCGGGTGGATCATGTGAGTGGGTCTTGCGGTACTTGGTCAGTTTTTTTTCTATCGATATATGGGCATAGGCGTAGCATCTCTTCGACACTCTGCTTCCGCAGGTATACTTCTGACCATTCCGGATCTTCCCATTCTTGCTAAAGACGAATCCGTCGATAAGAATATATTCTCTCCCCTCACTAGTTTTTACGAATTTCACTGAAATGAGAAAAGGGTACAAGAAAAACAATTACTTAAAAAGATCCACTTCAATCCATATATATATTTTAAGAGATAGCAAAACAATACATGGAAAGAAAATACCTGAAAAGGAAATGACAGGAGCTAGAAGTTCTTTTGAATGATATGACGGGAATTATGTGAGTTTTTTATAAGATTTACTTGCTTCCTATAACCTTCGTTATATTCTTCACATGATCTTATAGCCCCCGTCATCCTTTTCATAGTTATACAATTTCAGAGTCAGCACTAATTTAAAATATAGAATTAGTTTGTGCTATTTTTAGACTGTTTGTCGAAGTGGTTTTACTTGGGTACAGAGAGTGCAAATGAATGTGTATGGCCTCATTTCAAATAAGAAGAAACATTGGTGCTCAACATTTGTTTGCCTAATTTAGTGGATAGGAAAGAATTACCGTGGCCCTGGAACGTTAAAGGTAACTGAAGGAACATTGTGCATGCAACCAGGGGCGCCGACTCCGTGGGTGCTCGGGGGCTCGAACACACATGAGAAATAAACAGTGGATGCCGATCACCCCTGAGAATAGACATCAAGAAACAGATCATTTCTTTCTTTCTTTCTTCAGATGCAAGGTTCGCGGGTTCGATTCCCGCATCAACACAAATGTTTGCTGATGAAACGGACAAACTAGTTTCATTTTCATATAATGGTTCCATTTTATATTTTTGTCAAACATAATTACTAATTAACAACGCAGTATGTAAGTAGGTAATTTTTAATTGTTGGTCGATCAGCGTGCATTTCTTTTCGCCACTTTTTGAGTCATTAAATGAACATGAGCACCCATGAGGTTTTCTGAAAGCCGACGCCCCTGATTGCAATCATATTTGTGCGCCTCTTGGTATAACAATACTCAATACTCAATACATTTATTGCATTCCACAATGTGAACTTAGGTGGTAGGTACATAAAGACATACATTCGTTTTGGAGCATTCTGGGCCCTGTCGGGCATAACAACATAAAAATTAGGAGGAGGGCTACTATAGATAATTGTTAACAATTTTACTATTTATCTACTCTTTCGTTTGGTGTAGGTAGGTAGGCTGATAACTAATTGTGTACATATAATGTTTCTACTCATATATTGGATTTAAACATTAATATTTATTTAAATTATACATATATTATTATTATCATTGGTAATTATAAATAAATTATTATTACGTTTTTTTTTTGATATTATTGTTTATTTATTAAATTTATCATTTAAATATTCATGTACATTATAATAACATTTACAGATTAGAAATTGTTTTAATTTATTTATAAAGATATTAAATTTTTGTTCATTTTTAATTTCATCAGGTAGTTTATTATATATTTTAACTGACATTACTAAAGTGCTTGTGGAGTGAATTTTTAGCTTTGAACCTGGTTGGTTTAGTCTGTTTTTGTGTCGTAGTGTGTAGCGAGTCTGTATGTTTTCGCGTGTAGTAAAGAGTTTTTGATTATTTCTAACAAATTTGCACATTTCCAAGATATATATGCAAGGTAGGGTAACATAACGACCTATGAGCTTTAATTTAAAACCTATATTAACTACCTTTGTTACAAAAATAATAAATGATTTATTGAATACCGCGTCTGTTAATTAACTCTTGAAATAGCGACCATTTTTCAACCGCGTATACCGATTAGGTTCGTGATTATGGATGGCAGTGTCCTGTTTGATGATGACGTCATCTTCAGAGACACGGACGTATGCTCTGCACCGCTTGTTGGTAGCACATGCACAAGCGTATCTGGTAACACCGAGGAGGTTGGTGGTAATTTTCGAGTAACTGTAGCCTTTGAACAGTAGCAGTTTGGTTCCACGTTCCAAAATTATATATTTGGCTGGAATTTTGTGAACACAGATGTTAATACAAAATATTTGATACAGTCATTAATTTCACCTTTACGCATAAACTATTACACTAAACATCTAACCACAATCACCAACGTGCTATTCAAAGTACGCGGGAAATAAGTTGAACCATTGGCTACGGTTTCGCTCAGCCTCCACTTCGATTGAGACCCGAAAATCGGTTACTGCGCATTCAATGTCAACCGCCATAATGGTTCAACTTGTGTGTCAATGATTATACCGTACTTTTGAAAGCTTCTAGATAGTAAATGCATCTAACGATTCTTGTGTCGAGGATTATCGAAGTGGGGCGCTGCGCGTAATAATAGCGAATGGTTCAACTTATTTGCCGCGTACGTGCTGTAATAATTCTGCCATTAGGGCCGAAACACATAACCGCGTTGAAATCGGCGGTGCCGCTCGACGCAACGCAGAATTTTGAGATGTGCAGCGCGACGCAAATTCCAGCGTTATGACGTCATACTTGGTGACAATGATTTTGTTTGTTTCTAGGCAATTATTTAAATCGCACAATTAGTTATATTTTTATTATGAAAGTAAGCAAAAGTTAGCATAAAATTACCGAAAAAAGATATTCCTTCCGAAATATATTGCGCTGGTTATTTGTACAATTTTTGAACGCGCAGTGCGCCATTTTCGCGTGCTAATGTTGACTATTATTGGACCACACTGACTTCAAATATCACCCCACAATTATTTGTTGTGATATTTGTCGGGCCGTTTTCGAAACAGTAATCTAGTACACTCTAAAAAGTCACGAGGCACTGGTTACCCTACAGAACGCTCTTTTTCGCGGCGCCGCAACACAACGCTCAAAAACGCGATCGATCGACGTGGCAACATTTAGGGAAGCATATGACATAATGACAATAATTACACTGTTCACACTGTTTTATTTATTAAAAAAAGTATGGTCGGCCCTATCTTTTGGTACCTTATAATACAGACCGTTACCCAAAGGCGCATATAGGAGAGGTTTGTGATTATGAGTGCTATTATATTTGACGATTTCTTCATTTGCGGCAACGCAGACGTAGGCCTTGCATTTCTGGCTGCAAGCAAAGGAACACTTGTATCTGGAAACACCGGTTTTGGAAGTGATGCTTTTGGAGAAACTGTAGCCTTGAAACATAAGCAGCTTATGTCCTCGGTCCAGGGTTATGTATTCTGCTGTAAGTTTTAGAAAATCTGTTAGTGGAAGAAAGACTTTGTTGATGATTTCTTTCTCTTTTCGCATCAAGTTTATAATTTACCAAATACCCTGAGGCAAGTCACCTATCTTCCGCCGCTCGTCTCTAGCGCGTGGACCGCTGAAATTGTGCCTATATGACACGATTTCACAGTGGTCGCGGCAATCACACACATTTAGCGGCTAACGCGATTTCACTCGCACGACAGCGCCGGCTCTTATCTCTGTCCTTTTCTATCAGTGACTAAAGGTTTGCGAATGTGATGACACTGATCATGATGTGTGAGTTTCGAGTCCAGGTTTTCGGATTACGATGTTAGCGCGTAACGTATTTTAATATAAATGTCCTATACATAAAATTCGCGTGTTTCTTAAAATAAAACGCTATCGCGTATTATTTTCTGCAATTTATTTATCCATATCGAAAACACCATGGAATGTAATAAATATGAAATACCTATTTTGTAGAATGTAGTATATAGACTATAAGTGAATTGAGTAATATTCGACATAATTTCTTCGCCTATCTCTGAATGTATGTAGATAAATGCACAGAAATCAAAATGTTTATTATAACATTAATCTTGAATAAGTATATGTTAGCTGTTTATTAAAATATTAACAAATAAAATGTTTTATTATTTTTAATATTGAGTCTGGGTAAGACTATTGTGAGATATTTCCTTACTGCTTATTATGACTAGATTGTGGTACTACGTCTAAAAATAACGTGCGCAAAAGTTAAACTGGTAAAAACTGGAAACCTACTTTAAGAAAAGTATTGTTGTAATATGTATTTGGCGAATAACTGGATGTATACTTCTATTAAAATAGGGATGTTATGGAGCTCCGAACCGAATTGAAACTATCATATATCCGATATTAAAATTATCCGTAACCGTAACCGAGAATCGCTATAAAAATTTAGAATAATTTCGGATATTATTGACTATTTAATTTTAATGGATAATCGGAAATAATTTCATATTCGGAACCGTATCTACTCGTTCTCGTATCCGTGTGTGCCAGCTAAAAATGTTATCATCTTTCTTTTATCTGAAACCTTTATCTATATCCGCATCTAAATCCGGAATTTTATTTTATATCCATAACAACCCTGCGAATACCGAATATAAGACCTAAAAAGACTACGGCCTTTAGGCGCGACACAACTATACGACATTCAATTTTCAATAAAATCGTTTACGGGATTCTATCCGGACTTTTTTTATGGTGTACCTATCTGCGGGAGCATAAGACTGAGCACTAACGAAGCGGTTTTCACCCACGTCCGCAGCGGTTACGGGCCCGCGGCTGCTGTAGAATGCAGATATATATGTAAAAAATTGAAGCACAGTTCACGTCGCGTTTTATGTCCGCGGTGTGTGCGGCTACCCGCTGCACCAACGGGTATCTAGTAAAATCCTGCAGGCCGCAGCTACCCGCAGCTTCGACGAGTTACTCCCGCACGCTCTGCGATTGGTCGGTCGATAAATCAGTGGATGCACCCAGAACTTTTTAGTGTGTCTATGGCGGTCTACGTCTTGCGAAAATCGCCCGCCAATTTTGCGAGCGATAATCGCAACTACGACGGCTTTGTAACCGCACAGAACTCGTCTCATGAGTTTAGAATTAAACAGCTGTTCTTCCACAAGCGTGAGTGAAAACCAGTTCATGAGTTCTTAGCCTAAATACTACACGGACTCGACTATTAAATGAACGTCTACAGCTTCTGATACCGTCCGTTACGCAACTGGTTATATTTCAGAGGTTCATGATTATGTTTGGTGTCATATTTGATGATAAAGCCATTAGGGCTGATATGAGCGTATGCCTTGCATCTCTTGGAAGTAGCACAAGAACACTTGAACCTGGTGACGCCAATAGCATTAGTGTTGTTTTTCGAGAAAGTGTAGCCGTTGAACAGTAGCAATTTATTCCTCCAGGAAGTTCCTCGGTCCAGAGTAATAAATTTTGCTGAAATAAACACATATTTTTAGTACAGGTACTTCAAAACCAGTATTTTTTTACTTTTGTAATAAAATGCAAGCAATATGATTTTAATAATATCCAACTCAAGCAGATCAAGAGCGAAGCTAGTTTTAGCTCAGTCGCATACTCGAAACATTTCTTATTGATGTGTGTAGGCAAACTTTAAAAAAAAAATTGGTCTGAGACCATCTCTAGAGGTGTTGGAGAAATGTCACGAAAACCCGATCGACTGCCAGATTGAGCGCCCTAAGTGAAGATGGATTAGTCAAGCGCTGCGGAAGGATTTCGATCACAGACCTACGCTGCGGATTGGAAAAGCCGACAAGCTGTGGATTGGAATCCTTAAGAATAAAGGAAGCGTGGCCGTCCTCGCCAAACCTGGCGATGCACCATATTGGCAGAAGCGACGGGCATCGGAATGACATGGAGAGAGGTGAAGCGTGAAACTCAAGACCGGTCGCGATGGGTAAGTAGGTACGGTGGATGCCCTCTGCCTCAAATAAGAGGCATAAGATCTTTATATGAAAAAGTATGCTATAATTGAAAACCAGCTTAGCTCTTAGTCTGCAGCCGGTCTGAGGCACGAATCCTCTTACCAAATGATCAGCAATATTTTTATTCAGGCCTAGTTGTCACTGTAGTGTGGTTTAAAGGCGTTCTTTGTGGTTTTGTGGACGATTTGGCGACGAAAAAGACAACAATTCATTTGTTAGTCTTTAATAGTAAAATATCATAAAACTAAAGTTTATGTTATTTATAGTATTTGTTTATATAAGATCTCCAACAAAAGATAAAACAATAAATGTCATATAATTACTATTTACACAATCAGATGTCTAATCTAGTTGGTGTTCCACTTTCCCCAGCATACAAAAAATAAAACAAAAAACTAAGCTTACAAACAAAACAATTAAAAAAAAACAGGACATTGAAACATAACATTTGAAAATAATATTTACACGAATTAACAAAAAAAAAAAAGAATAAATATAAACTAAATAAGTCTCTTTTTTTTTGTAATTTATCTACAATATGTATGTGTTTAGAAATATATACTAATAATATAAGTATGTTTATCAGTTGTCTAGTAGGTACCCATGCTTAGCTTGGGACTAGACGACGTTGTGTGTGTGATATATATATTTATATTATTATATTATATTTCATTCATATTATAATAATATTAGTTGTACAAACTCCATTTACTTTATTTCCTCGTGCTTTTTTTTTTTTTTTTTAAGTTTTACCTTCAAAAAGTAAGACAATAACGGCACTGCAAAAAAGCAAACATACCGGTTTCAATCCTCGGTTGAAAGTCCGTCCGTTGAATTAGTGCCGCACTTTGAAAGCTTCGGCGTGTCATGCTCATGAGCCATCAAGAAGCCTCTGAATATCCACAAAAAATGTTCATATCTCATAGCTGTGAGAATGAATGAAATATAATATTACTGAAATAAATAAAGAAGACCTAACATGTATATATTATTTAATAAAATAGATATCACATTTTTTTATGTTGGCTACACAGGACAGCGGTAACCCTTAGCTTAGGGATGATTCTTTGAAACCGAGAGAATGTCTCATTTATCTGGCCCAGTTTTTCTTTATAATTAGATATTTTTATTTGCATATTAGTTTTCCCCTATCACTAAATGTATCAAAGGCACCCATTTGCGCCCAGTGGCTTACGACACAAAATTGATAGGTACGAAAACTAAGCCAGATAAATCACACAGTCGTGTACAAAATAAAAATCACTGCTTTTTTATGTTGGCTACCCAGAACAGCGGTAACCCTAAGTTTTGCCGTAACTAAAATAGAGGTCACATTTTTTTATGTTGGCTATCCAATATAGCGGTAAACCTAATGTTAGGTTTACATGTGGGCCCAGCCTCGGCCAATCGCTATTGTGTAGCCATTGTACAAACAGAGAAAACCCCGATAACACAATGGTGATTGGCCGAGGCTGGGCCCACATGTAAACGTAGCATAAGCTTAGTCGTAACCAAAATAGAGGTCATATTTTACGAACGCTATGACATATACTTACGCTAAGACAGCGGTAACCCTAAGTTTAACATTAACCAAAATACGTCGTTATTTGTACCGTAGCTTATAGAGGTTCTCGATCTCTGCTTCACATGTGGCAAACTGTGGATTTCTGCTATCATTCAAACTGGTCATCAAACTAATTTTATTTCAATCTTCTTCCGGGATTTAGCTTCATATACGTTCCATCATGTAGCTTAAAAAACTTTGGAGGCTCGTGGTTGTGTTCCAGGCTACTCTTGATGATGACGTCATCAGCGGTGACATGGGCGAACGCCTTGCATTGCGTAGATAAGCTGGAACAGGCATATCGACTGCCGCCTTTAGCCGTCCGGCTGTTCTTTGAGAAGCTGTAGTTATTGATCATTAGAAGCTTGTATTTTCCTTTATCTAAAAATATGTATTTTGCTGTAAATTGAATGGAGATATTATTTTACGTTATTTGTTTTAACAAAGCCAAAAATAGGTAGACAATAGGACCTACCTAGTAGACAAAAATACGATCACAATATACAGGTAAACTGTAAGTCCATCTTGAAAATATTAAATTAGTTTAATTATATCTATGAACACCACCTATTACCACTCCGCCTATGTACCACTATTGTACATGAAAATTAAATACATATATTTACACAGTTCGCGTTTTACAAACATTGTAATAAAAATTACCTCAGTTATGTAAGCGAAGCTAAATTACCTCAACAATGGGTCCTAAGCTAAATTAACTCAACTATGTAAGCCAAGATTTTGGCCTAATTTTCAATTGGAGATCAAAAGGCTAAATTACTAACTGTAGGAGTTAAGCTACTTTGCTTCAACTATAAGAGCTAAGCAAAATTACCTAAACTATGCTATACTATACTATACTATATACTAGACGAAATTACATCAGTCTTCTTCTTAGCGTATCGATGGCAAAATTAGTTAAATGCCTTGCCTGGCCCAGTATTCGGCCACGGCAATGTCATTCACTGATGCTTTTATTAGGTCCCAACATGCAGGGTCGAAGCGTGCGTGGTGGTGCGTGTGTGGGGTCGTGGGTCAGCTTCCGAAAGGAATACCCGGCCCTGGCACGATAGGCTACGAAGGAACGGGGTAGGTTTTTAGTCAGTAAGAGTCTGACACTACTTCCCGCTGCGCCCAAGGGCGGGATTTGTCATTGATCATTTTACCACCAATAAAAAAAAACAGGTAATAGGGCACGTGATGGAAGGTGGAACATGGTTGCGGAGAGACGCCGCACAAACACTGAAGAGCACACATCAGTTATGCGATCTAAGCTAAATTACTGCAGCTGCGCGAGCTAAGTAAAATTACATCACCTAAGTCTAAACTGAACTAATCAGACTAAACTCTTGGCCTGCAGCCGGCTTTTACCCACTATTTCATAATACCTGTAGTAATGTACAATTAGGGGCCAAAAGTGCAATTGCACTCTACCAATGCTAAACTATTGAAGATTTCTTTGTAGTTGAATTTCAACGGTCCACGACTAGTTTATTCAATACTTTAGATTGTATGCTACAAATCAAATCAGTTATTAACCACTGTCCATCTTCTACAAAGAAATTTTAGACACTAGCATTTTGGTAGAGTGCAACTGCACTTTTGACCCTTGACTATACAAGAAAAGTAACAACTATTACTTCGTGTTAATTTTTTATTTTATTTATTTATTGTTAAATTCAGTCATACAACATTAATTATCATTAATTTATTTATGATTTTCCCATTTTGTTACTAGATACATAAACGATTTTTCAATAAACACTAGTAAACTAAAATGTTACATGGATAAATTAATTTTATGCGCATTTAATATTTCCGCTTGTCGTTTACTTTTTGAAGCACTGAGCGTAGATGCTATTAGTATTTTGTTTGTGGCTTTCGGGTTAGTATCAACAAAACAAAAACATACTCTATCGGTTTCCGTTATTACTAATAACGGAAACCTAATTAGCTATCCTTGATCTAAACAGTCACCAAAAACTGTCGGGGCGATTATTGACGTAATTGAGAAGCTCTGATTTCGGTCCCATACATACATCATATTTATATCAACTAGGAATTACTCTTGTATCGTGGGTGCGTTCCCAAACATAAACTTATATCTTGAGATTCATTATCTTTATTTATTTCCAAATAACTTAAAACTTATTATAAAATTAATGTTGCCACACCACGAAATCCTCTCACGGTTTATCTGTGTGATGGTGACCCACTCATTTAGTATATACCTAGCATTGATTTTATAAATGTAATAATAGTAATTACCTGACATTATACTTACATTATACATTACACTTTTGTGTAAAAAAACGTTTGGATTTGTACTTATAACTTTACGAACAATCAATCATTCATTCAATCAATCATTTTATCAATGTTAAATTTCCTACTGCCGTCCTTCAGCTATAATGCCGTTATCTGTCAAAGTCATATTTTGAATTACGAACAAAAAAAGCATACATATAAATCAGGGGAACTTAAGGATGATTTTACTAATTAATCTTGGTACAAATCTTAAGTATTCGGCTTAACTATTGATATTAGAAAAATACTGCTTAAATAGATCGATATAGAATTTTTAGCATCAAAAAACGAAAGCCCGCCAAATGTCAGATAACGGCATTTTAGTTAAGAACGGCAGCGTAGTGCTTGGCCACCGGATTTATTTCAGATGTAAATGTCTCATTTTTATCTATTGGCCTCTATTCTGTCTCCTGCTCAATATGGCTGATTAGTGGAAATGTTGTTTTTCTTACACCTCTGCAGTTGTTTTTAGATTCATATCGTTGAGGGATACAAGGCAGTTAAATCGCTTCTCCGAGACTAGACGAGCTTGACTCTTTTCTGATTTATTTCACGAAGCGGGATACAGGGCAGTTGAATCGCTTTTCCGAGACAAGCTTTATTGATTTGACGCTTTTCTTGTGACTCTTAAATTCTGGCTTACAAGTTTCTTTGGTTGTAGATAGTGTGGAGGATTTGTTCCTCTATGCATCACTAGCATAATGTAGACGTATGTATGTAGGTATGACTGTTAAGTGAACCTGTCAGTTTTTCTTTTCAAAAAATGTTACTAGCCTTCCTACCAGAATTAAGTCTTAGGTACGTTCCATCCTTCATCTTATAAAAGCTCGGAGGGTCGTGGTTGTGTTCCGTATTACTCTTGAATATTATGTCTTCTGCGGTGACATGCGCATACGCCTTGCAGTCCGTAGACAGATAGCTCGAACACGAGTATCGACTGCCGCCTTTGGACATTCGACTGTTCTTTGAGAAGCTATACCCGTTGATGATTAAGAGCTTGGATTTTCCTTTCTCTAAAATTATGTACCTTGCTGTAAATTGAATAAACACAATTAATTAAGTACCTTGTAGACAAATACTGGCATCACATAATATAATTGTAAAAATAAACTCTACTTTAAACAAAATATTAACCAGAAATGTAATAATAAGCGCAGCCTTGCGGACGGCGAGCAACAGGTAGCTCACCATTCGGTTCGACGGCGCATGTGTTTAACTTACGCTTCAAAGAAATGTCAGTAAAATTGACCGGGCCAGTTAGGACCAACGCCTACTAGGGCTACAAATTATTCGTAAGAGTTTCCGTGATTCTCGCAGAGGGCAACTGAAGAATTACTATGGGTTTTACTCAGAAAAATCAGATACTCCCTCTCGCTCCACACTAAAAAGGGAGAAGTGATGTGATGATTTCCCACGGGAAAAAAAACATTCACTAACAAAATAAATTACCAAAATCGAGTGTTATATC
The DNA here is from genome assembly GCA_958295575.1 of Leucania comma. Taxonomy (NCBI): domain Eukaryota; kingdom Metazoa; phylum Arthropoda; class Insecta; order Lepidoptera; family Noctuidae; genus Leucania; species Leucania comma. Next base: position 20,728,004 of record OY282473.1, read on the forward strand.
AATTAAATTATTTATTATTCAGACTTAAAATTTAATTATAAGGCGTAACTTAAATTAATTAATTTACCTATGTTATTTGCAACTAAATATTCTATCAAGGACTTACAAATAGGCTATAAAATATCGCTTAGAGCTGTGTTCACAAGTTTAAAATTAATTAAACTTAGGTACGACAAACAAAAATCACAAGTTTACCCAAATTTAACAATTACGTAATTGTGTTGATTTCAAACGCATTTTGCACTATATGCGGTGTTTTTATGGCCAATAAGGCATCGACCGCACACTTGTGGTACCTGCAATTTGTCCTTGAGCTGGTCAGCGCAGGTAAGTATAGAATTAAATTTTCAAAGAAAAGAAGGAAAGTAATGACAGTATAGCAATTACAAACAAATATTTTATCAATAATACTTTTTTTTTTAATTTATTAACTTTAAAAAAATTACAAGCTCACGACTTTCCGCGTTAGCCACAACAAAATTCGATTTCACACAGGTCCCTAATTATTTTTCTAAAATTAAAATAGAAGAATGTATTCTTGTGATATTTATTTTACTATTTGTGTGTGTATAATTATAATAGTATATTTTTATTTAAATGTCGTATTATTTCATTGTCAATTGTTGTGTGCGTAATTACTAATTTTCCTTTTACTGTTACACACGGTGTCCAGATCTCTATTTTTCTAATTCTCCTTTCGCAGGTGTGCTGGAAGAGATTTCTTTAGAAATAAGCATCACCTTTGTGCCTATTTTTCTGTTTCCTTCTTCTTTTCTTTTATTTTATGTGTGTACATAAATAGTTATAGATAGGTGATGTTGTAACTTTGGCTGCTACTCCTTACTACATCAGTTATCTATCAATGAAAGTTCCATCTAAATAGGTTCAGTCGTGTCGAAGATTAGTCGGAACAAATAGACTGACAACTAACCAAGATACAGCCAAAACTTTTTAAAATTGAATTTTGTTATAGATCTCGAATATAATTTTATAAGCATAAAAAAAATATTAACATAATCAACATATACTTAAATAAGATTGAAGTATTTGGTATAAAAATTGTTTTAGCAGGCTCTGTTTACATGACATAAAAAGAAATACACAAAAGAAAAGAAAAAAAGAGGAAGACAATATTGCGATGAGGGAAGATATAGAACAGTGAGATTTTCTGTTACAGGTATTTCGATACTTGTCAGAAAGAATTTTTTTTATAAAATAACAAATTAATCTATCTATTAGCCTATCATTTACACTGCTGGTATTTGTATTTACTAGTGGATATTTACCTAAGTTTCGCCTCCGTGGCTTTTCTACAGGTATTCTTTACTTTCCCGAGATATCTAACTCAGGGCTCTCAGAAATTTCGTAATCAGTTTTTGCAAGTCCAGAGATTTCCTCTTAAAAATAAGCATTTTTCCTTAATTACCGACTTCGAAAAAGGAAGAACGTTTCAGTTCAATCCGTTATTTATGAACCGATTTGTTATTGCAACCGAGGCGGAATTCGCCCGAGCTGCAAGGGTGTAATGGAGCCATTTCCACGTGTGCATAACGTTCTTTAATACACTTACGCAGAAATAAACAAAACGGGGCTGCCGAGTGACTAGTGGGGGCTGCGCAGGGACCAGCCTAATCAGGCTATTCCCCAAACACTCTCCACTTGTATCAAAGCGTACTATTTTTTATTTGGAAAGGATATACTTCCGGCTTGGTCCCGTTTTTATCAAAATCTAGTACAGATGATGGGACCTAGGAGAAATTAAGGGACCTCCAATACTTAAGCATGTATATGTTACCGGCAATCTAATATAATCCGGTATTCTATACAATACCTAGGCAATGTATAGAATACAGTTTAAAGATAAAAAAACCCTATCCTGTCCATGTCGGGGTGCCCAAAAATTACATAACCTCCTTCCCTGCTCTCGTCTTTTACACATTACCGGCTACGCATTCGGTATTGTGTAGAATACCTGAATTATACAGATTGCCGGTAACATACATTCATGTTCACATTGATTCATGAAGACGTTTCAAATAACGAAGTAACAAAACCAGAAATACCGACATCCTAAATTAATTAGTATTTTTATTTATACAATAATAGTGTATCTACATTTTATCCTAAACTTTAACAAATTTGCCGCCTCCGATCGGCACATATTTTATAGGTCCATGATGGTGTTCCAAATTTGATTTTAAGATGTCGTCCTCAGCAGAGATGTGCGCAAAAGCCTTACAGCCTTTTGTACACGATGAAGAACAGCTGTACCGGGATCCCCCCTTTCGGATACTCCCGCTCCTAAAGAAGGAGTATCCGTTTATCAGTAGAAGTTTGGAGCCGCTTTCCAGGGTAATGTACTGCGCTGCGGATCATACCAGACCAGATATTTTACCAATAATATTTTTTAAATTGTGAGTAGCAAGATACAGATATACGCGGCATATAAGTTGAACTAAAACGGCGATCGACCTTCAATGCGCCGTAACAGATTTTCGGGCCTTAATCGAAGCGGGGGGCTGTGCGTAACCATAGCAAAGACGGCCATTTTGGTTCAACTTATTAGTTGCAAAATAGAATGATATTACAGTTATTTTAAGGCAAGTTCATATTTTTCATCACAAATAAAATGTTAACTTGACCAGAGGCCTTACCACAGGCTCTTAAAGCGTTTCATTTGACGACCTAAACTGAACTGTCTGCTGGTCAGTACATTTGTGTTCGCCTAACTAGTCAAAATGTACTGAACTTGGCTTTTTTTTCGCGATTTCAGGTTCGATCCCATAGTAAAAGTTGTTTGTTATCATGACTACAATCACGTGTTTAAGTATCGTTCACTAATTACCAGTCACCCTATATAGGGTGTATAGTTCCATCGATTTATCTCGCTCGAACGATTGACATTTTAATACGTCATAGTAATACCCTGGCCTAGCGTGCTATGGAATTTTAATAGAATAGGTAATAGGCCAGCTTATGCTGGTTATGTTACCACTGGTGTGCCTTCAGTACTAAAATAGGTTATTGTGAACGAAAATACACAAAATTTTGATACTTAGGTACGTAATGCGCTCAATGAAAAACAAAAATCTTCAACATAAATGCAAGTTTTTATTTAAAAGTAATGAGATCATGAATTGTTTACATTTCAGCAAAATATCAAATCATTAGCCGTAGAATTTTGCAGTCAGTGAATAAAATTAATTTGCAATTAATTCTACTATTTACATTACTTAATTGGTGTTAGTGATAACACCTTGCCGGTGCAATTTGGTATGAGTCAGTGGTGAATTTATTTAAAATAAGCGATATTTAATTAAATATTTTTTTTTTTATCTTCGAGCACAGCTCTCACAGAAATCTACACTCTAAACTCGAAATCAAGCTTAGTGATAATTTAAGTAAAAAATATTACCTAGCACCAGGGATCGAAGCCAGTATGAAAAATATGTTTTTTTTTTCTTCATTATTTTTAACGAAACTTTTAAACTGGTTGCTGAAATTAAAATTACCTCTGTTTTATACTTGCCATCGGCATAATTCAAAACTGACTAGCGTCGGTACTCGAGGTAAACTGTTTTGTTTTTTCATGGTTACTCAAGATCGAAATCTTGATCCTTGATCTCAGAACGCTACAGTGAATACGCTCTTAATAAACTAGTGCGCTTCAACATCAACGATTGCATCACTGCTTACCATCAGGTAGGATCGCAATCAAGCACTGGTTTATATAATTTAAAAAAAATATTCAAAGATCCAAGTCACAAATGTGTCAAAAATTTTTCGCCATTGTGAGGGCATTTATTACGGTGCGGTGCACAAATAAATTGTAAGTACTTACATATTATTTGCTTTTTATAATCTAAGAATATAATTATCTATCTTAGTTTAACTATCGGACTAGAATGTCATTGACTAGACTGTTCTACAAATATTATGAGATCATAAAAGAAACCATTACAATCAAACTGTCTAAATAACGCATTGAAATTGGACCGTTTGGTTGGGGGCTACGATGCTCTGTGACAGAGTTCTTTTTATACATCGGGGCTTCGAAATGAAAATAATATAACATTAACTAAAAGTCCAGAAACGCTCTACCAAACAGCTTGATTGCAACACTTCTATTTGAATTACCTTATCATAAAACCGATGGAATAAAATCAATTTTCTCTCATTGCATATTAATAATAAGCTCTATTACGTACGTATGCCGTAGAAGAATACTTATACTATTTGCCAGCGTTTGTGGCAGTCACGGTTATAAAACTTGTGAGAAGGATAGCACTAGATGAGTAGACGCACATGTACATATATAAATCCTATAGTCAATATTTTTCGTCCTACTCCTTCGTTGCATGACCGCGACTACCAGCATAAGTCTGGCGCTTCATATTTTAAAGATCACTCAGCTTAGTTTATTATTTAATCGGACGACAACATTTAGGAGACAGATTTTTTGTCAACAGTTAAAAGCAATAAATCTTATTTTTGAACCGAAAATAAGGAGTAAGACGTTAAAACACATAAGTATGAATTATATCTAGGATATGATATGAACACTGAACAGCCTTTGTACTGCTAACATAACCCAATATACATATATGTAGTTAAATTTATCATACAAAGTGATAAAAAATTATGACTTAAGACGTTTGAGAATAACTAGCCGTGGAAGACCATTTCAGGAAGATAGAAACCAGAACTATATCATAAAATAAATTGGTTTGAGACCCTGGTGCAGGGTTAGGTGGGGGACGCTGAACCAGTGGTACACAGCGAATCACCAAACGTATGTGATAAACCAGTGTCGACTGGATCTATTTGGAGAACAACAAATATCATATTCAAGGTCTGAAATCGGACCGCAAAACTATTTTAAAATAAAAGGATAAGGAGAGTTTGACGACAAAAGTGAAATGACGATCTGGACAGGGTTAGTAACCCTAGCAGCAACTGGGAAAGAGCCAAGACTGAAGTTAAATGGCGTGGTAGTGGTTAAATCACAGTCCAACGGTAAACTAAATTGAGACGCCACAGTCCAGCTGTCGAGTACCAGAATAATGATAATTTTAATTGCAGGAATATTGACGATATACCAATAACAGAATGTTGTCGATATACCAGTAAGAACAAGACGATGCCAGTTATCTGCACAAAAATCGCGTTTAAACAGATGACAATAGAAATTCGAACGCAGAATGTCCACATTCCATAAAAAAACAGGTTCATTCACTTTAATACTAAAACTATATGCGACTGTAAATTATTCATCAAGCATATCTTTTCGTTGTCTTTTCCTCACTGGTGTACTAAAAGGAGTATGTGTGTGTTGCATATTACTTCTGACTATGGTCATATCGTCTGCCAAGTGTAGGTATGCCTTGCATTTGTGCCATCGGTTCTTCGTACAGCCCCATCGAAAGCCACTCTTTGTCCTCGACTGCTTGTAATACGTGTAGTCGTGGTAGATCAGCCTCTCCTTCCCTCGTGTCGTCATGAATATGTTAACTGAAATTGTACCACATTAGCTAGATGCTATTTTAAATAAAATAATTTGAAAACAGCACAGCTTCAGCGTCTACTTCTAATATTTAATTGTATATGGATTTTTGTATATGAATAAAAAACTGAAATTTTAATTATTTATTGTAGAGAAAAATAATTACATGCTAGAGATCATTTAAGAAATCTTTAAAATCGGCAAAAGAATGACAGAAGTGGAGGAAGAAAACTATTTTTAGAATACTGAACCTACTAGGATAGCTTGCGTTCAATGTATTACAAAAAAAATCTAAACCCCATTTAATGAAATAATTTAATTCAATGATGAAATAATAAAAGTTGTAATTAAAATCGTTATGAACTTCTACATTATTTAATAACGCACCCCTTCGATTTTCATAACAAAAACATTAATAATAAAGAGAGAGTTTATTTGCCATTCCAATGTGTTTTAACAGATTTTAACAAAGGGCGTAGCGTAGGTTACGTAGGTTCATCTTACAGTACACAGAAGACTACACCTTTTTTATTTTTAGTTCTTGCAGTCCATCCATCAGTCATCAATCACTCTATATCCTACAAAGAAGCTGTATCAATTATGAAAAGTTAACACCGAACGCCAACTTTTTATTCTAAACATACTTCTCAAATAGCATGATGATCTCACACACGATACAAACACTAATCGAACGTAAAAAAAAAACATGCAGTGTGTAAACGCAAACGGTCCCAAAATATCTTTAGTTAAGAGATTCCTAACTTTCCTCAACCTTTACCTAGGCAACAGGATCAATATAATTATAAACATTAATGCACTTACTGAGATCTACTGTAAAAAACATTCCAAAATAGATTCCTATGCGACTAGACACTTTAATCCTTCAAATTTACTTGAAGAACCCTTTAAATCTTTATTACATACGATTATATCGCACACATTAATACAAATAATCCACTTACTGAGATCCAATATAAAAAACATTCCAAAATATATTCCTAAGCGACTAGATACGCTCATATTTACTTTAAGAATCATATAAATATTATAATACGTACGATTATATCGCGCACATAAGTACAAATAATGTACTTTCTAAGATCTACTGTAAAAAACATTCCGAAATAGATTCTTAAGTGATTAATACCAATTTAAATTCTGAAATATAATCCCTTTGATTCCTTGTGGAGTGGCCTCACAGGAAATGTACGTTTATGCCTAGACGTCGAAAATAACGTCCAAATCATTATCTAGGAGGACGTATTTTTATTTTATTTTTTTTTTTCGGTGGAAAAAATCAACGTATGCAGCATTTTGATATTTCGGTGCAGGACCATATGCTGTTCATCCACAATAAGACCATATTCTATGGTAAGAGTAGCCGTGGTAAATGTATAGATCCTTTCAGTTAGCGAGGCTTTTCACTTCACCTGTGGGATTTGAAGAGATTAGTATAAATTCGATCTTATCGATAGTATTGCAGGCGGATTCAAGTTACACTGGCCTGGTTATTCTTAGCAGTTTCTCTGCTAGCCGATGTAATGCTTCAGTCACCTTTAAAATTCCTGTGTGTTTACCTTTGTTTACTAATATTATGCTAATTTAGCGAAACCTCGAAAGGAACATCAGTAATAAATTCATTTATTGGAGTTATTTCATCTAGCTACAACTAACCTATTATTTTCACTTCACTGATTTGAACAGCAGGTCTGCTTTCATATAAAAATACACATTGGAATCGAGACTGGCTTTAAACATGTTTGTCCGAGATGGTCTACATTTATCTCATTGAAATGTTTTCAAAACTAAACTTCTTTAAGGTTTACAGCTTAACATATTTCCCACACGCTGATTTATAGAACTGAGTTGGAAGATGATCATGTTGGTGGTTTCTATGCAGAATTCTGTAGTCATCTCCGACACTCAAGAAAGCTTTACAATACGGCTTGTTGCAGCACCAGCGATGTCCAACTTTGGTAGCTTGCTTCTTATAGAACGGATACCCGTCTACGAGTAGTAATTGTTTATCATTTATTAGCTCTATAAGCTGGATTTTGGCGTGCCGATCTGAAATAAGAGATCCGTAGAAAAACTAAAAAAAAGTTTTTTATACACATACCACAAACTGGTCTACTGGCCTCAGCACTAAGTACACCTTTGTACCTTCGGGTTGCATGAAGGTTTTTAAAAGTAATTATTTCTCAATGTTTACTTTTTTACGGTAGGAAAGTAACATTTAAATATCAATGACGGGATCAACAAAAGGAACCTGTTTGGTTTCAAAGCAATGACCGATAAATTTTAAATTTTTTAATGAAATCAATCAAGAAATTATACAATAGTAAACTGTTGTAAAAGTACATACTAATTATTAAATTTTAAGAATATAGATAGGCAATAATACATTTGCAGTTATATGGTTAATTTAGTCGGTTAGTAGTAAAAATTCACAATACTTTGAAATTCCAGTTTCAGTTCTCGGGCTCAACAAAAGACACGATTTTTATTTTTACTTATTCTACAGAAGAAGTCTAAAATGTTTTCAAAATCAGATATATTAATCAATTACTAAAACTAACCTCGTATACAATAATGTTTGATTTGGTTACAGTCTTGAAATCAGCGAAATTTCCAAATAACTAAAAAATGAGATCCAAATAAAATGCCATAATATCACAAAAAATCAAGCTTGCAGTCTTAGTTTAATGATTATTTTTATCACTAGTAGTACATGACACGAACATTTAATTACAAACTAGTTTCACTATAAGAATAAAGTCTATTATAGTTTTGAATATGTTAAAGTTTATGAAATCGCGATTTACTTAAAGCGTTTGGAGCATTTACTGTGTTTGTATCGTTTACCACGGTTAACGAGAAATATTATTGAGACCCAGATTACGGAAATATAAGCTCAAAGTAACTACATTACATTGAGAAGAAGTATAACTGAGTCTTTAGTTGAACTTGTGATTGCAGAAGTAACGGGAGTTCTACAGGGTTAAGTTCTTGGCCCATTTTTATTTTCTTTCTGTGTGCAAAAGGAAGAGGGAAACCATTGCGCAGTTGCAAGACAAAATAAACTTCACAAGCCTTTTTAAGCCTATTTCCTTGGTCAAGAAGAGATGTTAATAATCGCTACATGTACGTCGTATTTTGTCAAATTCGTCAAAACACGACGGGACGCCGCGCCGCGGACGTCGTTTTGTCGGCTTTTGTTCATTTCGTTTTGTTTTTCGTCGTTTTTTGTTCCATCCATGAAAGTCAAATACTGTTAATGTATCATACAATACGCAGTCTAAAAGTATGTTTTCACTTTATAATAATATTTCAAACTAACCATTGCATAGTGATACGTAGCCTCTGAAATCTACATCTTACACATATGTGTTCATAAAAATTTAAAGTATGTTCGACGAAGCATTTTCACTTACATTTATTCCTCTTATATTGGAAAAATATGTTTTCTATATGTTTGATACATGTCTTATTAATACTACGGATATGTTCATAAAATAGACAAAAATATTAGATACCTGTGTTTCTGCTAGTCTATATTCTTAGGGCTAAATGCAAAAATATGTCCAATTACTAGACTACACACTATGAAATGCTTGTTCGATCACAATAATAATACTGGATGCGTTATCGAAAGGCAAACGAAAATATCACACAAGTTACTAAAAAATATTTAAACATTAGTGATACTTCTAATTTTAAAGACACCGTTTAGTAAAAGGCACTTAATGAATAATGATAACTATACGTATTCCTACTGCGGTACCTATAATTACGTACATGAAAGTTTACTTCGGTAAAATAATATAAATATAAAAACTACAAATGATACAGACAGTACCTAACTAAAAATACCACATCAAATATGTGGTTCCTTTTATCACAATTATGATAATTATTTATTTCTGGCTGAATTATCAATAAAGTACAGTTGGAGCGAACACTAACCCAAGTCAAAGTCATTGGTAATATAGTGCAATAACGGCATACTACATTTAATGTAGAGAGCTTATTTCACAAAAACCAAAAAAAAAAACCATCAATTTTAAAAACAACCAATACCAAATGATCTAAGATGATCTTAAAAAATACATTCATAAAGTAATATAGCCTAAATATGGCGTCCCTAATTAAAAAACAAACTTATTTTTACTTCCCTTGGTGTAAAGAACACTACGTCTAATAATTATTTATAATATCGTAGCGAATATACATCAGCAAAGCAAATGTTATGTTAAAGAATTTGATATAACTTCATGTCTCTACTGAAGCATCTATGTACGAGTATATAAAAAAAAAACTAAACTAAGATTGAGCAGTGGTGACGCAGTGGTAACGACCCCGGGTAAAGACTCGTGGTTTCAAACTCAGACAGGCTTTACTTTGTGTAATTCATCACCACTGCTCTCAAAATGGTGAAGGAAAACATCGTGTGGAAACCGGCATGTCCTAGAACCAACCATTCGAAGACATGTGACATCCACTATCACAAACTGGGCCCGCGTGGCGGATTACAGCCTCCCAGGAGGGAATGACCTTCTATTAGAGTACTTTCTCCCACTGATGAGCTCATGTGAGGCAGTGGAAATATTATAGGACTGATTAAGCATAATACTGATACCTTAACTACTTTTTTTTTTTTACTAAATGTACCAAGCATTTAAAAAAATAAAGTTTCGCTGCCACGTTTAACGCACGTTTACAATATAGAAGCTTTCAAAAGCATGGTATGATGAGAACTTAATAGTGTTTAATGAGACAAATTGTGTTATAAGGATCTTTCAGGACATAATTTACATGGTCAAGAGGCCTTATTTTCTTCATCATTAGGATAATAACTTTAGAATGGTTTTGTAGGAAACCAAACTAAATTAAAAACCAAAAACAAATTGACGGTATTAGTACCGATTTGGGCCACGCGCCAAAAGATACCTACTGCAGATAGATTTTAGAATATTGTACTTAACAGTATCTATAGAGTTTGGCACATCACACTAGAAGTCTAATAACTGCCAAACACACTATGAGCTGCCAAATAGTTTTGAAACGGAGTCAAAGCACGATAATGGTCATTCATATCCCTGTTAGTGTGATGTGCTACTTTCGGGGTCATATGTTTAACTGCCTCTTTCTTCATTAGTTTGGGGACTATCTTCATATCTTTCCTCATGTTTGGAGGATGGCTGTGTAAAATATCGGCTTTCAGCACTTCAAGCCTGTCTGTGATGATAAGGTGTGCCTTGCATTTCCATTTGGAACCGTAGGCCGTGCAGCTCCAGCGATGGGCGTTGGTCCTGGCTTTTAGATGCTTGTAGAAAGTAAAATTGTTCAGACGAAGATTGATCCGGCCGTTGGGACGGAGGTAGAATTCGACTGTTGGAAAAATATTTTTGTTAGTAGTCTGGAATTATTACTATTAATAGTGTTACACGCCAATTTTTATAAAATGCTGTATTCTCTTTTTGAAGTCTTTCTAAGTTCACTCTTTATGAAGAACTTTTGAAGATACATATAATACTTTTATATTTTATATTACCGTTTACTCGTAAATTAAAAACTTATTTGGTAAAGGATTTTTATCCAAGAAATAATACGTAATTATTTTTTTCACATAACTATAATATAATTAAGGTAATCTTGATGATCATGGAACAAATTGAAACGACAAAACGAAGAAAAGTAACTTTGATTTCCTTTTAATAAGCGATATTTTAAATACAAAATAGTATTTAATTTTTAATACATTTCTCTATGTTCTAAATTAGTATAACCACATAAAGGCATATTTTTTAGTAACGTATTAAGTTTCTACATGTATTCAAAGTTGATTTATACTTGTATCTATGGCCATTAAAATTTGAAGGGTACTTTGTCCTTAGAGTTCTGTGTGATGGAATACAGCCCAAAGAGCACACAGATCTAATCATAAATAGACCTAACCCAAAAAGAGGGTATTTGTAATTTAAAACGTATGTTTCAATAACAAGGTTCAATTTTCAAATACCCTCCTTTTTGAGTGGTCTCTATACGATTACGCGTGCGAGTCTTGACCTATTTGAACTTGAACGCCATATTCTAAAGATTGGGTTCACGAGTCAGTGTGTGCAAGTGTATTTTAACCCTTACATAATATGAAATAGATTTATTATTACTTATTTAAACATGATTTCGTACATCGATCTAATGCTAAAAGTTATTGCAATCACTAATTCATCACCTACATGTCTTAAAATAATAATTTAATACCTTAATACTTATATTCTGTTGATGAAATGAATAACTTGATAATTTGGGTATTCCTTAAATAGTCTTAAAATACCATTTATTATTATTGTCTTAGTGATAAAATGCTAATTGATCATATAAAGTATACATTTCCAGTATAAGCTGGCCAGCATTATACAAAAAGACCTATTTTGCGCGAAATCAGTTTATATTGGAACTGTATAGCTTGAATATGTCGCCATATGTTATATCAAAACAATCCTTTAGGAACCAGGAAAAATAACACAAGTTATTCACTCACATCGACAGCTAATATCTAACAACTTACATCCATCTTAACACAAATCTTAGTTAATTTATTATTTCGAAAATCATTATTATCAAGCTGCTGTACTATTCTTAATAAACCTTGCACCGTGAGTCTTGAGATCTTCTCATATTATAAAACCAACGCTAAGCGAGATTGAAACTCCCTCTTTCATACCGATGTTTCATAATGATGATTTTCATACTGATACAAAATATCATATCCCTTACTTATTCATCTAGTACTTTAATCTACTATTTTAATAATTTCATGTAATTTCTGCACTGTTTTTCTTTTTTTTTCCTTGCATTTTCTGTCTGAACTTAATCTAAACAGAGTATTGAGATCGAGTAAAATTTTAATATCTTGATGTATTGCATATTCACACAATAGTGAAAAAGAGTAGATAAATATAATATAACCTAATAATAAAATGTGTACTTTTAAATAATATTAACACGCTTATTATGATTGAATTCGTGATATCTGTTGATACAAAACAGGCTCCCAACATTCCAAAGCTATAGAATATTCATATAACTACTTAAATAACACCGAATATGGAACACGTTGTATTTATGCTGTTTAAAATGAATATTAAAAAGTAATCCCTGGACCCTCTGACAGTCTAAATTTAGACTAAGTCGAAATACTGATACTAACTCCTTTTGGACAAGATGACAATTTAGGATTACCAAAGCTTGATAACGGTAATGAAAATTTAAAGTTTACTCATAGTCGTCTAGGCGTTTATTGCAACTTCGATCATATCGAAGGTAGGGTAGCCCAGTACCGGGAAGTATGGCAGAAAATATTGGAAGCCTATAACGCTGTGAGTGTACCTTCTCCAGCAGTTGATCTCCAGGGTGAAACGACTATGACAAAGAATGTACACTTCATATGTAGACGGTGACAACGTTCCTACGATTGATACGATTTGCGCCTCATAAGTATAATGGTCTCAATATTATAGCCACGATAATGCATAAGGATATACAATTCGGTTTACCTATAAAGCCGAGGTCAATAAGCTACTTAGCATATGCTTTGACTAAGCAGTATCTCGTCAATTACAACTTCAAGAGAAAGACAAAGACGAAAACAATATCTTAGGCAAAGCACAATCTCGGCCTGCATCTAATATTTTCGTGTTAAAGATTACGTTTAAAGGCATTTAGTAATCAGAAACCAGCACGGCCTTTGATACTGGCAATTTTTAGCGCTAACGGATTTACAGCATCTTTTCCCAAGTTATGTCGTTTATTCTGAAACAAAAAGTTTTTTTTTTAATTTGTTATTTTATTTCATAGTATCATAATAAGCAAGTGCAAGGAGCTTCACTTAAGTCTAAAATTAAGTTATTGTCTTGTGTTTTGTTATCTATGTAAAATAGGCTGAACAAGACCCTGACAAAATTGACTCTTTAGAAAAGCAAAGCGACTATAGGGCCAACACCTGCCTCTTTTATGCAGGATGCAGTGACAAAGGTAACACTGAGAAAGGCAACTACTGAGCGCTCTCATAATTCCGCTTGTGTCTTTATAGGATTGGGAATACCGAGTCTAATCTTTATATCTGTGGTTGCATTGGTATACCAGCAAAACAGTAAGAGAGAAGAATGAGAGAAGGGGGCATTAAAAAGTAACTTACGTCATTGGTCCGCTTTTGATTCTTAGTGCTCTTCCATGAGAACGTTGAAGGTGGATGAGTGTGCTGCGTAAAAGCTCTAACCACGAACATATCATTGGTCACATGCAGGAATCCTCGGCAAGACCTCGACCCCATCTGAGTGCAGCTCCAGCGGAAGCCATCCCTCAAGATTTTGTGCTGGTAATAGGTATAGCCTTCGAGCATCAGCAGGTCCTTCCCATTGCGGCCTTTAACTAGGAGTACTGAAAACAATCCGTGAGTCAACTGGTATAAAGAAACGAATGTTCTTGGGCTAGTTTTTAATCTAATACTAGTTTGATGAAATGTAGGAAATATAAAGACGGAACACCGTGGTCAGGTTGAAAACTAATTTCTTGATTTGAATATTTTCGGACTGTTATTGATTAATATTTTCGGACAGGTATTGTATATTAGGTTCTACTGCAAAAGCAAGAACAAATACGTACCTGAATACATTATGTTAGTATGTATTATTTCTTGGTGGGTGAGTAAAAATAAAATGTTTTCTAAGATTTTGTCTTTTAATTATTTTCATCGTGTTAATCATATCACATTCCTAATTATTTATAGATTACATTATCAATAGAGTAAATGTGAGGTTTAAAATGCGTGTTTGGCAATCTTTTTGGTTCTTCTTATATGTTTATTAAACAGTAAAATCTTATCATTAAGTGAATAATATATAATTTGCTTGAGCATTTTTTTCTGGTATGTTTTTCTCAGGAAGTCTTCTTTTAGCGTCCTTATTTGTTTAGGCTTTTTTTTCTTCGGGCTTTGTCAAGTAATATTTTTAAATTTAGGTTATTTGACAAGCTTCGCTCATATTTATACAAAAATTATATTGATAAGGAGGAAAATGAAACCATTTGGATATAAACATTACGTAGTTAGGTTACCTTTTTATATTAATTAATGTAATTGGATGTACCGTTTTAATAAACTGTAAATAAATTGTCACAATAAAATCATTGCACAGACCTCAAAAAGGTTATACAAAAAATATATTGATAAGGAGGAAAATGAAACCATTTGGATATAAACATTACGTAGTTAGGTTACCTTTTTATATTAATTAATGTAATTGGCTGTACCGTTTTAATAAACTGTAAATAAATTGTCACAATAAAATCATTGCACAGACCTCAAAAAGGTTCAAGGTTCGAGATATTTTGCTTTCCTACCGCAATCTAACATAATGTCCACTCTTGCTTGTAATATACTCAGCTGGGTCATGAGTATGGGTTTCGCATATTTTTACGACATTCCCTCTTTCATCCAGAAGGAGGTAGGCTTTGCATTTCCTTGAGTAATGTTTGTTACACTGCCAACGAACACGACCAGACTTCAGTGCATAATGTTTATAGTAGGTAAAATTGTTGAACATAGCGAACGTTTTTCCTTGTTCTGTTACGATAAATTTTACTGTAAAAAGCATGAATGAATAATTAAGATTTTACTATAGAAAAAAAATAGCAACAACGAAGAGATAAAATTCGGGTAACTAAAAGAGATATCCACTGGACAAGCGTCGCCACGCAGTGAGTTCATGTAGAAGGAAAACGCCGTTGAGGCCGGCCTATAAAGGGGTGGCGGGATGATCAGGACGCGTACTGCGAGGACTGGTGTGATGCGGCGCGGGATAAGATCTGGAAAGAATTGGGGGAGACCTTTGCCCAGCAGTGAAACAGTATAGGCTAACAAAAAGAAAAGAGATATATCTTTTCTTTTCTAAAGTATGAAGAGGGAGAGAAAGATCAAAAAGAAGATGGATGGAGTGTGTGAGAAAGTACATGAAATAATTAGGACGATGTACAACAGAACTTTTTAGATAGATGACTTCTTTGTTTTGTCCCAATGTAAAAATCGCTTATCATGACTAAACAAAAAAACATATTTTTTTATAACTATATATTTAAAACAGCGCGCCTACACAGCTTATGTAGTTCTTAACTACACTTAAAAAATATTTATTGTATTTGTGATCTGGATTTGTTTAAAAACCTGTTACACTATATCGAAATAAGTTACAACTAACAATTTAAGAAATTTTTAAATTGTATCAGTTTCCTATTCAAAAATAAAACTTTTGTCATTATTACATCGTCATCGTTTACTATCAATACTTGCTTCAATTGTATCCAAAAATTAACAAAGTCATCATTTCTATTTGTTATTAATAACAATAAAGTATAAACTCGATTATATTATATGATCATTTAAATAAGTTTTCCAGTGTAATAACTAACATCATCTATGTAAAGTAAGTGATCGTTTAAATGGCAGATCGGCTTTCTGAAAATATACACATAATGTCTTACAGGGTCTTGCTTTCCAACAGGTCCTGAAAACTAACCGTGTGTCCATCCACTGCTATAGAAAAGTAATGAAAATCTAAGAGTAGTTTGTAATCTGCACTGGTTTGATAAATGATAAATTACATGTATTTTGCAAAGACATAATTTTTAACTTGGTTTATATATTTTATTATCCTGAACGTATCTTCTTTCAAATAAAAAAAAATATTATTAGAATCGGTTCACCCAATCCAAAATTACCACCGAAAACCCAACATACATAACCTGTCTAGTTTGTAACCCAATTTCCCGAGAGATGGCGCTGTACTTTGGGCTTTTTAATTAGTTCTTAATTTGTTCGATAGATGGCGTTGTGCAATTACGTCATCTTTCTAAAAGTCCATGTTAGGATTCTCCGATCTTTCATGTCTTTCCCTCCGTGATATGATCGTTAATTTCTTTAACTTGATTGATGGTCGTCGTAGTTTAAGGGTTCTGTTACATTGTGAGAAATTGGGTTTAATTAAATTAAATTGTTGGTAAAATTTTACTTCTTGGGGATATTGTTCACATAAATTTGTATGGACGCAGTTACTTGATACGTACAACTACTAGCTAATTACGATTTGAAGTATGCAAATTTGTCGAATATTTAGTGTTGCCTGTACAGTATATAGTTACACTAAAAACTTGTGTATAATTACTTATTGTTCGGTATTTAACTCTTAAGTGGGGACACTTATTGTGACTGACGGGAAATTACGTAACCCTACACTGAGCGTGGCCCGACACGCTCTTGGCCGTTTTTTTTATAATCCTATTTATAAGGATAAAAGCAACAGCTGCCACTACAACACATACGTGTGGTGCCATGATGTCTTTATTTTCAACTGAACGAACGAACATAATGGTTCGGGTTTACCGCGCTCCGTAACCTCGCGATGATACCATGGTTACCGGGGATAGTTTAGATGATACCAAGGCTGCTCGCTCTGTGTGGAGTAGTGTGGATCTACCTATTGTGTAAACGGGATTTCCCCGTTTACACAATGGCTACACAATAGTGATTAGCCGAGGCTGGGAACTAGGCATTAAGTAGGCTACCATTGCTAGTTGCCTATTTATTTATTTTTCTCATTTATGACTGTCCTATCTGGATAGGACAGTCATAAATGACCATGTAAGGGACAGTCCAGTCTGGCAGCAATCATCTTCAAAATGCTGTTGTCACTACCGTGCAGGCCCCGTCACCGTTGTAAGAAGGCCGCTTTCTTTCGCTTGATGGCGTGGAAACCATCTGTGCGAACCTCCGCGAACATTTCCGACGCGTTACAATTTCGTGGCAGTCCCTACAGCATCTTGAAGGCTTATAGAACGAAGAACATTGTAGGTTCACTGGGTATATAACACCCACATGCCACCAATTGTTCAACTACTGCGCCAATCGTACTGTTAATGGCTGGGTTTAAAAGGGAGAAGGATAGACAATACTCTAGGAAAGCCATTAAGATAATATTTCCTTCAATCTTTTGTAATATAGCCATTGAACAGACCTTCTTACTACCCTCAGAAGATCTTTCTTCGAAACATTTTGTATTCCTGTTAAGTAATCAGACACAATTGGGTACTTTTCAATATTTATTTTTATACAATATTCTATACCAAAAAAAAAAAACAATAATACTAAAAAGCAATACATTTTTTTGCAAAGAGCATAAAAGTTGATTATTAAATGAGCAATTCGTGGTAAAAGGATGAGTGTGGGGGCGGTGGAAATATTTCGTTGTCTCTTTCGTACGCACTTAACCTAATAGTGTTGACGTCACATTTCAATATCCGCATCCTTTTTCTTTTACTTGACAGTTTTCCCCTTCCACCAGATTTGAAAGCCAACTTAGTTAATTTGAAACAGATTTGGATTTTTTAAATTTTGTAAATTGTAGCTTGCTTGTTTTATACTAAATAGGTTTGTGGTTATGACTGTCTTTTCGTACTACGATTGTCCCTCCATCATCCAGGACTAAATAAGCGCGACATCTCCAGGAGTACTGCTTGCTGCAATTCCACCAGACGTATCCGGACTTGAGAGCATATTGTTTTAAGTAATTGAAACCGTTGAGCCGAGCGACAGTTTTTTCATCTGATACGATGAACTTTACTGCAAAAGAGTTAATAATTAAGATTTTACTACATTATACATTTGGAATATCGCCTGTAATAGTACTAATAATCCTTTATTGTCAGGCAACTAAGGCCCATAAATAAAATACACAAATAATCTTACAAAATAATAAACTAATACATATAAGATAATACACTAGTCATAAAAGAAACTATTAAACTATTGCACACGAAGTGACGGCGTCGTGTTCGGCTGCGAAGTCGGTATGCTACCACGAAACCGTCAATACACGACTCCCTTTGGCCAAAGCTCTCCTTTGAGGCAGATCTGAGGTGAGTCGGTACCCGCACCACTAACGAACTTGAAATTAGTGTTATGGCGCGGCTCTAACTGCACGACTCTCAAAGTCCAGTTGGTCTTCACATGTACATACTTCACGATATCCTCAACCTTCGTGGTGTGATGTAGACTAGCAGAAAATGGCATTGTAGCAAGAGACAAAGGTCTTGCAATGACGGTACAGCTAGGGCTTGGAACCCAATGGGCAACTGAAGGAATACAGGTGAGGAAGGAATGAGAGAGTGTGAGAAGTTATTTGATAGTTTCCGACGACGAAAAGAAAAGTTGGACGATATAGGCTAGATAGATGCATCATCATGTAAACGCCCAGGATACTTTTGAAAGATGATTTTTGCTTTTTCGGGGACCCATTGCATAAGTTATTCCTCTATACTCCTTGTGTATTCAGAAAAAGAAATAAAAAACCTTTGAGTGTCTAGTGGGACTTTGTTTTATGTAAATGCGATTCACACGGTCATTACGTCCAGCGCTCCGATTGTTTCGCTCCAAGCTCTAAACAGACGTGATAAACGTTTAATCGTGTTAACGTAAAAGCAACTCGTACTCGATTTACAATACATGAACATTATTATTATGTTGATTTGTTGCCAAAAAAAATAAGGCACGCCATCTAGTGGCAACTAGAAGAACTAGAGTTAGAGTACTTTTGGCAGAGTCAGGCATTTCCATTTGGCTACAAGTTTGAAAAGAACCCGCCGAGGACGACAGACACTCTCAATCTGGCCGTCGCAGCGTGAGGATGCACTTGAACTGGCCTACATTTTGTTGTTTAACCTAATAATAGTGCACTGTATCAAATTGTATTGAGAAATAAAGTGATTAAATTCCTGGCCATCCTTATTTATTGTACGATATCTGACTGGTGACTGATCATAGCTCGAACCATCCTGACGAGCGTAATATATTTTTCTACTGTTTCAACATCATCTGCGTACAGTTACTAACTGGCTATATTATATGTATGATACTTCGACGTTTAGAACTTCAAGGCAACGATGGAGCAAGGCAAGCGTGCTCCATCGTTGGCCACATCATCGCTTACCATCAGGTGAGAATAGTGAGATAGTGCTGAAACGCAAGGCTATCCATAATAATAAAAAAAATATTTTTCAGCAACTTTTTCAGGGTCCTTTGCATGATTGCCTTTCCTCCTGTCATAAGCCCCTTTTTAACATCAACACTACAAACGTTTTAATTAACAAAATATTTTATTAAGTACTAAAACAATTATCTTACAGAAAAGTGCGTTCACGAAGACAGCTGGTAGTTATTGCCAGCGCTAACAAGCATAAAACGGAGCCAGTAAATCAGCTCCCAAGCTTGTCAGCGCCAGGTGACGAAGGTTCTTCAGCAGCTTACAATAAAAAAAAAAGAAATCTGTTTATGATTTTTATTAAATAATTTATTGTTTTCTTTTTTGTTTAGCTAACTGTACTTACTGTACGACAGTGAGTGCACTGATCGGTCGACAGTTCATTTACGTGCACCACACGAAAAAATTACAAAAAAAAATTGTACACAATTTGTCGTAAGTGTCGTACGTATTTGCAATCATCCGGCAACAATCATGTTTTATAATTAATATTACAGGAAAGTATACTATGTCAGATATTAAAATGTTTATACATTAATAATTATAATAAAATATACCACTTATAATTAAGGAATGCCACAATAGCGTGGAATTAAATTACAGTTAAGTTTTTATTAAATTCGAAAAAGTATAACTCCTAGAACTAAGTTTCACTGAAATACGTATATGTACAGGATTATTATTATTTTTGACACAATACACCGTTAAATTTTAGTCGTTTTAATCCCGCGGAATGTCGATTCGGTACATGAAATACTATCGATTTGTAAAGAATTTTTTTTTTAAATAAAGTACTTTTTTTCAAAAACCCGAATTAAAATACACATATACGAAAATAATTTCTTTAAGTAAACGAGTCAATGAACTTGTAGGTAGTTGTCGGTCGTTGCGTACTAACTACCTACAGTTTATTGGCCTCGATCAGCTGACGTTTACTTATAGAAATTAATTTCACACATGCGTCATATTAACTCGAGTTTTAGAAAAAAAGTACTTTATTTTTTAATTTTATCTTTACAAATCAATAGTGTTTCATATACTGCATCGACCCTCCACGGGATTAAAACGACCACAATTTAACGGTGTATATAACTTCCAACTTTTAAATGAATAAGTTTAACTTGGCTTTGAGCAGTAAAAAACACATCTCGATAAAAGTAATAAAAGATTCTTCAATCATCTAGCCTTTTAAATTGTACCATTAAGCGCAGTCAAATTTCACGCTTTTTACTGCAGGACGCACTCTATACAATTAAATATATTAACCTGGCATACAAATTAAATAAATCTGACTAGAATAATTGTGTACCTCGACAATCAGTTTTCAAATCTTGCTACATCTATAAGATGTCACAGACATGGAATAACGCACCGCCGCCTTTTTACAAAATGGCGCACCGTAATGAAAAACGTCGCTGTAATGTAATGCAGCTCGACCTCTAACCGCGATTTTAGTATTTTTATTTAGATTTATATATTTACATACGATTACTTTGATAATTTATGTGATAGAAGAACGTTTATCGGGTCAGCTAATAATAAGTACTATTGATTATTAAGTCTTCAGTCACAAACACGTGAATATTGTATCGATTATTTTTAACATATTACCCTAAACTTTCACATAAAGCCCATCCTTCTTGCGAAGGTACAAAGGGGGTGGATGATGATGAACATCAGCAGCTTTCATGACCCTCAATGACTCGTCCACCACCACAAAAGCCAAGCATCCAGTCTGGAAGTACTGATTGCATCTCCAGCGATCACCACGTTTCAACTTGCAGTGGCTATAGTAAACGTAGCTCTTGTATCTGATTAAAGACTTGCCTCCCGCCAGATTCATCCAGGTGGCTGGAAATAAAAGGAGTCAGGGTCAAAGAATTTAGTTTCCAATATTTCCAGTGGCCCTAGGATAATGTGACACTTTATATATAAATATATATATTTCTTGTTACTTTTATACACCGTTAAATTTTGGTCGTTTAAAACACGCGGAGGGTCGATTCAGTACATGAAATACTATCGATTTGTGAAGTAAAGTACTTTTTTTTTAAACTCGAATTAATTTACGCATGTACGAAATTATTTTTTTTAAGTAAACGTCAGCTGAGCGAGGCCAATGAACTGTAGGTAGTACGCAACGACCGACAGCTACTAAAGTCATTGACTCGTTAGAGTTTTTGAAAAAAGGTACTTTATTTTTTAATTCGATAGTATTTCATGTACCGAATCGACCCTCTGCGGGATTTAAACGACTAAAATTTAACGCTGTAGATAGGCGAACTTGATGGTAGGTAAGCAATGAAGTGGTCGACGATGATTTATTAACACAAGTACTTTCTCACTCCAGGAAGGTGACCATCTTGAGTTTTGTCCAGTTAATTTCTCTGCTTGTATTTGTGGGTCTCTAAAATATGCTAGCGAACAGATAAGGAGCGGCAGAAGCGATGAATCACTTAAAGTGAAAGAATCACCGAATCAAACATGTCTCATCTTTTTTCAAAGTCTAATTTAAGATTTGCCGATAGAATTTCCCTCTGCTGTTTCGCTTGTTCTACCTGTGCGAAAGCGCTCACTTGGAATGCGGACGTAGAGTTCAATTTTCAATGTCAAGCAATGTCGCTAACACCAACCTACCCTGCTCGGAATTGTTCGGGTTAACTCTAAGATAGCTACTCGAGTTATAAAAGAACGACCCTGGGTTGCAATTGCAACTCGGAAGCATTTTTGAACGATTAGAATAGCGACTCTACCCTACTCTAGTTATTTTTAAACGCAAGGCAGGTATGCAGCGGGTAGGAGATACCCACAACTTTAATACCGTTGAATTATTCAACAAATTGAGTAAATAAAATACTGTGTTAAAGATTAAAAAGCGTTTTTTTTTATAAATTGAAATATAACAACAAAAAGTAAGTATCTAAATTTTCCTCGAAAAAAAAAATACGCCTATAAGATAGTACAATTTCTGCACATAAAATTTGCGTGCTCCATACATAGTGGCTTTTCGCACTTAAAACAGGAATATTTTGTTTTCCTATCTCTTTTTACTGTACAGTCACCACATCTCACATATTTACCAGTATTTTTTTTGAGAACTGGTAATGAAAACTGTCCCTGGTGATTAGCAATCCCCTTTGGAGATTTTCTTGGACGGTACGGTACGTGTACGATATTCTTGTAGCCGATCATCTTTCTTTTCAGAAGAAATCTTGAGAAATCTAAAAATAAATCAAACAATACTTATAAATCATAAACTTACTGTAAACTCAAAACGTAGTATCCGGGTGTGACGTACCCCAGCACACATTGTGCACGTTTATCTTCCAATGACGACAGCTCAACACTAAACACTGCATCTCGCCCCATTGTCAAAAATAATAATATAATATTTCATCACTTTCACACAACTCCATCACCAAATGAGACAGTAAAGTTTAATTTCCATATAATAGAGGGAGCGGTCCTCTCGGCATCAACTGGGCCCTAATTCCTGCTAGCCACTGAAAATCTCCTTTTTAATGGGAGTAGTTAGATATTAGTCTTCAATACACTTGGATAGAATGACATGCACGCCTTGTCACCATTCAGCTCGCAGCATTCGCCTAGCTTTTATTACCTAACTAGGATAAACAATAACTGCAATACTATGGCTTTCTTAGCAAAACATGTAACTTTATGTAACGTTTATCACAAGAAAATAAACAAACAATAAAAATGCTGCGATTATTAATGAGGAAATCGTATGTAAATCTGCAACGAGTTCTCAAATGAAACAACACTAATGATATTGGTTATAAATTCAAAATGCTACAAATTCAATCGATTTTTTATATTACTGGATTCCTTAAAAAGTACAAATAAATAATATAATAAAACTACTCATACGTCATAATTACTTAAATATCATACTAATGGAGATCTTTATTACCTCAACGAAGTCATAATTTAATAAAATAATGAACATCAGACCGTAAAATTTTACTTTTAAAGAAGATGTTCCAAAAAGAACACATTGAATTTACAAAACAACACACAACTACATAAATTAAGAAATTCAAAAATATTCTTTGGTAATTCAAAAATAACACCACTTAACAGTGACATCTTACAATATGGCATTACTATTACGTTCAGCTACACGAACAAAATTATAGAATACAAGGTCAAAATAAAACTAGCGAAAGTCCGCAGCGAGATAATCACGACAAAAACACAAAAAAAAAATACATCACGCTCTTGACTGCGGAGATTAGCCAAGAAATAAAATTATAGTCGACCTTGTAAGTTGTACAATACAAGAAGTATAGTCTTTATATCGTAAATCTAAACTCTATAGAAAAGTCCGTTACTAAAATAATACTTCGCAGGCTCATGGTTGTGATCTTCTTTGACTCTTAAAATAACTCCATCTTTGATGATGACGAAAGCTTTACACCGGATAGCTCTTCTCTTCGTGCATCTCCATCTCTCTGCACCTCGCGAAGTTTTGTAGGTTTCAATGGCAAAAGTATGCTCGTTAAGCATAAGTAATTTCGCGCCCAAATTTGTAGTGATGAACTGGACTGAAAGTGGGAAATGAAATAGAGGAGAAGGTTAGGTTGTGTTTGGTGATGAGAACTTTTTATATACTGCTAAATGTAGAGTACCATAAGCTAGATAGACCTGCTATCTTCAAAAGGTGATTGGAAAAGGTGGAGGCAAGGACAGAGAGAGAGGCGAAGAAGTGGGTACCGTGGCAACTTGTAAATGAGGTTCAAGGTCAGTAGTATGATTTTACAGCTTGACGTATCTAGTAAGTACCGTCCTTATACAAAAGGCAGATTTTTGTTTGATCAGTATTTTAGCACTAGATATAAAGGGGTTGTCTATTTAGACAATCGGTCAGTTTCAGCGAAATAACATGCAAGAGCATTCGCAGTTCTCTGTTACGCTTATTGTGGACTGCACACATGCTGTCTGATTTATGGGTATATTAAACCCATAATTAGTTCAAATATCTATTTTGCAAATATTAAAAGATCTCGTAACAAAATTATAAATAAAACAAACAAACAGTGAATTAAGTTCATCAGCATATTATATGTATTTATTTTATCAATTAAATTAAATAACATTATAAATATTGTGGTGCACACGTACAAAAGCTACATGTGGATTTAAATATCAAAATGTATAAAATAAAGAGAATTAAATTTATCATTTCATTGGAATGATTGTCGTCTTTTGAGTACTTTAGCAGGATCCATTTACAAAATAATAAAAAAGTAGGTATAAATAATTGACTTTAGGAATAAATAACTAAGGAAATAATTAAGTACTAAATCCACTAAATAAAACTTAATCATGCAAGGGCTTTGAGACTGTACCAAAATAATACCTAAAGAAAATAACAACAACCACAATTAAATCGATTAATGTAAAAAAAAATTAAATAACGTTTTGGCACACTATTTCACAATCGAGAAGGAAAACACATTTATGACTAGTTAAGTAAAGTACATATTTAAGTTTTTAAATACTAGCTACTTACGTACATGGGTATAATGTACCCCACTGCTCAAAGAAAAAACATACATACATTAAAATACACGGTAAATTTAAAATATATTTTAGTAAAACGTCATTTAAAAATAAATACAGTAACAAGATTACGCCCGAGCCTTTGCTAAAAAAAAATCCGATATTATTCCTCGTTTATATCATAAAATAATAAACCCCTTAATAAATTCAGTATTTTATGGGTGTTTTTAATATCGCGCGGATTTCATCAAAAGCACGCGGGACGCGTTTATTTGCCTTTTGAAATTTTCTGCATGTGGAGCAAATCCGCGCATCCTGTTACCATGATATTAAAAACACCCTTAGGTTGGACGTTGATGAGTCAGTGAGTCGAGGCTTTTCTCTTTATATACTAGCTACTATCATGGGTTTGCCTCACGTGACAATTGGCCTCAGGGAACATACTCCCAGGATAAAAAGTGGTCCATGTGCTATTCCAGGACATGGTCCACCCGTGTTACGAAACCGTTCAGCCGTTCGAGCGTGAAGAAGTAACAAGCCATTCACAAACTATCGCCTTTTTAATATTAGTATGAAGGATAACAGACAATGCAATAAATAGTAAAGACTGGTTGCTAAGCTTAGAAAAAAAAAGACAAATTTAAAAATGGAATATTACTACGTGAGTGATTGATAGCCGAAAAAAAAACGTTACGCAATAATCTCAGACTAACGTGTAGTTAGGGTAACCTTTCAAATTTATTGTGTAAACGATTTTCTTATTACAACCATTTCAACCGTTTTTCATTAGTCTTTTATTCGATTTCTGAACACCAATTTACTCATCGTAATATGGACCTATCCATCAAGAAGACCGTGCAAGAAAGGCTTAGTCCTAAGCCATTCTTGCACGGTCTTCTTGTCTTGTCAGTCATTGTCATCGTTATTTCAGCCGAAATACATCTATTGGATATAGGGCTCTCCAAAATCTCGCCACAATGACCGATCCTGCCCGTCTCGGTGGTCTTCACCAGGTCTGGTGGGCCAACCATCTTAACGGACGCCTCCCAACGCTGAGTCTTCCTATACTTGATTGCTACTCCAGAGTCTTTCGGCCTCATAGACCATTATTTCTGTGGGCAATGTGCCCTAGCCACTGCCTACCTGGGTAAGAATCTTAGAGATTCTTCGATTGATCGATCAGTGCCAGACAATAAATCTTGAGATTTATGCTTGACTGTGGTCTTTTAAATGAACACGTAGCTTCAGAATAAAACGAGTAACTAGCCCTAGTGATGCCAGAATTATTGTAATAAGTTCTTTACAAAAACCTCTTTTAACGACTAATCGCACCAAATAAGATCTGAATGAAGTGGATAAGTAGCTTTAAAGGTATGGGCGACAAGGCGTAAAGTTCCACATCTCACAGAATCCTCCGTTAAAAAGGGAGGATTCTTACGAGCAGACGGGTATTGTGTCTGGTCTATGCAGTTGCCTAATCAACAGCCCGAAATCAACTATCTATCGGGCAGTTGATTAGATAGTTGATTTCAGGTTGTTATATAGGGCGACTGGTAATTAGTGACCGATACTTAAACACGTGATTGTAGTCATGACAACAAACAACTTTTACTATGGGACCAAACCTGAAATCGCGAAACAATCAGCAAGTTCAGAAGATTTTGACCAGTTAGGCGAACATTAATAAACAGCAGAATTTTTTCGCTATTTCAGATTTGGTCCCATAGTAAAAGTTGTTTTTTATCAATACTACAAAAATATGTTCAAGTATCGGTCACTAATTACCAGTCACCCCATATATGTTCTAATCTAGAGTTATTATACTTCTTTGCTTATTTTGCCTACTGCTGTCAGAGGGCTTTTAATTTTTAAATATTTTACACAGCACATAGCAAAAATTCTATATCAATCAATATTTTTAAAGAAGATGTCAATGAGATTGCATGTTTTTAAAGCTCTGCAGGGTTCTGTCCTTTGGAAAGGTTGTGTCGTTCGCTGCTTTGCTGAAGCTATCTACCGAACGGATACGAATGCTTTAGTGCAAATACTCATTAATTGTAAATTCGTGTGCGTTTATAGGCAAGCTTGCCACACATGATCCAAAGTAGGTAATCCTGTGCGTCGAAGCATTGTTATACTGCAAAAAAAAATTCGCGTTGTGAACGAAGTTCACGCAACTGGATGTTTTGTCGAGCGCTTTGGGTGAATTCGCTAGCTAGAGTATTATTAAATACATTTACATAAATATAGTTACTTATGTAAGACAATGAGAGGTATTGAGAGAGACAATGAGATTTAAATGTCGTAAAATTGTTATTATATTGGTTTACAATAAATTTTATCCTATTCTAATGAGAGAGAGAGAAATATTGTTTATATATTTTATTTTTAATAGAATATAAATATTTTTTTAAGCTCTTACCAAAAATGTATTTTTAGTTTTAAATAAAATAGTAGATAGCTGCACTTTCGCATTAAGTTAAGGCCTATTATTATAAATAAATATTTTTTTGATAATATTTTGAATTTTTTTGTAGTCTTTTTTTTATACAAATGATGCATCCCAATAACTAATGCTACATGGCTACCGTTTAAGTTTAACTATTTATTATATTTTAGCACAAATATTTAGATTACTTTTTTAGGTGCACATTATCTCAAGATTAAATGAATTAAATTAGAGACAAACAAATAACAAACTATAAGTAGTATTAAGACTATAACCTACTCAAATTGTTTCACCTTATCAACATACCTATATTAAATAAACTGTTTACTAATCTGCTTTGCACCCGCCGCTTTAGGCACATGTTTTTGAATCTTTTTTTTTCTTTCTTATCTTTTTGTATTGATAGGTAAGAAAACAAAAACGCTGTTTGCGTGAACCCCATAGTAATTACTACAACTCGAGATCGATCGGTTTAGATATATGCAAATAGACAAACCAAAAAATATAGCTTCCTTAAGAGGCCGTCAAGTTTTTTTTTTCGACGTTCGTTTAATAGTTTCGTCGTCCAAAGCAATCCAACGCAATGTTCGGTAAAGAGGGCAATGCGAAAGCAGAGATATAACACCTGACGCTCTGCTGGTATTCGGTAATTAAAACAGTGACATTGATTTGAAAGGGTTTTCCCTCAATATAACACTGAACCTTTCCAAACAGCACAGGCCAACATTCATTTGAGAAATTCTCAACCGACGCTCTGGGAATTTGCTACCTTACGAGCACTGTACAATTTATTGTCTATAGTTCTAAATCATATTGCAACACCTGCGCGACTCCCTCGGTCGATTTGTCACATTACGGTGAGAACTTATGTAATGTAGTTATAATTCCATCATTTTTAAATTTGTTTTTCTTTTTAGAATTGTGTACCTGTTTACTACTGTATTTTTTATTTTTTACTCGGAAATTTTAACCATTACCATGTACTTCGATGCAGTTTCTTTGAACAGCAGTGTTTACATATTTATTCAGCTATAATTCTAATTTTTACATACAGTTGTTTGTTATATATTTTATTACAGGCAGAGTTATTATAATTCTCAAGTTCAAACTTAATTGAGCTTACCTTTCCCACACAACTAACGCCATCTCTTGTTGTACAAAATCAACCAACGAATTACTTTATTGCTTCTATTGGCCACTAGGTGGCGTTATTTACAAAAGATATAAATATTTATTATAAATGTTTATAAACTCTAATAATAATTACTATAAACTATAAAATTAGTTCACACACCGCACTATACTATAATATTTTTCAGTACAAGATAAATACAACAATGATACCTCGAACTCTAGTATTCACTTTTCGCTCGACAAGTTCTCCAAATTAACGTACATTATTATATCTAGCGATATAGCATATTCATGAACAATTCCCTAAATAAATATTCTCTAATTAATTAAGTATGTCCAATAAATGCAAAATTACAAGTGCAACTACTGAGGCCAGTCAAAAATGGCGTCTGACAAGTTACATTTGCGCGGCAAAATACCTACAAGCAATTAGCGTTGGTAAAATTCAAGTGCGCGCGCACCATTCGAACTGAGTAACTTCAGTTATCAAAAAGTGACTTTTAATTCATTAGTGATCTTTCAAAGGGTGAATTAACTCGTTAATCTGAACAAATTTTACAAAGGGAACCAATTTAAGATATATATATCTTCTTAATAAGTATATTGAGATTAATACCAATAAAAATTAAGAAAAAAAAAAGTTGAAAAAAATAAAGAAAAGTTGTTTATACTCATAAAAACTTTCGATTCACTCCCTGAAAAACGACCATTAAATTAAGAGTACCTAGTATGGTTTACTTTCGCATCGCACATTTGCAATGGGAGTCTTTTAGTAAACCACTATGAAAATCCCATAGCGAATGTCTATATTTCACGAGGCACTTGTGATCAAATGAGATTCCCATTGCAAATTCATGTAACATGTTCAATTAGGCGACCAACGACCCTCGACAGCAGTTATAACTGGCCAAAGTAGTTCTTGACATCAATCGTTGAAGTTATACTTAGTGTAATTGTCCTCATGGTTATGGAAACCTTTATGTTTAACATACCTTCCCTCAATAGTGGTCTGCACGCAACTATTACAGCCAAGGCGTTTGCGATCCCTACACGTCCAATTAATCGTATTCTGGTATCGATTGTTGATCCAATACTTGTTGTCATTGTAGATTAACACCATGCTGCCAGTTCTGTGTGATGGGAGGTAGTAAATACCTGGAAAAAACCTTTACACTTATTACCAGAACAAAACTTGTTTTTTTTTTTTCTAGAAGACCCCTAGTCTACTGGGTTTGAAATGGATCCAAAGGTACCCAATCACAGGTGCGAATATAATTTTATACGTATTTAGAATAATATAGTTGTCGCATCTGTGTGTGGGAGCCCTTATTTAGGGAAGTCTACAAAACTAATTGAAAACAGACTTAAAATTAATATTATCTCTATATTTACAAATTTTCTACAACAGATTCCAAAACACGAAGTAAAAACTATTGCTTGAGTTTCTTTACATCATTATTTTTTGTCTCATTTATTATTTATCTTTTTTAATATTGGTGTCTTCGATTTAGAAATATTTCCTTTACAATTTTGCTATTTTACAATACTTAACTTTTTATTGGCAATTCGTCGGGTAAATATTTTTCTAAGCTAGTCACATACACAGTTATAAGGCGGGTCAATAAAACCAACACATGTTTACCAGAATACTGTATTTCCTAAAATATTCACATTCAACTGTTCATCTATCAGCTAGCAGGTCCCTACATTAGAAACATGCGTTAGAAGAACACGTCATCATCATTACAATAAGTACATCACAATTTTTTATAAAATAATAAAAAGTAAAAAAAAAAACTTTTAAAAATAAATCTAAAAATAATAAAGATCACTGTAGTGATTGTTTATTAAAGAAATATTTTTCTCTTATAAATCTACCATCGTGGCATTGACGTAAACGGGGAGGATCGTGGATATGTCTGCCTCGGAATATCGATATGTAATCTCTTCCGTCTAGACCTTTGTATGTGATGACATCAGCACGGCAGCCGTGGACGTCTCTTGAGGAACAGTACCATTGCTTCTTTCCGTGTGCTTGGTGATTCTTCATGTAGAAGGTGAAACCATTGAGTATTAGCAGCCCAGCGCCTGTCCTCCCCGGAATGAACTGAGCTGGCACTGTGAGCAAAACCATAACCTTTTAGTAAACCTTTGACACAAATAAAACACAGTGTTTAGTTTTTAAAAATATTTAATCCAAAATTTGTTTGTGCAAGCTTCCTTGTGCAAACTTTGCAATTTTGTTTCAAGAGAACATGCACAAAATTATTACCTTGTATTAAATCTAAATGAGCAGGGTAGGAAGGGGGAGGGAGGTAAGGTAAATGAATAGACCAACACTTCCCAACATCTTTATTTATAACCCTTTTTCTCTTTATTTTTTTATCCTTTTATTTATTTTATTTTCCCATTTATTCTTTATTAATATTTTAAAAAAGTTTACAAACATTGTCTTACTTACTAAAATAAAAATAAAAGTAAAACAAAAACAAGGTTTAAATAAATTTGCAGATATTTATAAAAGTTCAATTTAAAGTTTTGAAAACTTTAAATGTAATGGCACCATGGTTATTAAAATAATACAGTTCTTCTTAGAAATTTGAATAGATGAAGGATATCTAAATGTAAATGCAGATTTCTATACAGTATGTACATGAAAACGGCTGACAGAATGTCATTGTTATTTTACTAATAACCAAATACTCATAAAGATTATTTAGCAAAGCAAACATGAGCAGAGAATCAAACCTTAGAAATACATTCTCATAAACAACTAGCATAGATTGTTTAGCGTCTCAGGAATCTAACCCGAAACTTAAAATGTGTATTACAATTATTTAAAATCACTACACTCACTTTTAAAACAAATAAAAAAACGTACATTCAATATCCAGTTTATTAACTTTTACTTACAACCATTTCATTTATGCCAAAATTACATCAGCAAAAATTACAATACAATAAAAAAAAATTGGGACTTGAACCCAATAAAAAAGTTTCAGGTTGCTACTTATTGATTAATTTGGTAATGGGAATCTAACCCATACTGATAATCCTGGACAAAAAGATCTCTGTGTGGAAGTCAAACCCACAAATCAAATCTATCAGTATCATTATGAAACCGAAAAAAGGTACTGAATACTTTCAGTACTCCTAGAAAAGAATTATAGTAATGGGAATCTAACCCATAACTTAAGCCCTGTCTATATTACTAAGGCTAAATTATAATTGGGTTGGTACATTAAAAAATCACTCATTTTCCACAGGACTCGAACCCATGCATATACTATCAATATCATAATAATGTTTAGGGACTTCAACAGACAGACGGATATGATGGACTTCAAACCACTTGTTATTATACATCATACAACTGCAGAATGTAAATTCATTTACGAAATGAATATACTTTGGGGTTCGAACCCAAATAGTAAACTGCATGCATGGGAATTGAACCCAAGACTGTAGCAATATTTTATGTTGCATCTTGAAAAGGTAATTAGGCCTAAAATAAATACTTGTCGACCACAAAGCAATAACTGAAAAAAACGTTGGGATTGAACCCAAGTTGAGTAACAAGTATTCGCTTATTTGTAATAATAACAAAATACAAAACTTTTTCTCATCCATACTTTATCAATAAACTGTATCATGACAAGTATTTATAAGTTTTATCATTCCCGCTAAAACTGTGCACAGATTATTCTTCTTTATGGGGCTTGAACCCATAAGGCATATCATATTATATTCATATAAATATCCTCTCAATCTATGAGTATCTGGTTTCCAGTTAGTCCTTACAGGGAACCAGTGTGTGCTAAAATTCTGCAGACACATGTTGTTCATAACTTAAAAAGTTTCTTAAGGGAATCTAACCCGAATTCTTCAGTCACTGAAAATATTCTAGATGGGATTTGAACCCATTTGTGCACAGAAAATATTCTTTTATGTCTAAATATGAGCAGATATTATCAGAACTTTCAACTCATAGCATGTTTTCACTTAGATTTGTTTACTTACCTTAATTAATTGTTTGATTCCCACTTTTTTAATTACTTTAAAACCATCTTTATGAATATTTGTACATTGGTAAAGAACATTGTAATTGATTCTGCTAAACTTAACCGATGATCTGAGTTTGATAAAACATAAAACTTTAAATGCAATTATACTGACAGAATAAGTACTAAAACAGTTTTTTGCCTGATTGAAATCATAGTTATCTATCTATAGTGTATTTATTAGCCATTTCCATGCACATAAGTCTCATTGAGACTAAGTTATAGAGATCTGCTATTGTTTTGTATGCACAACAAACTTCACTTAACTTTGTAATTTAAAAGACTCCACCGTCCGAATTTAACCAGCAATTCCTTTAGAAGTCCTTCCTTAGAAAACTTACTCGCTATTACTCACCGAACCGCTGCCAGGATTTGAGAACAGGGACCTCATAATAGCGGGAAGAAAAACTAACCTCACCAACACACTTCACATCACGATATTTCTACATTAACACCACATTTAACACCATAATCTAATAAATTATTAACACAGCACTCATTAACACTAATATGCAACAGTTTTGAACGTGTCTTGAAACAAAAATACATACAAAACACTAAAAAACAATTTGACATTTTCAAGAGTTCGGATTAACTACCACAAACGCGTATGGAGAGCACGTTGCATTTTATATCACGGGTTGGAGCCATAAAAACGCGAACGCGGATCACTCAATCTCGATGCATTTCAAGAAAATAAACGGAATAACATTGTAAAAACAACAATAATCATTTGGCATCAAGAGAGTTATTTTGACATTTATTGAAATTCCGTCACAGTCGCTACTATTCCATATTTGAAGCTTGGCAACTCGAATCGACATCACTAATTTCCGTCTCTTTTGTCAGACACACCTCAACAGTGTTAGAGTGAGATAAAAAGCTGCGATCCAATCATATTACGATATGAAATAGGTGTTAAAACCAGATCAAGTTTTTGTCCTAAGCTAACAGGCAAAGGATCTTACATGGATTCAGCCAAATAAGGAACTTTTATACAATCTATTTTGTGTGGATATTATAACGGTATTTAAACTTTTAAACTGTTGACGTAAGCAAACTTCTAATGAAATTATTGTAGTATATGTGCAAAATGTTAAATGATATTTATTTGGCAAAAGGGTTTTTAAATAGGATGTTAATGTAACGTTTATAAAACTAATACAAATAACTCACTTTAGGGGATAATTCTTTAGGAACAGCAAATGAACAAGGGTGGCAATGTTAGGCCAATGAAATAAACTGGAGGGAAGTGAATATTTGAAAATATAATGTGAATTATTTAATCATGAATGCTGCAATACTGATATAGTTAAAAATTAAAAAAAAAACCTTAAAAAAAAATAACCTTGTTTTTGAAATAAGAAACAAGACACGTTAAGCGCTAACATTGCAATCAGAAAACCTGGGGGCTTATCATGACCTGTTATAGCAGGACTGCAGTTGAACTGCCGGTTTTTGTAATATAACTTAAAAATATTTTTCTAGCAATATTAGTTTATATTCGTCCATCCTTTATTTTTTTAACTAACTGTTTTACGTATAAAATAATTACGAATACAAAAAAAAAAGAATATAATTACTCTAAAACACGGCCGAACTCTCTCAATCTTTGCATGCATTATGAATTTATTATTATGTACCTACCTAATAATAAATCAAAATCTAGGAGTTATTCTATGCAGGTTGCACCTTGTCAATATGGTATCTTGAACCAGTTTTAAAGAACTCTATCCCACATCGTTCAACGTTGCATGCGGTGGAACAGCGCTGAACACGGCTGAAAAGTTCTGAACCCGGCTGAAAAGCGCTGAACGCGACTGAACGGCGCTGAACGCGACTGAACGGCGCTGAATGCTGCTGAATAGCGCTAAGCACTCGCACGATAATAACATAATTGTCCTCTTTTTTTTTTAAACTTGTTTGTCGCGAAAGCAGAATAGAACGGATGCGTACGCGTCTCCATACAAAATCGTTGTTTTCTATGGACCTATGCTGAATAACCTAATACCTCTAGGTACGTGTTCCTGAGTGAAAGCGTCTTTAGAGACAGACAACAAAATGATCTGGGTTCCGTTTATTCGACTGAGGTACATCATCAGCCTTTTAATGTTCTCATTGCTGGGGCACAGGCCTCCTCTCTAGGCGAGGGAATGGGCCGTAATCCACCACGCGGGCCCAGTGCGGGTTGGTGGATGTCACATGTCTTCGAATTTTTGGTTCTAGGACATGCTGGTTTCCTCACGATATTTTCCTTCACCGTTTTGAGAGCAGTGGTGATGAAATAAATTACACAAAGTATAATGCGCCTGGCCCGGTTTGAACCCGCGACCAGTATATTACAAAGTACTCTGTGCCGCGACCTACAACTCGTTAGTAGGAGCCGTTACCACTCGGCCATCACTGCTCACTATGTATATATTACAGTATTATTCGACTGAGGTACAGAACCCTAAAATTAATATTTATGAAACCTGTTAAAATATTAATGGGGCTTACGGAACCCAATACGCAATTTCAACTCATACTACCTCAATTTATAGAAGTTCGTCGTGGCATGGAATTAATAAGTACTTACCTGCTATAATGTAAATGGTGTTACTTCTGCCATCTATCGTGTCCATACCTATTTAATCATGGTGGTTCTTTTAGTTTTAGTTAACAGGTTTAACAAGAGATGTCGCTATTGTCAATAAAGTCAAAGTATTAATATTTTTGATTTTGTGACACAGTAGTACACACACATTGTAGTTATTGTAGGTGAATGGTGTTAAATTGTTAATTTTTAATATCGATTCCCTATGTACTGCTAAGTATACTAATATTGTTTAAGAAATAGTTTTGGATTTTGTAATACTGTGTAGGTAGTTAAATTTTGAATAATTGCTTGGAATGTAAAAAAACGTATCAAGTCAGCCTTTTAATGAAATATTCCTCGAAAATTCGTTGTTTACTGTAGAACAAGTCGTACCTGATGGTTTTAGTTTGTCAATACATTGAAAGATGTCACTAACTTCAATTTTGTTCGAGCCAAAATTTTGGAACAAAATAGTGCTATATTCCGAGTTCTACATAGATTATTATGGCGTTGCGTTTAGTAAGATCTGTATCTATCGAGATTCTTATTTCCGATTTATAAAAAAGTCGTAGTGTGGTGTGAAATCACATACATTAGGTAAAACACATCACGTTAGAGCACGTAGTTTAAGTTAAGATAAATATGTTCTTAGCTCATAAGCATATTGTCACATACAAACCATGTATATAATGTCACTAATTAAAGGAGGATCATACAGTTTTTTTTATTTTTTTTTATTTTAGGTAAAATCATCCAATGACAAATCCCGCCCTTGGGCGGAGCGGAAAGTAGTGTCAGACTCTTACTGACTAAAAACCTACCCCGTTCCTTCGTAGCCTATCGTGCCGGGGCCGGGTATTCCTTTCGGAAGTTAACCCATGACCCCAGTAGGCTTCGACCCTGCCTGCCAGCAGTTAGAAGGCTGGGCCTCTTCGGTGTGCTGACAGCTCCTTGAGGCGCGCGGGAACAGAACGCGCCGTCGACGACTTGGGCTCGGTCCGGACGGTTACCGGACGATCGGACAGACCTATGGAGTAGTAGGTACACGTTACGCTACGTCGTTTACTTAACACCTTGACTTCCCACATCGCAATAGGGCTTGTTTCATGGAGAGGCTAACAATGGACGGTACCTCTAAGTATGACCGTCTTTTTTATTGTTGATAGGTTCGCGCTTGACCGCTATCTCACTTGATGGAAAGCGATAATCCGGTCGACGATGGAGCACGCTTCCCTAGAAGTAACCTATTCATTCTTGATTTAGATTGCCTGTCTGCATGATCACTATGGTCTACCTATAGCTTGTGGTGTAGATCTCTGGTGCGTTTCCTTACCATATTATATAGGCCAAAGAGGAGCGGTACAATGGATTTTAGGCCCCATCGCTGCCAAACTCGACCTCCTTCTGGCGAGTTTTTTCGTTGCATCATTGCCTCGGGAATAATTAATTATATATTCTTTTGTCTGTCCACTGTGTTCGTCTTCCTTGCGTCGTATTCCTTAATGCTGAGGGTCGTGTCGTGACTTGCCTGCATCATCACTTTCACTCGTACGATATTCCGCCCTCTGTTTCTGTCTCTGGCGGTGTGATTTGTGAAGGGCATTGTATAGGTACCTACCGTAGAGTTAAGAGCGATGCGGACCTGGTTGGACCAACGTTGGCTGCATCGGCGAGGCCTTTTCCCATCCACTTTACCGGTCACGATGAGCCTTTCGAGGTTGCCACCGTTTTACCTTGAAATATGACCGAAGTATTATAGAATATTGCGAAGACACTCAGACTGCAAAAACCAAAAATGAATTGCACAATTCGAAAAATAAACCAAAAGAACGAATAGTTTTAGCCAAATAAAATAAAATTGCATTCTAACTGCACGGCTAACTGCAAAAATATCCGCTGAATCCCGGCGGAAACAAGGAGCAGGGTTTAGCCGGACGGACACAGTTATTGGATTTTAATCGGATAAAAAAGATAAAAGAATAAAAGTTAAAAACGGAGCGACGCTCGCGCTCCCTGGCGAGCAGCACCGGAACGCCAAATATCCGACTCAATCAAATTCACTGCGCCCAATGTTTGTTTATTTCGGAAATAGAGATGTGCTAGATATGGTATATTTTGTTATGCAGATTTTTTATTCGGAAATTCTTACCTACGACGTATTAGCACTCTAAGATAAATGATTTTCTTCTATCGTAGGTAGGTATTCTAATTTCTTTTTTTAATAATATTTGTTTCGATGTTAGTTAAATACACCAATTTAGAAAAAAAATTGGCGAGGATTTTTAACAAAATGTTATCTATTTTTTTAATAGCGTTGACTCATTATTACCTACTTTAATTTGTTATGGCTTTATTCATCATTTTTGTATTTAATTCTATATTTTTTTTTTTTTTTGCAAAGGTATGGTTGGTAAAAAGACACAGCGTGGTTGCGCCAATTTGCTATGATCCGCGACTTTGTTTTTTGTAATTTGTTTTTTTGGCCTAGCAATCCTATACCATCCGTTTTCCCTCCACCCGCACGACCGCAAGAAATGATTTGACATTGACGTTTTGTGCATTGTGAATGTGACCGCACCGCTAACCGCGCCCGCTCGAAATTACAAGAAAATTGACTATTTTCGTGATCCAACCATTCAAACTCAACAACAGTGGTGCCGTGTAGTGCAAAACAGGACCTGGCAGTGATTTAAATGTGCGAAGTCGAAAATCGCCGGCGGTGCCACGTGGAACCTTCGAAGTCTAAAGGTCAGTGCTCTTTCCCAATACCTTTATCCCATGCCAGGCATAGTATCTGCATATTGTTAATAAACCTTAGATCGCTTTTTAAATCTACAGTCCACACAGCTTATTTGCGCAACCATTACTTTTTGGTCCATACGAGCAGGATCGTGAATCATTTTCTTGTAATTTCGCAATATAGTATTTGTTCCATAGGGAATAAACGCAACGCGCCTATTTACCTAGATATAATAGTAGAAAACCCGCATCTAGGCATTTAGGCAACTATACGTTATTTCGCTCGTATAGTTAAAGAGTCATTGATAGTTACGGTACCTACGCCGTCAACCGCACCGCATAATTATAGTTAGCTACGTAAATATCAGCGTAGATATAAATCGATCGCATTCTTTTTCTTGACAAAATTCATTCGGAAGTCCTACAAATTGCATGTAGGTAGACGCATTTCAAAAATACCCGTTCATTGTTGAGTGAATATTTGTAGGAAACGGATAAACCATAGATTATATACGCATATGTTATTCCGTTCGTTCGCCGTTCACTTTGTTGTTTACAATATTACCATATTGTTATCTGATAATTATCGCTTACTTAATAATTCGTTAAGTGTTTGTTTGAGTGTATAGTGTGAATATATCAAAACAAGATGTCTCTTAAGGGAACCAAGGTTAGTACTGATTTAAAGGTTCAGTTAAAGCTTTTATACGCTAAAAGGGACTCACAGTTTTTACGTGTTCAATCAATTTGTGATAAATCTTTGCAAATCTCGGATCTGGCGATTAGAGATGCTTTCTTGTGTTCGTTGGAAACTTTAGATAGTTTGCGCGCGGACTTTGAATCTACAATTAATAATATAAACATTTTAGAGTTGGAGTTAAATCCTGATTACTGTGTGAGTTATCAGGCATTGTCGTCCTTTGATGACTTGTATTGTCGTATCAAACGTATTGCTAGGAGTTTAGAGACTCCCCCCCCCGCGAGTGGTTTATCCAACCCTCCTCGCGAACGCCCACGATTGCCGCCAATTCAAATACCTGAATTTGATGGTGACATTCGAAATTGGAATTTATTTATAGATAGTTTCGAAAATATAATACATAGGAACACATCGCTGACAGATCACGAGAGATTGCATTATCTCGTAGAAAAATTGACCGGTAAGGCAAAGGCTGTCTGTGCTGGAATTACGTTTAGCGCTGAAAATTACAATTTAGTTTTGAACACTTTAAAAACAAAATACGAAGATAAGCGATTAGTAGCCACCGCATATTTAGATCAATTATTCGATTTGAAAAGTTTTTCCGTTTGTAACGATCATAATTTAGAGAAGTTTTTAAATATTTTCGCATCATCTGTTCGTGCAGTAAAGAACCTAAAGGTCAATGACCTCTGTGACTTTTTGTTTTTGTATATCGGTTTAAAGAAATTAGATCCTGAAACTGTTCGTCTGTTTGAAACGACTCAGCGCGGTAAAGAAATACCTAAGTTCGAAGATTTAGAATCTTTTATTCGCGACCATATTAAGGTGTTGCAGCGCACGTCGGCACGTCATGAAGCCACGAATAGGACAGGTTCCGATCGCCGTATAGACGCGTCATCGAAGTCAGTCAAGACTGCACATACGCTAGTTAATACCGCCTCAACACCTGACTGTTCTCTGTGTAAGGGTAGCCATACACAGCTGTACAAGTGTTCGGAATTTCAGAGATTATCGCCTAGTGATCGTTACAAGTTTGTCCGCACTAATAATTTGTGTTTTAATTGTCTAAGTGACAAACATCTGGTTACGTCATGTAACAGTGGTGGTAGCTGTCGTAAATGTCTAGCTAGACATCATACCTTCTTACATTTTGAGAGTAGTAAGCTGCCATCGCAGCAGCAGCCTGCGCAGACGCGCGACGCTTGTGACGCGCGGCCTGCTGCAAGTGCAAACGACGTAACATTGTGTTCGCTTTCCGCCGCTGGTACTCAAGTCACTACCGTTTTACTTGCGACCGCGCAAGTTGTCATTGTAGATGCCTTTGGCAAACCGCACACCGTTCGAGCGCTACTAGATGGCGCTTCCCAGAGTAATTTTATTACTCGGGATTGTTGTCAACGCCTTGGTTTTAGTTTTAATAATTGGTCATCCCGCTCAGAAGTGAAAGGTTTTGGAGGTTTAAAGGCAACCATTCACGGTTCCATTAAAATAATATTTAGTTCACGTTTTAATCGTAATATTTCGTTTGAAATGGATTCGCTAGTCGCAGATAAGATTACGGAACGGTTGCCCACGGTACCGGTTGACACGTCCATGCTGACGGAGTTTAAGAACTTGCAGTTAGCCGACGGAAATTACGCTTTCCCTGGAGATATCGATCTATTGATCGGTGCTTCGATTCTCCCGCATCTCCAGTTATCACGTAAAATTCAAGGTCTTCCGATGTACCCCGCTCCGCACGCACTGGAAACAGTTCTCGGGTTTGTTATAGTTGGTTCCGCACCCGCTTATTTAAATAGTTACTCGACTGTGTCGCACTGTTGCACCGTCGAGCCGCCGCTTGAGTCTACCATCCGCAAGTTCTGGGAGATTGAAGAGGTCAATGTCCCGCCTATTCTCAGCCCTGAGGATCAGGTCACTGAGGAGATTTATACCCGCACGACTACTCGTGATAAAGATGGTCGTTATGTTGTCGCGCTCCCTTTCAAGGGTGATATTTTTTCGCTCGGTGGCTCCCGTGCCTCCGCAGAAAAACGCTTTCTATGCTTGGAACGTAAGATGCAGGCGTCTCCTAAGTTGAAGCAAGCCTATGATGATGTGCTGATCGAATATTTAGATAAAGGTTATATCTCATCAG
Organism: Leucania comma; assembly: GCA_958295575.1. Lineage (NCBI taxonomy): Eukaryota > Metazoa > Arthropoda > Insecta > Lepidoptera > Noctuidae > Leucania > Leucania comma. Next base: position 20,768,921 of record OY282473.1, read on the forward strand.
CGCCTGCCGAGACTGAGGAGACACGTGATTACCCGTTTTACATCATCCCGCACCATGGAGTTGTTAGAGAAGACAAACTTACAACTAAACTGCGTGTGGTTATGGATGGTAGCGCTAAGACTAGTACTGGCATATCGCTTAACGATATCTTGTATTGTGGTCAGAACCTCCAGGGTAACTTATTTGAAATAATAGTAAATTTTCGCTTGTTTGCTATTGCGCTCTCTGCCGATATTCGGCAAATGTTTCTTAGTATTGGAATCAGAGAATGTGACCGTAGATTCCAACGCTTCTTGTATAGATTTTCTCCGCAGGAACCTTTGAAGGTTTACGAATTCAATCGTGTTTGTTTTGGGCTTAAGTCTAGTCCCTTTCACGCTCTTCGCACTATCAAGCAGTTGGCCGCTGACGAGGGTGATACATACCCGAAGGCAAGGGCCACTCTTGAAACCGGATTGTACATGGACGATTTTGTGTACAGTGTACCTAGTGAAGCAGAGGCTATAGAGACCGCTGCTCAAGTAATCAGCCTCATGAAGTCCGGTCAATTTGATCTGGTGAAATGGACAAGCAACTCGCAAGCTACATTAGAGTCGATTCCACCGTCACACCGGTTGACTTCGGTAAAGGAATTCGATGATAGTGATTCGCATAAGATCCTTGGTTTAAGTTGGTCACCCGCAACTGATATGTTCAGTCTTAAAATTAGCTCGACTCCGCCAACTTGTACCAAACGCGTTATCCTAGCATGTGTAGCTCGGATATGGGATATAATGGGTTTTGTAGCTCCTGTCGTTTTATATGCAAAGCTGCTTACAAAAGAGCTTTGGCTTTCCAACTGTGATTGGGACGACACCGCTCCTGAAAGTGTTGCCAAGTTGTGGGCTCGCTATAGGAAAGAGCTTCCAATGCTCGATCAGATACAGATTCCTCGCCATGTTGGTATAGTACCAGACACTGTTGTTAATGTGGTAGGTTTCGCAGACGCCAGTGAGAGGGCTTACGGGGGAGTGGTTTACTTTCAGGTCCAAAATGGCGATAACATTTCAGTTTTCCTCATTAGCGCAAAATCAAAGGTATCTCCTAGTAAGGTTGTCTCTCTTGCTCGTCTCGAACTCTGCGCTATTCTTATGTTGGTTCAATTGATTACATCTATAAAATAAATAAAAATAATAAAATAATAAAATAGTTTATTGGCATAATTAGCGTATTTTTACAAATTTGTGTTTGAAGCCTCCTTTTAGGCAAATAATGCCTGTGTTAGAAGGCTTCGCTCTTCTATAACAATAATAAGACAATATACGCGTGACGTGGAACCTGAAATGTGGTGTGTGTTGTGAAGTGAAAGTGGTGTGTGTGACGTGAAAGTGGTGTCAGTGACGTAAAGAAGTGTGTGTTTTGAGATGAATGTGAAGTATGTTGAGATGTGTGTGTTTTGAGATGAATGTGAAGTATGTTGAGATGTGTGTGTTTTGATGTGAAATGATAATTAGATAGAGGTGTAAGAATAATGTGTGAGTTATCTAATTATACAATATGATGTAACAAAGCCTCCGTTTTCTCATAGGAAAGTGTTTTAATCCAACTTATTAGGATTTTTTTACAATCGTGTCGATTTTTATTATGCACGTATACGTATTTATTGATTGTATAATATAATTGAGCTGAGCGTTTGTTTAGTTGTCTACTTGTAAATTTCATTTTAGTTCGGGGAATATCATCGATTATATCTTTTCTTCTTTTTGAATTTGTACTATTTTTGTACGGGAGAGACTTATGTTTTCTGAGAACGACTTGAATGATGTATAATTTCCTTACAGATAGTAAATTACTACTTTGATACAAGGTTTCAGTGGAGAATCTTCTTTTTTTAAAATACATAATTTTTATTAGAGCTCGCTGTGCTCGTTCCAGAGTTATGAATTTTGATTTAACTGCTCCTCCCCACACTGAGATGCAATAAAGGAGGACCGATTGCACAAGAGCAGTATACAATTCGTTGAGAAGATTCCTGGGACGTTTATTGCCTTCTACTTCTAGCTTAGTTGGAACCACATATCTAATTGTCATAAACATCCAGCTAAGTTTCCTGACTCTATTACTAACTTGTTCCAGATGAGGATACCATGTTAAAGTGTTATCTACAATCACTCCTAAATATCTAGTTTGTGGAACTCTTTTAAGGTGTGGGCAGCTGCAAATATTATTCAGTGTGTTTCCACAATCATGTAATATTAGTTTAAAATCTTCAGCTGGTTGTGTGCGGTTACTTACACTAAAACAGATGTAATTCGTTTTTGGTATGTTTAAAGACAGCAAGTTGTTTTTAAGCCACTTAGCTACTTGAGCCATTCCTTTTTCAGCACTTTGCTTGGTATCTGCCCAAGAAGTACCAGAAAAAACAATTGCTGTGTCATCAGCGTACGCAAAGACTTTGGCGTTTTTTATTTGCATGTTACAGAGGTCATTTATGTAAAGTAAGAAGAGTGTAGGGCCAAGTACGCTTCCCTGCGGGACGCCATATGACACATCAATATCATCACTAATATAGTGACCTATTTTTACTCTTTGTTTCCTATTTGAGAGATAATCATTGAGCAATTTGAGTGCATTACCTCTTATTCCAGCTTTTTGCAAAGTGTTAACTAGGATTGGGACAGAGACGGTGTCGAACGCTTTTTTGAGATCCAAAAATACAGTTAAGCATTTGTTACCACAATCTAATTGTTTAATAACCTGGGAACTTAGTGCAGTAACTGCATCCTCGGTACTTAAATTTTGTCTGAAGCCAAATTGTGAGTGAGATAATAGGTTGAATTTATTAAAATAATTATTCAGTCTAATATTAATAATTTTCTCTAAAATTTTGGATATGGATGGTAAAATCGAAATGGGCCTATAATTATTAACGTCATTCCCGTCCCCACCCTTGTGCACTGGAATTATAATAGAGTGTTTTAGCGGAGCCGGGAATATACCGTTGCGGAAACAAAGATTAGTGAGGTGAGTTATTATTGGGACAGCTTCATGACTTATGAGTTTAAGGAATTTTGTGGAGATATTGTCCCAACCAGCAGCACTATCAGATTTCAAATTCATTAATACATTGTATACTTCAGATTCGTCTGTTTCAAGTAGTACAAATGTATTAAGTTGAGGTCCTATTCCGTTCTGTTGTCTCATAGAGTCATTGTTAGTGATTCCTGATTGAATTTGTTGAGCTAAGTGCATTCCAATTTTAGCAAAATAATCATTTATAAAATTAATAGATTCAGTAGGGGTTGATTTAATATGTAATAAATCTAAATTTTGGTTTTTTAATTTGTTAGTATAGGTGATATTTTTTATATTTTTCCAGAGTAATTTATTATTTGATATTGAGTTTTTAATCAAGTCTCTTTCATATTTTCTTTTTAATTTTTTTATTAAATTCGTACAAAAGTTTCTGTACCTAGTAAAGGTAATTTTTAGAACTTCATTGTGTGGCTCATTACGACATTGTATTTGCATTTTATTTCGGTTTCTAATGCATCGAAGTATGCCCTTAGTTATCCAAGGTTTGATGATTCGTTTACTGTTTGGGATATTTTTTATATGAGTGTTATCTTTTATAACTCTGGTTAAAGTGTTAACAAAACTATTGATTAATAAATTTGGATCATCGCAAAACAATAGATCTATAGTCAAAACTTGTCGTCCTCGCATTAATATAGAGAGAATTGTAGCGTTTTCAGACTCAACCGTTGCCCTATGTTGGGCCCACTCTTCACCCCATCGATGGGGCACGTTTGTCGCAAATAGGGTGGCTAAGATTCAAGCTGAATTGTCACCGGAAAATATGTTCCATGTCGCTGGAACAGAAAACCCAGCTGACTGTCTCTCACGTGGTTTGCTTCCCGCGCAAATTTTAAATCATCCGCTTTGGTTTTGTGGCCCTCCCTGGCTGCATACCACTCCTAACGAGTGGCCAAATGCTCCGTTTAACCCCGCTACTGTTTCAGAACCACCCGAGGAGAAGAAACATACGCTTGTAGTATCAGTTCCGCGTGAAGAGTCAGTTGTTTTGTTGTTGTCTAATCGAGTCTCGTCTTGGTCGAGACTATTACGCTGTGTAGTTTACGTCCTAAGATTTTTGAGATTATTACCATCGCGTGGTTCTATAATCGCAGCTGATTTGGATAGAGCTGAATCAGTTGTACTTCGAGAGTTGCAGAAATTTTATTTTTCAAAAGAATTTCGTAGTTTAGAATCACATAAACCTTGTAGTCCCGCACTTCAACATTTGAAACCATTTTTGCAAGACGGACTCATTCGTGTCGGTGGCCGTCTGCGAAATGCTAAGTTAGAGTTTGAACAAATGCATCCAGTAGTTCTACCACGCAGGGATCACGTTTTGGATTTGTTGGTGGACTATCACCATAAGGTGAATTGTCACGCTGGTCCCGATTTATTAATGTCCATTCTTCGACAGAAGTACTGGATACTTTCCGCTCGCAATTTGATACGCGCTAGAGTGCACAGATGTGTGCCCTGCTTTAAGCTCCGCCCGCGTTTCAACGCGCCGGAAATGGCCGACTATCGTTCTTGTCGTGTTGTACAGACGGTGAAACCTTTCATACATACTGGGACGGACTATGCTGGACCGTTTAAAGTCACTATTGCCCGTGGTCGTGGTATACGTTCCACAAAGGCATACATTTGCCTATTCGTTTGTATGACAACTCGTGCGGTTCACATAGAGTTAACCAGTGATTTGAGTACGCAGGGTTTTATGTCTGCATTTAAACGATTTTTATCTCGCCGTGGTCCCGTTAAGCGCTTATACTCTGACAACGGCACAAATTATGTTGGAGCGCGACGCAATATTTCGGAATTACATACATTCTTACGCTCCAAGTACTACCAAAGTGAATTCGCCCATGTCTTAGCTGAGAATCGCATTGATTGGTGTTTTAATACGCCAGCGGCTAGTCATTTTGGTGGCAATTGGGAGGCGAATATTAAAAGCCTTAAGTCGCACCTGTTTCGGGTCATAGGCGAACAGATTCTCTCGTACGAGGAGTTGAGCACCGTACTCGCTCAGGTAGAGGCGTTGATGAATACGCGTCCGTTGTGTCGGACTTTGTCTAGTGATCCATCGGAGCCACTAGCGTTGACGCCGGCTCACTTCTTGACGACGACTCCTCTTAAATATTTGCCCGCTTTAGATGTCGAGACTGACAAACTGCAGCTTCACCCGCGTCACGCTCTGCTAGATAGCTTAGTTCAGTCCTTTTGGAAGCGATGGAGGACAGATTATCTGCATACGCTGCAGTCGCGTCAAAAGTGGAACACTCCTTCAGATCCAGTCACAGTCGGTACTGTGGTGATACTGAAGACTGAGAGTGCGCCTCCTCTGCACTGGCCTCTTGGTGTAGTGGAAGAAGTTTTTCCGGGTTCGAACGGAATAACGCGAGTCGTAAAAGTTAAAACCGCAACTGGATCGTACCTGCGTCCGGTTATTCGCCTCTGCCCTCTGCCTAATCAGTAGTAGTGGCATAGTTAGTTATAAGTTGTTTCGCTACCTAGTATTGATAGTTTAGATTAGTAATAGGGTTTAGTTTCGCTTTTGTTTTTTTTTTTCTTTTCTTTGAAGGTAACCCTTCAAACCCGGGGGGAATGGTTGCGCCAATTTGCTATGATCCGCGACTTTGTTTTTTGTAATTTGTTTTTTTGGCCTAGCAATCCTATACCATCCGTTTTCCCTCCACCCGCACGACCGCAAGAAATGATTTGACATTGACGTTTTGTGCATTGTGAATGTGACCGCACCGCTAACCGCGCCCGCTCGAAATTACAAGAAAATTGACTATTTTCGTGATCCAACCATTCAAACTCAACAACAGTGGTGCCGTGTAGTGCAAAACAGGACCTGGCAGTGATTTAAATGTGCGAAGTCGAAAATCGCCGGCGGTGCCACGTGGAACCTTCGAAGTCTAAAGGTCAGTGCTCTTTCCCAATACCTTTATCCCATGCCAGGCATAGTATCTGCATATTGTTAATAAACCTTAGATCGCTTTTTAAATCTACAGTCCACACAGCTTATTTGCGCAACCACAGCGTAAGAAGCATTTCCCGTACCTCAATACTCAAAGAGCTCTGAGGTAAAAATGTAATCAAAGAGAATTTATTTACTTGAATAGGCCCCAAGCCACGGCATAAGAGGTTCAAGTAGGTATTTAACAAAGAACAAGATTAGGATTCTTTCGTGTGTGAGGAAAAAATCAAAGAGATAATTTTAGTCAAGCGTGAAAGTGGAAAAAACGTTACGTTACTTTTAGTAGATACTAATGCGATAAATTAACTACGTAGAAAACTATCTTACTAATACTATAAATATGTATGTTTATAATGATGTGTTTTCTTCAGAACAGACTTTGATGAAAATTCACAGTAATATTTAAACCTAGCTTATACATCACAATAATACTTTTATAGGCTATAATTTGTGGGAAGAAGCATTAATCCTATGCGAAACTTGTATATACATTGTTTTTTTTTTTAGTACAAAAACAAAATCAAAATACGTCAACTCCAAAACAGGGTACGTATCAAAATCCCGAAAGTTCATAATACCTATGATTGAAATACCGACGTCCAAAACACCGAAATTCAAAATACCGAAAGTTTTAAATGCCGATAGTCGTTATATCGAAACACAAAATACCGATGTTCAAATGCCCGAAAGGACGAAATCCCGAATGGACGAAATACCGATGGATGAAATGGTTAAAATTTTGAGGTTAGGTTAGGATATTTTTCGCAACACAACCTACTATACTTGCTAAGATAGCTCGACGGACTCTACTTCTGGGTGGTTTAAAAAAAAAATCGGGGTGCCCTAAAATTCCGCCCTAAACTTTTGTTTTAACTTATGATGTACTTATACGTATTATGTTAAGCTCCTTTTTTGTCATTGTCTTAGAGATTTTAGTCTTTAGATCAGCGAGTGAAGCGATCTCGGGACCTTAAGGCACTCCGACACGGACAGGTTAGGTTAGAAGGGCGTGGCGGAGTCTAGTGAGCGAGCGAAGCGAGCGAACACAGACTCCGCCACACCCTTCGTGGTTATTTTTTTTGTAAACCCTAGAGCCCTAGTACTTCAGTAGGCTCCGACTACGTTTTTTTGGCAACTTTTAAGTGTTTTGACCTAACCTGGTTTACAAAAAATCGTTTTTCTCGGAAACGGTGGCAATTTCGTGATTTTGTACTTCGGGATTTTAAACTTCGGGATTTTAAACTTCGGGATTTTAAACTTTCGGGCAAATGAACTTTCGGGATTTAAAACTTTCGACCAAACAACCATTCGGCGTTTCAATTATCGGGATTTCGTCTATCGGTATTTCGTCTATCGGTATTTTAAAATTCGGTCTATTAAAATTCGGGATTTTGATACGTACCCCCAAAACACTGTCATCTGGAATCATGCCCAGAAGCCTAATCATTTTGCATAGATTGTAATTTAGTAATTTTTATTTTTTGTTAGCCTTTTCTGTCCCACTCCTGGGCAAAGGCCTCCCTTCATTCTTCCCATCTTTCGCGGGCGCGCGCTTCTTCTTGCCAGTTCTGGAGGAATCTGTGTAGCTCATCGCGCCACATCCTTCGTGGTCTGCCGCGACCCCGTCGCACTGTCTCAGGGCACCAACTTTGTGCTACTTTGGCCCATAATTTGGGCATGCGGCAGACGTGTCCTGCCCAGTCCAATTTCAGTTGGGCAGCCTTTTGAACCACATCAACTAAAATTAACCTTTTGAATACCCTAATTAGAGACACAATAGAAAGACAATAGATGTGCGGACACCGGTGTCCTCTTGGTGCTTAAGTTTCTGACATTTCGTGATTAATTAGTGAGTGGTATTTCGCTTTTATATTTATATAGATTAGGACCCTAAATGTGAGAAGTTTTTATTGCTTGTTGGAACTAGTTATCGTTATGTTTTGTAAGTGTTCTATAAGAACAGAAAAATCTTATTTAAATGTATGTAATTATTTTTTAAATCTGTTTCGTTTTTCACCTACAAACTTAAAATTTGGCAAGTAGGTTCCTTATGGGGTGTAGACGTCCACTAAAAACGCCTTTTACGAAACTCCACCCCTAGGGAAGTAAACCGACTTTCAAGCGGGCGAAACCGCTGGCAGAAGCTAGTCTAATTTATAAAAATCTCGTAATGTCACCGTGTTTGTCGAACTCCTCCGAAACGGCTTGCCTGAATTTTATGATTTTTTTTGTGTATATTTGGTAGGTAGATGAACCCATTCCAAATAGGTCATAGACGATTTTTCATACCCCCTGCGGATAAGGTTGGCTGGAAATAATTGATACGGCATAACAACGTTTGCCAGGTTACCTAGAAAAAAAGAAAACATGGCAAATACTTTTAAACATTTTTATTTTCGACCAGTATTTTCGGTCAAGCGAGCAAGTTTAAAATGACATAGCAAAAATTCCATATTTGAAACAAATAAACAGTATTCTGCAAAATATTTACACTGAAACTGCAGTTTTCATTTGTCCGGTTTGTATTGAATACTGTAAACAAACAAAACAAATCAGTTAGCAAAATATTTTGACTAACAACTCAGCTTTTTTATATTGCAATAATGTTATTGACTTAGTGGAGGGACCGATTTGGTTAAATGTAATCACGCCTGAGTTCCCTGAAGGTTAGGTAGTCTCCAGTTCTTTTTAAATAGGTACCATATACGTAAAAGGAGCGAGACATTTTTTTTATTATTTATTGATAAATGATATTTAAAGTAAAAGTACAATGCGTTCCAAATAAGAATAGGATTGATTGCCATGTTGTGACGTCACGTCATGCTGTCAAATAAAAGAAACTGAGCAAAATTGAAGAACTGGATTCTGATTAAACATTTTTCGTTCACCATTCGTAAATAAATCAAATTTTAATGATTTTTTTGTTTTGCTCACACTACTATTTCTTCGATTTGACAGTATGATGTGACGTCACAACATGGCAATCGTCTGTACTACCTGCGTGGAACGGAACGCATTGTACTACCTACATAAACCGAACTGTAGATAACCTATGGAGCCTCAAAGAGATGTTATGACAGCAAAACTGTAGGCGCCAGTTTGGGCTGACGCCTGCCGAGGCTGCGGGTTGTTCGAAGGAGTTACCGCAGCGCTCACAATAAAGGGCAACTGACGGGGTCTGTGTTCCGGATAGCTACAACCAACCTGGGGGTCTTTAAGTCAAGAGTGAATAGGTTACTTCTAGGCAAGCGTTCTCCATCGTTGGCCACATCATCGCCTACCATCAGGTGAGATAGTGGTCAAACGCGAGACTATCAATAATGATAATAATTAAAAAAGAATACTGAAAGAACAGTGTGGGTTTCTGCCAGTAAAATCTGACATTCTGGTAGAAGTTGACTAACGAATTTTCATGTTTTTGTGTTTACACGATTTATATTTAAACAATGTAAATTCATTGAAGTTCACAAAATTGATTTGTAACTATTGTAAACACTTTTTTTTAAAGTCTTTCGAGTTTCTGTCTTGTTTATAATTTACTTAGTCATAATCTGTGGTCATAAGAATGACTGAATGACGGACGGTTTCCGTCTGCGAAGAAATTCTTTTATTTTGTACTTTAATTTAAAAATTTATTTATATTCATTTTACTGTTAATTCTCGCTAAATACTCTCCAGCGTTTGATGGTATATTAACAGTTCGTATGTGTTATGGGCAAAATTGTGGTGTCTCTTCCACAAAGGCCATTAATCAAGAGTTGAAGTAGAGGTTGAATTTTCATGTAAAATAAAAGGTATCCTAAGGGACCTAAGGCCATTCAAACTTCGTTACAAACCAATAAGCTATTTTAAATTCACAACTTAGACCAATAAATAAGTCATTTTAGACTTCTAACTGCCTAAGGTACTCACGAGAGGCTAACACAGGGTCAAACTTTCAGACCTAACGCAATTTCATTCGCCAGACCAAAAAGTTACCTACAACTCCGAATTCGAGTTGACTACAGAGAATTCAATAAATATCTGCGAATAAATACGAACGTATGAAATATAAAATAAAGTCGTCGAACGAACGTGGGGGTACTCCGTATTCAGAAAGGAATTCAATACAATTTTCAGAGCTGAATTTTTGATCTCTCTGTATCGGATTTGTATCTTGCCTTTCAGCTTCGCATGATAACGCTTCAAAAGGTATGGACGGCACTATTTGATCTTTTCAACCCTCAGTCTGGATACTATATACTAGACAGTTTTTTTCTCTATTGAAGTGTCCTGTACGTGGCCTTTTGTTGCGAAATAGCGAAGGAATTTAATAATTTTGCGTCGGACGAAAAACGGTTACTTCACTTATCAATTTTATCGGTACATTGTATGGAAAAATTTCGTTACCATGCATGTTCATGCAAAGATTTTATAGTCTAGGACGTGTACCTACTATTACATTTGCTGTGGTCTGGGTTCCATGATTTTACTTTTTATTAGCTTGGTGGTATAAAGTGATTTTTCATTACTCATACGCTGAAAGTACGTCTGAAGTTGCCAGAGGAGCGGGTTGAAAGTAATACTTTTCATCCCTAGGGAGAATCACTTTCAACTGACAGCTGTCAAATTATAAAAAAAAAAAAACTAGTACTATCTTCGCATTTTTATTGATCTATGTCTCAACTTTCTATACAGCCAGTCAATTACAGCGCGATGTAAACTATTTTTCTTTTTGTAAATAAAAGGTTTTTATTTTAATTTTCCTTTTATTCGTAATGAAAAGCACAGTGTTTACCTCGGGTTAAAGACTTATTTAGTCCCTCGAATATTAGCGACCTCGCTGCTCTCGGACGCCAAACTTCTTCTCCGGACTAAATAAGTTACTTTCACCCCTAGGGTAACAATGTACTATATATGACTTTCAAACCACTATAATAATGATAGTGCAACGATGTGCCCACTTAGTGCACTTTGATACCTTTTTTTGAGGGAATCTGAAAGTAACTTCTCCCGTTCTGGGTGAAGCGGGGGTGAGTGTCAGACTTTTATTGAATAAAACTCATCCTTATTCCTTCAGATGCCTATTACGTTCTAGGGCTAAGGTTACTCTTTTTAACGTACCCGCAGCTTAACAAGCATCGGCCTTACCGTGACCCTTCAGTTTGGTGACAACTCTTTGTGGTAGAATGCTAAATGCCGTCGACTCGGGCTAAGTCCTTCCCGATGGCGGACGACGAGCTACCCATCACTCTTCATCCGCAAGCCCGCGCTTACTGGAAATCGCCCTGAACTCCATCATATTGGCGTGAGGATGTCCGGTTCTTTGTGGTTTCTGCCATCACCTTCGCTCGCATTACTGCTTCGCAAAAGGAGTTCTTCATTTGAGGAGAGCATTTCTTCTCACTCCAGACCAAGCCCTGATAAAACAGAAATACACACACCCTAGACCAAACGGCCTTCGCGAACGATTATAATAGATCTACTAATTTTTTCGATTAAGTTTTTAAGAAGATACAAAATTACCTTATTAATGTTTAAGTAGGTAAGTACTTAATTATAGACAAACTAAATTTGGTAATTAGAGTTCCTAAGAACAAAGATTTAGTCCATCTAGTATCGAGCTATCTCGATCTTTGTAATTAGTTAGTCCCGGTATTTGGGCGGTCGATATGGCTGGAGCGTGCCGGGAGCGACCCGGGATTTCACGACTTTGATTAACTATGCCGTTGTTTTAACTAACCCAGTACTGTTGTGATTGAATCAAGCAAAACCGAGTTGGAATAATGAAACGAACAAGTTTTGGGAGCGAGGAAACAGGGAATTAGAAATGGAGAATGGTTTTAGAAAAATAAATTGGACCAGATGGGAAACTGGCTTGAGTTTTCTTTCAATTGTTTTTTTTTATTCATGTTTCATGGTCATTTATAAATCGTCAGAAACCAGTATAATAAAGCATAATAAGCCTTATAATGTTCCCTCTGCTAGGACTCAGGCTTCCTCTCCAGGACAGTAAATGGGCCGTAATCCACCACGCGGGTCCAGTGTGGGTTGGTGGATGTAACATGTCTTCGAATTTTTGGTTCTTGGAGATGCCAGTTTCCTCACGATATTTTCCTTCACCGAACACAAATTTATTTCATAACCACTGCTCTCAAAAGCAGTGGTTATGAAATAAATTACAGAAAATAATACGTCTGGCCGGGTTCGAACTCGTAACCTGGAACTCGTAAGTCGGGACCGTTACCGTACCACTGGGCCACCACTGCTTCTAGAAATTGGTGAGCGGTTCCAATTGGTCGTTTACTATGAAGAAGAATTGGCAAGAAATTATAATCATTAAATAATTAAAAAATTATTTTGATCTTCTCATCTCGGAAAAGTATTTTTGCTCTTTGATATCTGAGTGCAAAAGCTGTTTTTATCCGCTAGAGGTTAAAGTAAATTGAATTTAGAACATCGTGTGCAGTAGTCAATTCCAAACATCATTTCTAAACCTATTTATTTCTACCTCCATGGTGCCAAATTTATCATACAACTTTTTTTAATTTGTTAAAAACTCAGACTAGGAACTTCTATGGTGTACTTTTTTAATTTCCTTTGCGCGCGCCATTTTCTTTTTACGTCATATTTTTAAAGATTATTTTGTAATAGATCTATAAATATCTTTTGATTGTAAATGTTTTTTTTTTGCATTTAGTCATTTCCTCACTGAGGTGGGATCAAAAGAGCACGTGGTGGAAAATCTTTGGAACTCAAGTGCAACACGCTCTCGTTAACGCTCAGGATTCAAAATATTTAAATCCTGATCGTTAACGAGAACCAAAATTAAACACGCGATTAAAAAACAACTTAGCACTCTTGTCTACCAAATAACTATTGAGTTTACCCTGATTAACCCAATGCTATGCAAAGGTAGTGAGCTGTTAGAAAGCTCAACAATTACTCCTCTTAATCATGAACAACAGGGTTCCAGGGGGTCGTCAGTTTAATCAAGCGTCATCTAATTAATCTTGGCTTATAAAGGACTTGACCGAGGTACTTCGGGCCCGCCGGCTTTGCAAAAACATTGTCAAAATTATGTCTCGAACACACGTACCGAGTAAAATGGAGACAGTAAAATGTTACTCGGCCGAGACAGTGATGTAAGCGAGTTTTAGAGATAAGCGCTCGACCGAGCACTCGGCGCTTTGTTTATACGTACCGAGTGTTTGATCGAGAGCACTGTCTATCCCCTTTGCTCGGTACGTGTGATCAAGGTATTAGGTGGGTAGACAAAAAATGTCTCGGTATTCCCTAAGGCGGGCTGCCTACAAAGCCCAATAGTATTGGCCATAAAAAGTAAGGGTCTGTAAGGTACTATCTCACGAAAGTTTTTGCGCAAGAAATGTCGACGTTTTGATATTAAAACATTAAACGTATTTCTGGCATTTTGCCTAGATTTCTGGCATTTACTACCGAAGTATTTCAATATGAGCTCGCCCTAGATTTTTTGTACCTTCCTGTCTGTAGTTAGATCGTGAAAGTAATATTATTAGTTGCTGAAATACCGCGAGCGCTCAGGCTTCCTATTTTTATTTTTATGAAGTTCGAACAAAGTTTTTCCATTAGATATAAAGCTTTACAAAGTACGCATATTTTTGTATTTAAATTTTTAAGAAAGACATTGTAATAAGCTGGCTTGAAAGATTTTTTTGCAAAGAAATGAAATTCAACGTGGAAAGAATTAACAGCATACCTATAAAAAGGAAACAGAGCAGAAAAAAACGTTAACTTATTATGTCTGTCACGTGTTAGGGCTGTGGGAATGTTTGAAACAGTTACCGTGGCTCTAGAACTCAAAGGATAAAAAAGGAACATAGTACCGGTTGCTTTCGGGGAGTGTGCGTCGGAATTGTATAGTCTAATTCCGCCTAGCCCGTTCCGTCATCGGACCACCAGGCGTACGGCGTTGCGCCACCGGTACATGATGGACTTCCCGCTTACACGTACAAAACGTTTTGGAATAAATTCATTGCGCGTCCAGCTAAGGAGCGGAATTCCCTGCCGGAGTCTATATTTCCTGATGGCTACAACCCGAGAATCTTTAAGTCAAGAGTGAATAGGTTACTTCTACGAAAGCGCACTCCATCGTCGACCGCATCATCGCTTTCCATCAGGTGAGATCAAGCGATCAACAATAAAAAAGGTGGGTTTCACACACATGCCCTCTAGCTTCCTAGAGCGAGAGAAGACACCGAAAAACGGCAGACTTACCTAACTTTTTTAATAGTCTATTTATTTTCATAACAGTCGTTTCCCAGCGTGTTGATTTCCCATTGAGTTTCAACCCGGACATAAAGGGACGCACGGAGATTTACAGACGCGGAAATAGAAAGGAAACCATTGAGGCACAATTTCCAATGAATTCTTTGCATTACTATGTAGGAATAACGGCTTAGTAAAATAATATTTTAGTAAAAGTCGATAGAGAGCTCCAAAGTCTTAGGCATCGACGCCGAGTTGCTCGCCTGTCGGTTTTTTATCGTTAACATTTCAGGGAGTGTGCGTTGGAATTACACAATTTAATTCCGGCAAGTCCGTTCCATCATCGGACCACTAGACATATGGCGATACGCCACAGGTACATGGTGGACATCCCACCCATACGTACAAAGCGTTTTAGGAATACATTTAAGTCAAGAGTGAATAGGTTACTTCTAGGCAAGCGTGTCGGCCACGTCATCGTTTACCATCAGGTGAGATAGTGGTTTTTTTTTTGGTGTTGGGTAAAATAATCCAATGACATCTCCCGTCCTTGGGCGGAGCGGGAGATAGTGTCAGACTCTTACTGACTAAAAACCAACCCCGTTCCTTCGTGGCCTCAGATAAGGTGAGATAGTGGTTTTTTTTTGGTGGTGGGTAAAATCATCCAATGACAAAACCCGCCCCTGGGCGGAGCGGGAAGTAGTGTCAGACTCTTACTGACTAAAAACTTACCCCGTTTCTTCGTTGCCTATCATGCCGGGGCCAGGTATTCCTTTCGGAAGCTGACCCATGACCCCAGCAGGCTTCGACCCTGCCTGCCTGCAGCTAGCAGGCTGGGTCTCTACGGTTTGCTGACAGCTCCTTGAGGTGCACGGGAACAGAACGCGCCGTCGACGACTTGGGCTCGGTCCGATCGGGTACCGGACGATTGGACAGTGCTACCCATTGCACGCCGTCCGCAAGCCCGCGCCTACGGTAGCCAGAAATCGGGATCAGAATCCCGGCGGCGGCTGGGGCGAGCGCCCCGTTGCCCCTGCCTTATGCGGTCGGCCTCCTCCTTTGCTAGCATTACTACTTCGAAGAAGGAGGCGACCGCCTGCCACTCCTCCTCACTCGGATTTTTACGGGAAAGTATGGTAATTTTGAACACGAAATATTATTATTGCAGTCGTGAATTAGAATAAGTAGGCCTGTTCGCGTACCTACAATATTTTAACAAGTTCAGCGATAACAAAGTTCATGTGGTTTACAACCGCCAGTTTTCGCAACCTAAATCGTAAGTCAAACGTTTTTACGACAATCGTCCCTTCTGTTGTTACGAATGAAATTCGTTTAGATTGAGTTTATTTCGTGAATGGCCGATAAGGGCCGTTTGACTCGATTTCGAATTGAAACTTGGGTTTTTATTGCCATTAACCTGAATATTTTGTATTATGTTAAAAGGTTCCTTATAAGGTTAATAGAAAATAACTATTCGATTGATAGAAAAGTGTTTTTTCGATATGTTTTGCAGTCGTAGAAAGCTTTGCGGTATTTTTTATTTATTTATTCATAGCGTCGCTTTTGACTACTATCTCACCTGATGGTAAGCGATGATGTGGCTAACGATGGAGCACGCTTGCCTAGAAGTAATCTATTCACTCTTGACTTAAAGACCCCTAAGTTGTAGCTATCAGGAAACACGGTTTTTTTGAGCCAGAATATCGTCAGATGTCTTCTCCCGCTCCAGGGAGAAGCCGGAGTGCGTGTCCGACTTTGCTTGACTAAAACTACACTGTGTCCTTCAGTTGCCCTTTGCGTCACCACGGTAACTATTTCGATAAAAATCAGTGACTTTAGCAAGCATTAGCCCTGCTAGCTCCCTACGGTTTTTCTGCCATATCTTTGAGGCACGCGTGTTATACTACACCGCCGTCCAACACTCGGGCTTGGGTCTTACTGGACGGCCGAACGGCGAGCTACACCTTGCTCGTCATTTGCGAGCCAGCGCCTGAGGTAGCCGGGGATTACCCCGCGATTATTTAAGCTCAGAGCGTCTCCTGTGACCATATCCATTCCCTCACAGTTGCGATTCATTCCTTCGCTAAAATTATTTCTTCAGTCACCGGAGTTCCCGCCTCAAAAAAAGGTACTACTCCTCACAACTGTTACAGATTAACTCACGCTTTTTCCCTTTATGTTCTTTTTTTCCAACTATCATACAACGGCATCTAGTCTCAAACTAAGCAGAGCTTGTACTAGATATCTGATAAACATACATATATTTCTAAATACATACATATTATTAAAAAATTACACCCTAGACACAGAACAAATGGTAGTGCTCATCACACAAACATTTGTCCTGGGTGGGAATCGATCCCACGATCTCTGGCTTAGCAGTCAGGGCCACTAACCACTAGAGTCACAAGCCAGTCATTTTGCAATACAACTACAAAACGCCACATTCATATGCATTGCTCACGTTCAATACAAGCTCCATATTGTCCAGAATCCCCCCTATCTACCTTTAAAGCGCTATAAAGATCCTAAGTCCAGATAGAGAGGAACATTGTGACGCGCATCACGACCGTGGTGATAAAACTCACGCGATTCAAGGTAACTGGGCAACTTAACAGCTGATATCCTACTGATAAACAGACGACTGTTAAGCCAAATTACTTTTAAGTTAGAGGTTGTAGAGCTTGCACCATTTTGGTGACAGATTTGTGAGTATCACTTGTTCCACGTTTATAATTTCTGCGCTAGTTTGCTAGCCTTGAAGACACCAAGTTAAAATCGGACGGGAAGACCGCAGCAGGCAAATAGTTCCAGTCCTTCTCTGTACTCCTAAATTATCAACAAAAAACACCTTCTCTAAAGAGAAACTTAGCAATTTCCAGTTAATTTCCTTTAAAAATATGTCCTATCTATTCTACTAGTAGAACGATAATGACACTAAAAACCATTATCTCTCGGGAAATTGTTCAGAAGATGAGTACAAATAAGATTATAACTTTGTATCGAAAGCATCTCGGCAGGACACCCGATCCTGGACTTAAGAGCGACCTACCAGAGATACATTGTCGTACAACCGCTCTTCCGTAAATTTTATGACGTTATTAATTAAACATCTTTCTCCAGATATCTTGTGGCTGTTATCTAGGTTTTTATTTTAAGTTAAAAAAGTATAAAAAAAATATTTAAAAAAAATATTTAACTAACTATATTACAGCAAAATAATAAAAACCGTACGCTAGCTATGACTAACTAAAATATGGCGTCAAAGAACTCTTCCACATCGCTGTCTACTGTCAATGTGCCCAAAAGACTGGCGGCATTGCCACGCTATATGGCAATGCTTATTTATATGTGTAATTAGTAAGTGTTGTTTATGCTTTGTGTGTTTCTGTGTATTTGTGTTAACATATGGGTATCTTACCTGAAATAAATGCTTATTATTATTATTATTATTCTCTCTCCGAGGTAAAATCTAGCTCGTGATGATCAATTTTTTACAATAACTATATGTTTATTAAAAAATAGCACGTATATTTTGGAACAAGTATTGTTAAATATTTTAGTGAATGACGGAATTACCGAATGCCTACAAAACGTTCAGGCGTTTCCACTTTATCAAATATTGCGTTGGACAGCGTTGGATGAAACAACCAGCTTTTAAACCATGCTCACATTGATGATACACTTGTGGGAAAGGCTCCTCTTAAAAGCGACTATACTTTCATCTATTAACTGCTGCAGTATTGTATAGAATGTATCATATCTTTTAATAGAATCTATAGTGTATAAATAACCTCCACGAGTAGAGATACTCCCGGTACCAAATTAAAAACCGGTCAAGTGCGAGTCGAACTCGCGCACCGAGTGTTTCGTTGATTCTTGAATCGTAAAAAAAAACTTTTTTTTTTGTGACGTACAGACGTTAACAAATTGTGTGTAGTGGTCTTCCCGTCCGATTATAATTTAGGTGTTTTCAAGGCTAGAGTGAGAGAGGCTCTTAATAAACTAGTGCGCTTCACCATCAACGATTGCATCACTGCTTACCATTAGGTAGGATCGCAGTGAAGTACTAGTTTATATCAATATTAAAAAAATACGTCACCAAAAAAAAGTCTGACACAACCTCCTGCTCCGCCCAAGGGCGAGAGATCAGAAAACAGGTGGGTTTTAGTAAGTGTGTGACACTCCCTCTCGCGCCACGCAGACATGTCATTAGTGAAATCAGAATCATTACAATCGGCCTCGATTCCCTCGCTAATGATCCGCACGCTATTTTGTTTATCCATCGTGAGACAAAAAGAAGTATATTACGCGGCAAATAAGTTGAACCATTGGTATGGTTAGCCCCTGCAAATAGGTTACTTACTGCGCGTTCAAGGTCGACCGCCATGATGGTTCAACTTGTATGACGAGGTTTATAACCAATTTTCGGATCTCATTCGAAGTGGGAGGCTGTGTTTAGTTATTTTCGACAAAAACCCAAGCTTTTAGAACAACAAAATTATCAAAACAACCTCTACAAAACGCTTCACAGATTAAATAAAACACAATTTCAATTTGAAACGTCTTTCTGCATTATTAAAACGCAAACGAACTAGTAGAACATGGAGAATTGCAGTCTTATTAAAAACGAAAAACAAAGCAATTGCCCGTTTAAAATCTTTATTCAATTCTTGCTATCCAATATGGATTTTCTTTTATTGAGAACGGGGCTTATTTCTGTTTTGTCCGATTTCTTGGCGAGTCCTCTTGTGTCCGTTCGCTTCGTAAATTGTAGTTTTAAATGGCTTTAAAAGGATTGATATTGTTTCTGCTCTATCGTTGACGTAATGACCATTAAGAAAAGCTTTTATAAAAAAAGCAGGTCGACCCGATAAACAAAGAGAAACAATAGAGCGGCCATCAGAAGAAATGTCTTAGAAAAACTGCCATCCTATGTCAGCTAGCTTTCAATAGTAAATATGCGAATTCAATTTGTAATTTAAATGTTTTTATGCTATTTTCTAGAACTATTTGCGAAAATGATTGAATTATAATTAATTACAGAGTAAATACAAAAAATATTTACAAAAATAAACTGAAGTTAGGTCCAGTCGTCCACACTAGACTAAGCGACTTACTTAACTGTCAAACGTGTGAATGTAAAATAGTCATAGTTTAATGATTTTTTTTCAGCGATATTTTCTTAAAAAATTGCTACGGCTAGCGGCGTCGCCCACGTGATAATAGAAAATTGTCCCTCCTTAGATAAAACGTATCCTATGGGCTAGTTCAGGTTATGGTTTATTCGTGTGCTCATCCAAATTCGTTCAGTCGTTCCAGAGTGAAGAAGTAACAAAAATATAAGTATTCACATAAACTTTCGCCTTATTTTTCGAGTTTAATAGTGTTCTACCAAAACAATTTTTATTTTATTTATTTAGGAAAAACAAACATTACAATATGTCTGGCAGAGAATGCCTAAGGAATTTAGATAGATAGATAGATGTATTCTTTAGACCGCCTTTGTACTTTGTGTTGCATGAAGATTAAATAAATAAATAAAATATGATGTGACGGAGCTAGGAGGAGTGGCAGGTGGTCGCCTCCTTCTGCGAAGCAGTAATGCTAGCAAAGGAAGCGGTCGCACGTGCGAAGGAACGGCCCTCACTCCTCAGCCGCCGGGACCCCGATCCCGATTTCCAGCCATCGCATGCGCGGACATGCGGACGCTGAGCTATGGTTAGCTCGCCGTCGACCGTCCGGTAACCGTCCGGACCAAGCCCAAGTCGACGACGGCGCGTAGTGTTTCACGCGCGCCTCAGGAAGATGTCAGAAAAACCGTAGAAACCCAGCAGAGTCGATGCCTACTGGGGCCATAGGTTGTGCGAAAAAGAACTTCGGGGCCCTGGAACGAAGGTAAAGGCACGCCTTCCCTGCTCCATCCAAGGGCGGGAGATGTCAATCGATGATTTCCCATCTAAAAACAAAATGGTTAAATGTACAATTCACGATGTGCTAGGTGAATTAGAAAAAAAATTGTCATAATATATTATTGAACAGCTCCTATTTCTAACCTCAACTTTATCCATATTCTCTAAACCTGCCATCTGCCATTATTTATTTTATACTTTCGGACATAAATCCACGTTAAAGGCGATCGCGACTAATTGAGATTGATCGACTAACACGTTCACACGTCGCTGCTCGCCACAAATAAAGATGGAAGACTTGTTTATCAGCCTGAAGAAGCGATCGGTGTTGTAAACAAGTCATTGAGGAGTTTATTTAGGAGTAATAAAGTAATTATTACCCTTTTTAGTTTCTTTTTTGGAGTTTTATCAATTCCAGCTTCTGCCTGCGGCAAAAGTGATAATAATACTAAAGGAACATTTTTTTTTAAGGCGGAAATCATCCTATGAACATCTCTTGCTCTAGAGTGGAGCGTGAAGGTATCTCAGACTTTTTCTGACTAAAACCCTCTTCTGTACCTTTTTTGCTTTCATTCCAGGGCCCCGGGTTGTCTTTCGCACAACCCATGGCCTGTACCAGGGCACTGCGCGAGAGGTCGTTGCCACCGATAGCCCCCACGAGGACACGGCGGTGCTCTGCCCAAACAGGGCACACCTCTACCGTATGCTCCACTGTGTCCTTCGGGCGGTTTACACTATGCTGACTCGGACGTTTCTTCTGTACGAATCCCGCGCAGGAACCTATTAAACTTTTCATGTCCCGTTGGACCTGCGTCACACGAAAGCTGAGGACGCCGTGCGGTCTATCCAGCTACTCCTCAAACAGGGCTCGCAATATGATTACGAGTCGCTGCAATTTTGCTCAGTGTCCTCCAACTTGTCTCCTAACATTTTGCAATGCATTCACGTAACACGGACCATATTATTAGCCATTTTTGACAATTTGTTGTCTTATTAGGGACATTTTGTCCTCTAATGTATGTGAACCTTCGCTTAGTATGTCTCTGCAACTTGGTAGGGCAGTACCGCTCGACATTCACCTAAAGCCGCGTGTTCACTAGGGGACTTTTGTCCCGCGACCGTTTGTTCGACACGAATTTTACGTGATCTGTACGATGTCACTTGACATCGCATGCAACATTTACGGATCGTGGGATTTGCTGCAAGTCGACGCTTTGCGGGCGTCGACACGCGCGACCTCCATGTCCTCCGACTGTCTACCTGTTGGGCTTTGAGTATTGAGGACGAGGGTAATCAACACTGGGTAGTATAGCTACACAAATGTCAAGCGATATTGCCCCACAAAGTCGCAGAGACATAGCACGTAAATATCCGGCAATATGTCCCTGTGACATGTCTCCTAGTGAACATGAGTCTTTGACCCAGTCGTGATCGTAGCCCATTTCGAAACCAAAAGCGGACATGTATAATAATATCCTCACATCCTCACTATTCAAAGCCTGTCGGGCGACTGTCACAAGCGACATCGGATGACGTCACGAGCAACCGAGTCGCGGGATGACATCGGGAGACATCGTGCGAGCGTATCAGAGTCACGGGACATATATGTCCCCCAGTGTAAACGCGGCTTTATACTTGTGCAGTATATAGAGTGACTGGTAATTAGTGACCGATACTTAAACACGTGATTGTAGTCATTAGGTATACCCAACAACTTTTACTATGGGACTAAACCTGAAAACGCGAAAAATAATCTGCTTGCTTGTACATTTATGTTCGCCTGGACTGGTCAAAATGTACTGAACTTGTTGATTTTTGTTTGTGATTTCAGTTTTGGTCCCATAGTAAAAGTTGTTTGTTCGTGTATAAGTATCGTTCACTAATTACCAGTCACCCTATATAATACGCGGCTTTGATTGAGGCCTAAAAATCTTTATAGCGGCAAATAATTAGAACTAAAATGTTCGTCGTTGCTATCTGTTACTATTTTGGTTCAACTTATATGTCGCGTCTTGTAATGCTATGAACTCTAGACCACACAGACCACACCACAAACACGTTGGCGTCACGGGCATCGCAGTGACACCGCAAGCTGCAAGGTGTGGGCATGGCAGATTGCGGTGTGTAAAGTTGCTTGCATGTGTCAGATAAAAGCACATATTTCACACCCAGAACTATCTTAACTACTTCGAATTGCAAGCAATTGATTGCACAGTGATTCTTTTTTTCCAATAATCAAAATGGTGAATTTAAATTCAGTATGGCCAACATATTTTGACCTACTGTATTCGTATGTCCACACGGTTTGTTTTCTTTTTATCAATCATCTTTATAATTACAGTTAAAATGACTGCTGTAGTTGTCTTAATGCAACTTGTTTTGTAGTTGTTAAATCATCAATTAACTTCTCGAGCTCAGAGTCGAGACGGATCGTTAGATTTTTGCTGTCTTAAACTCACCCGTGTTGGCCCAGTAGGGCCGAAGTCTACTGGGGCCAAGGGTTAAGTGATAACGAACCCCGGGGCCTTGGATCGAAGGGAATGAATGGAACATGGTAGGTTTTTAGTCAGTAAGAGTCTGACTCTATCTCCCGCCCCACCCAAGGGTGATGATTTTACCTACCATAAAAAAACCCGTGTACCCTTTGCATTCCACGGCCGCGGTCATGCTTTCCTGGTCATGCAACCTGCAATGTATTCAACCTGCAATATATGCAACCTGCAATGTATGCAACCTGTCCCTTCAAAAGGGACCGAAACTTTGTCCAAGAAAAGGGTTACCTTAACAGCAAGTGCTATAAAATTGAACAAAAATCGTAATTTTAGACCAAGCTCAAGGTGTTCGGTCTGTCGGCTTTGTCGAACAGCTGATTCATTTGCTTCCGTCAGAAGTCGAGTTCCGGTCGGACACTAGTCTTGTTTATGACGTTGAGGTAAAAGAATATGATATTCATGATTATCATAATTATACAAAAAATTTCAAAAAGATCATTGCATCGGCCGGGAATCGAACCCGGGCCGCCCGCGTGGCAGGCGAGCATTCTACCACTGAACCACCGATGCTTATACATAGCGCACCTAATCACGGTTCATAAAGTCGATATTTTAGAAGAAGTACGTTCTACAAATTGATTACACCATTCACTTTAACGCAATCATCGTTGAGTTCATTCATGTTTTATTGATGGACTATCTGTCCCACGTATTATGGTTACTGCTCCGCTCCTATTAGTCAAAGCGTGATTTTATATAGCCTATAGCCTTCCTCGATAAATGGGCTGTCCGATGCTAAAAGATTTATTCGATTCGAACCAGTAGCTCCGGAGATAAAGGCGTTTAAACACACTTCCGCATCATATTATAATTGCTTCTGCCAGAGGTTACGCGCGGCTGAAAGTTGGTTTACCCCCTTAGGGGTGGAGTAGAGCCCCAACTTACAATTTATAGGCCGCGGGTTCAAACCCAGCCAGGCGCATTACTTTGTGTAATTTATTTCATCACCATTGCTCCCAAAACGGTGAAGGAAACCAGCATGTCCTAGAACCAAAAAAATTCGAAGACATGTGACATTAACCAACCCGTATTGGGCCCACGTGGTAGATTACGGTCCATTTCCTCTCCTAGAGAGGAGGCCTGAGTCAGCAGTGGGACTGTGGGAATATTATAAGTCTGATGCTGATGCAGTGGATGTTTTGATGACATGAAGATTATGACGACAATAAAGTTAGTACCACCTTTCATTGTCTACTTTTTTTTTGTATTAAGCGAAAAAAGTGAGTTGTGAACCAAGGGGTGGGAGTCATTACTTTTCTTTTGATGTGGGTAATCGCCAAGTAACTTCTCTCTCTCTGGGTCCGAGAGGCAGTGTCAGACTTTTACTGGATAAAACCCACCTGTATTCAGCCGTTTTCCCTTTGTGTTCCAATGTCACGGTAACCCTCTTGAACATTTCAGCAGCTCAACAGAGACCTACCTACTGTCATATTTATTAATTTATCCCAATTATAAAAAACTGGGCAAGAGCAAGTCGGACTAGCACACAGAGGGTCCAGTACAAACTAATTTATGTAAATAGGTCAAGATTTTTGCGAATCGAAAACAGTATTGCTTTTTTGTGACGTAAGCACTTTACAGTTTTCAGATTTATTCCTATATTTGTGCTATAAGACCTTGCTTCATGCCAAACAGGGTTCTGCGTTAACGGGAAGTACCTATGAATTTTGATTCCATTGAGAGTGTCCAAATATGCGTTTTTTACGACATAAATTACCGTATCTTTTTTTTCCGTTAACTAAGAAATTTAATTTCCCAGCTTCAAGGGACCGTAGACCTAAATATAAATGGTTTTAATTTCAACTCGATACCTCCACGCGTTCTCAAGATAAAGGGTCTTGAGAGACAGTCAGACAGACAGACAACAAAGTGATCCTATAAGGATTCCGTCTTTTTTTTGAGATGTGGAACCATAAAAAAAAAAACAAAAAAGATTATTGCATCGGCCGGGAATCGAACCCGGGCCGCCCGCGTGGCAGGCGAGCATTCTACCACTGAACCACCGATGCTTATACCTTCTCTTTATAAACATAGTTCTAAAGTCGATAATTTTGAAGAGTCACGTTCTACAGATTGAAGTTACATTCACTTTTGTGAAATCATTGTTTTTATGTTCATAAGTACTACGGTAATGATCTTGATTTCTTAAGAGGTTACTCATGGTAGTTGTGGTAAAACTAACAATGTAAATTATACACCGTTAAATTTTGGTCGTTTTAATTCCGCGGAGGGTCGATTAGGTACATGAAACGCTATCGATTTGTAAAAAGAAAAATAAAGTACTTTTATAAAACTCGAATTTATTAAAAAAGAATAATTTCGTACATGCGTATAGTACCTTAACTTTTAGAAAAAAGTACTTTATTTTTTAATTTTATCTTCACAAATCGATAGTGTTTCATGTACCGAATCGATCCTCCACCGGATTAAAACGACCAAAATTTAACGTTGTATAGTTTAATACATGTCATATTCATTCATATTTTATTAATGGACTAGGTGTTCCCCGCCTCTTTGGTTACTGCTTCGCTCCCGTGGGTTGTGGTGTATATTGTCATATAGCTTTCTTCGATAAAATGACTATCTAATAATAATTTTTCAGTTCGAACCAATTTTTCCTCATTCAAACAAACTCTTCATTACTCGCGCTCTAGGGCGGAGCATGAAGGCGTATTAGACTTTTTCTGTCTAAATATACATCTATGTTGCTTCAGTTTCCGTTCTGACTAATTTGGATGGATACCGGACGGTCGGACACTGAGGTACTCTTTGCTCATCGTCCGCAAGCTCACGCCTCTGGTGGCTGGTAGTTGGGCTCGGGGTCTCGGCGGCTGGGGCGTAAAGACGCCTGTTCACTCGCGTGTGCGGCCGTCTTCTTCGCTAGCATTACTGCTTCGCAAAAGGAGGCCACCATTCCCCTTGCTCCGGATCTTGGCCTGTACCAGGGCCCGGCGGATGGCTAATGAGGTCAAAAGATTCTGATGATGATGATGAACTGATTATGAGGATGATTATATTAGGATCAGAGTCATATTTATTAAAAAAAAAAACAAAAGGAATTAATGCATCGGCCGGGAATCGAACCCGGGCCGCCCGCGTGGCAGGCGAGCATTCTACCACTGAACCACCGATGCTTATACCTTCTCTTTATAAACACAGTTCATAAACTCAATACTTTTGAAGAGGCACGTTCTACAGATTGATAGCACATTCACTTTTCTGTGTGCATTCGAATCAAGATTTCTTAAGTAAGAAGTCCATTCTTGTTTATTTTATAATGTGGCTAGTGGCAATACTTGCTTAGGTACTCGTCCGTAACGTCACAACCACGGGTTCAGTTGAAAACCAAGGTCAGGCGCTATTTAAGTATCTGTATTCATCTGGAACTGGACCTATTTTGGTGCAGCCATGAGGCACGCAGTTGTACTTTTTGCCTCTTTTTTTTTCGTGTTTGCCTAGCTATAGTTTGTTACCAAAAACCACCTAATGAACTAATCCTAACTAATCGCGCAAGTAACATTCTCCGCGCGATTTGAACATGTAAAACAGCCCGAAATCATCTATCGGGCAGTATCCCACCAGATATATATAACACCTGTCTGGTCGGAGGATCCTCCCTTTACAACGGAGGTATGTGGGACTTTACTCACTATTCCACACACTCCCCCAAAATGGTATGGACATATTAACAGGAGAAGCGAGGACCATGTCGTAAATATTGCACTAAACCTACCAGAACAAAAGAAAGGCAGAGGTCGCTCACCATTGACCTGGTGGACTAAAATCGAGAGAGACCTCAAAGTTAGCCCATAGAATATCCTGGCACTGATTAGTACGGAGACCCACAGACCAGACAAAGAAGAAGATAGTTTATGTGCCTAGTGTTGTGCCAAATAAATTCATTTTCTTTCTTACCAATGCAGATAAAAACAAGTTCATATCAGAAATGAAAAGCTATCTAATCAAAGAATCCAGAAGAAGATTGTACTAGCGAGAAGTTCGAAAGAGTTACCCTAGCCATAGCCCTGGAACGTAAAAGGCAACTGAATGAACACAGGCGGATTTTCGACAGTAAATGTCTGATACTTCTTCTCGCTCTATCCAGAGCAGGAGTTATTGATGATTTTTCACTTCAAAACAAAAAGTTTCCACAGATAAATTAAATTAACTGACATGATCTAAACATTGTCTCAGAAAGAAGAAAGAAAAGACATAATTATTTAACACACAGATACACACACAAAGAAATTACTTTAGTACAAACTTACAACAACATCGATGGGCATTTCACGGCTGTGCCAAATAAGTCCAGTTCAGCATAATGCTTGACAACTACGTAATAGCCACCCGATGCTGGTTTTCAACTGAATCTTAATAAAGGTGGCCTTTCCCGACTCGCCTATGGTCAACGTCGAACATGGTTTAAAAAGCTTGTTGCTTGATGTTTGATGAAAAGGCAACGCGAAAAAAGAGACGCCTGAAAACTATTAAAAAAAAACCTTTAAATGGTTTAAAAAAACACGTATTTCCACGTGTTTTTTTAAACCCTTAAAAGTTTTTGAGAAAAATTGACATCATTTAGAATCTCGATTAATTGTGCAAGGCTTCTATTGAAGTACTTTTTTATATCTTTAATGAAAAAACAGTATGGAGAGCCAAAGTTCACGTTAAATAGCAAATTTCCAGAAGTCTTTACTCTCTCGCGCCGGGGCTTGGTTCAAGCCATGCTCCGGAGCGAGGAGGAGTGGCAGGCGGTCGCCTCCTTTTGTGAAGCAGTAATGCTAGCAAAGGAGGAGGCCGACCGCATTAGGCAAAGGCGCACACGCTGCCGCCGCCGCCGGGATTCCGATCCCGATTTCCGATCAATGGTGGGCAATGGGTAGCTCGCTGTCCGTCCGTCCGGTAACAGACTGGTCCGAACTCAAGTCGTCTACGGCGCGCACTGTTCCCGCGCGCTTCAAGGAGTTGTCAGCAAACTGTAGGGGTCCAGCAGGGTCGAAGCCTACTGCGGCCAAAGGTTATGTGAAAATGTCACCATGTCCCCGGGACAAAGGCAATGAATAGAAGGGTAGGTTTTTAGTCAGTAGGAGTCTGACACTATTTCCCTCCCCACCCAAGGGCGGGATTTGTCATTGGATGATTTTATCTACCATAAAAAAAGAGGTCTTTACTGGATTAGTTTTATCACACAAAAATTTATGTTTCGATTACAATAGAAGCCTAGATAATATCCACAAGATATCTGTGTATCCAAAATATCTGAAGAAAGATGTTTAGTAACATCACAATCACGTATCACACTAACTGACATAATATTGGCCATAAAATCATTAAAAACTGGTAAGGCTGCTGGAGCTGATGATTTAACAGTGGAACAGCTGAAACATCTGGGACCTGTAGCTGTGTCGTGGCTTCTCGCCTTCTTCATCACATGTTTGCACTCCACAAAAATTCCCAAATTGTGGAGACAGACAAGAGTCGTTGCGATTCCGAAACCAGGGAAGTCTCTCAATGACCCCAAAAGTTATCGGCCAATATCTTTACTATGCCACACTTATAAGCTATTTGAAAGGCTACTGCTAGATCGTCTCACTAAAGTAGTGGAACCCAAGCTAATACCAGTACAGGCTGGCTTTAGACCCGGCAAGTCTTGTTCCAGCCAAGTTCTCCGGCTAACTCAGCACATAGAGGATGGTTTTGAGGCTCGAAAGGTCACAGGTGTCGTATTTGTGGACCTGTCAGCAGCATATGACACCATAAATATTAAGAAGCTGCTATCCAAAGTAGGTACCTTAACTAACGACCAAGGCTTTGTCAATATTCTAAGCGAACTATTGCACAACCGCCGCTTTCAAGTGTGTTTTCATTCGGAAAAGAGCAGATGGCGTCGACAAAAAAACGGCCTTCCACAGGGCAGTGTGTTGGCCCCCATTTTGTTTAATATCTATACCAACGATCAACCCACAACGCAGCATACTGAACGATTCTTATATGCCGATGACTTAGCCTTGGCGGCGCAATCATTTTCTTTCACAGAAATTGAAACCACATTGACACAAGCGCTCAAGTCACTCGATAAGTATTATGAGAGTAATGCTCTTCGTCCAAATCCGTCCAAAACTCAATCATGCGTGTTCCATCTCCGCAATCATTCTTCAAATAGGAAACTTAACGTCATGTGGCGGGGTACTGACGTGGAGCACTGTAGAAACCCAAAGTATCTGGGTGTGGCGCTGGATAGATCGTTGTCGTATAAAGTGCACTGCCTCAACACGAAGCAGAAAGTTGGGTCCCGAAACAACCTGCTGCGTCGCCTTATATCTACCAAGTGGGGAGCAGCACCTGACGTTCTTCGCACAACTGGCATGTCTTTATGTTTTTCTGCTGGCGAATTTGCGTGCCCAGTGTGGCACCGATCAGTGCATGCAAAGCAGGTCGACATTGCCCTGAATGAGACGTGTCGAATTATATCAGGATGCCTTAAACCGACCCCACTTAATAAGCTCTACCCGTTGGCTGGTATTGCTCCACCAGCCATTCGCAGGGATGTCGCATGCGCGATCGAAAAGAAAAACCAAGAATCCGATTCCCGACATCCCCTTTTCGAACACAAAGCAGCCCCAACTAGGCTTAAGAGCCGAAAGAGCTTTCTTCGAAGCACACAGGCCATCTTTGACCCACCACCTAAAGATAGAATCAAGCTTTGGGAAGAACATAACCTGCCACCATCCGACTTCTTGAAACCGCAGGAACGTCTCCCGCCTGGACGTGAATTGCAGTGGCCTGTGTGGAAAGCACTAAATCGGCTGCGCACCCAGGTAGGCCGCTGCAAACACAACTTGGCGAAATGGGGGTTTATAGACCCGTCGGATACTCAATGCGAGTGCGGTGCTGTTCAAAACATGACCCACATGTTGGAATGTCCCAGGTGCCCTTACACCTGCACTTTGGAGGACTTAATGGGTGCCACCGATGCTGCAGTTAACGTGGCAACTTACTGGGCCCAAATAATTTAACGAGTTTACCATCGATTCGAAAAGAAGAAGAAGACAATCACGTAAGAGCAGTTGTATGAAAATGTATCTCGGGTTGGCCGCGTGACAGACTTTTACTGATTAAAGCCAGACCTATGTCATTCAGTTGCACATTTTTTTTTTATGGTAGGTAAAATCATCCAATGACAAATCCCGCCCTTGGGCGGAGCGGGAAGTAGTGTCAGACTCTTACTGACTAAAAACCTACCCCGTTCCTTCGTTGCCTATAGTGCCGGGGCTGAGCCTTCCTCTCAGAAAACGACCCTTGACCCCAGCAGGCTTTGGCCCTACCTGCCTGCAGTTAGCGGGCTGGGCCTCTTCGATGTGCTGACAGCTCCTTGAGGCTCGCGGGAACAGAACGCGCCGTCGACGACTTGGGCTCGGTCCGGTCGGTTACCGGACAATCGGACAGCATGCTACCCATTGCACGCCGTCCGCAAGCCCGCGCTTGGTACACGGGTAGGCTATATCCTGGATTAGGATAAACCAGTGGCGTAGCTAGTCTCACAGGGGCCCCGTGTAAAAGAAATAATGTTTTTTTCACAAATGCTTGGTTTACCCTACGAAACGGTTGTGGATAACATGTAGCGAATTTTTGCCTATTTCGGGGCTCCTGTAGGGCGGGGGCCCCGTATAATTGATACGGCAGATACGGCGGTAGCTACGCCCCTGGGATAAACATATATTAGGATGGTTGAGGACATTTTTTTAAGCGGAGTATGGTGTTCCCTTACGATGACTTACAACGACAATATGACTTTCACAAAGGCATAACCTCTGGCAGAAACTAGTTTACGTAATGAATGAACACAAAAACGATGAATTCACAAAAAGTGAATGGTGCTATCAATTTGTAGAACGTGCTTCTTGAACAGCATCGACTAATAGATCTATGTTTAATTCTAACGTTCGCAAGCATCGGTGGTTCAGTGGTAGAATGCTCGCCTGCCACGCGGGCGGCCCGGGTTCGATTCCCGGCCGATGCATGTTTTTTTTAAACAAAGGATTGTTTTATTTGCTCTTTACGTTTTTAAAGTGGTTTAAAGTTTTTCCTATGGAAGCTGGTCTAATGATTTTGAAAACTGAAATATTTTTTTAATACGGCACTTTAGAGGAATTGGTCCATTTTTTTGGGGTGGGATCATCACATACCTCCTCTTGCTCTGGGTGGCACGATAGAGATTATCAAACTTTAACTGAATAAAAAAGCACGAAGTGAGGTAGCAACAAGAGGGCAACATATCCTGAGGTATATATTGCCCTCTTGTTGTTGTGCTTGAGGAGAGTGTAGAGTGGAGAGATATAGCACGGCTATCAGGACGAATAAGTACGGTCAATATCCCTACCAGCACTTTATTGGATTATACATCCTTCTTCCGAGCACATTTGCTCTTGCGAATCAAGTCAGCCAATAAAAACAAGAGAGAGGTGGGAGCTCCGTTCCTCGTCAGTGTTCACTACTGTATTATTGTTATTATTAGTTGGTAAAAATTGGAGTTGTTTGATGATTTCGCTGCTCAAAAAAAGGCTAGTACGGAAAAGGCCTTCAAATCGCCTCCATCTATCGGTATAAAGATTTATGTCAATTTCCCTTGTTTAGCGCTGAGTTCAGCTCTTAAACAACCAAGAGTTTACGAGCCATCATTGTACTCTTGCTATGAGGCATTTTATTTACGGTCGGCGCAAAAGTATTATCTACTTCTATGATGCTTTTAGCACAGGATTTTCTCGATGTTTAAGCTGATTTGCACTAAAAACAGAAACTGTAACACCTACAAACTTAAAATCAGGTAGGTTCCTTATATGGTGTAGACGTCCGCTAAGAATGGACACGAAACTTCACCTCCCCCTCAGCAGGGTCGAGGCCTAGTCTGGGGCTCTGGGAAGGTATGTAAATGCATACCAGGGCCCTGGAACCAAGGCAGGGAAGGAACGGGGTAGGTTTTTTGGCAGTACGAGTCTGACACTATTTCCCGCTTCGTCCAAGGGTGGGATTTGTCATTGGATGTTTTACTTACCATAAAAAAAACACCTAAGGTGCTAAACTGATTTTCACGCGGACATTGTCGCTGGCAGAAGCTAGTTATCTATATATATAAAAGGAGAATCTGACAGACTGACACATCAATCCACAGCCGGCGGCAGCGATCTCTCTCGCCGGGCCTTGGTTCAGGCCATGGTCCGTAGTGAGGAGGGATGGCAGGCGGTCGCCTCCTTCTGCGAAGCAGTAATGCTAGCAAAGGAGGAGGCCAACCGCATCAGGCAGAGGCAACGGGGCTCCCGCCCCAGCCGCCGCCGGGATTCCGATCCCGATTTCCGGCCACCGTAGGCGCTGGCTTGCGGACGGCGTGCAATGGGTATCACGCTGTCCGATCGTCGACGGTGCGTTCTGTTCCCGCGCGCCTCAAGGAGCTGTCAGCACACCGAAGAGGCTCAGTCTGCTAACTGCAGGCAGGAAAAGAAGAAAGAAAGAAAAGAAAGCCTGCTGGGGTCATGTGTTATCTTCCGAAAGGAATACACAGCCCCAGCTCGATAGGCTACGAAGAAAGGGGTAGGTTTTTAGTCAGTAAGAGTCTAACACTACTTCCCGCTCCGCCCAAGGGCGGGATTTGTCATTGGATGATTTTACCTAACATAAAAAAAAAAACATCAATGCACAGCCGAAAGAAACTGCTACAACTAGAAGCATAATTTTTTTTTATATGAAATTTGAAGGTTTTCATTAAAGATAAAGAAAGATAAAGATATTTTATTTCATTATGTATTTTGTTTTTTTCATTATTTAGAACTATGAAAGGTTTTTTCAAAATTCATCCCCTAAAGAGATGAAACGGGGACTAAAGTTCGTACGGAGAAATCTACTTTCATGCGGGCGAAGCCGATGTCAGAAACTAGACTTGTTATAAAGTGCAAAACTAGATTGATATAATATACTTTCTTTTCTTGTTTTTTACTTCATAAACTTCCAAACTCAAAGCGTTTATTTCAATTAAATAAACCAGTTACAAGCGCATATTAACTGTTATGGTGGGTTACAGGCACACACGACGTCAACGTTGACGCCACTTGCATTACTGCTTCGCAGAAGGTAGCTGCTCATTACTGCATGAGCCGGAACTCCTTCTGCGAAGCAGGCATCAGGGTTATAGGTCAAAGGGAAGTAGTAAGGGGAGTAGTATAAATTTTGATTCCCTTGGGAGTCGAAAAATACGTTTTTGCGACATAAACGGCCGTTTTTTTTTTGTTCGTTAATTTAGAAGTTTGATATTTTCACACCTTCAAGGGGCCGCCGGCTTGGGTATTTATTTATGAGTTGTTTTTAATTTGTGATGGTTTGTATATGGTGGTTAATTTCAACTCAAAAAGCTAAAAAACTGAAAGTAAATTTTCGTTCAAGCGTAAAATTCGGAATTACTACTAGAAGTCTTTTCAACTTTAGTTTCAGTCTTCGTCATAATAATGGTCATTTTTAAATATATTAATTGTAGTTATAGTATATTGTTATTATAAGTAATTTAGTTCATACTATATTCTATACAAAATATCTGTTATTTATTTATTGTGCACACCTACCACAGTGTTGTCTTTTTAACCCAAAGGTTGACTGGTTGACTGGTAGAGAATGTCTTGTTGCATTAAGTCCGCCTATGTACCGCTATTGTACAAGAAGTTTAAATAAATAAATAAATATCCCCACGCGTTCCTGACATACTGACAGCCAGACAGACAACAAAGTGATACTATAAGGGTTCTGTTTTTTCCTTTTGAGATAAAAAAAAGTTAAGTTTGAATAAAAAGATGATGCTGTTTGCATGTTCCAAAACGAATATCGCTATGGAGAAGACCGTAGGTAGGAGACTTCCTTGATGTATATCAGTAGTTTTCCTAGTAGTATGCTTTGACTAGCTAATAAAATTGTCTTTCATAGTATGTAAATTAAGGACGCAAGAAGTTTGAAGTAGGTTTCTATGTATAAGTTATGCTCGTAACTTTGTTCATGATAGTTCCCATTTTTAGTGTTTCGTATTCCTTAGTGCGCGAGTCCGACTCGCACTTGCCAGTTTTTAATTTTTCTGCTTTAACATAATATTTAAGAGAGCCTTCTCCGACCCGTCTATCGTCTTTGTGACACAGCAGGTCTCCTACAAGGTGGACCGAAGACCTGGTAAGGGTTGCGGGAATTCGATAGATGCG
The DNA here is from genome assembly GCA_958295575.1 of Leucania comma. Classification (NCBI taxonomy): domain Eukaryota; kingdom Metazoa; phylum Arthropoda; class Insecta; order Lepidoptera; family Noctuidae; genus Leucania; species Leucania comma. The sequence continues at coordinate 20,802,876 of OY282473.1, forward strand.
AGATGCACAGGACCGTTCATTGTGACGACACTTGAGGGAGGCCCACAAAACAGAGAATACATACATACTTTCTTTATTCCGTGGGGAGGCCTATGTTCAACAGTGGACGACGGACGTCTTTCGGCTGAAATGATGATGATGATGATGAAATTTTTATTTTGGAAGCCTAGATAATATTCACAAGATAATCTGTGTTTACAAAATATCTAGAGAAAGTGTAAGTGTAAGTAACTTAATGTGTGTGATGGTGTGTGTGTTTGTGTGTACGACTCAATCACGAAAAAGTAAAAATGTGTGGAAATGTATCTCGGGTTGGACACTCTTAATTAATGTATAAGTAGGTAGGAAGAACAAACATTCTTAAGCCCCTTCCATTGCCCTTTCCTAACTCTATAAAAAGTATAATTAATTTAATGGACCCTGTAAGTGTCCCAAATTACCATATTTCTGTCCAAATAAGAAATTGCGAGGAGGAATTAATTAAAATTATAATTTTAATGGCCGCCACCGTCATTTACATTTTTTCTGTCTTCCTGCGGTACCTTTTAGCAAAGACATTTCTAAAATATGAATTGAAATGTTTGTAACCCTATATTAATTTTATAAAATAAAATTGGTACTTTTGACAATGTATTTACTTACATAAGAAACTTAAAAATTAACTAAGTATTTATGCTGAACCTAACTATGTGAAACGTGTATTTTACGGTGAAGGAAAATATCATAATAAAACCGGAACCAAAAATTCCAAGACATGTGACATTCACCAACCCGCCTGCTAACTGCAAGCAGGCAGGGTCGAAGCCTGCTGGGGTCAAGGGCCGTTTTCTGAGAGGAAGGCTCAGCCCCGGCACTATAGGCAACGAAGGAACGGGGTAGGTTTTTAGTCAGTAAGAGTCTGACACTACTTCCCGCTCCACCCAAGGGCGGGATTTGTCATTGGATGATTTTACCTACCATAAAAAAAAAAAAAAAAAATATAATAAAATAACCCGCAATTTTTTTTTTTATGGTAGGTTAAATCATCCAATGACAAATCCCGCCCTTGGGCGGAGCGGGAAGTAGTGGCAGACTCTTACTGACTAAAAACCTACCCCGTTCCTTCGTAGCCTATCGTGCCGGGGCCGGGTATTCCTTTTGGAAGTTAACCCATGACCCCAGTAGGCTTCGACCCTGCCTGCCTGCAGTTAGCAGGCTGGGCCTCTTCGGTGTGCTGACAGCTCCTTGAGGCGCGCGGGAACAGAACGCGCCGTCGACGACTTGACCAACCCGTACTGGGCCCGCGTGGTGGATTACGGCCCATTTCATTTCATAGAGAGGAGGTTTGTGTCCCAGCAGTGGGAACATTAAAAATGCTGATGATGTACCTCAGTCGAATAAACGGAACCCAGATCACTTTGTTGTCAGTCTCTAAAAACCCTTTCTCTCAGGAACACGTAGAGGTATTACAATGCGGTTCAAATGAGAATAGGATCGATTGCCATGTTGTGACGTCACGTCGAACTGTCAAATTGAAGAAATTGGGTACGGTGGTGGATTACGACCCATTCCCTTTCCTAAAGAGGAGGCCTGAGTCCCAGCAGTGGGAACATTAAACTTTATAATGCTAATGTACACAATGCCGTAACAAGGGTGGTGCCAGCGGTGAACAGAACCTGATGGGGTGCAGAAACAATCAAACCGATATTAACACCCGTATTTATAAACTAGTAAAACTAATTACTTGAGTAAAAGTAACTGCTTAAGTAAAAAAAAATATTCTGTAAGTACTTCAGAAAATTTGAAATTTTTAATGACTGATTTCTAACTTCAAGTAATGACTTAATAAGAATTACTTAGCAACAAGTAATTACATACTTCTTTATAAATACGGGTGTAAGACTTGCTTCACTATTCCGTCTTTGTTCAAGTTTTTTCCCTGTGGAATGCGTATATTTCATTTCATTCATTTCATTTTATTTATTCAATAATAATTCTTGCATTGTGTCTGAATGTTTTACAAAGAAAGATAAAATAATAGAAAAATAATTAATAATGTTCTAAAAAAAAATTTCAAGTAAAATTAAAATAAAAGACAAACATTATGATATTCAATTAAATTCATTATAGATCAGGATGACAAAATAACGATTGACATTCAAAATTAAAGTTCGCTGGCATATTCGTAAGAAGTTGGTAGTAGTATCATCACAGCGTTTAAGTTTCCCAATAGAGTTTTATTGTGTATACGAAAAAAAAAGTAGGCATACAATTGAGACAGCTTGGGCTATAAGTAGTCGATAAACTGTTTTAGTTCATAAAATAAAAAAGGCTTTCCTCACAGGGTGGTCGTTTGCAAATCTTATTAAAAAAAAAAAACAAAAAAAAAACCGTAGGCAGGATGGGATTCTAATCTCAAAAAATATTTTGCATCGGCCGGGAATCGAACCCGGGCCGCCCGCGTGGCAGGCGAGCATTCTACCACTGAACCACCGATGCTTGCTGTCGTATAGCCAACATACAAATCTGTTCAAATGTTTCTTTTAGAAGTAAAAGTAAAGAAGGACACCTTTCACCTCGACTCGATCTCGATACTGTCATAATAACACGTCTTTGCTAGATAACCCACACACACACACGTCACAACACCACCATCGCCACGTAATGATTTTACTGACTGTACATTCAAACTGATAGCTACTTTCGAGTGTTAAACGTAAGCATCGGTGGTTCAGTGGTAGAATGCTCGCCTGCCACGCGGGCGGCCCGGGTTCGATTCCCGGCCGATGCAAACTCTTTTTGAATTTTTGTGCTATATTTCCACTCTTTCTAAAAGAAAATTTAGTATAAACAAATGTTGGAATCTTATTGTTTGGATAAGGTTTTCAAATGACAATGACACTTGTTGTCGTGTGTGACAGCTAATATTTTAAAGTTAGAAATAACTGTCGTCTAGATGGCGTTAGTTTTAATATTTGTTTTGTCAAATGACGATTTTACATTTAATGTGGCGCATTAAATAATTCTTGAACTTTATGTGACATTAAATCAAATGTTTCAGATATTTATATTTTTGTAAGGATTTTTCTGGTTGTTTTTATACATACACTGACTTGAATAAATAGTTAACTGTTTCTGCCAAGATGGCGGTAGATCCGGTCCTCACTTTTATTAATAGCGGGTGTTCGAACCCACGAGAGTAGTCGGTTGTCGATTTTAGAAAGGGCAAGTCAAGGAAATAAAAGTGCTGTGTGGATAAAGTCAGTAATGTTGAATTAGTGATTCAACAATTCAGAAGCGGGATATTAATAGTTGGTCGGTTATACCAGCCAATTATATCCAGGCCCACATACGTAAGTTTGGTTGTTCTGATTTGACGCTGTCATAGGGTAAGAAAACTAATTTTATTTTCTACCTGTTTTTTTTTTTTTCTTTTCTTCCTTTTTGTAATGTTCCTGTATTTAAAAGATAACTGTCTTTGTTGTAACGGATTGTGTTGGTTCAGTACCTTACACTGTATTGTAGTATTAAATATTGTGCTAGTAGCATTTGTGATCGCAAATAGGTTTGTTTATCTTTAAACTGACACAATTGTTTGGTACATGTTCAAAGAAAAACTGAGTTTGATTATAATTTCCTCATCATTGAAGAGATTCACTGATCCAGTAAGGTCAATATCGATTTTTTTTTAAGAAACCAATGGGTACCTATTTATATTTTTCTGATAAGTTTTTATTTCGAGCTGTGGGTTTACAAGTTACCCTCATTGTATTTTAATTGAAATGAATATAAATGTAGTGGTTTTTGTTTTAAACCAACGGCTATTACCCTTATTTTTACTGGTATTTTATTGATATAAATTTAACATGGACGGCAATATCGTTTGTGGATTTATTTTAATCATTTGAATACCGTAATTAGACAGAATAGAAAGACAATAGGTGTGCGAGCGCCGGCGTTCGCAAAGCAAGCCCCAAGGCTTGAGTAATTAACAAATGATCTTGTATCAGACTAATCATAACTTTAATCTGAGACAAGTAGGTACAACTTTGAAATATGTTGCTGATGTGTTGTGTTGCTACCTCTACCTACAATAATTATATGAATTTACGGGTTCATCATATTGTTTTCAACTATTTGGTTCTATTTGAAAACAGTTAGTGGTCTGGTTAAATTTGAATTTTTACGGCCACTAAGCAGTCATTGTTAGTGATCACATTAGTATTAAAAGGCTTGATAATCCAACCTTAAATCCGATTGAACTATAAAGTCGTTTTCCAAACAAGGCCGAGACTAACAGCTAGCACTTTTTATACCTAACATTTGTTGTGTGCAATTATTGTTCTAAAAGCAGTAGCAATGGGTGCAGCGTGATGCGTGAGGCAAGCGCAACGTGGTGCGCCAGACGAGCGCAGTGTAGTGCACCAAGAGACCGCAGCGTGGTGCGTGAAGCAAGTGCTGCGTATTATGTAAGGTGAGCGCACTGTCGTGCGTCAAGCCGCCACAGCGTGGTGCACCAAGCGGCCGCAGCGTGGTGCGCCAAGCGGCCGCAGCGTGGTGCGCCAACTGGCCGCGGCGTGGTGCGCCAAGCGAGCGCAGCGTGGTGCGCCATGCGAGCGCAGCGTGGTACGCCATGCGAGCGTAGCGTGGTACACCAGGCGAGCGTATTGTGGTGCGCATGGCGAGCGCAGCGCGGTGCGCATGGCGAGCGTGGTGTGGTACGCCATGCGAATGCATTGTGGTGTGCGTGCAGTGCGCATGGTGGGCACCGCGCAGTGCATAAGGCAGGCGCCGCGCAGTGTGCAAAGTAGGCGTCGCGCAGTGCGCAAAGTAGGCGTCGCGCAGTGCGCAAAGTAGGCGTCGCGCAGTGCGCAAAGTAGGCGTCGCGCAATGCGCAAAGTAGGCGTCGCGCAATGCGCAAAGCATGCGCGGCGCAGTGCACAAGGCGAGCGCGTTGCAGTGTGCAAGGCAGGCGCCGCGCAGTGTGCAAGCCGAGCGCAGCGCGGTGCGCAAGGCGAGCGCAGCGCGGTGCGCAAGGTGGGCGCCGCGCAGTGCCCTAGGCAGACGCCGCGCAAGTCAAGGTGAGCGCAGTCGAGTGGGAATGTAATCAATGCACAAGGAGTGCAATGCGTAGTTGTTTGATTGCACAATATGTGCAAGGCATAGTTGTTTGATTGCACAATATGTGCAAGGCATAGTTGTTTGATTGCACAATATGTGCAAGGCATAGTTGTTTGATTGCACAATATGTGCAAGGCATAGTTGTTTGATTGCACAATATGTGCAAAGCATAGTTGTTTGATTGCACAATATGTGCAAGGCATAGTTGTTTGATTGCACAATATGTGCAAGGCATAGTTGTTTGATTGCACAATATGTGCAAGGCATAGTTGTTTGATTGCACAATATGTGCAAGGCATAGTTGTTTGATTGCACAATATGTGCAAGGCATAGTTGTTTGATTGCACAATATGTGCAAGGCATAGTTGTTTGATTGCACAATATGTGCAAGGCATAGTTGTTTGATTGCACAATATGTGCAAGGCATAGTTGTTTGATTGCACAATATGTGCAAGGCATAGTTGTTTGATTGCACAATATGTGCAAGGCATAGTTGTTTGATTGCACAATATGTGCAAGGCATAGTTGTTTGATTGCACAATATGTGCAAAGCATAGTTGTCAGAGTGCACAATATGTGCAAAGCATAGTTGTCAGAGTGCACAATATGTGCAAAGCATAGTTGTCAGAGTGCACAATATGTGCAAAGCATAGTTGTCAGAGTGCACAATATGTGCAAAGCATAATTGTCAGAGTGCACAATATGTGCAAAGCATAGTTGTCAGAGTGCACAATATGTGCAAAGCATAGTTGTCAGAGTGCACAATATGTGCAAAGCATAGTTGTCAGAGTGCACAATATGTGCAAAGCATAGTTGTCAGAGTGCACAATATGTGCAAAGCATAGTTGTCAGAGTGCACAATATGTGCAAAGCATAGTTGTTAGAATCCACAAAATGAGCAAAGCATAGTAATTAAAATGCACAAGGTGTGTAAAGCATAGTTGTTAGAGTATACAAGGTTTTTAAAGCATAGTTAGATTGCACAGTTAGGTTAGTGTGCAAAGCATAATTATTGGAGCAAATATATAGGTTTGATTTATTTGAAAAAAATTAAGGAATATGAATCTGAATTCGAACGCACAAAGTGTGCAAAGCTTAGAGCCAAATTCCCCAATAAACTAATTGCGATTAATTAAAACAAATACAGTTAGAGCGTCTAATCGAGATTATAGCTTCATTTGCATTTCTCCAATATGAATTGAATCTAGTTTAGGCTAACTCAGTTTTAATTCTTTTGTTGTCGCCCATGTTTATGATACGGGTCTAAACTAGATTACGCTGAGCTCAGTTTAGTTGAACTAAGTTTTTATATTGAATGATGAAATCAGCCCTTAGTTGTTAGAATACACAAAGTGTGCACAGCATATTTGTTAGATTGCACAAGGTGTGCAAAACATAATAATATGTAGTTGTTGAGTGCACAAGATGTGCAAAGCATAGTAGTTAGAATGCACAACAAAGCATAGTTAGTAGGCACAAGGTGTGCAAAGCATAGTTGTTAGATTGTAAAAGGTGTGCAAAGTATAATTATTAGAGCAAATATTTCGTTTTTGATTTGTTTGAGCAAATAAACAAATATGAATCTGTATTAGAATGTATAAGGTATGCAAAGCATACTTGTTAGATTGCACAAGGTATGCAAAGCATAGTTGTTAGAATGCACAAGCCGTGCAAAACGTAGTTGTTGGAATGCACAAGCTGTGCAAAGCATAGTTGTTTGAGTGCACAGCGCAATTATGCATAAGGTGTGCAAAGCATAATTATTAGAACAAGTTCTGACGGTTTCAAGGTAGTAGCGACTTGTACCACCCTAGTGGTTTCAAGGTAGTAGCGACTTGTACCACCCTAGTGGTTTCTAGGTAGTAGCGACTAGTACCACTAGTAATACAGTATATAGCGTACAGTTTTATTTTGGCGGCTTCGAGGTAGAAGCGACTTGTACCGCCCCAGTGGTGTTAAGGTAGTAGCGACTTGTACAGCTCCAGTGGTATGGTAGTAGCGACTTGTGCCACTAGTAACGTAATTAGTCAGGATCAGAATCAGAATTTCAATTTGTTAAACATAGGTTTTATCTCAAAACAGTCAATATGTAAACCATGTGGTTGCATAATGAGAAATATTACAAATTGTCATAAAAAAAAAAAGTATAGTAACATTTATCCATTAATAGCGAGATAGACTTTTCTTAAATTTTAATAAGGGTAAATTTTTGAATTATTGGGTTTTCGATGGCAAAAAAAAAAGCTTATTTTCACACGATTTGTTCATACATTGAGGACGCACTGCAGTCTCTTTTAAAAAAAAAAAATCTGATAGCTTTTGAAACAGATATAAATTGATTCTAACAAACAAAGCAGTTTCGTAAATGTACATAGCTGGTACAGTCATAAATTTTAAGGATAGTTTTTGAGCCACATATTGACCGAATACATGGGTTATAACGTACAGTTGTATGTTGGCGGCTTCAAGGTAGAAGCGACTTGCACCGCTCTTAAAGTTTCAAGATAGTAACGCCTTGTTCTACAAGTAATGTATGTAGTATATATTACACCATACTATATGTACATACAGTTGTATGTAACTGATTGTTATCGATTAATGGTAGTGTTTCTTTTATGCAATTGTAATTTACAGGTACGGGGACAGGGTGTGAAGTCCCCGTAAACCTTCATCAAAAACCAAGCATCCTCCCAACAAATGGATGTTGTTGTCTCATCCGGGCAGCTGTCTGGTGGTTGATGTCAGATTTTTATGTGGTTAGATCGCACGGAGAACTCTGAACTGTAATGCAGGATTTATAATTTTTTGTCGTTAATTTGTTATGTGGCAACATAAATGATTGATAAGAGTCTTTCAGGCGTCGTGATGCACGCCAGGTCAGTGGAAGTTTGGTTCCAGTGAGTCAGAACCGGAGACCGCATAGATCTCGGTGATTCTGAGCTGTGTGTGGTGATGTTCCAGTGAGTCAGGGTGGTACTGTCCCAATGATTCGGGGATGCCCCAGTGAGATAGTGGTGATGTTCCATGAGTCGAGATAATTCTGCAGATTCCAGTTGGTCGGAGAAGTGCTGCAAGTACCAGAGGGTCGGAGCGATGATGTGTAACTCAATGCAAGCCATTACGTCTGACTGCTGTCGTCAACCAGGAAAGTCTCTTCACATGATGGCCAAAATTACAGTCTGCTTAGTCAAGGTCACTGATGGGGCTAAGATCAGGTTAGCATGCTTGTGGTGAGGTTACCTTTTAAAGCCGTAGGTGCTGGCTGCATGGCTCAAGAGTTTTAGGAAGTGATAGATGACATCACGATGTGGTAGCTGCATGAAGGCTGCGTTAATGTTCGTAGTCGAGGTTCACCAGAGGTTGGTTAGAGGTATGCGGAACAGTGAACAAGAACGAAGTCCCGCAAACTACCATTACCTTCATTTCTTTAAAATTTGATCGTTAAAGTAAAAGACACTCTCGCAATTACGCAGGGACGCGTAAGTTATGCGGATGGCCGAATGTTGGAATCTTATTGTTTGGATAAGGTTTTCAAATGACAATGACACTTGTTGTCGTGTGTGACAGCTAATATTTTAAAGTTAGAAATAACTGTCGTCTAGATGGCGTTAGTTTTTATATTTGTTTTGTCAAATGACGATTTTACATTTAATGTGGCGCATTAAATAATTCTTGAACTTTATGTGACATTAAATCAAATGTTTCAGATATTTATATTTTTGTAAGGATTTTTCTGGTTGTTTTTATACATACACTGACTTGAATAAATAGTTAACTGTTTCTGCCAAGATGGCGGTAGATCCGGTCCTCACTTTTATTAATAGCGGGTGTTCGAACCCACGAGAGTAGTCGGTTGTCGATTTTAGAAAGGGCAAGTCAAGGAAATAAAAGTGCTGTGTGGATAAAGTCAGTAATGTTGAATTAGTGATTCAACACAAATATGTTAGCATATTACATTAATTTTTCAACAGTGATTTGTTTTTCTTAATCTAGATAATTTGTTCCTACAAAATCACCTGTGAATTTGCTGGATTCTACTCATCTATATTCTTTTCAGTATTTTTAGCCCAGGTTATTTTTATCTTTAGTCAGACGCTTACAAATAGTCGCCCGGTGGAACTTATTACCAACATTTTGCTAAGTCCACAATTTTTATTAATTAGTATAATATAATTTGTACGTTCACAATTTTACCTATATATTACTTGAAAGCTTTCATTAACTTGAAAGGCAGAAATTAGTTTTCTACAGGCATATATTTAAACAGTAAATATAGAGTCGTTCCTACGTTTGTTGATATTATTATATACCTGGCCTGACTGGCCTGTTAGTCTAGTCAGGACAAATGTTTGTGTGATGAGCACGATCATTTGTTCTGTGTCTGGGTGTAATTTATCTATAATATTTATGTATTTAGAAATATATAAGTATGTTTATCAGTTGTCTAGAACCCATAACACAAGCTCTGCTTAGCTTGGAACTAGACGACGCTGTGTGACAGTTGTGGAATATTATTATTATTATATTATTATACGGTAGTAAAATGTAAATTCAGAAATTTATGCATGGGTTCGTAATCTTCGGTAGTAGAGCGGTGTGTTGGTCAGCGATCTTTAGGATCAGGAGTAGTCGTGCACTTTTTCAAAGACGAAGCCAAGTTAATTGTTATCTTCCGCCGGAGACTCCTAGGCGCAGGAGTCACAGTTCATTTTTTTGGCAACCGTAGGCGCAGACTTGAGGGCTACGAACAGAGAGTCGCTCGCTGTTCAGTAAAGACCATGCTAAGTTTGATAATTCAATGACTTTTCCCGCTCCAGGGCGGAATGCTCCAGGGCGTGTCAGAATTTAGGGACTAACTAAAACACACATTTTTATCTGCACGGTTCTCATAAATGATTTTGCCATTACAAGTTCACTGGGGATTTTTAAAGAGACATGGTAGACATCCCATCCATACGTACAAAGCGTTTTGGGAACACATTTATCGTGAGTACAGCTACAGAGTAGAATTCCCTGCCGGAGTATGTGTTTCACGATAGCTACAACTTGGAATATTTAAGTCAAGAGTGAATAGGTTACTTCTAGGCAAGCGTGCTCCATCATCGACCACATCATCGCTTACCATCAGGTGAGATAATGGTTAAACGCGAACCAAAAATAAAAAGATTTTTCCTTTGACTTTGTACCTGTGTTTTTCTCAGAGTAGTTAGCTAGGAAACACCGACCTCATCTAGTTTAAAGCAAATTCTTCATTTACCATTTGCGTTCTATGGCCACAGTAATTTCAATCGTACCCTCAGTCTTAAACACTTCATACATCTAACAACAAAGGGATATTAAGTCCAGTTGAAATAGATTTAAAGGCAGCCCCGAGCTACAAATACAGCGGGCGTATTGATCCCCTTAATAAATAAAAATGTCCGCCACGGCACGTTCGCAGACGGCTTCAATATTGTCCACTGTGACGTCACGAAGTCTGCTTTTATTAACTTGTGTATACGGGTTTGATAGTATGAAATTATTGGATGTAGTCTTATATAATGTCAGGAGACTCAGGATGAAGAAATTGTTCAAAAGAGTTACCAGTTACCAGTTATGCTTTAGACCGATGTCTAGAGCGTTAATGGCAACATAAAGAACAGGGTTTTAGTCAGTAAAAGTGTGACTCGCTCCATTCCAGAGCAGAAGAGATCACTTGATGATTTTTCTTCTCAAAAAAGGGTAGAGAGGTTAAACCTTGTACTAAAACCAACGTACGTCCCTTAGTTGTTTGGGATGTTCCTGTTTTAGATTCAGTCGGAAGAAAAGCCCATGTGTTACCACTGTGTGGGTCACCCTGAGGATACGGTGGAAGTCTGTTCCGAATCACCCCACGAAGGCCTTCCTCTCCTTTTCTCACTCACGTCTATATTGGCCTTTGCGGGATTGCCCCTCTGGTAAGAGACAAGTTTATTGCTTCACCTTCATCTTGGTCTGCTGCGATGACGCCTAGTATTTAATGGGATCTAGTAAGTAGCTCTTTTAACCCATTGCCGATCTGACATGCACCAGACATCGCCGGCCTAATCTTATTTATGAGTAGCGGCTTTACTGTAACATCTGTGATCTTAGTTTTTTTTGCGAGCCATGGTCCAAATTCCGCCACAGGAGATGTCACGGGTATCGGGATTCACAAGTCGACCCCCGGACACCGTTGACGCGGACTTGCGGACAGCAAGCAATGAGTAGCTTGTCGGCCGTTCAGTAAAGGACTTAGTCCGTGTTGTCGATGGCGTGTAGTATTGCGTCGTTCACGTGTAGCGGAGTGTAGCAGTCCAGTAGGGCTGATAACCGCTAGGGCCACGAGTATTTTTGAAAGACATTTTTTTTTATATTAGGTAAAATCATCCAATGACAAATCCCGCCCTTGGGCGGGGCGGGAGATAGTATCAGACTCTTAATGACTTACCCTGTTCCTTCATTGCCATCGTTCCATGGCCCCGGGGTTCACTTTCGCACAACCCTTGGCCCCGGTAGGCTTCGACCCTGTTGGGCCCCTACAGTTTGCTGACAACACCTTGAGGCGTGAGGCGCGTTGCGGGAACAGTGCGCGCCGTCGACGACTTGGGCTCGGTCGGGACTGTCACCGGACGGACGGCAAGCCCGCGCTTAAGGTGCCCGGAAATCGGGATCGAAATTCCGGTGGCGGCAGCGGCGTGTGTGCCGTTAACTGATGCGGTCGGTCTCCCCCTTTGCTAGCATTACTGCTTCGCAGAAGCAGGCGATCGCCTGCCACTTCTCCTCGCTCCGGACCATGGCTGGTATCAAGGCCTAGCGCGAGAGATCACCGCCGCCGATCGCATCTGAAGAACACAGGTGGATTTTAGTTAGCAATAGAAAACAAAGCAATGAATCTCTGCAACAGCAAAAAAGAAAAAATAATAATAAAATTAATATCTTTCCGTTTGTGACCTTGGCTAGATCACAAAACCTTAAATGACCCTCTGAAGGCCCTGTTTATGAACTTGAAAGTGTCGCAATAAATCTTGTACAAAGGGAGGGTCATTCTTACAGTTGACTTCCATTTTGTTTTGTTAAACCTTTGCATTTAATAGTACTCGGATTTGGGTCAGTGATTTGATAAATTGGTTCATGTTTCTGTTTTAGAACAAAATGTGGGTTTTTTTTAACAAAATGTGGGTTAGGAGAAGGTAGCCATTGTTGTGCATTCCACAGTGTGATAATTCTTATATGATTTGCCATAAGTGATAGGTTTTTTACAAATTCCCTGGATCCCACACTAGGATTCTCTCTGTTGTGGGATCCAGTCTCTTCCCAAGTGTGGCAACTATACATTTAGGAACTGTACTACTAACAAAAAAAGAAACCATCTTGAGATCTTGAAATATTAGGAACTGGCTTTTGTCCGCGGCTTTGCCTGCGTACATAAAATATAGTTTATGTCACTCAGGAATAAAGCAGATTTTTATCGGTGAATTTTTTTTTGAATTTTATCAGTACTTTCAGAGATTCCCTCTTTTACCTCTTTAGTATACACCGTTAAATTTTGGTAGTTTTATCCCGCGGAGGGTCGATTCGGTACATGAACCCCATCGATTTGTAAAGATAAATATGAAAAATGAACGGTAGGTAGTTACTATGCAACCACCGACAACTACCTACAAGGTCATTGACTCGTTTACTTAAAGAAATTAATTTCGTACGTGCGTATATTAATTCGAGTTTTAGAAAAAAAGTTCTTTATTTTTTAATTTTACCTTTACAAATCTATACTGTTTCATGTACCTGATCGACCCTCCGCGGGATTAAAACGACTAAAGTTTAACGGTGTAGATTAGCTTTTGTCTCCGCCTTCGTTCTCGCAAATGACAGTCTTTGCGGACAGTAGTCGCAATATATGTCAGATAAAAGGTAGCCTATATCCCTCATTTATGTTCAAGCTTATTCCTTACAAAATTTCATCAATATCGGTTCAGTAGTTTAACTGTGAAAACGTAACAGACAGACAGTTACTTTCACATTAATAATGCTAAGCAGAGCTTGTATTATGAGTACTAGACAACTGATAAACATACTTATATATTTTTATATACATACATATTATAGATGAATTACACCCAGACACAGAGGAAATGATCGTACTCATCACAAAAATATTTGTCCTGGGTGGGAATCGAACCCACGACCCCCGGCATAGCAGTAGGGCCACTAACTACTAGACCAACAGGCCAGTCGATAAGGCCGCTATTAGTATTTACCAAAGAAGTCCGGCTCATTCCCTCAACTCCCCCTGCCTTGCTACGCAGTGCCGTAACTAGTTTTTTTTACGCCCGGTGCCAGTTTCTGAAACTTTTCTTTGGTGGAGCCCCACTGAGTCCTCCTCTAAGCGATCAACGGTGGCAACCTGGGCTTCCGGATCTTGTTCAGGCCATGGTGCGGAGCTAGAAGGAATGAGAAACAGTAGCTTGCTTCTGATGAAATGAACGATACAAAAGCTTTTTTTAGTTTGACCATTACTGCGCCCTGTGCCTGGGCACCGCCGGCACCGCCCTAGTTACGGCACTGTGGCCATGAGTCGAATCTGCCCCACAATAGCAATAGAAAGATTTTAAAAAATACCTAAGTAGGTAAAACAGCTGTTACAATCGTGACGCTAGGAATTGTTTTATCTCTCTTATCGTGTTTTCTGATTAAACTTAATTAAATTTTTATTCTCGTTTATCAAATATTGTGAATTATTGTTTTACATTTCCAATATTATGTAAGAGGTGAATAGATCTCGTAGATGTTTTGTGTAATACTAGTCTCAGACATGAGGTTCTCCTTCGTTAAAGTCGAGATTTTTCCCAAAGTAACATACTCCAGGGAAAACTTGTTCTACCTGTATACCAAATTTCATTGAAATCTGTTTAGCCGTTTAATCGTGAAGGAGTAACAAACACACACGCACACTCACAATCTTTCGCCCATAAAAGTGATATTTTTTTATAAATTAGTTAGATATACACCGTTAAATTTTGATCGTTTTAATCCCGTAGAGGGTTGATCCGGTACATAAATCACTATCGATATGTAAAGATAAAATAAAAAAATAAAGTACTTTTTTCTGTGTTTTTTCTAAAACTCGAATTAATACATATGTACGAAATTAATTTCTTTAAATAAACGAGTCAATGACCTTATAGGTAGTTGTCGGTCGTTGCGTACTAACTACCGACAGGTCATTGAACTCGCCCAGCTGACGTTTACTAAAAGAAATTAATTGAAAATAACGTGCGTAAATTAATTCGAGTTTAATAAAAAGTACTTTATTTTTTAATTTTATCTTTACAAATTGTCTCATGTACCGAATCGACCATCCACGGGATTAAAACGATCAAAATTTAACGGTGTATTTATTATCACCGTCAATTGATGTCATTCGAGAAACTACGTAATACTCGAATATAATATCTAAAACCATTATCAGTATTTAAATATTACGAACGAGGTTAAATCAAGGTGAAAGTTGCTCTTGCGCATTTTCATATCTTCACTGTTACTTGTAGCGTTACACTTTTTTAAAGCGATTTATGTAAGCATCGGTGGTTCAGTCGTAGAATGCTCGCCTGCCACGCGGGCGGCCCGGGTTCGATTCCCGGCCGATGCAGTAACTTTTTCTTTAAAATTTTTTGTAACGTTCATGTTTAATATAAATTAGGATTTTTTATTCTAAAATAATTCCTGATTAATTGTTATTTAAAAATTTACCTATTGTAATAAATTCTTCACAAATTTTGATTTCGTCACTAGAGTATTTGAGTGTAGAAGTTCTACGTAGAAGATACCAATGTGCTACCAGTTTAGTGCGTCGATTCCCATATAAATATTTAGAATAACTTATTTAATTATTTATTTACTTACTTTACTTTTTGCTTAAGTATTTACTTACTTTACTTTAAACTTGGTTAACTTATTTATTTTTATTTGTCAATTAAAAATACCACCTAATAAAAATGAGTACATTGTGAAGAGCCAAAGTAGCATGCAAAATAGCAGATTTTTAGAGGCCTTGCATTGCCGCATGTCGCAACAGAATTGGGCGAAAGCAACCAACGACTGGATCCCGAACAGCAGGAGCCGGCGACGCGGTAGGCCCAGAAGGAGATGGCGTGACGATTTAGACTCCTTTCTAAAGGATTGGCCGGAAGTGGCAAAAGATAGAAAAGAGTGGAAGAATGGAAGGCAAGCCTTTGCCCTGCAGTGGGACACTACAGGCTCATAATAATAATAATTAGAGGCCTTTAGTGCAACAGTTTTACATAATTTTGTTTTACTAGTAATTTCAACATAAATCTAGATAATATTCACAAGATACATATCTGCATATCCAAAATATGTAAAGAAAGATGGGTTATAACGTCATAATCACGTGAGCGCAGTAGTATGGAAATGTATCTTTGGTTTGACGTTCCTAACGGCTTAGGGCTTGTCCAGAAAGGGCGAATCACGCGCGAGTCGAGGGTCTGGCGTTATGCACGCGATTTACGCGCGTATTTTGAATTCGCGCGATGCTTGTGGACGCGATGTATTCGTGCCTAGTATCTCAATAGCGCGCGAATGAATTCGCGCGAAACGTTTCGCGACGAATTCGCTTCTTCTGGACAAGGTCTTAGGTGAAACAAAAATTCAGAAATAAGGATTTAGTTATAAAATTGCCACACACACTGGACAAGCGTAATGATTAATGCTTGTTCTCAGAAAAGGCTTTTTTGCTCTTATGAGGGATAATTACGGTTGGGTACGTAAAGTACTACGTACGAATCTGGATAAATATGTTGAATATGTATTTCTACATGAATATGACGTGTCCATTAATCATGCCATTAACAAAATGTTCTGATTTCTATAGTAATATCAGCATCATTTAGCGATTCAGCGTTTTGCCTCGTCGTTTATACCGCGTAAATCGAGGGATTGGAACAGTTTGCCTGCTGCGGTCTTCCCGTCCGATTATAATTAGGTGTCTTCAAGGCTAGACTGATTAGGCTCTTAATAAACTAGTGCGCCTGATCGTCAACAATTGACCGGCCATGCTGTGAAGCGAGGTGGAGTGGCAGGAGGTCGCCTCCTTCTGCAAAGCAGTAATGCTAGTAAAGGAGGAGGCCGACCGCATCAGGCAACGGCACACAAGCCGCCGCCGCCACCGGGATTCCAATCCTGATTGCCGACCACCGTAGGCGCGGGCTTGCGGACGGCGGCCAATGGGTTGCTCGCCGTCCATCCGTCCAGTAACAGACCGGCCCGAGCCCAAGTCGTTTACGGCACGCACTGTTCCCACGCGCATCAAGGAGTTGTCAGCAAACTGGGGCCCAGCAGGGCCGAAGCCTTCTGGGGCCAAGGGTTATGTGAAAATGAACCCCGGGGCCCTGGAACGAAGGCAATGAAAGGAGCAGGGTAGGTTTTTAGTCAGTAAGAGTTTGACACTATCTCCCGTCCCACCCAAGGTCGGGATTTGTCATTAGATGATTTTACCTACCATAAAAAAAACCATCAACGATTGCATCACTGCTTAACATCAGGTGGGATTGCAGTCAAACACTAGTTTATATCAAATACAAAAAAAATCATCAGTTTACTCAACATGATGAACGATTATTATTTTTGCCTATATGTGAAATGAGTAGATGGTTTTTTGCTGTGTGCACATTTTATAAGGCCGCAGAATTTTTTGAAAAAATTACCACTGGTTCATTTTTGGGTGGGAAAATCATCCAATGACATCTCCCGCACTTTGGCGCAGTGGGGGATGGTGTCAGACTTTCACTGAATAAAAACCCACTCCTGTTCTTTCTTTGCCTTCGTTCTAGAGCCCCGGAGTACAGTTTCACACTACCCATGGGTGATAAAAAAATGCCTGCGTTGCCTTTTTATAAGTTTAACTTAGGTGTTTTTTTTTTAAATTTTACTTTTAAATGAGAGAAAAATATCCGTATGTTAGAAAAAAAAAGAACTTGCATCGGCCGGGAATCGAACCCGGGCCGCCCGCGTGGCAGGCGAGCATTCTACCACTGAACCACCGATGCTTACTGAGGTACAGCCAACATACAAATCTGGTCAAATATATTTTTAAAGTAAAATTGTAAAGATGCTCTCAAGAACTCCTTTCACCTAGACTCGACCTACTTACAAACATAATAACATAGTATTATGATTGCACACATATACTCATATAAAAGATTATTGGTCACGTAATGATTTTGCTAACGGTATCATGTTATATGCGATTTTAATTTTCGACACGTGAGCTACAAGCATCGGTGGTTCAGTGGTAGAATGCTCGCCTGCCACGCGGGCGGCCCGGGTTCGATTCCCGGCCGATGCAACTAGTTTTTGCAGTAAAGATATTCATCTCTTTTCTTTTTCCTGTATTTTCTAGCACATATTCTAAAGCAAACTAGATTAATCTATACTATGTTACAGTGCATATCATTCCTAAATTGCCCTAGACAGCGAAAAGTTGAGGACACGGTGGACGTCTGCCCCGCTTGAGCAGAGTACCGCTGGCGCCATGTCTTCGTGAAGGTGATCGGCAGTAGATCTCTCGCACCCAGCCCTCGTTCAAGCCATGGTCCAGAGTGTGACGGCACAGCGGTTGACTCCTTCTGTGAAACAAATGGTTTTTTTTTTTTTTTTAATATATAAACTAGTGCTTGACTGCGATTCCACCTGGTGAGGCGCACTAGTTTAGTAAGATTATTGGGTCAAAATTAGGAGAGAGAAGACATCTTCATGCCCTATCCAGCTTTCGCTATCTATATTGAATAGCTGTCTCCGCTGGGAGGCACCCTCGGCATCACACAACGCACTTTACAAATTTGTTTATAGTCAACGACTGATTGCTAATAAACACAGAGAAGAAAAAATAGTACTATGGATACTACTACAGTAACCTCACTCATTGGCGGCAGCGATCTCTCTCGTCGGGCCTTGTTACAGGTCATGGTCCGGAGTAAGGAGGGATGGCAGGCGGACGCCTCCTTTTGCGAAGCATTAATGCTAGCAAAAGAGGAGGTCAACCACATCAGGCAAAGGCAACGGGGCTCACGCCCCAGCCACCGCCGGGATTCCGATCCCGATTTCTGGCCACCGTAGGCGCGGGCTTGCGGACGGCGAGCAATGGGTAAACCGCCCGTCTGGGTAAACGACCGCACCGAGCCCAAGTCGTCGACGGCGCGTACTGTTCCTGCGCGTCTCAAGGAGCTGTCAGCAAACCGTAGAGGCCCAGCCTGCTAGCTGCATGCAGGCAGGGTCGAAGCCTACTGGAGCCATGGGTCGCTTTCTTTAGTCATAGGTTTTTCGTAGTAAGTCAGTCGTAGGTTTTTAGTCAGTAAGAGTCTGACACTATCTCCCGCTGCGCCCAAGGGCGGGATTTGTCATTGGATGATGTTACCAACCTTAAAAAAAACATTAACCTCACTCCAGCAACTAGTTAGAGTTTACCGAATCCTAAAATACATCGGAATTTCAACAATGCACGCTTTGTGAATCTCAATTCAACAGGGTTTTAGGACAAGTTTGTATGTATTTTATTAAAAATGTACACAACTAGCACTTTGCCAGCGACTTCGTTCGCAAGAAAGTTTTCATATTAAAAACTTTAAAACCCCTTTAACAGTCGCAAATCTACAGTCACTGATAGACAGCGACAGAGATAAGAGCTGGCATTGTCGTGCGAGCGAAATCGAAAAAATAATATTTTTGTGTAACACCCACGCTTTTGTCAGGGATCGGAAGCCCGGCGGCGGCTGGGGCGAGCGCCCCGTTGCCTCTGCCTGATGCAGTCGGCCTCCTCCTTTGCTAGCATTACTGTTTCGCAGAAGGAGGCGACCGCCTGCCATCCCTCCTCACTCCGGACCATGGCCTGAACCAAGGCCCGGCGAGAGAGATCGCTGCCGCCGATCGCCCCCACGAGGATACGGCGATGCTCCGCCTAGGCAGGGCACACTTCCACCGTGTCCTCCGGGTGTTCTGCACAGTGGCGACACCCGGGTACGGAATGAGACTTTGCATATAAACGAAATTTCTAAAATACTTTTTGAGAGTGGTTGCATTCCTCATAAAAAGAAGCCGTAAGCAAAATTTTATGTGTCTAACCTCAGTAGTTTCAGCTGTGCGTTGATGTGTCAGTCAAACTTCCCAAACAACCTTATTTTTAGTATATATATGCGAAACTTGCGAAATCCGAAACACCGGTGTAGTATTTTTATACAAAGAATCTGTGTATAAAATTTCATAGCTGTATCATGAAAAATCACAAAATTATAAGCTTTTATGTTACCTGGTTGTCCGCACAAACACATGGTCACCGGGCCACCCGGATGACTGAGGCGTGGTTTTGCTCCCACTCCTAGCTGTGCGTTGGCAATGCCCGCTATGACCTGCTGTGACCAGTGTTGTATTTAGTCTTGAAAGTCTCGAACTTGTGACCGTTTTTAAATATATTTGGGAAAAAAATATAACACGGTGCAAAAAATATTGCAATCGATTCAGTTACTGATTCTGAACAAACTATGTATATTCTAGTTTCGCATATAATACCAAAAGTAATGTTGTATGTAAATATGTCATGGCCAGATCGTAGATACCTATTGATCACTTCATGACATGACCAATTAAAATTGGCCAGATCTAAAGGTTAAATATTGCATGAAAGCATAAAGTCTTGCGTACTAATAATATACATATTTTCTTGGTTTAACACTAATGAAAAGGCATACTTATGTAGTTCCCCTAATCATTCAGAAAGCGAGTAAAACCACGGTCAACAGCTAGTGAGTACACAAACCACTCCTTAAGGGTCCACCCACTCTTGCTACATAGAAAAGGCACTGATGTGCTCCGGTGGATCTTCAAAAGCCCTCACGTGCTGGGGACGGTAACTGAGTGCTCGGGAGGAGATCACTCCACTTTACTCAGAAAAGTCTGAAAGTGGTGTTGTTGACTGAAAGTTGTGTAGAAAATAAGTGGAATCAGGGATATGTGTAGAAGAAAAGTTTTGAGTATATGAGGTAGAGAACGATTTAGGCAATGTTCAGATGGCAAACTTTTGACGCGCGTTTTTAAATCACGTGTTTAGACATCCTAATATGTTCCTAACAACTAATCACAGGCACGCGCGTTAATGCGCGTCAGCGAGCGTCAACGCAGCGCTCAGAGAAAAAGTTTCTAGACGCAGACGATCGCGCGTTGACGCGCGCTTTTGTTCAGTTGAGCGCGCAATTTCTATTTTCTAAGTTCTTCTGAACTAAACTGACGAGCACTCTCGCAACGCGCGTTAACTCTCATCATCTGAACTCTCTTTAAATTTGATCGTGCGTTGACGCGCGTATATGCGAATTACATGGGAACTTGGCCTAAATAAACCACAAACGATTGAGCTGAAGCAAATCAGTATGATGTTCAGTATGAATGACAATGCATGCTAAGCTAAGTGACGTCATTCTAAATCCAATATGGCGGACTAGTTAAAAAGAGTTTATTTAAATGAATACGAAAAATATCTACGTCATAGTAAATTCAATATGGCGTACAATTTATTGAAAGCTTGTTTTTAAAAATGTTTTTTGGCATTTTCTTGTTTTTATTGCAGTATTCCTCTGTCTACTGACACACTCGGTCTGAGTGCAAGTTTTAACGACGTCCTCCAATTTTTCCAAGTTGTCTCGTCAGATTTACAGCCGAGTTGCTTCGACGTTTCCGCGCAAATATTTTTGATACTTTAATGCCCCAGTAAAGAAGTGCTTGTAGGGTTCAGTACCCCAGAATTCTGAAATTTGGCATGAGGCAAAGTCTTACAGCACAAGTAGGTATAGGAAAAATCTGAAAACTGTGGTTACGTCACAAAAAAACAATTTTTGCGATTCGTAAAAATCTTTGAGACTCGATTCGGAAATTGAACTGTTTTCATAGGTAAGTTTGTAAAAAAAACCACGAGTGCTTGATTACGGAGACGCAGCGCGTTGCGCGGCGCGTCGGGCTGTCCGTCGTACATTGCCGTAATGTTTGTGTTTGCGCGAGCGATGACGCAGCCCGCTGCTGCAATGTACTCGTACGATGAAACACCCAACACGCCGTGCGACGCGCCGCGTCTCCGTAAACACGGCCTCAGTGCACGTGTCCGACTTGATGGTTATAAGCAGAAATAAAATAAGGACTACTGTAATTAGAGTGGATTAATTTTATTGAGTTGGTCTGCCTAGCCACAGATCGAGAGAGATAGATAGATATTCGACCACAGATTGAATGACTCATCATGAAGCGTTGCGTTAACAAACTAACACGACTAACACGTGTCCGATTTTTTTTGTACGGGGAGTGTACACACTATACTTATCTCTGGTGTACCTGCGTGGCCGAAATTCGGTCTATTACCATAAAAATGCAGCTCAAAATAATACGTCATACAAACTAACACTAGGGGTTTAGCTAGATGACGTCACAACTAAACGAGTTAGTATATTGTGGAACGCTGGTTTGCCACATAACTGTCTTTAATGTAATTTGATGCACGTTCGCTCATACTTATCTCTCGCCTCGACTGAGATATAAAGGGGAGTTCTGATAAACGGGCGAGAGGCACATTTACATAGAGGAATATTCATCAATAGATTGTCAATGCGTAATGTTTAGTATGTGTATGGCATAATTCATAAAGAGGATATGATAAATTCCGAATTGAATCTATAGTAATAACTAAAGTTATAACTATATTAGATCGACACACACCGCATGTTTAATAGAAAACAGACCTAACACAAAAAGAGGGTATTTCAAATTTGGACCTTATTATTGAAACATATTTTTCGTATGCTTAATAGAAAAGAGGCCTAACTCAAAAAAGAAGGTATTTGAATCTTAAAAAATATATTTCAATAATATATGTAATAATATTTTGAAATACTCTCTTTTTTGTGTTAGGTCTGTTTTCTATTAATCATGCGACATGTAACATGCCTGATGTGTACGTAGAATGACGTCGCGTGGCGTGGATCAAGTGTAGCTCTAGAAGTCAAGTTTCCATAACAGTAAGTAGTAGTTTCATAACAGTAATAAAAGCATTTAAACAAATCAAGGTTAAATTAACTGAAGATCTTTGGGGTATGTCTATCAAAGTTTGTACCTCAATTATTGAGACTATAGCGCCATACTTAGCTTTAATATTTAATTTGTGTATAGATCAAGGTGTCTTTCCGGATCTAATGAAATATAGTAAAGTTATACCACTTTTTAAATCCGGGGACAGTAAAGACTCTAATAATTATAGGCCAGTGTCCGTGTTGCCAGTTTTTAGCAAAATATTTGAAAAGGTGATGTTGGATCAAATGCTTAATCATTTTAACACAAATAACATCTTACACGATAAACAGTATGGTTTCACCAAAGGACGTTGTACAACTGACGCTGGTGTCTCCTTACTAAAACACATTTTTAATGCGTGGGAAGAGGCACAAGATGCTATAGGCATCTTCTGCGACCTGTCTAAGGCGTTTGATTGTGTAGTTCATGAAACATTACTCCTGAAACTTGAGCATTACGGACTAGGCAAAACAGCGTTAAACTTATTAAAATCTTATTTGAATGATAGACAGCAATTAGTTCAGATAAACGGTGTCAATTCGTCGGGGTTAAATGTTAAAATGGGAGTACCCCAAGGTTCGATTTTAGGTCCTTTTTTATTTTTAGTTTACATTAATGATTTACCCCATTTGTTGCAAAATAAACTTAATATGGTGTTGTTTGCCGACGACACTTCTTTGATTTTTAAGGTAAATAGAAGGACTAATAATCTTGACGACGAAAATAACGCCCTACTGCAGGTCCAAAACTGGTTCACTGCTAATAATCTAGTTTTAAATGGGAAGAAAACTAAATGCATAAGATTTTCCTTACCGAATGTCAAAAGTAGTGAATGTGACATAGTATTGAACAACGAAAAACTAGAATTCGTCGATAAAACGGTTTTCCTGGGGATAACGCTTGACTCAAGCCTACAGTGGGGTCCTCATTTAACATCTCTTGCAGGACGGCTTAGCTCAGCTGCATATGCTGTTAGAAAAATCCGCCAATTTACGGATGTTGATACCGCTAGACTAGTCTATTTTAGTTATTTTCATAGTATCATGTCATACGGTATCTTACTATGGGGACGGGCTGCAGATATCCACTCTATTTTTATATTACAGAAAAGAGCCATCAGAGCCATATACAATCTCCGCCGGTGCGATTCTCTAAGGGAACTGTTTAAAGATATTAACATCATGACGGTACCTTGTCAATATATCTATGAAAACATCATGTACGTTAGAAAGAATCTTCACCTTTTTAGTAAAAGAGGCGATAGGCATAATTATGTTACAAGGAATAGGGACCTTTTAGTTCAACCAGGTTTCAGACTGGCTAAAGTAGCGTCTTCTTTCATGGGGTACTGTTTAGAATGTTACAATAAAATACCT
This sequence comes from Leucania comma, assembly GCA_958295575.1. Classification (NCBI taxonomy): domain Eukaryota; kingdom Metazoa; phylum Arthropoda; class Insecta; order Lepidoptera; family Noctuidae; genus Leucania; species Leucania comma. Next base: position 20,826,470 of record OY282473.1, read on the forward strand.
CCTCACATATTAGAACTCAATGAAACAAAATTTAAATCTTGTATTAAACGCACACTATGTACACGGGCATATTATAGCTTGGATGATTATATTCAAGATAAAAATGCTTGGGTTACTGCTGGTCCAGCTCCACTACCAGCAGGGCGTACAAATTGATTGGAAAATACTTTTTTATCTTTTTATTTAATATTAAATTATTATTGTATAATGTAGAAGCATTTATTTTCAAAGTTTGTAAATGTGAGTACCATGGAGCAATTTACGGTTTTTGGATATTGGACTTGTTTGACATAAATGAGCATGGTGGTTGAGAGTTTGTCATGCTCACTCAAATGTCTCACTGATGGTGGCGCGTGTGTTGGATCATTCGGTTCCCTTCAAAATGGTTGAGCTGAGTGGTGCTGATATGCGCGTCATGTCCGTGAACGGGCGCTGTCAGTTGAGACTGGTCATCTCTTAGCTGCCAGTGGTTTATTTTAATATCTTTATTTAGAATGCCTTTTTTTTGTCTTTACTTTATTTTATTGACATTGTTCTCACATAATAGCAGCGACAAGAAACATGTAACAGAGATATTTGTTATACATAAAATGATTGAAAAGAGTGTCCATGGAGTTTCTTGCACATTCTTCTCCATAGAGATCTACGCTTTGGAATGTGCAATTAGCATCATTTTTTTTCTGACAGACTGACACCTTGACCTTTCAAAAGTGCCTGTAAATGGTTTATTTGAAATAAATGCTTTTGAGTTTGAGTTTGAGTCCATATAAAATGTATGGAGACCGACGCGCCCAGCCTCCCTACCCAAGTTACGATCGTTTAACGTCGAACGTTTTCAGTTGGCCACGCCTCCAATCCCTTTGTTCTGACGTCATCTCAACGCTCAGTCACGTAGACCAAACAAAGGAATTGGAGGCGTGGCCAACTCGACTTCGAAGTTAACGAAATAATCATAGTTTGGTTAGGAGGCAGATCGGCCTGTGTGGCACACATGTGCACAGTGTAGTTCTAGCATAACTTTTACCCGCGTTTTCGTCCGTGTGAATGTCGGTTATTGAGGACAGGTGATTCATTTCACGACATGAACAGGGACGAAGCTATGGTAGATGTATAGGTCCACCACTCTTTCTCGGTCACGTGATTGACATTTTAACACGTCATGGTAGGCAAGTCCGACCTTTTTGGCGCAGCCGTGAGGCAGACAATGTTTTTGTTTTGCTTATACCTAAACAATTTTCGGTTTAGTATATGCAAAACCCGAAACACGTGTCAAGTATTTTTCTAAAAAAATCGATGTACAAAATTTCATTACTGTATCATGAAAAATCACAAAGTTATAAGCTTGTTATATTACTACCTGGTTATCCGTACAAATACTTGGTCACCGGGCCATTCGGGCGACTGCGACGCACCGTGACTTGTGTTAGTGTCGGTGTTATCAAACTTAAAAAAAGAAAAAAATTAACATGGTGTACGTATGGCGAATATCCACCCTTAAGTTGTTGAAACTTCCACGGTCCAGATTAAGCGTTTTGCCTCGTCGTTTATGTTGCGTACATCGAAGGAATGGAACAATTTGCCTGCTGCGGTCTTCCCGTCCAATTATAATTTAGGTGTCTTCAAAGCTAGAGTGAATAAGCTCTTAAAAACTTGTGCGCCTGACCATCAACGATTGCATCACTGGTTACCATTAGGTGGGATCGCAGTCAAGCACTAGTTTATATCAATAAAAAAATAAAACATGATATTACAATTTTTATAAACTAAAGGATAGGATAAACAGTTCCACTTAAAATCCGTTTATACAATCAGATCACGAAATATATCTCTATCAACGTCCCCGTCACGTGTGAACGCGCACTAAACACGCGGATTTAGATACAGGGGGAGGCTCTTTGAAATCCGTTTCGAAAATGGGTCGCCTTTCGTTTGAGCCTATTGTGTATTTTTCCTTTTGTCTCCCATCTTCCCCCTTCTAAATGTTTCATATTTTTAAGTAAATGCTTTTCTTTTAAAACGCCTCAGTAACGAGTGTTTCTGAGTCTCAAGTTTTTTTTTGGCGTCCCCTTTTCTGTTAAAGGCGAGTAAAGGTATGAGGTTTCCATAAATCCTTTTTGACGTCCACTCCAGACGATAGCTGAATATTTTCTGTGAATATTTGGGAGACTGTCAGAAACGTGTGGCGACGATATTTATGTCGTAGAGGATATCTAAACTATTTTGGATTAGGGTGCCACTCTTGTTGATGGATGTAGGTAACCTGTAATTTAAATTCAAATTGAAGCTCTATACAAACGTCTCCCAAGATATTTCTTAAGCACGATCGATAGGAGAGGTACCTAGATGAAGCTTTTATTATTGTGGATAAGCTCGCTTTTGACCGCTATTATATCATATACACCGTTAAAATTTTGTCGTTTTAATCCCGCGGTGGGTCGATTCGGTACATGAAACCCTATCGATGACCAAAATTTAACGGTGTATATGGAGCACGCTTACCTAGAAGTAACCTATTCAGTCTTGATTTAAAGACCCCTAGGTTACCCAGCGTGCTACCCATTGCACGCCGTCCGCAAGCCCGCGCCTACGGCAGCCGGAAATCGGGATCAGAATCCCGGCGGCGGCTGGAGCGAGCGCCCCGTTACTACACAGGGTGAATTTTTCAAGTAGCCTTGGATGGCTGGACGGATGCAAAATTTATATTTTACGAAAAAAAAAGACATGGTGTCCAGCAACCATTGTGTCAGATTTTCACTGACTATGAAACCACACTTTTGATCTTTGGTTGTCCTATGCATTCTTTTTTTTTGGTGGGAAAAACATCCATTGACATCTCCCGCTCTTGGGCGAAGCGGGAGATAGTCTCAGACTTTTGCTTACTAAAAACCCCATTCCTGTTCCTTGTTTGTCTTCATTCCAGGGCGAACCCCAGGGTTAATCCTCACTTAACCCATGCCCCAGTAGGCTTCGACCCTGCTGGGCCCCTACGGTTTGCTGACATCTAATGACCATCATCATGAACCATACGTACCGTCGATGACTTAGGCCCGGTCTGGACGGTTACCGAACGGTCCTTATGCGTTCCAGGACCATCGTCTTTTTTTTCTCGTGGCCCTAGAGAATATTGCCTCTGCTAGGCCCCTACGGTATGCTTTTTTTTTTTTTTTTTTTTTTTTTTTTTTTTTGGGTAGGTAAAATCATCCAATGACGAATCCCGCCCTTGGGTGGGGCGGGAAACAGTGTCAGACTTTTACTGACTAAAAACCTACCTTTCCATTCCTTGCCTTTATCCTGGGGCCTTTGGTGACAGTCTCACATAACCTTTGGCCCCAGTAGGCTTCGGCCCTGCTGGACCCCTACAGTTTGCTGACAACTCCTTGAGGCGCGCGGGAACGGTGCGCGCCGTAGACGGCCTGAGCTCGGACCGGTCTGTTACCGGACGGACGGACAGCGAGCTACCCATTGCCCACCGTCCGCGAGCCCGCGCCTACGGTGGCCGGAAATTGGGATCGGAAACCCGGCGGCGGCGGCGGCGTGTGCGCCTTTGCCTAATGCGGTCGGCCTCCTCCTTTACTAGCATTACTGCTTCGCAGAAGGAGGCGACCGCCTGCCACTCCTCCTCGCTCCGGAGCATGGCTTGAACCAAGCCCCGGCGCGAGAGATCGCCGCCGATCGCCCCCATGAGGACACGGCGATGCTCTTCCCAAGCGGGGCACACCTCGACTGTGTGCTCCACCGTGTCCACCGGGCGGTCCGCACAGTGGCGACACCCGGGCGTCGTCTCCGCACGAATCTTGTACAGGTACGGACCGAACTTGCCGTGTTCGGTCAGCACCTGCGCCAAACGGAAGGTGACGACGCCGTGGGGCCTTTCCAGCCACGCCTCAAAGAGGGGCCTTACCGCCTCGATCGTGGCGTGCCCAGCACGAGGTTGCGACAGTCGCTCTCGCCATTTCACCATGAGATCCCGCCGGAGCTCTGTCCGCCATGCCGCGACTTGTCGCGGCAGCGGAGTTTCGCCCCGACGTTGCATCTCCACGCGTAAATCATGCATGTGTGAAAGGACTGTTGCCTCCAAATCCCACGGTGGTAGGCCAGCAAGGAGGCTCGCCGCTTCACAGGACACCGTACGGTATCCGCGGATCATCCGGATGGCGCCCACAACGGCGCACCGTAAACCCTACGGTATGCTGACATCTCTTCGAGGCGCTTGTGGATCATTACGCGCCGTTGACGACTTGAGGTCGGTTCGGGCGGTTACCAGATGGCCAGATAGCGAGCTACACCTTGGTCGTCGCATAAATTTACCGTATGTCCTTACTTTCTAGAATTCGACCCATATTAGATGTCTCAAATTATGTATTCTTACACCCTTTAATATTGATTTATTGAAAGTAATCAATGTGTTTTCTTTTCTAAAGCCAATCGTTTCTGATTTGGTTATGTGAGTCATATAATAACAAAGGCGGCAGTATCCTCTCTATGAGATTTTAGGAGGAGCAGTAAAATATTTTAACATGGTGTTCATTTTGAATTAAATTGTGCAGTCAGGGGTCAAAAATCCTCTCTATGAGATTTTAGGAGGAGCAGTAAAATATTTTAACATGGTGTTCATTTTGAATTAAATTGTGCAGTCAGGGGTCAAAAATGCAGTTGGACTCTAACAATGCTTAACTGTCTAAAATTTCTTTGTAGTAGAAGTCCAGTGTTCTATAACGACTTTATTCAATATTTTAGATTATATGCTACAAACTAAATCGGGCATGATCCATTGACCTTCTTTTACAATGAAATTTTACATACTTTAGTATCGGTAGAGTGCAACTGCACTTTTGAGCCCTGACTGTACATGATAATGCCAGATTTGTTACAAACTATATTTTTATAAGGTTTTTTGTATTGGTTTTTACCACATTTAATGTGTAATATGTTTATCAGTATAAACTACGTCTACATTTTAGCTCATTCTTGACATTGAGAAGATATTACCACCTTTGTTATTATTTTTTTTTTTTTTATAAACCAGAGCTTGACTGTAATCCCACCTGATGGTAAGCAGTGATGCAATCGTTGATGGTGAGGCGCACTACTTTAAGTCTATTCACTCTAGCCTTGAAGACACCTCAATTATAATCGGACGGGAAAACCGCAGCAGGCAAACTGTTCCAGTCCTTCGATGTACGATCAAAACGCTTAGTCCGGACCGTAGAAGTTTCAACATAGTTAGGATGGAGATCGCCGTATTATTATTAGTTTATATGCACGCCTACTTGAAAAATTCGCCCTGTATACACTGCACCTACCCAAATCCCTCGTCCCCTGCAATCTTTTTATCCAAATGTCAGGATCGATTCTTTCCTCTATTTATCAGAAGATAGGTTTGTACTCTTTCCTGATATTCGATCAATCTTTTTAATCAAACCCTCCCACGTCCCATAAATAGGTACATTAATGGTACGTGTTTCTACGTCTAATAGAAATCCGAGTCAGCTATTACAGAAAGTTGTTGGGTTAGCCCGCCTCAGCTAAATTGGAATGCCTATTCACCGTACTATTGGCCGAGCTCGAGCCAAGAGCTGGGACTTCCCTGCTACCTTTTGAGATTCGGGCCTTGAAAACAGCGGTTTATATTGTAGCATAGCATACTAACATTGTGTGTCAGTGTGTCTCCCGGCTGCGCCAAATAGGTCCAGTTCAGCATAAATGCCAGACAACTACGAGGTGGTAGTTGCCTGACGCTGGTTTTCAACTGAACGTTATTTCGAGTGATCGGTTGAAAATTGGTTTATTTACCCAGTTATCCGTGTAAGGTGTAGGGTAATTAAAAAACCATAGCATAGCATCAGCCTTATAATGTTCCCACTGCGGGGACTCAGGCCTCCTCTCTAGGAGAAGGAATGGGCCGTAACTCACCACGCGGGCCCAGTGCGGGTTAGTTTATATTCTAGTATAGTATTTAATACTCTATATTCATAGTTTTTAAGTATAATAAGTATTATCATTGCCATATAAAAATATATTATTTAAAAATATTCCATTTATTTATTAATATAAACATATAAATTATATTTTTAAACATTATTTTTGAAAATGTTTTTTTTTTTTGAAGAAGCTGATGATGGTTAGGAGATAAGTATAGATTTGTATTTTGATAACTTATATTTAATTTTAAATTTATTATACAAATGTATATTCCCAGTGCAAGTTTTCAGGATATATTTCAGAATATTTTTATCCAAAAGGTACCAACAGGACTCTATTACTACGCCTCAGCTGTCCGCCCGACTCTTTCAGCGGGCTTTGTGGAGTTGTTTTGGCTTTGACAGTTGAAATTTTCACAAAAATGTGTATTTCTATACCTGCTATAACAGAAAATAATAATATTAAAGTAAAAATTAAAGGGGGTTCCAATACAAGAAAGGTTATTTTGTTAGCATTTTTTTTTTGCTCGATTTAAATATTATAGTATGACACCATTCGTGTGCAAGTCTGATTCATATTTGACCAGTTTTTTAAATATATTCAGTTTTATCTGATTTTCTTGAGTAAAAACCGAAGTCAGAACCGCAAGTTTCGTGGCCCGCACCAGTGAGGACTTATTGAATAATGTATGATGTATATGGGCGGCCACGGGAACTTCCCTCGCTGCTTTTGTGAATGTACAACTAAATTATTGTCTCGTTCCTGTAATTTTGAGAGTTTCCGTGTATTTTCTTTACTTAATTAAACTGTAATAACTGCTATAAATGTTTCTATATTGGTTTTAATAAATTATATTGACGTAAGTGTAAAGATGTTCAAAATTATGTCGTTCTTTAACCAAGATTTAATATAAAAACTTATTTATCTTTCCATTGTATCATTGGTAATTACAGTTTTGAGCCGTTTGGGGTTGAAACGCTTGGGTTATGAGGTCCGAGTGCGCGTCTCCTTTTTAAGGAAATTTCACGCCGTCTGATCGACACTTTGCGTGACCAGAGGGCTGGCTCGTTCTTCACCCAAAGAATTAGCATTGCCATTCAACGTAGCAATGCTGCCAGTCTTCTGGGTACATTTCCGGATGACAGCGATGTGGAGGAGTACTTCGACGTCTGAGTGTACTGTGTTTTTGTATTATATGTACATAGGTAGGTTTTAGTATAATTAGTTTAGTTAATATTTAAGGTTTTGTACATGTGTAGATATAATTTAAATAGTTATTTATGTATTATCATTATACTATAGTATACTAGCTGACTGGCAAATCTCGTACCCCCTAATAGTATATGAATATAACAGATGTTTTTTTCGTGACTTTTACCATATTTTCTCATCGTTTAAATTCTCCCTGGAGTATTACGAATATTTCAAGACCAAAATTAGCCAGATCGGTCCAGCCGTTCTCGAGTTTTAGTGAGACTAACGAACAGCTAATTTTTATATATAGGAAGATAAGTACAGATGATAATAAATAAGAAACATGTATTATATATTATCTAAGTACTTATACTAAACTAATAAAATGTAAATAATATACTATACAAAAACACTACACTCAGATTTCGTCCCCCACGTCACACATCGCGGTCATTCGGAAAATATTTACTAGTAAGTTTCTTATGTACATTTATTATCTATGAGCCGCCCCGAGCTCGCTTCGCTAGGCGTGAAATATTTTTGGGATAAAAAAATATTATTAACTACAAGAAAATATTACCTATTTCACTCAAAAATAATATAGTTTGAACTAGTGAAAGAATTTTCAAAATTGGTTCAGTAGTTCTAGAGATCACTTCCTACAAACAATATTATAAATTTTACCTCTGTATAATATTGGTCTAGAAGTGTAAATAAACATAATCATCATAATTTTTGGCAGGAGGACGTATACTGTTGGAAATAGGCCTCCCTAAGGCTGTGTTTACGGAGACGCGGCGCGTTGCGCGGCGCGTTGGGCGTTTCGTCGTACATTGCAGCAGCGGGCCGCGTCATCGCTCGCGCTGCTCGCGCATACACAAACATATGGCTATGTACAACGGACCGAATGGCGCGCCGCGCAACGTACCGCGTCTCCGTATTCGAACACTAACACTCGTATTTATAAACAAGTAAAACTACGAGTAAATACTTGAGTAAAAGTAACTACTATTTGTATTCTATAGTCTGTTAAGAAAAATTTGAATTTTGAATGCAAATTTCAAACGTCAAGTAATGACTTAATAAGATTTTACTTAGTAACAAGTAAATACTTCTTTATAAATACGGGTGTTCGTGTCGCCACAACGAACGGTTCTGTGCATCTCGCATTAATCGCATTGCCGCGACTCTCACCAGGTCATCGGTCATCAAGCCTTCCGACGCTTTTTTTTTTTTTTTTTTTTTTTATGGTAGGTAAAATCATCCAATGACAAATCCCGCCCTTGGGCGGAGCGGGAAGTAGTGTCAGACTCTTACTGACTAAAAACCTACCCCGTTCCTTCGTAGCCTATCGTGCCGGGGTCGAGCATTCCTTTCGGAACTAACCCATGACCCCAGTAGGCTTCGACCCTGCCTGCCTGCAGTTAGCAGGCTGGGCCTCTTCGGTGTGCTGACAGCTCCTTGAGGCGCGCGGGAACAGAACGCGCCGTCGACGACTTGGGCTCGGTCCGGTCGGTTACCGGACGATCGGACAGCGTGCTACCCATTGCACGCCGTCCGCAAGCCCGCGCCTACGGTGGCTGGAAATCGGGATCGGAATCCCGGCGGCGGCTGGGGCGAGCGCCCCGTTGCCTCTGCCTGATGCGGTCGGCCTCCTCCTTCGCTAGCATTACTGCTTCGCAGAAGGAGGCGACCGCCTGCCATCCCTCCTCACTACGGACCATGGCCTGAACCAAGGCCCGGCGAGAGAGATCGCTGCCGCCGATCGCCCCCACGAGGACACGGCGATGCTCCGCCCAGGCGGGGCACACCTCTACAGTGTGCTCCACCGTGTCCTCCGGATGTTCCGCACAGTGGCGACACCCGGGCGAATCCTCCGCACGAATCCGGAACAGGTACTTAGCGAACTTTCCGTGTTCGGTAAGCACCTGCGTCGTGCGGAAGTTGAGAACGCCGTGAGGTCTTTCCAGCCACGCCCCAAGGATGGGCCTTATCGCCCCAATTGTGGCGCGCCCCGAACGAGGTTGCGATAGTCGTTGACGCCATTTCGCCATGAGATCCCGCCGGAGCTCTGTCCGCCATGCCTCGACTTGTCGTGGCAGCGGAATTTCGCCCCGGCGTTGCATCTCCATGCGCTTGTCGTGCATGTGTGCAAGGACTGTTGCCTCCAGATCCCACGGCGGTTGGCCAGCAAGGAGGGTCGCCGCCTCGCGGGAGATCGTTCGGTACCCTCGCACCATGCGTATTGCCATGACCCTCTGGCACGCATTCAGCTGGGTCCTCGGTTGCTGTTGCAACGTCGGTGCCCACACCGGAGCCCCGTAGAGAGCCATGGACCGAACGATTCCCGCGTAGAGCTTCCGGCAGGAGGCGTCTGGTCCCCTGAGGTTGGGCAGGAGCCGCCCGAGAGCAGCCCCAGTCCGATTCAGTTTGGGAGCCAGACGTCGGAAGTGCTCCTTGAAGTTCCACCAGCTGTCGAGGACGAGTCCCAGGTACTTCATCGTCGACCCGACGCTGATGTGAACCCCTCCTACCGTTAGCTGGGAACGAGGTGGTGGCGCACCCCGAGGGCCGTGGAAGCACATGGCCTCGGACTTGTGCAGTGCCACCTCGAGTCCCAACTGCTGGATCCTGTCAACGACCATCGCAACCCCGCGTGTCGCTAATTCGACCGCCGCCCGGTACGACTCTCCCCGCGCTAGGACCAACGTGTCGTCCGCGTAGCAGACCACGCTGACCCCGTCGGGGAAGTCGCCGCAAGCCTTCCGACGCTGCGTTTTCCGGTATGCGATATCTTCTTCATCTTCTCCAAGTTGGGTGTTCCTTCGGGATATATCGGCGACCTTGGTTCTCCTGTGGATATCTTCATTCCTGTTGCGATCACTCAAGAAAACTCTTAGCATAGCCCTTTCTATGACTTGCCCTATGTGTGACCTAAAAAAAATAAATTATAATACCTATGGCAAAACGTATTCGAGTCTTTTTTGTTTCTTTATTTTAACACATTTCTGGAATTATCATTCAGTTTGGAAAGCAATCTTTATATAAGGGATATCCAAAATTACAAATAGCTGTAAAAATAACATCTTGCTACGTCCCACCGAAGTAGAGCAGTAACCAAAGACGTGAATGAAACTAAAGCGACAGCTTTTTTTTTATAAATTAGGTACAAATACGTATTTTACACAAAACCATTTGTATCCAAATCTTTTAAACCGTAGAAAAACACATGAAAAATTAAATGACCCAATACAAAAAAAGGAATTGTCATGAATTTGGAGTGGGGACATAATTGATGATCGTATTTAAGATAATAAATCGACGCAATCCCCTCGTACCTTTGTAAATACGGGCTAAAATAGGTAAGGTTATAGTGCTAGCTGTGCGAGAAGTGAGCTAGAAATGAGCGAGGTTGGCAAGGCAAGGGTTTAATTAAAAAATGAAACTGTTTACCTTTTTAAAAGGACAACTCGTAAAAATCTAGGAAACATTTGATTTTATTTAAAAGGTTATATTTAGATTGTATGTTTCTGATTGATACTATAGACTAGAGATTCTCTTTCATCACTAGGTACCTAAGTCTTCTTTCTTCCCAATTCGATTAGAAAACTAGAATGGCCGGTTTTTTTTTTATTATACCTTCACCTCTACTTCTCCTTATTTTTTTATTTGTAACATTCAGTTTTATGAAAAATATTTTTTTTAGTAATTGTCATTTCATTAAGCTATTGAATTTGTAACACAATTAGACAACTCCGTCATTCCAATACTCACATTCCTTCATAAAGATCTCATACACAGCATTCGGCACGTTTATATGGTAATGCATGCGGTGTTATGAAACCTTATTAAAATTCCACTTCCTCGTGAAAACCTGTCCCCTTTTTCGCCTAATCCTCGGCTTTTTGGTGGGAAAAGGGAATTCCGTTATTATCCTCTGCGATTTGAGTTCATATATTTTGTGTTTGGGCAGGAAAAATCATAATATTCTCTCATAGTTTTTTTGTTGTATTTAACTTGATTATCGATGGTTAGCATTAGAGCCCCAGAGTAGTTTAGGTTTCTAAATATTAAGTAATTTTTAAGGAGATTTCCCGCACTTTGATCGATTGAGTCGCACTGTTTACGGAAAAACCCTAGATTAATGTCAATAATAAATGTCTAAACAATATTATTTTCTCTTCACAAACGTTTGGTTACATGTTTTCATTTAAAAAAAAGTAAGTAGGCAAGACATTTTAGCTCGCAATATGACCCTCGCCCTATAGGATTAGTATTATTAATTACCCAGCACTGATCAGCTTCTTTAAAGATCAAATAAAAACCATTGTCAATAAATTGAAAAAAAAAAATAAGTATAAGATATTTATTTATTTAATAGTATTTTATTCTAAATAAAATAAAATTGTATTTGGTTCTCACTAGACATGGTTGTTTCAGGAGGTACCTGTTTCGGATTCGTCGGAAAGATACGCCCGGAAGTTACAAAAGACACAGTGGAGGTCTACCCTGCTTGGACGGAGCGTCACCATGTCCTAGGCCTGCGATAGGCGCGCGGTGGCGATCTCTTTCGTCCGTCTCTTGCGGCCATGGTATGAAACGAGAGGGTATGGAATCAGCTCTTCCTGTGAAGCAGTAATGCAAGAAGGGAAGGTGGAAAGCATGAGAAAGAGGTATCCTCACGCTGCAGCTGCTGTAGGCACAGGCTTGCAGACTGCAAAATTGCAAATAACGAGTAGTTCTCTCTCCGAAAGGTCCCCAGACTCAGACCCCTACTTTAAAAACCTACTTATTTTAAAAATAGCTGAAATTGATTTAGTATGTGAATCTGACCAATTTTACCTCGAAACAAACAAACTATATTTTAGAGAAATATAAGTAATATTTATAAGCTAATCTTCTAAAACTCGACTTTCAATAAATTCAGTACTCTAACCCCCGATTTCTGATTTAACCATTTGAAGATAAGAATTACTCAAACTCTATTTTAACCTGTAAACCTGTCGAAATTTGGCATTTAAGTATGGTTTGAGACGTTCTTAGTTCAAAATACTCAATTCAGAAACCCGCCCTATCACCCGTATTTATAAACAAGTAAAACTAAATACTTAAGTAAAAGTAACTACTATTTATATTCTATAGTTGAGAAAAATTTGAATTTTGAATGCAGATTTCAAACGTCAAGTAATGACTTAATAAGATTTTACTTAGTAACAAGTAAATACTTCTTTATAAATACGGGTGTTAGATTCTATAGATATAATTTTTTGTAACGTTCCCGCTCGTTCATTACTTTTTTTAGAGACTCGTCAGCATCGACCTATATTCTTGCGATAGACAAGCACGTTCATATAAACTATTTGTCAAAATACTGAAAAGTTCAAACAATAAATCGCTGCAGCGCTAGATTGCCATTATGTCGTCTAACAAAACTTTTAAAACTTACAGCGCTAAGACAGCTTATAGAGGATGCTTTTTCGCGACCAAAAGGTCTAAAGCGCCATGCATTTCCTAGTACTTACGCGTTTCGTTCAACTTAGTGTGATGACATGTCATCTTTATAGATTTTTTTACCGCAGAAGTGACACAGTTTCTTGCCTACAATACTTCATTACAATAATATTCTATTTCAAAATGTAATTATAGTGTATGTAAAAACGAGATCTCAATAACAGTAAAACAAATAAATAAATCAGTAATCACTAATAAGAATACAAATTCAACTGAACCTAATTCAAATTTAATATTAACCTGCACGTAATATGGTACGTAAATTACCTAAGTGCTAACGAATGACAGCATGCTTAACAACAAAACTTACCGATGAAAACTGATACCTCATGATTTGCTGACATTTCGTCGTAAATTATTTAAAAAAAAAAACATTGTTATTAATTATACAAAAAAAGAAAGAGCGTTAAATAAAATATTTAAAAATTTCAAACAGTATAAAAGACCGTGCGAAGTCTGTATTTCGTAAACTAGCTGTAGGTAAAAACCTAATTCAGCTTTTTGTGGGATCCCCATCTGCATGTTTTAGTCTATGATTGTAAAATGGGGAAGAGTTTAAATAAAATAATATCTTCTCTAACGTACTATTACGATAGTAGAAGCTATTACATTGCTTGAACAACCAATGGTTTTACTTACTTGACTACAAAATTATTATATACGTCCAAGTTCACTTAAATTTGTATTTATAAGCGTCGCTCTGACACTGCATGAACGTCAAAACTGTACTAATGCCATCAATGTAAAAGTGTTCGGCCTGCAGGTCAATTAAGTGAAGTAAAGTGACTGTACGGCACGCCTCATCTAGTGCGTAGTACATATATATCAATGCTCGTCAGTGATCACATTTTATTCTTTTTTTTTTGTTACTGGCCAGTTTGATTTTTGAATAAACTTATTTGATGCACGTACATTTTATTTCAACGTCTTTGGTTTTTGACGTTCCAAATTCAAAACTCATTATTCACCGGGATCATACTGCGAACTTGCTTGTATGACATATAATAAGGTATTATCGAATAGATGGTGTTAAAAAAATGTTTTAGTATAGCTGTACAAATTACCCTATTATCCACTGAAGATTAAAGACATTGATGAAACCGCGGGGAACAGCTAGTTTAAAACACAAAAGTATCAAGTTCTGTTTGTTTACTATGTTACGGTTAAATCGTTAATCCGATTTTATAAAATTGTGTATAAAGAACCCAAAAAGAACGAAATACTGAACAAACTTTTATTAAAGGATCAAACCCTAAAGTGAAACTGGGTGTTTAAGTTTGAATAGGATAATCGGAATCCATCACGGAAATGAATTCGAGAGAAAAACGATACGTAAAAAGTTCGTTTCCCGAATCAAGTTTAAGTTTTTTTATTTTTTATTCACAGAATAGCCACGTGGTCGTGAGGAAAAGGACCTTGACAGACGTATAGACGGACAACGAAGTGATCATACATGTCTTTTATTTATTTATTTTTTTGGTAGCTAAAATCATCCAATGAAAAATCCCGCCCTTGGGCGGAGTGGGAAATAGTGTCAGACTCTTACTGACTAAAAACCTACCCCGTTCCTTCATTGCCTATCGTGCCGGGGCCGGCGAGGCTTCGACCCTGCCTGCCTGCAGCTAGCAGGCTGGGCTTCTACGGTTTGTTGACAGCTCCTTGAGGCTCGCGGGAACAGTACGCGCCGTCGACGACTTGGGCTCGGTCCGGACGATCGGACAGCGTGCTACTCATTGCACGCCGTCCACAAGCCCGCGCCTATGGTGCCCGGAAATCGGGATCGGAGTCCCGGCAGCGGCTGGGGCGAGCGCCCCGTTGCCTTTGCCTGATGCGGTCGGCCTCCTCCGTTGCTAGCATTACTGCTTCGCAGAAGAAGGCGACCACCTGCCATCCCTCCTCACTCCGGGCCATGGCCTGAACCAAGGCCCGGCGAGAGAGATCGCTGCCACCGATCGCCCCCACGAGGACACGGCGATGCTCTGGCCAGGCGGGGCACACCTCTACAGTGTGCTCCACCATGTCTTCCGGGATCACACATATCTTCCATTTTTCCCTTGAAAGTACCGAATCCTAAAAAGAAGTTTTGTGAAGAAATATATAAATCAAAACAAGGAAACACTCAGAATGCAGCATTGGAAGCACTTTAGCAAACTTGTGTTACTGCTTACATGTCAAGATTGCACTAGTGTGATAAAGACGTATTATTTGGCAACAGTTTTAAAGAAACACATTTATTTCGGGGATAAGCAGGGATGTTCGTACGTCAGCGTGGTATTATCAATTCATCTTCTTTTGTAACTTGGAATAGTGCCAGCTAAAAAATGCCAGGCTTTAAAATGAAAATGCCAAAATTGAATAATTCATATTATTATTCAATTTTGGCTACTTATAGAGCGAGAGAGAAAAGTTAAGCTTCTCCGTTTTTTTATCCTTAATTAATATAAACTAGTGCTTGACTGCAATCCCACCTGATGTCAAGCAGTGATGCAATCGTTGATGGTGAGGCGCACTAGTTTATTAAGAGCCTATCCCCTGTTAGTTTTTAGTAAAATTAAAATGATGGGTACAGGCTAAGAACAGGGAATGTCCATTTGAACTGATTTAGGAAAAAGGCATTTTTTTCTTTATTTGTTTTGAGGAAAGTTTAGAACTGTACCTAATTACTTTTAATGAGATATAACAGTTCAGTATCGCAGTGTTATCGAAATTTGTTGAGTTTTTTTGCAAACCAGTAGTTAAGAATGAAATTACATTACACAAGGGTCATGTGATATCACTAAAGAACAGCCCCCCTAACCAAGTTACTATCGCATCGTTTAGCGTGAACGCTTGGAGTTGGCCACGCCCCTAATTCCTTTGTTCTGACGTCAGCTCAACGCTCAGTCACTTGGCCAGAACAAAGGAATTGGGGGCGTGGTCAACTTCAAGCGTTCACCCTAAACGAAACGATTGTAACTTGACTAGGGGGCAGGTGTTCTTATTAAATGATTTTGTGAGAAAACTAATGTTCAGAAGATTAATTATTTTTATTGACATTAAAGTTTGCACTTAGCTTTAAAGAAATTAGTTATGTTTTTGTGGAAACCAGTAGTTGAAAATATAAATAGATTATGCATAGATGTGATACCAGTATAAAATACAAATATACAATTATTAATTTATTTTATTATTTATGTACACACATATACATGTAGAAGAGATACGGTGACATTACCTGCTCTTTGCCTGTACCCTTCAAATAGGACACCTGGCAAGTGTGTAATGTCGGTCAGGACCTACGTTATACGGAAAGTGAAGTCGCTGTGAACCATCTGCAGCCATTTATCAAAGAGGATTAGTTACCGCCATGATTATGGCATGCTCAAAGCTGGGTTGCGACAGTCGCTGTCGCCTATCGCTATGAGATCCCGCCAACACTTTTCTGCAATCTCATTATCTCAACATCTGCATTATTATTCAGATGATAGAATGATTATTAAAATATAAGGAAAATTTCGTGTGACCAGAGGGCTGGGATTTTCTTCGGTCAACGAATCAGCATTGCCATCCAACATCCGTCCGGTAACCGACCGGACCGAGCCCAAGTCGTCGACGGCGCGTTCTGTTCCCGCGCGCCTCAAGGAGCTGTCAGCAAACCGAAGAGGCCCAGTCTGCTAACTGCAGGCAGGCAGGGTCGAAGCCTACTGGGGTCATGGGTTAACTTCCGAAAGGAATACCCGGCCCCGGCACGATAGGCAACGAAGTAACGGGGTAGGTTTTTAGTCAGTAAGAGTCTGACACTACTTCCCGCTCCGCCCAAGGGCGGGATTTATCATTGGATGATTTTACATACCATAAAAAAAACCCGAGCAATCTCAAGTCTATTGGTAACATGAAGGTTAGTAGGTAACGGTTTCTGCACATCCTAACTAAATAGGAGCTCAAGAATTTAACCAGCTAATTTCAAACAATAAATCCAAAGCACGGTTGCACTAAACCTCTATTTATTGTGCACAGCGTTACATGAATCTCTGCAGCACACAAATAAAGTTCTTAAGATAGGTACATATTAGGGTTGTAACTTGCCTAAATAAAAAATAAACTTGTAACGGAATTTTGCCTCCGCATCCGCAATTGCGGAATTTCCGCATGAAATCGTGCCGTGTTAAAGTAGTGACATCCACAGCGTCATATAAAAACTAAACTACGGAATCCTACATCGTGCAATTACAATTCTCCGCACGATTTGAACATATACAACAACCGAAGTCATCAGAAGGGCAGTTACCCTGATCAGACAAAATATTCGTTTGGTCGCAGGATCCTCCCTTTTCAATGAAGGTTTGCGGGACTTAATACTGTGTTCCGCATACTTCCAAACTGAGTTTAACGAGGGTCTTCGGACTAAGTTATAACTGCAGATCGAAGTTTGAAAGTGTTGCTTATGTGACAGCCGTATATTTTATGAGCTACTAAGAAATCGTTTGATCAAATAATTTTTGAAATATTTTTCCCCTCGATTATGGATAGGTCACTTAAGTACCTTACTATATAGAATGGAATAAAACTTTATTGTACACCAAAAAAGTTACACAAACTATTCATGGATTGAAATCTATAGAGAATTAGTCGGATTTCGAGGCAATAATTCGGATTTAGAAAAAAAAAATAGTCCGTAGTGTTCCTCGCGCGTCTCAAAGAGATGTCATCAAAACCTGTTGGGGCCGCAGGGTCGAAGCTTCTGGGGCCATGGGTTCGCTTCTAAAGAAAAATCCGAGGCCCTGGAAAGCAAGGCAGCTAAAGAATTTAGGAGTAGGTTAGTCAGTAAAAGTCTGACACACCATACACATTAGATGATTTGCCACCAAAAAAAAATTGATTGTATTTTAATACGGGGTCAATATGACCTCAAAAAAAAGCTTTTTGTTTCTGTAACTTTACGGGGTCTAATAAGCCCCTTACCATAATAATGATAGTTCCTGTCTACTTACGGAGATCAAGCTCAGAACTTCAACCTCCGCCATAGGGCCTCCGTTAGCTACATCACTACATATGCAGGAGATTTCGCAGGAAATGGAATGTTAAGAAAATATTTTCATTGTGATGTACCTGCGAGTGTACGAAGCAAATTGAAATGTTTTCTTACGAAAACGTTTGTGCTCCGTTCGGAATGTTGAATCATTTGTATTTTTAAATCTCGATATAGTATTTTGGTTGGGAATTGGCGATTGTTGTTGTTTCGTACGTTGATAGAAATGTTGTGTATTTTATATGAAACATATTTTACTATTACACATGTTCATTTTTAAAGTATGCGTGGGGTTTCACTATGATGTTTTAAAATGTCAAGCGTGCGAGCGAGAGAAAAGGATGGAGCTGTAAACCATAACACCACACCCTTTGACAGTTCAGTTTAGGTCATTAATTGGATCATGCGAGCCCAACCTAGTACAATTATGTAATAAAATTGTGACGGGGCGAGTATGCGCACTTTTCTGCACTAGTGCGGGTAACAGTCCATTGAGTGAATGTAAGCGGTGAGATAAGAGCGGGTTTCCAAGTAAGCGTAAGTATAACTTTTTTTCTTTCTAAATTTAAATTTGAAAATTTCATTCATTTGTAGCGACATCCATGTCGTCACAAAAAGAACTAATCCTGCATCGCGCAAGTAAGATTCGCGGCGCGATTGGAACATATAGAACAATCCCGAAATCATCTATCGGGCAATAGCCCACCAGACATAACACCTGTCTGGTCGGAGGATCCTCCCTTTTCAACGGAGGTATGTGGGACTTTACTCTCTGTTCCGCACTACCACCAAACTGGTGACCCTCGACAAAGAACGTCAGCGCAGCCTTCGTGCAGCAACTACCTCGTGACGTCATCATCACTTCCTCAAGCTTTCGAGCAGCGAGCCATACAGCCAGCACCCACGGCTATATGGGTATCCTGACCACCAGCATGCCTACTTGGTCATACCTGGTCATCACCCTCAGCCTCATCAGCGACCTTGGCTAAACACCTGCACCTTCGGCCAGTCACATGAAGAGCCTTGAAGAACCTCTCCTGGTCGACGACAGCAGTCAAGCCCTACGTCGCACAGCACCGCTCCGACTCACTGGAGCCAGCCGCACTACTCCGACTCACTGGAGCCTGCAGCATCATATCCCGACTCACTGGGATAGCACCACCCCGACTCACTGGGGCATCACCGCAGACAGTTCCGACTCACCGAGAACTATGCGGAATCCGGTTCCGACTCACTGGAACCAACCTCCATTGGCCTGGCACGCATCACGACGCCTCAAGAAGCATCAAGAACCATCGATCTCCGATCTCCGGAGGGGAGTGATGTAGCGACATCCATGTCGTCACAAAAAGAACTAATCCTGCATCGCGCAAGTAAGATTCGCGGCGCGATTGGAACCCGAAATCATCTATCGGGCAATAGCCCACCAGACATAACACCTGTCTGGTCGGAGGATCCTCCCTTTTCAATGGAGGTATGTGGGACTTTACTCTCTGTACCACATACCCCCAAACATTCA
Source organism: Leucania comma (assembly GCA_958295575.1). Classification (NCBI taxonomy): domain Eukaryota; kingdom Metazoa; phylum Arthropoda; class Insecta; order Lepidoptera; family Noctuidae; genus Leucania; species Leucania comma. Next base: position 20,845,624 of record OY282473.1, read on the forward strand.
AATATTTTTGTAAGCTTGACCACGTTGTATAACCAAGGTAAAAATACAAGTCCTTGGGTCACACAAAACGTATAGGTATCTAATTAATTATATAAAACTTATATTAATATTATAAAAGAGGAGGTGTGTAAGCGTGTGCGTATGTTTGTTACTTCTTTACGCTCGAACGGCTGAACAGATTTTGATAAAATTTGGCCCAAGAATAGACCATGTCTTGGTACCACATAAGATAGCCTTAACCTTTTATCCCAGGAGTATGTTCTCTTGGGACAATTTGCTAAATTACTTGAATAATAAACTATTTTTTTTAAATATATATAAACTTGTGCTTGACTGCAATCCCACCTGATGGTAAGCAGTGATGCAATGGTTGATGGTGAGACGCACTAGTTTATTAAGAGCCTATACACTCTAGCCTTGAACACGTCTAAATTATAATAAGATTTATTTATTTATTAAGTTATAACACCTTTACAGACGTGTCCAAGGCGATGTATATCGTCGAAGGCGAAGATATTATATTGGTAAGAATGACGTCCTTTTCTTTATCTTCTATAGTGTATTAGTAATGCGGGTAGTCTTATCACAGTGACATAATGTATTTGACACAATTCAGTAGTCATTCGGCAATAGACTGGAGCAGTTGTGTTGTGCTGATATATGTAAGATAAGATAAGATAAGATAAGATCATTTATTTTGCAAATATGGTACATGAAACACTATCGATTTGTAAAGAGAAAATTAATTTTTATTTATTTTTTTAAGCTTGAATTAATTTACGCATGTACAAAATTAATTTCTTTAACTAAACGTCAGCTGAGCGAGTCCAATGAACTGTTGGTAATTAGTACGCCACGACCGATAACTATATACAAGGTCATTGACTCGTTTGCTTAAAGAAATTGATTTCGTATATGCGTATGTTAATTCGAGTTTTTGAAAAAAAGTACTTTATTTTTTAATTTTTTCTTTAAAAATCGATTGTAATTCATGTACGGAATCGACCCTCCGCGTGATTAAAACTACTGTAATTTAACGGTGTATTCTGTGTGTCATTTTGTTGGTGAGCCGTCTCCAGAACGCAGTACAATACATCTTCCAACATGTCACTTGAATGTGTCTGTTTTGTTTGTGTTTTTGTACTAAGCATATTATTAAGTGTTTCCCATGTCTTACTTCAGGTAGGGTTTTTTTAAGGTAGGTAAAATCATTCAGTGACATCCCCCGCCCTTGGGCGTAGCGGGAGATAGTGTCAGACTCTTACTGAATAAAAACCTACCTCGTTCTTCCTTTGCCTTAGTTTCAGGGCCCTGGTATGCATTTTCATACCTCCCCAGAGCCCCAGATTAGGCTTCGACCCTGCTGGGCCCCTACAGTTTGCTGAAAACTCCTTGAGGCGCGCGGGAACAGTGCGCCTACTTTAGGTTGGTAGATGATGAGGAATGGATCATCAAACTTGACAAAGACCTGTATTCAGCCCTCCTAGCCAAGTTAAAATCGTTTCGTTTAGCGTGAACGCTTGGAGTTGACCACGCCCCCAATTATTTTATTGTGACGTCATCTCAACAAAGGAATTGGGGGCGTGGTTAACTCCAAGCGTTCACTGCTGGCTGTACTTTCTGTGCAAATAAAGATCTATTCTATTATATTCTATTCTATGTCCACGACTGAATATAAACTATATCATTATTGCCCATTTGTTTTTACTATCCGTCGTTCATTTTGCCGATATCGAATCAAAACATAGTATTTGCCGCACGTATTGTATCTGAACAAACATTGCAGCAAATTCTGGTATCCATATTGTTTTTATATAGCCCTGAAATTATATAGCAGCGTTACATAATTGTAGCTTCAGCTTTTGTTGTTTTGTATTATGGTGGTTCAAATATAAACTGGAATTTTTCTATAAAAAATTGTATTGTCAAATTAAAGAGCTGAAACTTTTTACAATTTTTCTAGATAGTCTCCGTCACACTCTGCACACTTTTGCCACCACTTTTTCTCTGAGAGCTGTCAGATGCCTTAATCGTAAAAATCTCTTGGCTTGTCACGTAACCATACGCATCCGAAAGATTCTACCTAGGCACTGCTTTCGAATCGCAGTCCACCAAGTGCCTCTTTCAAGGACCAAATAAATAATAGTCGCATGGCGACTGGAGTCGGAGGGTATTGCAGCATTTTCTAACCCAATCCGTTCAATGTTTCCATCGTAAGTCAAGCTGTATGCGGTTTGGCGTTGTCTTGCAGCAATATCGCACTTCGGATTGGAATATCGCGTCGTTTTGATCTGTAGGCAGATTTCATCGTGTTTTTTACACAGTTCGTGGTTCTGCTCAATTACTCCTCTCAAGTCCCAAAAAGAGTTTTTCTATAGCGCTGACGTTCTCATAGGTAACACTTGTTTTGAAGCGTCGTGCATGTGGCAAGTTATTTTAGCCAGATTCCAAAAAAGCAAGGGTATTTTTTTAGATTTTTAAAGTGAGAAATGATTAAATACGGAAGTTTGAAAGTGGCGCCAATGACTAAAAAGTTGAAAGAGAGTTTGTCTTGGCATGGCCACGTAAAGAGGAGGGGAAACGAGAGTTAATCAAAGAGCTATGAATATACATGTGGATGGATGGAGAGGAAGAGGGAGATCAAAGAAAACATGGATGGATTTTGTGAGAAGTGATATGAAAGAAAAAGGAGTTAATGACAGCGTGACGGGTGACAGACAGAATGGAAGAAAAAAACGTGTTGCGCCGACCCTAAATAAAACCGGGTAGGGGCAGGAAGATGATGATGATTATATTACTAACTTCAGCCAGATTTCTCCATACAAATTTTGGACCCACATCAAACTTTTGGTTTCATCCACTTGGGGTAAATTTTGGAAAAATCCTTTCTTAGTGTTTGCCAAAGTAATAAAAGGAAATTTTGTGCAAAAATTTCACGCTCTTAGTCCCACTAGTTTCAGTCGTTCGTTGTATATCAACAATAATATTCACTCAGTCAGTTTCACCTTTTATATATATGTCACCGGAAAATTGAAAACGCCGTAAGATTGTAAAATATCGCGAGTAATTGTAAACTAGTTTTTCTAAATAAGACACGGTTATGTTAGAAACTAATTAATTTGGATATGATTTTTCGTGTACAAAACAATTTTTCATAATATATTGAGAAATCATAATTTAATAAAGATTTATTACAGTCTTACGGAGACCGCAATTTTCCGGTGACATATATAAATTTTATCTATATATAATATATAAACTATCTCACCTACCATCAGATGAGATAGATGCCTGATTGAAAGTGATAATGAGGTCTACTATAGAACACGCTTGCCTAGAAATAACCTATTCACTCTTGACTTAAAGACGAAGGTTGTAGATATCAGAAAACACAGACATCGGCGGGGAATTCTCATCCCTAACTGTACGTACAATAAAATTGCTCCCGTGTGTGTGTAGATAATGATTTTGACAGGGCTAAGAAGACTGGCAGGTACAAATAAAATTCCAATCAGTGGGTCTCAGAAGACAGATGGCGCCACCGGCCTAGAAATACGTGACGTGACTAAAATAAAATCAGTCGTACGTTCATTTTTGTTCGCATTTTTCTTTAAGACTTAGGGAAAAATTTACTTTTAATCTTAAAAGAGTATTTTTTTGTTTAAATCACGTCTTTTACATTCTAAATGCCAAGAATAAAATAATGTGACATTGAATAGCTATACAACCTTATTTTTAGTATACTTATGCGAAATCTAAAAAACGGGTCTAGTATTTTTATGCAAAGAATATACGTCCAAAATTTCATAACTATATCATAAAAAATCACAAAATTATTAGCTGGTTGTGTTACCTGGTTGCCCACATAAACAGATGTTCACCGGGCCATTTGAACCACGGCGGGGTTGTTTTTTTTCCGCACCCACCTGTGCACTGGCGCCTAATGTCCGCTATGACCTGCCGTGACCTGTATTGTACTTAGTGTCGGCGGTTTCCAATTTGAGACTATTTTTTAAATATTTTTGAGAAAAAATATTAACATGGTGTAAAAATCATATAATGGAATTGATTCAGTTACTGATTCTGAACCAAAGAGATTAAAGAGATATAATAGACATCAGAAGAAATGTCTTAGAAAAAATGTGTCATACTCTGCCGCAGAGCCACCATTTTAGAAGTCGATCAATTATATCTTAAAATGATGTACGTCAAACAAACATAATGTACGCATACCGTCAATACTGTACGTGCAATAGGTAGTGATAAAATAGACATTAATTGTGGCTCTGCTGCAGAGCATACTCTCTAACAGAGCCACACAGAACTTAAACTCAGGAAAGACAAACGCTACTGTGTTTTGTTAAAAACTATTGCACGAACAGTGTTTATTGCGTACATATTGAAAAATAACATTTTTATACAGCTATTTTATTTATTTTACTTTTTTTATGTTTTTATAGAAAGCGCCCGTGTCAGCAATATGTTTTGCAGCCATTGCTATATTTGTGATTAGGTGCACAACTATAAGCATTATGATCGAGGAAGATTTGAAAATTATTTATTTCTTAATAAAATATTATTATTCAATGAAAACTTAAAAAAGTGAAATAAATAATACCATTATCATACCATTCGCTGTACCAACAGCGACGTAAGGCCCCTCGCCCACGGCGAATTTTTGTAGCGATGCTGTCTCGAGATAGCATCGCGAATGTATCGTTGCGAACGCGCTACAGCATCGCTACAAAAAGTCGCCGTGGGCGAGGGGTCTTAATTCCCGCACCCCTATAGCCCGGGTTAAAACTAAGAACTTTCCAGTGTCAATTACACTTTGCACAACTTGTGCTAATGTCTTTGGATCCATCGAGGCGTGCCGATAATGAGACAGCTAAAATATAGTTCGTTTCTCGCAAACTTGGTAATTGTACAAATTGCCTAGAATTCGTTTAAAAGTGATTCCTGATGGAAAATGAGAGTCGGAGTTTTATTTTGCATTTTATCGAAATAATACTATTTTTTTTTAGTTTTAGTGATCTGAATGTACTTAAATGCTCCATGGTAGCTCTCGAAATATAAATTTTCGAAAGATTTTTGCATTTTGTGGCTCGGTATCGATAGTATATGGTAGCAAAGTAGTTGATTATGTGACTAGAGTATAAAGCAGTGTTGCAGAAATGAAGGTTGCTAAGTTTTAATCCCGAACGCAGTGAGGGATTTTTATAACTAACTCCCGAGTACTACGAGAGAGTGAATATGGAAACCTGAATGAAGTGAGGAATACAAACCACCCTACTCTTCCTCTACCTATTCTACTAATATTTTACACCTACATTGAAATAATTAAAAGTCAATATAGCGAAACAAATAATATATTAAAGAAAATTGTGAAAAGAAGGAAGAAGAAAGAAAAACAGTTTATTTACACGGAATGACGCAACTAAAAACTAGACAAAAATCATTCTATAGGAAACGGCATTCAAAACGGCCGAACGCCCAGCATAAAGCTGTGCCCTCATGCACAATGCGATGAGCACACAGCGCTGGTTTTCGGTGTGTGCAAAAAGATAAATTTTAACAATAAATGAAGTGACAACACCATAGCGCGCCCACATTAAGTGCATCTCATAGATTTTTTTACTAAATCTGGCTGACTGGAACACGTCCCAAAAGATATGACATGTTCATTCCCACAATAGGAGCCAGGTACCAAAATGAGCAGCACATAACGAGAACACGGGGAAGCTGCAACGTATTCATGAATACAGAGATACGTGGCTATTTTATAATAAATGTGCAGCAATATGTAGACGCAGAACAAAAGCGAGATCGAATGTGATGATAGTGTTAAATTCTATAGTTACATTGTAACAGCTTCTTTTAAGAATAAAAAGTTAGTAGCTTAGTTTTTTTTTTTTTGGAAATCCTCCTACATGGTGGGCCGATGCTCTGGCAAGAGTTGCGGAAATCCGATGGATGCGAGATGCACAGGATCGTAAATTGTGGTGATACTTGGGGGAGGCCTATGTCCAACAGTGGACGTCTTTCAGCTGATATGATGATGATGAGTAGATTTTTACAATTATTATACTCATTAAAACCGTTGACATAACGGGGACTTAAGGCGGGGCTTCCTCATTTGCCTATGCCGTCAACGTTGAGCATGGGTTTAAAAGCTTACTGCTTCATCTAAAGCAATCCAAATATCCAACGCGATGTTTGATAAAAAAGGCAACGCAAAAAAAGAGATAACGCCTGAAAACTCTATTGGTATTCGGTAATTCTGTGATTTACTCGAATATTTCACAAAACTCGTTCCAGGAAATATGTGTTTTTTTTAAACCCTTAGAGTTTTTGAGAAAAATTGTCGTCACTCAGAATCTCGATAAAATTTACAAGGCTTCTATAGAAGTACTTTTAATATTTTTATGTTTTTATTTCTATAGAAGCCTAGATAATATCCACAAGTTATCCGTATATCCACAATATCTGGAGAAAGTAAATGATAAAAAAAATAAATTATAAATAAAAAAAACTTTTTTAAAAACAAGCTTTCAAATGGGCTAAAAAGAAGGAAATAAACTTTTCCTTTATAACTTTTACTATCAATTTATAACGGCATTACACAATTTATATGATACAAAAGCTTGTCGCGAGATTTTTAAAATATTGAAACCAATAGATGAAGTTATTTAACTTATTTAATTAATAAAGTTATTTTACTGTGTATTTACACAGTTAAATCTCGCGACAAGCTTTTATATCATATAAATTGTGTAATGCCGTTATAAATTGATAGTAAAAGTTATAAAGGAAAAGTTTATTTCCTTCTTTTTAGCCCATTTGAAAGCTTGTTTTTAAAAAAGTTTTTTTTATTTATAATTTATTTTTTACTTTTTAGTTATACCTTATTTAAATCAAATTTGTATTCTCAGCAAATCCTTTCATTTGTTACCTTATAGGAAAGCATAAGAAACTTAGTCTGCTATCTTTAGAAGTCTGCCAGGTTTCTTTTTATTTAATTTTTTATGTTAGGTAAAACCATCCAATGACATCCCCTGTCCTTGGGCTTGGTTTGGTCTGTTACCGGACGGACGGACAGCGAGCTACCCATTGCCCGCAGTCTGCAAACCCGCGTCTACGGTGGCAGGAAATCGGGACCGGAATTACGGCGGCGGCTGCGGCATGAGCGCCGTTGCCTGATGCGATCGGCCTCCTCCTTTGCTAGCATTACTGCTTCGCAGAAGGAGGCGACCGCCTGAGAAGTCTACCAGGTTGGATTTATGAAACAAAAATGATGATGGTAGATCGTAAGACTAACAATCAACCTAACTCACATGAAATAGCCAATTGCGAAGTTGACCAGAGTTTATCTACCTAGGATCTACAATCACAAATACTGGGAAATGCGGAGAAGATTCAAGCACCGTAAAAAGATTGACGCTCTTGAAATGAGTCTACTGAGGATAAAACAGACTGCTCAACGCACTATCGTTTCCATTCTTAAGAGCTTTGCATCAAAACAAAAACTTTCGTCGATTGTGCAAAAGCGAATTTTTAAGATGTTTGGATATATCATACGCAATGAAAGCTCTTTGGAACGTTTAGTGGTACAGGGAAGAATAGAGGGCCTACGTCTCGTGGCCAATCGCCTACCAGATGTACAGAACTCACTAAATCATCTTCGAAGTGTTCCCTCACTGAATGGACACGAACTGCCATGAATAGAGAGAGATGGAGAAATGTCGCAAAAACCGCAACCAACCTGCCAGACGATCCATGACCACTACCACACCACCAAGAGTATGACTGAGAAAGAGGACACAACATTGGATTTAGAGTAATGTCACTTTATTTTTCAAGTTACTCTCTGCAAGCCCTTTAAATTGGTACCTATTTTGAAGGAGTGTATTGAAACTAACCAGCTATTTACTTATGTAAATTTGCGCGAGTCCAAGTCGCCTATGACCGGTTAGAACTTATTTTATTCGATCCGGAACTCGATGGGATTGTGTCGTTTTATTGTGGAACTCCTACGGCCACCTTCCAGCTCCATCATCAGATCCCGACTGCCAATATGGCAGTCTAAATCAAAGTACAAATCAAAGTACTCGTCATTACAAATCTAACGAAACCAAAGACGAGAGGGTTGTGTCGTTTTATTGCGGAGTTCTTGTAGCCACCTTCCAGCTCCATCATCAGACCCTGGTTACCATATAGGATCAAAGTGCTCATCAATACAAATCAAATGAGCCCGAACTCGATGGGATTGTATCGATTTCTTACGATGTTCCTATGGTAACCTTCCAGCTCCATTATTAGAACCTGGTTACCATATAGGATCCAAGCACTCGTCAATACAAATCAAACGAGCCCAAATTCGATGGGGTTGTGTCGTTTAACTGCGAAGTTCCTATGACCACGTTCCAGCGCCATCATCAGACCCTGGTTACCATATAGGATCCAAGTACTCGTCATTACAAATCAAATGAGCCTAAAATCGATGGGGTTATATCGTTTAATGGCGGAGTTCCTATGGCAACCTTCCAGCTCCATCATCAGACCCTGGTTACCATATAGGATCCAAGTACTCGTCAATACGAATCAAATGAGCCCAAATTCGATGGGGTTGTATCGTTTAACTGCGAAATTCATATGACCACCTGTCGACTCCATCATCAGACCCTGGCTACCATACATGATCAAAGTACTCGTTAATACTAATCAAACGAGCTCAAACTCGGTGGGGTCGTATCGTCTAACTGCGGAGTTCCTATGACCACCTGCCGGCTCCATCATCAGACCCTAGCTACTATATAGGATGAAAGTACTCGTTAATACAAACTAAACGAGCCCAAATTCGATGGGGTTGTATCGTTGAAATGCGGAATTCCTATGACCACCTTCCGACTCCATCATCAGACTCTGGCTACCATACATGATCAAAGTACTCGTCAATACTAATCAAACGAGCTCAAACTCGGCGGGGTCGTATCGTTTAACTGCGGAGTTCCTATGACTACCTTCCGGCTCCATCATCAGACCCTGGCGACCATATAGGATGCAAGTACTCGTCAATACAAACTAAACGAGCCCAAATTCGATGGGGTTGTATCGTTGAAATGCGGAATTCCTATGACCACCTTCCGACTCCATCATCAGACTCTGGCTACCATACATGATCAAAGTACTCGTCAATACTAATCAAACGAGCTCAAACTCGGTGGGGTCGTATCGTTTAAGTGCGGAGTTCCTGTGACCACCTTCCAGCTCCATCATCAGACCTTGGTTACCATATAAGATGTAAGTACTCGTCAATACGAATCAAACGAGCCCAAATTCGATGGGGTTGTATCGTTTAACTGCGGAGTTCCTATGATCACCTTCCGGCTCCATCATCAGACCCTGGCTATCATACAGTATCAAAGTACTCGTCAATACTAATCAAGCGAGCCCAAACTCGATGGGGTTGTATTGTTTTATTGCTGAGTTCCTATGGCTACCTTTCAGCTCCATCATCAGATCAGCTCCATGTCATCATAATGTTGCATTGTCACCCGATTTACATATGCATGTAAAATTTCAGCTCAATCGGTTGAAGATATCTGCTTCAAAATTGAGTTGCAAGATTTGAGCCGAACATACATAGTTACATACAGTGCAAGCTAATAGAAAGCTTGTAATGATATGTATTTTGTAAATAGGTTCTTAAAAACACATCACTTTTTTTCGTCAATTTTGATTAGATGATTGCCGGTGTTTCCTAGCTGACTACCCTGAGAAGAAACACCGAAACAAACTCAGGGGTCAAAGTCTTTTTTAAAGTCCATACAGCAAACATGTAATGGTCAAAATATATGAGAACCATGCAGATTGGTGTCTGGGATGGTCTTTTGAAGAAAGAGCAAGCATTTGTCAGTATTCGTATAGCTCAACTCAGGACTACTAAGGAGCTTAACGGCTTGACGAACAATACCAAAGAAAGGACATTTGGGTAGGCCGCAAAAAGTACTCATAACTGTCAGACATTAATTAAAATTAGAGAAAAGGAAAAAATAATCCAAAAGATATGTAATAACATCATAATCACGTAAGAAATGCCGTGGCTTCCGTACAAACTTAAGTGGATCGAAATAGAAATTATCTATGAGTCTTGATTCTCTTCTTCTCCATGAAACTTTAAGCCTTCTTATGATGCCCAAATTAATCAACCACGTTTCAGAGCCTTTTATTATTTCATTTTGTTCTTTTTATATCATTACACGCGCTAACTTCCTTTAGAGACATTGTGGTAATGTTGGACGTGTTGGGAATCGAACCCAACGCATTGATGACGCGGTCTGCTCGCGCAGGTTGCGTACACAATGTACAGATACGTCACCGGTAGCGGTGAACGGAGACGCGGTCGACATAGCCTGTCCGCCGCACGCCGGACACTCGCATCCACGGACACCGGCACGACGGACGACACCTTTCAAATCCAATTGTTAAATATTGCATGTCCGGGATTTGAATGTATTTATGAATATTTGAATAACGGAAATATACCAAGCGTCGGTTTAAAAAGAAAAAATAACCTACTTTTTTTCTAAAAGAACTACAGTCTACTAATCTTTACCCGACCCTGACAGAATTTTTCTTTCTTCTAAAAGGAAAACCCAGGATCCTTGAAAGGCAAAGAAGGAACATGGGAGTAGGTTTTAATCAGTAAAGTATACGCTCTCCCCTTCAGTTTTGAAGCAAAAGAAGTCATTGCATGATTACCCACGTAAACAAAATCCCAACAGACGAAAAAAATACCGTGCAGCTTCTCGAACGCTGAAAAAATAATGACCGGGTTAGGAATGTTAAAAGCTTTGACTTTCCTTGACATATCTTTAAATCAAACGAATACATTATGTAATCATTTTCAAAAACTTCCGCTATTTTCCTCCTAAAAAACCGGTCAAGTACGAGTGAAACTCGCTCACCGTGGGTTTTGTACAAACTAACTTGTCGAAGTTAAATTGAGTCTCAAATTCGATTCGAATCGCAAAAAAGTAATTATATTGTGATTTAGGTAACATTCAGACTTTTTCTTGTGTGCTATAAAATCTTATTCAAACAGGATTGTAGATCAACAGGTAGTGCCCTATTTGTTTTGTTTTCCATATTTATTTATTAATTGGTTTATCCTTGCATTGAAACGCCTTACAGCAATTACACCAACGGAGCACAATTAGTTCAGAATCTGCTACTTTCTATCGTCATGTGGAGTAATCAACAAAGAACTGGCGCGGGCACTGTGGTGGGTCACGTACGCTCGCTTACACAGCACTCCTCCAGAATTCCACATGTACCAAATACATTTTTGAAATCTTAAAGCTTTTTGAATGAGTGACCAAATACGTCTTTAGCTTTCGATTGTGTTGACTTAGAAATATGATTTCTTCACATTTTTAAAAAAAATTATATAAACTAGTGCTTGACTGCGATCCCACCTGATGGTAAGCAGTGATGTAATCGTTGATGGTGAGGCGCACTAGTTTATTAAGAGCATATTTAATCTAGCCTTGAAGACACCTAAATTATAATCAGATGGGAAGACCGCAGCAGGCAATATGTGTATATACGACAAGGTAAAACGCTTAGTCCGGACCGTAGAAGTTTCAACAACATAAGGGTGGATATTCGACGTACGACAGGTTACAAGTCCAAGGAGAGGAGACATGGATATTTATTTTTAATTTGAAATATCTCCACACGTTCCTGAGAAATTCTTGAAAGACAAACAACAAAGTGATCCTATTACAGTACCGTTTTTGCTAACTGAAGTGAGGAACTCTAAAAACAGCCAAAGCTTTTTACGGCGGAACAGATTTAGTGCACCTAGCTATTACCGCATTAAACCCGTTTATTTATTCATTCGCTGTACACAGTAACTTCATTTGTGAGTTCACAAAGTGCTCCATTCGAGTCAGTACCTCTACCATGAGTTTTAAGCAATAGTATTCGTCGCCACTCGATATCGACGCCGTAAATATTTTGTATGGCAAATTTTGGTTCTGCAAGTGACCGCTAGAGGCGCTGCAAAATTTGCCATACAAAATATTTACGGCGTCGATATCGAGTAGCGACGAATACTATTGCTTAAAACTCATGGTAGAGGTACAGGAGTCAGAAAGTGAAGTTGGGAACGGGTACGGTAAACATACGGCTTGCGACAGTTTGCAAATGCATTTTATAAGGTAATATGCAGATAGCTCTTGAAGGCAATGTATACATGAGTTTACATGGCGAGTTAGAGTTTTAAAAGGATAATTGTATATTCATGAGGTCTGTTTTCTAATTAGAAGGTAGAGGAATAGTATTTGTATTTGTATTTCGGGCTGGTGTCCGCAACTCTACGACTAAAGCGTGTATATTGCGTATGGGTGGGATAAATGTGTCATTCGATCCACCCCAGCTCCTTAAGGAAGGCCAGCATCTTCGTGGTGTTGCTGACCGTTTGGCGGAGGGTATCTGGGTTTCCGAAATATTTTGCCCTGTATCCAGCGACAACTAGGCAGCTTAGAAGCAGATGTGCTGCTGTTTCGTCCTCCTCCATGCAGGCTCTGCACAGTGGGCTGGAGGGTAGTGGTATAAATGATATTTTTTAATTGGACATTTTCACGCCCCAACCTTGATTACCAGATAGCATAGGCGTGGGCTTGCGGAATACGAGCAATCGGTAACTTTACGATCAAAATAGACGGTATAGCCATGGTCGAATATTGGGTTAGGTTATGAATTTAAGTAGTTTTGTAGTTTTGTCAAATACACGCTAAGAAGAAGAACTCTTCAATTCCCAATGTCACTTATAGGTGACAGAAGAGCTAAAGAGGTGGACTATTTGGTCGATAATATACGACACAGACACGAACATATTTGTCGGAATAATCTGACGTAAACAGTTAGAGCAGTGGTAGTTGAGAGAGTAGTGATGGTCAATTACAAGGTTGGAATGAGTCTGTTCTAGATAAATACAGAGTTTCCATTGTCTATGTGTAGGTATGTATAAAGTCGCGTAGTACCACTCATTATTTACGTAGCCACGATAAAGTCGAAAATTCGATCCAATCGCTTTCCAAGTTTCGAACAAAAATGCCAGTTTAATTTGGTACGCGACGTCAGCTAATGGCGTTACCGAATTTACGCCCTCATTCTAGTTTTACCGAAGTTGGGAACTCCAGCCGCAGCCGAACTAACTTGTTCAAACTACACGCGTGGTATAAAATATATTTTACTGGTGGTACACTCGACTAAGGAGACAGGTCTGCAAGGGTTATTCTGCTTAGACGTTTTGCTGTATCCCGAAGTGGCAATTTGTACATTACCCTCACACATTACGTACATTATATTGGCTCTAAATATACCTTATATATAAATATATTTTTTTATTGGTTATAAACTAGTGCTTGATATAATTATAATAGATACACCTTCTTAATTATGCAGGTGTATCTATGGTAAGCGTAATTCGTACGTTAACGCAATGAAATCTCTACATATTATCTGGTTCTTTACTCTGCAAAACTGCTGAAAATTCTCTAATTGTAATAAGTGAGGTATATTTCTAGAAAATACACCTCTACTTATTTCTTCATTTTTTATCAGTAATTTATTTTGTGCATACATTATTTGTTGTCACAGATTTATATTTCTATTGAGAATTTATATTTCTATCTTGCAAATTGTTTATTTATAAATAAAACTTTTACACGTCAATTTAAACTAGATGAGCCCAGCCCCCTACCCAAGTTACGACCGTTTTGTTTCGATCTTCTTGCGTAAAACGCCTCGAGTCGGCTACGTTTCCGATTCCTTTGTTCTGACCACGTGACTAAGCGTTGAGATGACGTAAGAGCAAAGGAATTGGAGGCGTGGCCAATTCAAGGCGTTCGACGCAAGAGAATCGAAACGAAATGGTGGTAGCTTGGCTATGCCTGCTGGGCTTCCTTGCTTAAAGTTTCTTTTAAAGTCCATACAATAAACATGTGAGTTTTAGTCAGTAATAGTCTGACACGCCTTCTCGCTTCACTTGGAAGGAGTTTTTATAGGATTTCTAAGCTAAAAAAGGGGTAATATTATAAGATACACGTTACCCTTTTAACTTTACTGAGTGTACTCAGGCATGGCTATGGTTGCGTACATAAGTTTGGTTTTGATAACGGTTCGAAGTTTTATAGTGGCTGTTTGAGATGGAAATGATAGATAAGTTTGTTTTGGAAGTCATATTAAGAGACGGCATGCGGTGAATTGGATCCGGCTCGAAGGACTATCTAAAGGTCGATTGGCGGTAGACGCGTAAAGTGACGATTTGTCTAATAATTTTTTGATGTGCGATATTACGTGAACTCCTGACCAAGTAATAAGAATCATAATTATGTATTAATATCCAAAAGATGAAGAAGAATCAATCTCCAAGGTTAAGCAGCGTTTCCTAAGGTCGGTCTGTGGGTGGCCAAACAAAAGGCTTAACATGTCGAGAATTCATCCGTATCTGAAATGTTACAGATGTTTGATTCTGATGCCGAAAGTTTAGAACTTTCGATTGATTTTACATATTCGATTCTGATTTTGGTCCAATTCAAAAGTGTTTGTACAATGTAAATGGTTTAATCGAAATAAATCTGAGTTATTTCCAGAAAAAAATTAAGTAGACAGTGTGTTATGGTGACCCAAGTAACTTGTGATGGCTGGATGATGATGATGATGATTTTGGTTTCAACAGGTGAAGGCTTCCCCTGCATGAAATTAGATTTTGCCATACAAACTTTGGCGGGACACATCTCCACCGTATACTTTACCGTGTCCTCCACAATGTTGACACCTGGGTGTTTTTTCTGGAACCTCCCGAACTTGCAATGTCCGGTGAGGACCTGCGCCATGCGGATGGTGAGGACAGCATGTTGCCGCTACAGCCACTCCTCAAAGAGAGGACTTACCGCCGTGATTATGGCGTGCCCGTGTTTCATCCTCTTTAGAGATTAATTTTTGGGAAATTCTCCTCCTAATCCTCGTATACGGTGTAAAAAGAAACGTAGTGCAAAGTTTCACCTCCTATTCCCAACAGTTACACCTGTGTTTTGATACATATCAACGCACTGCCTACTTATGTCAGTCACTTTCTCCTTTTATACCCCGTTAAATTTTGATCGGTTTTAATCCCGTGGACGGTCGAGTCGGTCATTATCGATTTTTAAAGATAAAATTAAAAAGCAAAGTACTTTTTTTTAAAACTCGAATTAATTTACGCACGTACGAAATTGATTTCTTTAGGTAAACGTCAGCTGGACGAGGCCAATGACCTGTAGGTAGTTAGTACGCAACGACCGAAAACTACCTACAAGGTCATTGACTCGTTTATTTAAAGAAATTACCACGGGATTAAAACGATCAAAATTTAACGGTGTATACACCCTCAGTTTCTATGTCTGTCTGTTTGTAACCGGGCACTATACGGCATCACCCTTACAATGTTTCCACTGCTGGGAATTAGGCCTCCCCTCTAAGAAAGGGAATGGGCGGGCACCACGCTGGTCTAGTGCGGATTGCTGGGTGTCACAAGTCTTCAAATTTTTAGTTCTAGGACACCTCGGTTTCCAAAAGATGTTTTATCGACTCGACAAGTCCAGCTCTATCACTATATTTTTCATTGTACTTAATAAGCAGTTAATATGTTGTCGCTAACCGCTTTATAATCTCGCCCTAAAAACTGACAGACTTCTTGATAATACCAAAACTGTGTGTAAATGATCTAATTAGAAGCCTGCTTAATATGGAACCTCGTTAATTCACCATATATTAATAGCATTTACGTCAGCCGCGTTACCATCCTGAATGGTTAATCTTTCCATGGTTTCTACCGCGTCATTCACGAGCTATTTATTCTCATAACGCTGATGCCAACTCGACAGAAGAAAAATACATGGTAGCTTGTTTTTACCCGTGGCTTCGTTCGTGTTAATTTTGCGGTGATTTTGGATGAATTTTTGAGATTTAGGAATGACGAATTTAATGCGAGTTTTTAACATCTTTAAAGGCTCGTAATTGCAAAGGAGATTACGTTCGGAGTTTCCTTGCATCCTATCAGAAATGAAGATATCCAAAGGAGAACCAAGGTTACCGACATAGTCCTAAGAATTACCAAACTTAAGTGGCAGTAGGCAGTGCACATTGCTTGCAGAACAGATGGTCCATGGGGTCGAAAGGTTTTAAAGTGGCGATCGCGTACCGGAAGATGCAGCGTTGAAAGGCCTCCCACAAGGTGAACCGATGGCCTGATTAGAGTCGCTGGAGTCCGATAGATGCGAGACGCACAGGACCGGTCATTGTAGCGACGCTTGGGGGAGGCCTATTTCTAAAAGCGGACGTCTTTCGGCTGAAATGATGATGATGACGAAAAGAAAAAAAAACATGCCAATAATTTTCATTGGCTTTTAATTTTTAAATTTAATTTATCATCCTTGTTCCCGAAACTCACTACCACTGAGTTACCGCTTTTGGCTTGTGAAAGCAGTATAGCACATTCTCGGGAGATAATTTTTAACCTCTACGTGGTCTACTGCGACGCTTAGAAAGCTAGTCGAGAATAAAGGAAAAATAAAACAAGCAAGTCACGTCCTAGATAAAGCAAGAAACATGACAAAGACCAACAAAATACAGGAGTCGGTATAAATAATATTTAATTAGTAGTGACAGCACACTACATAATCTAACTAGAGAGGAGGACGTCCGCCAACGAATTTGATTCAATTTTCACGTCAGCCTGTACCGTCTCCAGCTTCTCTTGAAATATTACTGTTCAGATACTGTTTTTTGGCTTATTAAGTTTAAAAAGTAATCTTGTTAGCTTGTTGCTTGGAGTTTTGATAAGTAACGTAATTTTATAAAGTATGGTGATACTGGAAATGAGGGAAAATGATATTATGACGACAAAGTATTTAAAAGAAAAGATTTTTTTTGGTATCCATCATTTTTTTTTTAAAGTTTTTTTTATGGTTGACTTGTTTACTTAAAGAAATTAATTTCATACATGCGTATAGTAATTCGAGTTTTTGAAAAAAAGTATTTTAATTTTTAATTTTTTCTTTAAAATTTGATAGTATTTCTCATGTGCCGAATCGACCCTGTGCGGGATTGAAACGACAAAAATTAGCGGTGTATTCAAGTCTGCAGTCCCGTGAAGTTGTGAAAAAATCAAACTTCCTAGTTGAAAAGATATGACCGTTTATTTTCCAAATAACGTATATTTCGACACTCTCATGGGAATCAAAATTCCGTTGACTTAGAACCCTGAAATTTAGCATGAAGCAAGGTCTCATAGCACAAGTATAGGAATAAATCTGAAAACTGTTTTGTAGTTAAGTAACAAAAATGAATTTTTTTTTTTGTTTCGCTAAAATCTTCGAGATTCGATTCGGGAATTGAATAAATGTTTTCCTTCGCTCTTATGAGAGTAGTGGTGATGAAATCAATTACACTATGGAAGCACCTGTCTGGGGTTAAAGAATCACATAGAATACGAGTATTAGTTTAGATTAACAAAGATTTCCAGAAAAAAAAAGTAGATTGAAATATTCACCAGTATATGTTATTAGCAATCTGTATAATTCAGGTATTCTCTACAATATCGAATGCGCAGGCGGTAATGTGTAAAGGCGAGAGCAGGGAAGGAGATGACGTAATTTTAGGGCACCATGACACGGACAGGTTAGGTTAGGGTTTTTTTTATCGCCATTTGAAAATAAAAGCTTTACTTTAAATCGTATTCTATACATTGCCTATTATTGTGTAGTATACTGGATTATATACACCGTTAAATTTTAGTCGTTTTGATCCCGCGGAGGATCGATTTGGTGCATGAAATGCTATCGATTTGTAAACAGAAAAGTTAAAAAAAATACTTTTTTTTTTAAACTCGAATTAATTTACGCTAATAAATTAATGCGTTAATTAATTTCTTTAGGTAAATGTCAGCTGAGCAATGCCAATGAACTGTAAGTAGTTAGTACGCAACGACCGACAACTAGCTACAAGGTCATTGACTCGTTTACTTAATGAAATTAATTTCGAACATGCGTATATTAATTCCAGTTTTTGAAAAAATGTACTTTATTTTTTAATTTTTTCTTTGCAAATCGATAGTATTTCATGTACCGAATCGACCCTCCGCGGGATTAAAACGACTAAAATTTAACGGTGTAGATTGCCGGTAACATATACGCTGTAAAGAAAATCAGGTAACCAAATCACGCTTCACGGAACAGAACGGTGTTGCAAACAAAATATTGTTACGACTTTTCTGCTCGCAGTGTAAACTGACACTTCCTTTTACGAGTCACTGTCTCTCGCATTTGTGCGTTTGCAACACTGAAGTTAACGTAGCTTGAAGCAGTCGTGCACAATTTTCTGCACTACAGTGTATTACATTGCAGTGCAAATAAAGGATAATTACTTTATGTGCTGAACTGAAATCAAATGTATTGGATAAATGAAGCAGTTTATTTGCTCGGCAGTGTATATTCTGTATAATTGGGGATTTGTGTATTTATTTTTATGTCGTATTATAAACCAGATTAAAACTGGCCAAAAATAATTGTAATAGTTAGTTTTGTTTTTTAAAGCTTGTCTTGTATTTCGTCACATAGGATCTAAAATTTAAAATCCTGCGTCTTGGTATCACAGTTTTTTAACGGAGATTTTAAGTTTGTGAGTTTTTCTGTACATTTATTACTTCTTCACGCTCAAATGGCTGAACGGCTTTGGATGAAATTCGGCACACGGGAAGACCATGGAGAATATAAAACATCATATACCCTCGGAGTAGGTTTCTTTGAGACAATTTTCTA
The DNA here is from genome assembly GCA_958295575.1 of Leucania comma. Lineage (NCBI taxonomy): Eukaryota > Metazoa > Arthropoda > Insecta > Lepidoptera > Noctuidae > Leucania > Leucania comma. The sequence goes on from OY282473.1 coordinate 20,864,493, forward strand.
TTTAAAGATACATAAAAACTGGGCAAATGCGAGTTGGACTCGCGCATTGAGGGTTCCGTAAATCTTGCCTATGTAAATTGTTCAATTCCCGAATTGAGTCTCTAAGATTTTTCCGAGTCGCAAAATAAGTGTTTTTTTTTCCGTGACGTAACATTCCTATATCCGTGATATAAGACCTCACTTGATGCGAAATTTAAGGATTCTGGGTCATCGGGAAGTACCTACTCTATGAATTTTGCGAGTGTCGAAATAAGTATACGTTTTTTGTGACATAAACGTCCATATATATTTGTTTTCGTTAACTTAGAAGTTTGATTTTTTGACAACTTCAAGGGATCGCAAATTTGAATATATGGTTTAAATTTCAACTCGATACGTCCACACATTCCCGAGATAAAGGGTCTTGACAGACAGATAAACAGACAGACAGACAGACAACAAAATGATCCTATAAGGGTTCCGATTTTTCCTTTTAAACTACGGAACCCTAAAAAATAAGTTTCGACTTTCACGCGAACGAAGCCATGGACAGAACAGTATCCAAGAATAGTTTCATAGAGTTTTATTTTATGACAACAAAGTCATACAGATAATCGGAGTGAGAAAATATTTGAGATATGTATCGGTAAGTAGGTGGTAAGCTCCGTAACACGATCTCTGCTAAGCTGATAAATCCTGCGCTTTCGGCGAATGACACTACTACCGAAACTCGAATATGATAATTGAAGCGACATAAAGTATATAACCAAGAATTATGTAACTTATAATATGATTTAAAAGAGTGTCCGTGAAGTTTTGTTGCGCGCTTTGGAACGTGCAATTTAGCTTCACTCTTTTTTTTGGACTGACCGACATTTTGACAATTCAAAAGTGCCTGTAGCGACATCCATGTCGTCACAAAAAGAACTAATCCTGCATCGCGCAAGTAAGATTCGCGGCGCGATTGGAACATATAGAACAAACCCGAAATCATCTATCGGGCAGTAGCCCACCAGACATTAACACCTGTCTGGTCGGAGGATCCTCCCTTTTCAATGGAGGTATGTGGGACTTTACTCTCTGTTCCACTATCTCCAAATTGGTGACCCTCGACAAAAGAACGTCAGCGCAGCCTTCGTGCAGCAACTACTTCGTGACGTCATCATCCAAACTGGTGACCCTCGACAAAGAACGTCAGCGCAGCCTTCGTGCAGCAACTACTTCGTGACGTCATCATCACTTCCTCAAGCTTTCGAGCAGCGAGCCATACAGCCAGCACCCACGGCTATATGGGTATCCTGACCACCAGCATGCCTACTTGGTCATACCTGGTCATCACCCTCAGCCTCATCAGCGACCTTGGCTAAGCACCTGTACCTTCGGCCAGTCACATGAAGAGCCTTGAAGAACCTCTCCTGGTCGACGACAGCAGTCAAGCCCTACGTCGCACAGCACCGCTCCGACTCACTGGAGCCAGCCGCAATACTCCGACTCACTGGAGCCTGCAGCATCATATCCCGACTCACTGGGATAGCACCGCCCCGACTCACTGGGGCATCACCGCAGACAGTTCCGACTCACCGAGAACTATGCGGAATCCGGTTCCGACTCACTGGAACCAACCTACATTGGCCTGGCACGCATCACGACGCCTCAAGAAGCATCAAGAACCATCGATCTCCGATCTCCGGAGGGGAGTGATGTAGCGACATCCATGTCGTCACAAAAAGAACTAATCCTGCATCGCGCAAGTAAGATTCGCGGCGCGATTGGAACATATAGAACAAACCCGAAATCATCTATCGGGCAGTAGCCCACCAGACATTAACACCTGTCTGGTCGGAGGATCCTCCCTTTTCAATGGAGGTATGTGGGACTTTACTCTCTGATCCACTACCCTCAAATGCCTGTAATTGGTCTATTTGAAATAAACGCTTCTGATTTCTGATTTCTGATTACATATACCAACCTGTTACTGTCCCACGGAGCAGCAGTGGTCCTGTGGTAACCACCTCGACTTACAAGTTGCAGGTTGCCAGTTCAAAACCAGGTAGGCATTTGGTGTAATTTATTGAATTACTGCTGTTGGAGGGATGATCCATAATATTATACAGTCATTCCAGAATTGTATACAGACAGTATACAGTATTTTTTTTACATTATTTAGGTTTTTGGCGGGAAAATACCAAATGGTTCTTTCAGCTCTTTGTGGAATGAGAAGGAGGCTCAGATTTCTACTAGAACCCATCTGTATTCCTTCGGTTGGCTTTTTAGTTTTTTGACTAATCGAATCAATAAACGCAAAACATAATCTATCAAAGAATTTCTTAGACTATCCTATGCTAGTTTTTTTATAAGATGGGAAATCATCAAATAACTGCTCCCGTTCAAGGTGGAGCAAGCGAGAGGGAGTGTCAGATTTTTACTGAATAAGCTCCATCCGTGTTCCTTCCACGGTAACTCTTTCGAATAGTCCCGCAGAAGACAGGATAAGATAAGATCATTTATTTATATAAACATGTGTATGTTAAGATGGAGACATGACAAATACAGTTCAACATGATTTGCCGTAATCGGCGTACAAAAATATTTAAAATAGAATTATAAAGGATAGCTCACTGAAGGATAACATACAACATGAATAGTAAGGCCAATCGCCCCCGGCAACCTTTTGTAGCGATGCTGTCGCGCGCTTACGAAACGCGCTATATACTAACTCGCTACAGCATCTTGGCTACATAGATGCGAACGCGCTACAGCATCGCTACAAAAAGTCACCTTAGGCGAGGGCCCTAAAAAGTAAATTATTTACTTTAGTTTTATGAGCATGTATAAAAGAAACGAGTTTTGTTCGAGTTCCAGTAGTAATTCTCAAAGTAAAGTTTGAAGTCTCTCAGTGAGCGTTACATCTATCTTCGAAATTGTCTGTGTGTTAGCTTAACGATGTTTCCTGACGGCTTCGACTTCCAACTGTGGTAGGAAACATGGCTTGTTTATTATTATTAACAATACCCGAGAGTCCTTGAGAGTTAGATTATTGTTATGTGAATAGATTTCGCCTCGTCTTCAATAGAAGGTAGATATCCTCATGTAACCTTACTACTTTAAAAATCAATATCTGACTGAGGCGTCCTCTCTAGGAGATAAAATAAGCCGTAATCCACACGCGCGTGCAATGTGGATTGGCAAATGTCACATGTCTTCGAATTTCTGGTTCTAGTACATGCCGGTTTCCTCACGATGTTTTCCTTCACCGTTTTGAGAGCAGGGATGTTGAAATAAATTACACAAAGTAATGCGCCTGGCTTGGTTTAACCACGCGATTTGCAACTTGTAAATCAGGGTAGTTTTTTTATTTATTTACTTAGTTCTGCCAGCGGCTTTGTCTACGTGAAAGTCGGTTTTCTATACAATCTTCCAACCCCTTTTTTACCTCCTTAGGGTTTTTTTTATGGTAGGTAAAATCATCAAATGGCAAATCCCGCCCTTGGGTGGGGCGGGAGATAGTGTTACTCTCTTACTGACTAAAAACCTACCCAGTTCCATTCATTGCCTTCGATCCAGGGCCCCGGGGACCTCATTAGGGGTTTTTTTTTTTTTTTTTTTTTTTATGGTAGGTAAAATCATCCAATGACAAATCCCGCCCTTGGGTGGAGCGGGAAGTAGTGTCAGACTCTTACTGACTAAAAACCTACCCCGTTCCTTCGTTGCCTATAGTGCCGGGGCTGAGCCTTCCTCTCAGAAAACGGCCCTTGACCCCAGCAGGCTTCGACCCTGCCTGCTTGCAGTTAGCAGGCTGGGCCTCTTCGGTGTGCTGACAGCTCCTTGAGGCGCGCGGGAACAGAACGCGCCGTCGACGACTTGGGCTCGGTCCGGTCGGTTACCAGACAATCGGACAGCGTGCTACCCATTGCACGCCGTCCGCAAGCCCGCGCCTACGGTGGCCGGAAATCGGGATCGGAATCCCGGCGGCGGCTGGGGCGAGCGCCCCGTTGCCTCTGCCTGATGCGGTCGGCCTCCTCCTTTGCTAGCATTACTGCTTCGCAGAAGAAGGCGACCGCCTGCCATCCCTCCTCACTACGGACCATGGCCTGAACCAAGGCCCGGCGAGAGAGATCGCTGCCGCCGATCACCTCCACGAGGACACGGCGATGCTCCGCCCAGGCGGGGCACACCTCTACAGTGTGCTCCACCGTGTCCTCCGGGTGTTCCGCACAATGGCGACACCCGGGCGAATCCTCCGCACGAATCCGGAACAGGTACTTAGCGAACTTTCCGTGTTCGGTAAGCTTCATTGTTTTACCGAAATTGCGCCTGTGTCAATGATTCGACATGTTGTCTAGCCGACTCTTGAGATACACTTTCTACATCAATATTTACAACTCATGTCCACTAGGAATTAACTTGCGAATAATTAAAACAGCCACTGAACTTTATTCGAAAGAATCTTGCCAAAATAAAATCACCTTCTCAGTTATTTGATAACAGTCGGGGCAATTAGCCCTGGGCCAGCGCTGCTGCAAATTATACATAAATACTAGAGATGCGTCGAATATTCGTTTTATATTTGGTATTCGGCGTATTCGGCAGAATTTCGCCCAAATCATTCGGTTGAAATACCAAATGTATTCGGTTTAATTGATCATTGTAAATCAGCCTTTATGGTCAAATAAATTACAGGAATCCTATATTACAACAATCATATTTATTTGGAATTGTTTATTGTAAGGTACTTAAACAAAGATATAATTAAACTCAGGTAATCAAATACAACCTTGCATTAATAGTTTCATAAAATCAAGTGTTTAAAAAGAGCAGTAATTTTTAATTGCAGTGATCCCACTAGCAAATTACAATTATATTGTAATACGAAAGGTTTACTTAACGTAAAGAAAAAACTACGTCAGATAAATGAGACATTCTCTTGGTTTCAAAGAATCGCCTTTAACCGAATATTATTCGGTATTCGGTTATTCGGTGAAATAAATATTCGTCGCATCTCTAATAAATGCTGATTATTCAAGCAATATCGATAGTTATGATCAGGCAGTTATGCACGACAGACCGTTTACTGAAACTATTTCTCAGAGTCAAGATACTATCGCCAGGCTATTTATTTTCTATTGCAATGCAGAACCCGATCAACCATTACTCGGGCTAGGAGTCGAAATGCACCGCGAAATTCTTTATTTACGTGAAGAATTCAGAGGAAGAATGGTTGAGAAAGATTTATGTGGGAAATGTAAGCGGGTAAATAAATTGAAGCTATACTCCACCTGTTTAGGTAGTTAACGAAACGTAAACAAAATCTTGATACCTATGTCTTTTTATTTTTAAAAAAAAAACGTATAAAAGACAAATACAAAGATTATTTAAACTTAGATTATTATCTAACATCGGCTTAGGTAAATAACTAATTGTAAACATTTTTAGACACAATTTTTTAGTAAATTTTTAGATAAAAGACATGTGAAGATTATTTACATTTAGTTAGCTACCTAAACAGATGGGGTATAGGTAAACATATAGTATTAAGAGCGTTCTACCCGAGATATGTTTTCATACAATCACTCTTAGATTTTTTTTTTATGGTAGGTAAAATCATCCAATGACAAATCCCGCCCTTTGGCGGAGCGGGAAATGGTGTCAGACTCTTACTGACTAAAAACCTACCTTGTTCCTTCCCTGCCTTGGTTCCAGGGCCCTGGTATGCATTTTCATACCTTCCCAGAGCCCCAGACTAGGCCTCGACCCTACTGGGCCCCTACGGTTTGCTGACAACTCCTTGAGGCGCACGGGAACAGTGCGCACCGTAAACGACTTGGGCTCGGTCCGGTCTGTTACCGGACAAACGGACAGCGATCTACCCATTGCCCGCCGTCCGCAAGCCCTACGGTGGCCGGAAATTTGGATCGGAATTACGGCGGCGGCTGCGGCGTGAGCGCCTTTGCCTGATACGGTCAGCCTCCTCCTTTGCTAGCAGCCACTCTTAGGTGGTTATGACGTTATTAGTGTTATTACATATCTTTCTCCAGGCATTTTTCAGTTTTTTTATATAGAAGATAATCGCTGGAAATTATAAAAAATCCTAAATTGTTTTATTTCGCTAAAAAAAGGCGCAAGTTGCGTTGTTTTTTAAAGAACTCGCTTTTAAAAGATATGAAATTGTTTTCAAGTAAACGATTGTTTTCTTGGTTTATATTTTTGGTTGAATCCTTCTTTGAACCTAAGAGAAGTAATTAGATGATTTTCCATCTTAAAAAATCCTATAAAAGTATGTTTATCTTATCGGCCCCTAACAAGACAAGAAATCCTTTAATACATAAATTAAAGCAGTCTACACATCATAGCTCGCATGTGCTGTGTTTGCCCTGAAGCAATATGACGATGTAGATACACCACACCATACAACACAGTTACGCCACAATGGCGGCGCTTACAAGACTTTCCATATAAACTAAACGTGTCTAATTAATCAAATCAAAGCATTAATTTCAAATAAACCATTTACAGGCACTTTTGAACTGTCAAAAAGTCAGAAAAATGATGCTAATTGCACATTCCAAAGCGTAGATCTGTATGGAGAAGAATAATATAACTGCATGGAAACTCTTTGAAATCGTGTATATATATATATACGATTTCAAATATTTTATAATTCACAAATATTTCTTTCCAACTTTATTTTTGACTGGCCAGTTGGTCTAGTTGTCAATGGCCCTGACTGCTATGATGAAAGTCGTCGGTTCGATTCTCACCCCGGACAAAATGTTTGTGTGATGAGCATGATCATTTGTTCTGTACCTGGGTGTAATTTATCTATAACTAGCTTTTGCCCACGGCTTCGCTCCTGCTCTACCCTACTCTACCCTGTTCTAACCTATTCTACCCTACTCTACCTTTTACCAATAAATGAGCAGTTTCAGGATTTTTTTTTATTTAACGGGATAAAAATTATTCTATGTCCTTCTCCTGGTTCTAAGCTACCTTCCCACCAATTTTCAGCCAAAGCGGTTAGCCGTTCCTGAGTTATAAATAGTGTAGTAGTAGATACAAGACTTTCTTTTATATATATATGTCTGTATTTAGAAGTACACAAGTGTGTTTATCAATTATCTAGTACACATAGCACAAGCTCTCCTTAGTTTGGTACTAGACGGGCGTTGTGTAAAGTTAAAAAAAGTTTCCACAATAATTACATACATATTAAATATATATTATAGTCAAAGAATAAGTGATGACTACTGTATAATCAACGCACATAAAACAATAATGATATTGGTTATAAAAAATATTTTTATTTTTACCTCTTTATAAATTTAATTTAGTTTATGATTTATTTTTCATTCCACTTAGTTTAAAAGGCTGAAAAAAACAGTAAGGTTCGAAAAAAGATCTTGCATCGGCCGGGAATCGAACCCGGGCCGCCCGCGTGGCAGGCGAGCATTCTACCACTGAACCACCGATGCTTGCTGAGGTACAGCCAACATACGAATCTGTACCTCTACCATGAGTTTTAAGCAATAGTATTCGTCGCTACTCGATATCGACGCCGTAAATATTTTGTATGGCAAATTTTGCAGCGCCTCTAGCGGTCACTTGCAGAACCAAAATTTGCCATACAAAATATTCGATATCGAGTAGCGACGAATACTATTGCTTAAAACTCATGGTAGAGGTACTGGTCAAATATATTTTTAAAGTAAAATTGTAAAGATGCTCTCAAGAACTCCTTTCACCTCGGCTTGGCCTACTTACAATCATAATAACACAGTTTTAGTATTGTGCACATATATAAATAAAAGTTGATTGGGCATGTAGTGATTTTGCTGACTGTATCATAACCAGCCTTTTAATGTTCCCACTGCTGGGACCCAGGCCCCCTCTCTGAGAGAGGGAATGCGCCGTAATCCACCACGCGGGCCCAGTGCGGGTTTGTGGTTGTTACATTTCTTCGAATTCTTTGTTCTAGGACATGATGCTTTCCTTCACCGTTTGGAGAGCTCAGTTATGATGAAATAAATTACACAACGTAATGCGACTGGCCGGGTTTGAACCCGCGACCTACAACTCGTTAGTCGGGGCAGTTACCACTCGGTCACCACTGCTCTACCTACAACTCGTAAGTTGGAGCCGACTATATACCTAATGTTAAAAGCGACTTAACTGGAAATAACAAGCATCGGTGGTTTAGTGGTAAAATGCTCGCTTGTCATGCGGGTGACCAGGGGGCTTACTCTCGAGTTTAATTCCGATCGTTCGACATTGGAATTGTGATGTTAGGTACTCTTGAATTCGATGCTAGGGCCAAATTGCGTTACCTTTTTGGGAAACTAAGTAAAATGGGGATTGGGCTTGGCGTGTGGTCACGCAATTTTAAACCAATATGTCGCTAGGATCGAATTCAAGAGTACTTAACGTTACAATTCCAATGTCAGCCGATCAGAATTGAACTTGAGAGTAAGTCCACAGACCCGGAATTCAACTACTTACTTGTAGGCTATACAAATATTTCTTCCGTGTGGGAATTGAACATAGCAGCCAATTCCAACCGTGCCCTCAATATATTTTCTTTTAATCGTGTCGTCAACTTATATTTGGATAACTATGATCATCATCATCATCATTTCAGCCAAAAGACATCCACTGTTAGAGATAGGCCTCCCCCAACTGTGGATAACTATTCAAAATGTTAAAAAAAAACAGCCTATACTATTTATACACCGTTAAATTTTGGTCGTTATAATCCCGCGGAGGGTCGATTCGGTACGTGAAATACTATCGATTTGTAAAGAGAAAATTAAAAAATAAAGTACTTGTTTTTAAAGTCGAATTAATTTACGCATGTACGAAATTAATTTCTGAGCAAGTCCAAGGACCTGTGGGTAGTTGTCGGTCGTTGCGTACTAACTACCTACAGGTCATTGGATTCGCTCAGCTGATGTTCACTTAAGAAATTAATTTCGTTCATGCGTATATTAATTCTAGTTTTAGAAAAAAACTACTTTATTAATATTATCTTTACAAATTGATAGTGTTTCATGTACCGGGACGATCAAAATAATTTGGGTATATAAAAAAATAATATACACCGTTAAATTTTGGTCGTTTTAATCCCGCGGAAGGTCGAATCGGTACATGAAACCCTATCGATTTGTAAAGATAAAAATGAAAAATAAAGAACTTTTTTTTTAAACTCGAATTAATTTACGCATGTCCGAAATTGATTTTTTTGAGTAAACTTCAACTGATCGAGGTCAATGAACTAGGTTGTTAGTACGCAACGACCGACAACTCCCTACAAGGTCATTGACTCGTTAACTTAAAGAAATTAATTTCGTATAATTATGCGTAAATTAATTCGAGTTTTTGAAAAAAAGTTACAAATTTTTTACTTTTTTGTTTACAAATCGATAGTATTTCATGTACCGAATCGACACTCCGCGGGATTAAAACGACAAAAATTTAACGGTATATATGTTAGGATGACCACGCGACGGTTACTTATCGACTTATTAATATCTTAAACGTGACTCCTAACTCTGACCTCAATCAACTTATGAGACCAAAATAAGGCAAATATTGTGTATGAGCCCCAGGGCAGGATCCTTTTATTACGCACGCAAAATATGCCTGTTGTTAATAATTAAGTATATTGCGCTGTCCTTTACTTATTGGGGTAAACTTACATAAGTGGCTTCTACTTGTTGATATCTCTTACTGACATTAGTATCAGTGTGTGTGTGTGTGGTTTCTATTCAGAGGCGTAGCTACCACCGTATCTGCCATATCAATTATATAGGCAAAAATTCGCAACATGTTATTCACAACCGTTTCGTCGGGTAAACCAAGTATTTGTAAAAAAGCATTTTTTTTTTAATACGGTGCCCCTGTGGGAGTTCCGATACGGCGCCCCTGTGGGACTAGCTACGCCACTGTTGGCGATTTCAGCCAAGCCAAGTTACAATCTTTTCGTTTTGCGTGAACGCTTGGAGTTGGCCCCGCTCCCAACTTCTTTTTTCGAACAAACGAATTAGGGGCGTGGCCAACTCCAAACGTTCACGCAAAACGAAACGCTTGTAACTAGGCTAGGGGGGCAGGTGTACCAGGGCGATTTCCAGACACCGTAGACATGGGCTTGCGGATGGCGAGCAATGGGTAGCTCGCCGTCAAACCACTCGCTAAGAGATTTCACTTCAACAAAACCGTAGGAGCCCAGCAGGGTCAAAGCCTACTGGGGCCATGGGTTCACTTCTGAACGGAGAACCTGGGGTCCTGGAATGCAAAGCAACGAACGAACATAGGAGTGGGTTTTAGTCATTAAAAGTCTGACACTCCGCTCCCGCTTCATCCTAGAGCGAGAAGTAATCAGATTTTTTCCCACCTAAAAAAATATTTATAAGGATTCTCGGGATGAAAAGTGTCCTATGTGTATGTCCAGTATATGGTCTACCCGTGTGCCAAGTAACATCAAAATCCGTTCAACCGTTTGAGCGTGATAAGTAACAAACATGCGCACACACTCGCAAACTTTATAACATTAGTGTGTTACTTAAGTTATCGGAAATTACCGCATCAGTAGCTTTTATCAGTGGTACCTAATAGTTGATACCGTCTAATTTTTAGGGTTCCTCAAAAGGAAAAAAACATCTTTATAATGAAAACTTCTTTATAATGTGAATGTAAGAACACTGTAAACTTTGCGAAATCCTATTATGACTCGCTTGTGGCTGGACGCCCGGGTGTCGCCACTGTGCGGACCGCCCGGTGGACACGGTGGAGCACACAGTCGAGGTGTGCCCCGCTTGGGAAGAGCATCGCCGTGTCCTCGTGGGGGCGATCGGCGGCGATCTCTCGCGCCGGGGCTTGGTTCAAGCCATGCTCCGGAGCGAGGAGGAGTGGCAGGCGGTCGCCTCCTTCTGCGAAGCAGTAATGCTAGCAAAGGAGGAGGCCGACCGCATTAGGCAAAGGCGCACACGCCGCCGCCGCCGCCGGGTTTCTGATCCCGATTTCCGGCCACCGTAGGCGCGGGCTCGCGGACGGTGGGCAATGGGTAGCTCGCTGTCCGTCCGTCCGGTAACAGACCGGTCCGAGCTCAGGTCGTCTACGGCGCGCACTGTTCCCGCGCGCCTCAAGGAGTTGTCAGCAAACTGTAGGGGTCCAGCAGGGCCGAAGCCTACTGGGGCCAAAGGTTATGCGAGAGTGTCACCACGGGCCCCGGGATTAAGGCAAGGAACGGAAAGGTAGGTTTTTAGTCAGTAAAAGTCTGACACTATTTCCCGCCCCACCCAACGGCGGGATTTGTCATTGGATGATTTTACCTACCAAAAAAAAAAAAATTATGACTCGCTTATTTTATTTTATTTTATTATTAGATAATTATGATTATTTTTATTGTTCTTTTGGGTACAATATTGACTGGTCCACACTGTCCTTACATAATTATTAATACTGTATCATAGAAAATATTGTACGACTTAGCATTTTTTAAAGAGTAACCATGGACTTTCTTGCCGGTTCTTCTCCATAGGAAACGACCAATTTGGAACTGTGCGCTAGCTTCAGACGTTTTATAAGTCCATGTAGGCCTATGTGAAATAAAAACTATTTTGATATTGATTTGAATTAAAAAACGGAACCCTTATAGGATCACTTTGTGGTCCGTCCGTCTGTCTGTATTGAGTTGAAATTAAAACAATATAGTCAGGTCTGAGACAGGGCCGGCCCGCACATACGGCGGACGGAGCTGTCGCTCCAGGGGCCAAATCCTAGAGGGCGCCTAAATGGTAAAGAAAAATAAAAGAAATTTCTCTATAGTCTATATTTTAAGCGAAGAGATGAACGAGACGCGCGCCGCGCGCGTTCTATTACTTCTAAAATGCTAGTCAACCGTAGACGGTATTGCGGTATAGGTATATATTATTAGGAGCAAACAGGAGAGGCGTCATAATTGGATCTCGCTCAATTCTAAAATTTACTTCGGGCCGGCGCTGGTCTGCGGTTTCTTAGAGCTGTAAAAACATCTAAGACAAAAACAAATACGGCTATTTATGTCGCAAAAAACGTACATTTTGACGCTCTCAAGGGAATAAAAATTCATAAGGTACTTACTGTTGATCTAGAAACCTAAAAATTTGCATGAAGCAATGTCTCAAAGAACAAAATATAGGAATAAATTTGAAAACTGTAAATTTGTAGTTACGTCACAAAAAAGAACTTTTTTTTTTTTTGCGATATTTGCATAAGTTTGTTTGTACGGAACCCTCAGTCTGCGAGCCCGACTCGCACTTGCCCAGTTTTTTTTTTAATATCTAGAACACTTGTAATGAACTAGTGAGGTCAAGTCAAGGTGAAAGGTGCTCAAGCACACTTCGCACGCATCTTCACATTTCCTTTCACTAATTCACTTTAAAGCTGAGTGTGGTAGGTATTTTAATCAAGCAGGTATCAGCATCGGTGGTTCAGTGGTAGAATGCTCGCCTGCCACGCGGGCGGCCCGGGTTCGATTCCCGGCCGATGCATTAACTTTTTGTATTTATTAACGCGTTTTGTTTTATCTGGATTTAATTTTTGTTTATTTCGATGATGATAATTGTGTTTATAATTAAAACATGTGTATGAACGATTTTATTATTTATTAAATAATAATATGAGCTTTAATTTATAATATAAATTCCCCGAAAAGTACTAAGTCGAAAACTAGTGATTAGCACGTTAGAATATGTGTTTATCTAAGACTTTGTTTGTATTGAAAAATAACTACAAAACGTACTTATTTTAACAATAAAACATTACTAGATATTTTTAAATACTTTTGTAACTCAACTTATGTTAGTATATTTTTTCACTGCATTTATCCATTTATGTCGTTTTTCAAATAATCATTACATAGTATAAAAAAAGTCGCTTCTCGCTGTCTGTCCCTATGTATGCTTAGATCTTTAAAACTACGCAACGGATTTTGATGTAGTTTTTTTAATAGATACAGTGATTCAAGAGGAAGGTTTATATGTATAATACATGCATAATATATTTAATATCACCATTGAACCCATGCGAAGTTGAGGCGTGTCGCTAGTACTGTATAAACCAAAAAAAAATAGAGGTTAACTGATGGTTAAGGGCAACTGAAGGACACAGGTGTAGTTTTAGTCAGTAAAAGTCTGTCAGAGTGGGAAAAGTCATTGGATATGATATTGGATATATACTATTTCATTTTTATTATAAAATGAGAAGTTTGATCACGCGACCAAAAAAGAAATGTATGGCAAGACTTATAATTTCTAGTTCAATATCGTCCCATCTTAAATCTTCCAAAAGGGGTCTTATTACCATAACACGCATCATATCTCGAATGCTGATCTCTTTATGCAAACCCTCGACTTACATGAATATCGATCGACATTATGAATTATACATTGTGAATAAATCTACCCACTTGTTAGTAAATTTTATCGTTTGCTACCATTTTTCTTTAGGGAATTGTCGAATGAAATATGTTTGGTATGATATGATATGAGAATTGGAGTTTATTTTATGAGATTATGTTTTGATGTTATCGTTGTAAATATGTACTTATTGTTTATTTAATATGTTATACAGGGATAGCATAATAGATAAAAGATGTTATAAAAATGAGTACAAAGGAACTGGTTATTTTTATAGGAATTTCTTAGTAGCGTTGTGTGCTAAGAGAGAAGTAAGTAAGGCTTTAATATAATGTATAATAAACCAATAAAATGAGCAGTGGTGGCCGAGTGGTAACGGCCCCGACTTACGAGTTGTAGGTCACGGGTACCAACCCAGCTAGACGCATCACTTTGTGTAATCTATTTCATTACCATTGCTCTCAAAACGGTAAAGGAGAACATCGTGAGGAAACCGGCATGTTCTAGAACCAAAAATTCGAAGCCATGTGACATCCACCAACCCGCACTGGGCCCGCGTGGTTTTTTTTTTTTTTTTTTTTTGTTGGTAGGTAAAAATCATCCAATGACGAATCCCGCCCTTGGGTGGGGCGGGAAACAGTGTCAGACTTTTACTGACTAAAAAACCTACCTTTCCATTCCTTGCCTTTATCCTGGGGCCTTTGGTGACAGTCTCACATAACCTTTGGCCCCAGTAGGCTTCGGCCCTGCTGGACCCCTACAGTATGCTGACAACTCCTTGAGGCGCGCGGGAACGGTGCGCGCCGTAGACGACCTGAGCTCGGACCGGTCTGTTACCGGACGGACGGACAGCGAGCTACCCATTGCCCACCGTCCGCGAGCCCGCGCCTACGGTGGCCGGAAATTGGGATCGGAAACCCGGCGGCGGCGGCGGCGTGTCCGCCTTTGCCTAAGGCGGTCGGCCTCTTCCTTTACTAGCATTACTGCTTCGCAGAAGGAGGCGACCGCCTGCCACTCCTCCTCGCTCCGGAGCATGGCTTGAACCAAGCCCCGGCGCGAGAGATCGCCGCCGATCGCCCCCACGAGGACACGGCGCTGCTCTTCCCAAGCGGGGCACACCTCGACTGTGTGCTCCACCGTGTCCAACGGGCGGTCCGCACAGTGGCGACACCCGGGCGTCGTCTCCGCACGAATCTTGTACAGGTACGGACCGAACTTGCCGTGCTCGGTCAGCACCTGCGCCAAACGGAAGGTGACGACGCCGTGGGGCCTTTCCAGCCACGCCTCAAAGAGGGGCCTTACCGCCTCGATCGTGGCGTGCCCAGCACGAGGTTGCGACAATCGCTCTCGCCATTTCACCATGAGATCCCGCCGGAGCTCTGTCCGCCATGCCGCGACTTGTCGCGGCAGCGGAGTTTCGCCCCGACGTTGCATCTCCACGCGTAGGTCATGCATGTGTGCAAGGACTGTTGCCTCCAAATCCCATGGTGGTAGGCCAGCAAGGAGGCTCGCCGCTTCGCAGGACACCGTACGGTATCCGCGGATCATCCGGATGGCCATGACCCTCTGGCAGGCGGTTAGCCGGGCCGCCACTCGCTTCCGTAGCGATGGCGCCCACACCGGCGCACCGTAAAGGGCCATGGACCGAACGATGCCTGCGTAGAGCCTCCGGCAGGAGGCGTCTGGACCCCCTAGGTTCGGCAGGAGCCGCTTGAGCGCAGCCCCAGTCGCATTCAACCTGGGAGCCAGACGTCGGAAGTGCTCCTTGAAGTTCCACCGGCTGTCGAGGACGAGTCCCAGGTACTTCATCGTCGACCCGACGCCGATGTGAACTCCTCCTACCGTTAATTGGGAGCCCGGAGGTGGCGCGCTCCGAGGGCCGTGAAAACACATGGCCTCGGACTTGTGCAATGCCACCTCGAGTCCCAACTGCTGTATCCTCTCCACGACTGTCGCAACCCCGCGCGTCGCTAGTTCGACCGCCGCCTGGTACGACCGTCCCCGCGCCAGGACCAGCGTGTCGTCTGCGTAACAGACCACGCTGACCCCGTCGGGGAGGTCGGCGCGCAGCACGTAGTCGTACCCGATGTTCCACAAGGGCGGCCCTAGTACCGATCCCTGCGGAACACCGCACGACATCTCTCGCCGTTTCAACTCCCCCTGATGACCGGGGTAGATGATGAACCTGTCCGACAGGTAGGCCTCGATCACCCGACAGAGGTAGTCGGGCACCCGGTGGTACCGGAGTGCCCTACCAATGCAACTCCAGGGCAGGGAGTTGAAGGCGTTGGCGATGTCCAGAGACACCGCCAAGACACACCTGCCCCGGGACACCGCATCCCCCGTCGTGAGGGCTCGCACGCGCATGATGGCGTCCACAGTGGAGCGCCTCCTGCGAAA
Organism: Leucania comma; assembly: GCA_958295575.1. Classification (NCBI taxonomy): domain Eukaryota; kingdom Metazoa; phylum Arthropoda; class Insecta; order Lepidoptera; family Noctuidae; genus Leucania; species Leucania comma. The sequence goes on from OY282473.1 coordinate 20,880,260, forward strand.
TCCGAACTGGCCGTCCGCAAGATCCGGCCCCTTCCGTGCCAGATGCACGACGAGGCGGTCTGCAATTACTCTTTCAAAGAGCTTGCCCACCTCGTCGAGCAGCACAATGGGCCGATACGCGGACGGAGAGTCCGCGGGGCGCCCCGGCTTCGCGATAAGGACCAGTTTCCCCGTCTTCCAGCGAAGCGGGAACTGGCCCCTCTCCATGCATGCGCTGAAGAGCCCTCTCAATCGAGACCCGAGTTCCTCCATGGCCAGGACCCAGGCTTTTCCAGGCAAGCCATCGGGTCCTGGGGCGGTGTTCTTGGCACTCAGCCTTCGCACCGCCACTCTCATCTCCACCTCGGTCACCTCTGGAGCATTGTTGCCGTCGTTGCCGTCGTGGTCCGCATCGGACACCGCTGCTGGTGGCGGAGCCATAGGCGGGGGAGTATGCTCCCCTCGCGTAGGGAACAGAGCGCTCACCACACCCTCCACGAGCTGGGGCCGGAGACTCTGAGTCAGCGGGGGAGCCCATGGGCGGAGTTTCTCCATCACCATTTTGTATGGGCGTCCCCACGGATCGACGTTCAGAGACTCCAGCCACACGTTGCGGGCCTCGAGTTTGGCCCGCTTTATCTCCGCTCGGAGGGTGCGCTTTGCAGCTCTGTATCCCTCATACAGCTCCGCCTCTATGGCCTCCGCACCCGGTGGACGGGTGCGGCGCCTGCGGTGTCTAGTATACCGGCGTCGCGCAGCATTGCACGCATCGCGCAGTGCCGCAATCTCTGGCGACCACCAGTGTACTTGGCGCCGGGCACGTCCTGGCCGGACTCGGGGCATGGCCGTGTCGCAGATTTGCGACATGGCCACCTGGAACCAGTCCGCCTCGACGTCGATGTCGACAGGCCTGTCCGGTGCTTGCACCCAGGCCTGTACTATCGCGGCTTCCTGGAGCAGGTCCCTGTCCAGCTGCCTCAGCGCCCAACGCGGACCACACGGGGTCTGTCGGACCGGCACGGTCGAGGTCTGGGCGGAGACGTCAAACCGGATGTACCGGTGGTCGGAGAACGTCTCCACCTCCTCTATAACGCGCCAGTCGACGACGCGCGGTGCCAGTGCAGGGCTGGCGAACGTAACGTCCACCACCGACTCGCCCTGCATCCGCACACACGTGGGGACAGAACCCCGGTTTTGTACGACTAGGCCCTGTCCTAGGGCCCATTCCTCCACCCTTCGACCTCGTTGGTTCGTGAACCGGGAACCCCAAGCCTCGTTCCAGGCGTTGAAGTCCCCGCAAACGACCACGGGGAGGCTGGAGTCAAACCCAGCAACGACGGCATCCAGCTCCAAAAGGGAGTTGTCTAGTTCGGCGAGAGATCTGTTCGGGGACAGGTAGACGCCTACCACCACTATGTCCCCGAACCGTGCTGCCACGCAACCCCGGCCTTTCTTGACGGCCTCGAGTGCCGGGGTACCGGCGGCGGCCGACGAAATGAGTGTCACCGAGCCGGTCAGGTCCTGAACCCAGTCGGCTCTGGGCAGGACAAAGTGCGGCTCGGAGACAACGGCGATATTGATCGACCACTGCGCCATGCTCTGGAGCAACAGATCCTGAGCGGGGGCGCAGTGGTTGATATTCGCCTGGAGGAGACGTAATGGAGCCGTTATTGGCAGTCCATTACAGTCTCCTCCCGGGCCCTCCGTGAGGGTCCTGCCGCGGTGTTAGCGGCGGCGGCGTCTGCGGAGGCGATGGCGGCGGCAGCCAACGGGGCAGCCGCGGCGGTGAGCACCTTCGCGGGGATGGGCCTTGGGACCTTGCCCTTGGCCTTGGCGGGGGGATCGCAGGTCCTGCTCCCAGCCCGGTGGTCGGCCGACTTGCCTGCCGCCGCACATGCGTAGCAGTGCGGCGCTGCACTGCAGGTATCGGCCTTGTGGCCGGGCTGACCGCACTGGAAGCAGCGGTCGCTGCGATCTTCCTCCGCTGCGCAACAGACCCCCACGTGGTGGCCCACGTGGCAGCGATAGCAGCGCAGCGGTCTGGGCTCCAGCAGCTTAACCCGCGCGGAGACCCAGCCCACCAGGAGTCGCTTACCCTCCCCGGTGATGCTCCTGGCCGCTGACAGGGGGCCCGCGTGGTGGATTACGGCTCATTTAGTCTCGTAGAGAGGAGGCCTGAATCCCAGCAGAGGGAACATTATAAGGCTATGAAAAAAAAAACTGAAGGAAATATCTAAGTAAGTAGATACTCATATACTCGTATGACTTTTCGCGGTCTTCACATGCACAGTAGAGTCGTATAAACATAAAACTCTCATTATCAAAACACACATCACTAATATCTCCCTAAAAATGTAAAAAATATAGGTGCAATAAAACAATCACAATGCATGCAACTTTTTATGGTGTACCAACACGACATGTTCTGGCACTTGGAACTCTGCCCATCCCGGAAGGAGCCGTCTATCACGCTGCGCTGTCAACGTAAAACGAAACGCATTCTTACTAACATGACATTTTTATTTGAATTTAGAACGATTTATTTGGGGGACATGTTTTCTGTTTTTGAATGACAGTATACCTACGGATCTTTGCGCGTCTGAAGTTAGGCTCTGCGAACTTTAGCGCTTGTGCACTCGTAAAAAAATAAATGGTTTGAAAAATTAAATGACAATAACAGTTGTTATTGCTGTTAACAACATTTATTGGCATTTGTTTTCATAAATCATTTATTTGGCGCGCTTATTTTGGACGCTAAATTTCGCAGAGCCTGTCTTCAAACGCGCCAAGATCCGTCGGCCATATTGTAGCTATTATAATCTATCTATAATACGCGTCAAATAAGTTGAACCCGTTGCTATGGTTATTTATTTTATTTATTTATTTATGCTTTATGCACACAAACAGTACAAAGGCGGACTTAATGCCTTAAGGCATTTTCTACCAGTCAACCTTTGGGTGATGCAGAGACAAATTGTGGTAGGTGCAAAATTAAGCATTACATATTATCTTATATAAATATATACCTATATCCTATAAATACAATATACCTACATAATATATCTATATGTACCTACTCAAACAATAATGAATAGACAAAAAAAAAGAGAATACACGAATCCATCGGTTACCATTTCGATTGAGACACGAAAGTCGGTTACTTCAAGGTCTACTGCCATGATGTTTCAACTTGTGTGCTGAGGATTATATCAATACTATAGAATCTGTCAGCGGCCGCAACCGCGTGAAAATAGGTTTCTGAAAAATTCTCTCTTAGTGTTTATCTACGTCATAATAGGCAACCTTGTGCAAAATTTCATATTCCTAGTCCCAGTAGCTTCGGCTGTGCAATATATCTGTCAGTTGATGTCACCGGAAAATTGCAATAAAAATATAAAATATCACGAGAAAGTGTAAACAATTTCTTCTAAATAAGTCACGCTTATGTTGGAAACTAATAAATTTGGACGTGATTTATTGCAGGTTTACGAAACGATTTCTTCGAAATAACTCAAGAAATTTTAATCTAATAATTATTATAATTTTTTCGTTGTGTTTGATATTGATGGGGCAAGCTTCTTATGAAAGAAAAAATAAAAAAATGGTGCGCAGAAGAAAATAAAATTATGACGACTTTAAATCTTCGCGCGTTTGACAGTTCGAAGCTATGACAGGACAACGACTGTCGATTCAGTTAGTAACTATAATAGCTGAAAAAAAAAGAAAAAAGTAGAAGTTAAAAAAAAGTGGAATGATAAATCAAGAATAAAATTCGGAACTGCTATTTAAAGTCCTATCAACCGTAGTTTGGTCTTCGTCATAATTATTATATTTTGTCTTAATTATAATGATTTGATATTTATCACATTATTCATTAGTTCATTATTTTAGTTTGATATTAATAGTAAACAAATCAAATATATTGATTTGGCACGCGAGGTTATCGACATGTGGGATGTGAACTCAGCGATCATTGTACCGATAGTCGTGTCTGGTAATGGCTTAATAGCCAAGAGCCTCAACCAATACCTTAGGAGGCTCTCGTTAGGCGGCTGGATCAAGGGCTTGATTCAGAGAGCGGTACTCCTGGATACGGCTCGCATCGTTAGGCGGTTCCTTTCTCTGGAGCCCTGACCGCCGGTAGCTTGGACCCTGTTCCCGATACCGGTGGGACACTATTTTTTACATTTTTAAATATATTTTTTTATAATGTTTTTTTTTAAGAAATATTTTAAAATATAATTAATATGTTTGTAACTGAAATACAGTACATAATATACATGTATTATTGTGCATACCTACCATGTGCCACACACATGTTGTCTTTTTTAACCCGAAGGTTGACTGGTAAAGAATGGCATGTTGCATTAAGTACGCCATGTACACTGTTTAAACAAATAAATGTTTTAGCAAAATATCGATATTCTCATAGATAAAACTGTAGCGACATCTATGTTGTCACAAATGAACTAATCCTGCATCGCGCAAGTAACATCCGCGCGATTTGAACATACAGAACAACCCGAAATCATGTATCGGGCAATAGCCCACCAGACACAACACCCGTCTGTTCGGAGGATCTTCCCTTTACAACGGAGATTTGTGGGACTTTACACAGATACCTCTATAAAACTATAATGGCAATATTGACAGAAAAATTAAGTTACACATAAATTTTGAAAACATTGTCGATCTATCATTAAAATAAAAGCCTGAAGGGCAGAAATAAATGAAAGCTTATATTATGAAAGGTCAAAACGGCTTCATATCGTAAGCCTAGTTTGTAATATATGTGAGCCCGCTAAGCTTTCTTTTTATAGCCTTCAAAAGTTCTCTTAAGACTTATACGTTGACTCACTCAAAAAACATTAATTTAAATCCAGGTATTTTCTGAAAATATAAAGCCGGGCCACGATATTTCGTTAGCGAATATTTTTTACATCAGCCAGACATAATGAGGTCGCCTCGGATCGCAGTTAGCGTTCTAAATTCAAATAAAATAACGTTCTGAATTTCGAATTTACTGTATTTTTCGTCGAATGAAATTTGGATTAGAACGAATTTTGAATTTCAAGATAGGAACTACGTTTTATAATAAAACTTTTTTCTAGTCATAAAGTTAGATAAGTTGACTTTGACAATTCAAATTAAGCCAAAAGGTTTTTAAATAACAAACCTCTTGAATTAATAAAGCGACTTATGCGAGTGAAAGAAGATGGCCACAATCGTGAGGGAATGGACCTCCTCAAGGTCAGCCTCAGCCTTACTGACCCTGGCCCTAGAACGCAAAAGGCAACTGAAAGACAGGCGGGTTCTAGCCAGTAAAAGTTTGACTCGCCCTCTCGCTCCATGCAAGCAGGAAAAGTCATTTAATGGTTTCCCAACTTAAAAAAAGATGCTTGGGAAAAAGACATTTTAAGCGGTAACTGCATTAGACCGATGTAAACGAGAGCGACACCTGAGTTGAACGTATGGTCTCGTCGCGTGGCGCGGGTCTAATGCATTGATATATTATAAGGAAAGATACGTTAAGCGCTAACATCGCAATCAGAAAACCTAGACTAGAAAAGATAAGAGCCGGCGCTGTCATGCGAGCGAAATAGCGTTAGCCTTAGCCGCCAAATGTATGTAGTCGTGGCGACCGATATGAAAACCTGCCATATAGGAACAATTTCAGTTGTCCACGCGCTAGAAGTGAGTTAACTATCCTCCGCTGTTTTGATTTAATTTAACATGACACTTGAGTTTTCCGTAGCGACGCGTGGCGTGAGCCTAATGTAGCTCTACAAGTCTAGTTGCCATATAAAATGTATGGAAACCGACGTGCCTAGATCGGCGAACGTGGCCCACGTGGGCCCAATGAAGTTCTATCCTAACGTAGGCAGGCGTTCAGCCGGGCCGCCACTCGCTTTCGCAGCGACGGCGCCCACACCGGCTCCCCGTAAAGGGCCATGGACCGAACGATGCCTGCGTAGAGCCTCCGGCAGGAGGCGTCTGGACCCCCTAGGTTCGGCAGGAGCCGCTTCAGAGCAGCCCCAGTCCGATTCAATCTGGCACTATTTCCCGCCCCACCCAAGGGCGGGATTTGTCATCAGCCTTATAATGTTCCCACTGCTGGGACACAGGCCTCTTCTCTCTAGGAGCGGGAATGTGCCGTAATCCACCACGCGGGCCCAGTGCGGATTGGTGGATCTCACATATCTTCGAATTTTTGGTTCTAGGACATGCCGGTTTCCTCACGATGTTTTCCTTCACCGTTTTTGCGAGCAGTGATGATGAAACAAATTACGCAAAGTAGGTAATGCGCCTGGTTGGGTTTGAACCCGCGACCTACAACACGTAAATCGGGGCCGTTACCACTCGGCCACCACTGCTCTCAAATCCTCGAATCCGTTGGCAGAAGTTAATATAGAACTAAATACTTACGTTTTATTTATCGTAAGGTGGGTGGACCATGGAAGGCCATGCTCCTTCGAAGGCCAATTATTAAAATGTCGTAGTTATTGCCATGTGATGACAAATTCCTTCTACTTACACAAACACCCATCGAACTCAAAATCACAGACGCGGCGGCGAATCGCTCGCGCTACTATTTTGGCAGTACGGTCCCTCGCTTCATTGATTTCAGGAATGGACGACGTTAAAATAAGGTGGGGCCTTCCATGGTACACATGGAAGGCCACTCTAACAAATAAACAGTTATTATTCGTTTATTTACTGGATAAATGAAACTAACAAATATTTAAGTGATGCTTTGTTTCATTATTTAACATATAAACCACTTCTTTTTATTGTAGATTTAATCGCTATTTATTAAACTTTAGTGTTCAATGACTGATTTATTATGATGGCCTTCTAAGGAGCCTTGTTCCTACCAAGGCCATTTGGAAGAGTTCAATGAAAATTAAGTTCAATTAATATTGATTAAATCTGCAATTTCAAAAAATTGGTTTAAATGTTACATAATGAAACAAAGTATTACTTAAATATTTGTTAGTTTCATTTATTCAATAAATAAACGAATAATAACTGTTTATTTGTTAGAGTGGCCTTTCATGGTACACCCACCTTACTGCTTATTGCTTTCAATTAAGTTCTGATCGTACATTCAATAATAGTTGAACTAAAACAAAGCGATTCATAAAATAATATCAAGTATTTAAATGAAGCATTCAATTCTTCGTTTTGTTGATACTGATATAATAGAAGAGCGCTATTATTCTGGAACTTTGTTCTGAGTTTGATTTATTTAATAGCGGCTAGTCCAATTGTTTTGTTATAAAATATTCTATTGTAACTGAAAATAATGATACTTTTAATAGTTAAATAACAGTTTAAATTGGCAATCATTTACTGTTTGACTTAAAAGGAGTTTATTTTAAAATTAGTTTTTCTATATTCTACTTGTATTTTTATTTTTAACTAGCTGATGCCCGCGACTCTGTCCGTTTCAGACTCGTCAAACCGAATATTTAATTTTTTACTAGCTACCCGCCCCAGTTTCAAAATCCGTTCCGTAGTTTTAAAGATCTAAGCATACATAGGGACAGAAAGCGAGAAGCGACTTTTTTATACTATGTAGTGATTTTTAACTAGCTGATTTTTGTTACTGAGTCCACGTCAGACTCCAAAATAGCATTACAGGACTAAGCCATCAAAATCCGATATACCTCTTTGGCATCGTTAGGCTGTAGGCAGGGCAAAGAAGCCATGCCACACTAGTTACGTACAGGCTAAACGCCTTCTTAAGTTTATCCAACACATCATAACCTTTAGCACTTTGTTGCTATAATTTTTATTGTAGGCGCTTGTAAATTTTTAGTCCAGGATCCCTGGTCCATTTTCGGACTTGATTACTATCAAGCTAATTTTCCGTGAGTAGCTTCATTTGGATGAGACTCGAAACTCTCGATTGTGGTAGCTAGCAGAGGTAGCAGGGATAGAATATGTCGATTTGACGATTTTCCAAAATTGATTACTTACTGTTTTTTTTTTTTTTTTCAAAGTCAAAGTCAAAGTCAAAGCCATTTATTTGCATTAAATGTGGTGTAAGAGATGGTGACATATAATATATTAGCACAAAGACACATTTCGCCATGAGTTGGCATACAAATATTAAAGTATGATATGAGGTGCTTTTAGTAAGCAAAACTCAACATCCAATTAAATACAAAATTTCCTTATAAGAAAAATATCCTTCTGATCTCAGGACATTCAGATATTATTTTTTAAGATATTGTCACTTATGTGAACAAAATAAAAGCTATACAAAATTAAAAATTGGAATTTCTTATAAGTATCCATATTAAGTTTTTAAGCACAAAATTAAATAACCAATTTTAAAATATAATAAAGATAATAACAAAAAATAATTATTATTATTAGTTACAATTAGGCATAAGTAGCATCAAAAAAAGCAGTGGATCCTGCAACAGCAAGACAGTACCAAAACGATCTACAACACATTTCTGTAATGGTAGGATTGACAAGAACCATTTTTTAAAAATTCGGCCAAAGAATAAAAACTTTGTGAAATGAGCCACTTTTTGAGTACTTTGCAAAATTTTCCGTAAGGAAGATCAGTTATGAAGTTTGGTATCGAGTTATAAATAAGTGGGGCCATGTACACACAACTACGTCTAAATAATTCTACTTTTGGTACTGGCAATTGTAAATGGTAGTGCGTGACTTTTCGTTTTTTATTATTGTTTGTTGTTTTAAATATTAAAGAATTAGTTTTAACAAATTTAGCAATTTCATATATGTAAATACAAGGAACTGTGAGAAGGTTGTGTGATTTATACACTGGTCTACAAGAGTCAGTCCATTCCATATTGAAGATTGCACGAATACATTTTTTTTGGGCTAGTAGGACTCTAGAAACTTCGGAGGAGTTTCCCCAAACAACGATACCATATCGGGTTACAGAGCAAACATAGGCATGATATACCATTAATGCGGTGGGTCGAGACGTTTCGTTTTTAACCTTTTTTAAAGCGAAAACGAATCTATTTATTTTCATACATACTTCATCAATATGCTCCCTCCACGTGAAATGTTCATCAAGAGTTATACCTAGGAATTTTGTTTTATGTATCTGTTCAACTATTTGATCTTTATGTGCTTTTGTGTTTTAAAACTTGTGTTTTTGTTTAATCTCAAGATAATCATCTAAATTATTCAAAAGAGTATTTGTCTTACAAAATGTATGGTTTGATCAAACAGTCCCTTCCTTCCAACATTTACAGTCAGGGTCAACTGCACTTTTGATCCCTGACCGTACATAGGTATATAATAGGATAACGAGGTCATCATAAATGATTACTAACCAGCTGAATTTTTGTTTTTACTTAGTTTATATTTATATAATTTAACAGTCATATTGTCCTACAAATTACGTGGTAAATCCCCGTCGGACTCTTCTTCAGAATGAGTACCACGGATAGGCCTCTGTGCAGAGCATGCATGAAGCTGGAGGAACCTGTCGCACACGTGCTCTTCGAGTGCACAGCTTTCAGTGAAATAGGAACACCAACCTTTGTAGTGCACATCGAATTCACTCATAGACGCCTTGAGCAAACTGAAACCAATCATCTGCGTTTGGAGAGAGGTGGGCTGGTTAGAATGAAGGCCGCCATGGCCCATGCATAACGTTTCACCAAAGATTAAGTGCGTAAACCAGTTCATAAACATAAGAATGTAACAGGACCCTATTACAAAGCCTCCGCTGTCCGTCCGTCCATCTGATTGTTAGCGCACTGTATCTCATAAACCATAAGAGGTTTTTTTTTTATGGTAGGCAAAATCATCCAATGACAAATCCTGCTCTTGGCGAAGCGGAAAATAGTGTCAGGCTCTTACTGACTAAAAACCTACCTTGATCCTTCCCTGCCTTGGTTCCAGGGCCCTTGTATGGATTTTCATACCTCCCCAGAGCCGCAGACTAAGCCTCGACCCTACTGGGCTCCTACGGTTTGCTGACAACTCCTTGAGGCGCGCGGGAACAGTGCGCGCCGTAAAACCGTAAGAGGTGGAGAGTTGAAATTTTCAGAGGTTGTGTATTTCTACTGCTGTTACAATAACAAATAAAAGCAATAAAATTAGATTAAAAATTTAAAAAGGGCGGTACAAGAGACGTCTTTATTTGCGTTTCTTGCTCAATTTTATTATTGTAGTACGGAACCTTTCGTGTGCGAGTCCAACTAGTACTTGGTCAGCTTTTATTGAGTTTGCGTTCATAAAGACAGACGGACGTGGTGGTGGAGTTTGTTTTATAATAAGTAAAGATTGTTGTGAGTCACTTTGTTTTTTTTTTTATTTGAGTTACACACAGCCAAGTAAACGTACTTAACTAGTCTTACGATATTTATATAACTTAAAGTCGAGAGAGCTGCGCCCAGATCGCGTCGAAAGAACGTGTACAGATCATTTACTCGACGTTTTAAAGATCCGTTTTCCAAGAGCTGAAATAGAAACGTGCTGTTGACTTTTTTACGACATATTTTGCTAGTTAGGGAGGTGCTAATGCGTAAAACATTATTCTATTAAGGTGTAGCAAATCTATATATAGGGTGACTGGTAATTAGTGAACGATACTTAAACGCGTGATTGTAGTCATGATAACAAAAAACTTTTACTTTGGGATCAAACCTGAAATCGCGAAAAAAAACAGTCAAGTTCAATACATTTTGACCAATTAGGCGAACACAAATATACTGACCAGCAGGATTTTTTTCGCGATTTCAGGTTTGGTCCATTAGTAAAAGTTGTTCGTTATCATGACTACAATCACGTGTTTAAGTATCGTTCACTAATTACTAGTCACCTTATATAAACTGACCGACTGAATATCAACGCAAAACTAGGGCTACGAACGAAAACTTTTGCACGAAGGCTCCTTTTATGATGCAGGCGAGCACTGAAGGTACAATTCTGAATCTATTTCGCGAACAAAGTGCTAGAAAACTTATAAATTAAGTATCATTATAATAACATGACCGACCATTGTCTCACCATTCAAGCTTTCACTCATAATAACTTCAAAAGAATAATCTGAAAACCACGTCTGTACTAAGTCCCTTTTATTTTCTTCTCGGCTCACAAACTTAAGATATAAATTACGAAATGAATGGAACATTCGCACGAATGAATCTTCAGATTTTTCATCAGCGAAGTGTGAGTCGGTAAATTGCTTTTTAAATTGCTCAAAAGTCCGCAGCGTTCTCGATAACTTCATTTTTATTATTGGTTTTGTATCAATTAAAATATAGTTTTGTCTTTAGTTAGCATATGATCTGGGTTTCTTTGTGACTTTAGTGTGTTGTAAGTAAGTACGAGGATTTCGTGTTATCATAAAAGATTACCTACTGAGTAAGGCTCGCAGGTTGGCTAGAAGATACAGTATGTTCTGATGAAGGTCTGTCCCGCTAGAGTGTACCGCCATGTCCAGGCTTTCCAGGCCAAGATACGGAGCGAGAAAGAATGGGAAGCATTTGCCTCTTTCTGTGAAGCAGTAATGTGAACAATGGCCTGTTTAACTCTTTGCTCACTCAGCACATAGATTTGGATATCGTCCACAACAAGCCGTAACAAATTTGTAAATACACAGGGTGTATCAGGGTGTCAGAAAAAAACGACGAAATTTTCACCACTGGGTGGTCCAGAATCATGTACTGGATCCATGGTATTCGTATGTGGTGCGATGTCAAATACACCCTGTATATATATTCATTTTTAAGTTTCTTATAGTCTATTCAAATTTGTTGTAAACTGTAAACTTATATTTTTAACTAAATAAGCAAATGGAAGCAGGATCGTCAGGAACTGGCCCTGGTTCCCGTTGAAAAAGCTCTGAGCGCGGGCTTGTGAGTAGCTCATCGTCCTATAAGGGCCACGCCTAGGTCAACAGAGTGTCGTGTTTCACGTGCTCCTCAAAGGAATGTCAGAAAAATGGACGGGACCCTCTGGGCCCGATGTCTACCAAAGCACGATTGTTTGAAAGAATTACTGCGACCCTGAAACACAAAGCATGACGTGATGGAACTTAGGTGGGGCCACAACCTATGGCAGTTGGAAGTTTTTTCGCCTCCTGTACCCGATCTGTCTCCTACGAATAGGGACGGGGTTGTATCCTCCCATCCCATTTTTCCGACCATGACATCCTTGCACAAGAAGGCTATTGCATCCTACACATTCTCGCTTCCAACCATGGTAACAACGGTACTATCCAAGAAAACATTAGATAAAAATCAATAATATTCTTACCCAATTACAGAAATAGTTTTGAAGAGTGCTGGATTCGAAGCACGATATTTTGATAATGTTATTTTCAAAAAGTAATTTTTTCTTTACACTCTGATTTGGTAATGTAATGCGTATATTTGCTGATTTTGCAAAATATTCATCTAAAAAGTAATGTTTTTCCAAGACACCGTTCAGAACATGTACTTATTATTCCGTAAGTGACAATTAATTGGGGTTGTGTTCGCTTATTAATTCATATAATTGGTAAGTGTAGGTAATATGTAGATGGCTAAAATATTTATTTCTTTTGTAGAATAAAACAAAAAGTCAAATACGTACAGAAGTCAAAAGTATTCCGCTGATATTCTTGTAAAGTTTTTGCCGTCATCTGGTCGTCGGGTGCTGCGTCAGGGAAACTCCAGTCACGATAAAAACTTATATAATGTCTTCTGTCCCGGGAATGGTCCCGGGATACTACTCGTAGTGTATCTACAATGCCCTTACATGATAAATTTTTGAATGATTTGATTTCCGGTCTTCAGCATCAACGCCAAGATGCTAGCCTGTAGGTTTTCTATCGTTTACATTTTCGGAACTGTGCATATTGGAATTGTGCAAATTTAAACTCACAGCTCATTAGAGCCACCCGGCACCCGCTCCGCACCGCCTCGCCTACTAGGGCTAGTATTCTTTACATGAACTTGTATGCCCATACACGCGCGCTCACTACATCCACTCCGTAGCATCCGGCGGTGTGGAGTGTGAGCCGAGTGGCTCCAATGAGCTGTGACCTTTATTCCGTTAAGTCTGTTCTATCATCGGGCCACTAGACGTGTTGCGCCAGCGGTACATAGTTTACATCCAACCATACGTACAAAGCGTTTCGGATTTACTTTCATTGTGCGTACAGGTAAGTAATTGAGATTCCTACCGAAGTCTGTATTTTCTGATAGACTTCGAGGCAAGCGTGCTCCATCGTCGGCCACATCATCGCTTACCATCAAGTGAGATAGTGGCCAAAAGTGAGCCTATCCATAATGAAAAAGAATGATATCTGACGTCATCCATACTAATCATTCTCGCTAACCCCAACATCACTGGTTTAATATTTAAAGTGCTCACACTTTCACACAAAATGCTCATACTTCAAAAATAGTCCTTCAACCTCTTTTTTTTATTTTTATCATCCAATAAAATTTTAACCATACCATCTTTATCTATTATACATCTTATCTTCTATCTTACTCTCTCTTGTTCTTGCAAACCGGTAAAAAACTCTTTGACTTGCTGGTAAATTTCTAGTGAGTCGTATAGTGTACTAGCAACCCGCCCCAGCTTCGCACGGGTGCAATGGTGATATTAAATATATTATGCATGCATTAAACATATAAACCTTCCTCTTGAATCACTCTATCTATTAAAAAAAAAACCGCATCAAAATCCGTTGCGTAGTTTTAAAGATCTAAGCATACATAGGGACAGACAGCGGGAAGCGACTTTGTTGTATACTCGTACTATGTACCTAGTGATATATGAATATCGTTTATCGTTTGTTCGTTCGTTTTCGTTTATCGTTTCGTCCTGCCATTTTTAATATTTTTATTTCTTACCACAGACGCAAAATATGTTTTTGTGCCAGCAATATCTCTTTTTAGTTTAAATTTATAATAATCGACTAAAACAATCGATTAGTTTATAGATTATTTGATTACTGCGTTTTGTTTTTGTTTTCTTTTTTTATATTTTTATTTTATATTGGTGTTATATAATTTACGTATATTCTAGTAATTTTGTAAATAATAACAGTTTGTCCTTTTAAACCTATTGTTTATGGTTACGCCGATCAGCGTCTCACTGTCAACGACGGCTAGCGCTGAAAATCAGCGCTGTGGCTCTGTCCTGCACACGAGCTCCAGCATTTTGCTGAGCGCTGGCCGTTTTGTGCGGATGTGACGCATATCTTATTATGTACTTTTTTTATTTTATTATATAGTCAGTGTGTGTAGCTGTTATTTTAAGATATGCGCCATGTTTATGACAAATAAACTCTTTTTCTTTCTTTCTTTATCCCGAAGGAAAGAAATTAATGCCAACACTTCCCCTCACTAAAATATTCTATTTACCTAGTTTTAACTCTATAACTTTACCTGCTACCCTCAAATGAGCTCAACTAAAATATTCGTAAACTACCCAACAGGTGGGCCAATGATCGCACCCTAATATTTTACGAAACTAAACTATAACGCTAGCTAAACAAGTGAGAACTCATGAAAACACTCCCAGATGCTGCCATTTCATTCTTCCTAAGTTTTTGCCATAAATTACACTAGAAGGCTGTAAAGGTATCGGTTTGGCTATTCTCTTTGAGTTCGATTTTCATTATTGCTATGGGAAAAGGCTGCTGGCTTATTCGAAAGAGTTATTACGGCCTGGAACGCAAAGGTAACTGAAGGAACACGGGTAGTTTTAGTCAGATAGTGTCAGCCTCTTACTGACTAAAAACCTACCCCGTTCCTTCATTGCCTTCGTACCAGGGCCATGGTATACTTTCATATTTTCCTAAGGCCCCAAAGTAGGCTTCGACTCTGCTGGGCCCCTACAGTTTGCTGGCAACTCCTTGAGGCATGCGGGAACAGTACGCCCCGTCGATGACTTGGGCTTACCGGACAGTAAATAGACGGACGGACAGCGAGCTAGCCATAGCTCGCCGTCGAAACAATAATTTGTAGGTGTGCTTTTTGTCTGTGACAATATAATATCAATAAAGGTATGTATGGAAGACTTAGTGCTTGTAAATAAATAATTACGACATGGTTATCATTCAAGGAACCCGCTTGCATTCTGGTTTCTCCTCGATCACTTATCTGCCGCAATCGTAATTACCTCCATAAAATAAATGTGAAGGGTAAATAGTGTCAAATTGACTATAGGTACGTCGAAGGCTGAAGCGTTTGTAAGTAACGCCTCCATGTCAGTATTCAGGATTAGACGTCGATATCCTTTCGCAGCACGCTGTGAAGCAGGGAGACGGCATTTCTCCTAAACTGTTCACGGCTGCAATGGATGATGTCTTCAAGGTTCTGGACTGGAGTGGACTAGGCATTAATATCAATGGCGAGTAGTACATAACTCGTCTTTAGTTTGCTGACGATATAGTAGTCATGGCTGAGAAAACGGAGGATCTCAGTACAATGCTCGGTGAGTAAGTAAAGATTTCGAAAAAGTGGGACTTAAAAAGAACGTGAACATTTTGACTTTGACTTTGAACATGAACATGTAGCATCCACTCCTATCAAGATCAGAGACTCTTTATTCAAAGTTATGGAGGAATACCTTAATATACCTTGGACAGTGAGTCTAGTTGGGTAGATCTAACTTCGAGAAAGAGTTCCACAGGAGGACCAAGGTTACTGGCATAACCCAAAGTCAAACTTAACTGGCAGTGGGCGGAGCACATTGTTTGCAGAACAGAAAGTCGATGGGGCCGAAAGGTTCTGGAATGGTGACCACGTACCGAAAGATTCATTGATAGAAGACTTTCCACAAGACCTGCTGAGGCTCTCGGGAAGCCGATGGATGCGAAATGCATAGAACTGGTTGTTGTTGACGGTCGTTCTTGAAATGATGATGATAGAATGTAAACAAAAACTGCTCCTATGGCCAGTTCTAAGGATCACCGATCTAGCGTTTTCCTGACCCTAATAAAAGTTTTCTTTTTAAGTCGTATTTCATCCGAATGCTGCGGATGCTGGCACGCTGCGTTGTAATCAGAACTTTTCAGCAGTAGCTCGCCGTAGAGTATGAATTTATGGGTAATGGCAATTTAATAGGCATTCAAGTCGATGCTCCAGGGTACTCCGTGAAAGCCAAATTTTTGTACGATTTTTTGCAATTTACAGTTACGATTCGAATATTATGATAAATAGAAAATATACACCGTTAAATTTCGGTCGTTTTAATCCCGTGGAGGGTCGATTCGGTAAATGAAACACTATCGATTTGTAAAGATAAAATTAAAAAATTAAGTACTTTTTTTTCTAAAACTCGAGTTAATTTAAAATTAATTTCGTACATGCGTGTATGAAATTAATTTCTTTAAGTAAAAAACGGAAAAAAGTTATGGCCGTTTATATTGCAAAAAACGAATATTTCGACACTCTCAAGGGAATCAAAATTCAGAGGGTACTTCCGTTGACCTCGAATTCTGAAATTTAGCATAAAAAAAAGATCTCATAGCACAAGTATAGGGAAAAATTTGAAAACTGTAGATTTGTAGTTACATCCCAAAAAAAATTGCGATTCGGAAAAACAACTTCATAACTCAATTCGGCAATTGAATTATTTTCAAAGGGTTTGAACGGAACCTTCAGTGCGTTGGTCCGATTTGCACTTGCTCGGTTTTTTAAATGCCAAAACAACAAGGCGTACCATAGTCAACTAAAAACAAAAACACGTTCTGTTTCGTTTATGTTTTCATTATTCAAGCTTATCTTCAAGGAACATTATTAAAAAAGTTTATCATTTTGTACATTGAAAAATTTAATATCAACCAATCTGTTGCAGACTGTTTAATTAAATTACGAGAGACGCTGAAATTATAATGTTTGTTTTGGTTTAGATAATAATGTTTTCTGCTCTTCAGTAGACTGTAGATTGTACTGCCTTCTGACGTATGTCTGGCAATTTGAGTATTTTCTGGGGCCTACACAAATGGATGGGTAACCTCTCGCGCTTAGCCTTGGTTCAGGCCATGGTCTTGACCAAGGAGACATGGCAGGCAGTTGCCTCCTTCTGCTTAACGGTAATTCTAGCGAAGGAGGCCACCACATGCGTGTGGGGCGGGAGTTAGTGTCAGACTCTTACTGACTAAAAACCTACCCTCTTCCATTCATTGCTTTCGATCCAGGGCTCCGGGGTTCATTTTTACCTAATCCTTGGCCCCAGTAGGCTTCGGCCCTGCTGGGCCCCTACAGTTTGCTGACACCTCCTAGAGACACGCGGGAACAGTGCACGACGTAAACCAAAACGGACTTTTTACGCCCCAGCCTAGACACCTACCCCGATTTCTACCTACCATAGGCTTGAGGACGACAAGCAACGCTCGGCTACTACTTGACCTCATTCTCGTAATAAGTCTATCAAAACAAGACCGATCACCTGTAGACTGATGCTATAATTAAGGTGTAATGTTGGTGTGTGTAGGATGGGTAAATAATATAAAAATTGAAAGTTCACTTGATGTTTTATTTAATCCACAATAGTTCACAGTCACAGTCAGTTATATCATACAGTCTATTCGCGATACGATAACACTGACCCGTGTGAGGCCTACGGAACGACTGGCTCTGACCGGCGTCGCTTGTATATTTCCTATGGATATGCTTGCTTACTTTGCAGTTGATGAAGTTGTACGGTTGCTACATAAGGTACAAATAGCTGCATCAATTGCATACCCCTCTCACCTTCGAGAAGGGAGGGGGGGGGGGTGACGGGTGACCAGTTGGTGACGCTGTCTGTACGTATAGATAGTTTCTCGCTGCATTTGTAATACCGCAATCAATTAAATGTAGTGAAAGGTGTTTTCTTGCGCAACACTCGCATCTTCACTATTATCTATGCTTATAGCTCTCGTAGTGACAGCTATTTCGGGTGAGTAAGTATGAGCATCGGTGGTTCAGTGGTAGAATGCTCGCCTGCCACGCGGGCGGCCCGGGTTCGATTCCCGGCCGATGCAATATCTTTTTGCTTTTTTATATTGATAATTTTGGTCCATAAAAAAATGTAACACTTTTTTTGTATTTTGTTTGCAAAAAAGCCAATTATTTTTTTGTTTGTTCGTACATGTTGGGTGTCGACAAAATTCCTATAATTTTCAAATGGTTTGTTCGGGCACGCTTCAGATTTGTTTTTCATTATAAACGAGTACATTTACATAGGCCGTGTTCGCCCCTTTGAAAAAAAAGGTAATCGCGATTGAGGGACCTTTTTGAAAAATCCTTTAGAAAAATACGGAAGACTTCCAAACATTTTTTATCAAAGTCGGGTTCTTGGTAGGTTTACAATACCGGTTGAAATCGCAGCCCTATATCCCAATTTTGGCCCATAAGGAACTTGCGAAGGGTAAAGATGATAGATATGGCGTAGAGTTGGGACATCCTCAAACGAAAAGGGTCTTACTGAAAATTATTAATAAGGTTAGTATCTGATTTGAACCTACTTTTGACAGGCTTAATCATAAGAAGGAGGTGGGTTATGCAATCACTGAGTTTTCTTGTCTGTTTAACGTCATCATCACTGGGTCGATTATCATGTTCTTTTTTTAAATTTCAGTTTTGAGTGACCTGTAAGAAGTTGGCAGTAGTACCTATCGTCACAGCGCTAATTTTGTTTTCTTATTATTTGTTCGCACATTTTTCAGTTTAATCGTGTATATTATTTTATTGTATGCTTAGACAATTAAATAAATGAATAAATGTACATTTTGCAAAAGCAAAATGATACTATCTTTTGAAGTAGGTAAGTCTAGCATAATAAAATTGCGTACTCGCATCTAATAATCCGCGCCTTAGCTTAGTTATTTATTTATATATTCTTTATTGTACACCGCATAAATAACAAATATAGGATAAACATTATTTTATATAAGGGCACAGGGCAATTTCTAGACAACCTTTGGATGGACTGAGTGAAAGGAAATAGATTTAGGGTTGTCAGTGTATAAAACTCATCATCATCTTCATTGTTTGGTGGAGCAAGAGGGTGTGTGCGTGTCTAGTTTACTGACTAAAACCAAACACATGTTCCTTCTTTGCCCTTGCATCCCAGAACCACGGCTTTCCCTTTCGGTAGTTCACTCATGGTCCGAGTAGGCTTTGGACCTGCTAGGTCTTGTGGTCCCTACAATTTTGATGATATGTCTTTGAGGTGCGCGTGAAACAAAACACTACGCGCCGTCAACGACTTGGGCTCGTCCAGGACGATAACTGAACGTTCGGACGGCGGGCTACCCATTGCTTGTCACCCACTTGTCTGGACGACACCCTGCGACTCCCGTCTTTGTAAAAAAAGTTCTAGTTTTCGTACATAACTAAATTCAGTACAGTATTACTCGATATATATCTGGCACGCGGGTCCTATATTTCTTGATTTACATAAGTGCTTTGTTTCTGTAATATACTTAGGTACGACTGTTGGTACTTGCGTCTATAATGTAGATATTATGGTGAAGAGGTATTTCACGTAATGTTTGCTGTGGAAGAAAGATAGCGGTTTTCTTAGCTTGCGTTTTTATTTACCTTCCTAACTATATATATACCTTTAAATTATGGTCGTTTTAATCCCGCGGAGGGTCGATTCGGCACATGAGACCCTATCGATTTGTAAACTCGAATTAATTTACGCATG
Organism: Leucania comma; assembly: GCA_958295575.1. NCBI lineage: Eukaryota > Metazoa > Arthropoda > Insecta > Lepidoptera > Noctuidae > Leucania > Leucania comma. Next base: position 20,899,886 of record OY282473.1, read on the forward strand.
TAAGAAATTGATTTCTTTAAGTAAACGTCAGCTGAGTGAGGTCAATGAACTGTAGGTAATTAGTACGCAACGACCGACAACTCCCTACAAGGTCATTGACTCGTTTACTTAAAGAAATTAATTAAGTTTTAGAATAAAAGTTCTTTATTTTTTAATTTTATCTTTATAAATCGATAGTGTCTCATGTACCGAATCGATCCTCCACGGGATTAAAACGACAAAAATTTAACAGTGTATAATAGACTAAGATCCTATAGCTGTCTGATATAACTTATTTTCACATGGTTGAAACCTTAGGTTCTCCAGTAGCGTCTCATATGCTTTGAATACATGTTTACCTGTGGAGGCCCCCTTTGGGGGCTCTGGGCAGGTACCAGGTGAGAAAGGGAACTAAAAATAATAGTTACTTTACTTAAATTTGTATGACTGATTTTAATATAGGTTTTATAGAATACTAGCTGACCCGGCGAACTTCGTACCACCATAATTAATGAATACTTTTTTTTCTTACCTTTTAAACCTTCCCTGGACTATTACGAAGATTTCTCATCATCATCATCATCATCATCATCATCATATGAGCCGAAAGACGTCCACTGTTGGACATAGGCCTCCCCCAAGTGTCGCCACAATGAACGGTCCTGTGCATCTCGCATCCATCGGATTCTCGCAACTCTTGCCAGGTCATCGGTCCACCTTGTAGGAGGCTGCGTCTTCCGGTACGTGGTCGCCATTCCAGAACCTTTCGGCCCCAACGGCCGTCCGTTCTGCGAGCAATGGGCCCTGTCCACTGCCACTTAATTTTCTACGTGCTTATACGTGCTATGTCGGCAACCTTGGCTCTCTTGCGGATATCTTCATTAATGATTCGATCGCGCAAGGAAACTCCGAGCATAGCTCTTTCGATTTTAAGACTAAAATGAACCAAATCGGTCCGGCCCTTCTCAAGTTTTAGCGAGACTAACGAACACCTATTCATTTTTATATATAAGAAGATTATTTTAAAGAAGTATCATAAGTGTCAGACACGTTCCACGGACCAAAACTTCTGTCAGACGCATTCAAGCTCCACAAAAAACAAATAAACTTTTTTTTATTTTTTATATTTAACAATTTGTACATACATAAAAAAAGGAAAAAAAATGAAGAAAACAGATAAATAGGTACAGAGGTGATGCTTATTTCTAAAGAAATCTCTTCCAGCACACCTGCGAAAGGATAGTTTGAAAAAAAGAGAAGTAGACACAACTTTATTTATTTTACATGTCTGATTTTTAAATAAATATGTTAATAAGGTACAAATTCACTCACTCACTGACAGTCACTACGACCAGGCTACTGGCCAGTGAACAGGCTATTTGACAGATTTTTTCTCGAATTTTTTTAGAATCGATTCCACTCGGTGCGCGAGTACAACTCGCACTTGACCGATTATTTTTTAATAGGTACATATAATTACAAATAGAGCCTTATTTAATTGGAATCCTCCATGTAACTATGTAAGTAAAACCTTGTCCCAGCTAAGCACACCTCGTAAAAACATTTCTTAAAGTAATGGAACTGTATGAACTCCTCGCTAAGTATGATTACATGAGAACTTTGTCCGGTTTAAAGCAATTTTCACGTTGCGTCACTCGTATGAAGGGGCATAGAATAACATGTGCAGAAGCGTTATCCCGGAATCTAAAAATTCCGTAATTAACGTGTTCAATTCTGCATTTCTGACTTCTCCCGCTTTGGGTGGATAAAGAGGGAGTGTCTGATTTTTAGAAACTGAAACCTACATTTTTTAGCAATCTCTCGCAGGCAGTCAAGCCCGCGTGGAAGTCACGGCTTCGTCCTTATACGGGACGGCCAGACGGCGAGCTACCTATTACAAGTCATCCACAAGCCCGCGCCTACAGTGGCCGGTAAACGTTCTGCGACTACCGACGCCTAAAGCGTCTCTGCATTCTTATCTAAAGATTTATTTAATGTAGTTAATATTTCATCAGCCACAGCGAATTATCTTTAATTCTTGATTGGTTCTTTTAATTGGTTTACAGGACTAGATAGTGACAACAACGCTTAGCTACGACTTAAGCCAAGAACTCACGAAGCGGTTTTCACCCGCGGCTGTAGCGGTTGCGGGCCCGCAGCTTCTGTAGAATGTAGATACCTATCCGTGTCAGATATATATGTAAAAAATTAAAGCACATTATATCACATTTATATTATAAATATCACGACGCGTTTTACGCCCGCGGTGTGCACGGTTGTTCGCGGCTCCCGTTACACCGGCGCTGGGCCAAACAACCGTATGTCTTGCGATAATCATCTGCCCGGTTTGCGGGCGAAACTGCCGTTTCATGAGTTTAGAAATAAAGCAGCGATTTCCTCTACCGCGGTGGGCGCGGTTATTTCTTAGCCTTAAACCTACGGATGTGTAGCTTCATAAAACTGTATCCGTAATTATACGCTTACGACGATACGACGAAGCAGCGACGACATGACAGCATGACGTGGTCTCTTCGTCGACAGAGTTTCATAGTTTTGTATGTAACCTGCGAGTGGGCGTACACCAAGCATATGATGACGGATGCGCGTCCCTACTGACATGTCACTGTAATCTTCTACTGTCCATGAACGCGTAGCTTCATAGACAATAGTCTTAGAAATCCATCCTAGTCCGAAAGCGTCTACAGGCTAACGAGTTCTGTACACCTAGTTAAGTTACGACCGTTTCATTTCGATTCTCTTGGGTCGAAGGCCTCGAGTTGGACACACCTCCAATTCCTTTATTCTGGCGTCATCTCAACGCTCAGTCACGCTGTCAGTACAAAGGAATCGGAGGCGTGGCTAACTCGAGGCTTTCGATGCAAGAGAATCGAAACGAAACGGTCGTAACTTGGCTAGGATGGCTGGAGCTCAGCAAGATGTGTAGAGAATATGATTATCATAACAGACATTGGCTCTATTAGGCCTATATGGTTTTACTGATCCTTACCAGACGGCTGGACGGTGAGCTACCCATTGCTCGTCGTCCACAAGGCCGCGCCTACGGTGTCCGGTGATAAGAATGAGTTTGACATATGGACATAGGCAATAAATGATGATGATAAAATCCTATAGAAATGAAGTCACGCGAGTTTCGCTTCTTTAATGTTTTCTTGTTCTATGTTAAGGGCGTTCCTCACAGTTAGCAGAGTTCTAACGCCACCACATTAAGCTGACTGGAACATCCGAACGTGTAGACTTATCCTATTTATTTTCACTGTTTATTTTGTTTGGTGAGCGGAATAATAATCTGAAACGAAATTACGAAAGATTGCTCTGAGTAAATTGCTAGGGATGTAGACCTTTAAAAGAGCACAGGGATCTTTTACTATCATTAAAGTTGTTTATATTTTCATCTTGCCTCTAGCGTGCGAAAAATCGCAGTACAGGTTATTTGTAGCGAGATAGCTTCACACTTTGTGAACTAGTTTCGGCGCGTGCGCATCTTTGCTTTCAAGCAGTGTTGGTGACATAACTTACCATAACACCGTGATAACAGCCATAAACGTATTATTGAAGACAGCGCCATCTGTTGATACCTAGGAATACTATATTATAGATCGACAAGACAAGTGTGTTAGAGTTCTTCTAATTAAAAGAATTAAATTATGGTTAAATGTGGTGGCTGCGGCAAATTCCTTGCATCAACGGATGCTGCAAAGTGCGACAACTGCCGATCTTGGTATCATAGGCAGTGTGTTGGCATAAAGAAGACAGGCTCTATAGCGTCTACTTGGCAGTGTCCGGAGTGTGAGAAGAACATCGTGCGCGATAACCGGTCTGAAACGCCAGTTAGGGGACGTGCAGATGCATTAATGGAGGATCTCATAGACGTGAGTCCTACAAATACCACCATTGCGGACGCCACACAAGAGATCACAATAGATATCAGAACTGAACTGAAGAAATTTAAAGACGATTTTATCAAAACGGTGCGTAGCGAGTTTCAGTTACTGCGCAATGATCTGTGTGAGCTCAGATCTTCGTTGCAGTCCACAAACGAACGTATGGACCATTTGGAGGAGCGAGTGGCGACTATGGAGAAGCAAAAATCATTTCAGCCCCAGGACTCGTCAGACGTCCATCAATTAATTGCCCAGTTACGGAGCGACATTAACGACCGTGATCAGGACCTACTTGCCACTGATATACAGATATCGAACTTACCAGAGGCAAGTGGAGAGAACCCCATTCACACGGCTATGCTTGTCGCGTCTAAGATTGGCGTTAAAGTCGAGGCTCGTGATATTGTGAGTGCCGAACGTATCGGGGGCAGGCGCATCAATGCATCGCAGCCAGCGCCAGTGGAGACACGCCCACGCTTTCTCGTAGTGCGCCTGGCGCGCCATGACCTACGAAACGAGATGCTGGAGGCTGCACGAGTACGCCGAGGCATGACATCTGCTGATCTTGGTATGCCTGGCGCACCGATGCGTTTTTACTTAAACGAACGCCTTACGAAGCAGAATCGCGAGTTATTTCGGATGGCACGGGAGGTTGGATCTCGGCTTGGTTGGCGGTTTGTATGGTGTAAACGAGGTCGTATCCTTGCCCGACGCAAACCTGGAGATGCTGCATCGCAAATCCGCTGCGAGGCTGATATACATCGCATCTTCGAACCTGTGTTGGTACCGGTTGCCGACGGCCAAAATATGTCCTGAATATTTTTTAAGTGTTTTCGCTAAAATATATTTTTCTGGTTTTTTATTTTTCAGTGTATACTTTTTGCTTTCGGTTTTAACATGTATTTTATTACATATTGTTAATATTTCATGGTTTCATAGTTATTTCTTGTGCTTGTTAATTGTAGGTAATGTTTGTCTCACGGCGACGCAACTTGCTAGACACGTAAACCGGTTTCATCATATTACTCGTAACTTATGTATTTACATCAACCAACTTTACACAGTGTTACTCTCTAAACTTTTTATATTCTTTTATGGAATATCTTTAAATTATTATTCTGTTGACTATTTAATAATGACAAATGAAAATACAATTGGTTTAATTATATATCAATACGAAATGCAGATAATATTAAAGCTATTGTTACTCGTAAATATAACAGTAATTTTGCACTATAGTCATGATGCCTAAAACTGGAAAATATTTAAAGGTTGGTTTCCTCAACGCAGGTTCTCTGGGAACTGGCCATGATGATTTAATTTGTGCTATTGACAGGCATAGGTTTGATATTATGGCAATAAATGAGACTTGGCTTCGGCCAGGCGAAGGCGCGCGTGCGCCGCTCGTACCCGGCTATCGCCTACGTCACACTCCTCGTCCGACATCTGTTCGCGCGGGTCGTGGTGGGGGCGTGGGGTTTTATTTGCGCCGTGGCCTGAGCGCGCGTATCGTTACCGGCACGGTTGATTCCAGGTTCGATTCCGTCGAACAAATGTGGTTGACGATCTCAATAAGTGGAAAGAAAATTGCAATTGGTACAGCATACCGACCACCTTGGTTTGATATTGACCTGTTTCTTGATGGAGTCACTAACAGTTTGGCGTCATTGGGTAACTGTGATCAATATATATTACTCGGTGATTTCAACGTGAACATGCTCAGCATAAACGAGGCCAAAACCAAATTCACGGGTACAAGTGAAACCCTTATCGACCTACTGTGCACAGATCTTAAGGCAAGATATACGACAGTGGAATCGTTTGGTTCGATTAATGGCCACTCCATTATAATAAGTGAATTAAATATAAAGCGGGAAAAAATTACGCCATTCGTATTACAATTTAGACCAATACGAGATATATGTAGGGATCGTTTTTATAAGGATTTGTTACAATTAAACATAGAGAAGACGTCTGCATTTACAGACATTAACGACATGGTCGACTATTTTAATAATTGTGTTACAACTTTGTTTGATGTTCACGCTCCACTAAAGACTGTCACTATTAGGGAACCATCGCATCCATGGATTACGGACACTATAAGGTTTATGATAAAATTAAGGGACAGGGCATTAACCAAATATAGGAAAAGTAAGTCTGAACAAAAGAATAATTACTATAAACAGTTAAAGTCTTTAGTAAAAAGTTCCTTGTTCAGTGAAAAAGCTGCATACTTTCGACACAATATTAACAACAAAATAAAAAATCCTAAGTTATTGTGGAAGAATATTAAAGCCACGTTTGCACCTTCAAAGCATGAACAAGACCTTCCCCCACATTTAAGGAACCCAGATTTTATAAATGACACTTTTTTGAATGTCCCTGGAAACCCAGTAGCTAGCGCGTCATTAATTTCATTCTATGAGTCCAATAAATTCAGTGATACCGTTTTCTCACTCACCCCGGTGGACCAAGACGACGTTTCCCGCATTATTTGTGATCTAAAGTCCAATGCCATAGGCTACGACAACATAACTTTAGATATGCTTACCCTGACCATGCCGTACACTTTGGCAATTATAACGCACATTGTTAATTACTCCATATGGACAGCTAGCATTCCCTACCAATGGAAAATTGCCACGGTCAAACCACTACCTAAAAATACAAACCCTGTAGAGGTTAAAGACTTGCGACCGATCAGTATCCTACCCTGTCTGTCAAAGGTATTGGAAAGGGTAGTTTGCCGTCAATTGACTCGGTTTCTGGAAGAGAACGAAATATTACCTGAACTTCAATCCGGTTTTAGGACACAGCGAAGCACTTCAACGGCGTTGCTGGATGTTACGGACAATATTCTGGCAGACCAGGATAAGGGTATGTGTTCACTGATGGTGTTGCTCGATTTTTCCCGTGCTTTTGACTGTATAAATGTCTCACTGTTACTGTCAAAGTTAAAATATTATGGTTTTGACGAAAATTCAATCCAGTGGTTCCATAGCTACCTCAGTAGCAGAAAGCAACGCGTAGAGTTGCGTTTAGCGGATGGGACTACCCTAACCTCAGCTCTCTCTTCTGTAGAACGGGGCGTACCTCAGGGATCAATTTTAGGTCCGATTCTTTTTATCATATACTGTGCAGATATTATAAAATGCCTTCAGAAATGCAGTTTTCACATATATGCCGACGATATACAGTTATATTTGTCTTTCAAACCTGAGGACTATGAATCAGCCATTAGAGACATAAACGATGATCTTGAAAGAATCGCTTCCTGGTCAGATGAGAACTGTTTAGCTTTAAATCCATCAAAGACCAAATATATGTTGTTCGGTACGAAGCAGCTGTTGAAGCAGGTTCCCACATATCTTAATTTATCGTTAATGGGTGAGCCTGTTCAAAGAGTCGATGAGGCGCGTAATCTTGGTTTGCGAATGGACAGTGGCCTTAGATTTGAGAAGCACACTGCTGATTCCGTAAAAAATTGTTTTTATCGCCTGAAACTGCTATACAAAATGAGACCTTTCTTGTCTGAACAGCTACGAGAACAGCTAATCGAAACCCTTGTTCTTTCTAAATTAAATTACGCTGATACGGTTTACGGCCCGCGCTTGATGGCTCGCACTGATAGACTTATACAGAGAGTCCAAAATGCATGTGCTCGTTTCTGTTATACAGTTCCCCCTAGAAGTCATGTCACTCCCTTTTTAAACAAACATTCTATTCTCAAGATGAAGTCGAGGCGAAAGTTACACTTAGCCTGTCTTCTTTTTGGTATAATTAAGTCTAAGAAACCAAGGTATTTGTACGATAAGCTTAGTTGGATGGCTAGTAAACGAGAATGCGAACCCCGGCTTTGTGCACAGCAACTGTCAACACAGACTCATAGGACAGCAGCTTTCAAGGGTAGTTTCCGTTACGCTGCATCTAAGGTGTGGAATAATATTCCACCACCATTAAGGGTACTGGGCACTGTCCATTCGTTCAGATCACGATTGCGGCAGCATTTGACAGATGCGCAACGGAAGCTAGACATGGTCACACTCAATGTGTCAATTATATAAAATGTCTGTGTCACGCCAAACAAATATGACGAGGACCACGTATAACTTTATCTTACAGTAAATTCTATTAAATAATAGTTAATCATTATCATATAATAGTGTCAATGGCTACATTTTTTTATCAGAACTAAAATACCTACGCACTCATTTATTTTATCGAAAGTATTTTTTTATTTTTATACATACATTTATTTAATATCTGTAATAACTTATGTTTGAAACCGCTTGATCCGTCACTCATCACTGAAGGTTCATTGGAAGACCAGCGTCAGACAGTATTTTTCTGTTTGGCAACATTGCTGAAATGAATCTTTTTTGGCGCAGCCGTGAGGCACACATAGTGTTGCAGTTTTTATTTATTTATCTTACGAGTATTTAAGTGTGTTATCCTGGTGACTGTCGCCAAATAAATATTTTTTCTTTCTTTCTTTCTTTCTTTCTTTCATTTAATATTAGTCAAGTAAAGGTAATGAAACAGGGAGTTCATAACCCTCAGCACTGAGGAATACGACGCAAGGAGGACATTCACGAGTGGCATGTTCTAGATTAAAAATATCGAAGACATGTGGCAGCCATCAATTCGCACTGAGTCCGCGTGGTGCCTATTCATTCTTCTAGAGAGGAAGCCTGAATCATAGCAGTAGGAACATTACAAGGCCGGTTAAGCGTATGTTTTCTGCTCATGCAACCTCCACGAGTTCCTGAGAAATAGATAGAATATATATACATACTCTTTAAAACTTCACCATAAAAAATATGTTAGGGACTTATTTTTTTAAATATGGCTTTAATATCATGCGGATTTCATCACGCATGCAGATTTGTTCCGAAAATTTCAAAAGGCAAAAAACGCCAATAAATAAATACTTGTATGAAAAGAACATTATACGTAACGGAGTTTACGCATGCGGGCCTTCGCATGCGTGATGAAATCTGCACGATATTAAAAACACCTACAAATAGGGTTATGGACAGATAGACGGACAACCAAGTGATCTTATAAGGGTTATGTTATTACCGACTGAAGTACAGACCGCTAAAAAGGAAAATAACCTCAAAACTTCGGTCTAAAAATATACCAGCGGAACATTTCATCAATCTTCCTCCAAGATCTACAAGGATGACTTTTCAAAAACTCTTCTACACTTTAAATACCGTTTCCTGCGATCCCGCTATCTTTGGACCATTAGTGCGATGTCTAAAGTTGCGAGTCGTGTCCAAACACTCTCGGACATAAGTGCAGTGTCAGAGTGTCGAGCGGACATATAACTTTTTTAACCATTTGTGACAACAATAGACGTAACTGTGTACCTACTTAATTGGTTTTGAGAGCTAGAATTGCGCGAACGAAGAGCAAAAAACGGTAAAAAATTCACTTTTGTTTTAAGGGAACTTCACTTAAAATATTTATTTTATTCTATTGTTATAACGGCAATAGAAATACAGCTCAATTATTTTGAAGGAGGCCGAATGAACTAATACGCTAATTACATAGTTACGGCCTAGAACATAGTTGCTACGTCATAATATTTGCATTTAGTGCGAGAACAATCGTACCAGCAAAGCTAATGCGGCCACAACTGGATTGCACACAATCCGACCAGCTTTGCGGAACTTCGGCGAGCACACTCGTTATACTATCGTACTGTACTACAAGAATGTACATTGAATGCGAATGTACACTTGTGTACACTCAACTAAAGAGATGAGTAAGCAGGATCGTCGGGTATAGTTCAAGTTTATGTGAAAACCGATGCATGGATATTAATAAATCATAATTAAATTCATCACACTAATATTATGCAAGCAAAAGTTTTTGATTGTATATGTGTGTAGATTTGTTATGTCTACACGCTCTAACAGATAAATGGAATTGGGTGAAATCTGGCTCATTGGTGGACCATGACTGACCACCAGTCGGCCGGTCTAGTAGTTAGTGGTCCTACTGTTATACCGGAGGTCTTGGGTTCGATTTCCACCCAGGACAAATATTTGTGTGATGAACACGATCATTTGTACTGTGTCTTAGATAGCATGTATTTAGAAATATATAAGTATGTTTACCAGTTATCTAGTACACATAGCACAAGCTCGGCTTAGTTTAGGACTAGATGGCGTCGTGTGAAAGTTATTATATTTATATTATTATGTCCTGGAATAGCATATAATTATGATACTTTTTATCTCGACATTGTGATTTCTTGTGACAATTTTTTACATACATGCAAGCAAAGCCGCTAGCGTTAGTTAGTAATAAATAAACAACGCGTAATAAAATTAAAATTACTTATCTCTTTTGTTAACTGTACCATCGCGGTCATGTCTGCTTGATTACTTAAAAATAATTCGCTTGAATGCTGCGGCGTAGCGCCACACCAAACCCTTAGAGATAGCATTAGAGAGAATTGGTGCATGTCTGTATATCCATTCCTCTACGATTTGTAGCCGGAAAATTCTTCAGTTTTATTTAATCATATAAGCGGTTAGAAGTTCCTAGATAAAATATTTTTTTTTGACATACGAGGTTTTCATTCTACAGCGACGATATGTATATAAGTATATATGTATGTAGGTATATTTATGTATTAAGTAGTTTATTCGTATTATTTGTAATTTTAAAATTGTACACTGGATTCTACCCCCTATTGTGATCTCTCTCTCTCTATCACTCAATGGTTTGCTGGAAGAAAACTCAACTTTGAGTTAAACTCGCCTTTATACATGACCTTTGTTATCCATTTATTATGCTTAGACACATCGCCAATGCCTCTGTAATACGCACCGTTTATCTTGCCATGTGTCAGTCAGTTATCTCTTACTGCATTACCAGTTGGGGTGGAGCAGCGAAAACTATATTAAAACCTTTAGAAGTGGCACAAAGAGCCATCCTTAAGGTTGCTACCTTCCGTCCGATGCTTTACCCAACTTTTGACCTCTATCAAAAGTGCAAAATCCTTACGATTCGTCAACTATTCATTCTCAACACAATACTACAACAACACACCAGAACTTCTTTTACACAAACACAATCTTCCTCTAGACGAAATCCCGAAATTTGCAAAGTACCGTTCACACGCTTTGCCTTTACTAAACGTTTCTTTTACTACCTAGGTCCCTTTTTATACAATAGATTAAGTAAAACTAACCCTATTCATCAATCTTCTTATGATACATGTAAAAAACAAATAACACTCTTCCTAACCAACAAAAACTACGACGACACTGAATTTCTGCTTACATCGCTATCCTAAAACACAAACACTCCGTGTCTAAACTCAAACTTCTTCCTACTTACACACACACACACACACAACATACACATAAAACACACATCGATGGCCCCACCGAATAAACGTGTAAGAGAAAAGTGACAACTTTTCAGTAAAAAATAAAAACGTATAAACTTCAATAACGCTCATTTCATTGTAAATAGATATAAATAATGTATAATCGAAATAAAGGTAAAAAAATAAACTATAGATTTGTATATTTACTTCTTTAAAAAAATCAACGAGTTTCAAGAAATTCATGAAAATCCACTTAATGTTTTTACTCTTGTGAAATACGCATGACTAGGTTACAGTAATATGTCATTACACGTTTATTCGTGTAATAATACACAACGAATAAAATGTACTTAAGGTTACACTATTATTCTCCGTAAATCAAGTTTGTTTTTGAAGCCAGCTATAACTATTTACACGCTTGTTTACAGTACATTGTTCTGCTATCATATGATTGGAAAGATCGAATACACTTATATCAGAGTTAATAAGATCAGTTTTCGTTTATGTAATACATCTTTGTTAATGCATGGTAAATAAATAATTAAAAAGATTGAAATAAAATATTATATAGAATAAAAAATTTAATCATGGTTTTTTATCCATGTGAACACAAAGTACTAATCTTATTGATTAAAAAAAAATATCAAATTGCAATATTAGAAACACTAGTCCTCCTCCTCACTGTCATTGGCGACCGAGATGGAGTTATCTAATGGTAGTAGATTTTTATAAAAACTTTGATAATGGTTTGGTATTGCTCCTGAATCACAAAGACTTATCAAATCCTTCAATAAAGGAAGTGGTGTAGGTAATATGCTAGTGTACGCTAGTTGAGGTTTTCAACATCTGTAGGTTCTCCCCGCCTCATTCTTGAGTTTGTTCTTATCAAGATTTGAATCTCTCGTAATTCGTCTTCCAAACTATATCTGAAGTAAATTTACTAGAAGATTACTTCTTTTATTTTGCTCCAGTAAATTTTATCACCATTTGTGTTCTTTCCCTATAATAACTCTTTAAAATCCATAAAATCATTTTGTGTCATTTGTTTTACTTGGTACTTATGCCCAGTAACTTTAGCATTCTCTATCAAGTAATACATCTGATCGGGAGTGTATACACCGTTAAATTTTGGTCGTTTTAATCTCGCGGAGGATCGGTTCGGTACATACTCGTAAAACACTATAGATTTGTAAAGATAAAAAGGATTTCGCCGAAATCGGTCAACTGGTGATCTTCTAGCGTATGCCATTCACATCTGGAGTGAGGCCATCGAGAAGCGCGGGGAAGCACTTGCCTTTTCCCTCGACATCTCGAAGGCTTTCGATAGGGTCTGGCACGAAAGCCTGATTAGTAAGCTTCCTTCTTTCGGTATACCTGCTGAATTGTGTGCTTGGATCGTAGACTTCCTGAGGGATCGGTCTACCCGAGTGGTCATCGATGGCTGCTCATCTGGTCAAATGCCGGGGTCCCTCAGAGGTCAGTACTCTCGGCAACATTGTTCTTGCTGCACATAAACGATCTGTTTAAACTCGGTGCCTTTGGGTATGCAGACGACAGCATTGTTGCTGAGAGTTACATATCCAACGCACAAGCTAGTGGGTCACAGATCCAGTCTCTTCGAGAGGCTATGGTTGAGCGCTTGAACTTGTCCTTGGAGGCAGTCTCTGAATGGGGCGATGCCAATTTGGTCAGGTTCAATGCTGCTAAGACCCAGGGCGTGTCTATTCTCCGCTAAAATCAATTCAGCCCTGTTTCAACTTCCGGGGTGTAACCGTGCCGGTAACCTACCATCTTAATCTTCTTGGTGTAACGTTGACATCTACTCTCAACTTTGGGCCATACATCGAAGTCTCAACTGGCTGCAAAAAAGCTGGGTATCCTCACAAAGGTAAAACAGTACTTCACGCTGGAACAGCTGCTCAAACTTTATCAAGCGTAAGTTCGATCGTGTATGGAGTACTGCTCTCATCTTTGGGACGGATCTGCCCGATACCAGCTTGATGCGCTTGAGACTATTGAGCCAGGAGGGTTATTGGCAACAATGCACTCGTCGAGCCGAGGCTTCAAAGTCTTGAACATCGACGCCAAGTTTAGTTGCTAGCCTGTCGGTTTTCTACCGGTTACATTTCGGGGAGTGTGTGACAGAATTGCATAGCCTAATTCCGCCTAGCCCGTTCCATCATCGGACTACCAGACGTACGGCGTTGCGCCACCGGTACATGGTTTTTTTATGTGGTGGATAAAATCAACCAACGACAAATCCCGCCCTTGGGTGGGGCCCCGGGTGACATTTATTTATTTATTTATTTATTTTATTATTTATGTACACACAAATACAGCAGAGGATACATTAAACAATAAAAATTGTACAAAGGTACTGCTTATTTCTGAAAGAAATTTCTTCCAGCAGACCTGACATTTTCACATAACCTTTGGTCCCAGTAGGCTTCAACCCTGCTGGGCCCCTACAGTTTGCTGACAACTCCTTGAAGCGCGCAGGAACAGTGCACGCCGTAAATGACTTGAGCTCGGACCGGTCTGTTAGCGGACGGACGGACAGCGAGCTACCTATTGCCCGCCGTCCGCGAGTCCGCGCTTTCGGTGGCCGGAAATCGGGATCGGTATCCCAGCGGCGGCGGTGGCATGTGCGCCGTTGCCTGATGCGGTCGGCCTCCTCCTTTGCTAGCATTACTGCTTCGCAGAAGGAGGCGACCGCCTACCACTCCTCCTCGCTCCGGAGCATAGCTTGAACCAAGCCCCGGCGTGAGAGATCATCGCACCTATACGCACAAAGTGTTTTGGGAACACATTCATTGTGAGTATAGCTCAGCTTTAATTTTATTAATCTATTTATAATAATACATCCATTTTGTGTAATAAAACATTAGTAATAAAGTTTGCATACATTTCTACACGAATAAACGTGTAAGAAGACATTGCCCAAATTCGAAAACAGTTAAAAATCTTCTCAAACGTCTGTAAGTTTTAACATGTTTATTCTTGTGTACTTGGCGACTCAAAAAGCATGTAATAACAGCATAAACTATTATTCCTATGACTTTTAAATTAATTGTTTCCCTAGAATAAAAAAATAAACTATTATAATACACGTGTTTTGGGTCTAAAATTCATAAAAAAAATTAAATAGGTGCAAGATAGGCAAAAGAAACGAAAAATGCAAAAAAAATAAATTCGTGTAAGTGCTCTTGCACGTTTATTCGGTGGGGCCATCGACATGCAAACACACATACTTACACTATACACAATATGCATTTGATGGCAAACTTAAGTTTTTAATAATTAATTTCAATACTTTAGGCAGTCTCTCTGAATCAATGACAACTGTAATAACGGGATCTTGGGCTGGCGAACCTTAATACAGGTTACTGTGTAACCTAGCTAGGACGCCAGAGGACAATCTTCTTCTACTTTGTAATTTGGTCATATCTATTGTAACTGTTTAGACTGTACCTCTTTTTGTGAATAAATATATATTATTATTATTTATTGTATTAGTTGTTATGGTGTACAATAAAGAATTAAAGAAGAAGAAGAATCACTTACACTCGTATCTAGATACAAGTAAATCTAATATCTTGATTAAAAGTAACGACTTAAGTAATAGTTTGGATTCTATAGTTAAGAAAAATTGAACTTTTAAATGAAAACTTCTTACCTCATGTAATAACCCGATAAGAAATTACTTAACAAGAAATTACTTCTTTATAAATACGGGTGTTAGTCCGACTTTGACTCTAACGTTTAGTAAATTGCTTAATTACTACGTGATTAGAACAGTGTAGTAGTATATTATTGGGCATTCTATACCACTATCGGCAAGTGCTCGGGCGAGTGCGCCTCGCTGCCGATAGTGGTATAGAACGCCCAATAATGAACGATCGACTCGACTGTGTAGTATATTACTGTACTCGCCTGAAGATTATATGAGTTGTACCACTGGCCGCCAGTAGCTAGGCGAGTTCTCCGTGCTGCGGACGATGGGATGGATCATATTGGCATGCGTTTCGTTTTTAGAAACTACTTGATGATTTTGATATGCGCTTCATATGGTTGAAACGACTTGTTGGGTTTTGTAATGCGCTTCAGCATGGAAACGACTTGATGAATTTGGTACTTATTTCAGTATTAGAATCGATTGGTATCATTCTACTCATACAAAGATCGTGCGAGTTATACGACTGGCTGCCAGTAGCTAGGCGAGTTTGCTTCGCTTCGGACAGTAGTGACAAATATCGACATGATCAATGATTAAAATTTAACTTATTCATTTTGACATGCGTTTCGTGGTTAGAAACGACTTGTTGGTTTTTAGAATGCGCTTCAAAGGTGGAAACGACTAGTGATTTGGTCATGCATTTCAGTATTAGAAACGACTTGTTGGTTTTTGTAATGCGTTTCGTGGGTCGAAACGACTTGGTGTTTGTGAAATGCGCTTCAATATTAGAAACGACTTGTTGGTTTTTGTAATGCGTTTCGTGGGTCGAAACGACTTAGTGTTTGTGAAATGCGCTTCAATATTAGAAACGACTTGTTGGTTTTTGTAATGCGTTTCGTGGGGTCGAAACGACTTGGTGTTTGTGAAATGCGCTTCAATATTAGAAACGACTTGTTGGTTTTTGTAATGCGTTTCGTGGGTCGAAACGACTTGGTCTTTGTGAAATGCGTTTCAATATTAGAAACGACTTGTTAACGCACTGCTTTCTGGATCTGAATAATAAACAAGGTACAAATTATATATTAGGTTTATTTTTCGTAAAACATTGGTTTTTCTCGGAAAATTGTATCTACCGAACGCACGAACTCTTGTAGTTTCTGCCACTGAGATGAATTCGCGTCGGTCTGGAACTTGAGTCGCACAAGCGCCTTCTTCCACAGCTCCTGGGAGTCGGTGTGGCGCGCGTCGTCAGCCTTGTACACCTTGCAGTCGACGTAGTACTCTCCGTTGATGCTCGCTGCTCGCCGCTCGCAGCCTTTGGCGACTCGGTTAACGAAGAATGATGATAGACATGTACTCGATGAATCGTCTTTTGGCACGGTGTCAGTCCCGTAGTTGTTACTGATACCGAATACATCATTATCTGTACTGGTTTTTTTACTGAAACAACGACGAAAGTTTTATTAGTTTATCATACACTTACAGGGTACATTTAACGTTTAGATACACGCAGAAAAAAAAATACACACTTAGTTTTTAATTGGTATGGTGAACTAAATTATTGAATAGTTTGTTTACCTCTTACGAATTAAATTCGTTGATGATGGGTGCGACTTGCGTTTCCTATTATCTGCAGACAGCTTGCGGCTGGGAGTCGTTCTCTGGTCTGGGATCGGAGCTTGTTGAAGGTACTCGCACTCAGAGTCAGACCTGAAATAAAGATAAAACAAAATAATAATCAAACACAAATCAAATTATTACAATCACCTACAATGGGTCAGATCTCTAAGCTATGACCTGATCGGAAATATTTTATACTTACATTTTCCACTTATGTCCGTTTGATATACCAGGCTGATGATAGCAGGCGTAGTGACTGTTGGCAGCAGGCAGCGGTTAGATATCAACATTGATAGGATAACTCAGCAAGATCGCAGAGCACTTCTTGAAGATTACTTCCACACTTGTAGACTTCAGTTGGTTTGTACCGAGTACTTCGAAAACATGTAGCTTATAAATCGGAAAACGAACGATAATTCGCTATATTAAAAATGACTGCAACTGTTCATTATAATGTTGCGTAAAACAACATTTTTCCTTAGACGTATTATACTTGTTCAAAAAGTGAACACTAAGGTTCTTTTAGCTAGCACCGAATGACAAGACAGCGAAACGGCTTAGGGCTGCCAAAACGTTTACCAGTAGATAGAATAGCAACAACGGTATTAAGGAATATTCTAGCAAGTAATTTAATTATTTAGCAATCTAGAGACAATCATAAGATTAGTATTTATCATGTTATATATCCAAGTTTTACTTGTGATACTTTTATGCTTGAGTAAAGTAAGTACAGGAAATAAGTTGACTTGTAACAGTAACAAATTTTAAATGAATTTTCCCTTCGGTTAGAAACCTATAGGTTTCTGACCTGGTATTCGACATTTTATTCTACTTGTATTTTGTGATAGTGTTCCTATGTAGTTTCTGATACTTATCCATACTTTAATATGTATGCGTGCCAACCTTGACTAAAACAGCTTACTGTTGCGAATGCAACTAAGCTGACGAAAAGAAAGAAACAAGGTTACACGTGTAATGTTTTACGCAATAACAATTATTTCAATCAAATATTTTATAAATTTACTAATTAATGGAGTATTCGTTATTGACTAGGTAATCAGTAACGAATACTCCGTTAATTAGTAATGTCGAAAAATAATTTGACATTATATCAAAGCTACGACGCGTGACGGGGTGTAAATCGTTTAATCATTTAAAAAATATATAGATTTACAGCGAATGTCGAAATAACTAGTTTTATAATCTCGCGAAGCTGTACCTGACGTTTAATATTCCGATCTGAAAACACACACACGTACATAAAATTGGAACATTTATGTACAACATTAAATAATTTTCAAAAAAGGTAATTATTGAATACGTTTCGTATTTTTATTTAAAATTGTGTTATTTTTTACTAAAAATAGGCACTAACCGATCTTTCTTTTTTTTCAGAAATACGTTGATACCTAATCAGATGCACTGCCTGTAGAATAAGTGATCATCAAACCAATAGGCGTATGCAGACTTGCTCCAGATTAAAAAAATCAATAAAGTAATGCAAAAAGGTAATTAAAGAATATGTTTCGTATTTTTGTTTAAAATGTTGTTATTTTTTACTAAAAATAGGTACTAACCGATCTTTATTTTTTTCAGAAATACCTTGATACCTAATCAGATGCAATGCTTGAAGAACAATTAGTGATCAACAAACCAAAAGGCGTATGCAGACTTGCTCCAGATTCAAAAATTTAATAATTCTGTCACACTACACTAACTTCGATTGTTTATTAGTCGTTATACGTGGGTAAGATCGTTTCGAGTTTAAATGGGATAATAGTTAATATCAAATAGTAAAATAATGCCCCACTGTTTGGTTTGCAATTTATTTGTAGATAATCGTCGATGGTCTGGTCATTTACGTAGTAATATTCATAAAAGTAATGGTGCGACCACTGTTTTTGACAATGTCGCAATTATTAATTCTGCGTTTAAAAAACGAATCGTTAGTTACAAGATCATCGCAACTGGCGAACAAATAAATAATTTTCCTGAAATTTTTCTTAATAATATTAGTGAACAAGTTAAAACTCTAATAAACCGATCATTATTGAAACATACAGCTCTGAAAATAAATTTTGAACTTTTTTCTTTTTTTCTTATGTTTAAAAATGATCAAAAGGAAATGAAATCGTTCGCCACAAAAAACATTATTATTAATTTTAATTACGATTTTGATTCAATTTATAAAGCAACGGTCGATTTACTGTTAAAGAAAATTGAAGAGTTTCAGGAGAGAGATAGTGGTTGGTCATTTTTGAGCAATTCCCATGTAGAATTAAATATTAATAAATATCAGCCTCTCGGTGGATCTAAATTTATAATTTTACCAAAATGTATAAAAAATAAAAAAGCTTGTTTGAATATTCGTAACAATGATGAGTTTTGCTTTTTATGGTGCGTAGTGGCAGCTCTGTACCCCGCTAACAAACATCCCGACAGAGTTTCATCTTATCCCTACTTCCGGGATGTTTTGAATGTTGATGGTTTAACATTTCCGATAACATTTTCGGATATAGCTGTATTTGAGAAAAATAATCCGTTTTTGAATATTTACGTGTATGGTTTAAAAAATAATAAGACTATCATTGGACCTTTGTATTCAACATCTAATCAAAAATATAAGAGCATCCATCTATTGTTTTTAGAAAATAATACTAATACTCATTATTGTCTTATCAATGATTTATCTCGTCTAGTCAGAAATCAGATAACTAAACATCATGGTAAACTGTACTTCTGCGAAACGTGCTTATTGTTTTTTCCGACACGCATCCAAATTGAATCACACCTGTGTGGAGGAATTGCTACGGTATTACCAGAAAAAGGAACATTTTTAAAATTCAAAAATTATGATAGAAAACAAAACATTCCTTTCGTCATATATGCTGATTTCGAAACGATACTCGAACCGATTTCCGGCGATGATTTCAACACCGCTAAAACGTCATACTCACA
The DNA here is from genome assembly GCA_958295575.1 of Leucania comma. Classification (NCBI taxonomy): domain Eukaryota; kingdom Metazoa; phylum Arthropoda; class Insecta; order Lepidoptera; family Noctuidae; genus Leucania; species Leucania comma. Next base: position 20,919,375 of record OY282473.1, read on the forward strand.
TCGACACATTCCGGCCGCATTCGCGTATAATGTAGTGTCATCATTTAACGATAGGGTTGGCGGCTATAGAAGTTATCGTGGAAAAGATTGTGTTTCAAAATTTATACATTTACTGACTGAAGATGCTAAAGCAATACACAGAATTCTAACTAAAAGCGAGCCTATGATATTCACAGAAATAGATGCTCTAGATTTCAAACGCGCTGTTAAGTGCTACCTTTGTGATAATTTACTGTTGACAGATAGAGTAAGGGATCACTGTCATATTACAGGCCGGTACCGAGGTGCAGCACACCGACACTGCAACCTACAAAATAAAGTACCAAAATTCATCCCAATATTTTTTCATAACCTGTCCGGGTACGATTGTCATTTATTTATTAAAAAGTTAGGTGAAATTCCAGGACAAATTAAAATAATACCCAAGACTAAGGAAAAATATATATCGTTTACAAAGTTTATTCCTCTTGCTGATAATGAGTTTATACAAATAAGGTTTTTAGATTCCTTCAACTTTCTAGGAACTAGTTTAGACAAACTTGCTAAAACTTTGCAAGTTGACGATTTTGTTAACCTTAAATCAATTTTTCCCGATGAAGCGCAATTTAGTTTGCTGATTCGTAAAGGTGTGTACCCGTATGACTATATGAAAGACTGGAAATGTTACGAACAAAAGTCATTACCATCTAAATATTATTTCCATAATTATTTGACTAACGAAGGTATTAGCGATGAAGATTATAATCATGCTCAGAATGTTTGGGCTGTTTTCAATATTTCTGACCTAGGCGAGTATACAGATCTATACTTAAAAACAGATGTGCTTTTGTTGACAGACATATTTCAAAATTTTCGGAAAACATGTAAACAATATTACAAACTCGATCCTGCCTTTTACATAACTGCACCCAGTTTATCTTTCGATGCAATGTTACTAAAAACAGGTGTTCAGTTAGAACTGATTTCGGATTTAGCTATCGTCAGAATGATTCAAAGCGGTATACGAGGGGGCTTGTGCATGTGTTCCCATCGGTATGCAAAAGCAAATCACAAATACATGCCAGAACATGATGCATCACAGCCTCAGAGTTTTATAGTATATCTAGACTGTAATAACCTATACGGCTTTAGCATGTGTCAGTATTTACCGTATTCTAGTTTTAGATTTCTTGATGAAAACGAATTAACTAATTTTCGGGTAGAAAATATCGAGAATAATTCTGAGTGGGGCTTTATATTAGAAGTCGATCTTTTTTATCCTGAACATTTACACAAACACCACAATGATTTACCATTTTGCCCTGAGAAATGTATACCTCCAGGAGGTAAAACGAAGAAATTAGTTGCAAATTTGCATAATAAATACAACTACGTAATACATTATGTTCATTTAAAAAAGTGTTTAGAACATGGTTTAATATTACGTAAAGTTCATAAAGCTATTACTTTTAGACAAAGTTCTTATTTAAAACAGTACATAGAATTAAACACTCGATTAAGACAAAAGGCAAAAAGTTCTTTTGAACAAGACTTTTTTAAGTTGTTAAACAATAGTGTTTTTGGCAAAACATTAGAAAATACTGAAAATAGAGTAACCGTTCATTTAGTTAATCAATGGTGCGATCAATCTAATCGAACTAAGAAATTTATATCCTCCGAGAGACTTGTAGCCAATCCCTACTTCCATAGCGCTTCTATTCTAACTGAAAACTTAGTTGCAATACAAATGAAACCTGACCAAATTATTTTAGATAAACCTATTTATATTGGGTTCACTGTATTAGAACTTTCTAAGACACATATGTATGACTTTCATTATAATATTGTAAAACCTTTTTATGAAGATCGAGTGCAGTTGTGTTACACAGATACCGATTCGTTTGTTTATAAAATATTCACGTTTGACTTTTATCAGGACTTGAAGTATAATTTTTTGCAATATTTCGACACCAGTAACTATAATGATAAAAATGATTTTGACATACCAATTATAAACAAAAAAGTTCCAGGTTTGTTCAAAGACGAAATGGGAGGAAAATATATCTCAGATTTTGTTGGTTTGAGATCGAAGCTTTACTCAATAAAAACAGTCGATAAAGTCATTAAAAAAGCAAAAGGAGTAAAATCAAGTGTAATAAGAGACTTAACTATAACAGATTATGAAAATATTTTATTAAATGGTGGAATTATTCGTAGAAAAAATATTATGTTTAAATCTATAAAGCACGAAATATTTACTAAGAGTGTCAACAAAATTGCCTTATCTCGAAATGATGATAAACGCTCAATATCTGTAGATGGAATATCAACGCGAGCCTGGGGTCACTCACTTATTTTAAAGAGCGAAAATGTATTTCAAGATTAAGCTAATTAGTAATAGAGTTCGAATTTGATTTATGTAACCAGTGTAATATAATCTTAATATTAGTTCTTAAAAATATACCTAGGTAACTGTTTAATGTATGATAAATAATAATTCTTAGTTGTAAAAACCTAAGTTAATATGAATATATAAATAAAATGTGATTTATTATGACTACTTGTTTAATTTATGTTTTGAAACATCATCTTCCTTTTTTGTAGTTGGTTAAATAAAATGAAACCTGACTAAGATTCAATTTGCAAACATGAAGTGCATGTCGAAACTTGAATCGTTCATTTTTCAGATGTAAAATGAATTTTGTACGTATTACAATAAGACTGATTATACAAATTTCGAAGAGCCATGTTTGCGTCAATTCAATCATAACGCTGATCATACAATACGTAACAGTGCATTACCCTCATAAATGCTAAGTTAACACTTTAATCTCAATTAGGAATTGTTTCGATAGTATTTTTTTCTTTTTTTGACCATTTGCGAAATAAAACTCGTCTTTAGTACTTGTACTAAGCAGCGCTGTGCTTACCTCGAACATGTCATCGGTAAGTTTCTCAATTTATTTTTATATTGTTTAGTAACTAGTGGATCTGCTATGAATGTTGTAACCCGCTGACAGTTCGTTTATGCATCGCTATATCAACGTCTACGTTTTAGTTTAAACTTAATGAATGTCTATTTTTATTCCAGAATACAGAATCAGAAATTATGTTTAGCCAGTATGCTCAAAATCCTTATGAAGTATTCTCCGAAACGCTTCACAACGAACCCGAGTACAGCAAAAAAGTGATGAAAGAAAAGAAATCAAAACAACGTTGCAGGGACAAGTCGAAGAAGCACAATTCAACTAAATCTTTTGTAATGAGTCGACTACAGCGACGAGGCATCAAACTAATTAAAATATCAGTTATAGATTTAAGCAATAACAATCCGCAAACCAGTGACAGTGACAGTGACAGTGAGAACGTCATTATAAGTGCGCAATACATTGTTAAAGACGCTATCGACAATGTTATGGACGAAACTGAATCTCTAGTTAAAAAAATTTCTAAATCTTTAATAGATAGTGATTTTTAGTACTTATCTGTTTGCGTATTAAGTTGATTAGGCAAATATTTAGTCCTTATAAATTTGTTTTATTTAATTTTAAAGTACTCGTAGATTATTTTATATAAAGAAGTGTTGGGTGTTTATCAAAATAAAAGAAGTTTTACAATACAAATGGTTTTTTATTTAAGAAAACAATAACCTAAGTAGGTACACATTTATAACTCTAACCACTTTCTTATACATAACACATTTTTAAGAGCACAATGCTTTAAATGTTTTACACAATTTAAATTAGTTCTTCCTTCACAGTATTTTTTATGTAAAATAAAGAAATTAGGACATCCTTCAGTACCAAGGTCTGATACTTTACAGTTCTCACAAAGTTCCTTAACCCACTTAACTTTCTCCAAACCATTAACAACGATTTCCTTATTTTCTAGATAGGGAACGATTATACGACGAAATTCTTTATAGTCGATATACCCTTCGTTCCAATAAATACCTCTGTTTCTTTCTAGCCACTTAACTTGCCGTTTTTCGTCACTTGTTAAGTATTTAAACAAATATGGTGGTTTTATTAAAAATGTTTGGGTATAATCACGGGTAGCAAAAGCTAACTCTTTTATTATAAAATTATTGTACAGGTCTTTAAACCCTTGAACATCTAATATGACAGTATTCGGATTCATGATATTTTCCTGACTGTATTACTTAAAGGTTTATATTCAATAATACAGTCGTTCAATATAAGACAATACGCTGAAGTCTGATCTGGTATTTCCGAATCACTCTCAATTTCCACTCTTACGTCTACAACAGGACCTGACTTTATATTATCAGCTTGTCTAGAGCAATCGATGACAAATAGTGGCGCCAAATCTTTAAATTGTTTTTCACTTAGTAAAGGCTCCGGTCGACGCCCATAATAAGACTGCTGAAATCTGACGTATTGCTCGTATAATAAAGCGATTCTGTTATTTGCGAAACTCACATTTAGGTTTTCATATGGAAAGTAAGTAGAATTAAGGTACACTTTTACATCACGAACGTGACAATGATCGAACTGAGACATATCAGAACTGCTATTGTTTTTTCTATTTGTCTGTAGTCCCATAATAATGTATCTTGGTTTCTCTATTTGCGAGGATGTTTTGATTGACCAGGTATGTTTAGTAGTTTTAGGTAAAGCCGGATATTCGTACAGATCCCAATTTCTGAATATCATCTGGAGTGGTCGATCTTTTTCTAATAGTTTCAGCAAACTTATTTTTTCTTTGTCAGACACTTTAACGTGCGGTACGCGCCAAATGATTTTATTTATCTGAACGTCTTCTACAATTTCACCGGTGTTAAGTTTTACAGCATTCAAGTTAGTGTTGCTTCGTAGCAATATCAGTTCGTGCCTACAATTGATCACGACTTTCTTGAAATCCTCTGCGAAACCGATGATGTTACAGAGTGGTATAGAAGCAGAAAAATTACCACCATTAACACTTCGATCCACAACTACCCAACTTGTTCATACAAAAGTAGACTCTAAACATCGGAATTAAGGCCTATAGTGGCGTGCATGTGAGAGGACACCGGTGTCCTCTGAGCTAGGACAGATTAATGTTTTTTGTACCATCAATATTCCAGCCCCATGAATTAGATGTCTTTGATTCGTTCTCATTCATTGATATCAACGATTTCATGGTGGTAGTTACGCCAGCATTTTTTATTCTATCAATTTCTACTCCATTCAGCTCGTACCTTATATCTTGAAACAAGTAGAGTAGAGCATTATTCGTGAAATGAACACTAGTGACTTTATCTTTCATATCCTTTTTGCTTACGATAATGGTTCCTTCTAAATACAAGGTACTCGCTGATGGAAGAATGTACAAGTCCTGTTGGTTAATAGGTATACGAATTTCGTCATTTCTATTAAAACTAGTTACATAGGGCTTGTAAGAATGAAATTCAATTCCTTCAACCGTATTATCAGAAGTCGGAGCGGATAAAACGTCTAAGATATTCATTTTAGCAAACCAATCACTTTGAGAAATGCTTTGTTGTCTTTAGTTAATTTTATTTTCTTACAGCGAGCTCTTATTTGGGTGGATGCTTGAGGGGGACTGATATTTTGAATTTGTTGATGCGCATATTTATTGTAGTCAATCATTTTTTGCTTCTCAGGTGCAAATACAGTTGCACTTCTTCACCCCGTAAATTTATTAAGCGGTTATTTATATCAATCAATCGGATATGTATGCAGCTTATGTTGTTTTGGTTGACTGGAAAGTATATTGCGTTTTTTGGAATTTCTATAATTCTATAACCAGGAGGTACGTTAAGTGCAAATTCGTGAATTATGTGACTCGGTTTTCCGTTTGTGTACGAGCCGCTTACAATATCACATTCGATCCTGATCACTGTCGTAGGTAAAATGTTGACTGGAAACTGTGACACGTGCCATTTATTTGGTTCCAAGATCTGCTTATCAAAACCTAATAAATTTCTGATAGTATTCTCTTTATTAAAATTTATGTTTTTTGTACAGAATACAGTAGTTTTTAACGTATTGTTATTGCACTGCAGTTTGATTGATGCATCTTTAATTTTAGATTTTAAGTAATCATTAATATCTTGCAATTCGTAGGTGCCTTCTGGTATTTCAATAACTTTGTTAGAGTCATAATAAAACTTATTATTCGTTTTGTCGATGTTTGGAATAGAATTAAATGTTGAGAAATGCAATAAGGCACACTCATACTGTTCATTTAGTTGCAATGTGTTAGGATAGTACGTAGATAAAGTTGACGAGTTTCCAGTTATTGACAATGTGAATGACATCTTGCAAATGATTGAAATAAAAGAAAATTATAATTTTTATACGTTTTTATTCCAAAAAGTCCTTAGATATTCTAAACATAAGTGCCCACAGTTTTCTGTGTTAAATTTCTGATATCTAGTATAGTTATAAAAAACATTACATTTCTTAAAATATCGCATTAGTTCCAATGGAGGTTTCAAATCCCCAAAGCTATCAAAATATTCACAATAGTGGTTAATTTTAACATAAGCTACCCAATGTGTCCCAACATTCTTATAATTATCCAAGTTAACGACACCGCATTCAATCCGTTTTGGCACCCTTGGTAATTGATCCTTCATGTAAACTCCTCGAAAGTAGGGGATGTCACGTGCATACTTTTGTATATCTACATTAGTTAGAGGACGATTAGGTAGCTTATTTCTTAGTTTTTTGAACATTTTATAAATAAACCTTTACCATTTTTATGTGACTTAATGTATAAACCCTTGCCTAACTTTAAAGACTCCATAGCCTTATTGTGTCTTACTGTTTCTTGCAAATTTTGCTGACTAGCTTTGTAATCGTTAACAGTTTTTGCAATACCCGCCGCACCACCAGCTAAAGTACCTAAAGCCGATAAACCAGCAAAAATTGGAATCAAAGGTAGAATTCCTCCAGTTTTTGGTAACGGTATCACTCGCGGTATTCGAATCTTTGAGATTTTTGGAAATATTTTTTTTGCCGCTGCGTAAGCAACGTTGATTAATGTTTTGCTATCCTTTGGATTCAGTTTCTTGATCGTTGATTTTATTTTTGACACGAAGTTCTTAAACGTTTTAACGCCGGCACCAGATTTCAATTTGGCTTTCATAACTTTGCTTACTATCCATGAACTCAGTTTTTCTCCTTTTCCAGCATCTTTGGACTTAAGTCTTTGTTTAGCCATATTTAATAGTTGTAAATCGGCTTTGTGGCGATTGGTTAAGTCTGTATGGTTTGCATAAGCAATGTCGTGATGCATACAAGCTTCGTCTAGCTTATTTACACCTCGATCACCTTGTTGTAATCGTTTCTGGAGTTTGGTTCCTGGTCCGCAATAATTGTAACCAGGCAAATGAAGTTCAAACGGTAAATTATTAATTAATGTATTAACTAGTTCACCTCCTTGCATTGTCCGAATTGTAATGATGAAAATAGTGCAAAAATAATGTTTATATTAATATTATTTTATCCTACGATTGCAGTTTTGTCAATCCAACTGTTTTCTTCATTGTTTAGACCCAACCATTTTACGAAAATTTTTGATCCTTTTCTTTTTAAAACTCTTTCTATCAAATAAACACCGGGAAAGTTGGATTTTTGAAGTTCTTGCTCGTAAAAAGTTCCCAATATAGCTTGCTTTCGCTGATCTTCTAAATGATATGTAACAGGTATGGTAAAATTAATCTTTTTTATGGTAAATATTTCAGTTGACCAATTAGGTGTATAACCTTTCTCAAACTGGTGTTTGTATTTACTGATCCGAACAAAATCACCCACTTTGAACTTAGGTTTTCTACAAATAGAGGAATGTTTAAATGATTTTCTTATATTTTCTGCTATAATGGACATATTAGCTTTATTCACTTCGATTGGCTTAACTCTAATTGTTCGATGTTTTGTATTGTTATATGTCTTTAATATATCTTGTAACGGTAAATCTAACCATTTATAGTTTCCGTTCAGACTAAAATATTTATATAATTTATTTTTAATAGTTTTAATTAGTCGCTCAACAATAGAAGCTTTTTTGGTAGAAAATGATGAGTAATGGTTAATATTGTATGACTTCATAAGCATCTGAAATGAGTTGTTATAAAACTCTGTTCCCATATCTGTTTGTAAATTATCAGGTTTGCGTTTGCTATTAATTAATATTTTTTTGAATGCATGAGTAACATCAAGTTTATTTTTTGTTTTTAATGGCTCCGTCCAAGCATACTTTGAGAAGCAGTCAATCACTACTAAAATGTAATTGTAACCTTTATTATATTTCTTTAGGTTTTGCATGTCCATCAGATCAGCTTGCCATAAGTCATCGACTCCCTTTAGAATGACAGGACGCCTAAGAAAATTTCTTCGTGCTGCTTTGTGTATTTCATTTACAATTTGCTGCTTTGCCATTACGAAGGTTTTTGAAGTAATTTATCTACCTCTGCCTTAGTATAAAACTTATCTTGCAAATGAGTTAAAATCTCAGGTATCTTTGCTTTTAAAGTAGCCTGAACTGTACCCTTAGCGTCTTTCATGATTTGAGAACGCAATAAACCAATCATATTATTAAATTCTTTTAACATGTTAGCATTTAAATGATCCACATAATCCTTGTTCACAGCATCGTCTGATTCTACCGGATACCGAATTCCTCTCAGTCTTGATGTTTTTAAATCAAAATCTCCGTTTTCTAATTTTAACAATGCATTCTCATTAAACTCAAATAACTCCGAAAAACGCATTCTTTTGTGAATGTAGTGTCCGAATTTGTCTACGTTCATGTCTAGGTGTATTGTATCGAGAAGCTGGTAATAAAATAAACACATTTTAAAATATTTATTTATTTATAACTTTACTTTCACGCAATTCTTCAATGATAGATATAATTTCATTATCTAATCCTGTGTTACCAGCATCTCGAGATGCAATCAATAATTTTAATCTATCCACCAGTTCATTGGGATCGTCCCAATATACAAAATCTACGTTTTTCTTCCACATTTTTGTTAAGGGTAGTCCTTTTCCCTGCGATTGGTGCTCTTGAATTGTACTTCGTAGTTGGAATAGAGGCTTAATAATTTGCAAATATTTTTGTCCTTTATTACTTTTTATTGGTTTACCAGGCTCATAGTCTCGTCGATGTGCATTTGTGTCTAGTAGCATCGACTTATAATGTTTCATATCACTCTCTGTAACCAAGCTTAAATCTACGTTCTTTTTCAACAGCAACTGTTTTAAACCAGGCGTATTTCGGTATTTGCGTCCAGCCACGATGATATACTCATCGCTGATCGTTATACGAGCAGAACCTAACATCAATTTGCCGCCTTCTACTCTAACACCAAACGGAATATCTGACAGTGCTTCTGAGGACACTGACCAGGACGACGTATCACATCCCTGCTTGTTTTCAACTAATGATTTATACGAAGAGTCACTTTCGATATCAGATTCAAAATTGTCTTCATTGTTTCCTTTACTAATTGGAACTTCTTTATGTAAAGTTTTATTGATAAATGGAACTTCGGTTTCTTCATTTTCTATATTATGCAGGAGAGGAGCCTGCTTACTGACATTAGCAATTAGGTTGAGTGGTTCTGTTACCGGCTTGAAAACTGATTCCAGCACTTGCTGATTGTTAATCTCAACATCTCTCATCTTTCGTACTTTCTTCTTAACAGCTTCTGCAGCCTCAACTATTTGTCTTTTCAGTGATTTTTCCATAATAACAAAAAAAGTTCGTGATTGATTATGCGTTGTCTGAAGAAGAATAATAATATAGCGAGGGTACAGGTCTTAAATATTAATATTTTTAATCAAAGACAACAAAAGTGTCAAATTTATTTCTGTAACATCCTTTATTTTTGGAGCAATCCTTATTAATTACTACATAATTGAAGGGTTCACTCCATATTTTTGAACACATTTCACGAAATTCAATCCATGACATATCAGTGTTGACATGTTCTTCATAAATATGTCGTAAATTAATTTCATCTTGTTTAAAAAGTATGATTAAGTTCGCATTGTCTCTTACTAACTGCTTAGGGATTTTACTGTATGTTTGGTTTAGATAAAAACAATCAATGCATTTGTGTCTTCCCATCGCAAAATAATCACGCATGTTACTTTGATTTTCACAAGCAACATCATCAAAAATAATCACGGAGTTGGGTTTTGCGTCCTGAACGCTTAGTACCTCCTCATTTCCCTGATATTTCTGGAGGGAAATACCAGGCACCCGTTGCAAAACTCTTTCTAAAAAAATGTACTTGGGTTGGTGCAGAGTTTTTGAATAAACATAAACATTTTCAAATCTTAATCCGTTTTCGTGTATAAGAAGACCAATTAATAAATTGGTTTTTCCGCAGTTGGACGGACCGCAAATGATACATCGTACTGTGTTAGGCAATAATTCTCCATGACGAAAACTAGTCTTACAAATATCATCGCAGACTGTATTAACATGCAGCGATTGCGGTTGTTTTACAAATTTCATGATTACTGTCGGAAATGAACCGATTGAAAATGAATGAATGTATATAGAACGTTAACATTTATAAACTTACCTCTTTTGGGTTCCTAGTCATTGATCGAGTCGATTGTTCATTATTGAGCATTCTGTACCACCCTTCAGAGCGATAGCGAGCTCGCAAGATCATTGGTCGTGTACAGTAATGAAGATAGTGTTAAGAAGCAGGTAACTAGTTATTGGTCGAGTTAATCGTTCCTAATACACGGTCCATCAAACTGTCTCGTTCGAGTGGAGAGTCGAGTCGATTGTCGATTATTGGGCATTCTATACCACTATCGGCAGCGAGGCGCACTCGCCCGAGCACTTGCCGATAGTGGAATAGAATGCCCAATAATATACTACTCAGTGTTTTTGACATTTCTGTCAAATCATTTGAGTAGCTGTAAACTTCAAAGTTTAGAATTGATTTATGAACACATCAAAGGTGATTAAGAAAATACGAAAACAATGATTATTTCTAAGGAAATCATCCAATCACTTCTGTCACTCTAAGACGGACCTAGACCTAGTCTGTGCAAACTGTTTCAAAATAATAGTTGAATTTATGTCGTAGACGGACTAACCCAACCGAGCAAAACATCTGTCCATTGGGCAGAGCCAGCTTAAAAAACTCAAGATCGACGATGGTAGAGTCATATCCGTTAAATTTATGTGAAAAGAGTGTCCATGGAGTTTCTTGTCCATTCTTCTCCATAGAGATCTACGCTTTGGAATGTGCAATAAGCATCATTTTTTTCTGACAAACTGACTCCTTGACATTTCAAAAGTGCCCGTAAATGGTTTATTTGAAATAAATGCTTTTGAATCTTTGAATCTTTATTTTTTTGGGAAAGATCGAGGCATCCTATGGACACTTGTATACGGGAATCACTAAGGGAGAGAACTCACGAAGCGGATTTTTTTCGCGGCCGCCACGGCAGAGGAAACAGCTATTTTATTTTAAAACTCACGAGGCGGTTGATTCGCCGCCGCCACCACCGCAACGGCTGCGATTTTCGGCCGCAAACCGCCGGCCGATAGGGCGCCCGCGGCGCCGGTCACACTGCGGCCGTAAACCGCGTCGTGAAAACTGATTTATTTTTTTACGTATATATTTGCATTCTACAGAAGCTGCGGGCCCGCTACCGTGGGGCAGCGGGAGAAAACCGATTCGTGAGTTCTCTCCCTCAAACGACCCACAAGCTAGATTGACCCGACACTATGCCGACCGCCTAGCCTGTTGGCACTAGACTAATAGTTAGTGGCCCTGACTGCTACACTGGACAACCAGTTATGAAATTAACACGACACGACACACGACGACGAGTGACACGTATTTCGGATTTCGCATTGAACCCAAAGATTGACTGGTAGAGAATGCCTTTTTGCATTAAGTCCGCCAATGTACCACTACGTCTAAATAAATAAACAAATAGTAAAAGCTTGTTATTAAAAAGTGTTTTTCATTCAAAACTTATTACATTTTTGTTAACCCGCAAACCCCTCCGTGAACTCAATCACAATAAAAAAAGTACATACTTTTTCCGAACGCTGCCGAAGTCTCCCCACACCCCCTTCTCAAGTCAGCTCAATCCATTCATTGGCGTTCAAAAAAGCGTCTCCAACTAACTTTAATTAAATTCAAAGCAAAAGTTCGTTATTACGCGGAAGGGAGCCGCAGCAATTGATTGTTTTGGAATACTTCCTTCAAGTAACATAATTAGGATCATTTGTTTTGGGAAGGGACGATTTTAGGGTTAAGGACAAAATGGCGGTTGTTTTGCGGAAAAACAGAAAACTTGTAAAAGATACTTTGAAAGTTCCAGACAACCTGTCAGTCAGAGTAAATCATATACAAAGTGGTATTTTGATTGCGGACGTCGAGCTCGTTGCTCGGTAGCTCGCCGTCCGGCCGTCCAGTAGCAGTCCAGGCCGAACCCGAGTCAAAGAACACATTGACATCGAACCCGAGGAAAGATAACATTTAGGATTCGGTCTGCTGACCCACCAATAAAGTTTGCACACCTAATGAAGAAGGTAGACTCACCACATTGCACAACTTGTGGCAAAATTGCTCATGGAGTGTGTTCGGAAACAGGTGGAGAAGGAGTCGAGGATGAAAAAGTTTAACATTAATACGATGGATGTAGGAGACATTAGTGTGTTTTACCTAATCTGGTGTCACGAACGGTGAAAATGTTTTACCTGCGAGTGCCACAGCCTTAACACCGTCTCCCGCAGTAACTACTCATTAGGTTTTTAGTAAATTAATGATGTAGATATGATTCCTTTAGTACAATATGTTTAACACTTCGATCCACAACTACCCAACTTGTTCATACAAAAGTAGACTCTAAACATCGGAATTAAGGCCTATAGTGGCGTGGATGTGAGAGGACACCGGTGTCCTCTGAGCTAGGACAGATTAATTCCTACAACTTTCAAGAAAAATCGTTACAACATGGTCCTTCGAGCCGGATTTGAATCAGCGCACTACTCGTATATATGTACAGTCGGATGTAATATAATAATAATAATAATAATAAACAAAACAAATTGATTGTGGGGTATAGGTTCAGTCATTTTGAAAAAGGTATAACATCCGCCAGTAAAGACTTCTTAGACCGCACTTAGCCTTTGAATACGGCCCTTTCCCTTCCACTCAGGAGGTCCATGTTTGGGATACAGACCTATTCTCACAAAGCCTGTTTATTTTGAAAGCGAGTGAGAAAAAAGAGGAACAGACTTTTTTTTGACAACTTGTTTCTAGGATCCGATGATCATCGGAATAGTTATTTTTAACTTTTACTTATTTGTATTAAAATCTAATAGGAACTTGTTATAAAAATAAAATAAATTTCTACAAGCTGGCGGAGTCTTTTTTTCTAAATTTGCATTGCATGCAATTGCATCAGCCTTATAATGTTCCCACTGCTGGGACTCAGGCCTCCTCTCTAGGAGAGGGATTAGGAAGGAGGGGGGATTTCTAAATTTAGATTATGATAAAAAAAGGATGAAAATTGTCAGGCGGTTTAAAGGCTTAGACGCTTTTTATTATAATCCAAAATTGATTTAAGTGATAATGAATTAAAAAGAAGATTGCGAAGGCAACCATTTCCTTTCTTAATTGAAAGGAAAGGGTTGTTTCATTTCATTATGACAATATCTAATATATTTCACAGTACGTAGTGTAGAAAAAGTTGTAGAAAATCCACCAAATCAAAGCAGAAAAAGGAGACGATAATCTTTATACAACATAATTTTTAGTATATGCGAAACCTGAATGTAGTTTGTTTAGAATCAGTATGCCCAGGCCGAGTGGTAACGGCCCCGACTTACGAATTGTAGGTCGCGGGTTAAAACCCAGCCAGGCGCATTACTTTGTGTAATTTAATTTATCACCACTGCTCTCAAAACGGTGAAGGAAAACATCGTGAGGAAACCGGCATGTCCTAGAACCAAAAATTCGAAGACATGTGACATCCACCAATCCGCACTGGGCCCGCGTGGTGGATTACGGCCCATTCCCTTTCCTAGAGAGGAGGCCTGAGTCCCAGCAGTGGGAACATTAAAAGGCTGATGATGATGATGATGATGATGATCTGAATCCAATACATTCATGTTTAACATCTATGTTATATTTTTTCTCAAAAATATTTGAAGAAGGTCAGTGGACACCACCGATACTAAGGGCTTGTTTACGGAAACGCAGCGCGATGCGCGGCGCTTTGGGCGTTCGTCGTACATTGCAGCAGCGGGCCGCATCATCGCTCGCGCAAACACAAACATATGGCAATGTACGACTGACCGCCCGACGCGCCGCGTCTACGCGATCGAGCACTAAGGCGGGCCAATGGGCATGGTTCTTTCAAATTAGCTACAAAGTGCTGCGCGACAACAGCGCGGCCGCCGAACACACACCTGCCAGCACATTGATCTGCAAAATGGAAAAAACTTTCGATAATTTGAATTCGCTAAGCATTCAAGATAGAACTACATTGCGCACACATGGATCACGTACACCAATCTGGACGCGTCTGTCTCCATACATTTTAAATGGCAACTAGATTTATAGAGCTACATTAGATGCCACGCGTCGCGACTCTCTGTAAAAATCAGGCGTGGCCCACGTGTGTATTAGTCTAATGTAGTTTCCGCTCTACTTTAAAAGTCAAACTTCTATAAATTCGACATCCGTGAATCTCCGAACAGAAAACTCCAGCCACAAACTCGTGGTAACCAAATAAGTTAGAACAAACAAGAGCTGACTGGAAACGTTTACAAACAGCAAGTTTAAAACATATTTCCTGCTTTGTTTGTCGTATTTAGCCGTCTGCGAATTCGCAAGTCATAAAATATTCGTTAAGGCGTTGCGCACCCTGCACTACGATTTTCCGATCTGTTTTTCTTTTTAAGAAAAGTCCTTCTCGATCCGTCTATCTTAAATGTAACCAAGGTTTAAAAGCCTGTTGTTTCATCCAACCCAATGTCCGATAGAGAGACAACGCGAAAAAAGCGAGATACGTGAAGTAACGCCTTTGTTGGCAAACGCAAATTCCATCATTCACTCGAATATTTCATGAAACTTGTTACAGGATATACTTTTATTTAGAAAACCAGAAGTTATTTGATGACTATTCACCTAGAAAAAAAAACCGCTGGGAAAGGCCTGCTTCGCTGATGATAGCTTTGACCTGCTAGAGGTTAGTATAAAAAAAGTATTTTTGATTTGTTTGAAACCTAATATACAATTTTATTTTATTTATTTTTTATAATCACGAGAATGAATCAAATTCGCTTGAATATCCGAACGCAGTAACAGTTGTAGTTGAGGAATAATTTAGACGTTTACAATATCCAATATATTGTGATTTGACGGAGAGCTATGGAGCGTAGCATCCTGAGTGTAGTGTAAAAAAAAACAGACTGAATACACGCTGCGCATAATAAACGTAAGCAAAAAGACTGCCAGACTCAAAGTGGGGTTGGGAATCGATGGGTCACGTCAACCGCGCATTCACAGTGACAGCTGGGCAAGTATCGCCCAGTGAACAACAAAAACAGTTTTTTTTTTTTTTAATATATTTTCCCACTCTAGAAATTACTCTTTTTGTTGTGGTTTCTTTGAGTTTTGAGTTTCTTCTTTAATAAAATCCAGGAAATTTCATTTCCATTGTATAAAATTCGCTTGTCACGATACCTAACGCCTTAAGCAAAAACTTCTCATGGCTCAGATGGTGGATCGAAAGAGTTTAAAGAAAACGTTTGAGACTGCTGCAATGCGTTGAAAAAGTTTTAGTTATTTGCGTATTTTTTTACTTTTTGCTAAGTCACCCTTTTTAAGGATTTATCGATGGAAAGAATCGGGGTTTTTCTTAAAAGATGTTTGTTTCATGTCTGTTGGATTAAATGGAAGATTTCTCCTTACCCTCTTAGTTAGATAATACCTAGGTACAAGCGTGATGTTTGCCTGGTGCGGTTTTCCCGTCCGATTAAGATGTCTTCAAGGCTAGAGTTTAAGTTTTAGAATTAAAAGCCTATTTGCTCTTAATAAACTAGTGCGCTTCACCACCATGTAATCGTTGATGTTTCACTGCTTACCATCAGGTAAGATCGCAGTCAAGCACTCGTTTAAATCAATTTAAAAAAATACCCTTAAAACGTGCAATAGTACTTCAGAAATATTAATAGGGATTTTTTTCCCCTTATCCCGCCCTTGGGCGGAGCGGGATGTAGTGTCAGACTCTTACTGACTAAAAACCTACCCCGTTCCTTCGTTGCTTGTCGTGCCGGGGCCGGGAATTCCTTTCGGAAGCTGACCCCAGCAGGCTTCGACTCTGCCTGCCTGCAGTTAGCAGGCTGGGCCTCTACGATTTGCTGACAGCTCCTAGAGGCGCGCGGGAACAGAACGCGCCGTCGACGACTTGGGCTCGGTCCGTTCGGTTACCGGACGATCGGACAGCGGGCTACCCATTGTATGCCGTCCGCAAGCCCGCGCCTACGGTGGCCGGAAATCGGGATCGGAATCCCGGCGGCAATATTAATAGGGATGACTCAGATGTTACCAGTAACGCTTCTTAAGTGGGATTGGGTGGACACAGGCACACCAACATTCACACGCCTACCACATATAAAAGCTTTGAATTTAATATTTGTGCGATAGTACGAGTGCCTATGTACGACATAGCTCTAGAAAAACTTTTTTTTTAATTTTTATAAATTGAAAAGAGAAAACTGCAATCCCGCCTGATGTTAAGCAGTGATGCAATCGTTGATGGTGAGGCGCACTAGTTTATTAAGAGCAAACACCTGCCACTCCAGCCTTGAAGACACCTAAATTATAATCACAATTTGCCTGCTCCGGAGGCAAATTGTTCCAGTCCTTCGATGTACGCGGTATAAATGACGAGGCAAAACGCAAACTAAAGAAACAAACAAAAACACAAAAAAAATTATACAAATTTTAATGTATTTCAGATTCCAAAAAAAAAACACACTTGGTAACTAATTGAAAAACTTAGTTTCCAATATGCCAGATGTTTAATAAGTTTGCCAAGCAAAACTCATCAAGAAAGTTCAACCTAAATTAGGATAGTTGATTCAAATTGCTATGACCAAGTAATTTGGGAACACAGACATAGTTCCTGACTACATTATACAATGCCATTATCATTCCACAAATGATAATGATCCGCGTTATGTATTCTGTTTACATTTACATTTTATTTATATTTATGTTATGCTAAGTTTTACTAATGAGATCTTGTTGGAAGAGAAATTTTCTGCATAAGTTTGGAGCTTTTTTGCGTAGAAAATCAGTAAATGACTTCTCCTGCTCTAAGATGGACAAGAGTGTGTGTCAAAATGCCATTCAAACCTCGGCGGCAGTCTGCGGATGCAGGGAGCACATGCGGCGACAGCACGAAGTCGGCAGCAGCTGCACGACAGCTTTCCTATGTAGTAGTATGCATTTTAGAGAAAGCCATTCCGAACGCGGATGCAGTAGCACGTACTGCCGAGTTTCGGCTGCGAGTGATGCCGCGATCTGCAGCCACAGCCGATCGCAGACCAGTAGTGCTGCGGCCGCAAGTCGATGCGCACCTAGTTACGCCATTCCAACCTGTTTAGACAAGTCCCGAAATGATCGCTACTCAGAGCACTATCGGTTCATATTGAATTGAATTGTAGATTTGCGACTGGTAGCACGTGCAGCCAGACTCGTAATCACACTCGGCTGCGGATGCAGGCAATGGCTGCGTGTCATGTGTGTGCTGCCTGCATTCGCAGCCTGCATCCGCAGCCTGCAGCCGAGATTGGAATGGCACCTTCAGGCTTTTGATTACTAAAACTCACCTGTGCTCTTCAGCCCTTACAGGGTCAAGGTTTCTCTTTCCAAAACTCCTGCAGTCTTAGCAGGCTTCAATCCTTCTGGCCCCCTTCAGCTTTGCTGATATCCGTTTGAGACGCGTGGCACACTACGCGCCGTCGACTGACTTGGGCTCGATCTTTTCCGTAAGGCCAGACGGCGAGCTACTTATTGCTCGTCGTCCATAAACCCGCGTCTATGGTGTAAGTATAGTAATCGAAAATCAAAAATACTACTTAACTTTATTTTGTCAAAAGCCATATTCCAAACTTTTTCTCCAACTCTAGATTCAACTGGTATGTTTCAATCTCACGATCAAACTCTAAGATACAAATCTTGGCAGCCGCTTGCTATTGATTCCCATAAGCCCCTTTTATCTCATTAGTCAAATGAGCGTAATAATAAGCATCGAATGGGCCAACATTATCGTTAATGCTTATGCCAATTCGCCATTTTCTTTAAGCTTATTTTATTTTTGTCAAATAAATGTTGCTGGGGGACTTTTGCCTTGTGTCAAACCATTTATTGGAGTTACTTTACATATTATTATGCCTATATTTAGGCAGAAAAGTGCAAGATGATACTTAAATGCATTTCAGCAGCACTTTGCAAGATTTTTTTTAGATGGGAAATCATCAAATGCCTTTTCCTGCTTTAGGGCGGTGCGGGAAGGTGTGTCAGACTTTTACTGACTAAAACCACACTTATATTCCTTCTTTGCCTTGTCTCCCCTTTCCTTTTTGGAAGTAATACGCGTGAGTAGGGTTGCCAGGTCTTGGAACCGGAAAGTCGGACAGACCATTGTACTAAAGTAAAATATGGCGTTTTTTTATCTACTGTAAAATCTTTATAAATTCTAATGAAACAGCGAATTAGGCGGATGGCCCAATGATTTGCGAAGGAGATAGACAAGGGTCACATGATACAAATTTTGTGAAAATAAGTCGTTAAGTATTCATGCCGTGATCACAAGTACCGTGCTAACGGGCGAGACAGTGCTCTCTACCAAATACTCGGTACGTATAAACATAGCGCCGAGAGCTCGGCCGAGAACTTATCTCTACAACTCCCTTACTCGCTTTTACTGTCTCGCCCTTTTACTTGGTTCATCTGATCAAGGCATTAAGGTGTTCCACAGACGGGGCGACGAATATGCACAACAGAGAGCGTCTGTCGAATTTGAAAATGTGGGACCTGAATAAGTGAGAAACCTCTATTATTGAGAGTTACGATGAGGTCCCGGTTCTTTATCATTTCCTCTGTGAATTCCAAGACTTTTTCGATGTTTACCTCTATAATTGAGACTGTAGCTCAATTACCCGTATAAGGTCTGATTTCATCATTCGATATAAAAACTTAGTTCAACTAAACTGAGCTCAGCGTAATCTAGTTTAAAGACCCGTGTCGTAAACATGGGCGACAACAAAAGAATTGAAACTGAGTTCAGCGTAAACTAGGTTCAATACATAGCGGTGAAACGCAAAATGGTGCTATAATCTCGATTAGTCGCTCAAACTGCGTTTTGTTTGAATGAATCGCGATTAGTTTATTGGTGAATTTGGCTCTAAGTGAGACAAATTAATCAGGTTTTAACACGTTTTGACATGTTTGTTTACATACCTACATTTCGCGTCGTCTTTCGCGCATGCTTTGTTTGTCAGTATTATCTCAGGTTTTGACTTAAAAACAAGGGAATAAAAGTGTGCAAAATGTCCAAACGTAAATATAAAACGTTATCAGTATCTGTACCTCTACCATGAGTTTTAAGCAATAGTATTCGTCGCTACTCGATATCGACGCCGTAAATATTTTGTATGGCAAATTTTGCAGCGCCTCTAGCGGTCACTTGCAGAACCAAAATTTGCCATACAAAATATTTACGGCGTCGATATCGAGTAGCGACGAATACTATTGCTTAAAACTCATGGTAGAAGTACTGAAAAAAGTGGGGGCCTCTGTAAATGAGACAACTATAATAACCTGCTTAATTGGAAAACTGGATTATTGGAAACCCTCAATAATTGGTACATCTGTCTTGGTCCCTTGAGATCCCAATTAACCAGGTTTCACTATATTACGAACCAAAATGCGGTTTTAACGAGTGAATACGACATTTCTATGAGTGGTTTATATCTAGCGATACAAGGTGAAGCAGAACACAATGATAAATCTAAAAATATGGTTAAGTTTAAAAAGTCTAGCAAAAACCGGATAGACCGAACTCCGCCTAATTTGGCTGGACACGCAACCAAATAGCCTGATCCTGTCCAGCTTTATCCGGACGCCTGGCACTGCTAGGCCTAAGGATTGCCTTCCAAACTAAAGTGACGAATGACGTCTAACACGTTCAGTACTGAAGCAGGTCTAACACGCCACGTACGTCCGTGTCTTCCTTGAGATCCGGATACGGAGTGGTACCGAAATAATTCAGTGAAGTAGAGTCAATATCATAGATCAACTTGGAAATCTTACCAAGTAGCTAATGGCCAATGATAAATGATATTTATTTTGCAAATGGGTTTTATAAAAACCCATTTTTTACACGTCAATTGTTTTTTTTGTCAGTTTAAACTAGACGAGGCCGGTGTTTTGTGTGAGTGTGACCCTGAGAAGAAACACCGAAACAAACTCAGGGGAGTCAATATAGGCAAGTCAATATAGGCAACCTGTACACCTGCTAAAGCCCGGACGCGGAGCAGAAAGAATTTCGTACGTTGACCTATTATTACCTGTCTCTGTCACTCCCACGTAAATATAACGCGTCTCGCTCGCACAGATGCAATGGCCTCTGTGGTTAGGGATTGTAAACCCTTTACTGTAAACATTTTTTTTGGTTAGAATTTAGTCACTACAAAAATCCTTGACGAAATTCATGAATTAAAATAATGAATGACAATGATAATTTTTATTTTAGTATCATATTTCTACCAATTTAGGAATTTTAACTCGATTTTTAAATTGTTATAATATAAAATTTAAATAAATAATTTGCTGCTATATATTTAAATATATATTTAATAACAATAATTGATTTGATAAATTAATCTTTTTTTTTCTCCTTCAAATGTTTAATGTAAAACGCACTTAATATAAAAATGTTTGTGACCACTGTCAGTAGGCCCAAAGGTCATTGTACGAAATTCTTCCTGCTCCGCGACCGGGCTTTAGATATTACGATTATGATAAAAATAAAATATTAGATTATTAATAGGTTACTTCTAGGCAAGCGTGCTCCATCGTCGGCCACATCTTCGCTTTCCATCAGGTGAGATAGTGGTGAAACGCAAACCTATAAACAATAAAAAAAAAAATTGACACTCGGTCCTGAAATAGCATAAAGGATGACTAGGAATAATTTTCTGTTATTTCGCGGGTAAAAACGCTGGCCGCAGCTATTATAAAAAACGACTATCAAACATTGATATATTATAAGGGAAATTACGTTATGTAGCGCATAACGTAACTTCCCTAAACATTGCAATCAGAATACCTGGACACAAAACTCTAACATCTATGATCAGTGTCATCACAGTCGCATCCTACAGCCACTGATAGACAAGGACAAAGAAAAGAACCAGCGCAGTTATGCGAGCGAAATCTAAAAAATAATATTTTTGTGTAAAACCCTTGTTTATGTCACTCGCTTATTGCAACTCACAGAACAGAAGAACCACATTCTTCTATTCTGTATTGCGACTGATCAGGTCATGAAGGCCTGATTTCAGCAGTTCACCTGCTAGAGGCGAGTCTTACCTATCTTCCGCTGTTTTGATTTAATCTAAGCTATCAAAGCACTAATATTATGAAAGCGAAAGTTTGTTTGCATGTTTGTTACTCCTTCACGCTCGAACGGCTGAACGGATTTGGTTGAAATTTGGCGTACGTGTAGATCATGTCCTAGAATGTTCCCTGGAGTATATATACCCTTGCGCTAACTATCTCTATCACGAAGCCGCAAGCAGAAGCTAGTACCTCAATAATTTATTCAATAGTAAATTAAATATTACGATGTTCCTGACACCTAGGCACTTGTTTCAAACATAGGGACAAAGTGTTGAAGGGTCGATCGTCCCTTAAGCTGGGGTGAACATAATTAACATATCCGAACTTGTGTAAAACACATCTAACTTGGTAACTCTCTGCCTCTAATTCTGGAGATATCTTCAAAGGCATTTAAGCTTCAAAACTGTTTTGTTGTAGTGTACCTCTAGTCACTTGTGGATATTGTTACCGGTAATCTGTTTATTTCAGTAATTATATACAATACCTAGGCAATGTAGAGAATACCTGGGGCGTCCAGGCAATGTATGAAGTATTGTGAATATTATTGTCCATTACTAACTTTGTGTCCAGGTAATGTATACACCGTTAAATTTTGGTCGTTTTGATCCCGCGAAGGGTCTATTAGGTATATGAAACACTATCGATTTGTAAGGAGAAAATTAAATAATAAAGTATGTTTTATTTATCTATCTATCTATCTATGTTTTTTTTAAACTCGAATTAATTTACGCATGTACGAAATTAATTTCTTTAATTAAACGTCTGCTGAGCGAGGCCAATGAACTGTAGGTAGTTAGTAGGCAACGACTGACAACTACCTACAAGGTCATTGACTCGTTTACTAAAAAAAAAAAATTTCGTACATGCGTATATTACCTCGACTTTTTACTTTATTTTTTAATTTTAGCTTTACAAATCGATAGTGTTTCATGTACCGAATCGACCCTCCACGGGATTAAAACGACCAAAATTTAACGGTCTATAATTACTAGGGTTTTTACAGAGTACCTGTTGTTCGTCGGTTATGTGTAAAATTTATGAATTTTGTTCTATATTTATATGGTTACTCAAGCCCCAAGCGGACACCGGTGTTCGCACACTTATTGTCTTTCTATTGTGTCTCTAATTACGGTATTTAAAGAGTTAATCGACCTACCTAAGTATAAAATGATGGGCTAATGAAACATGTTTTATTACTTAAAAAAATGTGTGTAAAAGACGGGAGCAGGGAAGGAATTTTCGTAATTTTAAAGCACCCGACTCGAACAGGTTAGGTTAGGATACAAGGGCAGGAGCGGAGCGGAGCTCCCGTTACTAGAAACTCATCCGGAAAGACGTGCTCATCATTTCTCCGCGCTGCCCATAACTAAAAAATCTTATTCACCACTCCATCGCCCGCAGTCATAACCGCCATCGTGTAAAAACCACCATACTTACATCGTTAAGTATTCTTTAAGTTTGAAGTCAAAACAAACCTTAACACTTCGATCCACAACTACCCAACTTGTTCATACAAAAGTAGACTCTAAACATCGGAATTAAGGCCTATAGTGGCGTGGATGTGAGAGGACACCGGTGTCCTCTGAGCTAGGACAGATTAATGAACTATATACATCACCTAGTCCAACCGCAACTCAAGTTACTCAAGTTATGCAACTTCCGACGTCCATTTCTCAGCGAATCTTTAATATTCATGCCCTCCATTGTACGGTAAAAGTTTCCGAAGCACTTCTTCAACAGATGACTTGGTTTTCTGAAAAATCAGACGTCTTATTATTGTATGAATTGAAAAGTTTCTATGATTGTTTGGCTTGCTTAAACAAGCAGCTTGCAGTGTCGCGCCGCGCCGCTACCGAGTGGTCGTGTCCTTATTGCGCTGAGTGTAATCATGACGTCGTGTACAGTAAAATGTGCTAATTGTAATGTTGTTATTGACGAGGTATTAGCTTTTATAACTAATAAAATAGATGTGATGGACCAAGAAAGTTTGTTACGTATTTGTCGTTCTGCTTTTAAAGTTGAAGAAGTGGAGAAGTCTAAGAATTTGCTTTTTGAATCAGTTGCTACAGACATCAGGAAGATTACTAGGAAAAAGAATAGCGAGGGCAAAATACAGAAAGACTTAGTGGACATTATAACATTGCTTAAAAGTGTTGATCCTGAGCTAATACCAGTGTTTGTGGCTAAAGAGTTGCACAAGCTACCACCTGTGACCTTCGATCACGTAGATGTGACAGCAATATTGAGGGACATAACTTCATTGCGTGCACAGTTGGAAGATATTAAAAGCACTTATGCTACAAACGATAAGCTGCATGAAATGGAATTAAAATTTTACAATAACAAGTATGATTCCATAATTAATACTCCAAACCGCATCAACAGTAATCGTTCATATTTTTTAAATAGTGGGCCTATGGCAATAGCATCTCCGTTGATCGAGTCATATAACGTACAGGTGAATAATACACAGTCTACCCTCGCCCATACAAAACAACTCACAGCTGACTGTGCGCGCGAGTGTGTCATTGCGGTTGGCGAAAGCGAGACAGCGCTTTGCAACGTCGAGGCGAATAAGTGTGAGACAGAAAGCAGAATTAAATATCGGGATATTGAAGGTGGAAGTAAAAGTCAAAATATAGCTCCAGAAAGTAATTTAGATAAACAAACGAATACTGTTACGGTGGAGACGTCGAATTCGATAAATAAGACGTATGCTGATATAAGTAGAAGCAAAAGTAAGTGGCGTGAAACAGAGAAGAATGAGGGGTGGATTACGGTACAAAGAAAGCGTTATGGCAACAAGTTCTCAGCGAACAAAGGGAAAGCCAGTTTAGAACAAAACTGTAAGTTTAAGGCCGCTGATACTAAAATACCTTTATTTATAACGAATGTTCACAAGGATGTTTCTGAGGTTGATATTGAAGAATACGTATTTAATAAAACTAAGGAGAAAATATCGCCTATAAAGATAAAAATGTTGAAGGAAAAAAATTATAACGCCTACAAATTTTTTGTTAGCAAATCGCACTTGGATGTGTTTCTCGACGACAGTCTGTGGCCGACAGGTATTTCGTTCAGGCGTTTCGTGCATTTGAAGTATAAAAGCAATGTTAGCGAGGAGAGGCAAGTAGAGAGGCTACCCCTTACTATCTCATAATGGTTATTAGTCAGCAATCCTGTAACCTTATTTCCTTTAATTGCAAGTCGTTGAAGCGATCTATTGATGGTATAAGAAATTTGTGTAAAAGTGGGGATATCATTGCATTACAAGAGACATGGTTGCTTCCTCATGATTTACCGATGCTGAATAGAATACACGATGAATTTGAAGGAACTGGAACTTCTGCGGTGGATACCTCTGCAGGCCTACTACGAGGGAGGCCTTACGGAGGAGTTGCCATATTATGGCGGAAAAGTGTATTTCAGTTTGTTAAAGTGTTAGTTTGTGATGACGTGCGAATAACAGCGGTAAAGGTTGGGGTATGTAATAAAACTATAATAATATTCAGCATATATATGCCAACTGACTGTGTTGAGAACTTAACTGAATTTACTCAGTGCTTAAGTAAAATTAGTTCTATAATAGAAGACAATAGTGATACTGAAGCTTTTTATATGTTAGGAGATTTTAATGCGCATCCGAAAGAGCTATTTTGTAACGAATTACTTAATTTTTGTAATGATCAGAATTGGAGGGTTGTGGATATGGAGATTTTAGGTGATAGGTCTGAGACATTTACGTTTGTCAGTGAGGCACATGGGTGTACGAGATGGTTGGACCATTGTATTGCAACCAAAGCGGCTTTACCATCTGTTAGTCGAGTGTGGGTTGACTATGATGTGCAGTGGTCTGATCATTTTCCACTTTATGTCGAGTGCGACCTAAATGGGCTGGGATGTGAAATTAGGGCAGTCCATTTACCGGTAGAAAATAAAGTTACCTGGGGAGAACGAAATAAAAATCAAGTTAAGCTGTATCATCAGCTATGTCACTCTCGGCTTAGGGAAATTGATTTTCCTGAGCAGCTATCACAGTGTTGTGATGGGCGCTGTGATGATGTTACCCATAGGGCTTTATTGAAGAATATGTATGTGAGCCTGGTCTCAATCTTGTCTGATGCCGCCATTGCTTCTTCGCGGAATACGGGGGTGCAAAGGAGAGGTGGATATATTGCCGGATGGAGTAAATGTGTTGCGGGTTTTCACAGGGAGGCTAGACTAAAATTTTTAGCATGGGTCCAAGCTGGTAAGCCTAGAAGCGGTCAAATCTATATAGATATGTGTAAAAGTAGGAAGGCATTTAAAAAACAGCTTAAGTATTGTCAAAATAAGCAAGAGCAAGTTAAGATGGACGATATGGCCGCTTATCATAAAGCTAAAGACTTTAAAGCATTTTGGAAACAAACCAATAAATTTAGTGCTAGGCCTGGTCTTCCTGTGAGTGTGGAGGGGGTTTGTGATCACAACGATATTGCAAACCTCTTTAAAACCCAATTTAATATAATGCCCAGTCATGGCTCCACCGGGCAAGGTGACTCTACAACTTGTAACAGTGTCGGTGATGGGCCGGTTGTGCAGGAGCGTGTGGTGAGATTTACAGCAAAGCAAGTGCGGCAAGTAATTGGAGGTATGCAGCGAGGTAAATCTCCCGGGTGCGACAGTCTCAGTATTGAGCATCTGAGGAATGCTGGTGTGCACCTACCCCGCGTACTCTCCATGTTTTACAATCTATGTTTGTGTCATGGCTATTTGCCTGAGGAACTCACCAGAACTATAGTCGTACCTATTGTAAAGAATAAGACTGGAGATTTGTCCGATAAGACCAATTATCGACCTATATCGCTGGCAACAGTAATGGCGAAGGTGTTTGACAGTTTGCTTAATAACATACTTTTGTCTCACGTACACTTGCACGATGCCCAATTCGGTTTCAGAAGTGGGCTTTCTACTGAAAGTGCCATCCTTTGCCTTAAGCAAGCTGTCAGATACTACACTGACAGGGATACGCCGGTATATGCGTGCTTCTTGGATTTGTCCCGGGCCTTCGACACAGTTTTGTATGACAGGCTCTGGAGGAAGCTGGGGAGCGCGGGTGTACCGGTGGAAGTTGTCTCGGTGTTGCAATATTGGTATCGTTGTCAGAGAAATCAGGTGCGGTGGGCGGGGGCTCTATCGGATGAGTACGGCATGGGGTGTGGTGTGCGGCAGGGGGGCATTACCTCTCCCCTGCTGTTCAACCTGTATGTCAATGACCTCATTGTTGAGCTGAGCAGTACTCATACAGGTTGCTTTATCGACGGAGTTAGCGTTAACAATATTAGTTACGCTGACGATATGGTGCTGCTGGGACCCTCGGTGGGAGCGATTCGCACTTTATTAAAAAAGTGTGAGGCCTATGCGGCGGAGCATGGGCTTCAGTATAATTCAAAGAAGAGCGAGGTACTTATTTTTAAGTCCAATAATTATAAGCCAGCCCAAGCTCCGCCTATTATGCTTAATGGTGAGGCTTTGCGGGTTGTGAGCAGGTTCACGTATCTGGGGCATATTGTGACAGAAGACCTAAAAGATGATGCAGACGTAGAGAGGGAGCGCAGGGCATTGGCAGTCCGGGGGAACATGATTGCTCGTAGGTTTGCTCCATGTTCACGTGATGTAAAAGTCACATTGTTCAAGGCTTATTGCCAGTCGCTTTACACAAGCAGCCTGTGGGTGAACTACTCTTGCCGGGCTGCTAGTACGTTGCGCATCCAATATAATAATATATTTAGGATGCTATTGCGATTGCCTCGTTTTTGTAGCGCGTCTGGCATGTTTGCTGAGGCGCATACGGACGGCTTCCATGCAGTCATTCGAAAAAGAGTTGCGTCTCTGCGACAGCGCCTGTGGGGCAGTAGTAATGGCATCCTGCAAATGATTGCCGCTAGGCTGGACTGCCCTTTCCAAAACAAATGGATGTGCATTTTAACAGGGAAGTAAATAGTGACCCAATTTTATTGTATTTTATTTGATTTGATTTTGTTATTTGATTTTAATTGATTTTATTATATTATTTTAATTGATTTTATTATTTGAGTATGTCCTAATTATGTATTGTATATTATCTGATTGATTTAATTTAATTTATTTTTGTATAAATGGAATGGTATTAATTGTATGAATTACTTGATTTTAACTGTTTTATGAAATGTACCTATGGACTATGTCTGAATCAAATAAATTAATTAAACGGCTGATCGGATTTAGATGAAATCTGTCAAAATACAAGTCTGCTTTAAAATTTGGCTCAATGAATTTGCAAGTAGGTTAAAATTTTGGTTAAGGTGTTATACTCGCTTTTTAATTTTTTGGTCACACTATACGTAGGGACTTTGTTTTTGATGGGAAAATCATCCTATGACATCGAACGAGGACACGGTGGTGTTCTGCTCAAGCGTGGTACACCTCTACACTGTGCTTCACCATGTCCTCCCTGCGGTCCACATAGTGGTGACACCCGGGCGTTACTTCCGCACGAATCCGGTGCAGGAACTTCCCGAACTGACCATGACTGCGGAATGATGACTGCATCATGCGGAAGGTGAGGATGTCATGAGGTCTTTCCAGCCACGCCTCAAAGACGGAACTTATCGCCATAACTATGGTGTGTCCAGCACAGGGTTGCGATAGTCGCTGTCGCCATTTCTAGTTATTGGCTTGCCGTCATCATGGTTGTTTTTATTTTTAGTTTGTTGAAGCTGTAAATTCTCCAAGCTATAATAAATAAATAAATAAAACTAACAGCAACACAACGTTGTAACTAAAAACCATTTACGAGTAAATAAGTTGAAATATATAATTATATTTCTGTACCTTTCTATATCTTTTTTATATATACCTGTATAATACTTCTGTACGCGTGTTTGTCACCTAATTTCTCCTAAACCGCTTGGCTGTTTTTGATGAAAATTTGTGTGTATATTTCAGTGAATCCCTGGATGGTTCGCGAATATCATTGAACCCAGTAGATGGCGCTGCAATCGTGTTCTTATTTTTTTTTTGACAAGGACAGCTTTAGTAGATATATCATATTTATATTTGTTGTCCCCTTATAACTTTTTTCTTTTTTGTATTAGAATATAGTCGAGATGCAAGAGAGGTTAGGTAAAAAAAATGACGACGTACGATTTTGCGCTAAAAATCCGCCATTTTGATTTTTTTAATCACCTGTCTAATGACACTTGGGTTTTTGAAATGAATCTTAAAGTCCTTTCTGTTATTTGAAGGATACGCATAAATAAAGAAAAATGGCAAACACAAATAAAAACATACTAAGATACGCGCGAAAAACGTAATCGTGCCTTTGCAGTCGGGTTAAAAGTGGCACACGGGAAGGTTGTGAAGTGATTTAAAATATAAATAATATATAAGAGAAAAATGGAACACATTACAAATAGCCCTGACAATTTTATAATTTTAAATATTTCAATAATTAAAAAAATACCTAATATTATTATTAGTAATCCCTTTATCTAATATTAATATTATTTATAAAGGGAATACTAATGTTGTACTAATGTTATGTTTAACTTGTTTTTAATGCATCAAGTACAACCCCGTTTCATGTCCAGACAATTTCTGTCCATACTAGGTTGCCTGGAAGAGATCGCAGAATGCGATAAGGCCGCCAATTTTATATTCTTAAATTTAAGGCTCTAATTGTATTTTTTCCTATCTTGGTGTACAATAAAGCTTATATAAATAAATAAATAAATAAAATAATAATAATATTAGGTTCTTTTTTTTAATTATTGAAATATTTAAAAATATAAATGTCAGGGCTTTTCGTAATGTTTTCCATTTTTCTCTGACCTGTGCAGCAGTGGGAATATTATACAAAAATTACGTTCCCCGGAATAAAAGTAATATGTCTACCGGGACGAAGTCGGGAGTAAGAGTTAGTATTTAATTAATATCTTCATTCAGTGGAAATGGTGAATGAGAAAAGTTTTCAAATAATGAGCAACATGGTCGAAGCTCTGTGGCTAGTGATGGGAAAATATTGCGTGGGATATATTAGTTCGTGCCGGATTTAAGAGCTTAGTGTTGTTTCTCGTTTATTTATTCCTAGATTATTGGTGACTGGAAGAAGTAAAAGAAAGTTTTGTATAGTCATGGATATGTCTGTTTTGCGTAGTTATATTTGTTGGAGGACTATTTTAGTGTATCTTTTTTTTCTCTATAATATGTTGTCGTTGTGTTTGTCATCTTTGTAGGGGACTTCAACCATAACCCACCACGCTGAGCTATGGCCATAAAGAGAGTTGAATAGGTATTTGCCCAGTAGAGGGATTTATTTTTGGTGGGAAGATCATCCAATGACATCTCCGCGTCCTTGGGCGGGGCGGGAGATAGTGTCAGACTTTTATTGACTAAAAACCCACTCCTGTTCCTTCGTTGCCTTTTATTCTGGGGCCAAAGTTTCTTTCCAAAAATCGATCCTTGGGGATCAAGCCTACTGGGGCACGCCTCTACGGTGTGCTGACAAGGCCTTGAAGCGCTCGTCGAACACTACGCGCCGTCGACGACTCGGGCTTAGTCCGGACGGTTACCGGACGGTCAGACGGCGAGCTACCCATTGCTCGCCGTCCCCAGCAGAGAGATACTGCAGGTTGAGTAAAATCGAGAAGATTTTTTTCTTGCTCTTTTTAACTTGCTCTGTTGGACCACTAGAACTGTATATTCTGCCAGAACACTTAGTAGCCTGTGTTTGCAAACACTAGTTTAGCAGCTTCCTGTCAGTAAAGGAATATATTCAATCGTAAATTGTAAATAATATAGTCCCTTAGTTTAGACAGAAAAGATTCAATGCCAACATGTTAAAGTTTGTCGAACTAATTGACTGGCCTTTTTCTAGTGTTAGACATGACCCTGACTGCTACGCCGGAGGTCGTGAGTTCGATTCCAACCCATGACAAAAGTTTGTATGATGATTACGATCATTTATTCTGTGTTTGGGTGTAGCATAGCATAGCATTGCATCAGCCTTTTAATTTTCCCACTGCTAGAACTCAGACCTCCTCTCTAGGAGAAGGAATGGGTCGTAATCCACCATGCGGGCCTATTGTGGGTTGGTGGATGTCACATGTCATCGAATTTTTGGTTCTAGGACATGCCGGTTTCCTCACGATGTTTTCCTTCACCGTTTTGAGAGGAGTGGTGATGAAATAAATTACACAAAGTAATGCGCCTAACTGGGTTTGAACCCGCGACATAAAACTCGTAAGTCGGGGCCGTTACCACTCGGCCACCACTGCTCTCAAGATGGCGTTGTATGATAGTTGTGGAACCCATATTTTTCTTCAATAATTATATAGCTGAATAACGTTTACCGAGTCAATTTTTATGATATTAAATAATTGTCCAAAATCATCAATTTATAGTTAGCATTTACTCGTAAAATGCTAAAATAACAAGTTGAAACTTTGAGCAACATTAAAACTGGTCGCAAGTTCCATATTAGCGTTGTAGTAACTCATTTGTGCCGTAACATGTGGGATTTAAGCCGCAATAGTGCAGTTTTCAAATAATGAATTACGCCGACGCGGCGCCGACTCAGCCACCGAACACTAGTGCGGGGAAATTGTTGATATAGCCTTATTTTTAATATTTTTGCTTTGTTTTTTTGTTTTTATTTTAGTCTTCTGTCAGGGGCTTCGACGTGAAAGTAGCAAATTACCCCAAGGCAACAAACGGGATAAAAAGTGCCCTATGTCCAATTTTAGGGTCACCAGGAGGATACGGTGGAGCAAACGGTGGAAATGGGTCCATCAAAATTACAAGGAACATCAACATTATTACAAAATATTTGCATGCCATTGTCCAGGGCAAACATAATGATTTATGTTGAATTATAACATCTTTGCCTTTTTTATCTTATCTTAACATAATATTAATGGACTTAATGAAAATTAGAGTTCCTACGTGTCTACCTGTTTGCTAAAATTTACCTATAACAGTTCAGCTGTTTGAGCGTGAAAGTGTAACAAATAAGCAAACAAACACACTTTTGGATTTATAATAATGAACTGGGCCGCCAAAATTCCGGGTCAATAATAAAAATTATGATAGTTAATTAAATATGTACATTGTACGTACATTAGATGAATGCGTGAAACTGGCATATTGTAGACGAGTGATTTATTAATATGTGAAAGTAAAAGTAAAAAATACACTTTTAGAGTATTTTGCCGGACGCGCATTCATTACCGTAAAAATATTAGAATGTACCTTATGTGTATTGTTTCATTGTTGTTTTGTAAACTGTTGTTGATCAATGTCATAAAAAGCGGGCACATCTGGCCATCAAACTATAAAGTTTGGCAAGAAAATTTGGTACAAAAACAACAAAAACTGTTAAAGAAATAAATAAAAACAAAAACATAATAACTGTTACCTTTATAATATCACTGTGAAAGTGTGATTTATCGATAATTCTGACTAAAAATTGAATAATTAATAAAACAATGAAAAACTCTGTCATGCAGATATTGAGGATTGATTGATGAGTTTGCAACCCTAAGGACTCAAATAAAACCACGTCCTAACGACAATGAGCAAAAAGATTGATAAAAAATAACGTAACAGATAGAACGAGCATTAATAACGTAGCAGACTTTTTGACCATCATGGTTGCTGATACAAAGTTACAAATTCGAGGTCCTGGTCTACTCCTCAGGCCTAGTCCCATTCCCTCTTAAAGAGACGAGGTCTGAGTCCCAGAGGTGGAAACATTATAAGGCATATTTATGCTTATGACCAAAAAAAAAACAACATCGTCATCATTTCAGCCGAAAGACGTCCCACTGTTGGAGATAGGCCTCCTCCAAGTGTCAACTCAGTGAGCGGTCCTGCCCTCCTCCTGTCCTTCTACAAGGCGAGCCGATGACCTGGTAAGGGTTGCGGGGATCCGATGGGTGAGAGACACACATGACCGTAAAAAAACATTTAGCTAAAATTTTAATTTAATGTTTTTATTTTGATTTAACTAGTTACACATAGGCTTAAAATAAAAGAAAAAAAAAACACAACTGACTATAAAAAAAAAAACAGTAGAAATAATTAGTGCCTATAAAATCAGTGCGCTTCCCTATCCTGTCTATCCACTAATTGTGTTGAAAGAATCGCTTCAGGTAAATTAGCTATGAGGCGGTTAGGGCTTCAGAGACATGAACCTCCTCACAATGTGAGCCGTATGGAGGAGTACTGCCTTCTGTATCAGGCCCTTGATCCAACCGCGCAGCGACGCCTTCGAAAGATGGTCGTCGAAGCTTTTGGCTATGAAGCCGTAGGCGGTCACGACAGTTTATTATTATTATTTATTTTGATGTAAATAGTTAAATATAGGCCTAAAATAAAAGACGAAAAAAAAACTGACAATAAAAAAATCACTAGAAAAAAATTAGTGCCTATAAAATCAGTGCGCTTCCCTACCCAGTCTACCCACTACTTGCACTGAAAGAATCGCTTCAGGTTAATTAGCACGGAGTCGGGGTTGGTTCACGTTTTAATGAGTCTCGATTTATCAGGCTTCCCTTTGTTTTCCCGCTAATTACTTGCGATAGCGATCGGTCAGCAGGAGGCTTGGCCAATAAAACTGTATCGCTTGATTTTATGTTTTTTTAAAGGGTTTCCTTTGTGTATTGTTTTTAGGGATCCGTACGTAAGTCGACAAAAACGGAACCTTTATAGATTACCGTAAGCTTGCGGACGGCGTGCAATGGGTAGCACGCTGTCCGATCGTCCGGTAACCGACCGGACCGAGACCAAGTCGTCGACGGCGCGTTCTGTTCCCGCGCGCCTCAAGGAGCTGTCAGCAAACCGTAGAGGCCCAGCCTGCTAGCTGCAGGCAGGGTCGAAGCCTGCTGGGGTCATGGGTCAGCTTCCGAAAGGAATACTCGGCCCCGGCACGATAGGCAACGAAGGAACGGGGTAGGTTTTTAGTCAGTAAGAGTCTGACACTACTTCCCGCTCCGCCCAAGGGCAGGATTTGTCATTGGATGTTTTTACCTACCATAGAAAAAAACCATTAAAGATTCACTTTGTTCAGGTTCATGTTGTGTTCATATAGAATGTTGAAATTTGGTAAAAAGTATGCCATGTATCACAAGGAAGAAATCCGAAAACTGTAAACTTGTGCGAAAACTATGTATTTACGAGTACGTTATGTAAGTTTTGCACGGAGCTCTCGGTGCGCGAGTCCGACTCGCCCTTAACCGGTGTTTTTTATAGTAATTTTTACAGTCACCGTTTTGCTGTGCCTGTAAAAATGTTGGTTAAAGTAGTTTTAATTAGAGTGAAAGGGTTTGGTTTATACCTTGTCATTAAACCGTGTTTATGGTTTACAAGATTATTTCAACATTTGTGAAAAAGAAAGGTTTCTTCATTAAAGCTTACCTACCATAGGTATGGAATAGGTCCTTTGAGAGAAAACTGTGTTCTTAATTTTAATAATAAAAAAAAATAGAGATTTTTATTTATTATTATATTTTTTTAAATATTTTTTTTTGAATTTACAATAAGTATTACTAATTCGCTCTTAAGACGTTATTTTTACGAGCGATCTATGTACATCATTTTGGGAGATATCACAATTTTTCTATGTGAACCGTTATTTTGGCGGACCAATGTATTTTCTACTCACACAGAATGCCCAAAATCTGTAACATTTAACGATGGTTGACCATTCCATCTCGGCGGTCCTCAGGCAAGCCCAGAATATTCGATAAAAGATAATACCTTTGAAGAAAATACATAGTTGACATACTTGCGTTCTCTCCGAAAAAGAAGACTCAATTTCTTGAAGACTAGCCGCAGTATATTTTGATGAAACAAACGTGCCTTTGTGAAGATAAAGTCAATTGTCCACTATTATATAGGATGAGTACTGAGGTACCTTAGCGGCTTCTGATAGAAAAAAAAAACATTTTTAATTATTTTCATACAAATTAAGTGTGTTAGTTTTTCTTGACCTCAGGAGGAGCTCCGACCAGAGCAGGTTTTCATTAATTGAATGATTTCTTATTAAAAAAATCTGGGCAAGTGCGAATCGGACTCGCACACTGAGTGTTCCGTACAGACAACTTATATAAATAGTTCAATTCCCGAATCGAACCTCGAAGATTTTTCCCGAATCGAAAAAAGTTTTTTTTTTGTAATGTAACTACAAATTTTCAGTTTTCATATTTTTTCCTATATTTATGCTTTACAAATTTGCTTCATGCAAAAATTCAGGGTACTAGGTAAACGGGAAGTACCTACCATAAATTTTTAATCCCTTAAGAGTGTCGAAACATACGTTTTTTACGACATAATCAGCCGTATCTCTTAGAAGTTTGAATTTTTTACAGCTTGAAGGGACGCAGATTTGAGTATATGGTTTTAATTTCCAACTCGGTATCTCCACGCGTTCCCAAGATAAAGGGTCTTGACAGACAGACAGACAGACGGACAACAAAGTAATCCTATAAGGGTTCCGTTTTTTCCTTGTATGGTACGGAACTCCAAAAAGGATCAAAGGTCCCAAAATCGCGTCAAATTCATAATAAAGAAGAGCTTTGTGCGTAGCTTAGCCGTAACTGCGGTGGAGCGGTACCTTAAAATGGGAAGAATGTGTACACGAAAATACTGAAAAATGAATATTTATAGCCTCATTTGACGTTGCCTGATGCTTGATGTTCGCTGTTCTTATAGTCTGTGATCACGCACTCTTTATTTTCGTCTTCAAATGAGAATTGTGACTACAATTTGACGTTCTATAAATTACGATATTTCATGCGTTTTGATGGTTTATTTTAAGCTTTACGGTTCTCGGATTTGAGGCACCATCGTAATGCTCAAAATATATTCTAAGAACTGTTGAATTATAGTTTTCCCTTTATTGGAAGCTATAAGGGGTGAGTAATGGTGGCCCAGTGGTGACGGCCCTGACTTAAGAAACCTGTCTTGGGATCAAACCCACGCAGGCGCTTTATTAACCGATTTCAAAAAGGAGGAGGTTCTATGTTCGGCTGTGTGATTTTTTTTTATGTATGTTCACAGATATCTCGGTCAATTGTGGACCGATTTTGATTTTTTTTATTTTTATTGAAAGATTATACTTCCGAGTTAGTCTCATAGAAGTATTGTTTTGATCTGATGAAGAACTTCGAAGATGTAGGACGAAACTCTTCAAAAAATCATAGCAGAACTGTCGCAACAAGTAAAATTGCTTTGTGTATACATGCAGTAGGGTGACTAACTGAAAGAAAAAGGGAAAGGGATATATAGAACTGATGATGAAGCCAGAAGGTAGGTAAGAACCGGAATTCTGTAATAAATTCAGTGTATCCTAGCCGTGTTTACTATTATTAGAATTGTCATGTTGATTTGATAATGGAACCGAATGGCGGAAGGTATCTATCTATTTAAGTTTGACTGAGGGGTATTACAACTAAAAAGTGTGAAATAAAAACTTTTTACAAAAAAAATACAACTGACTTCAATGTAAAAAAGACACAAAATAACTTTAATTTCGGAAGTCGGTGTTTTTATAATAGTTTTTTCTCATCGTTATTAAACACCGACTTCCGAAATTAAAGTTATTGTATTTTTTTTTTGTAAATTTTTTTTTTTAGAAAATCACGACACGGTAGATTCGCCGCCGCCGCCGCAACCGCGATGGGTGCAATTTTCGACCGCAAGCAAGGTGGCCGCGCGCAGAGCGTGCGAGCGCAAACCGCCGAGGCGGCGGCGGGAAAGAAAACTGCTTCGTGAGTTCTCTCCCTTAAGCTGTTAAACTTTATACTGGTTTACCTGCCGAAGCATACTTCTTAACCGCAAAATTCAATCGAAATATTGTGTAAACAGTCTACCTACATAATCATGTAGTCGGATCAAATCATCTTGCTTGTTGACATTACACGCAAACTTTAACTTCATCCTTTGATCAAGACCGCAAGTAAATTGGTATTGGAGTAAAAGTTTCAAAACTCAGAGTATAACCAGATTCTACATTTATTTTTCTTTCACCATCAGCAAATAAATCGAATGAAACAGAAATGTACGACTTTCGAAGTCTTTGGCAAAGAACAGAAGTTGATGATGTAAACAGTGTTCCAAGTAATACAAAACCTATAAGACTTGAAGAAAATTTTGGGGCTCGTGTAAAGGCCGGTTTACATTATATTAGTGTTTAGAAAAAAAGGAAAGAAAAACAGTCTATTTACACGGAATGACGCAACTAAAAACTAGACATAATCATTTTAAAGGAAAGATATGCGTCACATTCGTGCAAAACGGCCGAACGCTCATAAGCTGTGCCCTCATGCACAATGCGATGAGCACACAGCGCTGGTTTTCGGCGTTGACAGAAAGGAGAGTACGCGGTGGGTAAAATCATCCCATGACATCTCCCGCCCTTGGGCGGAGCGGGAGATAGTGTCAGACTCTTACTGACTAAATACCCACCCCGTTCCTTCGTGGCCTTAGATACCAGGGCCGGGCTTTCCTTTCGGAAGCAAACCCTTGGCCCCAGTAGGCTTCGACCCTGCCTGCCTGCAGCTAGCAGGCTGGGTCTCTACGGTTTGCTGACAACACCTTGAGGCGCGCGCGAACAGTGCGCGCCGTTGACGACCTGGGAGAAAGGAGAGTACTACAGTATAAACGTGTGAACGCTACTCGCTTAAGTATTTGTTATGATTTTTTTCGTTGGTATTTTTAGGCAATTCATTAATTTTGACATATGTATCGGCTTTTGTCTCTTTTTTACATTTATACATGAAATTATTTTCGACATTTGAAGAAAGTATTTTGACATTAACTATTTTATTAATGTTTTTATTTTTATTTAATTTGTTTCGTATATCCGGTCTAATTTGATTTTTTTTTCTTTAATTTTAACTTTATTCATTAAATTTTCCTTTACCTGTATAAAATTGCTGTGTCCGACAAGGTCGACTGTCGATTTTTAAGATCCTTTAAAACACATGTGATACAGCAATAAAGAATAGAATAGAATTGAAATGCTAGTACTCTGTTCTACTTGCTTTTCAACTAAATTCAAATAGGATCGGTATCTATTTTGTATGTGGCACCCCTCCCGCGCCCGCTCAATTCCGAGCTCCTCACTAACCTTGTTAGTCGTTGTGTGTCAATGTGTAATTTATTAACAATTTCAGCAGAGTGCACTTTCAAACGCGATATACCTTGCTGTTTTCGAAAGCCAATTCTTTTAGCAACGAAGCACTTCCTCTAAGTTTGAATCTGAGGCTCATCCATTTACGCTCCCTAAAGGCTGACTTCATCATTCAATATAAAAACTTATTTTAACTAAACTGAGCTCAGCGTAATCTAGTTTAAAGACCCGTGTCGTAAACATGGGCGACAACAAAAGAATTGAAACTGAGTTTAGCGTAAACTAGGTTCAATTAATCGCGGTGAAACGCAAAATGAAGCTATAATCTCGATTAGGCGCTCAAACTGAGTTTTGTTTTATATAATCGCGATTAGTTTATTGGTGAATTTGACCCTTATTCGTTTTGGTTTATTTCTTTCAAGTAAACCTTCTTAATTTATTGTTTTCATTATTAAACTTAGTAATTTGCGTAGAATAGCATGCATTGTGCGGTTGTTCATTCTGGCGACAAAATGACACTCTACTGGAAGAAGTGTAAACTTTCATTCGCACGAGTACTAAAACACTAAAGTGATTGCCTTTCTAGTTGTACTAAAGCCTTTTCCTAAAGACTGGAATAATGTAAACCGGTCCTAAGCGTTAAAACTTTTACTAAATCGGACTTCAAGATAACGGGTGTTTGAATCAATGCTTCTTTTTTTATTGTCTTTACTTCGGTCTAGTTTTTGGTCTGTTTTGTTTATGGTCATGATAGTTTATTGTATCTTGTGAAGCTGTTTTGTAGCCAGCCATTTTGTTATGACTTCTTTCGGGTTTTGTTTATTTACCAATATATCAATGTTACAATGTACTCTCTACAATGTAGACACTCTCCAGATTTTACATTACTTTATCCTAGCTTGAAATCAATGCTATTTCCACTAAAATCACTTGTGAAAGTTAAAGCTTAAGGGCTTAAGACGGATCTACCCCACTTGCCTAACGTCAACGTCGAGATTGGTTTAGAAACTTGTTGCTTCATCTAAATCCAACGCGATGTTTGATGGAGTGGCAACGTGAAAAAAGAGAGCGCCTGAAAACTCTGTTGGTATTCGGTAATTCCGTGATTTACTCGAATATTTTACAAATTTTGGTCCAGGTAATACGTGTTTTTTAAAATCCTTAAAAGTTTTCGAGAAAAACTTATCATCATTTAGAATTTTGATATTTAATCGAGATTCTAAATGATGAGAAGTTTTTCGCGCAAGGCAACAACAAGTACTTTTTTATAATTTTAATATATGAGTAAATATATTATGGGGGCCAAAGTTCACGTAAAAAAAATAACTAATTGATTAAAAATTCACTTTAACAGATTATCCTCAGAGTTAAAATAAAATGACGCCTTTGTACAGTGTTTTGTGCATCAAGTTTGTATAAATAAATAAAATAACTTAATATAAAAATAGATTGACCCAGTTTATACGAACCAACTTTAGACTACCAATAACAGCTGACATAAATATTTAACAGTGCCAGACGAGTTTACGAGATCTTTACTGGCCAGCAAAATTTTATACAGCTTGCTAATACACTTACGTATCTACTAACACACTGGCGTCAAGGTATAAATAATAAAAACTCTCTCCACACGTCACGTCGTCTTTACAGCCCAGAGTGGCGAAGTCGGCCATATTTCATCAGATGTGGCCAAATTACGGCTATATTTATAATGTTTGGCCACATCAAAGTGTGTGATCGTGTACCGTCATAAATTATGATGACGTCACAAGGTACAAATGGTGAAAAGTAATGGCGGCCGTCCCTACCATTTGCGCTTACTTAGAGGGCCGGGACGAGGCATGTTGTGGATGAATATAAGTATGGTTAATACGACATCTGTATTTTTGACTTTTGCTTATTTTTATCTGTAGACGTAGTTTTTTTTTATGGTTGGTAAAATTTTCAAATGACAAATCCCGCCCTCGGGTGGGGCGGCAGATAGTGTCAGACTCTTATTGACTAAAAACCTACCCTTTTCCTTCATTGCCTTCGGTCCAGGACTCCGGGGTTCAATTTCGCCTAACCCTTGGCCCCAGTAGGCTTCGACCCTACTGGGCCCCTACAGTTTGCTGACAACTCTTTGAGGCACGCGGGAACAGTGCGCGCCGTCGACGACTTTGGTTCGGTTCGAACTGTCGCCGGACGGACAGCGAGCTACCCATTACCTGCCGTCCGTAAGCCCGCGCCTACGGTGGCCGGAAATCAGGATTGGAATGTTTAATGATTTTAACTTAAAGTGTAAAAAAGTACTAAAAATCGAAAAACGAAGTTGGTACCGAAAAATGTTTTGGTATCAAAGAGTTTTAAACAATTTATTTGCTACCGAAGAGTTAATAGATTTACAGTGCAGTGGTTTTTTAAAAAACTCGATTTTCCAAAAGACACACACACACACACAGATTTTACGCTGCGTCTACTGTCATTTCAGTTCGAAACGGTGTTTTTGTGCGTTTTAGCAATAGGTACGTTGTGTATAGCCTAGCGTCTAGCTACTCATACTTGATATTATCGCTATCGGACACGATGTCAGATGAGACATCGCAATTATTAGCCTCATCCATCAGAGAGTTCGAGCCCGCGACTAGTTCAGTCTTAAAAGTTGTAGCTATTAGAAAACAGACTCGATAGGGAATTTCACTTTTTAGCTGTATGCACAAGGAATATGTTCCCAAGTTTTGTGCGTACGCAGAGGGATGGATATCCACCATGTACCGGTGGCGCATCGCCTTACGTCCAAAAATGGAAGAAATTCTCAGGTTGCAATAATAATATGCTATCAGAAAACACCGACTCTAGCAGGGCCACTCCTCAGCTGTATGCACAATAAACCAGCTGTACGCAAAACTTTGTGCGCACAGTGTTCCTAAAACGTTTTAGTATGGTTTTTTTTAGGTTGGATAATCATCCAATGACATCTCCAGATAGTGTCAGACTTTTACTGACTAAAAAAAACCCACTCCTTTTCCTTCGTTGCCTTTTATACAATAGCCAAGCCTCCCTTTCAGAAGCGAACCGTTGCCCCTGTAAGCTTTGACCCTGTTGGGCCCCTACGGTTTCCTGATAACTCCTTGAGGCGCGCATGGAACTGTACGCGCCATCGACGACTTGGGATCGGTCCGGACGCTTACCGGACGGTCGGATGGAGAGCTACCCATTGCTCGCCGTCCGCAAGCCCGTGCCTATAGTGGCCGGATATCGGGATCGGAATCCCGGCGGTGGTTGGGGCGTAAGGGCCGTTGCCTCATGCGTACGACCATGCCTTTGCTTTTTTTTTTTTTGGGTAGGTAAAATCATCCAATGACAAATCCCGCCCTTGGGTGGGGCGGGAAATAGTGTCAGACTTTTACTGACTAAAAACCTACCTTTCCGTTCCTTGCCTTTATCCCGGGGCCCGTGGTGACAGTCTCACATAACCTTTGGACCTCATCCTTTGCTAGCATTACTGCTTCGCAGAAGGAGGAGACCGCCTGCCACTCCTCCTCGCTTCGGATCATGGCCTGTCGGCGTGAGAGATCACTGCCGCTAATCCCCGCCATTAGATGTCTACCATGTACCTTTCAGGTTGCGCATCGCCGTACGTCTGGTCTATTTTCGTTTGTTTCAATAAATAAAAGATTTTTAAAGTTGAACGTCATCCCATCAAAGTTTTTATATTAAACTCTAGATACCCATCGCAATCAGAACATACAATCTTCAATTCATTTCCCAAACCGCTTTTCATCGAAATACTCCGAAAAACTTCAGTTGCTAGCCTTTCATTACTTGATTGAACCGCTGTTGAAAGTCAACAAAGTAAATGTAGAGGAATTGATACGAAAGTGTACGGGGAGACGATCGCGTCTGAGAGAGTGTGTGTGGAGAATGTTTGTACTGGCAAATAGCGTTTTGTGAGTGTTTGGTATTGAGATTATGATGTTTAGATTGAGTATGAGTATATTGAATACGTAAAATGTTTTCGAATAATATTTGAGGATTTCATGAAGGAATATTACAAATATGTACACAGTTTTATGTTAAATTTTCACAAATATTTACATATTTCATCTTTTGGTTTGTAACTAGTTTCTGCCAGCGGCTTCGCCCGCGTGAAAATCGGTTTTTCCATATAAACTTTGGACCCCCTTTTCATCCCTTTAGGGGGTGTCTTTTGGAAAGTCCTTACTTGGTGCTCACCTTCGTCTTAAGGAAGGAAACTTTGTGCAAAATTTCACGCTCCTAGATCCAGAAGTTTTAGCTATGCGTTGATATGTCTGTCAGTTATTTTTTCCTTTTATACGAGTATATACAGAGTATTGTTTTTTTTTTTTTACTTTTTTTACATTTTTCTCAAGTAATGGTGACAAGAAATATGTAACCGGGATATTAATAGACTATACATAACATGATTTAAAATAAACACTATTTTAAATCATGTTATTTAAAGTCTATGAATGGATTTTTAAACAATCATTCTTCTCCATAGAGTTTTACGAATTAACATCACTTTTCTTACCGACTGTCTTCTTGAAAATTCAAAGTGATTGTTAATGGTTTATTCGAAATAAATGCCTTGATTGATTGGTAATCTAACGTAATGGCGTCGAATAACTTCTCCACACCGCTGGCATGGTATTTGTTGAAATATTTTGAAGATAGTTTTTAATGTAACTGGCTAGAAGCAAATGAAACAATACTATTGTATTCTGGTATCCCAGAAATACAAAAAATAAAACGGAGAAGACAATATCGTAGGTGGGAAGATGATTGAAGCCCGGGTCCCTTCAACGATATTCTCGAGGGGCCCTGGAACGAAGACAAAGTACTTTTTTTTTAAACTAGAATAATTTATGCATGTACGAAATTAATTTCTTTAAGTAAACGTCAGCTGAGCGAGGCCAGTTAGTACACAAGGACCGACAACTACCTAAAAGTCATTGACTCGTTTACTTAGAGAAATTAATTTTGTATATACGTATATTAATTTGAGTTTTTGAAAAAAGTACTTTATTTTTTAATTTTTTCTTTACAAATCGATAGTATTTCATTTACCGAATTGACCCTCCGCGGGATTAAAACAACTAAAATTTGACGATGTACCTATGTTTGTATATCTTAAGACCCTAAATATTCAATAATATTTAAATATTGTATAGCTTGTGTTATTTTTTTGGTATATAATAAAGTTTATTGGTTGCGCCAATTTGCTATGATCCGCGATTTTGTTTTTTTTGTAATTTATTTTTTTGGCCTAGCAATCCTATCCCTTCCGTTTCCCTTCCCCGCACGACCTCAATGGAATGACGTTTTTTTGTGCATCGATTGTGAATGTGACCGCTCCGCTAACATCGCCCGCTCGAAATTACAAGAAAATTGACTCAAAAGTAATGGTTGCGCGAATAAGCTTAATGGACTGTATGTTTGAAAAAGCGATCTAAGGTTTGTCAACAATAGTGCAGTGTAGTGCAATACAGGACCTGGCAGTGATTGAATGTGCGAAGTCGGGGTTCGCCGGCCGGCGCCACGTGGAACCTTCGAGGTCAAAAGGTCAGTGTTCCTCCCTAATACATCCATCCCATCAATGAATGCCAGGCACAGTACCTGCATATTGTTAACAAACCTTAGATCGCTTTTTCAAACATACAGTCCATTAAGCTTATTCGCGCAACCATTACTTTTGGTCCTACGAGCAGGATCGTGAATCATTTTCTTGTAATTTCGCAATATAGTATTTGTTCCATAGGGAATAAACGCAACGCGCCTGTTTACCTAGATATAATAGTAGAAAACCCGCATCTAGGCATTTAGGCAACTAAACGTTATTTCACTCGTATAGTTAAAGAGCCATTGATAATTACGGTACCTACGCCGTCAACCGCACCGCATAATTATAGTTAGCTACGTAAATATCAGCGTAGATATAAATCGATCGCATTCTTTTTCTTGACAAAATTCATTCGGAAGTCCTACAAATTGCATGTAGGTAGACGCATTTCAAAAATACCCGTTCATTGTTGAGTGAATATTTGTAGGAAACGGATAAACCATAGATTATATACGCATATGAACGACGTGAATGATT
This sequence comes from Leucania comma, assembly GCA_958295575.1. NCBI lineage: Eukaryota > Metazoa > Arthropoda > Insecta > Lepidoptera > Noctuidae > Leucania > Leucania comma. The sequence goes on from OY282473.1 coordinate 20,963,271, forward strand.
TAATCGAGAAATTGGGTAATATTCACTCATTGATTCAGGTTATTCCGTTCGTTCGCCGTTCACTTTGTTGTTTACAATATTACCATATTGTTATCTGATAATTATCGCTTACTTAATAATTCGTTAAGTGTTTGTTTGAGTGTATAGTGTGAATATATCAAAACAAGATGTCTCTGGGCAGTAAGGTTAGTACTGATTTAAAGGTTCAGTTAAAGCTTTTATACGCTAAAAGGGACTCACAGTTTTCACGTGTTCAATCAATTTGTGATAAATCTTTGCAAATCTCGGATCTGACGATTAGAGATGCTTTCTTGTGTTCGTTGGAAACTTTAGATAGTTTGCGCGCGGATTTTGAATCTACAATTAATAATATAAACATTTTAGAGTTGGAGTTAAATCCTGATTACTGTGTGAGTTATCAGGCATTGTCGTCCTTTGATGACTTGTATTGTCGTATCAAACGTATTGCTAGGAGTTTAGAGACTCCCCCCCCCGCGAGTGGTTTATCCAACCCTCCTCGCGAACGCCCACGATTGCCGCCAATTCAAATACCTGAATTTAATGGTGACATTCGAAATTGGAATTTATTTATAGATAGTTTCGAAAATATAATACATAGGAACACATCGCTGACAGATCACGAGAGATTGCATTATCTCGTAGAAAAATTGACCGGTAAGGCAAAGGCTGTCTGTGCTGGAATTACGTTTAGCGCTGAAAATTACACTTTAGTTTTGAACACTTTAAAAACAAAATACGAAGATAAGCGATTAGTAGCCACCGCATATTTAGATCAATTATTCGATTTGAAAAGTTTTTCCGTTTGTAACGATCATAATTTAGAGAAGTTTTTAAATATTTTCGCATCATCTGTTCGTGCAGTAAAGAACCTAAAGGTCAATGACCTCTGTGACTTTTTGTTTTTGTATATCGGTTTACAGAAATTAGATCCTGAAACTGTTCGTCTGTTTGAAACGACTCAGCGCGGTAACGAAATACCTAAGTTCGAAGATTTAGAATCTTTTATTCGCGACCATATTAAGGTATTGCAGCGCACGTCGGCACGTCATGAAGTCACGAATAGGACAGGTTCCGATCGCCGTATAGACGCGTCATCGAAGTCAGTCAAGACTGCACATACGCTAGTTAATACCGCCTCAACACCTGACTGTTCTCTGTGTAAGGGTAGCCATACACAGCTGTACAAGTGTTCGGAATTTCAGAGATTATCGCCTAGTGATCGTTACAAGTTTGTCCGCACTAATAATTTGTGTTTTAATTGTCTAAGTGACAAACATCTGGTTACGTCATGTAGCAGTGGTGTTAGCTGTCGTAAATGTCTAGCTAGACATCATACCTTCTTACATTTTGAGAGTAGTAAGCTGCCATCGCAGCCGCAGCCTGCGCAGACGCGCGACGCTTGTGACGCGCGGCCTGCTGCAAGTGCAAACGACGTAACATTGTGTTCGCTTTCCGCCGCTGGTACTCAAATCACTACCGTTTTACTTGCGACCGCGCAAGTTGTCATTGTAGATGCCTTTGGCAAACCGCACACCGTTCGAGCGCTACTAGATGGCGCTTCCCAGAGTAATTTTATTACTCGGGATTGTTGTCAACGCCTTGGTTTTAGTTTTAATAATTGGTCATCCCGCTCAGAAGTGAAAGGTTTTGGAGGTTTAAAGGCAACCATTCACGGTTCCATTAAAATAATATTTAGTTCACGTTTTAATCGTAATATTTCGTTTGAAATGGATTCGCTAGTCGCAGATAAGATTACGGAACGGTTGCCCACGGTACCGGTTGACACATCCATGCTGACGGAGTTTAAGAACTTGCAGTTAGCCGACGGAAATTACGCTTTCCCTGGAGATATCGATCTATTGATCGGTGCTTCGATTCTCCCGCATCTCCAGTTATCACGTAAAATTCAAGGTCTTCCGATGTACCCCGCTCCGCACGCACTGGAAACAGTTCTCGGGTTTGTTATAGTTGGTTCCGCACCCGCTTGTTTAGATAGTTACTCGACTGTGTCGCACTGTTGCACCGTCGAGCCGCCGCTTGAGTCTACCATCCGCAAGTTCTGGGAGATTGAAGAGGTCAATGTCCCGCCTATTCTCAGCCCTGAGGATCAGGTCACTGAGGAGATTTATACCCGCACGACTACTCGTGATAAAGATGGTCGTTATGTTGTCGCGCTCCCTTTCAAGGGTGATATTTTTTCGCTCGGTGGCTCCCGTGCCTCCGCAGAAAAACGCTTTCTATGCTTGGAACGTAAGATGCAGGCGTCTCCTAAGTTGAAGCAAGCCTATGATGATGTGCTGATCGAATATTTAGATAAAGGTTATATCTCATCAGCGCCTGCCGACACTGAGGAGACACGTGATTACCCGTTTTACATCATCCCGCACCATGGAGTTGTTAGAGAAGACAAGCTTACAACTAAACTGCGTGTGGTTATGGATGGTAGCGCTAAAACTAGTACTGGCATATCGCTTAACGATATCTTGTGTTGTGGTCAGAACCTCCAGGGTAACTTATTTGAAATAATAGTAAATTTTCGCTTGTTTGCTATTGCGCTCTCTGCTGATATTCGGCAAATGTTTCTTAGTATTGGAATCAGAGAATGTGACCGTAGATTCCAACGCTTCTTGTATAGATTTTCTCCGCAGGAACCTTTGAAGGTTTACGAATTCAATCGTGTTTGTTTTGGGCTTAAGTCTAGTCCCTTTCACGCTCTTCGCACTATCAAGCAGTTGGCCGCTGACGAGGGTCATACATACCCGAAAGCAAGGGCCACTATTGAAACCGGATTGTACAAGGACGATTTTGTGTACAGTGTACCTAGTGAAGCAGAGGCTATAGAGACCGCTGCTCAAGTAATCAGCCTCATGAAGTCCGGTCAATTTGATCTGGTGAAATGGACAAGCAACTCGCAAGCTACATTAGAGTCGATTCCACCGTCACACCGGTTGACTTCGGTAAAGGAATTCGATGATAGTGATTCGCATAAGATCCTTGGTTTAAGTTGGTCACCCGCAACTGATATGTTCAGTCTTAAAATTAGCTCGACTCCGCCAACTTGTACCAAACGCGTTATCCTAGCATGTGTAGCTCGGATATGGGATATAATGGGTTTTGTAGCTCCTGTCGTTTTGTATGCAAAGCTGCTTATAAAAGAGCTTTGGCTTTCCAACTGTGATTGGGACGACACCGCTCCTGACAGTGTTGCTAAGTTGTGGGCTCGCTATAGGAAAGAGCTTCCAATGCTCGATCAGATACAGATTCCTCGCCATGTTGGTATAGTACCAGACACTGTTGTTAATGTGGTAGGTTTCGCAGACGCCAGTGAGAGGGCTTACGGGGGAGTGGTTTACTTTCAGGTCCAAAATGGCGATAGCATTTCAGTTTTCCTCATTAGCGCAAAATCAAAGGTATCTCCTCGTAAGGTTGTCTCTCTTGCTCGTCTCGAACTCTGCGCTATTCTTATGTTGGTTCAATTGATTACATCTATAGTCAAAACTTGTCCTCGCATTAATATAGAGAGAATTGTAGCGTTTTCAGACTCAACCGTTGCTCTATGTTGGGCCCACTCTTCACCCCATCGATGGGGCACGTTTGTCGCAAATAGGGTGGCTAAGATTCAAGCTGAATTGTCACCGGAAAATATATTCCATGTCGCTGGAACAGAAAACCCAGCTGATTGTCTCTCACGTGGTTTGCTTCCTGCGCAAATTTTAAATCATCCGCTTTGGTTTTGTGGCCCTCCCTGGCTTCATACCACTCCTAACGAGTGGCCAAGTACTCCGTTTAACCCCGCTACTGTTTCAGAGCCACCCGAGGAGAGGAAGCATACGCTTGTAGTATCAGTTCCGCGTGAAGAGTCAGTTGTTTTGTTGTTGTCTAATCGAGTCTCGTCTTGGTCGAGACTATTACGCTGTGTAGTTTATGTCCTAAGATTTTTGAGATTATTACCATCGCGTGGTTCTATAATCGCAGCTGATTTGGATAGAGCTGAATCAGTTGTACTTCGAGAGTTGCAGAAATTTTATTTTTCAATAGAATTTCGTAGTTTAGAATCACATAAACCTTGTAGTCGCGCACTTCAACATTTGAAACCATTTTTGCAAGATGGACTCATTCGTGTCGGTGGCCGTCTGCGAAATGCTAAGTTAGAGTTTGAACAAATGCATCCAGTAGTTCTACCACGCAAGGATCACGTTTTGGATTTGTTGGTGGATTATCACCATAAGGTGAATTGTCACGCTGGTCCCGATTTATTAATGTCCATTCTTCGACAGAAGTACTGGATACTTTCCGCTCGCAATTTGATACGCGCTAGAGTGCACAGATGTGTGCCCTGCTTTAAGCTCCGCCCGCGTTTCAACGCGCCGGAAATGGCCGACCATCGTTCTTGTCGTGTTGTACAGACGGTGAAACCTTTCATACATACTGGGACGGACTATGCTGGACCGTTTAAAGTCACTATTGCCCGTGGTCGTGGTATACGTTCCACAAAGGCATACATTTGCCTATTCGTTTGTATGACAACTCGTGCAGTTCACATAGAGTTAACCAGTGATTTGAGTACGCAGGGTTTTATGTCTGCATTTAAACGATTTTTATCTCGCCGTGGTCCCGTTAAGCGCTTATACTCTGACAACGGCACAAATTATGTTGGAGCGCGACGCAATATTTCGGAATTACATACATTCTTACGCTCCAAGTACTACCAAAGTGAATTCGCCCATGTCTTAGCTGAGAATCGCATTGATTGGTGTTTTAATACGCCAGCGGCTAGTCATTTTGGTGGCAATTGGGAGGCGAATATTAAAAGCCTTAAGTCGCACCTGTTTCGGGTCATAGGCGAACAGATTCTCTCGTACGAGGAGTTGAGCACCGTACTCGCTCAGGTAGAGGCGTTGATGAATACGCGTCCGTTGTGTCGGACTTTGTCTAGTGATCCATCGGAGCCACTAGCGTTGACGCCGGCTCACTTCTTGACGACGACTCCTCTTAAATATTTGCCCGCTTTAGATGTCGAGACTGACAAACTGCAGCTTCACCCGCGTCACGCTCTGCTGGATAGCTTAGTTCAGTCCTTTTGGAAGCGATGGAGGACAGATTATCTGCATACGCTGCAGTCGCGTCAAAAGTGGAACACTCCTTCAGATCCAGTCACAGTCGGTACTGTGGTGATACTGAAGACTGAGAGTGCGCCTCCTCTGCACTGGCCTCTTGGTGTAGTGGAAGAAGTTTTTCCGGGTTCGAACGGAATAACGCGAGTCGTAAAGGTTAAAACCGCAACTGGATCGTACCTGCGTCCGGTTATTCGCCTCTGCCCTCTGCCTAATCAGCAGTAGTGGCATAGTTAGTTATAAGTTGTTTCGCTACCTAGTATTGATAGTCTAGATATAGTAATAGGGTTTAGTTTCGCTTTTGTTTTCTCTTTTTCTTTGAAGGTAACCCTTCAAACCCGGGGGGAATGGTTGCGCCAATTTGCTATGATCCGTGATTTTGTTTTTTTTGTAATTTATTTTTTTGGCCTAGCAATCCTATCCCTTCCGTTTCCCTTCCCCGCACGACCTCAATGGAATGACGTTTTTTTGTGCATCGATTGTGAATGTGACCGCTCCGCTAACATCGCCCGCTCGAAATTACAAGAAAATTGACTATTTCGTGATCCAACCATTCAAAGACTCAACAATAGTGCAGTGTAGTGCAATACAGGACCTGGCAGTGATTGAATGTGCGAAGTCGGGGTTCGCCGGCCGGCGCCACGTGGAACCTTCGAGGTCAAAAGGTCAGTGTTCCTCCCTAATACATCCATCCCATCAATGAATGCCAGGCACAGTACCTGCATGTTGTTAACAAACCTTAGATCGCTTTTTCAAACATACAGTCCATTAAGCTTATTCGCGCAACCATTTATTCTATTCTATATTCTCAAGTGAATTCGCTGACGTATGCAAACTGAAAATACAGCCAATATTTCGGATCGTGTCTCTATAGTATCCCCCAAGTTATTTATATAAATTATTTCAGGCCCCGTGGTACTAAAAACTTATTGATAAACTTTAATCACTTGTGTTGGACATAGTGATATTGGTCTAAAGTTTTCGATGGGATATTGGAAGCAAGCCGTAACTGTGAGCCCGGTAATGTTGTTCAAGATGTGTGGGTTTTGAACCCTAATCAAAAAGTTTTATTGACGAGATATTTACAAGTAAGATAAGTAGATATATGTTGAGTATCAAGCTCCAGGTGTGATGCTGGTGGTCTTGACTAAAATAAAACTTCTTGAAATCGATATTATAAAGACTGTATTACGTAGGAGTAGTTACAAATTCTGAGACAACCGATATATGTGCGTACGCGCAAGGTGTCGGCGAGCAAGTGAAAGGAGAGGGGACGTCCGCGAGTGCGATGTGTTGTGTGGCCCGATGTGACGTCAGGAACATATTCCCCGCGTTGAAGAGAATGCTTCAATATGATGCTGAAGAGACAGGAAGCGGGCATATGTTGTTGTATGCACGTGTTATGATGCCCTTCTTCGTCAGGATGTCGGCGACTCGACAATGCCCGTCGGAGCCAGTCTTCACTGCGACCACTCTGCCCAGCAACCACAGAAGAGGAGGAAGATTGGTGTTTCTCACTAAGACCATGGTGCCTGTTTTGAGTTCTTGCCCAGCTGTCTGCCATTTGGTTTTCTGCTGTAGGAGAGACACGTACTCATTAGAGAAGCGCTGCCAAAAATGGTGCCGTAGTTTTTCGATACGATCGAAGCGCTGTAGCCGCTGGATGTTGATGTCGGTGATTTGAGGACGAGGGACTGATGTGAGTGATCGTCCGATGAGGAAGTGTGAAGGAGAAAGATAAGAAAGATCTGATGGATCAGTGGATAAGGGTGTTAAAGGTCTGGAATTTAAAATAGCCTCTATTTGGATCAGACATGTTGAGAGCTCTTCATATGTCAAATGAGTTAGACTCATAACTCTACGTAATAAATGTTTGGTGGACTTTACTGCACTTTCCCAAATACCACCAAAATGTGGGCTGTAGGCAGGTATAAATTTGAATTCGATATCTTTGCCTGCAAGATCTGACTCAATATTGCTAGATGAAACCTTTAAGAAGCGTGAAAGCTCATTGAAAGCTCCCACGAACGTAGTGCCATTGTCGGAGTACACGCGTTGAGGCTTGCCCCGACGACTAATAAATCGGCTGAAGGCCGCAAGAAAGGCTTCCTTGGTGAGGTCGGAGACTAGCTCCAGATGAACAGCTCTGACTGCAAAGCACACAAAAACACAAATATAAGATTTTATCAGTTTACATCCTCTGCCCCTACGGTCGGCTATCAGCACTGGCCCGGCATAATCAAGTCCTGTGTTCAAAAAAGGGTACTCTAGAGTAGTCCTATCGCTTGGTAGGTTGCCCATGATGACCTGAATAGGCTGAGCTTTGAAGCGAGTGCAGCGAACGCAGTTACGCACTACATGCTTAGCTAGGTTTCTGCCTGCTAGCGGCCAGTAGGTGAGTCTAATATGAGCTAAAAGTAATTGTGGCCCTGCGTGAAAGAGTGTTTTGTGTTCTCTTTCGAAGATGATTTTTGTTATGTGATGTTTGCTACATAAAAGGATAGGATGTTTAACATTGTAACTATAGTTGGAGTTGTTGAGACGTCCACCGACGCGTATTAAGTTGTCTGAATCAATAAAGGGAGAAAGACTTATTAACCGATTTTTTTTTATGTTACGCCTGATTAGTTTTAAGACATGAATATTCCTCAGGAAACATTTCCTGTTGAGAAATCTGTAATATGAGATTTTGTGATGACTGCAATTCTGAAACTGTTAAGTAAGATGATTTTTTATTATTCTGGTTTTGACAATTATAGATAAATCTTTGTATATATGCGACGATTCTTATGAGTGATGTAAATGAAGATATTTTATGAATTAAGTTCGAAAATGTATTGCTATAACTTTGTTTATGTGTGTCAGTAGTTGTATGTAAAGAAGTCTGTTGTGAAGAGTGAATTTGTGTATTAGGTGATTTAGGAAATTGGATATCTTCGTGATTTAGGAAATCAGGACCCGACCACCAAAGAGTGGACGAGCTGATGCAATCAGCCTTCACCCCCCGAGATGTGAGATCAGCGGGGTTGCTCTTGGATGGCACATAGCTCCATGTCTGTCCGGTCGTAGCTTCTTGGATTTCACTCACTCTATTGCGCACGAATTGATCGAGCTGACTTGGCAATGTAGACAGCCATCCAAGCACGATCGTCGAGTCACACCAAAAGAAACAGTGATTAAACTCTAGAGTAAGTGATTTACGTACCTTCAGAAAAAGTCTTGTGCCCAGTAAAGCACCACACAACTCCAACCTTGGTATGGTTGTAGGCTTTATAGGGGCAACCTTATTTTTGGAAGCTAAAAGGCGAACGCAAACAGTTCCATCGTGTGCTACCGTTCTGACATAAATACACGCACCATAAGCGCGTTCTGAAGCGTCTGTGAAAGTATGTAGCTCCACCAAACAAGCATTACTACAAGATACCCAACGAGGTATACGAACTGAGTTAAGGGCTGAAAGTGACTGTGTGAACTCAAGGAATTGAGATTTTATTTCTGTTGGTACTTCATCGTCCCAGTTACATTTAAGTATCCACAGCTGCTGCAGTATAAGTTTAGCCTGAACTATGCATGGCCCGACGAGGCCGATTGGATCAAACACCTGACTTATTAAAGATAAAATGTTACGCTTTGTAATTTTGGAAATAGGTTTTAAATTTATAGAAAAGTATAATGTGTCTGTTTTACAATCCCAGTGTAGCCCAAGAGTTTTGCTAGGTGTGTCATTTAAATTTAATTTTTTATCTTGATTTTCTGGTTTTATGTTAGTGACGGCCTCTAATATCATGGGACTATTTGACTGCCACTTTCTAAGGTGAAACTTGGCGGACTCGAGAGTGTTTACTACCCCGTGACATAGATTTATGACTGACTCAATCGAGTCGCCACCACTCAAATAGTCGTCAACGTAAAAATCCCGTCTGATGGACTGACTAACTTCTGGGTCTGAACATTGATCTGCAAGTGAAACTAGGCACTTTGTGGCCAAATATGGGGCTGAAGCAGTACCGTATGTCACTGTATTCAGTGCATACGTCTTTAAAGGGTCTGATGAGTTGAATCTGAAAACAATTTGTTGTAACGGGCGCTGAGATGGTTCAACTAAAATTGCTCTGTACATTTTTTCAATGTCGCCTGTTACAACAAACTTGTGTTGCCTGTATCTTAAGAGGATGGAAAGCAGATCCTCTTGTACGGTTGGACCTACCATCTGAATATCATTGAAGGACTTGCCCGAGGTGCTGGAGGCCGAAGCATCGTAAACTACGCGAAGTTTTGTGGTAGAACTTGACTCGCGCACAACACCATGATGAGGCATGAAATAATTGATTTCTGAGTTATTGGTTTTTGAATATTCTGACATGTGATGAAGATCTATATATTCTTGCATGAATTGCATGTATCTGTTTTTAAATGTGGAGTCTCGCTCAAATCTACGCTCTAGGGAGAGAAAACGACGCTTGGCCATCGCATAAGAGTCACCTAAGCACTCGAGCGAGTCCTTCAATGGTATGGTGACAACGAATTGACCATGCGTGTCCCGACGTGTGGTCTCTTGAAATAGTTTTTCACAAGCCTGTTCTTCTGAAGAGAAACAGTTAGCAGACGACACCGTATCGAGTTCCCAGAACCGAGTCAGCTGATCTGACTCCTCATGTGATAGAAAGTGGCAAACAGAAGGTTGTGTACGAAGACGAGACCGACTAACGCGGCCCGAAATAAGCCAACCTAGTTTTGATGACTGTAATCTAGGCTGATTATTGCCTAAATTAATGGTCTTGGAACCTAAGACGTCCCAGAATACCTCTGCGCCTACTAGAATGACGATGGCGGTAGGCACATTGAAAGATGGATCTGCTAATTTAATGCCTGGTGGGATGGTAATATACCTTTTGTCTATATAAGAGCCAGGCAGCGATTGTGTGATATTTGGCAAAACAAAACAGCTTACTTTCGCCTGATAGCTACCATCATAAGACTGCAAATGAAGACTGCAGCTTTCTGAGGTACTGGATAGTTGACCATTGATACCTGTGACTGTGGAGCTAGTGCTGTGTTTTACCAGGCCGAGCTTCCCGCAGAGCTCTTGGGTGATGAAGTTGGAGGTGCTGCCATTGTCTAGCAGCAGTCTGACGGTATGAAGTTCTCCATTGACATCTGCTACCTTTGCCAAGGCTGTGGATAGCAAAATATTAACCTGATTAGTTTCTGTAGGTAATACGACGTTTGTGGACAAAACTATGTTTTCCCCTGTATGTTTTTCTATTGTTTCCCTATGTAAAAGGGTGTTATGTCTGTTTTTGCAGTATTTGCAATGCGAGAGACTGCAACGTTTCTCAGTATGACCTGGTCGAAGGCAGTTCATGCAAACATTGCTTTCTGATGCTTTTTTAATGCGTGCTTCTATGTCAAGTTTTCTAAAAGGCTGACAGCTGAATAAAAAGTGATTTTTTGAACACATAGGGCATTTTATATTTTCTGAATTGTTAATGTTTTTTGTTTTTGTTGTTGTAAGGAAGTTTTTATTTTTTCTGTGTTCGTTAGTGTTTTTTGTTGTTGTTATTGTGTTTTTATTATAATTTAATGATTCAAGTAAATCTGCTCTGTTTGTTAAAAATTTTATGTAATCTTTTATATTTGGGATGTTATCTAAATTATTTTTATATTCTTCCCACTGCCGTCGTGTGAACTTGTCAAGTTTTTCTGACATCATGTATATTATAAGGGTGTCCCCTAGACCCCCTTGCTCAGAAGGCTGTCTTAAGGAGGACAAGGCACGAAGATTTTTATTTATGACGTCGATCATGTTCCGTAAAGATTTACAAGATTCATGTTGAATTTGTTCAAAATTAAATAAGGCCTGCACGTGATTATTAATGAGTAGTCTTTCATTGTCGTACCTTTCGGATAATAACTGCCAAGCTGTACTATAGTTGTCTGATTTGAAATCTATGTTTTTTATCACTAATGACGCGCTGCTAGTTAAGGCAGCACGCAAGTAGTGAAATTTATTGATATCTTGTATGCTGTCATTATTATGAATAAGGGAAAGATACGTATCTCGGAATTCGAGCCAGTGCTGATAGTCCCCGTCGAAGTGAGGCAAGTCTATCTTAGGCAGCCGAACGAAGTCGTGCCTGCAGCCAGAGCCGTGGCGCGGTAGATCATCGGCGGAGGTGGCAGACTCGAGCGCGGGCGAGGAGGCGCGCGCGTTTGCGAAGATCGCCCCCGCGCCGGCCACCAGCGCGTAATACTGCGACTCGAACTGCTCCCTCTCTTGGTACATTTCATCCGCATCCTCCGACAATAGCTCCAACTCTGTCTGTAACACGTCGAATTCCTTATATAATGTTTCCATTGAGCTAAGACGGTTTTTTAATTCTGCTGTTTGAAAATTATCTAAATCATTTCCCGTGCTAGGTAATAATCTTAAAAAGTTGCTAAAATGCGTAAGCTTTGCTTTGTAGCTACCACGCCTCTTTACGAGTTCCCTTAATTTTGCATCAGACATAATGAGTAGGTGTAGGTAGGTCGTAAAGGCAAGGCAGAAAAAAGCACAGTCAAGTCAAAGTTTGCAAGCAAAGACAAAGAATCTAATATTATATTGGTTCAGTTATAATATTAAGCGTAAAAAGCTGGCTAAGCTTACGGTAAAATCAGCTGATATTGCTAATGAGCCCAGTGAGTCACCGATGCAATAAGTAGTACAATATCGAAAAAAATATAAAATTCACTAATGAGGTTGTTTACGCGTTGAGCAAACACTTGCGGTTAGCGAGCGAAGGAATGTTTTAAAACTTATGTGAAGTTATGCACAATAACAATGGAAATTTCCACTGTGTAGGTAAGCTATATATGAAGAGATCAATATAAGCCTGATCCGTATAGCACTATTTTAAAAATCCTGGATAGAAAAGGAAAGTAGAAAAGGAGAAAGGAACGGACTCACTCAGTACACTGTTCCTCTGGGTAGACTGTCCTTGAAGTGTCCTCTACGACAAAGGCAAGTACGCTGTACGGACGGCCAGTCCAAAGTCCACAGGAGGCGCTTGCGTAGCACAAAAAAACGGTAATCTTCTTTAGCTCGAAGGACCATATGTTGAGTATCAAGCTCCAGGTGTGATGCTGGTGGTCTTGACTAAAATAAAACTTCTTGAAATCGATATTATAAAGACTGTATTACGTAGGAGTAGTTACAAATTCTGAGACAACCGATATATGTGCGTACGCGCAAGGTGTCGGCGAGCAAGTGAAAGGAGAGGGGACGTCCGCGAGTGCGATGTGTTGTGTGGCCCGATGTGACGTCAGGAACAATATATCACTTAATTTTTTTTTCTTTATTTCGCTTAGTTTTAATATGTTGTATTTATGTGCTTCAGCAGTAAACTTATGACTATTTTTTTATGAGTTTATAAATGGTACTATTTTTTTCTATTAGTTTTGTCTGAGAATAGGGAAGCAAATGGCTTAAGAATAATATTTTTTGTATTATGACTGTTTGATGCCAAAATAATTAAAAATGAAATAATAAACAAGTTCATCATCATCATCATCATTTCAGCTAAAAGACGTCCACTGTTGGACAAAGGCCTCTCCCAAGTGTCACCACAATGAACGGTCTTGTGCCTCTCGCATCCATCGGACTCCCGCAACCCTTGCGAGGTCATCAATCCACCTTGTAGGCCTTCCAACACTGCGTCTTCTGGTACGCGGTCGCCACTCCAGAAACTGTCAGCCCCAACGGCCATCTGTTCTGCGAGCAATGTGCCCTGCCCATTGTCATTTAAGTTTGGCGATTCTTTGTGCTACCTATTTTACAAGTCTAGTGCTAAATAAAATCGGTACTCACTTTGTAGGGTTCCGTAACTCATACGGTAAAAAAGGACCCTTACAGGATCACTTTGTTGTCCGTCTGTCAAGACTCGTTTTCTCAGAAACAAGTGGAGGTATGAAACCGAAGTTAATACCAAATACTCTATTCAGCTATCCCTTGAATTAGTTAAAATATCTAACTTCTAAGTAAGTACGCTATAAAAATAAGACCATTAATAATCCGATAAGGTGTGTAGTTTAATATTCAAAACCTATAGGTTACTTCCCGTTAACCTTGAATCCTAGAAGTAAAGGCTCACAGCTTAAGACATGGAAAAAGTCTGAAAACCGCGACTTTGTAGTTGTTAACTACTAAAAAAGAAAACTGTATTGCAATCCAAAAGAATTCGAGACTAAATTCGGGAATCAAACTAGGACGGAACCCTCGGTGCGCGAGTCTTATTCGCGTTTGATCGGTTTTTATTTATTTATTCGTTTTATTTTATAGCTACTAGCGGACCCGACAGACGTCGTTCAATTTTTTTTCCTATACTTGTGTGCTATATGGATTCTAGCTCAACAGGAAGTACTTTATGAATTTAAATTCCCGTGAGAGTGTTTGTGGAATATACGTTTTTTTGCGATATAAACGTCTGTATCTTTTTTTTCGTTAACTCAGAAATTTGATTTTTTTTACAGTTTTAAGGGATCGTAGACCTGAGTTTAAGGTTTCTATTTTAACTCGATATCTCTACGCGTTCCCGAGATAAATGGTTTTGATAGACAGACATACAGACGGAAAATAAAGTGATCCTATAAGGGTTCCGTATTTTTCCCTTTTGAGGTACAGTACCCTAAAAACTGAAAATCCACTGGTAAATTAAAAAAGTTTATTGTAAGTATTGACAGCAACGCTAATATTAATTCGTAGGAAAAGTTTGAAAATAATAAAGAAAGTAGTTTATCCTGGTATTCCGTGCATTTTTGCCATAAAAACCTTCTTGAGACTTCAACAAATGATAGATTATTATTTTGAGCCTGTTGTGTTCCCCTTCAAGACCAAGGTCTTCCTTCCATCCTTCCACTCTTTTCTGTCTTTAGTCACTTCTGGTCAATCCTTTAGAAAGATGTGTAAATCGTCACGCCATCTCCTTCTGGACCCCGCGGGCCTGCAGACGGCGAGCAATGATAGCTTGCCATCCAACCGTCCGGTAACCGTCCGGATCGGGCCACTTTCCACGCGCGCCTCAAGGAGATGTCAGTAAACCGTAGGAGCCCAGCAGGGTCGAAGCCTACCGGCCCTGGAACGAAGGCAAAAAAGGAATTGGAGTGGGTTTTAGTCAGTAAAAGTCTGACACTATACCCCGCTCCACCCAAAGGCTGGAGATTTTATTGAATGACACTTAAAAAAAAATCTTTTTCAACAAAAATTTTGTAAAACAGTTTTTTAAATTCCTAATTTTGAATTCTCCCAAAAGCTTGCAGATAAAGTTCTCAACTAAATTATTATTTAGTGAACTACCCTCGAGGTCTGTATTTCGGAATAGTATTCCCAATAGTGTGGCCGACTAATCGTTGAGAGAGTTGTAATAATTAGTGCTGCAACTCTATTCGAAACTAACTGCATTTACTGATTGCACAGAGCCATCGGACAGTATTAAATTAACTTTATTGGGTTTTTTGATACGGGATTTACTGATTAGTATTAAAACTATTTTCTGTTTTGAATCTTCAAGGTTTGAACTTTTGTGGTTTTACATTATTGTCATGTGTCGTGTAACGTTGTCGAACAAAGTTTATTATTCGCTCCGGACCATAACCCGAAAGGGACCGGCGCGAGAGGTTGCTGCCACTCATTGCCTCCATGAGGATACGGCGGTGCTCTGCTTAAGCAGGGCACACCTCCATTGATACTCGACCCTATCCTCCGGTCGGTCCACACAATGGTGACACCCGTGCGATTCTTCCGCCTGAATCCGATGCAGGAACCTTTCGAACTTGCCATGTCCGGAACTGCGTCCTGCGAAAGGTGAGGACATCGTGTTGCCGCTCACGCCACTTCCCGCCAAAGAAGGGACGCCTTCTGGGGCTACGGGAAGTTTTGATAGGATGACCGTGGCTCCAGAAAGTGAAGGGAAAATGAAGGAAATGGTGGGTTTTTAGTCAGCAAAAATTCTGACAAGCCCTTTCGTTGCACGCTAGAACGGGAGAAGTTATTGGCCGATTTTCCAACTTAAAAATAAATTGGAAATCGGTCGCTTGAATGAGTTTTGTAAAATATTATTGTAAATATCATGTTTATTTTCCGTCGAGCCATCATTTATATTGGTAATAAAAGTTTTAATTGCTTGCAACATTAATTGTTTAAACAGGACATGAAAATATGACGTATTCACTGCGCCAAAAGCGCTTTCTGATTAAAATACGCCGAAGTACCGCATAAAATATTGACAACGAAAACGTATCGATTTCGCTGAACAAAGTCAATGAAAAAACTCTACTATTGGGAAATGGAAACATGGAAAATATCATTTACATAGGCTTCTCAGGCAAAAATAAACTGTCCAACTTTTATATTGAAAATGTTTTTTTGACAATATACCATCAATTATAAAGGAAAAACTGTCAAGTGCGAGTCGGACTCGCGCACTGAAGGTTCCGAAAACTTACCTTTGTAAATAGTTCTACTTCTGAATAGTCTTGAAGATTTTTCAGAATCGCAAAATCGGGACGAGTACACTATGAATTTTGAATCCCTTGAAATTGTCAAAATATACGTTTTTTCGTTAACTTAAGAAGAAGATTAATTATCACACAATACACAAAATTATCTCTGTTAACCTTTAACATGCGCCTTTGTCCGGCAAATAAAAAGTTTTTCTTTCTTTCTTTTCTTTCTAAGATTGATTTTTTCACAGCTTCAAGGGACTGTAGACCTGAATATTTGGTTTTAATTTCAACACGATAACTCCACGCGTTTCTGAGATAAAGGGTCTTAAAAGATAGACAGACGTACTGTAAAGTTATCGTATAAGGGTTTCGTGTTTTTATTTTGAGGAACGGAATCCTTAAAACAAAGAATGTACACATTGAATATTAATTCGTTTACATTTTTGACGGAGACGAAAAACTGGGATAACTTTCTGCCACTCTTGATATTATAATTTTTAAGAGCATTTTCAGAGCTCGAAGTAATTGAATCAGGAGATATCGTATTCTTGTTCATCTTCTTCTTATTTATAGTAAGGCTGAGCGCAGACTTGAGACGCGACCGATTCAAGACCGACTTTCCTCAGACAAGTCTGATTCATTACCAAAACGAAATTGTTTTGTCTACTATGACGACGCGGCGCACACTTATTGCTTTAATTCCTTTTCAGCATCAAAATAGATTTCATCGATACTGTTGTATTACTTTTCATACATACTAAAGAGAAGGGGATCGCTAGCCAGACTTGTCGCTGTATAGTTCTTGTAAATATTAGACAATTTTGTCAATGAGTTGTTTCTTTCTTTCTAGTTGCTTTATTTGAAGTTTGCACGTCTTCATATGTTTTGTAAAGCAATAGTCCGTCTTAAAACTGTCATAGCTCAAGTCTGTACTCAGCCTAACCAAAGACGTGTTTATGTTGATTGTCTTTTATCAACAAAATATAATGGTATATTTTGCTGTGTGTAACAATAAATTATCCAAAGGGAACATACTTCCGCCGCAGATAAAATCGTTTAAAGAGCAATGGAAAGGGCAATGCTTGTGATCGAATCGGAAGTTAAAATATCCGCAAGAGAACCAAGGTTCCCCACATAGTATGAAGAATCGCCAAGCTTGGTGTGATCAGGGCGCATTGCTCATAGAACAGATGGCTGATGGAGTTCCTTTCGGTTTTGAAGTAGCGACCGTTTACTGTAAGATGCGACGTTGGAAGGCCTCTCACAAGGTAGTCCGTTGACCTAGTGAGGGTCGCGGGATTTTGATGGATGAGACACACAGGACCAGACGTTGTGGCGACGCTTATGGAAGACCAATGTCCAAAAGTGGCCGTCTTTCGGCTGAAATGATGACGAAGAACATACCTTCTTCTAGATTATAAACAATTTTTTATTCTATTCGAATGTCAGGTCTATATCTATCCGTGTGCCATATTGCCGTGCCAAATTGCGTGTACCATTTGAGCGTGAAAGAGTAAAAGTGCAGGCAGTATATGTGGCGGCTGCACGACTGGCTTTTTATGTAGTACCTAGTATACATTTTTGTGAAAACCATTCCGAAAGCGGCTGCGGACGCACGTGCTGCCGAGTTTTGGCTGCGAGTGCTGCTGCGAACTGCAGCCGCAGCCGATCACTGATCAGAAGTGCTGCGACCGCAAGAAGATGAGCTCGTAGTTACGTCACTCCAACCTATTTAAACAATTCCCGAAATAATCGCTACTCGGAGTCGATAGCGCTTATATTGAATTGAATCGTAGATTTGCGACTGGCAGCACGTGCAGTCAACCTCGGAATGATTCCCGGCTGCGGAAGCAGGCAACATCTGCGTGTGATGCGTGTGTTATCTGCATTCGCAGCCTACATCCGTAGCCTACTGCCGAAGTTATACATGACACAGTTATACATGACACATAAACACACTATCACACACACTTTTGCCATTCTTAAATAATTGATCACATAAATTTAAGGACTTGTCTTTACATATTTTTTGTTTTCACCAAAAAGATATTTGAGAAAGAGTAATATTACTTTTCTATCTTTTTACCTTGCACAATCTTTTATCCGACTGCAGTGAGACAAAGCCGAGGTTATATTTATAAAAGGAATCTTCAGCCATCTTTCTCTCGGTTCTGAAATATGCTGCGATGAGTTGCATTATAGATTCACTGGGTATAAAAACTTCAGAAACAATGGATCCCAGAACCTGTTAACTTCGAATCTTGATAAAAAGACCTATAGAAGATAAGGGTTCGAAAATTTCTCAAGTTTACGTAAAAAATTGTCTTTATGAAACATTTTTGTATGTTTTTTTTTTTTTTTTTTACAGATAACTGTGTTTGTTGAGTTATCTTAGCGGTTCGCTACGTTTCTTAAAAGCGATAGGTAAATACTTTTCAAGAGAAACATTCAAAACTGTTATAATAGGCTCACATTCCATGAAGCGATGAATAATGAGTCTCGCTCCGGACCACGGTCTGAACTACGGCCCGGGCCAAGAGCATGTTAGTGTCCATGGAGTTTCTTGCACATTTTTCTTCATTGAGATCAACGTTTCGGAATGTGCAATTAGCATCATTATGCTGACTGACTTTTTGACAACTCAAAGGTGCCTGTAAATGGTTTATCTACGAGTATATAAAAGTAAAAGAAAAGTCACCCATGAGGCTCACCACCGTATGCCAAAGAATTTTTTTTGATTTGAAGAAATTTTTCAGAAAGAGAGATTATAACTCCAGAAATTTACTGCTTACAGGAAAAGTAGATGGGAAAAGACCCAGGGGCAGGAGTCCGATACGTTGGTCAGACCAAATCCGTGTTACACTGGAGACTACAGTCTGTGACGCCATCCACATCGCCGAAGATTGAGCAACATGGCGAAATATAGTCCGCAAGAAAGTTATTCGTCGAGGTCACGACCTTCAGCATTGAGGATAAACAAAGAAAGGGAGGAGAAGGATAAAAGGAAAAACTGACTGACTTACCTATCAACGCTCAGCCGGAACTACTAAGGCTAGGAACCTGAAAGAACAAAGTCTCTTTTTATGACGTAGGCCAGCATAAAGAGAGCATTTTCAAAATTTATCTCCAAAGGAGATAGAACATGGGTCTAAAGATAAATTTCCAAGTTAACCCAAATATCCGCTATAAAGCAACCCGTTTAAAAAAATGGCAATTTTATAGGTAAAGCCCTATTATTAGTACCTCTTGTACTATTTTTAACTTGATTTTCTCTTTGATACCAAGTCCATGTATATGACTGGTCGTTGTGGCGACATTTAGAGTAGGCTTATGTTTAACAATGGACGTCTTTCGGCTGAAATCATTATGAAACAAAGCCTTAGATTCTTGGAGGAAAGTAAACCTTAGATTCTTGTAGTATATAACTTTATCTATTCTACAAATTGACAAAGTTATCATGTTGCCTGTTATAAGTTTTGGGAAAACAAACTTTTATGAAGTAAAAAGTCTAGATCGTTATACCTATTATCATACTGAAACAGATATTTATTTTTTATAATTTAAAATATTGCTGACTGTGATCCCACCTGATGGTAAGCAGTGACGCAATCGTTGATGGTGAGGTGCACTAGTTTATTAAGAATCTATTCACTCTAGTCTTGAAGACACCCAAATTATAATCGGATGAGAAGACTGCAGCAGACTGGGAGAGGGAGGCCAAAGAAAATATGGATGGATTGTGTGAAGAGTGAAATGAAAGAGAAGGAAGTTAGTGACAGTATGACGGGTGACAGGGCAGAATGGAAAAAGAAGACGTGTTGCGCTGACCCCAAATAACATGGGAAAAGGGCAGGAAGATGATGATGATGGGAAGACTGCAGCAAGCAAATTGTTCAGTCCTTCGATGTACGCGGTATAAACGACGAGGCGAAACGCCTGGTCCGGACCGTAGAGGTTTCAGGGTTGATACTCGACGTACGTCGTTTACCGTAATTTGACATTTCGTTTCAAATTACAGTATTTTGTGTGTTTATTTTTATAGATTAACCCTTTAACTTAGTTTAACTCTTCGATTCCCGTAGGTGACAGAAGAGCTGACGTGATGGAGCATTTGTCGTAAATATACGACCCTGATGAATTGGGCACGAAAATATTTGTCCTCGATATCATTGTTTTGAGTTTGACGTTTGTTCCACGCCTAGCTTTCGACATCTATTTGTATTTTCTCTCTACAAAACTAGCAGATTATTGTGTGCTTCAGACTTGCACGCACAGAAATGAAAAAAGGACGCCATTCTGATTTTCTCTCATCATTCAATTTCGGGAGAGTGTTAGACTTTTATTGGCCAAAAACACCATTGTTTCAATTAGTGTCCAGTCGTATCCTCTACTTATTCTGTGCCTCTACATTAAGTTGGGGATATGTGGGTAATTTTTTTATCGCGATTCAATGTTTTAGCTTACGAGCAATGAACCTTCTCAAATAAATTCATTTCAGTTGTAATAACAAGAATTAATAGGCTCGTAGCGTTAAATCCACATATTTCGCAACTCCCCTCGACATTTCTATGAGTTTAGGGTAACAGTACCGATTAATGGCACACTAAAGGGAATGCGGAACCTTGAAAATGTATTCTCCTTTGTTTGTTATTTAGTTTAGAGTTCTCTTAAGGAAATGAATATTTTTTACATTTCCTTTGTAACTTTTTATTTGGTTTGTTTGCCTTAACAGTTTTTGTTTTACTTTCAGTTTTATTTTTACGATAGGTAAGTAAAGAATTAGCGTTATTATACCTGACAAGTGACATTTTGTGATATTTTATAAAAGAAAAAATAATACAAATTATTTTATAAAAAAATTCACGTTTATAATATTAATAGTAGGATATAATATTATACAGAGTTCTTCAGGCTAAGGTTGAATGTAATAAATATTTACACAAATTAAAATTCTTAATTTTGAAACCAAGATATTTTGTATTTTGCATAATATACAAGTACATAAATCTGTAAGTATAGTAAATACAGTACTGGCACGATCTGGTACATGAAACACTATCGATTTTCAAAGATACAATAAAAAATAAAGTAGGTATGTTTTTTTAAACTCGAATTAATTTACGCATGTGCGCAATTTTTAGTTAGGCGAGTTCAATGACCTGTAGGTAGTTAGTACACAACAACCGACAATTATTAACAAGGTCATTGACTCGTTTACTTGAAGAATTGATTTGCGTATATTAATTCGAGTTTTAGAAAAAAGTACTTAATTTTTTAATTTTATCTTTACAAATCGATAGTGTTTCATGTACCGAATCGACCCTCTACGAGATTAAAACGACTAAAATTTAACGGTGTATAATATAGTTTAGCAAAGTTTCGCATGTTTTTAAATCGAAATGTCTTAGTGATCACTCCTTTTCTCTAACTGTAGTGGTATGCACTGGTCTGAATGTTTTATTACACTCCCTTCGCGACAGTCCATCTCTGCTTGTCATTAATACATATATAATATATATAAGTATGTTTGTATTTATGTATCTTTATGTATAATTGAATTCCTGTATTTTGTGTTTTTTTTTTGTTATTTTAAAATTGTACACAGGATCTTACCCTCTAATGTGATCTCTCTCTATTACTCAATGGTTTGGTGGAAGAAAACTCAACTTTGAGTTAAGCTCGCCTTTGTACATAAATTTTGTAATCCACTTTGTTATATGTTGTTTTGGTGCACAATAAAGAATTAATAAGAAAAATAATGTTGTATAAATTAATCTAGCCGATTGACTCAACAACACATCGTAACATCGAACAGTGTGAAACAAAATACAGATAATTTATTGGCCATTTATAATGGCAGTTCCAGCAGCTGTGGGAGCGATGATCGGCGCAGCTGGCGCATCGACGCGAGCCATTAGCAGCTATTACTAGATCATCGATCGTGCTACTTGCGATATATGTGGAGCTTTTGAAATACTTACATAGCATATTTTTAGAAGCTGTGAAACCATAGACAATATGACATCACGCCTATGTACCCCAAAGTGGATACATAGGAGTCGAGCAATGGATAGCTCACTGTCTGGCCGTCCGGTAAATGTCTGGACTGAGCCCGAGTCGTCGACGGTGCCAGGGCCAGGGTCTAAAAGGGTTAAAGCCTACTGAGAGCAGGCAGGCAGTGTTTAAATGAATTCCTATGTAAAAAATAAACCGGCTGTGGTTTAGGCTATGGTCCGGAGCGAAAAGGAATGGCAAGCGGTCACCTCATTCTGTGAAGCAGTAACGTGAGCAAATGGCTGCAACCCTGAGGGTACCATCAAAGACACTTCGGCTTGACTATCGCTAAGTTCATTTTTGCTTGCACTCAAAACTTCAAAAGGGGTTTGGCGTCGGCCACAGGAATCAAGCGAATTTTGTAAGTGTTCAGGTAGAATTTATTGCGATAGTACATTCTCACGCACCAACCGCTGCCACATTGCACCGAAGGGGTACAGTAGGGCCAAAGCATAATAAGGATGTGGGAACATTTGGAAGCTATATCCATCATAATTTTTTTTCTTCGCTTTTTCTCAAGAACCCCACAACCCCATCCCACCTATACGCACAAAGCGTTTTGGGAACACATTCATTGTGTGTACTGCTAAGGCGTGGAATTCCTTGACGGAGTCTGTATTTCCTGATGGCTACAGCCCGGAAATCTTTAAGTTAAGAGTGAATAGGTTAGTTCTATCCGTATCGCCGGTTTCCATTAGGTGAAATAGCGGTCAAGCGCGAACCTATCAACAATAAAAAAATAACCGCTGCTTTCAAAGCCCTGTCTAAACGAGGTCTTACTCGAGCAGTAACTACGTTATTCGCCATTATACACCGTATATCGATGCGCGTTTTCGACGCAAATAGCCAGTGTATGGGTACCATAATATACGTTGATTAAATCTGTTACGGCCCCAAAGTTCAGTAACGTCTTGATCTGTAGGAGCCGTTTGTAATGAAAATATGTTAAATTTATTATAATTTAATTTTATATTTTACATAGCCATCTATGTAAAATACGTACCGGAAGACGCAGCGTTGGAAGGCTTCCCATAAGGCGGACCGATGACCTAGTCAGGGTCGCTGGAGTCCGATGGATGCGAGACGCACAGGACCGGCCATTGTGGCGACGCTTGGGGGAGGCCTATGTCCAACAGTGGACGTCTTTTGGCTGAAATGATGATGATCTATGTAAAATACAAAATTAAACAAAGAGCGTGTAAGATGTGTGCAGAACAGATGGTCGTTGGGGAAGAAAGGGTCTGGAGTAGCAAACGCTTACTGAAAAACGCAGCGTTTGAAGGCTATTCATAAGGTAGACCGGTGACCTGGGTCGTAGGAATTTGATGGGTGCGAGACGCATTGGACCGTTTGTTGTGGCGACACTTGAGAGAGTCCTATGTAGGTACAACAGCAGGCCTAGCCAAGTTACGTCCATTTCGTTTCAATTCTCTTGCGTCGAACGCCTCGAGTTTGCCACGCCTCTAATGTCAACTCCACCATCTAATCTTTCGAGGCGGTAAGGCCCCTCTTTGAGGCGTGTCGTCTACGGCGCGCACTGTTCCCGCGCGCCTCAAGATGTTGTCAGCAAACTGTAGGGGCCCAGCAGGGCCGAAGCCTACTGGGGCCAAAGGTTATGTGAAAATGTCACCACGGGCCCCGGGACAAAGGCAATGAATGGAAGGTTAGGTTTTTAGTCAGTAAGAGTCTGACACTATTTCCCGCCCCATCCAAAGGCGGGATTTGTCATTGGATGATTTTACCTACCATAAAAAAAACCATCTAATCTTCCTCCTCCCAGCTTCATCACTGAATGATGAATGATGTTCCTCCATCTGTTCCTGTCTCTGGCAGTGTGGAGGGCATTGTAATGTAAAGTTAAGAGCGTTGCGAATCTGGTCGGATCAACGTATTGGGCTGCGCCCACGAGTCCTTTTCCCATCCGCTTGACCGGCCACAATAAGTAGCAAAGTATCAAGTTAATCTTAGGTTTTACTTAATAAAAGCAAGTCTAGAAGTCATTAAGCCAGAGTAATAATAAATCATCAAGATAATAGCAACAAAATTAATAATACGTACCTAGACACTTCGTAACTAGTCCCCTGAGACCCGTTTCTAAACCCAAAACGGTCTTAAAGGATCAAAATTTCTCTGAACAGCCTTTGAAATTAATCTAACACGTACGTCATAGTATATTTAACATTATTGCTTGAACTTAAGGCTTAAAATAGCATGTAGTCTGTGGTTATAACTTTATGGTTGTATCAATATTTGGCTCAATGTAATTTAAAAATCAACGAGATTCCTGGTAAAGCTAGTATTGATCGGTTTGTGTTATAAATGTGGATTTAATGCAATTTTTGTAATATCATGAAGTAAGTTTTTAATGAAAAAAATTATAACAAGCTTTTATTACGCGGAATAGGCGATATATCATCTTGACTTTTCCCGCTTTGGGGTGGAGCGGGAGTGAGAATGTCAACTGTCTGATTTTATTTATTCATATAAACTAGTGCTTGACACACTAGTGGTGGTAAGTAGTGACGCAATCGTTAATGCTGAGGCGCATTACTTTATTAAGAACCTATTTACTGAAGCCTTGAAGACACGTAAATTATAATCGGATGGGGACTTAAGGATGGATATTCGCCGTACGTCGTGTTGTCCAATGGTAAAACGGAGATGGCGGAATCAAGTCATGCAATTCCCGTGAACACTCTCCAAAATGCATCCTGTATAAAACCGAAAGGCTGGCTACTCTACGCCTGTGCTCAAGGCTTTGAATATTGTACTTAACCAAATCTGGATCACCAATTAGCCTCTTTGCACGCCTTTCCACCAAGTCCAAAGCCGCTTGGTGGCATTTTGCAGCACCAGCGCAAATGTGACAGTAGTACTTCACACACGATCAGACCTGTGCTTTGTATAGCATTAGAAGCTGAAGTATTATGCTTATGGTTATGCAGCCTTATGATGCTACTGCTAGAACTTAGATCTTCTCTCCCATAGAGGCAATGGACTGTATTCTACCACGCAGGCCCAGTGAATTGGTTGATGTCTTTGAATTTTTAGTTCTAGGGCATTTTTTTGTAGGTGGGGAAAACATCTTATGACTTCTCCCATCCTTGGGCGGGGTGGGAGGGTGTGTCAGTCTTTTACTGACTAAAAACTTACACCTGTTCCTTCGTTGCCTTTTATATCAGGGCCGAGTCTTCCTTTCAAAGGCAGACCTTTGGTCCCAGTAGGCTTCGGCCCTGCTATGCCCCTACGGTTTACTGACATCTGCTAGAGGCGCGAGTGAGTAATCGTCGTCGATGACTTGGGCTCGGTCCGGACGGTTAACGGACAGTCGGACGGCGAGTTACCCGTTGCTCACCGTCCGAAAGCCCGCGCAAAGCGTTTGTCTGGGTGTAAACCTACGATGTACGACTGACAAATCGGGGCTGATACCACTGGGCCACTACTGCTCTCTTTGTTTTTGTTTATTAATAATTAAAGAATTCTGTTTTTCATGGGTACGCTTATAAAAAGTAACGAATTAAGTACTTACCTATTCAAATGCCAAAAAAATACAAAACAAAAAATATCGCCCCTACCTTTTCATGCAAAATTATCATCAACAGGAAGAGAAAGGAATTCATAAAAACGGTCTAATGCTGTATCATCCATTCTAATATCATTACGTAGAAAAAAATGTGTTTGTCTGTGTGTTTTCATGGTTACATCGGTGAACTGATTTATGTTTGTTCTGAAAAACTATGGGTAGAGTGTGACTGACGGCTAGCATTGACTAGCTAGCCGTCCAGCTGTTCGGCAGGACGAACGTCAAAATCAATTCCATACAAAACCACAGGACAGTGGTTTTCTTTTTTGTTGGAAAAATCATCCAATGAAATCTACCGCACTTGGGCAGTGCGGGAGGTTGTGTCAGACTTTAACTGGGAAAAATCCACTCCTGTCCTTTCTTTGTCTTCGTTCCAGGGCCTCGAGGTTCACTTTTGCCCAACCTGTGGCCCCAGTAGGCTTTAATAATAATAATCCTTTTATTATCAGGCAACTAAGGCCCATAACACAAATATACACATAATCTTACAAAATAATATACTAATAGATATAAAATTAAACTATAACATAACAAAACTAAACTATTGCACACGAAGTGACGGCGTCGTGTTTCGCTGCGAGGTCGGAATCTTTCCGCGAAATCGTCGATACACGACACCCTTCGGCCAAAACTCTCCCTTGAGGCAGGTCTCCAGATGGTGAGTCGGCACCCGCACCACAAACGACTTGAAATTAGTGTTATGGCGCGGCTCTAACTGCACGACTCTCAAAGTCCAGTTGGTCTTCACCCGTACATACTCCACGATATCCTCAACCTTCGTGGTGCGATGTAGCCTCGAAACGTACAGCTGCGTCGTGGGTATTGCTGGACGTAGCAGCATGTTGGCTCCAGCCAGCGCGGTACCGCACTGGTTCTGACAAGTAGGCTTCTTTTTCTTCTTCTTCTTCTCTACCTTTGTGAAGCCCTACGGGGCTCTACGGTTTGCTGACATGTCCTTGAAGCACACCGCTGACGACTTGGACCCGGTCCGGACGGTTACCAGACGGTCGAACGGCGAGCTACTCAAACATACCTACGCCTACGGTGGCCAGAAATCGAGATCGGAATCCCGGCAGCGGCTGGGGCGTGAGGGCCGTTGTCTCATGCGTGCGGCCTCCTCCTTTGCTAGTATTACTGCTATGCTGAAGGAGGCGACCGAGGGCTACAAACATGGTCTGGACTATGGTTTTAAGCTAATAGATGGTGAAATGGTGTTTAGAAGTTAGCGTGACAAAATACAAGGGCCCTGCAAACAAAGCCGCGGTCATAACGCTAGTATCCCATAAAAATCATTTTAAAATTTCTCCCACTACCTTCCGAGTATAAATTATTTATAAAGTATATTTCTGCAACATTTATTTCACGTTATTTTGTATCGCTTTTGTGGCCATTGAAGCTTGAAGTTGTGGTTAGGGAGTGGTTCCACTGATGAAAACTAGGTCGCTATTGAAAATTTTCATTTTTAATTACAAATAAGTTATTAATGTAATAATTATATGAAGCATAATTTAATCAGGATACTATGTGGTAATGTGGATTATGTTATTTGCGCTGTTAATGTACACCGTTAAATTTTGATCGTTTTAATCCCGTGGAGGATCAATTCGGTACATGTTTTTTAAAGATTTAAAAAAATAAAGTCCTTTTTTTAAACTCGAATTAATTTAAACATGTACGAAATTAATTTCTTTAGGTAAACTTCAGCTGGGCGAGTTCAATTACCTATGGGTAGTTAGTACGCAACGACCGACAGCTACCTACAAGGTCATTGTCTTGTTTACTTAAAGAAATTAATTTCGTACTTTCGTTTAATAATTCGCGTTTTAGAAAAAAAAAACTTTATTTTTATTTTATCTTTACAAATCGATAGTCATTCATGTACCAAATCGACCCTCCACGGGATTAAAACGATCAAAATTCAACGGTGTATATGTGCTTCTTAGATCTATTTTAAACACGGCGCAGGTACGTAGCCTGTTCAGAGATTATATATGGCACCTGCTCTGGTCCTCATCCTGCACCACTACCTTTACTTTCCAGGATTTATACGAGGTCAATGAAAGACCAACCCGCACTGGACCCGCGTGGTAGATAACGGCCCATTCCCTCTCCTAGAGAGGAGGCTTGAGTTCCAGCAGTGGGAACATTAAAAGGCTGATGATGATGATGATACAACGCCGTCTAGTGCCAAGCTAAGCAGAGCTTGTGTTATGGGTACTAAACAACTGATAAACATACTTATATATTTCTAAATACATACATATTATAGACTAGCTTGTTAAATAAAAATTTAATACGAGTACGAGCTTATCGAAAAGCAAAGAAGACTAAAAAACAATGAATATTTTATCCCTTAATTTAACCTCATTAGGGGATGACTTTTCTAAAGACTTTCCTTGTTTGCTCACCTATACTCAGAAAAGCAATTTTAAAAAGTTCCCAGATTATACTAGCGAACTGCCCCAGCTTCGCGCGCAATGGTTATATTAAATATATTATGGATGTGTAATACATAAAGCCTTTCTTTTGAATCACTCTATCAATTAAAAGAAACTGCATCAAAATCTGTTGTGTACTTTTAAAGATCTAAGCATACATAGGGACACACAGCGGGAAGCGACTTTGTTTTATACTATGTAGTAAGAATGAAGACGATGGTGAGAAGAAACAATTTCATCTATAGACCTTTGTATATCTTTGTTCATTACAGCATTTTTGTCATACAAACAAATGTTTCTACAACCTAACCATCTTCATTCTGCCCTTGTCCTGAGTTATTCGGGATCGGCGTTTTTTTTCTGTCCCGTCACGCTATCACTAACTCTCTTTTCTTTCATATATCTATCTTTTCTTTTGCCTCCCTCTCTCTTTCTCTATCCAACCATATGTCAGTTTCACCATCATTCATAGCTTTTTTTAGTCACGCTTATTTCATCCCTCTTCTTCACATGACCATAACAAGACAAACGATTCCCTTTCAACTTTTCAGTCACTTTCAGACTTCCTCTAAAATACTCAATCCTAAATTTATCAGGAGATTAATACTGTTAAAACTTAGGTATCGTTGATGATTCTCCATGCTCCTAAATAAACCATTTTAAAGTGAATACTTTATAACTGATATTTAACGAGAATTAATTTATTCTTGGAACTTCTTTTCCTTCAAAGTTCGGCTTAAAATCAATAAAAACTACAGCACTGAACATTAACACTTTAATAGTTCATCGCTTTCGACTCCTCCAACTTTTAACTGAGTTTTTAAACATTGTACAGCAAGAAAGAAGGACCATTTTGTTTTTGTCGACTTTGAGAATATTGGTAACCCAGCAGTAATGGGTTGATTTATGGAATGGCTTATCTTACATCATGGATTCAAGCCGAGACAGAGGCGTTTTACTTTGTATCTCATCACCACTGCTCTACCAGTCTGCACCCTCTCTCTCTCGGGAATCATCTTGACACAAGATTGATTCCTGAGAGAGAGAGTTGCGGGACATTAGGCAACGTTGCAGCGTCACGTAGATTGAGCGTTGTGCGTTTTGTTGGGGGACATTTTGTCCCCTATTGTATCAGAGGTTTAACACCCCTCCCGCTCCTCCCAAAATGGGAGACGTAATTTGATGATTTTGCACTTAAAAAAACTCAAATTCAAAATAATTTATTTCACATAGGCCTGCATGGGCACTTATAAAACGTTAAGAAAATAGTGCACGGTTCCAATTGGTCTTCCAAAAAAACTTCATGGAAATAATCTAAAAAAAGTATTTCCATATAAGAGGACAATGTACTTTGTGCAATAAAAATTGTAATCCATGAATCCGCGGAGTCTACGGTATTCTTACATTCACATTATAAAAAAAAGCTATACAAATATAAAGATAAAAAGGGATGTATTTCAAAAATAGCCCGAATAAAAAAAGGGACAATAAAAAAAAGGTGTAACTTGACATGAACCTTCATCATTTTTATACTTCGAAATCCCATCGGGCGCACAACATAATATACATAAATTGCAGCTCACAAAGTGATCCATATTTAATATCAGCTGCATAATAGGAGCTAACCCGTGGAGCGCCTCGTGAATACATCAGACTCAAGAGCTATCGAATATTCACAACAGCCAGTATTTCTAAGCCAAGAATAGGAGCTCTTAGCAAGGGTTAGAGGTGACTAAGAGATTATTGAAAGGGTGGCACGTGCCTTTTACCTACACATTGACAATATACGGTGGCTAGTTAAACTAGGGACTTTGTTTATTTATTACTTTTTTGTACACTTTAGCTTATTACAGGACAAATATTTATGAAAAATAAGTGTCCAGTAGGCGGTTTTATTGCTCAGGGCAATTTTTTCCAGACAACTTTTGGATAGACTGGACAAAAGGAAAATATTTGGGGTGGTCAGTGTGCAACAACATAAATAATATAAATGTATGTTATGTATTATATAAATAATACAGTAGAAAAAAAATTAAATATATTAAACATATATTAAAAAATATACAATAGAAAAAGGAGAAGAAAAATTAAAGTGATAGTGCTCCTTCACCATTTTTTTTAACTTTGGCGTTTGGGCACACCTCACTCCTATGGGTAATGCATTCCTCAAACGACTTTGTTTATTTATTAAAACTTCACGCAGCACTAGGATACAAGGGAGGTGGAGAGACAACACGGTAGGTACATAAAAAAAGAGAGATGTTATTAAGAAAATAAAGGACTCTTAAAGACACTATAATTTTTTTCTGACAGTAAAATTCCGGCCTGTACAGACATATCTAGCGGAAAGTGACGGGGAAATATGGTCCTGAACGATAATAAGCTTAGGTAGAAAGTGACAGTAAAATAGAACAAATTAAATCCAAAGGTGGAATTTGTTACTATAGGACATGGTCTTGCCGTAACACACGGGTGTTACGGCAATTCATCGTACTAAAGTAACAAATATTCACACCTAAAAAAAATCACGTTCCTAGACACTGTAGTTTTGGCTATGCGTTGATATTATGTCAGTCAGTTTCTCCTTTTTTATTGGCTACTAGCTGACCTGGCAAACTTTATGCCGTCTAATAGTAGATCTTTTTTTCATGATTTTTTTCATATTTAAACCTTCCTTGGAGTACCACGAATATTTCAAAACCAAAATTGGTCAAATCGGTCCAGCCGTTCTCGAGTTTAAGCGAGGCTAACGAAGAGCAATTAATTTTTATAATTATACACGTCTAAATTTTGATCGTTTTAATCCCCTGGAGGGTCTATCCGGTACATGAAACACTATTACTTGTAAAGCTAAAATTAAAAAATAAAGTACCTACTATTTTTCTACAACTCGTAATAATATACTCATGTACGAAATTAATTTCTTTAAGTAAACATCAGCTGATTGAGTGCAATAACGTGTAGGTAGTTAGTGCGCAACGACCGACAATTACCTAAAGGTCATTAAACTCGCTCAACTGTTATCTTTACAGAAGATTATAATCACATTAAACTGTACATCTATACTTTTATTGAAAAATAGTTAATAATTATTTTTCAATAAAAGTTCTAAGTTTAACTAGTCGCTATCGAAGTGTAGAGGTAAGTAAGGTATCTTTGTGTAAACTCAGAATTTATTTTGTAAGAGATTTACTTAGCGGTGTTTACTTGTCAACAAGTTTTTTACTGTGAAAACCTAGGCATTGGTCTTTGAAATCTTTTATTGTCTAAGTAGATGACAAATATTATTGTGATATCGATGGACATCGTATTAGTAACAAGCCTAGTTAATATGAGGGGCAGATAAGAAAATATACTTTTTAAAAGTTGATCTATATGGACAAAACGCGGGTCAAGGGTGCATTGTGTTCTATTCGTGCTTGAAAGTGAGCTGTTTGTCATCCGAAAACCACGCTTATGTGGGATGCTAGTCGGAGTTGGGGTCCCAGTGACTGGGGCGTGAGTATATCTGTTCCCTCACGCGTGCGGCCGTCACCTTCATTAGCATTACTGTTTCGCAGAAGGTGATGATCACCGCCTATTCTCCTTGTTCCGGACCGATCTGAGAGGTCGCCACCGCCGATCGCCCCTATGAAAACGCAACGGTGCTCCTCCCAAGTGGATCAGACCTCCACCTCACCACACGTTCCAACGTGACCTCCCGGCGGTCCGCACACGGCTACACCCGGGCGTTTCTTCCATCTGAATCAGGTGCAGGAAGGAGGATAAAGATCGAACTTAACATGTCTGGTGAGGACCCACATCATGCGGAATATAAGAATGCCGTGACACTTCTCCAGCCATTCTTTTAAGAGGGGACTTACCCGATTATCCCTGTTATTACTATGCTCGTGCACCCAAAGAAACCTCAAGCTTGGCTATGCTACACTACGCTACGCTACGCTACGGTCTTTACAATACCTATGTCAGTTTCTGAGATTAAAGAATTGTAGGCAATTAGAAAGAAGTAAAGTTTGTGTGTATTTTGCTGGAAAATTATAATTTAGACCCAGACTCATAGTGAGCCATAGATTTTTAGTATTGCTAGCGGTCCCGACACACGTTGTGCTACCTGAAAAAATGCTTTAGCATCAGAAAAAATAAAAAACCGCAGCGCAACCTACCTGTTCCAATAATATTTTTAAACTATCCGCGAGTCCGCGAGTTTGAGTAATAAGTAGTCAACGTCAAATGTCTGAAATCGGGGTTTGTCGCATTTTACTTGAGTGGTCTCATTGACGGTGGTGCGTGTATTGGATTTACAGTTTTCTTCAAAAATGTTGTGCTGACTGGTACACGGAATACACGCGTCAAGTTTGTAAAAGGGCGCCGTCAATTGAAATGGGTCAAGGGAAAACCTCAACTACGTGAGACACAATTTTACTGTGTTTTTTTTTGTTTTCTTTTATGTTTCTACATTCTTCTTTGTGTCTCTGTGTAGCAAATAAATGTGTTTTGTTTCTTTTTTGTTTCTTACCTGTCAATGACTTATTTTATGTATAGGTATTGATTATGAAAATGACAAAGAATGTATGGCATCTTATAGACCTATTGCAATTATTCCAATAATATCCAAGATATTTGAAAAATATATTTATGCTCAGATTAATAAATACTTGGATAAACAAAACATTTTGACAGAGGAGCAAAAAGGTTTTCGGAAAAGTAAAACTATCAATTTAGCTATATATGACTTTTTAAATAATGTATATACGAATGTTGACAATAGGACTCCTGTGTGCTCAGTATATTGTGACATGACGCAAGCGTTTGACTATGTGGACCATGATATTTTGTTACGTAAACTAGATGCCTACGGAATTAGAGGTAATGTCTTGAGCTTAATAGAATCTTATTTAAAGAACAGGAAACAGTACGTTGAAGTAGCGAAAATAGATTTTAAATCTAAATGTCAATGTATCTACAAATCTGATCTTCGGACACTTACATATGGCGTGCCCCAGGGCAGTGTTTTAGGGCCTCCTCTGTTCATAATTTATATTAATGATATGCCAAAAGCTACAAGTCACCCTATGTCACTATTTGCTGATGACAGCACTGTGACCATTAATAGCATGAATGATGAATCCTACAGTGACGAAATTTCAAAGACGATAACCTCCATAGTACAATGGTTAGATAATAATAATTTAAAAATAAATATTGAAAAGACCAAATTAACGATGTTTAGCCAACGTTCAAACACGAATATGAGTGTATACTATGACAACCAACTCATAGCTCAAGTAAACACATCAAAATTTCTTGGTTTAACAATTGATAACAAATTAGATTGGAAAACACACACGGAGGAGATAACCAAACGAATCAGTAAGTCTACCTATGCCCTATATAAACTTACCTCAATAATGAGTGTGGACGCTGTAGTCACAGCATATCATGGCTTAGTTAGTTCAGTTCTGAGGTATGGTGTTATTTTCTGGGGGAATTCCACCAATAGGGAA
The DNA here is from genome assembly GCA_958295575.1 of Leucania comma. Taxonomy (NCBI): domain Eukaryota; kingdom Metazoa; phylum Arthropoda; class Insecta; order Lepidoptera; family Noctuidae; genus Leucania; species Leucania comma. Next base: position 20,996,467 of record OY282473.1, read on the forward strand.
ATGGTCTTTAAAGCACAGAAAAGGTGCATCAGGACAATGTTTGGATTGCAGGTCACAGATTCATGTAAACCATTATTTATTCAATTTAAAATATTGACTCTTCCTTCTTTATATATTTTTGAAGTTGCTGTATTTGTTAAGACCAATCCTAAATTATTTAAAAAAATGTCGGACATCAATAACCGAAGTCGAAGGGATAAAACTAGCCTTTGCGTGAGAAGGTCCCATACAAAATTAATGCATAAAAGTGTATTCTGCTTGGCACCAGTCATATTTAATCACTTACCACGGTCAATCAAAGAATTGAATTTGAACCTATTTAAGAAACGGCTGAAATGCTTATTGGTGAACAAAGCATATTACAGTATTTCGGAATTTTTAACAGACAAAGGCCTAGTAATTTAATGTTGACACGCAAATAAATAAATGAATTTTTATATTGACATTAGCATTGTAAATTGACATTAGTTTTTGTAAATTGACATTAGTATTGTAAATTGACTTTAATATTGTGGATTGACATTAGTATTGAGAATTGACATTAGTATTGTAAATTGACATTAGTATTGTAAATTGATTGACATTAATATTGTATATTGACATTAGTATTGTAAATTATTGATATTATTATTGTAAATTGACATTAATATTGTAAATTGACATTAATATTGTAAATTGACATTAATATTGTAAATTGACATTAATATTGTAAATTGACATTAATATTGTATATTGACATATTGTATTGTATAATGACATTAGTATTGAGTATTAACATAAGCATTGTGCATTGACATTAGTGTTATAAACTGACATTTGTTTTCTATTGCTATGTATCTCGTATTTTGAATCCTTTATAATTGTTTTTTATTACCAGGTTTATTTTTATTTGATTATTAAGATTTAACTGGCTTGATTGATAATAATTTTTCACAAACATTTGTACGCCCTGTGGCATAACATAGCGCTCTCTTTATTACTTTGTTACACCATCATTATTGTACCTATGTTAAACGAATGAATAAATGACTTATGACTTATGACTTATGACTTATGACTTATTATTATTTATTATTTTATTTATAAACATGGTTTTTACATAGGTACTAAAAACGACAAGGAATATGTAATACATAAATTGATTACTAATCAACCAAAAATATGAGTACATCATCAATAGTAATAAATAAAAAGTGAATTCTGCAAAAAAAAAAAAAAAAAAAATTCAAATATCGAATGCAGCCGAAATACCCCTCTTCAACCAGACGAATGGCACACTTCACTCGCGGTACCCAAATCCATGTTTATTACACTGCCTGCTTTACAAATAGTGTATAGCTACGTTTTACTCGGCGAATTAAATTGCACGCCAGTTTCAATGAGGCTTCGAGCGTAGGTACTTAAACCATTTCATGTGAATTTCGTTTGAGTTCGGCGTACCATTGATTTTTGCGGTCGCTTGATTTGTAGTGAGTGCTCGAATTACGTAGTGGAGTATGTAATCTCTATAGAGTATAATTAAAACAAGGTCGCTTTTTGAGTCTGTTTGTTTTTGGTTTCTGCATCTGTTTCGGCAAAAAAGGAACTCTTTTATGATCACTTTGTAATCCATCTGTCTGTTTGTCAGGAGTCAGGACCCTCTCAGGAACGTATGGAAGTATGAAACTGTTGAATTACTATCACATACTCAGGTCTGTTACTTCAATCAGCAATCAAACAAACAAAACTTTATCGACCTTATCTGTAAATGCAATCTACAGATAAGGTCGTTTATGCTCCGTTTAGGTGCATATTTTGACATTTGTTAAGAAATCAAAACCTATGGGATATTTCTCGATGCAGAAATGTGGCATGAAGCGAAGTTTCATAGCACAAGTATAAAAAATACTGTTTCGAAGTTACTACTTTTTTGCAATTTGGTAAAATCTTACTGACTCGATTCACATAGGTAAGTTTGTTAAACTACAAACTTATCTGTGGGTTTTAATAAAGTAAAAATTAAGAAAAATAAAGTTTTCTTTTTTAAATATTATGTAAAACATGAATAAATGGAATAAAAAAATAATAACAAAAGAAACCATACTTATAGTAACAAAAAGTTTCATAAACAATCAGAAGTGTCTGTTCACCTCCAAAGGTAGTCTGCCCGCCTTGGCTCCTGCTTTTCATAATGTATCTCTGGAGTGCACCGACAACCTTCAGCTCTTGGGATTTAAAAGTCCAAAACCAAGCTAGGAAACTCGGCGTTCTTGCAAAGGTTAACGATACTTCACATCGGGACAGCTTCTAATGTTATACAAAGCTCAGCTCCGGTCGTGTGTGGAGTACTGCAGCCACATATGGAAAGGTGCTGCAAAATGCCACCTAGCAGTTTTGGACTCCGTGGAAGGGCGTGCGAAGAGGCTAAGCCTCGTCGTGTGCGTAATTCGAAGGACTGGAATAATTTGCCAGTTGCGGTCTATCAGTCCGATTATAATTTAGGTGTCTTCAAAGCTGGAGTGAATAGGCTCTTAAAAAAGTAGTGTACTTCACATTCGGATTGCAGTCAAGCCTTTTAGGTATATCAAACAAAATTAAAAAAATAAACAACTATTCAAAATAAAATCGTTCAACGCTTCTGTCTGCCTATCTATTCGTGATAAACTCAAAAACTGCTGGATAGATTTTCGTACGAACCAATAAACAAAGCAGAAGGTTTGAATACACGTAGAATTACAGTAAAGAAAAGCCAATGATTTCAAATATTACTAACACCTGTCGGAAAATGAAGCGGCTCCACGGATATCGAGGGATATGCCTTGGGGGCGTGGCACGTGGCGCCTCGATCTGGGCAAACGACCCATATAATCGAACAACGGCTGTACGCTTCATTCATTCGCTTTGCAATTGCGTACAGGGTACTACTGATGCGTAAAAAACCAAAATGCCGAGTTGTCCAGTAATTATATGCAAAAATAGGTCACATATCAACAACCTGAAGACAAATGACGTATCCTGCCACCGGTAATTAAACAATTAAGTCACTGTTTTATATTTTAAATCAATTTTTAAATATTTCACGAACTCAAGTTCGGAACGACACGAACTAGACCGAACTAGCCCGAATCTTCCCGAACGCAATGACCGCAATGACCGTTCAAGATTTAGAGAGGTGCAATCGAGTGCGTGAGGCTGATTTTATCGATATGCGTATTATTCGCAGTTCAATATATTTTTTTACATTTCTATGAATATTGTCGTATTACATGTATAGTAAGAGTTAAATTAGTTATTGAATGAATGTTGTTTGAACGAAATTAAGGTATTGTTATTTCAATACCCGTGAACTTAAATTGACATTATATCTAAAGATTGAGATGATCAAAAATTATAGAACAATATGATAAGTAGCGACGATAAACAAGTATAATTTTATACAGTTATTTATTTTTGGTCAAAAGTTACAATATTTTATGTTTGCTATGCAAAACTATTAAATCATTATTTTTTTAAATCTGGGTATTTGGTGTTTTCGTACGCCCTAGTTGTAGTGGAGCTGGACCAGCATTGATCCAAGCATTTTTATCTTGATATAATTCTCCAACTTATAATAATATAATTTCTATTCCAACTCCTTCTATTTTCATGCAGTACGACTGTGTAACTCACTTCCAGCAAAGATTTGTGATGAAAAAAATATATTTTTTTGCGATTCGGAAAAGTCTTTGAGAAGAAGAATCATCCCAAGAAAAAGAATCCTTGGTGCGCGAGTCGGATTCACACTTGACCAGTATTTTTTTGTTAGATGTATTTATTTTGAGTAGTTAGTGTGAGTTATTTCATCATAATGAATTCGATCCTGTCAGCATCAACTACCTACAATTTGTTTAAAATGAAAACGAGTTTGCTAGATGACGGTATTTTGATTCCATAGAAATTTATGTTAACGCTAGCGAGTTTGAACACGTGTATAAAATTTACCTAAATGTTTAAACCAACTCTGAATGTAGGTAGTCACATAAGATTAAAATCATATAGTTAAGATTAAGTAATATATTGTTTAATAATAACAGCATTATATTTAACAGAGAACGTTCCCTTGAACCGGTAATACGATATAAAAAAACTAATTCCTATTTTATTTTATAATCATTACTCACTTTTCGGATAAGTATATAAAAAAGAAATGATTTAAAGAAAATTAGACGAAGTAATTATATTACAAGAATATGCTGAAATTAAATATCGATAACAATTATCGACAATCGGTTCGATGCTCTAATTGCATGCGTGTGCATTGAATGTTTCCGTGCTTACAAGCGAATGCCCCGCCCATTCTATTTATGTGTGCTATTAGAAAATAGAAATTGATTTAGTGTAGCTGCTTTCTTCTTAGTGTGCGTGTACAAATTTTAAATGTGTGTGTCGTAAATACACTATTTTGGTGGGAGATAAGCGGTTGCGCAAGGATTTCTTATTACTTTGCAATGAAGGCATATCTCCGGATATCTATGAGCGGCTCGCTTGTTACATTGTAAAATTGACACTCAAAAACCTACTTACTTTTATTTCTACCCGTAAATTCAACACCGTTTTATATTACAAACGATTTATATCACACTGTGTTCCTTGGAGCGTAAATCCTTTTTTGTACGGTTCGTGCTTGCCGCCTGCCCTAGTTGTGCAGCTAACGTTACCCAATCCGTTAGTATCAAACTGTGTTTGTGCTGCAGCAACACGTTACGCAACGTGTGGGTGCAACATGTTGCTGCAACGTGGTTGTCGCGTAAAAGTATAAGGCATGAATGAATTTGATGCTAGCTGTATAAAGCTTGAACGCATTCAGGGCTGCGTGGTGGCGTACTTGATCTACGAACCCACATACGAACCAGTACCTCTTTCGCGAAGTTAGACCTACCTAATTGGCGACTCAACCTGCCATATGATTTTCTAGATTTATTGAAGAGATTACATTGTATTTTTGCCGGACTTAAGTAAAACTTATACACATATTTATTTATGCGACCAGTCTTTTGAGCACATTGTCGGTCGACAGCGATATGGAAGAGTTTTTTGACGCCATATTTTAGTTAGTCGTAGTTAGCGTAGGGCTTTCATTATTTTACTGTAAAATAGTTAGTAAATATTTTGTATAAATAAATAAAATCTTTATTTATGAAATGCTTTATTCACACAAAAGTACAGAAGCGGATTTAATGCCTTAAGCATTTTCTACCAGTCAACCTTTGGGTGATGCAGAGAAAAATAGTAGTAGGTGCAATAAAAGAGAGAGAAAAAGATAGTGTGTCACTGCCACATACAAATTGCGCAACACAAGTTGCCCAGTGTAAAAGCAGCCTAAGCGTCGTCCAATCTTTAGGATCATTTGCTTACCTGCGTTCAGATAATGTTTCGGAAAATCAACAGGGAAAGCTCGTCTGTTTCCAGCAAACCCGGGCACCCTTTATTTATATTTCGTTCAGCGAATTTAATCGGGTCTCCATCCCTATGTATTTCTGGCTGTTTCAGTATTTATTTTAGTACTGGTTTTCGATTTGTTTTCATACTTTATTTGGGAATACAAAGTGAAGCTGACTGCAATGTTTTGGAGCTGAATTTCTGTTTGATTCGTAGCAATAGTTCGGGTTTCGTTAGATAATTAAATTTCAGTCCATTTGGAAAGTTTAAGGCGGTTGCAATCGGGCCAGCGTTTATTGTTATATTGTTGTATTATATCAGCAAATATTTGGCATTTAGTGCTAAATAATACTTATTTAGAAATTTTGTAATTCTTCTATCATACTAATAATGGTTATTATAAAGTTAAATATTTGTGAAAAAATAATAAAAACCCGAGTAAAAAATTAAGGATGCATTGGAGGGTGACAAATACTTTAAGACCTATTTTCATAAATTCTAAATATAACATTAAAAACCGGCCTGACTGGGCCTGCGTGGTGGATTACGGCCCATTCAATCTCCTAGAGAGGAGGCCTGAATCCCAGTGGGAACATTATAAGGCTGATGCTATAACTATGCTCACATTAAAAAATATTGGTCCAGCCGCTTTGGAGGAGTGCGACCAGACACCGTTACTTGAGATATTTAATGATATTATTATATTATATAATATCATTTTTGTTTTTTTTTTTTTTTTTTTTTTTTATTTTACACAACACCGTCTAGTCCCAAGCTAAGCAGAGCTTGTGTTATGGGTACCAGACAGCTGATAAACATACTTATATATTTCTAAATACATACATGTTATAGATAAATAACACCCAGACACAGAACAAATGATCGTGCTCATCACACAAACATTTGTCCTGGGTGGGAATCGAACCCACGACCTCCGGCATAGCAGTCAGGGCCACTAACTACTAGACCAACAGGCTATATAGGTTTGTACTAAATATGTATAACTTTAATATTGTGCAGGGAAAGATAAAACACATTGTTATATTAAAAACAATTATATTAGAAAATTTAAAAAATGGAAACATTATTTACAAGATCCTATAAAGGCGTCATAGTTTCTAAATCTTACTTTAGTTACAAATAAATAAACTAAAAAACGGAAAGAAAAGATGATTGTTTCATAGTAACATTTATATGCTCGTTCTCAGTAACACTAGTGTCTGAAAAAACGAACTATAACCAACATGCCAGGCGTCTTGCATAAGGATGCAGCTTTTTACTGTTGAAATAATATTCCACCACAATCACAGAGAAATGTCTATGTAAAGACTCTCAAGCGGCTGTCATAAGAAATGTACGCCAATTGCATGCCATCTGCAAACTGATTGCTCAGTCGACAGGCGATTTGATGCAGTTCAGTTCTGACATCTGATTTAAGGAGGGGATGCACTAATTTTGAATTTCTTTAAACCTCTGTAAATCCAAAAATATAAAAAAGAACATCATGTAAAATTATTTGATTAAAATTGATCACGTGACTAACCACTGGGTAAAAATCAAGACATGATATAAAATGAATGGCTTTATAAAAAATCACATAAATTTTTACACCATGTTATATTTTTTCCCAAAAATATTTAAAAAAGGTCACAATTTTGACACCACATATAATTGGTGTGAAAATTGTAAAACTATGTATAAAATAGGCCACGGCAGGCCATTGCAGTCATTAGAAGCCAGCACACAGCTGGGTGCGGAAGTAAAACAACCCGTCAGTCACACGAATGGTGACCATGTGTTTGTGTGAACAACCAGGTAAGTAACACATGAAGTTTATAATAGCTTAGTGATTTTTCATGATATAGTTATGAAATTTTGTATATAGATTATTTATATTAAAATACTAGACATATGTTTCGGGTTTTGCATAATACTAAAAATAAGGTTCTAGAATAATCTGACAAAGAATCAGAATTAGAATGATGAGATTAGTTCATGTATAGTACGCGGCAAATAAGTTGAATTTAAATGGCCGTCGTTGCTATGGCCACACGCAGCCTTCCGCTGTGCTACACTTCGATTGAGACCCAAAAATCTGTTACCTACTATTTTGGTTCAACTTATATGCCGCGTATTTTAGTCCGCTAATTTTATAACTAGCTGATTTGTATGCAACACCTAAATTAATGGCTGAAAGCATTGTATCGGATTTTAAAAGCTCGGTTCAAAGCATAAAGTTGAAAATCCAATACCTATACCTATTTACTGTTGAGTTAGCAGCTTTACATATATACATCATTATGGTAGGTACTTAATCTATACATAGATTCTATACGATTTAGATGCCTAAGACTAAATTTGAAGTCATTATCTCTATCCAATGGACATAGAGAACGTGGCTGAGCATTCTTATCACAAAATTCACTAATCTATAATAGGAGACAGCAAATATGGGCAATACCGGTCTCTTTCCGTCTGTGTTCTATCAGACGGCCCTATCAGAATATCAGCGCTGCGTAATTCTTTTTACATATCGCAAAATATAAGCCTTTTTGGCCTCGCACTGGATTCTTTATTTTTGTTATTTTTTTTAATGTTAGTCAGTTATGTTACTAGTTAATATTATCATTTAATTCTGTTGCTTATTCTGTATGAGTCTCTTCTGTATGAGAATCTTGAATTCTTGAAAAAATACAACAACCGGTTTTACGATTGTTTACTTTCTGACGCTTTTCTCAACGTACTTTTTGTTTGTCAGTCAAACAGAGTATGCTCAGTCTGATTCTCTATATCTATTGTTTAACCACACAGTTATAGTATTCGGTAAATAAGTTGATCCATTTGCTATGATTACGCGCAGCCCGCTACTTTGATTGAGTCCTGAAAACGGTTATAACCCTCATCACGAAACTTGAATCACCTGTCGACGTTGAATGCGTAGTAACCGATTTTTGAGTCTCATTTAAAGTGGGGGGCTGCGCGTAACCATACCTAGTAAATGGTTTAACTTCTTTGCCGCGCACTATATATTCTTGTCCAGATAATAGCTTCATGTATGTTATAGTACACCCTCGTCATATTTTAGCCAAGATTTTTCAACATTACAGGCCATGGTGCCATTAGGGTGGTTTAAGCCGAACTTCTTCAGTGCATCCATGATGTCAGCTTTGCGTGGCTGTAAAGGAACCTTGGTGAAGACCACGTAGTCGCCATTTACGCAGTCCCTCATCACCAGTAGTTTGCCGATCACCAGCCACTGGTCTCCGCTTTCTCGGTGAAGAGTTAGGTAGGTTGTGTTTTCTGTAAAATTTATGTCATCATTAGTACCAATAAAGCTTTGAGTCCATATAACAAGTCAATTTCAAATATCTCCACTCGACTCAGTTGGCATGTTTACAAAGAAAACTTCGATTAATGTCAATAAATAACAAGATAAACGAGTTTTCAATAAAAATCATTTTCTCATAAACGTAATTAATACTCATCAAGATCATTCTAAAAAGCTCAAACACGTTAAGGTTATCTTATTACGTTTATTACCGAGTTCCTACTCTCTATCTGGATCCTGGTTACCATCTAGCACCAAAGTACTCGTCAAGACGGATTATACGAATCCAAACTCGATGGGCTTGTGTCGTTTAACTACCGAGTTCCTATGGCCACCTTCCATTATCTCATTCCATTATCAGATCAGCTGCACGTCATAATAATTTTGTATTGTCACCTGATATACACATGCATGCAAAATTTCAGCTCGATCGGTAACCGGGAAGTGGATCAAATTTAATTTGCAAGATTTGATCACAAACAAATATCGGTCAGGAGAAACTAAATAAAAGCTTATAAAAAAGACAATGGAAAGTGCTCTGCTTGAAGTTTCCTTGCGTGATCACATAAGAAACGAAGATCGATTCTTCGGGCTATGCACCCTAAGAATTGCTGAACTTAGGTTGCATTGGGCAGGCCACATTGCTTGCAGAACAAACGGTCGATGAGGACGAAAGGTTCTAGAGTAGTGACCATGTTCCAGGTCAGGCAGCATTGGAAGATGTGCCGATGACCTAGTGAGGTTTGTGGGATGGATGCGAGACGCACAGGACCGTTCGTTATAGCGATACCTATGTTGGAGGAGGCCTATGTTCTATAGTGGACGTCAAGCGGCTGAAAAGATGATGATGATGAACTAGATGAAACTATCTATCTGATTTATTTATTCGAGTAGAAGGACATGAAAAATTTTTGATTGAACCTCTGGAAGTCTACTGCACATCTAAGTAATTTCCAGGTTCCAATTTGATTTTGTTATAACATGTTTTATAACGTATCACTAAAATAAATTAACATGATGTTGAAACAGTCCAGAAACATTTAAGATAAAATCCCTATTTTCAAACGTCCAGAAAACGTATAAAATATAAATAAAATCCTTAACCTGTTCTCTTAGGAAAGCGAATCTTCGAAAATTTCCTTATAGTAGCAATAGCTTTGCTCCATAAAAAGTTAACGCCTAGTTACCGTGTGAATGAGTCTTAGAGCTGCCCAGTACACCGTACCATACCATGACCGTTCTAGGAAAGCATCAAGCATGAGGTGGACTATTATGCTCACTACAACGTGTCAACAGCGTAAGAGTATCAGACCGGTGTATAACGGTCTTCACACGCAGTCATAACCCGTATACTCACCGCTTTAAGGTCTGCATATTTGACATTCATGTATGTTTTGATTAAGGATGCCGATTAAAATGGCAATCTTGAAAAAGAAAAATAGTATATTTACGACAAACATGGTGCATGCTTTAAAAATAAAACGAATAACATTAACGACTCTTTATAATAATAAAGAGTAAGATATGCATCATATCGAAGCAGAACAGCCAGCGCTTAGCATAATGCTGGAGATTGTGTGCTAGGTCACAGCGCTGGTTTTCAGAGCCAGCCGTCGTCGACGAAGAGACGGCTAGCAAAGATTACAATAATAATTATTATTGTAGCCTTTGCTAGCTATATATATTATAATATATATACTTAAAATCACTGAATAAACTTTTTTTTGCCTCAAACGTTCCTAGCATGGTCACATCATGGTACGGTGTGATAGACCGACTGCTTTAAAGGAAATGCATTACTGTAGTAGGTAGTTAGGTACCTATGCTTACCGTGCCTTATTTGATTATATCGGCGGAGGCGCCAGCACGCCAAGATTGGATTAGCGATAAGATTACACGCCTAACACATAGATTGGGTTAGTCATTAGTGAGGAATTAACAATGAAGGGTAATTCTAATAATCCTATTTTACCTACATACGTACATTCAACATTAGTTTTAGTATATGCGAAACCCAAAATACGTGTCTAGTTTTTTTATGTAAAGAATCTATGTACCAAATTTCATGACTGTATCATGAAAAATCACCAAGTTAGAAGCTTGTTATGTTACCTAGTTGCCCACACAAATACATGGTCACCGGGCCAACCGGGTGACTGTAGGGTTGTTTTGCACCCGTATCCAACTGAGCACTGGCTAATGCTCGCTATGACCTACCGTGATCATTGTTGTACTTAGTGGCAATAGGGAGGACCCTACTGCCACTAAGTACGACAAAGGTAACAACAAGTAGGAACTTGTGACTGTACTTTTTTAAATATTTTTGGGAAAAAATATAACATGGTGTAAAACTGCTTGGAATCGATTCAGTTACTGATTATCGACAAACTACTCGTATATTCAGGTTTCGTATATATGTACTAAAAATAATATTGTATAAATTAGGCTTATAAATGTCTGACCTCTGCCAGTAGCTTTACTCGTGTTAAATTAAAAAAAAAAATCGGCTCCGATTTTTAGGAACAGATCATTTTTGATTAAAAAAAATGCTTCTTCTAATATTATAAAATCGAAGGTATGTTTGTGTTTTTGTATTTGTTACTCTTTTACGCTCACATAGCAACTGGCAGTTAAGAAATGACCAGTCTCAACTGGCAGGTTTATAAGTAGATTTTTTTTGTTTTTTTTAATAGTTTTCAACCGCGGCAGCCCCGCTGGGGGCGGGCCTGCAGCTTCTGTAGAATGCAGATATCTATGTAAAAATTAAAGCACATTTCACGACGCGTTTTACGCCAGCAGTGTCTGCGGCTTTACGCGGCTCCCATTGTACCGGTGGGCCAATCACCCGCCAGGTTTGGTGGTGAAAATCTCAACCGCGCAAAACTGTGGTCTCGTGAGTTTAGAAATAAAGCAGTGGTTTTCTCTATTGCGGCGGGCGCGGTTGAAAACCGCTTCGTGAGTTCTTAGCCTTACAGCCCGTTTCCACTTGTTGGCTGTCGGTCCAGGATTTTATTTGGATGTTACAGTGGTATAGCATTTTATATGAAGCTATGCACTTGTTCGAAATCGATTTTGTGTCAGCGCTGACAAGCAATGTCGGGTGTTTTACTAGCCCACTACGCGCAAAAAAAAAAATCGTGTCAGATCTCACTCACAAATGATTAAGTATGACGATATTTACATTTGCCGGATGTTTGGTGTTTCATAATAATGGAAACGAATATAAAAACTTTTTTTTATTGATATAAATTAATGCTTGATTGCGATCCCGCCAGGTGAGCAGTGTTAAAGAATCATAGGAAACCGGCATGATATGTATTTTAGAATAAAAATTCGAAGACATGTGACATGTATCAACCCGCACTGGGGCTGAGTGGATGATTACGTCTCATTCTTTCTAATACAAAGAAGGTCTGATTTTCAGCGGGAATATTATAAGGTTAATCATGCTGTGTTATTATGCTAGTTAGACTGGATTTTAACGAAACAAAACTACTTACTGCAATGCTCTTCATCAATGATGACATTCTCCATGATTCCTTTATCAGCTTGCGTTCCTTGTAAGAAGTGTTTGCGCCCTCTGTGCTCCTTCTCATTTGAGGTTATTTCTAGGAAACAGCGGTTCCAGATCACGGTGTCGTTGAAATTACCGTAGACTCTCGCGTATCGTTTCTGATCCTGTTTTTAGAAGGAATAATGCACTGTTATGGTCTACATATATGATCTGCTTGTCATTGTCCTACTTAACTGATAAATTATAAAAATAGTTTTATATAAAACCAACTGCTGCCGGTGGATTTGCCTGGTGAAAGCAGGTTTCACCATACAAACTTTGGACCCTCGTTTCATCCCCTTAGGGGGTGAATTTTGGGAATTCCTATCTTATGCTCAGATATAGCTCTTAGGTCATGCTTGCGTACGTCATAAAAGGAAACCTTATACACAGTTTATTAATGAGTCACTTTCTCCTTTTATAAAGAAGAAGATAGATAGATAATGATGTCATTACTGAACCACAAACCCTTTTTTTCGTTTCCTTGGGCAAGGGTGGACCAAATCTTTGTTTACATCAAGTGAGATACTACGATAATAACCATATTGGTCTTATGGTAATCTTTGTAAATGATCGACTTTCACTTTACTCTAAAGCACCAGGGCCCGACATACAATTTGTGTAGGTATCATTGGTTAATTCAAATATGAAAAGAGAAACTGGTTCAACACGAAGGGTAGGTAATACTACAATATTAAAATGGAGCAGAAAGCTCCGACAAAATAACGATTTTTGTATGGGAACCCAATTTAATTTTTATCATTATTTTAATTTTATTTGTTGCTGTAGTGGCGAGAAATACTGTGAAAATTTCAACTCTTTTCCTCTTATGGTATATGCGATGTATCTGCACGCTATATCCTGATGACAGGTGAAAGGACAGTCAGTCAGATGGACGGACAGCGGAGATTTAGTACTAGGGTTGTTAGCACTCTTTGGGTGCAGAGCCCAGAAACGTAATATGGACATAAGTTTTGATGCAAAAGGTGTCTAATTTAATCAATATGTTTATATGTAAGCAAACATATTTACCTTTAGTGTCAACTGTTTTATGTGCAGTTTGAAACATTTCAGCTTATTCGGCAGACGATAATACACCACTTGCCAAACATCAGCCATTTTTTTCAAATCAAAAGAGTCCCCATTCTTATATTGTCGACACTTCTTCCATAACTCGTTGTGTGGTTGTTTTCCTGGCTTCCTTTCAATTTTTACACTTTCTGTTGTAGTTTCCTTAATTTCAGTTTTTCCGAAATCATTGGTCTCAAAGGTGATATCCAGTCCGTTCAGCATTGGTTCAATCGTCTCAGAACTTTTTTCAATGAAATCGAAAATATTGTCTACTTTAGTATTTTCTGCACTTATTGTCTGACTTATATTATTTTCAATTTCATGTGTTTCTGTAGTAGTTTCATTTGATTCAAAAAACATGCTATGAGGCATTGTAGTGACGGGCATGTAGAATGATGTATCTACTAGTTCGTTATTTTCTGTGGTTTTTTCAAAAAACTCTGTTGTAGGTTGTTCTTCAAGCTGTCTCTTCCCTATGGTTCCATCTGTGTGGTTCACTGCACACTGACAGGAATACACGACTCTTAAAAATGTTAGAAAGTAAATTTGCGCCACAATGCGCTTCCACATTATGACTACGTGAGTTCACTGACGGTTGGTTAATGAAAGCTACTCGTAAAAAGGTCTCCTTCTATATTTAAATGTTTTAGTTATGATTGTTATGAGAATATTTCTAGTTTAGGTTGTATTGATGTTTTAACGAGAGTAATAGTAAATAAATAGTCCTTTCGAGTGTGTAAGTCCATTGTTATCTTAGAGTTTACTATAAAGATGGGTATTGTTTTCTATTCTGTGAGAACGGCATTGTTTGATGATTTTGAGTTCAGAATCAATATTATTGTCTCGTTTGATGTGCGTGGATCGTCATAAGGTTCAGGTTTGATGGTGGTGTGTTTTTGTGAATTATTTTGTGATTAAGAAAAAGTGCAGTAGACGAAGATTGGAGTAGCTGATGATCCAGGTATTGACAGCGTTGGAGTCGAGAATATCACAAGGTCTGAGAAAATACGTATAGGTGGGTATTAAACCATTAGTTGTTATAGTGCAGTCCAGGCTTTGGACTACTGCTGAGATTTTTTTTTTAATTATATAAACTAGTGCCTGACTACGATCCCACCTAATGGTAAGCAGTGATGGAATTAATGATGGTGAATTGCATTACTTTATTAAGATCCTATTAAATGTATCAAATTCCAAATAGACTATCCAATAACATGTAATCTGATCTGGTAATCGATCTCAAGACTAACTCTAAACTCAAGGCTTTTATATATTATTTATCATATTATTGGCAAGAGATCTTTCTTGTCCTGATTTATAATTGGTATTAATTTTCTATCGTTTATCTTCCCATAAATATGATTTTTGAAAATAAAACCAAAATAAGATTGTATCTTGTATAAAGTAGGAAAATCATATAAAATCAACTTTTGTTGCTCAAGAAATAAATATTTTTATTGTTATAACACTAGTATAACTAATTTTCACTACCAATCAATTAAAAAACCACATATTACTTGAAAACAAAGTAATATTTCATTAAGTCCGCCTTTGCACACTGTATTATTAGTGCATAGAGTTTTAAATAAATAATATATTGTAATCATTAAGTGTATTATTTACATATTTTATTGATATAAACTAGTGCTTGACTGCGATCCCACCCGATAGTAAGCAGTGATGCAATCGTTGATAATGAGGCACACTAGAGAGTCTATTCACTCAAGCTTTGAAGACACCTAAATTGTAATCGGACGGAAAGACCGCAGCAAGCAAATTGTTCCCGGTAAGGCCTCTCTTTGAGGCGTGGCTGGAAAGGCCCCACGGCGTCGTCACCTTCCGCTTGGCGCAGGTGCTTACCGAACACGGCAAGTTCGGACCGTACCTGTACAAGATTCGTGCGGAGACGACGCCCGGATGTCGCCACTGTGCGGAGCGTCCAGAGGACACGGTGGAGCACACAGTCGAGGTGTGCCCCGCTTGGGAAGAGCGCAAACAGTAGGGGCCCAGTAGGGTTGAGGCCTAGTCTGGGGCTCTGGGAAGGTATGAAAATGCATACCAAGGCCCTGGAACCGGCCCTGGATAGGGAAGGAACAGGGTAGGTTTTTAGTCAGTAAGAGTCTGACACTATTTCCCGCCCCAGCCAAGGGCGGGATTTGTCATTGGATGATTTTACCTACCAAAAAAAAAAAATCGCCGTGTCCTTGTGGTGGCGATCGGCGGCAGCGATCTCTCGCGCCGGGGTTTGGTTCAAGCCATGCTCCGGAGCGAGGAGGAGTGGCAGGCGGTCGCCTCCTTCTGCGAAGCAGTAATGCTAGCAAAAGAGGAGGCCGACCGCATCAGGCAACGGCGTACACGTCGCCGCCGCCGCCGGGATTCCGATCCCGATTTCCGGCCACCGTAGGCGCGGGCTCGCGGACGGCGAGCAATGGGTAGCTCGCTGTCCGTCCATCCGGTAACAAACCGGTCCGAGCTCAAGTCGTTTACGGCGCGCACTGTTCCCGCGCGTCTCAAGGAGTTGTCAGCAAACTGTAGGGGCCCAACAGGGCCGAAGCCTACTGGGGTCAAAGGGTATGTGAAAATGGCACCCGGGGCCCTGGGACCAAGGCAAAGAATGGAACGGGGTAGGTTTTTAGTCAGTAAGAGTCTGACACTACTTCCCGCTCTACCCAAGGGCGGGATTTGTCATTGGATGATTTTACCTACCATAAAAAAAGAAGCAAATTGTTCCAGTCCTTTGATGTACGCGGTATAAACGACGAGGAAAAACGCTTAGTCCGGATCGTAGAAGTTTCAACAACGTAAGGGTGCATTTCTTTTAAACATTTGATTTTTAACACAAACATATTTATTTGTGTACATGAAAACTACTATTTTGTTCATAAACACCGTTAAATTTTGGCCGTTTTAATCCCATGGAGGATCGATTCGGTACATGAAACACTATTGATTTATAAAGATAAAATAAAAAAATAAAATACTTTTTTCTAAAACTCGAATTAATATACGCATAATATACGAAATTAATGTTTTTAGGTAAACGTCGTATAAGTAAAGTCGATGACCTAGTAGGGAATTGTCGGTCGTTGCGTACTAACTACCTACAGTTCATTAAATCAGTTTTCAAATTCAGAAATCAATTTCGTACATGCGTAAATGAATTCGAGTTTAAAAAAAGTACTTTATTTTTTATTTTTATCTATACAAATCGATAGGGTTTCATGTACGAGATCGACCCTCCGCGGGATTAAAACGACCAAAATTTAACGGTATATACTACTCTACTCTACCAACAGCACTACGTGCCATAATTCTCATGAAGAAAATGCAGCAATCTTTTCTTTACGAACATTATCCTTCACTTCTTCTTTGCCCAACCAAATAAGATTTAAACCAGCATTTGCTTTAACAATTTCACAGAACAGTGTATTTCGTATATAGTTTTATTTGAAACCGCGTTGTGTTCTAGGAATTGGTACTTTATTGTCATTGTCTACATAGAACGTGGCTGCAGCAAGGATTTCAGTTTTCCCCGGGATTCCATTTTAGTAACTGCACAATTTAGAATGTATTATAATTTCGTTCTTGCGATACTGTTATACAACGTGTAACTGAAATAATGCACAGTGCACACCCTTCTATATGAAGTGATAGCTTTTTTCCGCTTCTTTGCCTATGTCACTCAGAAATAAAGCAGCTTTCTATCGGTCTTGCCGGGTCTTGGTTTAGGCCATGGTCCGGAGTGAGCAGGGATGGCAGGCGGTCGCCTCCTTCTGCGAAGCAGTAATGCTAGCAAAGGAGGAGGCCGACCGCATCAGGCAAAGGCAACGGGGCGCTCGCCCTAGCCGCCGCCGGGATTCCGATCCCGATTTCTGGCCACCGTAGGCTCGGGCTTGCGGACGGCGTGCAATGAGTAGCACGCTGTCCGATCGTCCGGTAACCGACCGGACCGAGCCCAAGTCGTCGATGCCCAAGTTTCCTTGCGTGATCGAATCAGGAATGAAGATATCCGCAAGACAACCAGGGATGCAGACATAGCACTTAGAATCGGCAAACTTAAGTGGCGATGGGTTGGGCGCGCACATTGCACGCAGAACAGAGGCCGTTGGGGCCGAAAGGTTCTGGAGTGGCGGCCGCGTACCGGAAGACGCAGCGTTGGAAGGCCTTCCACAAGGTGGACCGATGACCTGGTCAGAGTCGCTGGAGTCCGATGGATGCGAGTTGCACAGGACCGGCCATTGTGGCGACGCTTGGGGGAGGCCTATGTCCAACAGTGGACGTCTTTTGGCTGAAATGATGAATGATGACACCAAATTGGATAATTCATTTTTTTGTGAGTTCTCTCGCTCTAGGGTGATGCGAGAGGGAGTGTCAGACTATTACTGACTAGAACCACATCTGTGTCCTTCAGTTGCCTTTACAGTTCTAGGACCACAGTGTCTGTTTCACTAATTCCTCGTGTGCCTCTGCATGGCCCCTACGTTTTGTTGATATCGCTACGCGCCGTCGACGATTTGGGCTCTGTCGTTACTGGATGGTCGGACGGCGAGCTACCCATAGCTCGTCGTCCGCTAGCCCGCGCCTATGGTGACTGGGGATCGCCCTGCGACTCACTCCTCCGACCTGCAACTCCTTGATATCTGGTTCGTGACAATGTCCATTCTCTCTTGCTCCAGCCTCTCTAGCCAAGTTACAATCGTTTCGTTAAGCGTGAACGCTTGGAGTTAGCCCCGCCCCCAATTATTTTACTCTGACCAAGAGACAGCGTTATGACGCCAGAACAAAGGAATTGGGGGCGTGAACGCTTTCGTAACTTGGCAAGGGGGCAGATTATGACCTGAACCTGGGCTCTACGACCAACCTTTGTAACGTGTATTGCAATACATAATATTCTTCCCAGATATACATTTCCGTAATTTGATCACGACGATAGCTTGTTGCAAACTGCGGCAGATTCAAAGTTGTTCGATGTACTTACTAACTTGCTTACTTAGTTGCACTTAGTTCAACTTAGGTTTCTGTTTCATGTTACTTGAAAATCAGTTTTGGATGTTTAAAGAAATTCAATTTTGCATTTTATTTTTCTTTTAGGGTTTTGCATTTTGCAGCTCAGTAAAACTGCAAGCAAGCAGCGAAGCAGCAAGCAGCAAGGCCCGCCGCAAACAGTAAGCCAAGTAAGCCGCAAGCAAGCCAAGCCAAGCAAACCGCAAGCAAGCCAAGCCAAGCAGCTGCTTACGGCTCGCGTAAAGCAAGACGTAAGCAGTATGGTCCTTTGTTCAATAAATTATGACTAGCGGCGGTAATAAATATTGCTACTGATTTACAATGTACTGAGTGGCTCTTGGTTAGGTTAGGTTACATTTGTTACTGCGCATTGAAGATTGATCGCCATTTTGGCTCAAATTATATGCCACGTATTGTAGCTTGATGCTTTCTCCTTAACTTATAGCCGATGGGGCTAAAAGGTTATGATAGAAGACACTAGAAGCCTATTTCTAAAATAGCGTATAGCAGTACCTAGAATTAGTAGAAGAAACAAGACTAGAACATCTAGTTTCTTTTTAGTTCTATTTTTGTAAGTCGGCCCTAATTTTTGTATTTTTTTTTTTTTAGTAAAAATTTATGTACACACATAAAAGAAGAGAAAAAACAGAAGAAAACAAAAATATGGTACAGAGGTGATGCTTATTTCTAAAGAAATCTCTTCCAGCACATCTGCGAAAGGAGAGTTAGAAAAATAGAGAAGTAGACATAGTCTGTAACTGTAAAAGGAAAAATTTTTACATACATAATGATTGACAATGAAATAATATAACATGTAAATAAAAATATACTATAATAGTTATAAACATACACAAAGTAAAATAAATATCACAAGAATACATACTATATAATATAATAATACATACTAATATGCAACTATGACGGAAGAGAAAGATAGTGTTCTTTTATTATATCTTTAAAAACTGCAAGCCCCTAATGTCAAGCGTTAGAGAATTCCACAACCGGACTGCATGCACAGTGAGGGAGTAGGAATAGAAATCGGTGGAGTGAGGAGGGGATTTAAGGAGATTCTTTAGATGCGACCTGCAAGGTGCATCAGAAGGACATGAATAGGAAAAGCGTTCCCGCAAATAGGAGGGCGTTTTAGGACTGTGAAGGATGTTAAGTAGCAGACACAATATTCGAGAGTTCCTGCGAAGTCGAATAGGGAGCCACTTGAGTATCTTGCGAAAGCCTATCATACTTTTAAGATTGAAGACAAAACGAATACAAATATTTTGCAAACTCTCAAGTTTATTTAAAAGTTCCTCGGTAGCATCCAAATAACAGGCGTCAGCGTAGTCAATGATGGGCTGAATGAGTGTTTGGGCGAGGGAGATTTTGGTTTTCAAGGGCAAAAAACTCTGAGGGCATTTTAACGAGTGGAACGTGTAGTGCACTTTGCGACTGACTTCAGCGACTTGGGCAGTCCACGATAAGTACGCGTCCATAATCACTCTTAGGTTTTTAGCTGTCTTTGCATAATCAATTTAAATTCCATTCAACCAGAGCGGAGACAACGCCGTAACATCAAGCTTGTTCCGCATATACCTGCCGCCGATGACCAAGGCCTGGGATTTTTAGGGTTTATTTGCAACCCAAAAGACCGGGACCACTTACCAATCAACTCCAGGTTACGGTTCACATTTATGTAAACTAAATAAATACCTATGTGTCTTAAAATAGAGTCTTCAATAGGTCCCAGTAACCCAGGTTTGGCAGTAAACCTTCTGTAGATTCGTTTATTACGTCACGTAACTAAAGTAAAGATAAAACTGTCTACCTTCCACGAAGTATTGCTCGGAAACACGTACTACGTAGGTACCCTATATTTTGGTGCACAGGTAGGGTTATATATTTCAGTTGATCCTTGAAACAGACTGCGTTCTGTAAACCAGGCTCTCTGTTCTTTCACATGATATATCTGAGGTTTGAGATTGTTTATTCTCATAAGAATGACATAAATTCACTCACATGAGAATTATAAAGCTAAACACATCAGACATCGACTAACATGCTTTGAGGGTAGATTAAAAAAAAATACAAAAAGTTCTTACGATACACCGGTTCACAACTATCAAAGTAAGAGTTGATTTCATCATTCAATATAAAAACTTAGTTAACTAAACTGAGCTCAGCGTAATCTAGTTTAAAGACCCGTGTCGTAAACATGGTCGACAACAAAAGAATTGAAACTGAGTTTAGCGTAAACTAGGTTCAATTCATAGCGGTGAAACGCAAAATGAAGCTATAATCTCGATTAGGCGCTCAAACTGCGTTTTGGTTTGTATAATCGCGATTAGTTTATTGGTGAATTTGGCCCTTAGTTAACAAGGCAACTAATCGTAATTAGAGACACAATAGAAAGACAATAGATGTGCGGACTCCGGTGTCCGCTCGGGGCTTGAGTAATAAAATTAAACAAAGATAAACGCAGCATGGATGAAATGGCGACAGGTCACGGGAATAACTTGTGACCCACGGATGCCCCTCAAGTTGAAGGCTAAAATTTACAAGTGCGTGATAAGACCTGTCATACTGTATGGATCAGAATGTTGGGCTGTGAAAAAGATGGATGAAAAAAGACTGCATGTAGCGGAGATGAGAATGTGGAGATGGATGTGTGGTGTGACGAGAATGGATAAAGTGAGAAATGAATATATTAGAGGAAGTTTGAAAATGACGCACTGGCGTCACTTTCAAACTTCCTCTAATATACTAGCGAGCAATGGGTAGCTCGCCGTCTGGCCGTCCGGTAACCGTCCAGACCAAACCCAAGTATAGTCAACGGTGAGCAGTTTTCCACGCTTGCCTCAAGGAGATGTCAGCAAAACCGTAGGGGACCAGCAGAGTAGAAGCCTACTGGGCCTATGGGTTATGTGAAAGTGAACCCTGCGGTCCTAGGAGGCACTGAAGTAACCGGAGTGGGTTTTAGTCAGTAAAAGACTGACCTCCGTGAGAGAGCTAAAAAGCGGGAAAAATAAACTTAATACAGAAGAAGTCATTGAATTTCTCACCCAAAAAAAAAGACCAACGAAGTGGACAAAGAAAGAAAGAAAATCGTAGAAAATTAAGACTTGCTTAAGACAAACAATAGACTAAAAAAGAAGAAAAAAAATACAGCTATTAAAATCGTATATTGAGCACTTAAAGCGAATTGTGCCATCTGTTCAGTATACAAAAGTGTTTTGGCTATAAAAACATACTCGACGCCATTGCAGCTAACTGCGAGAATGTACGAGTATGTGTGAGTACGCGCAATAACAGTCGCACATTTTGCAATCTTAGAATGAAAGAGATCTAAGTCAAAAATTGCTTTTTGTGGGTAGTGAGCGTGAAAGCCTTCAAAATTTATAGTATTGAACATTAATAAATTATAAGGGAATATATATTACGCGCTAACATCGCAATCAGATAACCTGGACTCGGAAACTCACACATCCATGATCAGTAGGTATCATCACAGTTGTAAATCTACAGTCACTGATAGACAAGATAAAAGCTAGTGATGATGTGCGAGCGAAATCGCGTTATCGAAATTAAACGATGGGCCTGATTTCAGCGGTCCACGCACTAGAAGCGAGTCACTTGTCTTCTACTGTTTTGATTTAATCTAAATTGTTGAATGAGTAAATTTTAATGTATTGCTACTGTGTTTTTTTGTTACCTACTCAATTTAATTCCGCCAAGTACTTTTCATCATCGGACCACTAGTGGTATGGCGTTGCGCTACTATGACTACGACGTTTTCTGATAGTTACAACTTATAAACTAGGGGTCGTTAAGTCAAGAGTGAATAGGTTGCTTCTAAGCACGTGTGCTCCATCGTCGGCCACATCATTGCTTACCATCAGGTGAGATAGTGGCCAAACGTGAGACTATCCATAATAAAACATAAATAGAAAAGGGGAATATATCTTTTTATATGCTTAATTAAATTATTTTTTAGCTCTAGTTAACAAATAAGAAAGAATTTTTAAATATCTTACTCAAAAACGAATTTCTAAAGCTTTAAAGTTGGTAATAAGACAGTCAAAAGTGTGACATGGTCTTTGACATCAAAAACCATGACAACCGTTACGTATAGTCACCATTTAGAGTACGGTATCTTGGCTAGAGAGACAGATATTTGTTTAAAATTCGTTCCCTTTGGGCTTGCAGACAGCGAGCAATAGGATGCTCACCGTTCGGCCATCCGGTAACCGTCTCGAACAATTCTGAGTTGTCGACGGTGCGTTGAATTGAACACGCGCGCCTCAAAGAGATGTCAGCAAACTGTTGATCCCCCTTAAGTTACAGGATTTTTTGAAAGAGTTACCATTGCATAAATGAGCAACTGAAGGACACAGGTGGATTTTAGTCTGACACGCTCTCTCGGTCCACCATAGATTGGTAAAAGTCATTTGATGATTTCTCACCTAAATAAAACCCGTTATTTTGGGATAGGTCACTTTCGTTTTAAGAGAGCGATGTGTGCAGTTATAACTTTTTATGGAACGTCCTGACATTTTTTATTATAAAATGTACGGGACATAATTTTCTATTGATCGTTTGTTGTGTGGGAATTGTGTAAAAAGTACCAGAATTTCCTACTGTTAGCAACTGTTGTTACCTCACAGGAAAATATTTGATACCGACCCTGAATGTCCGTCTATTTTTCCATAGTCAGATTACTTAATATCTGAGGAATATAAAATATTTTCGAATAGAAAATGTGTCAAACTGCTTATTAATAATCCATAAACCTTGACTTAACCGTCTGCATGTTTTTTCGGTGATAAAGATTTAATTTTATGTATTAAAATTGTTTTTGTGTTTAAATTGTTTTTGTTTTGTTTTTTTTTTTGTTTTGTTTTGTGTGTGTGTTTTGTTTTTCTTTCTCTTTTTTCTTTTTTATTAGGGTCGGTACATATCTGACGGAAAATGTGTTGAAGCGTATCGAGTTTGTACTATACTTTACGCTCGACGCATTAACGCATCATCGGTTAAGTGTGAAGGGTTGAATGTTTTATTGTATATTTTTCTGTTCTGGCGTTACGCTACCGATAATACGCGACGCATTTTCTGTCAGATATGTACCGACCCTTACTTCGACCCGGGTTTTGCTCTGCTGGTCCTACGGAAATCGCATCATTGCTGGGATAAAAAAGTGCTCCCAACACTGAGTACCTAATAGTGCAGTTTTTAATTTATAGTGAAATATTTTTAGAACTCTCAACAATTCGAGTATCACTTCTTACATACTTTAACCTCTTCATTACTATGATAGTGGACATTTATTTTCATTATTACTTTGCCCCATACTAGCAATGACTCCTGTAACATGGTTGCGTAAACTCACATACACAAGACACCCACACCTATCAGTAGACTGCACCAATATTTGCTCCATGTGGGAATCGAATCCGCGACACGCAGTGTAGCAGTCAATATAAGGTAAGTACTGCTAAAAGAACAGAACCTATTACAAGTAATAATCTTTCATTAGTTGAGAAATACGCTGTCTTAAGTTATACTACAAAAAGCTCGGTTTCAGTTGAATAACCGAACGATCCGAACCGTGCGTAAAAGCTAGTTATAATCATCATAATAGTATAGCATAACATAGCATCAGCTTTCCCACTGTTGGGACTCAGGCCTCTTCTCTAGGAGAGGGAATAGGCCGTATTCCATCACGCAGGCCCAGGGCGGGTTGGTGGATGTCACATGTCTTCGAATTTTTGGTTCTAGGACATGCCGAATCCTCATGATGTTTCATTCACGATTTTGAGAACAGTGGTGATGAAATAAACTACACAAAGTTGTGCGTCTGACTAAGAACCCCACCTTCAATTCGTCGGGGACGTTATCACTCGGTCACCACTGCTCTCTATATCATCATAATAATGTATGTCCTCATTTCAGCCGAAAGACGTCCACTGTTGACCATAGGCCTCCTCCAAGTGTTACCATAACGGCCGGCCTCCGGTGTGGGCACCGACGTTGCAACAGCAACCGAGGGCCCAGCTGAATGCGTGCCAGAGGGTCATGGCAATACGCATGGTGCGAGGGTACCGAACGATTTCCCGCGAGGCAGCGACCCTCCTTGCTGGCCAACCGCCATGGGATCTGGAGGCAACAGTCCTTGCACACATGCATGATAAGCGCATGGAGATGCAACGCCGGGGCGAAATTCCGCTGCCGCGACAAGTCGAGGCATGGCGGACAGAGCTCCGGCGGGATCTCATGGCGAAATGGCGTCAGCGACTATCGCAACCTCGTTCGGGGCGCGCCACAATTGGGGCGATAAGGCCCATCCTTGAGGCGTGGCTAGAAAGACCTCACGGCGCTCTCAACTTCCGCACGACGCAGGTGTTTACCGAACACGGAAAGTTCGCTAAGTACCTGTTCCGGATTCGTGCGGAGGATTCGCCCGGGTGTCGCCACTGTGCGGAACACCCGGAGGACACGGTGGAGCACACTGTAGAGGTGTGCCCCGCCTGGGCGGAGCATCGCCGTTTCCTCGTGGGGGCGATCGGCGGCAGCGATCTCTCTCACCGGGCCTTGGTTCAGGCCATGGTCCGTAGTGAGGAGGGATGGCAGGCAGTCGCCTCCTTCTGCGAAGCAGTAATGATAGCAAAGGAGGAGGCCGACCTCTGCCTGATGCAGAGGCAACGGGGCGCTCGCCCCAGCCGCCGCCGGGATTCCGATCCCGATTTCCCGCCACCGTAGGCGCGGGCTTGCGGACGGCGTGCAATGGGTAGCACGCTGTCCGATCGTCCGGTAACCGACCGGACCGAGCCCAAGTCGTCGACCGTTTTCTGAGAAGAAGGCTCAGCCCCGGCACTATAGGCAACGAAAGAACGGGGTAGGTTTTTAGTCAGTAAGAGTCTGACACTACTTCCCGCTCCACCCAAGGGCGGGATTTGTCATTGGATGATTTTACCTACCATAAAAAAAAAAAAAACCATAACGGCCGGTCCTATGCTTCCCGCATCCATCGATTTCCGTGATCCTCACTAGGTCATCGGTCCACCTTTTGGGATGCCTTCCATCGCAGCGTGTTCCGTTATGTACGTAATATAGTCCAGTTTCTTCTTTTATTTGTTATTATTCTTATGTTCTTTATTGTACACAAATTATAGTCAATGAAAAAAATTAAACAGGTAATGTTCACCGGCGAGCTTAACTCAAAATTGGGTTTTCTTACAGCAAACCTATACATACATTGTATAATTTTAAACATGAGGATAACTCATATGCACAACAGAACTTAACCTACTTAGATCATAAATTGTATTATACTTAAAACAAAAATAAACTAGGCAAATATGAGCAAGTACACACATACTATATACAATAAATAAATAAATCTATACATACATATTTATGGGTCATGTTGACAGGAAATGTTCCCTAATTCTTCCCCTAAAAACCTCCAACGAGGGGCTATCCCATAGTGTACGTGGAAGAGAGTTCCACAGGCGCATAGCTCGAACAGTGAAAAATCCACTAAAACGACTTGAGGAATGGAGAGGAAAACGAAGGAGAAGAGAGGATGAAGAGGGTCAAGGCTTTCCTCTCGGAACAAGATACTCAAAGCGTTCCCCTTCACGTTCATTCTTCTTTGATTTAGTTAAAATTTTCTATTTAAAACGAAATCCAATTCATATTTTACATGATACATAGTATTCAAATGGCGATAAAGGTCTTTTTTACCAGCTAGTTCAGAAAGTACTTAAACCATTAACTTCTAATAGACCTTATAATTCACGAGCAACGACGAAATTTAATGTTAACATGCTACCGTAATCATAAAACACGCTGGAAGTTGCTGAAATCGCACTGGAAACATTGTTGTTTATTTTATGTCAAAACGAAACTAATTTAGCAACTTGCTAGTCAAAATAAAAGTAACGTGGAATACCCTGGTGGAGTTTGTGTTTCTTGCCCCTCTAGCTAAGTTACGAACGTTTCGTTTCGATTCTCTTGCGTCGAACGCCTCGAGTTGGCCACGCCTCCGATTCCTTTTTTCTGACCATGTGACTGAGCGTCCAGATGACGTCAGAACAAGGGAATTATATATATATATTTATATTTTTCACTTTGAGTTGCTTTATTTATTACAAACTAGCTTTGCCCCGCGGCTTCGCTCCTGCTCTACTCTACTGTACCTTACTCTACCCTACTCTAGCCTATACCAAAAAATTAACAGGTTTTGGATGTTTTTTTAACGGGATAAAAATTATCCTATGTCTGTCTCTTGGTTCTAAGCTGCCTTCCCACCAATTTTCAGCCAAATTGGTTCAGCCGTTCTTGAGTTATAAATAGTGTAACTAACACGACTTTCTTTTAAACAGATATAGAAGATATAGATGATATCTACACATGTACAAAACCTTAAATATTAACTACTACATATATATATATAAATATATACAATGTGAATTTTGGTAAATTCTCATCTATATCATGCGTACAAGGATCCCTTGTGGAAAATTTCACGTGCTTAGGCCCTGTAGTTTCGGTTGTGCGTTGATATGTCAATCCATTTTTCCTTATAAATAAATAGATTATTTGATTTCCGATAATCACAATCCATAAGCAATGTTTTTTCCAAATTTTCTTTTTCATCAAACATAATATGCCTGCTTTGTTTGTAAAGCCGCTTTGTTACAAAAGAATTATATTAAAAAAGCCCTTAGGCGCATAAAATTAGGCGTTTTTAGTACGATTCGTTTGTTATAGCAAACCTGAGCCGTACAAGGCTTATTTTCGAAAGATGTGGAAAACTTTTTACGAGGTATTTTGTTTGATTCTTTAGGTCTTTTGTGAGTTGAGTAGTAAAAACTTTATACCTTAGTACTGAGTGGGCCTTATCTTCAAAGGAATAAAAACCAGTTTTTTATACCACAGATACGCACTCTTAGAAAAATGTTTTTAATGCTCATTTTCCGTTCAACAACATTTGATGGAATTTTTATTTTTTACATTAAATTGAACTTGATAATAAAAAATTGGTCAACTGCGAGTCAGACTCACGCACTGAGGGTTCCGTACAAATTTACTTGAGAGTGTCGAAATATACGTTTTTTGCGACATAAACGGCTATATCTTTTTTTTTCGTTAACTTAGAAGTTTTTTTTTTTCACAGCTTGAATAGACCGCAAACTTAAGTATATGATTTTAGTTTCAACTCGATACGTTCACACGTTCCCAAGGTAAAGGGTTTTGATAGACAGACAAACAGTCAGACAGACAGACGGACAACAAAGTGATTCTATACGGGTTCCAATTTTTTTTCCTTTTGAGGCAATTTGCATTCATTTTTTTTGTTTAAAATCGTGGTGTGCCAAATAAACATGTTTTCTTTCTTTCTTTTTTTAGGTATGAAACCCTAGTTATCGCGAAAAAAAAAACCATGGAATAGGTGTTTCCTTTAGAAGTTTAGAGCCTTGACCGTCGGGTAGCTTGAATCCTGCTCCCAATACTGGTGGGTTACTATATTTTTTTTTCTAATTTTTTTTTTGACAAATTATAAAATAGGAATATCAAATGAATAAAAAAAAAATACTAATGAAACTCAATAGATCTCAATACCTTTGGACTAATTTCGTTAGCCGTAAACTATACTTCCTCTGAAAACGTTGCACTACTCTATTATTCCCTTTGCGTACACCATGAGTACACCACTGCAATCTAATCTTAGCCCAGAAAAACGAACAAACTTTATATTATACAGCTTGTGTCGTATAAGTTTAATGAAACTAGGAGTCAATAGCCAAAAGGCTAGTGCAAAGTGGAATTCGTAAAGACTTCAAAAGTCGATTCTTTCGATTTGCTACGATCCTGGCTCTAATAGAGATGGAGAGAAACTTTTATTTACTATACACCGTTCAATTTTGGTCGTTTTAATCCCGTGGAAGGGTCGATTCGGTACATGAAACACTATCGATTTATAAAGATAAAATTAAAAAATTAAGTACTTTTTTTCTAAAACTCGAATTAATATACGCATGTACGAAACTAATATCGTTAAGTAAACGAGTCAATGACGTTGTAGGGAGTTGTCGGTCGTTGCGTACTACCTACAGTTCATTGACCTCGATCAGCTGACGTTTACTTAAAGAAATCAATTTCGTACATGCGTATATTAATTCGAGTTTAAAAAAAAGTGTTTTATTTCTCATTTTTATCTTTACAAATCGATAGTGTTTCAAGTACCGAATCGACTTTCCATGGGATTAAAACGATCAAAATTTAAAGGTGTATATTATTGTTATTATTTACCACAACTCAGTACTTCATTAATACTGGACTTATAAATGTCATTGTTTCAATGCTTATTTGTATAATTATCCCCTTATTCCTAGTATTTACTGCAAGCAAGGAAGTAATCATCATCATCATCAGCCTTTTAATGTTCCCACTGCTGGGATTCTGGTTTCCTCTCTAGGAGAGGGAATGGGCCGTAATCCACCACGCTGGCTCAGTGCGGGTTGGTGAATGTCACATGTCTTCGAATTTTTGGTTCTAGGACATGCTGGTTTCCTCATGATGTTTTCCTTCACCGTTTTGAAAGCAGTGGTAATGAAATAAATTATACAAAGTAATGCGCCTGGCCAGGCTTGAACCCGCGACCTACTATTCGTAAGTCGGGGCCGTTACAACTTGGCCACCACTTCTCTCAAGGAAGTAATGCAAGCAAAGAATTCTGCACGTACTTCCCGGTCCACACAAAAAAAGTTCTTACTGCTAACATCCGAGAAAGAGGACACTCTGAAAAAATAGAGAAATATCCAATAACACTATGCCAACGTAGAGATTGAATCGTACCAACTCGGAAATCATGCTAACGTTTATGAAACATATGTGGGTATGTGTTTAGATTACGTTTGTCGACACGTGTAAGTGATTATGTTAAGCCCTTATGATTTCATGTGGGATTAAGTTCCGTGGTTATGGTTGTGTACACAGCCTTATACCCCGGAACAGAAGTATTCATAGTCAATCCACTTAGCCTTATCCCGATTATGATGGTGTGAATTCCAGATACTATTATTCTACAAGAAGCAACTACATGTCTTCAAATCATGGCAGTCAAAGTGATGCTGCGGACGTAAATTCTTTCTATTTTATTTTTTTAAGTTGTTAAGTCATCAATGACTTTCCTGCAGCTCTGAGTCGAACAAGAAGGTGTGTTAGGCGCTAGTCGCCAAAACACCTGAATGCCCACTCGTGCAGCCTCGGGAATCTTCACGAGGTCCCGTCAATGATCCCGAGGCTTGACAGGTTTAAGTGCCGTTTTTCGCCTATCGCTCCGGTGAAGAAGTATTTGTCAAAAATACTACTATCCTACACTTTCACTGAATAAAACTCACCTATATCCTTCAGTTTCGCTATGCATTTCAGGATCATGGTAACTCGTAGTGTTCTATTCTCGACTCAAAGAGCTGAGTCGAGCATAGAACACTACGAGCCGTCCACGACTTGAGCTCAGACCTCCTCGTTCGCAAGGCTGCGCCTGCGATGGCCAGGAATCGCCCTGCGACACTCGAAGCCGTGGCAGCGGCTAGGGCGTGAGGATCTCGGTTTCCATATGGTTGTGGCCAAGTCCTTGCATCTCTTTCTTTTATATGCTGTCCATAAATGCTTTATGTCCTGTAATCAACCTTTACACTGTTTTTCATATAAACTAATCTGACTGGCCTGTTGGTCTAGTGGTTCGTGGCCCTTATTGTTACACCGAAGGGGTTGGTTCGATTCCCACCAAGAACAAATCTTTGTGTGATGAGCACGATCATTTGTTCTTTGTCTGGGTGCTATTTATCTATAATATGTATGTATTTAGAAATATATGAGTAAGTTTATCAGTTTTCTTGTACCCATAACATAAGCTCTGCTTAGCTTGGGACTAGACAGCGTTGTGTGATAGTTGTGGAATATTATATATATTAAAAAAACCGCTCTTACTTGATTATGATATTATTATACATTTTTCATCAGATATTTTGAAAACACAGATCTACATATTGTTAATATTATCTAGGATTCTATTGTAATATATTTATAAATTTGTTTAAAACTAATCCAGTAAAGACCTCTGAAAATCTGTTCTTTTACGTGAACTTTAAAAAGTCTATAAAATATAACTATACGTCTTGCAGTCAAACTACCGAACGACGAAATTTTTTTCCAAATCTTTGATACATTTTAAAAAAACCCGTATTTCCTGGAAAAAGATTTGTGAAAAATCTAGTTGATGACAGTATTACCGAGTGCCAGCAGACCGTTTAGCTGATATTTCTCCGTTTTCATTAACAAAACATTGCGTAGAATAAACCATGTGCAAGTTAACGACAGACCTTAGAAAAATTGGTACCAACACAAGCGCAAAAATGTAATTTAAATGCAACACTGCAAACACTCTAGACTGCTCCAGTATAAACTTAAAACTTTATATTTTTACAGCATTTTCCTTCTGTAGGTAAAAATAAAATCTAACTTTCCTTATTGCAATTTTGAACATAAATGGAAAATTCGCTTTGTGAATTTTCAAAGCCTCTTTGGTTCTGCATCAACGAACTACTGTTACATCCACCGCTGCACCGTCTAGTATAAAGGTCCTTTTATTTTTTTTAACGACTTTTCTTACTCTAGGAAGGAGCGAGAGGGCCTGTCAGATTTTTACTGACTAAAACCCTCTCCTATATTCCTTCTTCGGTTTGCGTTCCAGGATTCCGAGTTTCTTTTGCAGAAGCGAACCCATGGCTCCGGGAGGCTTCGACCCTGCTGGGCTCCTACGGTTTTTCTGACATCTCTTTGAGACACGCGTGGAACACTATGCGCTGTCAACAACTCAGGCTCGGTCCGGACGGTTACCGAACAGCCGGACGGTGAGCTACCCATTGCTCGCCGTTATGCATGCGGCCGCCTCCGTCACTAGCATTACTGTTTCGCTGAAGGAGTGCGACCGCCTGCCATTCCTCCTTGCAAGTTCTTTACATGAGTTTCTATTACATTAAAAATTAGGTGGTTCCCAACAGCGTTACATAACAATAAAGAGTGGTGACCACGTTCCAAAAGACGGAGCATTGAATAACCGCCCTCAAGGTGGACCGATGACCTGGTGAGCATCGTGGGAATCCGACGGAAACGAGAATGAGCCTATAATGAAAAAAAAAAAACTTACATATAACATCAGCCTTCTATATTATATCAGTGCAAGCCCTGTCAAAATCATCGTACATTCATACCTCTTTCTTTTTCCCAATCAAAGGTATAACTCGTAAAATATCTTTATTTACCTACTTTTAATATATCAATTTAGGGCTGATTTCATCACTCAATATAAAAACTTAGTTCAACTAAACTGAGCTCAGCGTAATCTAGTTTAAAGCCCCGTGTCGTAAACATGGGTGACAACAAAAGAATTGAAGCTGAGTTTAGCGTAAACTAGGTTCAAGTCATCGCGGTGAAACGCAAAACGAAGCTATAATCTCGATTAGGTGTTCAAACTGCGTTTTGTTTGAACGAAACGCGATTAGTTTATTGGTGAATTTGGCTCTTAGACTTATACAAAAGCGAAGCCGTGAGTCACTGCAAGTTTAAATGCAAGTCACGTATAATTTCCGTTAAAATTCAAAAGAGAATATTATGTTACACAAAATTTCATGATATTTTAATAATGTGTGTACATCAGAACAAAAAGTTTGTATGTTTAAGTATAAACATAAATACTTATGTATGTTTGTTTTTCCTTCACGCTTAAGCAGCTGAACAGATTTAGATGAAATTTGGTATCCGGATCGCTTATATCCTTAATTAACATGGGCTATGTATATTACAATTATAAAGAGAAAAGATGTGTACTTTTCATATTTTTGTTTGATGAATGAATTAACTCAAAAAATGTTAAACCTTTTTTAGAAATTCTTTCGCAGTGGAATGCAATTTTATCACTGGCCGAAGCCGCTGGCAGGAGCTAGTAGTTTATGAAAGTGAGAAGTACTAATTCCACGTGGGCGGGGTCGCGGGCTGTAGCTAGTGAAGAGCAAGGATAAAATCTAATTTGGTGCATACAGTCCAGCTCCATAACCTTGTACATGATGTTCTGAATATTTAAAGTTTTCAGCAAAGAATTTGCATGTAAGTTATTCTATCAACTTACCTAGATGAAAATTCTCGTCATAAAGTATGTTTAGACCCGAATATTCTTGCTTCATTCACTATTTATTAGTTTTAATAAGACAAGTAGATGATAATTACTATTTTGTGTACCAAGGCAAGTAGATAATTATTTAATTACCGTGTTGATAGAGGTGTGGCATTTCCGAACGTCACAGTTGTATCGAGACGGCAACATGGCCATAATTATATGGAACGTACTAACTATTTCCATACATTAGTTTCTTGCCCGAGTTTTTCGCTTTGGTAGTTATGTTAACGATTCGAAGAAGTGGGATTGGAATTGATTTCTCCTGAATATTGATATAAATGTTATATAACATGCAATACACTAGATACAACCTATCTTCTTCTTTGTCGGTATCACTCTTGACAGAGTGGTCGTGATCATCATTTCAGGTGTTGGTGCCAAGTTTCACAACACGCCGCCACTCCTCTCTGATGGCCGCCTTCCTCGTGCATTCATGCAGTGATGATGAGCCATTTACTGCCGCTTTTATCTGCTCAGTCCACCTGATAGACCTTCCTCGTGGCCTGGTACCCTCAAGCTTTCCCTGGACCACAAGTCGCTCAATAGCCACCTCCCCTCGATAGCATACGTGACCAAAAAATGTGAATATACGAGACTGTACCAAAGACGATAACGCTGCTTGATGCCGAGTTCTCGAAGTACAGACTCGTTGGTACGGAATTCACTCCTCGATACTCCAAGCATTCTCCTCTAGCACCACATTTCTAGGGCGTCTATCTTCTTCTTTCTGACTTTCCGCAGGGTCCACGTTTCTACGGCGTACAAGAATATGGGGAATACAAGTGCCCGAACTAACCGGATTTTTGGCTCTATATATGTTGCGATTCCTCCATATTTTCCTCAACTTGTCCATTGCAGACTTAGAGATTGCCATACGCCTCTTCACTTCGTTAGTACATCCCAATTAGCAATCATCACAATTAGTAATTTGTATAATTTCTGGAGAATTGTTATTCATACGGTCGACAATCATCATTTTTGTTTTGTTTCGGTTTATCTTAAGTTCGAACTTAGCCTTGAGTTCGAACAACAAGATACAACCTATAACCAAGCTTTTATTTACCTGATTTCCTCGTCGTCAAATTATGACGATCGAATACTCCAGCTTGCTACGTCTTGGAGCAGTGAACCTTTTAGTCAACCTATTCTACAGCTAAGGCCGCTTACTTTCTTATAATAAATTAATATCTGTTTGTGACGCAAATTTTGACGCTCACTATGAGATCAAAACCTAAACGGAAACTGTTGATCCTGAGCAAAAAGCAAGGTCTCATAGTACGAGTAGGTAAAGGATAAGTCTATAAGCCATCAATTTGTAGTTACCTATTTTATTTTATTAGTTTTAGGAAAACTTACAGCTAATTATTACACTAGCACTTAAAATAGGTAAAATACCATTACAAGTTTCCACTTATAATAATGTGAGTAACTAAAACGATAATAGCTTAGGGTTAACGCAAGAACGCTCATACCTAAAAAAGATAAATACGAAACATTGTTCAAGTTGAATCAATAACTATAAAATTAAAAGTTTTAGAAAACCCCTGACAGTCCTTGTCATCATTATAAAATGTATAGAATTGGTCACTAAAATTAGACTGAACTAGAATTGGACTAATAGGCATTCCAAAGTTGCATCAGCCAGCTCCCAGGCCAGTTCTAGCATCAGGTTCTTATTATCATGAGAAATGTATAGAAATGATCAAGACGAATCTAACGAGCCCAAACACGATGGGTTTACTAGTAAGCATTCTAGGGTTCCATCAGCCACCTCCCAGTTCTAGCATCAGGTTCTTGATATCATGGGAAATATATTGCACTGGTTAAGGGTATTACATTGCTCAATTACCTTGAAGAATTTACCTCTACACTCGTAGAGAAAAAATGACCTCTACACAGGCATTGCACGGGGTGCTGCGCGCGGGGTGTTAGTACTGATTCGAGTTTTTTCTTGATTACTTATCGATATTCAATGAAATTAGAAAAAAAATCAATACAAGTTATTCAATTTATCGTAACATATATTTTGGTATAAATTAAATTTATAAATATAGAGCCGTTTTCGAGAAAATATGGAATTAATGTTCAAAAAAGGCTTATTTACCAGATTTTTTTTTAGAGTTAGGGTATTTTTTTTTTGAGAAACGTAATCAATACAATTTATTAGTAATGTCCTTAAGTATCCCCTTCATTTTTTATATGGTTATCGCACAAAAGGAATAGTCTATAAACTTCAATCAACCTAGGTGTTTTTTTGGATTTGGGTGATGTAATCCCCTTAAGACGAATCTAATGAGCCCAAACCCGATGGGCTTACTATAAACATTTCAGAGTTTACGTCTTCTACCTTCGAGCTCCATCATCTGACCAGCTCAGTAGCACTATCATGTACAATGAGTATTTCAAATATTAGGACATACAAATGTTTGAAAGGAAAGTAAATACGCATTATAAGTGTTTATTATACCTACTGCAGCTAACAAGCGAGCTGGTGACCTTAAACACCTGCATAAATAGTAGCTAAGAACCATCTCGATTAAGCCACATTTCAAACAAAAAAAACCGCAACAAAATCGGTCCATTCGTTTGGGCGCCACGATGCTACGGACAGACACACAGACAGACAGACAGGTCCAACATATAACACCCCTCTTTTTAGTCGAGGGTTAAAAAAGCAATCAGCTAAAGTTTTCTTCACTTTTTTAACACTGGTTGTAAATAAATAATGCTCGAAATCCTGACACACCGTATTATAAGTATGACAAGCCCTACGCTAAAAAAAAAATTGCGATTCGGAAAAATCTTCAAGTTTCGATTCAGGAATTGAACTATTTACTTAAGAAGCCTCGGTACGTGAGTCCAACTTTTGACCGGTGTTTAGATTAGGTAAAAAGGGCGGAATCATAGCGACTAATATTGATTACGTACTGGGCAATTAGCACCCACGAAATCGATAGATGGCGTTGGCGTTGATTTAGAAGTCGCTATGGTTTCGTTACCTAGCAAACTATATATACGAGTAGGTTTGAATATTTTTGTCCTGGCAGTTCCTTCGATTCCTTGTGATGTGATTTACACATCACAAGGTGTGTCTCACATTGTGCAAGTTTGAAACAGTGAGTGTCGTTTTATTTGGGTGTTGTACTGTTGTCGACTACGACTGACCCTGAATCCTTTTCAACCGGTTTTATTATAAGTGATAGAGGAGTAGAGTACTCCTCTATCACTTATTATACAACCGGTAGGTGGTAACCGGTGTAGCGAACAGACACTTAGGGCTGATTTTATCATTCAATATAAAAACTCAGTTCAACTAAACTGAGCTCAGCGTAATCTAGTTTAAAGACGCGTGTCGTAAACATGGGCGACAACAAAAGAATTGAAACTGAGTTTAGCGTAAACTAGGTTCAATTCATAGCGGTGAAATGAAAAATGAAGCTATAATCTCGATTAGGCGCTCAAACTGCGTTTTTTTTATATAATCGCGATTAGTTTCTTGGTGAATTTGGCCCTTAGAGTCAAATTCACCAATAAACTAATCGCGATTCGTTCAAACAAAACGCAGTTTGAGCGCTTAATCGAGATTATAGCTTCATTTTGCGTTTTACCGCGATGACTTGAACCTAGTTTACGCTAAACTCAGTTTCAATTCTTTTGTTGTCGCCCATGTTTACGACACGGGTCTTTAAACTAGATTACGCTGAGCTCAGTTTAGTTGAACTAAGTTTTTATATTGAATGATGAAATCAGCCCTAAGATTGTTTCATCTATACTGAAGTTTCAATTAATTGTTGCCAAAAGCCATAAAGTAATTCTGAGGTAGACTCATGCCTCCATATCTTTGATGTTACTTATGTTTGTTATTAATAACTACAATTTGTATCTACATTTTCATTTCAAGTAAAGTGCGGCCCTTTTGAGCGCCTGCTAATTGACTCAAGCCTATTCTGAATATACTTGGACCAATTTATGTTGATTTACTTACAAAGCAGAATGTTGAGGTGAAGTTTAATTGGCTGGATATGATTTGCTAAATTAGATTCTTTTAATGTTGTTGTTAGGGTCTAGATTTGGACCTAAAATAAAAGGTAAATTACAGGAAGAATTTATAAGGCGCGCGTGCGTCGTCGGTCGTTCTTGCTAGTGAAGTGTGGTGGGCAATGAGTATAATAATACTAAAGGAGGTGGTAAGCGCGCGGCCCCGCTTGCTCGCGCGTCGTCGCCCGCCATGCAGCCTGACGACTGACGAAGATAGCCGACGGCGCCCGAAAAGTTTTGAATTAGTGTTTTTATTTCTTCTCAAAGACGTCCATTGTTGGACGTCACAATGAACGGTCCAGTGATTCTATAAGAAAACGCAGCGCTGCCTCAAAAGCGAACTTCCAAATTGGATACATTCGATTGTCATGCCTTTACATTGGATTGTTAATTCAATGTATCCTATTTGGATCGTTGCGGCAGCGCTGAATTTATTAGAGAATAGCACTACTGTGCGTCTCGCATCCATCAGATTCTCATGACCCTCAACCAGGTCATCTTTCCACCTTATAGGAGGCCTTCCAACGCTGCGTCTTCCAGCACATTGCATAGAGACATCGGAAAGTATCTCAAGAGTACTTGTTAGGGTTTAGACTTGGACACAAAATAAAAGCCAGGGTGATTAAAGGAAGAATCTACAAGGCGCGGCAAATCATCAGATGTTGCATACTCCTTCAGTTATCCAGAGCGGGAAAAGTTATTTAATTATTTCAATCCAAGAAAAAGAAAAAACCCTATAAGTTATTGTTCCAATCAAATATCACACACAAATCACATCACATTATGTTTATGTTATTGGTTCGCCGTCTGGCCGTCTCATAACCGCCCGGATCGAGCCTGAGTGCTTGTTTACGGAGAAGCGGTGCATTGGGCGTTCGTCGTACATTGCAGCAGCCGGCCGCGTTATTGCACGCACAAACACAATATGGCAATGTATGACGACCGCCCAACGTGCTGCAAAAAAAAAAGACATTACACGTCACATTAATCAAGTTAATTAAATACAGTTACTGCTAGAATGCAAGATCATCAATCAGCATGCAATTAATTTCCCACCATACCATTCATACAATTCCAAGGAACTCATTAATGTGGTTTACATTCAATCCAATTTCAAAGCAGGTTGCAGCGCTCAGGTACGTGGAAACACAACTTAGTTCAATCTAAAGGCTTATACTGTATGTGCGGTAATATATATACAGCGTAAGCACGAATTAGGTAGTTACCAGGAGTTAGTTGTAGTGATAGTGAATAGTTACCAGTACCTCTACGGCAAATTTTGAGGCGCCTCTGGCGGTCACTTGCAGAACCAAAATTTGCCATACAAAATATTTACGGCGTCGATATCGAGTAACGACGAATACTATTGCTTAAACTCATGGTAGAGGTACAGGAGTTAGTTGTAGATGGTGGATCAATTACTTTTAAGTAACATGCGATTTAGTTACTTTATAAAAAAATAATTACACCTGATGTTTACTTAAAGAAATTAATTTCGTATATGCGTATATTAATTCGAGTTTTAAAAAAAGGTACTTTATTTTTATAATTTTATCTTTACAAATCGGTAGTGTTTCATGATCGACCCTTCACGGGATTAAAACGATCAAAATTTAACGGTGTATATAAAAGGAGAAACCGACTGACTGACATATCATAGCACAGTCGTAACTACAGGGACTAGTGGTGCTATTCTCTAAGGCCGTGTTTACGGAGACGCGGCGCGTTGCGCGGCACGTTGGGCGTTTCGTCGTACATTACAGCAGCGGGCCGCGTCATCGCTCGCGCAAACACAAACATATGGCAATGTACGACGGACCGCCCGACGCGCCGCGCAACGCGCCGCGTCTCCGTAATCGAGCACTAAGAAAACGCAGCGCTGCCTCAACGACGAACACCCAAATAGGATACATTGGATTGTCAACCTAATGCACCTAAACATTTGATTGTTAATTCAATGTATCCTATTTGGATTTTCATTGTTGCGGCAGCGCTGCGATTCCTTAGAGAATAGCACCATAGGACGTTAGGCGAGCACTAAAAAAGATTTTTCCTAAATTCACCCCCTAAATTCACGAATCGGGGTCCAAAGTCTGTATGAAGAAATCCACTATTACGCGGGCGGAACCGGTGGCAGCAGCTAGTATGTATATTGTACGAATGAGTTCAAGATTTAAACATAGAAGGATAAAATAATGTCTGCAGTGTAGAGGCACGTGTCTAACAGGATATTTATCTTGGTTAAGTTATGAGTTCTGAACACCGAGATGAATCTGAGGTACAGACGTTAATTTGTATAAGTTTAAACTTATGAACATTTTCAAGCTACCTTTGTATTACGTTTGTTGGGTTAATGTTCTTAACTTTCAGAAAATATTATCTGTTTGGGAAATAAGAACAAGAGAAAAACTGGGGTCATTACATGTGGTTGTACCCCGTACACTCACCGGTCGTAAACGTTCACACTAGAATCTGCCGAATGACGCTAAACTTGCCATTACGCCAATATTAGGGGAGACCGGGGATGGAAGTCACACGGGTTGGTTGTCACAGCGCCCATAACTGGCAAATAAACGCATGATCGAGTTCTTCGACAGGCGTCGAAAGATCGCGAGAGCTATACCCCCCGCCATACTTCACCTCAGTTCACTATAGCAGCTGGAGTGAGCTGAGGTGATTTTGTCAATTATGGGCGCTGTGACAATCAACCCGTGTGACTTCCATCCCCGGTCATTCCATCCCTACCTATGTCCGATCCGACAGAAATCGTAGCTAGATATCCGGTAACAGTGTCGGCTCCGTTAGATTTGTCGGGTCGCGCTAATGTGAACGGCGCTATTGAATTACAAACACCAATATGGATCCGACACATTTATCGGTCCGTCAAAACTGTCAGTCCGACCTAATGTGAAGTTGTTCTCACTGACTAACTCCGTCGGATACGCAAGGTCGGTAACGATTTAGTCCATTCACGCGACCGATGGTGTTGGACGGTGATAGACCAGTGTAGTAGGAATGGTTTCATAGTTTTCAATACAAATAAAGTGTTTTTTTTTGTTTCGAGGTGGAAAATATCCAACGACTTTTTCCGCTGTAGGACGGAGCGGAGTGTCAGAATTTTACTGACTATAACCACATCTATGTTCTTTCTTTGCTTTGCGTTCCAGGACTCCGGGTCATCTTTCCTGGTTATCTTTCGAAAGACCAAGGGTAAAGTCATGGTATTACACTGTATGACAGACTCCTTAATATGGGACGAGGCTGTTGCCTTCCATAGAGCACATATCCAGCCCTAGCATAGCATAGCATCAGCCTTATAATGTTCCCACTGCTGGGCTTCAGGCCTCTTCTCTAGGAGAGGGAATGGGCCGTAATTCACCACCGGTGTGGATTGGTAGATATCACATGTTTTCGAATTTTTGGTTCTAGGATATGCCAGTCTTCTCTAGGCCAGGAACCCCCGTTCAACAGTCATGACTACGACCTCAAGACCAATAAGACAGTCAAACAATACCCTCGTAGACAGGGCGCCAAATTTTAATAAACGTTAAATAAAGTACATTGACCTTTTCGTAATATCTCTGCGTAAGTACCCTACAATCAAACAACGAACTGTTTTTCATTACCTACTAGAAAATGTGAAGGATATCGATAGATGTTGATTGAAGATAGCTTTGTCTTTATTTCCATTTTTGAAATTAATAGTAGGAAGGTCAATGACCGTTATTTTTTTGTATCTGGTGCCTACCTTAACGGAGGTAACTCCGTTAACTCTGAGAAAAAACCTTGTTCAAAATGAACATGTCAATTTATTTTAAATTGACACTTGATATTCACTTTTGAAATTGTTTTAGTCAAATGAGGGACCCGTTGCATTAGGCTAATGAAATTCTTTAGGGAAGGTGTCGGAATTCATTACGCCTTATAATTTATTTATTTACGTTATTATTTTTACACAATCAAGGAAAAAAACTATTTTTTTTATAATTTACAAATATGAGCACCAAGGAGCTGCTTATCGTTATGTATATACAATATTATTTTTATATAGATAACATCTTCTTTACATTAACGTGAGGATTTGAAATTACAGAATAAACGGTATTATTTTTAGTATATAAGCGAAACCTGCATATAATTTGTTCAGAATCAGTAACTGAATCAATTCCAATTACTTTTATACCATGTTATATTCTTTCCCACAAATATAAAACACTAATACACAATAGAAAGAAAATAAGTGTGCGGACACCGGTGTCCTCTTGGGGTTTAATGAATTAAAGAAGGTCACAAGTTGGACACCACCGACATTAAGGCACACACACAGGTCACGACACACACACACACACACACACACGACACAGGTCATAGGAGGTCATAGCGGGCATGACATTTTAACACGTAAGTCCTCTGAGCTTCGCAAAATTGGAAACTCGTGCACATAAGTCGCATAAATGCCTGCACATTATATTAGAACTCCTACCAAATACTGGTATCCTGGTAAAATTTATTAAGTACTTTACGAGCCTTCAAAGTTTCCTTTTCGTTTGTCTCAGGGTTTGTCAAGCATTATTACCAGTGTTAGCTCTTAGTTATGAATTAAATTGCTGTAGAAGTTTTCTTCTGCAAATATCTCGGAGACTTGTTCAAATTTAATTTACTTGATGAACGTGATGGTGAGCGGAATAGAAGAGGAACTTCGTCGATTTGAGTGTTTTGGTCTATTGACAAGGTATGTGTATGTGTTACTGGCAATCTGTATACTTCAAGTATTCTATACAATACCGAATGCGCAGCCGGTAGTGTGTAAAAGACGAGAGCAGGAAAGGAGGTGAGGGAATTTTGGGGCACCCCGACACGGACAGGTTAGGTAAGGGTTGTTTTTTTTATCATCATCTATAAATAAAAGCCTTTAAACCGTATTCTATACATTGCCTAAGTATTGTATAGAATACCGGATTGTATAGTTAGCCGGTAACATATGCAAAAACAATAAAAAGACTTTAATGTAGCTTCTTTTATTAAAAGTGAACAATGAAAACGATTTACCTATATAAACGGGTACATAGGAATACAGGGGTGAATTGAAACAAGACTTTGACTTGTTTTTCCCTTTCATGCCATATTACTGGTTTCCATCAACGCATTGTATTTTTTTTTAAATTACAATTTCTTAATAAATTGAAATAGTTTAATGCTGCAAACCATTGCTGCAAGAAATGGTTTTTATTACCCCTTTTTTCAGTTTAAGATTATCAAATAACCCTTCCTGCTTTGAGGGGACTGAGAAGAAGTGTCGGGTTTATACTGACTCACCCACCTGCCACCCTTCTAATATCTTTTTGCGTTTCAATGCCACAGAAACCGTTTCGAGCCATCTCGTAGGCATGGCAGGCGTCGTATTTACTGTGCCCCGTCCGTTTTGTTGACATTTATCTTTGAGATGCGAAAAAACACGACGCACTAATGAGCTAGCCTAGTCCTTATTGGACAGTGTAAGCTACCCATTACTAATAATTTGCAAGCCCGCATCGGGAGTCACACTGTGATCCCTGTTTCTATTTACTCCCGCATTTCATTTCACCCCGTTTGACGGTAGGCCTTGTAGATACATTATGACAGAAGTTTCGATTTGTTAACTAATTATTGTTTTGTTACATTATTACTTATCGTGGACTGGCTTGCGTTGTCCACTTACCTACACCTATTATAATATTATAAATAAAAGGAGGTTGGAATTAGACCAGAAACGCGACGACGTCAAGGCTAGACCACCAGCAACTATATTTTATAATGTTGTTAATGGTGTTCTGACATGTCCGCTTTGTGCTCGGAGTTTTTCGGCCAAAGTTGGCTATGCAAGTCACATCAGAGCACACGACAGGGCAGCACATCTGAGCTCACAACAACCATGAGTAGCCAAAGATTGCGGTCGCTGTGGCCGAAATCGGCTAGATGGCATCATCATCATCATAATAGCACTATAATGGATTTTTTAAAGTTATTATATTATAAAGGTTCGGAGATGAAGGTTTCTTGATGTCCCATAAGTTTATCTGAAGTAAAATATTTTGATCAATGTAAAATGTAAAAAATAACGATTAAATAAAAACAAATACATTAAACATTTTAATTCAAGTTATTTCATGAATGACCCCATAAATAAACGACGATGGTGCTTTTCTTTAAAACTTTTCACACTGAAATATTTGCTTCTTAAAAGTTCGTCGTCTAGTTGAATAGACTAAAGGTCCAACCATATTTCATGAGTAACAAATTGTCGTTGTGGAACCCT
Organism: Leucania comma; assembly: GCA_958295575.1. Classification (NCBI taxonomy): domain Eukaryota; kingdom Metazoa; phylum Arthropoda; class Insecta; order Lepidoptera; family Noctuidae; genus Leucania; species Leucania comma. The sequence continues at coordinate 21,039,389 of OY282473.1, forward strand.
GTGATTTGTTCTCGCGACAGATTTATCAACTTCTCTGTGTAACGAACTCACTTTTTGTTTTGCATTTTTCTTTCTGACTTCATTTGTCATTGAATTGTAGGTTTTATAGTTCAAACCGGGGCCGAGCCGTCTTTTCAGAAAGCAGCCCTTGGTCCCAGTAGGCTTCAATCCTGCCTGCCTGCAGCTTTTTTTTATGGTAGGTAAAATCAACCAATGACAAATCCCGCCCTTGGGTGGGGCAGGAAATAGTGTCAGACTCTTACTGACTAAAAACCTACCCTGTTCCATTCATTGCCTTCGTCCCAGGGCCCCGGGTGACATTTTCACATAACCTTTGGCCCCAGTAGGCTTCGGCCCTGCTGGGCCCCTACAGTTTGCTGACAACTCCTTGAGGCGCGTGGGAACAGTGCGCGCCGTAAACGACTTGAGCTCGGACCGGTTTGTTACCGGACGGACGGACAGCGAGCTACCCATTGCCCGCAGCCCGCGAGCCCGCGCCTACGGTGGCCGGAAATCGGGATCGGAATCCCGGCGGCGGTGCCTGCCTGCAGCTAGCAATCCTATCAGAGTTCTGTTTTATCCTTTTAAGGTATGGAACCAAAAAAATACCGCTGGATGAACCAAACGAATATAATACATTCCTCTTTAAAAACTTTACTTAACCATTTCATTTTAATATTAAGATGTATAACTTCTCCGCCACTCATTTATTCAATTTTCTTCCCATATTTCCATTAAATAGCATTTTCTTTTATAAGTTATTAAGTTGAAACTGACATAATGACGTTCAACCTAATGAGAAGCAGCTTACCGCGCTTGTGTTTGACAGCTCCTGTCATCTCAACGCTGATGTCTATGGTAGGTGTTATAGAATAGAGAAGACTGCATCAACGTCATTGTCTATTATATGCACGTCATGCACTATGGTTAGATTATTTTATAGGCAGACAAAATGCTGTGAGCATTTTTGTTAAAAAAAGATGACGCACTGTTTGTGACTAAGCGAATAAAATACAGATAGTTTTCTTCAAAATTAAAATTGTCAGTTTATTATTTTTTTATGTGCAACTTAGAAAAGCGGATTTTAGTTTAATTTCTATAGGATCGATGCATGACGTATGAAAGCCTACTTTTATGTAATATTCAGCAGTAAGTTGCATATGAGAAAAAAAGAAAAATAGTAACTATTTGTGACACGCACAGGACAAAGAAAAATAAAAGTAACTAACATATAAATACTTTAATTAAATATTTAATAATAATACAATATCAAAAAGTTGAAAAGACCTATACGAGGTCATGGTCTTCTTGAAATGGAAAGCTCCATCGAAGTCAGCTTAAGTAGAAATGGCGAGAAGACTTGGACGGAAATTATGAGGCCGGTTTTGATAGAATACGAGAATAAGGACCTGTGAGAAGTCGTGGCCCAACAGAGGGACAGTTTTTTTTTTTTTAAGTAAACAATAATGCAGTCACAAACTGCAGGTAGTCTGAGAAGTTGAAAACCTTTATTTTCAACCTTAATTTCATCATCATCATCATCTTCCTGCCCTTGTCCCATTTTATTTGGGGTCGGCGTAACATGTTTTTTTCTTCCATTCTGTCCTGTGACTTTCTTTCGTATCACTCCTCACACAATCTATCCATCTCTTCTTTGGCCTCCGTCTCCCTTTCTATCCCACACATGTAAACTCATAACTCTTTAAGTTCATCACATGACCATAACAAAACAAACGATTTCCTTTCAACTTTTCAGTCACTGGCGCCACTTTCAAACTTCCCCTAATGTACTCATTTCTCACTTTATCCATTCTCGTCACACTACACATCTTTTTCATCCGTCTTTTTCACAGCCTAACATTCTGATCAATACAGTATAATTTACTTAAGAATATAATTAGCTGCTGCTAATGGCATCACCCGCATGATAGTAACATAATTATCCTTAGAGAACATACTCGGGACAGGATAAAAAATATTTTTTTAATATCGTGCGGATTTCATTACGCATGCAGAATTAGTCCGCACGCGTAGCCCCCGCAAATGTCATTTTCATACAAGTATTTATTGTAATGCGTGGAATACGCATGCGGGATGCGGGGCGTGATATCGGGTAGCAGCCCCGCATATGCTATTTCAAAATATGGTTTACCCATGTCTCAAATTCCAACTAAATCCTGTACAGATGTCTGAGCGTGTGAGAGTAAATAACAAAAATATTCACAAACACACTCACAAACTTTCGCCTCTATACAGTGAAAGTGTGATTTGCTGCAATCAAAATAGAAAGAAACACACAGCAGAGTTATAATTCTATTCAGGATATAAAAAAAATTTCAAACATACGCAAGGCTAATTTATCGCTAGCAAAAAGAACAAAAGGTTTACAAAGCTTACAAGGCGAATAAATACGGACCCAAGTAATGCTTCACGTCTCGGGTCCACGACAAACAATAGTACAACGAAAAATAAATATACAGAAGTTCAATTTCATGCCATTAACCTAAATGTGGGTCATTATGCGTACAGTCTATGCCCCACTTGGGCTAAACATTGCTGTGTCCTCATGGGGGTGATCAGCGGCAACGACCTGTCGTGCCGGACCCTGGTACAAGCTGTGGTCCGGAGCGAGGAAGAGTGGCAAGTGATCATCTCCTTCTGCGGAGCAGTAATGCTGGCAAAAGAAGCGGCCGCACACGTCAGGGAACAGACTCTCTCACGCCCCAGAGCGGAACTCAGGAGAAGTTATTAGATGATTTCACATCTAAAAAAAATAATGCGTACAGCTAAGGAGTGGAATTCCCTGCCGGAGTTTTTTTTATGGTAGGTAAAATCATCCAATGACAAATCCCGCCCTTGGGCGGAGCGGGAAGTAGTGTCAGACTCTTACTGACTAAAAACCTACCCCGTTCCTTCGTTGCCTATAGTGCCGGGGCCGGGTATTCCTTTCGGAAGCTCACCCATGACCCCAGCAGGCTTCGACCCTACCTGCCTGCAGCTAGCAGGCTGGATCTCTGCGGTTTGCTGACAGCTCCTTGAGGCGCGCGTTTGCTGACAGCTCCCTGCTGGAGTTTGTGTTTCCTGGTAGCAAGAACTGGGAGGGCTTTAAGTCAAGAGTGAATAGGTTACTTCTAGGCAAGCGTGCTCCGTCATCGACAACATTGTCGTTATCCATCAGGTGAGATAGTGGTTAAGCGCGAACCTATCAATAATTAAAACAAAAATGCGCATACAGCGAGTGCAAGGAAAATCCTGAATTTTTTATTGAGTGGCGTAATTTTGGCTGCTATCTCACTCGCCTGATGGTAAGCGATTATGTATTAATTAGCCGAGAAAAAAAAAAGAAAAAAAAAAAAAATGTTTATTTCAATTACAATTTTAGACATTTTGATACATATTATTGGAGATCACCTTTTAAGCAAGGAATTGCTTGTATTAGATGACTCCGCTCTTCCACTTGTCATTTTTATGCAATTGAAACAGTAGACAATGTTAACATGCAATAATTAAAAACAATAAAGCAAAACAATAAAAAGGCAACTGAAAAACTGAAAAACATCCTTCTTTTTGAAGTCGGATAAAATTTTTACAAATGAAAGTCCAGATTGCGCGTGTAGATGTGGTATGTGTAATTGAGTGAGTGTGTGTGTGAGTGTGTATGTGAGGTGGGATATCTGTACGGTTTGAATAACATGACCTTAAGTAAGGTTCTCTGCGCCCTTTCAAGTTCCAAAAATTTTTGTTTTGTTGTCCCTCCCCAGCAAGATAGACAGTACATGAGGATAGATTGGGCAAGTGATATATATACTTGCTTCAGAAGTTGCTTTGAAGCCACATGTCGCAATGTTTTAAAAGTCCATATCAGCTTCCTAACTCTTTTCATAATAAGTTCGGTGTGCACGTGCCAGGACAAGCGCTGGTCAATCATAACACCTAAATATTTGGTATGCTGTAACCTGTCAATTTTTAAGCAAGAGCACTCGGGGGTCAGGGTATTGGGACAGTTATGGATTTTTATTTGGAAATCCTGAGACGGTTGCGAGTTATTATATTTAGTAAAGCAGATGTAGTTGGATTTGGAGGCATTCAGTGTAAGGAGACTATGGCTTAGCCAGGCTGCTATTTTTGCAAGGCCCTGCTCGGCCAACCTACAAACATTTTCCCAGGTCTTAGCAGTGAAGACAATAGCAGTATCGTCGGCATATGAGAAAACGAGCCCGCCATCAAGCTTCATATTGCAGAGGTTATTAATGTAGATAAGGAATAAGGTCGGCCCAAGGACACTGCCCTGTGGGACTCCGAAAGTGACCGTTGATTCAGAACTGGTGAACATCGTAATTTTTACCTTTTGTTTGCGATTTTTGAGGTAAGATATAAAAAGTTCAAGAGCAAGTCCCCTTATGCCGATGCGTTCGAGCCTCTGTAAAAGTAAAGGAACTGACACTGTGTCAAAAGCCTTTTTGAGGTCAAGAAAAACAGCAAGACACTTGGCTCCACCATCTACACCGTCTACCAAAGCAGAAGTTAGTGACAGAACTGCATCCTCAGTTGACTTTCCTTGTCTAAACCCAAACTGAGAAGGCGACAGTATTTCATATTTAGATAAGAATTTAATTAGGCGTGAGTTAATAAGTTTCTCAAGAATTTTTGAAATGGATGGTAGTACCGAAATTGGTCTGTAGTTAGACGGGTCCGACTTATCCCCAGACTTGTACACAGGCGTTATAAGTGCTATTTTCAAAGCGTCGGGGAAAAGTCCCTGCTTAAAGCATAAATTAATTAAGTGAGTAATGATTGGTACAATTTGCTCGTGCGCTGACTTAAGAAAGTTGACTTGTAGAAAAAAGAAAAAGACCACTCACACCCACCCCACCACCCCCACCACTCTTGACTTATGAAAACCTATGTGTTATTGCTATAAGAAAACAGAATCTCTGGGTAGATTCCTAAAAAAATCTGTTTGAATTGTCAGTAATATTAATCTTTAACTGTTGCCAGCGGCTTCGCCCGTGAATATTGGTAATTATTCCGAGGGAACAAACCAACTTAAAGGATAAAAAGTAACTTCTATGTGCTACTCCAGGACATGGTGTATCCATGTACCAAGTTTCATCGAAATTAGCTCATCTGTTCGATCGTAAAGAAGTAACAGACACACAAACTTCCATCATCATCATCAGTCGAAAGATGTCGACTGTTGGACATAGGCCTCCCCCAAGTGTCACCACAATGTGCATCTCGCATCCATAGGACTCCCGCAACCCTTACCTGGTCTACGTTGTAGGTGGATTTCCAACGCAAGAACTTTCGCCTTTAAAAATCAGTGTGATGTACTTTATCTGTTAATGTATCTTTTTAATGTATTTTATCTTTTGTTCCGCAGTTAATATAATTCTTTATTGCATCTACACAGCTTTCACAAATTATAAAAATAGGACAGCTGATGTACCTACACTAGCGAGCTTAAACCCACAGTTGGGTTTTCTCGGTTTTTTTTTTATGGTAGGTAAAATAATCCAATGACAAATCCCGCCCTTGGGCGGAGCGGGGAGTAGTGTCAGACTCTTACTGACTAAAAACCTACCCCGTTCCTTCGTAGCCTATCGTGCCGGGGCCGGATATTCCTTTCGGGTTTTCTTGGGTTATCCATATTGGTGAATCTTTATAAAAAGCTGGCCTTCTGAACCCATTTTTTATTTCATAACAGTATGAGAAACTTAATTTTGCAAGTTCCGGACGAAATATTAAAGTGCAGTTGTATTGCGTTCTTGTAAATTTAATATAAAGGAATATTTGTATGGAATGGTCTTGAGGAATGGGACTAACGAAGCGAATTCTGTAAATTTATTTAGCTGTTGTTATAACCTATTTCGATATACACCGTTAAATTTTGGTCGTTTTAGTCCCGTGGAGGGTCAATTCGGTACATGAAACACTATCGATTTATAAAGATAAAATTAAAAAATTAAGTACTTTTTTTCTAAAACTCGAATTAATTTATTCATGTACGAAATTATATTTCTAAGTAAACGCGTCAATGCCCTTGTAGGGAGTTGTCAGTCGTTGCGTACTAACTACCTACGGTTTATTGGGCTCGATCAGCTGACGTTTACGTAAAGAAATCAATTTCGTACATGCGTAAATTATTTCGAGTTTAAAAAAAAAGTTCTTTATTTTTCCATTTTTATCTTTACAAATCGATAGGGTTTCATGTACCGAATCGACCCTCCGCGGGATTAAAACGGCCAAAATTTAACGGTATATACTGTAAAATTGAAGAAACCTAAACTATAATCGGATGGGAAAACCGAAGCAGGTAAATTGTTCACCAGTTCTCTAAATAAATTGGGATAAAGGAATGCTTGATGGTTACTTAAAGCAGGTCCGAGAAACGATCCAGAAAGATTTATCAGAATACATAAATAACAGGTCAATTTGCAAAATTACCTGTGAACTCAAGCCCGGCAGGGGAACTGTTTTTTGGACCAAAAAATAATAGCCTGAATTATGTCCAGCTGCTGGGCAAATGCCTCCCCCTTCTCCTCCTCCATCAAATCTCTCCGTCTCGGGAAATCTCAATACTCAATAATTTATTTCAGCAAACCATACTATGTACATAGATGGTATAAAATACTGTCAAGATCAATATGGATCCTGTCGGGCGCAGCGAAGTTAGGAGAGAGCATGAATAATGGGATGGGAGGATGGTAAATCTAATAGATGTATATATCTCTGGCCAAGTTTGCTCCAGGAACATGATCAGATTGTCACATCACCTTCGCCGCGGGCGAGCTCAACGACATCGTCCTCCGTCAGACGTCCATTAAGCAACGATCTTCGCATATCTGACCAGGTACATTTGCACGACGTGGCAAGTGGTGCTATTCTCTAAGAAAATGCAGCGCTGCCTCAACGGCGAACACCCAAATAGGATACATTGAATTGTCAACCTAATTTACCAATACATTGGATTGTTAATTCAGTGTATCCTATTTGGATGTTCGTCGTTGCGGCAGCGCTGCGTTTTCTTAGAAAATAGCACCGCAGTTTACTCCCACTTCACCCTGGTTGTTTCCCTGACATGTTGTGGAACAAAGAGTTCACAAAAAAAATAGGAAAGAAAAAGTACTTAATGATAGCTGGATTATGTAAAAGACAGAACTGGGATTCGGACTAAAATATCTTCGTCTAACAAATGGGCAAAACCCTTGTAAGGACGTTAATCCCATGGCGTAAAATGAAGCCTTTTAATTAACGAAATAACTAGTTAGGTACAGCTGGGTAAAACCGTCTAAGTCTATGATGAATTCAAACCTTGAACGACTAACCTCATTTAGGATGAATGTAATAAAATTCTAGATTTTAACAAGCATTTTGCTCTCGCATATTTTACTGAGATTTTGATGAATTTATGTTAAACATTTCTTTTCTGCACATTTTCAGCTAAAATTACTGTCTCCATAATATTGAAGAATGTGGTTTAGTAGACTGGATTTCAAAGGCATAGTTTGCACTTAAATTAGTAGTATTTAGCATATAAATACTGCTAATAAGCAGAAAGAGCAGAACATCTGCCACTGGGACACGAACTGCAGTGGCCAATCTGGAAATTTTCGAACCGACTGCGGGCTCAGGTTGGCTGCTGTAGAGATAACCTGGCCAAATGGAAACCCCATTTTAGGCCAGGTTATCTCTCTTGACCCATCAAAAATACAGTGCCAATGTGGAGCCCCTTCACAGGATATGCGTCACCTCCTTTCCTGCCCAGCGTGCACTACCACCTGCACCTTCAATGATTTGTACGAGGCCAACGACAGAGCTGTTCAGGCGGCTAAATATTGGTCGGACAAAATATGAGTTAGTTTGACTCGAAAAGAAGAAGAAGAATCATATTAAATATAATTATTGATGAACAAAAAAAACATGATTGTGGGTTAAGCTCGCCTGTGTACATCACCTGTCCTATTTTTTGTAAACTGTATAGTCTTTGTACAATAAAAAATATAAGAATGATTATTTTTAAAACTTTGAAAATAAAATATCGTGGCTCTGGTAACTGTGCATTACAAGGCTGCGGGCAAGGGCCTCGGAAGTCGCAGGGTGATTCCAAGTTACTGTAGGCTCGGGCTTGCGGATGGCGAGCAATTGGTAGCTCGCTGTCAGCCGCGAGTAATCGAAGATACGTAGGTAGTATTCCACGCACACCTCAAAGAGGAGTTAGCACGGGGAATTTCCTAAAAAGGAAACCTATGATCCGAAAACGAAAATGGCATCTGAAGAACACAGTTTTTTTATATAAATAAAAAAAAACGGTAATTTAAAAAACTAAAAAACCCGACTGCTTATCTGAGTATTCATGAAAAAGCCCTAAAACAAGAAAGTCGTTGCACCCGATTGCACTTAACTATATAATATTTTAAATACAAGATAAATTGTAGCAGACGGGACACATTCTATAGTCACGTTCCGGGTTTATCTGGTTATCCACTACTTCCTCTTTTGTTTGATAGGAAAATCATCCAATGACATTACCGCGCCCTTGGGCGGGGCGGGAGATAGTGAGTAAATTTCTTGAACCCTTCGTCAGCATCGGCAGCAGCGAACTCTCTCGCCGGGCCTTGGTTCAGGCCATGGTCCGGAGTGAGGAGGGATGGCAGGCGGTCGCCTCCTTTTGCGAAGCAGTAATGCTAGCAAAGGAGGAGGCCGACCGCATCAGGCAGAGGCAACGGGGTGGTTGAAGCCTACCGGGGTCATGGGTTAACTTCCGAAAGGAATACCCGGCCCCGGCACGATAGACAACGAAGGAACGGGGTAGGTTTTTAGTCAGTAAGAGTCTGACACTACTTCCCGCTCCGCCCAAGGGCAGGATTTGTCATTGGATGATTTTACTTACCATAAAAAAAGCCTTCTTCTTTTATTTCTCGTACGAAGTCGGGGTGGGCAACTAGTCCCCACAACACAATAATCTTTTTCTATTACCCCCAATTTTATCTAATTTCGCTCATCGTAAGGTAAAGGGCCCAATAACCGTGAAGTTATGAACTTCTCTGACTTTGCATGCGCGCCAGGCTAAAACTAGTGAACTTATATAAATAAATTTTATATGACTAGTTAGATAATTTAATATACTCTTAGTATATTATACTTCTATTAAATTATTGTAAATGTTCATTAACAATAAACCAAAAACAAATCAAAAAGGGCCAATTGTACCAGTACCCGGTAGAATTGTACTAGTTAACGGTAAATTGTCCCGGAATCCGGTAATTTTAACCGCGAATTTGAACTCTATTGCTTTACGTTAAAGTTCACTGAAATAAAATATTTTCAAATAAAAAGAGGTGAAAATAATTAGGGTCTGTATTTAACAAAAAAAAAAAAAGATTCGTTTTAATTTTTAATGTTTTTTTTTTTTTAATGTATGTTTAACAAATTATAGGTTAACACTAGTTGGTTGCGCAAATAAGCTGTGGACTGTATGTTTAAAAAAGCGATCTAAGGTTTGTTAACAATATGCAGGTACTGTGCCTGGCATGGGATGGATGTATTAGGGAGGAACACTGACCTTTTGACCTCGAAGGTTCCACGTGGCGCCGGCCGGCGAACCTCGACTTCGCACATTTAACCACTGCCAGGTCCTGTATTGCACTACACTGCACTATTGTTGAGTCTTTGAATGGTTGGATCACGAAATAGTCAATTTTCTTGTAATTTCGAGCGGGCGATGTTAGCGGAGCGGTCACATTCACAATCGATGCACAAACGTCAATGTCATTCCAATTCTTGAGGTCGTGCGGGGAAGGGAACCGGAAGGGATAGGATTGCTAGGCCAAAAAAATAAATTACAAAAAACAAAATCGCGGATCATAGCAAATTGGCGCAACCACTAGTAATATTTTAGTTTCATCCTAAGTAACCTTTGGTATAAAAAAATATCACTAGCATAAATATTTACATCTTTTAATTAGAAACAGTCGTTTAAAAACAAACAAGTTTTTATTTTAGCCTCAATATTTTCTTAATCAGTCATTATAAATAGGTAAAACCAGGACCCTCTTTTTTAATATATATAAACTAGTGCTTCACTGCGATCCCACCTGATGGTAAGCAGTGATGCAATCGTTGATGGTGAGGCGCACTAGTATATTAAGAACCTATTCACTCCCTTGAAGTCACCTAAATTATAATTGGACGGGAAAACCGCAGCAGGCAAAGTGTTCCAGTCCCTCGATGTACGCGGTATAAACGACGAAGTAAAACGCTTAGTCCGGACCGTAGAAGTTTCAACAACGTAAAGGTTTTTTTATGGTAGGTAAAATCATCCAATGACAAATCCGCCTTTGGGCGGAGCGGGAAATAGCGACAGGCTCTTACTGACTAAAAACCTACCCCGTTCCTTCGTTGCCTATCGTGCCGGGGCCGGATATTCCTTTCGGAAGCTGACCCATGACCCCAGCAGGCTTCGACCCTGCCTGCCTGCAGCTAGCAGGCTAGGCCTCTACGGTTTGTTGACAGCTCCATGAGGCACGCGGGAACAGTACGCGCCGTCGACAACTTGGGCTCGGTCTGGTCGGTTACCAGACGATCGGACAGCGTGCTACCCATTGCACGCCGTCCGCAAGCCCGCGCCTACAGTGGCCGGAAATCGGGATTGGAATCCCGGCGGCGGCTGGAGCAAACGCGCCCCTTTGCTTTTGCCTAATGAGGTCGGCCTCCTCCTTTGCTAGCATTACTGCTTCGCAGAAGGAGGCGACCGACTGCCATCCCTCCTTACTTCGAACCATGGCCTGAACCAAGGCCCGGCGAGAGAGATCGCTGCCGCCGATCGCCCCCACGAAGACACGGCGATGCTCTGCCCAGGCGGGGCACACCTCTACTGTGTGCTCCACCGTGTCTTCCAGGTGTCCCGACAACGTGAGTAATATTCGCCGTACTTCGGGTTGTCCGATGGTAGAACGGAGATGGCAGTCAGATGTTAGATGATTCAGTCATGCAGTTCCCGCGCACACTCTCCAAAATGTGCATCCTGAAAAAAAAAACCGAAAAACACATTTTACACGATGCTTGAGCACAGGCGTAGAGTAGCCACTCTACGCCTATGCTCAAGACTTTAAAGATTGGACTTAACCAAATCTGGATCACCAATTAGCCTTTTCGCACGCTTTTCCACCGAGTCCAAAGCCGCTAGGTGCCATTTTGCAGCAATAGCCCATATGTGGCTGCAGTACTCCACACACGACCGGACCTGTGCTTTGTGTAACATTAGAAGCTGTCCCGGTGTGAAGTACCGTCGGACTTTTGCAAGAACGTCGAATTTCCAAGCAGCTACCTTGCTAATGAGGCGATAAGTCCCCTCTTTGAGGCGTGGCTGGGAAGACCTCACGGCGTCATCACCTTCCGCATGACGCAGGTACTAACCGCACATTGCAAGTTCGGGAAGTACCTGTACAAGATTCGTGGGGAGGTGACGCCTGGGTACCGCCACTGTGTGGACCGTCCCGAGGACACGGTGGAGCACACGGTAGTGGTGTGCCCCGCTTTGGAAGAGCATCGCCGTGTCCTTGAGGAGGTGATCGGCGGCGGCGATCTCTCGCGCCGGGCCGTGGTACAGGCCATGCTCCGGAGCGAGAAGGAGTGGCAAGCGGACGCCTCCTTCTGCGATGCAGTATTGCTAGCAAAAGAGGAGGCCCACCGCATCAGGTAACGGTGCTCACGCCACAGCCGCCGTAGGCGCGGGCTTGCGGACGGCAGGCAATGTGTAACTCGCTGTCTTTCCGTTCGGTAACAGACCGGACCGAGTCCAAGTCGTTCACGGCGCGCACTGTTCCCTCGCGCCTCAAGGAGTTGTCAGCAAACGTAAGGGCCCAGTATGTTCGATGATAAGGACGATCCATACCAGGGGTCTGGCACCAAGGCAAAGAAGGAACAGGGAGGTTTTTAGTCAGTAAGAGTCCGGCACACTGGCGGGATTTCTCATTAGCTGACAAATCCCGCCAGCCCTACCCTACCTACCATAAAAAAGCTACCTTGGCTTTGGACTCAATGAACCGCCCAAAGTTAAGGTCGGAGGAAAATTCGACTCCCAAGAGCTGAAGACAGTCGGTGCACCCCACATTGTGAAAAGCAGGAGCCAAGGTGAACGGGCTCCTTTTGGCAGTGAACAGACACGCTTGTGTTTTGGCGGCGTTGAATCCCACCAGATTGGCTTCGCCCCGCTTGGAGACTGCCTGAAGTAAGACATTCGTGCGCTCTCCCATAGCCTCTCTTTCAGACTGGATTAGCTCCTTACTAGCCCGAGCACCTGGCAAGTATCTCTCTATAATTGTGCTATCATCTGTATACCTATAGATACCGGGTACCAGCAGATCGTTGGTATGCAGCAGGAATAGAGTTGCAGAGAGAACAGAACCCTGAGGAACCCCGACTTGTCATGGGCTCTGATGAGCATCCATTGACAAAAACTCGAAGAGACCATTTACTCAGGAAGTCGTTTACCAGTTAATCGGAACAGGGGAAATGCCGTACGCTGGAGGTTTACTCAAAAAGCTAGCGTGCCAAACCCTGCCAAAGGTCTTAGAAACGTCTAAGGAAACGGTAATCGCTTCACCATTCCTCTCGATGGCCTCGCCCTACAAGTGGGTGCATACACTAGTAGGTCCCCAATAGACCGACTGCGGTGAAACCTGTAGTGTCGCTCACTGAGGAGATCGTTAACTTTCAGGTATGCCATGAGGCGCGAGTTCAATACATGCTCTTATCTTATCTTGCAGGATATGAAGGTTACCGAAATCGGCCGACAGTTGGCAGGATCGGCACGACTGCCCTTTTTGGGCACGGGTTGCACGTTGGCCAGCTTCCAGTACTTGGGCACTATACCAGTCCTAAATGAAAGGCGATACAAGCGCGTCCATACAGGAGACAACTCGGGCGCCCAAGCCTTGAGAACTATTGCTGGTATGCCGTCTAGTCCACTAGCTTTATTCACGTCAAGACGACTCAGTGCTCTCAGTCCTTCTTTGTTCCTTATGCAAACCTCAAGCATCGTGGTGTCGCAGAGATGCAGAGTCGGTGGAGTAATACCGCAAGTGTCAAGACGAGAATTATGGGCGAAGAGAGATGCAAAGAGACCTGCTTTTTCTCTCGTGGTATGAGCCAGTGTTCCATCAGTTTTATCCAGTGGAGGCAGTGTGGGCCGACAGAAATTGGCTTCAACCGACTTGGCCAGGGACCAAAAAGCTCTGCTAATAGACGGCTGTGCAGAGACTTTGTGCTAATATGGGTAATGCGGTCGAAGCAAACCTTCCTTAGTGCCTTTTTGTAGGACTTAGCAGCTCTCTTTTTTGAACTCAGATGCGGAGCTTTGCGGTCACGGCAACCCAGGTGAGAAACGCCGAATGCTTACGCTCTTCAGCTTGAATGCAATCAGCGTTGAACTGGCGAGCTGAGCCTCCAATGACTACGTCACTATAAGGGATGAAATACTCCATAACTTGACGTATCACATTGGATATAGCATCCGCACAGCTCGACGGACTTTCAGAAGAGAAGCAGATCTGCAGCCAGAACAAACCAGACACCTAGTAACTACATTCTATTGAGTCAACGGAAAATAATACTTAACTCCACCATAACGGGTTTTGGTGCAACGGGATGATAGTGTACCAGTATCCGGTAAAAAACATCCGAATTTACCGGGTACTAGGTCAAGTAGGGGTTTGTGAGTACCAATAGATGTAAAATGCAAAAAATACTTTTCGATGAGATTTACCTTAATTTATAGTCTAGATTGTTAAATAATATACACAATTTTTTATAAAGATTAACACTTTTACCTTAATTTTATCCGTCGACGTATGGCTAGAGGATCTCTGCGACCGGGTGGTCTCGTAGTTCACTGACAGAACTTTGAACTTATGGATAATTTTACTATAACGTATTTTTAAGTTGACACAGTTTTTAAGTCTTTAAACTTTTTGGTAAGTGTTGTTATTAATATTGTATAAAATAGTACCAAGAATAAATTGCCATTTGCAAACTTTAATTTTATTTTGGTAGAAAGACGCAAAAGATAAAAAACTGACTAGTTAACGGGTACTGGGACATTAACGGGAATACGTACTTCTACCTTAATGAGTGAAACAGAGAAAAACATTAACCTTTAGTTTCCTTATCAAGCAGATTGTTTCCTTTGACCACATAACAACGAGTTTCTGCCATAATGAGGCCCTTACAGCACCGCACTGTGTAATTCTGTTTTTATTAAAACATCTTATCAACAAACCAAGGTAATACCAACCCTATTACACAGAAATATGGTTTGTTATCAAATATGTGTTACAATAGGGTTGTCAACGAGGTTATTCGTATATTTCTCGTCCCGCGATATTAAGACACACAATAGTACGTTTGTATTGTCTCCGTGGGGATTGTGATAAGTGAATTAGTACAATTGTTTGTTGGGTTTGAAAGGGTTTGATGTAAAGTATACTTATAATGTGTGTAATCATAGATTTAAAGATTTGCAAAGACTAAAAAAAAAACGATTTTCTTTAATTTTGGCAACAAGATAGTAGATATAGTTTTCTGTAATACAAATTGAATCAGTGCGTTGGAAAAGTCATTAAATGATTTCTAAGCATCGATCATTAATATAGAAGTTCTTTATTAGTGATCGATGTTTCTAAGACAAAAAAAGACGTTTTTCTAGTGTGCCTGTCTTCCAATTCCGTTCTGCCATTTTTTTATAAATATAAACTAGTGCTTGACTGCGATTCTACCTGATGGTAAGCAGTGATGCAATCGTTGATGGTGAAGAGTACTATTTTAAAGCCTTGAAGACACCTAAATTATATTAATCAGGCAAAATTGAAACGCGGTGTCAATTAAGAGACGAAATCAAACGTGAAAATAATAAATATTCAAGGTCGATCGTCATTTTGATTCAACTTATATTTCGCGTATTATACATGCCTATATATTATTACTAGCTGCTGCCACTGGTTCCGCCCGCGTGATATTTGAAAATTATTCCATATGGAAACATAGTTTTTGTATACAAAGTATCCTATGTGCTATCCTAGAACATAGTCTGCCTATGTACATACCAAGTTTCACTGAAATCCGTTCAGCCGTACGGGCGTAAAAAAGTAAAAGTACCCTACTAACCTACGTTAGAAGAGCCGAGCATAAACGGACCACGAGCCGAACAAAAATTCGTGCGCTGAGCACCGCTTTACAAGCCTCAAATGAACGCGCTTCGAGCGTTTGGTTCGTGCTCAACTTTGCTTCATCTATTTTCGGTGGTAGGGTTCCGTAATAAAGGGGTAAAAATGGGACATTATTATTTAGACTTCGCTGTCTGTTCGTCTGTCTGTCACCAGGCTGTAACTCAAGAACCGCAATAGCTAGACAGTAGAAAATTTCACAATTTATGTATTTCTATTGTCGCTATAAGAACAAATACTAAAGACAAAATAAAATAAATATTTAAGGTGGACTCTCATACAATAAACGCGATTTTTTTTGCTCTTTTTTTGCTCGACTTCAATAATGACACCAGGTATTTTTACTTTATTAATAAATACGATTTTTTTTGCTCTGTTTTTGCTCGACTTCAATAATGACACCAGGTATTTTTACTTTATTAATAAATATTATAATAAATTAAAATAAATATTTAAAGAGTTTTTTTTTTAATTTAAATATTTTAGAGTGATTTCCCATACAAAAAAGGCCATGTTTTGCCTATTTTGTTGTTGTTCTGTTGTAGTCAATGGTAAGGAACCCTTCGTGCGAGTCAGACTCGCACTTGGCCGAGTTTTTTGACGGACCCCAAGGGTTTCACATGACGTTCAAGGACAGTGATCGTTGGAAGATTGTTGTAAGTATTTGACACGCGAGTAGAGCGGCTCGGCTAATGCCCAGTTCGTGCTAGGCTCCTCTAGCGTATGTTAGTATCTTCAGGATGTTTTTAATATCAAGCGGATTTCATCACGCATGCGGAATTGCCCCGCCCCGCACGCGTCCCGCGTGCGTATTCCTCGGGGAATACACAATAAATACTTGTATGAAAAATATAACCGACTTCAATGAAAAAAAACACAAAAAAGGGCAAAATAACTTTAATTTCGGAAGTCGGTGTTTCTATAATAGTTTAGTCTCTTCGTTATTAAACACTGACTTCCGAAATTAAAGTTATTTTGCACTTCTTTGTGTTTTTTTCATTGAAGTCGGTTGTATTTTTTTTGTAAAATGTTTTTTATTTCACACTTTTTAGTTATAGTACCCCTCAGTCAAACTTAAACAGATACCTTCCGCCATTTGGTTCCATCATAAAATCATCATGACAATTCTAATAATACCAAACACGGTTAGGATACACGGATTTATTACAGAATTCCGATTCTTACAGGTCAGTTCTATGTATCCCCTCCCCTTCTTCCTTCAGTCAGTCACCGACTACATGTATAAACAAAGCAATTCTACTTGTTACGACAGTTCTGCTATGATTTTTTGAAGAGTTCCGTTCTATATCTGCGAAGTTCATCATCAGATTATAACAAAATTTCTATGGAACCAACTCGGGAGTATAATCTTTAAACCAAAATATTTTTTTTTTTAAATCTGTCCACAATTGACCGAGATATCGGTGAACATACATAAAAAAAACTTCTTTTCGAAGTCGGTTAAAAAGGACATTCGTATGCGGAGCAAATCCGCATGACACACCTTAACAAACATGCAACACACACCCTCAATCTTTCGCATTAACAATAATACTGTGATTATAATTTGTATCTATCCATCATTGAGCCTGTCTTACGTGATTAATTAAGCAAGTTAAGAAGTGAATGATGACAATATAGGGAACGTATAGTGACGCATCTCTTACAAAATATTATAGTTTAATCTACTAGGAACTTCTGATTTATCAAAACGTCAATCAGTCGGAAAAATGGTCCACATTTCAATGCGTAGATCTTTTAATTTTAAACATTACAAGTAGCGGTCACATATTAAATTTAATAACAATAGATATGTAGTATGATAGGATATTCAAATTTTGTAGCATACTCCGCTCGTTTAACCGTTCTCTAAATAAGATTATAATAAAAACTCAACTTATCCTAGTCCAGCGGGCTTGCGGAGGGTGAGTGCCAGCTTGCGGACAGCGAGCGCGAGCTTGCGGACGGCGAGCAATGGGTAGCTCGCTATCAGATCGTCCGGTAATCGTCCGGAACAAGTGAAAGTCGACGGTGCGCATTGGAGTATGCGCCCCAAGGAGTTGTCAGCAAACCGTAGGGACCTTGCTAAAGGGTCGAAGCCTACCGGGGCCAAGGGTTTGCTTCTGAAAGGAAGGCTCGGTGCTGGTATGAAAGGCAATTTTTATTTTAGTTAGTAAGAGTCTGACACTATCTCCTGTTCTACCTAAGGGCGGGAGTTGTCATTAGATGATTTTCACCCACCATAAAAAAAATCTATTCTAGCCCAACATTGTCCCACAAACGAGTTTATTTTCAATCAAAACTGGTCAACCTATCCAGTTAGTCTGGCCATATCTTTCATGGCCTCTCGTGACCTTGTCTCGATAAAATGCTCAACAATCTTTGACACTGAGGCCCTCTAATACTAACTATGCCACTGATTTTCAGCATCGACTTTAGTTGTTTTTTTTTTATACGTATTGGAAGTCTACTGTCAGAATAGTACTGGTTAAACGCACTTTGATGTTCCCTCGCATACTTGCTCCGTCGGTAGTAGATGATGGCCCGCAGTAGACGAGCCTCGTCCCGCACTAGGGAAGTTCTCACTCCTCTATACGTCTAAGAGAGGCGCTCGTGTAACATTACGTATCACCATCTTAGGTCCTAATTGAAGAGATGATGGTTCACCCTGAATACGTCTACCCTGGACCTTTTTAAGGGGCTAGAAGAGAGTGCTTCTCCAATACCTGGAGCATCTGGTACCAGACGGGAAAGAACTGGTTTCCTTTTCATTTTCCACAGCCTTCTTTCCAAGATTAGATTCCCGTATGAGATAACTGCATCCTAGTAAGTATAGAGAACATACCACGGTAGACCTTAAGAAGAGTCTTTCGATGCTTCTCTTATGCAATTCAATTGCCCAGCATATCGACTGTGCCGGTACCGGTACTATCTCAATTTTGACAACTTTGTAGGATGAAGAAAATACTTTTTGCAACATTATTATAGCATGTAGTGTAATTAATAAAAGTATGTTTTTATTTTAATATTTTAACTACACATCCTTTTAAAAATAAAAGTAGCTTATGTTTCCTTCTAATATACAAAACGAGTTAGGACAATAATTAAATCAGCAAAAAAAGGTGAAATATGTTGAAGTTGGATAAAGCCGATTCTGGCGCTAAATGTATCTGAAATGAAATTTCTTGTTGTATTAGTATGAAATGGTATTAAAAAGTAAAATCTTCAAAAATTTAGTTAGAACCAGTTGCCAGTTCACAGTCGGTATGCCACATCGGTCGTGACCCCCAAAGACTCAACTCAACCTATGTCAATCAAATTGACGTAGGTGACTTGTTATTTTTTGACGTTAATTGAGGTTTTTTTATTACCAAGGCATCTAGATTGAATGGACTGAATGTAGTTTCCTTCGAAACGTCTCGTCATTTCGTCAAAAATGTTAGGGCTCTGTTAGATTTTTTTTATAATATCGAGTCATGCAATATCAAAAATAAAAATAATTAAATAAGACATAACATAATCATAAATAACAATTATTGTTGTTATTTTTGATAACCTCCAAGATAATCCTTACTTAAGAGTTATTTAATATTATGTACGCTGGTACTACATGATTATGGGAGAGTGGGAAGAGCAAATAAATAATTGATTGACTTTGTGAATAACATTTTTTTTTCGAAAACCGATTCACGTGTTTAGTATTTTTATGCAAAGAATCTATGTACAAACATAACTGTATCATAAAAAATCACAAAGTTATAAGCTTGTTATATTAAGTGGTTGTCCACACAAACACATGGTCACCGAGACATCTAGGCCTCTGAGAGGTGGTTTTGTAGCAGCACCTAGCGGTATCTTGGCACCTAACGACCGCTATACACCTGCCGTGACTCGTATTGTACTTAATGTCGGTGGTGTCCAAAATGTGAACTTTTTTTTTTTTTAAAAATTGGGAAAAAATTTAACATGTGTAAAAATTTCTGATTCTGACAGACTAATATTCAGGTTTCGTATATACTAAAAATAATGTTGTAGAAGATTTTTTGTTCATTTGGGAATTAAGCAAGATATGGAGGATGATATGTTTTTTTTTTATGGTAGGTAAACTCATCACATGACAAATCCCGCCCTTGGGTGGGCTGGGAGATAGTGTCAGACTCTTACTGACTAAAAACCTACCCTGTTCCATTCATTGCCTTCGATCCAGGGTCCCGGGGTTCATTTTCACCTAACCCTTGAGGATGATAATATGTGAAGTTAACCTACTATACTTATCTTTGTTGTACTTTATGTCTTGTTCTTGGCCCTCAGTTTCTTGATTGGAGATCGGGATTCCGTATAAAAATGTAACAGGATTCGTTTAGATTCGTTCTTTCTACCCTCCAGGGACTATTTGCTGAGATTACGTTTTTACCGGCAGTTATACCGTTAATAATTATATCTCCTCTGTTTTAAGAGGTATTTTGTTTGCTAGGAACTGTTTTGTTAGTTTTTTTGCAAAGACCTTAGTTGTCTAGCATTTGTACTAAACTGAATCTATTTTGGCGCCACTTCACAGCACAGTAATTTTTCGTTTAAATATACACCGTAAAATTTTGATCGTTTTAATCCCGTGGAGGGTCGATCCGGTACATGAAACACTATCGATTTGTAAAGATAAAATAATAAAATAAAGTACTTTTTTTTCTAAAACTCGAATTAATATACGCATGTACGAAATTAATTTCTTTAAATAAACGAGTCAATGACTTTAAAGGTAGTTGTCGGTCGTTGCGTACTAACTACCTACAGGTCATTGAACTCGCCCAGTTGACGTTTACTTAAAGAAATAAATTTCGTACATGTGTAAATTAATTCGAGTTAAAAAGAACTACTTTATTTTTTTATTTTATTTTTACAAATCGATTGTGTTTCATGTACCGAATCGACCCTTCACGGGATTAAAACGATCAAATTTAATGGTGTATTAATAGCTGTGACACAAGATTCTTAACTATACCTATATTAAAGTTTCTTGTGATTTTATTAAGATAGTTGTTTCCTTTTATTTTCATTACATGACAAGATTTTGATCAATCATTTGTGAACAGGTTCATAAGCCTGCCAACACAATTGCACAATAATCCCCGCTAGCCTCAATATTGATAAAATCAATGCATTGAACAGCACATGAGGGACATATTGACGTCTCTCAGACAATAGCGACTAATTGCTCATCTTTAGGATTGCTCTACACAGGGTTGGCAATAATATGTAGATCGATTACAAGATATATTTATGACACACTAGTGGTCTCGTTAGACGATGCCCTCCCTGAAATCTGACTTATAGTCAGAAAAAATTGAGAATTCGATTGCTTGTCGACTTTCGAGTTTAATTGTATTCCCGACTTACTTAAATGTACATAAAAAGATTCATCCAAATCGGTCGAGTCGTATTTGACTTGTAGAGAAAAATGATTCAATTTTGACCCAAGATAAATGTTTGTGTAATGAGCATGATTATTTAATTTTGTTCTGTATCTGTGTAATTTATCTACAACTAGCTTTGCCCGCGGCTTCGCTCCCGCTGTACCCTATTCTACCCTACCCTACTCAACTCTACCCTACCCTAGCCTACCCTGCTCTACCCTACTCTACCCTACTCTACCCTACTCTGTCCTACTCTACCCTACTCTACACTACTCTGCCCTACTTTACCCTTCTCTATCCTACTCTACCCTACTCTACCCTACTCTACCCTATACCAATGCCCCAGGACCCGACGGCTTGCCTGGAAAAGCCTGGGTCCTGGCCATGGAGGCTCTCGGGCCTCGATTGAGGGGGCTCTTTAGCGCATGCTTGGAGAGGGGCCAGTTCCCACTTCGCTGGAAGACGGGAAAACTGGTCCTCATAGCGAAGCCGGGGCGCCCTGCGGACTCTCCGTCCGCATACCGGCCCATTGTGCTGCTCGACGAGGTGGGCAAGCTCTTTGAAAGAATCATTGCAAACCGCCTCGTCGCGCGCCTAGCACGGGTGGGGCCGGACCTTTCGGACGGACAGTTCGGCTTTCGCAGGATGCGCTCCACGGTGGACGCCATCATGCGCGTACGAGCCCTCACGACGGGGGATGCGGTGTCCCAGGGCAGGTGTGTCGTGGCAGTGTCCTTGGACATTGCCAATGCCTTTAATTCCCTGCCCTGGAGTAGCATTGGAACGGCACTCCGGTACCACCGAGTGCCCGACTACCTCTGTCGTGTGATCGAGGCCTACCTTTCGGAGAGGTATATTATCTACCCCTGTCACCAGGGAGAGTGGAAACGTCGAGAGATGTCGTGCGGTGTTCCGCAGGGATCGGTACTAGGACCACCCTTGTGGAACATCGGGTACGACTGCGTGCTGCGCGGCGACTTCCCCGACGGGGTCAGCGTGGTCTGCTACGCGGACGACACGTTGGTCCTAGCGCGGGGAGAGTCGTACCGGACGGCGGTCGAACTAGCGACACGCGGGGTTGCGATAGTCGTTGAAAGGATCCAGCAGTTGGGACTCGAGCTGGCACTGCACAAGTCCGAGGCCATGTGCTTTCACGGCCCTCGGGGTGCGCCACCACCGGGATCCCAGCTAACGGTAGAAGGGGTTCACATCAGCGTCGGGTCGACGATGAAGTACCTGGGACTCGTCCTCGACAGCTGGTGGAACTTCAAGGAGCACTTCCGACGTCTGGCTCCCAAACTGAATCGGACTGGGGCTGCTCTCGGGCGGCTCCTGCCCAACCTCAGGGGACCAGACGCCTCCTGCCGGAAGCTCTACGCGGGAATCGTTCGGTCCATGGCCCTCTACGGGGCTCCGGTGTGGGCACCGACGTTGCAACAGCAACCGAGGGCCCAGCTGAATGCGTGCCAGAGGGTCATGGCAATACGCATGGTGCGAGGGTACCGAACGATTTCCCGCGAGGCGGCGACCCTCCTTGCTGGCCAACCGCCATGGGATCTGGAGGCAACAGTCCTTGCACACATGCACGATAAGCGCATGGAGATGCAACGCCGGGGCGAAATTCCGCTGCCGCGACAAGTCGCGGCATGGCGGACAGAGCTCCGGCGGGATCTGATGGCGAAATGGCGTCAGCGACTATCGCAACCTCGTTCGGGGCGCGCCACAATTGGGGCGATAAGGCCCATCCTTGAGGCGTGGCTGGAAAGACCTCACGGCGCTCTCAACTTCCGCACGACGCAGGTGCTTACCGAACATGGAAAGTTCGCTAAGTACCTGTTCCGGATTCGTGCGGAGGATTCGCCCGGGTGTCGCCACTGTGCGGAACACCCGGAGGACACGGTGGAGCACACTGTAGAGGTGTGCCCCGCCTGGGAGGAGCATCGCCGTGTCCTCGTGGGGGCGATCGGCGGCAGCGATCTCTCTCGCCGGGCCTTGGTTCAGGCCATGGTCCGTAGTGAGGAGGGATGGCAGGCGGTCGCCTCCTTCTGCGAAGCAGTAATGCTAGCAAAGGAGGAGGCCGACCGCATCAGGCAGAGGCAACGGGGCGCTCGCCCCAGCCGCCGCCGAGATTCCGATCCCGATTTCCGGCCACCGTAGGCGCGGGCTTGCGAACGGCGTGCAATGGGTAGCACACTGTCCGATCGTCCGGTAACCGACCGGACCGAGCCCAAGTCGTCGACGGCGCGTTCTGTTCCCGCGCGCCTCAAGGAGCTGTCAGCACACCGAAGAGGCCCAGCCTGCTAACTGCAGGCAGGCAGGGTCGAAGCCTACTGGGGTCAATGGCCGTTTTCTGAGAGGAAGGCTCAGCCCCGGCACTATAGGCAACGAAGGAACGGGGTAGGTTTTTAGTCAGTAAGAGTCTGACACTACTTCCCGCTCCACCCAAGGGCGGGATTTGTCATTGGATGATTTTACCTACCATAAAAAAAAAAAAAACTCTATACCAATAAATGAACAGGTTTTGATTTTTTTTTTATTATTTAACAGGATAAAAATTACCCTATATCCTTGTCCGGGTTCCATGCTAACTTTCCAAAATTTTTCAGCGAAAACGGTTCAGCCGTTCTTGAGTTATAAAATAGTATAACTAACACGACTTTCTTTTATATACGAGTATATAGATATAAGTATTTAGAAATATATGTTTATCAATTGTCTAGTGCTCACACCACAAGCTCTGCTTCGCTTGGTCTGTCCGTTTGGACTGCTGTTTTTTTTGGCATTATGTGAAAGTTATGGAATATTATTCTTTTTCTCAAACTTCGTATATTAATTATTATTTTATGCCTCTATCAATAAACATTCGCTTTCTATATCGTTACGTATTATAGCATTGTTTGGGTAACAGTTGGCTGCAATAACGTCTTGTACCTCCATAATATTGCTTTACTAATTGAACATCAGGCACTATACAGGATGATTTTTATATAGGTATTCACTGTGCACGGAACTCTAAAAAAAGTTTTAAACAAATTGAAATTATAGTAACGTGAAACCACAAAATCCTTGCTCTTTAATTTTCTACATGGTTACTTCCATTATTTGCCAGAATTAGATCTATTTTGTAAAGAATATTATATTTTTAAAAATCTAATGAATCAGGCCCGATACTCCTCTGGGAATTTTTCATTATTTTTCATACTTTCAGATTTGGCTTGAATGGCCAAATGCTTAATTGCTTGAAAAAAATCACCCTGTATATTGTTATTAACTCTGAATAGGGATGTGGTTGGTATTGATTCAACCACGCTGTTATTGGGAAATAAGAATTATATAATATTACTATCTGTATATTAATTTAATTTCCGCACAAAACCCGAACAAACAGGTATAGAAAAAACTTGATTAATTTTTGCGATTTTATGGTTGCCTGCAAGATTGTTTGAAAGAGTCACCGTGCATTGGAACGTAAAGGGCAACTGAAGGAGCACGTGTGAGTTTTGGTCAGTAAGGCTCTGCACATAGAGGAAAAGACGTTATTTGAAGTTTTATCGCCATCAAAATAAGGGTATTTTAAGGACATTTAATCCCAATAACATTTTCTTTTTACTCGACTACGTGAGTATGTTCATCTGTTCCCTCATAACTCCTAATCTGCTTATCGAAACTCGACATATTAGGTATAGTTAGAACCGTCTTAATCGTCCGCTGAACATAGGATATGTGACGTGTCACAAAATTTTATTAAAGTGTAAGTTATATAACGTGTGACTACGACTTTTCTTTTTGTTTTGTTCTTGTTTCTCCAGTAACCTTGTCTTCGCCTGCGAAGTAGTAATGCTAGCAAAGGAGGAGGCCGACCGCATCAGGCAACGGCGCTCACGCCGCAGCCATTGCCGTAATTCTGATCCCGATTTCCGGCCACCGTAGGCGCTGGCTTGCGGACGGCGGGCAATGGATAGCTCACTGTCCGTCCGTCCGGTAACAGACCGGACCGAGTCCAAGTCGTTTGCGGTGCGCACTGTTCCCGCGCGCCTCAAGAAGTCGTCAGAAAATTGTAGGGTTGAAGCCTAATCTGGGGCTTTGGGGAGGTATGAAAATGCATGCCAGGGCCCTGGAACCAAGGTAAAGGAGGAATGGAGTAAGTTTTTAGTCAGTAAGACACTGTCTCCCACTCCGCCCAAGGGCGGGGGATGTCATAGGATGATTTTACCTACTTTAAAAAAAAAAGTAACCTTGTCTATTTCAGCATCCTAAAAATCTTGTTTCATACTTTTTCAGCGTTGTTTTTTTGTCGTAGTCGGGTTTGCGTATTTTTCTTCTTATTATCAGTATTAGTAGGCTCTTGTTTGACCACTATCTCACCTGATGGTAAGTGACGATGTGGTCGACGATGGAACACGCTTTCTTAGAAGTAACTTATTCACTCTTGACTTAAAAAAACCTATTGTTTATTAAGACACTGGGGATAAACTTAACGAAGGTAATTATAACCCTTCAATGAATTACAGTAAAGACAATGCAAATAAGGTATTATTTCTCTGCATGTATTGTGACAAGATAAATAAGCGTTACACCAAGTGGACGGGAAATGCGTCCTGATTTCCCTAGAGACCAGTACTCAGATGAAAGAGAGAAAACATTTCCAGACGAATAGAAATCTTTCCCAGGTATTCTGTTCATATACAGAAATTATTTACAATAATATATTTAGTGTTTTTTGCAAGATTTTAACGAGTGAAGTTCAGGGTTTTTAAACATTCGCGAATTGATTCCTAGGGACCATTCAAGTATTACGTAAGCAGATTTTTTGCATTGCTTAGTGATGTGTGTCTACTCAATTTCAAGAGTTTATCGAGATTGTTCTCTTAAAAAAAACAAAGCAAAGCAAAGAATGTTGTGCTTACGTAATACTTGAATGGCTCCCTAGAGCATGTTGTGATGTAAAATTGATGTACATCCCTGGTGAAACAGGTGCGATCTCGGTTACATAAAGCTGAAAATTTTATAGTCTTAATTAACTAACTAAGGGAAGCAAAGTAAACTTCCCGAGAAGACTGACATGACATTTGCTATACAAATATGTACACTAGAACGCGTTACATACGATTATATCTTTACTGTAATGGACTTTATCAAAAACTAAATATGTTTTGAGCTGGACCCTGGTCAAATGTACAATTAAAAAAGGCTGTATCTCATAAACTGAAACAGGTAGAGAGTTGAAATTGTCACAGATTATGTATTTCTGCTGCCGCTACAAGAACAAATAGTAAAATTGAATTTAAAATAGAGTTAAGAGGGGAGTCCTTAAAAATAACTAAAAGGCACTTACTGTTTTCAAAATTTACAAAAACTGCACAAAAAAAAAACGAAAAGCTTTAATATATGTGCCAGTAGTTTCACCGCAATCATTATCATCAACATGATTTTAATGTTCCCACTGCTGGGATACAGGCTTCCTCTTTAAGAGAGGGAATGGGCCGTGGTTTCACCGCATACTTATCCTTAATTTCGACAAAAAATTAATTGTTCAAAACTTAGTAAATTCTGCAAATAGAAAAGGTCGATTTAGCTGTTTTTGAGAGATTTGTTTTTTTTTTCTCGAATTTAAGGATATATTTGCAAATATCTTGCTGTGAAACTGTTGGCACATCTATTGAGGTTCTTATTTTTTTTTTGTTTAACTCAGTCACTCATTTTTAGAAAGAAAATTGTAAGAGGTGTTTCTTAAGGACTACGACCAAATTAACGGGGTTTGCATATAAGAAGCTTTATTTTGTCGACGTGTGGAATCCTTAGTTCACATTATCATTATCATAATCTTCCTGCCCTTTTCCCATGTTATTTTGGGTCGGCGCAACACGTTTTCTTCTTTCATTTTGCCCTGTCACTCGCCATGCTATCACTAACTTCCTTCTCTTTCATATCACTCTTCACAGAATCTATCCATGTTTTCTTTGGCCTCCCTCTCCCTCTCCATCTACATGTATATTTTACCCTAGTACACATTATCATTGCATAATTATTAATTTTACATCAGATTTTTTTGTATACTGGCAACTTCATTACCGTTAACTTTAATAGAAGCTCTGAAACATTTTTATAGGGCATTTTTCAGTCCATTCCTTTTTATTGTTAGTACTCACAGTAGAACGTATTTGGGTGTACGTTTTTATGGTAAAGAAAAGTGGTATATCATCATTAGGCAATGTTTATTCTGTATAAACTAGCAGTTTGTCAGTGACGTCGTTTGCGATTTTTTTTCATAAAATCTTTAATATATTTTATTTAGTATTTTGAGGGTAGTTTTGAGGAACTAATAGTGACAGTCTCTGATATTCATTTTGTTTAAAATTAATTCAAGAAATAATAATCTTTTAAACAATCCTTAAAACCTCCTAAATTATTCTATTGAGGGTAGTTCTAAAAATGAATGAAGACAACCTTTTACTTAGGTTACTATTTGTTCTAACTTTCAAGTATGGTGCGCATGGAATGAGATTTTATTATACAAATGAAATTCCCCTTTTCACCCACTGATATTATTATAAGGAAAGATACATTACGCGCTAACATCACAATCAGAAAACCTGGACTCGAAACTCACACATCTGTGATCTATGTCATCACACTCACAAATATACAGTCAGTATAGACAAGGACAGAGATAAGAGCCGGCGCTGTCGTGCGAGTGAAATCGCGTTAGCTGCAATAAGGCCATGAGCCTGATTTCAGCGGTCTACGCGCTAGAGGCGAGCACTAATCTTCTGCTGTTTTGATTTCTTCTAAGTTTTCACCCTATTAAGTGTTGAATTTCTAAAATACCGAAGCTTTGTGAACAATTTCATGTTTTAGTCCCAGTAGGTTCAGTTGTGCGATGATATGTCAGTCAGTAAGTCTTTTCATTTATACAACCTTTTATTTTTAATATATGCGAAACCCGACACCTGTTACCTAGTTGTCCACACAAACACATGGTCATTGGGCCATCCGGACCACTGAGAGGTTGTTTTGCTCCCGCATCCAGCTGTGCGCTGTAACCTAATGCCCGCAATGGCCGGCAGTGACCTGTATTTGTAC
Source organism: Leucania comma (assembly GCA_958295575.1). Taxonomy (NCBI): domain Eukaryota; kingdom Metazoa; phylum Arthropoda; class Insecta; order Lepidoptera; family Noctuidae; genus Leucania; species Leucania comma. Next base: position 21,067,107 of record OY282473.1, read on the forward strand.
TTAGTGGCGGTGGTGTCCAACTTGTGAAGTTGTGACCTTTTTCAAATAATTTTGGTAAAAACATAACATGGTTAGAAAATTATTGGAATCGATTCAGTTACTGATCTACAAACAAATTAAAAACTATTCAGGTTTCGCATGCACTAAAATAATGTTGTATATGTAATTAAATGCTAATTGAATAAAAAAAAAAATATGTTAATGAAATCATTACAAATGCCAATACAATGCAATTTCCATATACAAATGGCCATACCTATTGAGGTTTCAACGGCGTTCATGCAAACTTACGTCTGTTCCGTTTTCATGATTAAATTAGAAAGGAAAAAGAAAGAAAGAAACAAAAACAGTTTATTTACGCGAAATGATGCAACCTTAAAACTAGTCAAAAAACTTATACGACACAGCCGCGCAAAACGGTCGAACGCTGAGCATAAAGCTATTTACTGAACCGATTTTTTTGTTTGTTACGGAATAAGCTTGAACCCCGAATAAGGACGTAGGCGTTTTTATCCAGCTTAGGGAGAGAACTCACGAAGCGGTTTTTTTCCGCGGCCGCCACGGCAGAGGAAACAGCTATTTTATTTCAAAACTCACGAGGCGGTAGATTTGCCGCTGCCGCGTCAGCTGCGATTTTCGATCGCAAGCCGTCGGCCGATAGCACGTGGTCGTGGCCAACTGATCGCAGAGCGTGCGGACGCAAACCGCTGAGGCGGCGGCGGGCGACCGCAGCGCCGGTAAGCGGCAGTCGCGAACAACCGCACACACCGCGGCTGTAAGCCGCGTCGTGAGAACTGATTTATTTTTTTACATAATATATATATTTGCATTCTACAGAAGCTGCGGGCCTACTACCGTGGCGGCAGCGGCAGAAAACCGTTTCGTGAATTCTCTCCCTTAAGGTGCTAGCAGAAGCCAGATTCGCATATAAGTTATTTTACGAATACGAGCCTGTAAATCAATTTCCAAAATAATGGCGTTGGGTTCGGTGTTATATTGTTGAGACGTGCCTTTCCACGGATCCTGTAATCATTTAGTTTGTTATTTATTGTTTTTTCAGAACATTTTTTTCCCACAATCACATCACACTCAATATTATAAACGCGAAAGTTTGTATATGTGTATGTACGTTTGTTATTTCTTTATACTCAAATAATTAACGTAGCGCACAGCATTGTCAGCTTTTTAATGGTCCCACTGCTGGGACTCAGGCCTCCTATCTAGGAGAGGGAATGGCCCGTAATCCAGTACGCGGGCCCAGTGCGGGTTGGTGAATGTCACATGTCTTCGATTTTTTGGTTCTAGGACATGGTCTTCATAATGTTTTCCTTCACCATTTTAAGAATAATAGCAGTAAATAACGCATTTGGATAAAAATTGGTACATGGGTAGACTATGTCCTGGAATAGCACGTTGGGTTACTTACCTTTACTTTTTATCTCGGAATTATGGGCTTTTGGGTAAATTTACAACTTGTACAGGGGCGAAGCCGCTGGCAATACGTAGTATTAAAGTAAACCTAAGTGAAATTGTTCGTAAAGAAAAGATAGACTTGACCCTTTTCTTTTGAAGATTTACCCAAAAAATACAATTCATGGCCCCAATACACCGTAAACATCCCGTCCCTTTGATGTCCAGCTACAAATTACTCTGTTCCAGTCAAACGCTTTTCAAATGGATTTCTTCCAGTTACAAATGTATTTTTTCCAGTTCCAAAATTTCTGCTTTCCACACTTTCATTCATTAAGAACGTTTGTGGACCAAAGAACCAGAAAAAATACAAAACCTTTTTGGTCTGCAGATGTACATGATTGGATGAGGATAATGAGTTTCTTTGGCTCTGATCTGAAGGTAAAAGAAATTATTCAGCAGTGTTGTTGGAATAAATAGAAACTTCTTAATGACGGACTATTTTTTTACGATTTCAACCCTGATATCAAGAAAACAGCGTTCGTCTTAAATCGTTTGGAGACCTATAAAAACAGGTGCTGTTTTTGCACAACCATCATATGCACAAAATGTTTTGGGGACACATTCAATGTGCGTACAACTAAGGCCGTATTTACGGAGATGCGGCGCGTTGCGTATTGGGCGGTCGTCGTACATTGCCATATGTTTGTGTTTTGCACGCCCAACGTGCCGCGCAACGCTCCGCGTCTCCGTAAACACGGCCTAGGGAGTGGAATTTCCTGCCGGATTCCATGTTAATAGCTACAACTTGGGGTCTCCATCATTGACCACATAGTCGTTTTCTATCAGGTGAGATAGCTAGTGATCAAGCTCGATATGTTGCCCTTTTTTTAAGTGCGAAATCATCAAACAACTTCTTCTACCCAGAGTGGAAAATGTTATTTGATAATTTCAAACGAGAAAAGTCTTACACCTCCCGGTAGTGTCAGACTTTTATCGACCGAAAACCTTTGTGTAGAGAGCTGTAGTAACTCTTTTAAACACTAACGCATCCTTAGCAGGCATTGGCAGTTGCAGACTCTTAGGTATTTAGCTTAGAAAACGTTCATAGATTCACTTCAACAAAAAGTGTTCAAACTTTTGGTATTACCATCACCAGTCTGTAATTTCAGCGCTACTTAAACCAAAATTCATCGGAGGACACGGTGGAGCACACGGTGAAGGTGTGTCCCGCTTGGGCAGGGCACCGCCGCGCCCTCGTGGAGGCAATCGGCGGCAACGACCTTTCGCGCAGGGCTAATGTTCAGGCTATGGTCCGCAGCGAGGAGGAATGGCAGGCGGTCGCCTCCTTCTGCGAAGCAGTAATACTAGTGAAGAAAAAGTTCGCACGCGTGAGGGAACGAACGTCCTGAGAAGGGAATGAACTGGACCGAGCCCAGTCGTGAATAGCGCGTAGTGTTCCATTCGCTCCTCAAAGAGATTGAGGAGCCATCCGACTGAGATCAGAAGCCAGCAAACTGGTGGGGCAGAAGCAAGGCCAATGCCCACTGGTAAAGACTATGGGGAATTTCCGAAGGGCAAACCCGTAGTTCTTAGTCGTGGTAGTAAAGGGCAACTGATAGACACAGGTATGGTTTTAGTCAGTAAAAGTTTGACACACGCTCCCGCTTCGCCCAAGGGCGTATATCATTGGATGATTTCCCACCTTAAAAAACTCAAAGCTCATAAAGGTAATCAAAACATTAACATTACAACGTCTTTCAAATTTGTATTCCCCAAATCGAAGCCTACAAAACAAGACCGAGAGATTCGTGGGCTAAAATCCTCAATACGACATTCGAATCACGCACGATGTTACGAACACATTATATCGGCCGATGTGTTTCTGTTTACTCTAGTCTTGAATAGGAATTGAAATACGACACCCTATCTTCACTTTTATTTCTATTTATCTGATGCTATAAATGTTTTATCTATTTCTTTTTGTTAAGTACTCGTACCATTGGAAGTGGAATAAAGGGGAGTTTGTGTTTCCTGATAGCTAGTCTTTAAGTCAATAGTGAATTGGTTCAGGGATTCCGATCCCGATTTTCAGTCACTGTAGGCGCGGGCTTGCGGACCGGGCCCAAGTCGTTGACGGTGCGTATCGTACCACGCGCGCCTCACGGATTTGTCAGCAAACCGTAGGGCTGGGTCGCAGCCTACTGGGGCCTTGGGAAATTTGAAAGTGTAACCCGGGGCCCTGGAACGAAGACAAAGAAGGAATGTGTGAAGTGGATTTTTAGCCTGTAGAAGTCTGAGACAATCTCCCACCCAGCCCTAAAGCGCGGAGATATCATTGCATGATTTTCCCACCGAAAAAAAAAGTCAAGGGTGAAAGGTTACTTCTAGACAAGCGGGCTTTATAGTTAACTACATCATGGCTTACTATTAGTTGACATACTGGCTAAGTGCGAAACTATCAATTGAAAAAAATCCGACCAAGTTCGAGGAGTGTCAAGGACAAACTTACGAGTCTTGTAGAATTTTCCGAATGACAAAAATGATTTTTTTTGTGGTGTAACTACCACTTTTCAGGTTTTTGCCTAATGGTACTTGTGCTATGAGGCCTTGCCTCATGTCAAAAGGACAGACAGACAAACGAGCATCCTCTATAGGAACGGTCCGTAATCCACCATGCGGGCTCAGAGCGGGTTGGTGGATGTCAAATAGAACTTGTGGTTCTAGAACTTTCCTTTTTTTTTCTTCACGATATTTTCCTTCACCGCTTTTAGAGCAGTGATGATGAAATACATTACACAAACTAAAATGCCTGCCTTGGTTTGAACCCAAACATACAACCATTCGTATCTGTATTTGATTTTATTATTCTCATCACTCTTTGATTCCCTGTGTTTACTGAGGAGAAGCATTTTAAGTTTTTGCGCACTGCATTCGACACGAATCGGAGTTTTATTCAATATGGGAAATCTTTTTCAATGGGTGGAATTCGAATCTTCTGTGCATTGTCCATCGGGTCATAAAACAGGAATGATGTCCTATAGCTTGCCTCTTGGCAAGAACTCACTGCATTCGGTATTAAAACCTAGCAACCTTAGTTTCGTTAGGAATTCTACGTCACACAATCTTCTATTCATCATTATTCTCATTTCATTCGAAAGACGTCCATTGCTGGACATAAGCCTCCCCCAAGTCACACCACAAAAAACGGTCTTCTGTGTCTCTCGTCTATCGAATTCCGGCAACCCTTACCAACTTATTAGGAGGAGGCCTTCCAACGCTGCGTCTTCCAGTACGCGGACGTCACTCCAGAATCTATCAGCCCCAATGGCCATCTCATCATCATTTGGGCATCTTTCCCAAAAGAAAGTTTTGGCCGAAGGGTGTCGTGTATCGACGATTTTGTGGTAGGATACCGACCTCGCAGCGGAACATGACGCCGTCACTTCGCATGCAATGCCCGTGCACGATAACTCTGCGCGTGGCTGGAGGCGTGCTTAATGTTGCCAGCCTAACTAATCTATTTTCCCTGATATAATTAAAAACAGTCTTTAGAAATTCAAATTGTAATTTAAGGAATTTATTTTGTTGTGTATTTATTTAGGTACTTAAGGAAAGTAAACAAATAGATTAAATTACTGATTATTTTTATTAGGGTTTTTTATGGTAGGTAAAATCATGAGAACTTTGTAAATCTTTTATTGAATAAAACCTAGTAGCACTTTTAGCATCAACAACTTTTAGAATTCATGCTAGTGTTTATCAGAAGAGTCGGAATCAAAAAAAAAAAATACATAGTAGCAGTCCATTTTCAACAAACTATGTTTTACTGTCAGGCACCGCTCGGGTACGAATATGTAGGGTAATTTTATTGTTATGGTCACCCGAAAAATTATTTTTCAAATGGTCCAACTTTGGAAAATGGTACCGCAGGTCCGATATTTTCTCATTCCTCTTATCAAGCGCGTTTGGTTTTCAAGATAATATCCCTGTCAGCAATTTTAATCACTTTCAGTATAATGATGACGATTATTTACTTTAGAAATGATTAAAAACACTGAACAAAGATATTCTCATGACACCTGACGTAAATGTCAAGATGGCGGCAAACGATTAGCCTCAATTTTGGCCGCGCGCAGACTTCAAGTGCACGCAATAATGTTTTTTTTTAATTTGTATTGGTTTATTATTTTGTAAGGTTTATTATTTGTGGTTGCGCCAATTTGCTATGATCCGCGATTTTGTTTTTGTAATTTATTTTTTTGGCCTAGCAATCCTATCCCTTCCGTTTCCCTTCCCCCGCACGACCTCAAGAAATGGAATGACATTGACGTTTGTGCATCGATTGTGAATGTGACCGCTCCGCTAACATCGCCCGCTCGAAATTACAAGAAAATTGACTATTTCGTGATCCAACCATTCAAAGACTCAACAATAGTGCAGTGTAGTGCAATACAGGACCTGGCAGTGATTTGAATGTGCGAAGTCGGGGTTCGCCGGCCGGCGCCACGTGGAACCTTCGAGGTCAAAAGGTCAGTGTTCCTCCCTAATACATCCGTCCCATCCAGGCACAGTACCTGCATATTGTTAACAAACCTTAGATCGCTTTTTAAACATACAGTCCACAGCTTATTTGCGCAACCATTACTTTTTGGTCCTTCGAGCCGGATCGTGAATCATTTTCTTGTAATTTCGCAATATAGTATTTGTTCCATAGGGAATAAACGCAACGCGCCTGTTTACCTAGATATAATAGTAGAAAACCCGCATCTAGGCATTTAGGCAACTAAACGTTATTTCGCTCGTATAGTTAAAGAGCCATTGATAATTACGGTACCTACGCCGTCAACCGCACCGCATAATTATAGTTAGCTACGTAAATATCAGCGTAGATATAAATCGATCGCATTCTTTTTCTTGACAAAATTCATTCGGAAGTCCTACAAATTGCATGTAGGTAGACGCATTTCAAAAATACCCGTTCATTGTTGAGTGAATATTTGTAGGAAACAGATAAACCATAGATTATATACGCATATGAACGACGTGAATGATTTAATCGAGAAATTGGGTAATATTCACTCATTGATTCAGGTTATTCCGTTCGTTCGCCGTTCACTTTGTTGTTTACAATATTACCATATTGTTATCTGATAATTATCGCTTACTTAATAATTCGTTAAGTGTTTGTTTGAGTGTATAGTGTGAATATATCAAAACAAGATGTCTCTTAAGGGCATTAAGGTTAGTACTGATTTAAAGGTTCAGTTAAAGCTTTTATACGCTAAAAGGGACTCACAGTTTTCACGTGTTCAATCAATTTGTGATAAATCTTTGCAAACCTCGGATCTGGCGATTAGAGATGCTTTCTTGTGTTCGTTGGAAACTTTAGATAGTTTGCGCGCGGATTTTGAATCTACAATTAATAATATAAACATTTTAGAGTTGGAGTTAAATCCTGATTACTGTGTGAGTTATCAGGCATTGTCGTCCTTTGATGACTTGTATTGTCGTATCAAACGTATTGCTAGGAGTTTAGAGACTCCCCCCCCCGCGAGTGGTTTATCCAACCCTCCTCGCGAACGCCCACGATTGCCGCCAATTCAAATACCTGAATTTAATGGTGACATTCGAAATTGGAATTTATTTATAGATAGTTTCGAAAATATAATACATAGGAACACATCGCTGACAGATCACGAGAGATTGCATTATCTCGTAGAAAAATTGACCGGTAAGGCAAAGGCTGTCTGTGCTGGAATTACGTTTAGCGCTGAAAATTACAATTTAGTTTTGAACACTTTAAAAACAAAATACGAAGATAAGCGATTAGTAGCCACCGCATATTTAGATCAATTATTCGATTTGAAAGGTTTTTCCGTTTGTAACGATCATAATTTAGAGAAGTTTTTAAATATTTTCGCATCATCTGTTCGTGCAGTAAAGAACCTAAAGGTCAATGACCTCTGTGACTTTTTGTTTTTGTATATCGGTTTAAAGAAATTAGATCCTGAAACTGTTCGTCTGTTTGAAACGACTCAGCGCGGTAACGAAATACCTAAGTTCGAAGATTTAGAATCTTTTATTCGCGACCATATTAAGGTATTGCAGCGCACGTCGGCACGTCATGAAGTCACGAATAGGACAGGTTCCGATCGCCGTATAGACGCGTCATCGAAGTCAGTCAAGACTGCACATACGCTAGTTAATACCGCCTCAACACCTGACTGTTCTCTGTGTAAGGGTAGCCATACACAGCTGTACAAGTGTTCGGAATTTCAGAGATTATCGCCTAGTGATCGTTACAAGTTTGTCCGCACTAATAATTTGTGTTTTAATTGTCTAAGTGACAAACATCTGGTTACGTCATGTAACAGTGGTGTTAGCTGTCGTAAATGTCTAGCTAGACATCATACCTTCTTACATTTTGAGAGTAGTAAGCTGCCATCGCAGCCGCAGCCTGCGCAGACGCGCGACGCTTGTGACGCGCGGCCTGCTGCAAGTGCAAACGACGTAACATTGTGTTCGCTTTCCGCCGCTGGTACTCAAATCACTACCGTTTTACTTGCGACCGCGCAAGTTGTCATTGTAGATGCCTTTGGCAAACCGCACACCGTTCGAGCGCTACTAGATGGCGCTTCCCAGAGTAATTTTATTACTCGGGATTGTTGTCAACGCCTTGGTTTTAGTTTTAATAATTGGTCATCCCGCTCAGAAGTGAAAGGTTTTGGAGGTTTAAAGGCAACCATTCACGGTTCCATTAAAATAATATTTAGTTCACGTTTTAATCGTAATATTTCGTTTGAAATGGATTCGCTAGTCGCAGATAAGATTACGGAACGGTTGCCCACGGTACCGGTTGACACGTCCATGCTGACGGAGTTTAAGAACTTGCAGTTAGCCGACGGAAATTACGCTTTCCCTGGAGATATCGATCTATTGATCGGTGCTTCGATTCTCCCGCATCTCCAGTTATCACGTAAAATTCAAGGTCTTCCGATGTACCCCGCTCCGCACGCACTGGAAACAGTTCTCGGGTTTGTTATAGTTGGTTCCGCACCCGCTTGTTTAGATAGTTACTCGACTGTGTCGCACTGTTGCACCGTCGAGCCGCCGCTTGAGTCTACCATCCGCAAGTTCTGGGAGATTGAAGAGGTCAATGTCCCGCCTATTCTCAGCCCTGAGGATCAGGTCACTGAGGAGATTTATACCCGCACGACTACTCGTGATAAAGATGGTCGTTATGTTGTCGCGCTCCCTTTCAAGGGTGATATTTTTTCGCTCGGTGGCTCCCGTGCCTCCGCAGAAAAACGCTTTCTATGCTTGGAACGTAAGATGCAGGCGTCTCCTAAGTTGAAGCAAGCCTATGATGATGTGCTGATCGAATATTTAGATAAAGGTTATATCTCATCAGCGCCTGCCGGGACTGAGGAGACACGTGATTACCCGTTTTACATCATCCCGCACCATGGAGTTGTTAGAGAAGACAAGCTTACAACTAAACTGCGTGTGGTTATGGATGGTAGCGCTAAAACTAGTACTGGCATATCGCTTAACGATATCTTGTATTGTGGTCAGAACCTCCAGGGTAACTTATTTGAAATAATAGTAAATTTTCGCTTGTTTGCTATTGCGCTCTCTGCTGATATTCGGCAAATGTTTCTTAGTATTGGAATCAGAGAATGTGACCGTAGATTCCAACGCTTCTTGTATAGATTTTCTCCGCAGGAACCTTTGAAGGTTTACGAATTCAATCGTGTTTGTTTTGGGCTTAAGTCTAGTCCCTTTCACGCTCTTCGCACTATCAAGCAGTTGGCCGCTGACGAGGGTCATACATACCCGAAAGCAAGGGCCACTATTGAAACCGGATTGTACATGGACGATTTTGTGTACAGTGTACCTAGTGAAGCAGAGGCTATAGAGACCGCTGCTCAAGTAATCAGCCTCATGAAGTCCGGTCAATTTGATCTGGTGAAATGGACAAGCAACTCGCAAGCTACATTAGAGTCGATTCCACCGTCACACCGGTTGACTTCGGTAAAGGAATTCGATGATAGTGATTCGCATAAGATCCTTGGTTTAAGTTGGTCACCCGCAACTGATATGTTCAGTCTTAAAATTAGCTCGACTCCGCCAACTTGTACCAAACGCGTTATCCTAGCATGTGTAGCTCGGATATGGGATATAATGGGTTTTGTAGCTCCTGTCGTTTTGTATGCAAAGCTGCTTATAAAAGAGCTTTGGCTTTCCAACTGTGATTGGGACGACACCGCTCCTGACAGTGTTGCTAAGTTGTGGGCTCGCTATAGGAAAGAGCTTCCAATGCTCGATCAGATACAGATTCCTCGCCATGTTGGTATAGTACCAGACACTGTTGTTAATGTGGTAGGTTTCGCAGACGCCAGTGAGAGGGCTTACGGGGGAGTGGTTTACTTTCAGGTCCAAAATGGCGATAACATTTCAGTTTTCCTCATTAGCGCAAAATCAAAGGTATCTCCTCGTAAGGTTGTCTCTCTTGCTCGTCTCGAACTCTGCGCTATTCTTATGTTGGTTCAATTGATTACATCTATAGTCAAAACTTGTCGTCCTCGCATTAATATAGAGAGAATTGTAGCGTTTTCAGACTCAACCGTTGCTCTATGTTGGGCCCACTCTTCACCCCATCGATGGGGCACGTTTGTCGCAAATAGGGTGGCTAAGATTCAAGCTGAATTGTCACCGGAAAATATATTCCATGTCGCTGGAACAGAAAACCCAGCTGATTGTCTCTCACGTGGTTTGCTTCCTGCGCAAATTTTAAATCATCCGCTTTGGTTTTGTGGCCCTCCCTGGCTTCATACCACTCCTAACGAGTGGCCAAGTGCTCCGTTTAACCCCGCTACTGTTTCAGAGCCACCCGAGGAGAAGAAACATACGCTTGTAGTATCAGTTCCGCGTGAAGAGTCAGTTGTTTTGTTGTTGTCTAATCGAGTCTCGTCTTGGTCGAGACTATTACGCTGTGTAGTTTACGTCCTAAGATTTTTGAGATTATTACCATCGCGTGGTTCTATAATCGCAGCTGATTTGGATAGAGCTGAATCAGTTGTACTTCGAGAGTTGCGGAAATTTTATTTTTCAATAAAATTTCGTAGTTTAGAATCACATAAACCTTGTAGTCGCGCACTTCAACATTTGAAACCATTTTTGCAAGACGGACTCATTCGTGTCGGTGGCCGTCTGCGAAATGCTAAGTTAGAGTTTGAACAAATGCATCCAGTGGTCCTACCACGCAAGGATCACGTTTTGGATTTGTTGGTGGATTATCACCATAAGGTGAATTGTCACGCTCTGCTGGATAGCTTAGTTCAGTCCTTTTGGAAGCGATGGAGGACAGATTATCTGCATACGCTGCAGTCGCGTCAAAAGTGGAACACTCCTTCAGATCCAGTCACAGTCGGTACTGTGGTGATACTGAAGACTGAGAGTGCGCCTCCTCTGCACTGGTCTCTTGGTGTAGTGGAAGAAGTTTTTCCGGGTTCGAACGGAATAACGCGAGTCGTAAAGGTTAAAACCGCAACTGGATCGTACCTGCGTCCGGTTATTCGCCTCTGCCCTCTGCCTAATCAGCAGTAGTGGCATAGTTAGTTATAAGTTGTTTCGCTACCTAGTATTGATAGTTTAGATTAGTAATAGGGTTTAGTTTCGCTTTTGTTTTTTTTTTCTTTTCTTTGAAGGTAACCCTTCAAACCCGGGGGGAATGGTTGCGCCAATTTGCTATGACCCGCGATTTTGTTTTTGTAATTTATTTTTTTGGCCTAGCAATCCTATCCCTTCCGTTTCCCTTCCCCCGCACGACCTCAAGAAATGGAATGACATTGACGTTTGTGCATCGATTGTGAATGTGACCGCTCCGCTAACATCGCCCGCTCGAAATTACAAGAAAATTGACTATTTCGTGATCCAACCATTCAAAGACTCAACAATAGTGCAGTGTAGTGCAATACAGGACCTGGCAGTGATTTGAATGTGCGAAGTCGGGGTTCGCCGGCCGGCGCCACGTGGAACCTTCGAGGTCAAAAGGTCAGTGTTCCTCCCTAATACATCCGTCCCATCCAGGCACAGTACCTGCATATTGTTAACAAACCTTAGATCGCTTTTTAAACATACAGTCCACAGCTTATTTGCGCAACCAATTTGTGTATTTTGTCAATAGGCCTTAGTTGCATGGTAATAAAGAGTTAATATTACTATAATGTACTATTGATAATAATTTATTCTTAGTTACTTTAATAAGATTATAATTTTTATATTGTAATGTTTTAAATCTAATTATTATAATAATTTACTTACTGTAAATGCTGTGCAAACCTACTTATAAGTGATTTTTTTCACAGGATGCCCTCGTTAATGTAATGGTTTTGTAAAATAAGTTATTTGTGTGCCTTAAAATAAATCCCTTACTCACCTTCAGCAACAAAGTGCTATCAAATGACTCGACTCTTCACTCCAAAGGCAGGGTGTTTGTGTCTGTCATGTCACAGATGTGCGGAGGAACCCATTTGTCAAGTCGCAAAATAACCAGCGTGATATATCATGGATATAGCGCTGGCAAGGTTCATTCATTAAACTTTACTTACTTAATATAAAAAGAGGTATATAAGTAAGTAGCCTTTTTTTTAGTAAATAAGTCTGTAAAACATTTTTGGATCACTTTTTGTTGGGACGATTTTAAATGGAATTTTCTTTATTTCACTCAAGTGAGTTGTTTTGTCGCTTTGAGTGTAACGTAGTTGTCAGGCATTATGCTAAGCTATTTCGCACAGCCGTGAGACACACAATATGCTTTTATTTAATTTGTGCTTTTATTTTATTTTTTTATTTAAATTTTTACATAAGTTGATTCTTCAGCATTTGTCTGTGTGCTAAAATGGTACTTAAATTTATTTTCTTCTTTGTTTCTTTTAAGGGACGTTATAAAGCAAGCTAGTATAAATATAAATTTTATTTAACTGCCAGTGGCTTTACTCGCGTCAAAATAAAAAAAAAAAATACCCAAAGGAATATACTCTCAGAATAAAAAGTAAGCTATGTGCTATTATGTCCTAGAACACATACTAACAGGTCTACCAGTGTGCCTAATTTTATTCAAATCCGTTCAGCCGTTCAATCGTGGAGAATAACATAAGTAAATACATACATAACTCGCAAAATTTTGCCTTTTTATGTCAAGAATATGTTCTCTTGGGATCAGAGGGCCGGCTCTTTCTTCGCTCAAAGAATTAGCATTGCTATTCAACGTGGCAACGCTGCCAACCTTCTGGCACATTTCCGAATCTTAGTTAGCGATGTGGAAGAGTACTTCGACGCCTGAGTGTATTTTGTGTTTTTGTATTTTATGCACATAGTTATGTTTGGTATAAAAGTCTTTATAGTTTAGTTAATATTTAAGTATTCTACGTATTTTATGTATATTCTGAGGGCTAGCTTCGGCAGGGCTTAGTTCCGGGGTCTGTATTTTAATATAAAAGACCACGAGTCGCAGCAATCATTCATATTTTTCTTCAAACTTATATCATTACAAATCTAACGTCATTTAATTATCCCAGAAACACTAGACAATCCATTTGTACAATCAATTTTCAAACCTGTTCTAGAAATGCCATCATCTTTCAAAACATCAATCAAGCCAGTCTGTTAGCTGATACGCCAGTACCTCATGCGGCCTGTATGTATTTTTTTTTTATTCCACAGCTATCACACAACGCCGTTTAGTCTCAAGCTAAGCAGAGCTTGTATTATGATTAATAGACAACTGATAAACATACTTATATATTTCTAAATACATATTATAGATAAATTACACCCAGACACAGAACAAACGATTGTGCTCATCACACAAACATTTGTGCTGGGTGGGAATCGAAGCCACGACCTGCGGTATAGCAGTCAGGGCCACTAACCACTAGACCAACAGGCCAGTAATTGCAACAAATATATATATACTATTCCCTAGCGATAATTCTCTACTAGTCACTGGCAGTAGCTAGTTCTTGCATAAAAACCTCTGCACTAGTTTTATGAAGCTAAATCTCAGATACATTTGAAATCCCAGCATGCCGTTTCAAATTAAATTGTTCCTTACAATTATGATAACTCTTTTACCACCGAAAAAAAATTACAATAAACTCTAAGAGCGTGAACACATATCTACCACCATCTACAACCATCGTTTACTTTTTGTCTTGATATGGACCGCAAAAGACGTATTATTTTTTATTTATTTTGGGTTTTTTCTTCATTGTTATTAAAAAATATCGGTAAAAATCTTTCCATTTCTCTGTTTTTGCACCGTGCCTCGACACCTCGTCGCCGTCTCATGGCGGCGGCACCACGCCGCAGCACGGCGGGCGGCGCCACGCCGTAGACATATGTCCACACCCTAACTCTAAATAATTTTATCTCACGTAGGCTAGAGTGAATAGGCTCACCAAAAATAAAGATCTAGATGAGCACTTATAAAACGTCAAAAGCTAGCACGGTTCCAATTGGCCGTTTCTCTTTAGAAGAACCGGCAAGAAACTCCATGGTTGCTCTTTAAAAAAAATGTACACAATCACGTAGAAAGAGTGAAAATATAGCATAGTAATATAGCTTGTAAGTGATTGTAGCACAGCTGGGCTTGAGGGTCGGGTAACGCCGGGTTATCGCGCAAAGTAAACAAGGAAATGTTCCTGTACAAACAAACGATGAAATAAGTCAGCTACATGGCTTTTTCAGGCGCTTTTGACATATTTCAGAAGGGAAAAAAGTTGTACATTTTGAACTTTTTAAATCGGAGAAAGTTTTCGTAAATCTTCTTTTGGTTTTTAATACGTAGGAATTAAGTTAATGACAAACTGAGCTCACGTGTAATTGTTTTTTTTTTCTTTTTTGGGGGGAAAATTATTCAATGACATCTCCCGCCCTTGGGTGGACTGGAAGATAGTGTCAGACTTTTACTGCCTAGAAAAACTCACTCCATTCCTTCGTTGCCTTTAATACCAGGGCCGAGCCTCCCTTTCAGAAACAGACCCTTGGGTCTAGTAGGCTTCGACCCTGCTGGGCCCCTACGGTTTGCTGACAACTCCTTAAGACGTGCGTGAAAAACTCACGTGGGCTCAGTGATCTGGCTCGTGGTAGTTAAATAATTAATGAAGAGACAAAACTATTTTAGAAACCACTTCCAAAATTAAAGTTATAATGCGTGTTTAAATGTTTTCTTTTACGCTGCAGTTGGTTGTATTTTTTTTGTAAAAAGTAAACACGTTAACTGATATTACAGCACCAATTACGCACCTGTATAACTGAAATAACCTTTATTCTCACTTCTAATAATGGAATTTTCTGTAAATGAGACAGATATTTATTTGCACATTTTTTTTAAGGTAGGTTAAATCATCCAATGACAGATCTCGCCCTTGGGTGGGGCGGGAAATAGTGTCAGATTCTTACTGACTAAAAACCTACCCTGCTTCATTCATTGTCTTTGTCCCAGGGCCCTTGGTGACATTTTCACATAACCTTTGGCCCCAGTAGGCTTCGGCGCGCGGGAACAGTGCGCGCCGTAGACGACTTGAGCTCGGACCGGTCTGTTACCGGACGGACGGACAGCGAGCTACGCATTGCCCGCCGTCCGCGAGCCCACGCCTACGGTGGCCGGAAATTGGGATCGGAATCCCGGCGGCGGCGGCGACTTGTGCGCCGTTGCCTGATGCGGTCGGCCTCCTCTTTTGCTAGTATTACTACTTCACAAAAGGAGGCGACCGCCTGCCACTCCTCCTCGTTATTTGTACATGGATATCTGACACACTAAGTAAGTGGAATATTTCTTAAGTAAAATAAAGCAGGTCCTTTAAAATCCCAGTTATTTAGGTTTCACTGTACTAAAAAACTTGTTACTGATTGAAAACTACGCTATCATGAATTATACTACAAAATGCTTAGTTTAACTAAATAAACAAGCAGCCTGCAAAAAAAATTGTCGTTTAAAAGTGTTTTTAAAAACCTATTTGCAAAAATAAATATCATTTATCATCAACGGGAAGTACCCTCTGAATTTTGATTACCTTGACAGTGTCGGAAATACACGTTTTTTTTTATATAAACTGCCGTATCTTATTTTATCCTTAACTTAGAAGTTTGATTTTTTCACAGTTTCAAGGGACCGCAGACTTGAGTATATGGTTTTTATTTCAATACCTCCACTCGTTTCCGAGATAAAGGATCTTGACAGACAGATAGACAGACAACCAAGTGATCCTATAAGGGTTCTTTTTTTTCCTTTGAGGTAAGGAATCCTAGAAATTGTCACTGATTGAAAACTACGTTGTCATGAATTATACTACAAAATGTTCGGTTTCAACTGAATAAACCAGTAGCGAACCGTGAGAAAAAACTAATTTAAAATCATGTAATAGTGCTCAGTTCCCTATTTGTTATATTTAGTTTGAATTTTCAATTTAAAACGAAAGCCTTGTTGCGAAAACTTTTTCTAACAATATGTGGTAAGCACAGACGACGATAATATCACATTAGTCCTCACCTCTCCTTTCCACCCCTGGGGGTAACCACGGAACCTTTTAGACCTAACTTGCCCATAAATAACACACAGTCTAACAAAACTTCTATATTTCAAGACTATCCTGACAATGTGTCTGGAAAATTCCTTTTAGTTCCCGCGCTTGGGACAAAAATGGTGCTGAAATTTTCACTTGGAATCGAACAATGGGGTGAAATAAAAAGTGTAATAGTTTCTTAAGCACAAAATGGTGTAGCGATATTATGGCGTCATGAAGGAACTATCCTGCTTCGCGCAATTAAAGTTCTCCGCGCAAATTAAGAAAAAACCGATGATCAATTCCACCACTGGGAGGTCCAGAATCATGTACTCGATCCATGGTATTTATTTGTGGAACGATGTTAGATACACCCTGTATACGACAGCCCGAAATTATCTATCGGGCAGTTGCCTATCAGACATAATAGCCGTTTGGTTGGAGAATCCTCCCTAATCAACGGGGGCATGTACGATTTTACACTCAGTTCCACACAGATTAGTTGTAAAGTATAGTACGTTAGGTACAGTATCTGATTAGTATATAAATGACGAACTGACTGTTTGACTGAGACTGTGTGTATGTGTGGTGTACCTACAATAAGAAAGAGGAGAGAAAGAAAGAAAAAAAGTTTATTCTATAAACATATGACACAATCCTTTATACACAATGAAAAAAGAAAGAAAGTTATATTCAGTGCAAGGTCAAAAAGGCTACTAACTTAGCATATAAAGAGCATAATTATCTATCTAAAAAAACATAACACGTTTTGTAACCATATAAACTTTGTTTTTTACCCGTCACATTGAAATTGCTAAAGAGATTTGGCACACGGGGAGACCATGTCCTAAAATAGTAAGAAAACTTTTTATCCTGGAAATATGATCCCTTAGAACAAATTTCTACTTTCACGCAGGCGAAACCTGTAGCAGTAGGTAGTGCTTAATAAATTTATACGCTCTAATATATTCATAACCATTAAACTAGTATAAACAGTAGCAGGTACGCCTTATTAGTTTACCGAGTGAACCTCAGGCATGTGAAGAAAACACTTTATTATGCATCATTGACAGGTTATTGGTTTTTATAGAGGAAAAAGTACATTAAGTTCGTTAGTTGAATTATCGAAAAATATTGAACAATTTTTTTTTGTCTCGCAAACAAAAATGAGCTACGGATGATCGACAACGGGTACAAATCCCCCATAAGTTTTGATTCCCTTGAGAATGTCGAAATATACGTTTTTTTGCGACGTAAACAGCCGTATCTTCCTTTTCCGTTGACTTAGAAGTTTGATATTTTTACAGCTTCAAGAGACCTTAGATGTGAGTATATTCCAACTCGATAACTCCATGCCTTCTCGATTTATAGTCTTGACAGACAAACAGACGGACAACAAAGTGATCCTATAAGGGTTCTGTGTTTTCTAATGAGCCTAAACTTGATAGGCTTACTATGTTAATAAACAATCCAGGGTTCTTACCTTCGAGCTCCATCATTAGACCAGCTCAGCGGCACCAGATCACTCAGAATCAGAATCAGAATAGTTTATTTCAAATAGACCAATTACAGGCACTTTTGAATTGTCAAAATGTCGGTCAGTCCAAAAAAGTGAAGCTAAATTGCACGTTCCAAAGCGTAGATCTCTATGGAGAAGAACGTGCAAGAAACTCCATGGACACTCTTATAAAATCATATTATGAGTTACATACATCCTTGTTACATTTCACTGGTATTTCAAATGTTTTGTCACATATTATATGTTTAAAATAAAGTATATACCCCTTAAGTGTTTAAAACTCTACTGCAGTTAACAAACGAGCTGATGACTTTGAACACCTGCACAGATCTTCATAAATTGTAGCTAAGAACCATCGGTAACGTCAGCTTTCAAACAAAAAAAACCGCATGAAAATTGAACCTTTCATGTAGGCGCTAGGGTGCCACGGAAAGACACAGACAGACAGACACGTCAAACTTATAACACCCCTCTTTTCCGTCGGGAGTTAAAAAGCATACGTTTTGAAGAGAACTTTAAATCTATTACATTCTACATTTTATTTTCGCTACCGGACCATTTAACATTTGCATTTGAAAATTGCACTATTTTTCATGTGCTGCACAGTCGCATGCTTTACATAATTTTCAGCTTTTTTCACAGGAAAGAAAGAGCTGGTTCTTATGTAACGAATTATAATTAACTACTAAGCTCCGACCATCTGTTCTACGGGCAAAGAGCCCTACCCACTGTCACTTAAGTTTGGGAATTCGTCGATCGATGGGAATGAAATGTTCTAGAGTGGTGACCACGTACTGCAAGACGCCGCGTTAGAAGGCCTCCCACAAGGTGGATTGATTACCTGGTGAGGGTCACGGGAATCCGAATGATGCAAGACGCACAGGATTGCAGGTCTAAAAAGGCCACTTTTGTTGAATCATAATATGACACATATTTTTTTTATACGGCAATATTTACAAGGAATATGATTCTGATATGCAGTGAATTGACTATGATTCGACTAATTTGTGCAACCATTTTACGAACATTAGAAGAATTGCTTATCTGCTAGGAATTCGGAATATGATTTGCTCTAGACGAATTGCTCATGTGACCTTTTTAGGCCCGCAGGTCGTTACAGCGACACTTGAGGAAGGCCTATGTTCAACAGTGGACGTCTTTTGACTGAACTGATGATGATGATGATCACTTAGCTCCATAGATAGTTCATTAGTATTAGTGCTCAGTTTGGTTGCTGCAGAGAAAATCTGTCTAAATAGAAATATCCTGAACTCATTCCAAACCCCGTACCAGTGCGGAGTCCTCTTCATAAGATATGCGTATCTTCTTTCCTGATCAGCATGTACAATCACTTACACTTCCTCGACTTGATCGAGGAGATACATTGATACAAAAGAAGAAGAATGAACTAGCTTCTCTCTCGGTTAAAGAGTAGCCTATCACGCTTAGTAATCGACAATGTAGGCTGGGCTGCGAGAATGCTAAAAACACAGCCTCTAAAAGTCAGTATATTTCTCACGCTTGACAGAACTTAGAAGTTATTTGATGATATTCCATCTTAAAAAAAGTAGCTAAATCTATCTCTAAAACAACCCTTGCTAATCCGCTGTCGAGAAAAAATGGTCGACAAAATGACGAAGCATTGCCTAAAAGATTTACCACCTTCCCGCTAAAAATAAAACGACAGTACCGTCCCTCCATACATTGTTAAAGCATAGTTAATTTACGGAACTACTAAAGAGCTGGTTGTACTTCTCGTAATAAAAACTTTATTTAACTTCCCCTCTAAACCAAACAACAAAGAGGCCATCTATCAGATTCTCAACAACATTGTTTGCTCATTAAAAACAGCTCTTCGACGCTCTAAACTTGGAGCAGCGAGTCCAGACTCTAACAGTACATTATCAAGCTGAAGTGTTTGAAAATCGCTTCGGACTCGCCCGGACTAATACGAACTTACAGCGGAATTAGGGCGTAAACACACTGGCGATTTGCAAGCGTGTTTTCAGTGAAGCATACTTATTTAACACTCTCGCTGCGAAGTACACCGTGTTTGATCAATGTGTTCGCCGCGTATTCCGAACGTATTAACGTGAGTTTACTAATACGCTACCTGACGGTAGTAACACTATTAGTACAAACTGATTTCCTATTTCTGAATTAAGAATTTACAATAGAGTAACCATTTGTTATACTAGACTTTAGGCTAAAAACCTGTAAAATTTTAGCAATAAAGCCGTTCAAAAACTGGATCATAATCTCCAAGGCCAACTTTAACTGCCACGCATTGTTCGAAAAAGTCTCCGAGGCTCTAGAACGCAAAAGGCAACTGAAGGAACATGTGTGAGTTTTAGTCAGTAAAAGCCTGACCCTCCCTGTCGCTCTACTCAGAACAGGAGACGTTATTTGATAATATTTCACCCTCAAGAAAAAAAACCAGTATAAGTGCAAAGCGGTCTACTATTCAAGCGGGCGAGCGAGACAAGCGAGTGTACAATGTAGTAAAAACAAACTTTATAAAAATAAAAATAACCAACTAAACTAAAAAAAAACACTAACCGGATCAAAATAACTTAAATTTTGGAAGTCAATAAACAAGAAACAAACAATACCAAGAAACACAGACTTCAGAAATTAAAGTTATTTTGATACTTTCAGTGTTTTTTTTTTTTTTGTAAAAGATTGTTTATTTCACACTTTTTAGTTGCAATACACTAGGCTTGTAACCTGAGTGCCTATTTCTCAAGACAATTTCAATTAACCCAAACACTGTTAGGATACATCGTTATATTATAAAATTCCCATGTCTCCCTTGAACCTTCATCATCAGATCAGTTCGATAGTACTTTATAGCTAAAGTGCATCTTATAACAATTCTAATAAGCCCAAACATGGCTAGGATGCATTAATTAATTACGGAGTTTCGGTGCCTATCTTCCGGCTCCATCATCATCATCAGGTCACTTCACTATAACTACTCAGAACCATTTATTTATTTGTATTGTCAAAGCCGCTTAGCTATCTTATTTTTTTTTAAATTCTTTTTTAATATTGATAGGCTCGCGTTTGACCACTATCTCTAATTGTGATATCTATGTGAGTATGAACTTCCGTTGGCCATTTCTGGTCTTTTTCATCAGTTTCACTTCATAAAATGTTACCTTTTGACTGTAAATGCTTAAGTTCTCAATGAAAATACCAAAATCACCATATGGTTGCCGAAAATATTTGAGGATTTCCCTCGATTCCTCATAGATCCCATCATCAGAACTGGATTTTGAAAAAAATTGGGCCAATTTGGAAGCATATCATTTAAGAGGAAAAATAAAGATTTTGCAAATCGGTCTATAAACGACGCCGACGGAGTTCTGAGGTAACAAAAAAAATACAACCGAATCAATAACCTCCTCCTTTTTTGAAGTCGGTTAAAAGCGATGAACACGTTAACTATTCGCGGCTCGTGCCCTTCGCACGTTCACAAGTCGTTACGCTTCAGTGAGATAGCACTCTTAGACCAGCTAACAATATTATCTAGCTATCATTACGACTGAGTCTGTGGAGCCAGTTGGCACATTGACTTGCAAATTCGTTGTCACACCGCCATTGTCGACGGAATGAGCTGAATAATACCAATTGTTGTATTTCTTTTTTCAGGAGATTACCGCTGGGGATTGCTATGTTGGCCATAGCTTGGTGCTCGAAAGTTTCGAGGACAATTTGGTAATTTATATGCTGAATTGGACTCGAAAGGAAAGTAAAAGTGAGAGGATATAGAGCGTTTGTCTAAGAAAAACTTCCGGTACTTTTTCTGACTAGAACCGGTTTGGACTGTACTTAAAATATAAGCATGAGTGTTTACTCATGGTGATATTTTAGATGAAGACGACTACTATTAGTAACATACTGTCCTACTGCAGGATATCTAGGCTTCTGATGGCGAGCAATGGGTAACTCGTCGTTTGGCCATCTGATAAGAACCGAACTAGGCTAGACAGCGCGTTGTGTTTTATTTTTGTTCTCAAAGAAATGTCAGTAAGATTGACGAGGCCAAATAGAGCTGTTGCTTGCCAGGTCTACGAATCGTTCGAAGAATTTACTGAGGTCCTTGCAAAAGAGCAATAATGAAGGAACACTTTTAGGTTTTAGCCAGGAAAACTTTGACACACCTTCCCGCTCCGGTCCAATGCGGGAAAAGTTATTTGATGACTTCCCACGTAAGTAAAAATAATGGTTAGACGTATGTTCATATGTACTCTGGATGACGCGTTTGTTTGTTCACTTATATTATTAATAATTAAAAAAAAAAAACATTCTGAAAATCCTTCCACTAATATATAGCTGCACCATCACTGAATGCTAGGCTACATCGACGCTCCTGGGGAATAAGTCGGTAATCGAAATACCATTTTTTCCGAATACCGATTTATTGCCCGGAGGCGTCGACATATTATCCGCTTTCACAAGGATGAAGCTGCTGGCAGGAGCTAGTTCGTATATAAACTCTTTTGGCCATCTTAAAAATAGTAGAGATGGAACCGATTCAACAAAATTTTCAATTTTTCGCACTAGTGTGGAAAAGTGCACCACCACACTTTTATTACATTTATTGTATCAGACTGGGAGTTAAGCGACCCCTACGGGTCACGCGTCAACTCCCACTAGTCACGCGTCAATCCAAGTTTATTTATGTCTTCGTAAGTATATTGAAAATCGTAGTTTGATACACGTGGAGAGTCACTGCAGCTCCTGGCTCCATAATGCCGCCTCGTGCGCAATGACAATTTTTCTCCACTTGTATCAAAGTGTACCTACTATATTTTAAACAGCAAGTTAAAAGTTAAGTTAATTTCCTTTATATCTGAACATTTTCTCAAGCTTTTGTAAGCACCACTTACATTCAAGAGGAACACTTGATTAGCAAGTGCCTGGCTAGTTTCTTTGTAAGTTTTTCCACAAGAAATATAAGTCATTTTAAAGCTCTAACAAAAATATAGGCCACTTGCAAGCTTTTGATATAAGTACCCATAAAAGTGCATAAGAGCAACTCAGCACCCATAATGTATTTCAAAAGTTTATCGTCTAGAAAATTGTTAGTTATTTTTATATTTCAAGAACTAGTTACTTGTGTATTTCAGGAATTTATCTGTTGAGTAAAGATTGCAGCGGAACAGGAGGGACAAAACTCATGTTACTAAAAGACTTAGGAGTACACATGTGGATGGAGGGAGAGGGAGATTAAAGAAAAGACGGATGGAATGTAATGAAGTTCTTTGAAAGCAATGGGAGTTAGTGATAGCGACAGAACATGACACAATGGAAGAAAAACAAGTGTTGCGCCGACGCCAAATAATATGGGACGAGGGCAGGAAGATGATGATGATGATGATTGCAGCGTAACAAAGGAGGTGATAAAGACGCATTATTCTTCCTAACATAGTATAAAACCAAAGTTCTCCACAGTGTCGGTCTACCTGCTTGCGGTTGACTCAAAAACTACCAAACTGATTTACATGCGGTTTTTATCAATAGACAGTGTTATTCATGAGAAAGGTTTAAGTGTATGGTAATGACTATTGTAGTAAGAATAGTTAAGAATTTTTAAGATTTCTAACACCTGTGCATAGCTGGGACGGGTCGCTAGTTTTAAAAATAACAATCACTCTTTATTTTGCTTTCAACAAACCCTAATTCATCACCACTGCTCCCAAAACGTTGTAGGAAAACATCGTGAGGATACCGGCATGTCTTAGAACCAAAAATTCGAAGACATGTGACATACACCAACCTGAACTAGGCCTGCGTGATGGATTACGGTCCATTCCCTCTCCTAGAGCGGAGGCCTGAGTCCCAGCAGTGGGAACATTATAAAGCTAATCCTAAGCTATGCTAAACGCCTACTATATGTATAGAGGCCTTTGCCTTCCATTGCTAAAGTAAGAGGTTGGCATTATAAATACTCAAAGAGTGCTAATGGAAGCCTCTTTAAATATAAATGTCTTTAGTCTGAACCGGACTCTGTGTGTGTCTTAATTGGAAGTGGGCAGGGCACATTGCTCGAAAAACAGATGGTCGATGGAGGAGACAGGTTCTGGAGTGTCGACCACGTACCAGACGTAGCGTTGGAAGGCCTCCATCTTCGACCACATCGTCGCTTACCTTCAGGTGATTATTTCACCTCAAACACGAGCCTATCAATAATAATAATTAGAAAAATTTCACTTAGCTGCTTCGATTGTGTGCCAAGTTTCATCTAAATCTTTCCAGGCATGAAGAGATAATAAAAAAACAAAGTGTTCTTCAAATTTATAATACAACTAGCAGTTCCGACAGACGTAGTCCTGTCCGAAAGTTGGGTTTTTGTCAGAAAAAAACTGGGCGAAAGTCCGAATCGAAAGAACTTTTTTTGTGACGTAACTACGAATCTATAGTTTTAAGATTTTTTTCCGATACTTGTGCTATAAGACCTTGCTTCGTGCCAAATTTCAGTAGTAGTTCTATCTTGAAAATTGCGGAATGCTCCATACAAACATCCACCCCCCATTTTAGAGAAGTGGGGGGTCAGAAAGAGACAAAAAGTAGCCTACGTCACTATCCATCCCCTCAACTATCTTCACTTATAAAATCACGTCAATTTGTCGCTCCGTTTTGCCGTGAAAGACGGACAAACAAACACACATACACTTTCCCATTTATAATATTAGTGTGGATAGATAAATTGATGTTCACATTCACTAACTTTGTTTGACTGTTCACTATAAGATTACCTTCCCTTCCCCATAAAGTTAATCGCCTATTAGTCTAATTAGACTCCTCTAGAAAGTGCAGGTAACTAAGCGACTTGGGGGCTGTTAAAACTTGAACCCGTACGAGGTCGATAGCGAGTAACATGTGGTCAAAACTTATGCAATAACGTGTAATCAGGTCAGACTCGGTTGCCCAACATAGACCACGGAATCGACGCGACAGCGACTGGAGAAGTCGTTTAACTAATAAAACAAACAAAACGAAATCTTGCTTGATTCCCGGGATTCTAGTTCAATGGGAAACAATCTATTTTGTATCATGCATAGCAAGTGTCGAAATATGCGCGTAAATGAACGTATAGGTCACAGCTCATTAGAGCCACCCGGCACCCACTCCGCACCGCCTTGCCTCATGCGGCTTATATTCTTTATAAGGACTTGTATGGACATGCGCTTACTACATTAACTTACGACCGATCCGGTAAAGCGAACGAAAACTATATGAAATGAAATTAAACAGGTGCAATATTTGTAAAATGGAGCTGAAAATGTTATTGTAGTACTACCACGGCAAAGCTTGCCAAGAAGATTGAGTTGATACATTTGCTAATAAATATTGAAAAACATTGGAATGTGATACATTCGCAATATAATGAAAGACAGAGTAACTATATTCCCTTAAAAAAAAGAGTAAGTCAAAAGATAGTATATTACTTCTAGTCAAGCGTCCTCCATCCTCGAACACATCGTCGCTTACCATCAGATAATGTAGTCAAGCAAGCGTGCGTGAGTCTATCAACAACAAAAAAAGAAGAAAATAAAACAGCATTTGCTAGTGGCCACCGAAGCGTTTCCTAGCTCTATGTTGTTACAATTCCGTATGAAGCTAAGGGAGTGTAGATAAGTGATAGAATATTGTTGGAGATAGCTGAAGCAATTCCGCTAAAGATAGCTTTAGTGTAACTACATCTGGGACAAAGAAAAAAGGTCTAAATAGCTTGTTTTGAAAGCGACACAGTGTAAAGAAGATTTAAGGTATTTAGAGTAAAGCCTTCTGGAGTTATTGGCCTTGGCTCGACGAAAAGTCTGATATCTGTTTTTCATCGAAAGTGACTTGAGACTTGAGAGAATTGTTTTTTCATTAAGGCCGATGCCCGCTTGAGCCACAGGATTTTTTTTGAAAGATTTACCGTGGTCCTAAAACGCAATCGCAATAAACCTAAATTGTAGCTAGGAATGCAAGGATTATAAAAAAAAACCTTCCTGTTTAAGGCTTATCCAATGAGAGACAACCTTCACCTATCAGCCCGGCTGCATTCATGCAAAAAAACCAACCAATTTCATCCACGGAAATATTAGGTTATGTTAAAAGTTATACGCAAGCATAAATGAAAGTAAATACATAGTTTATTGAAACTATAAAATGGAATTTTTACTACTGCTTGTGAAAACGATTGAACCATATCCTAAGTTAATCAATTCAAGAATTTTGAGCGAGCCGGGACTCTGGCAATATTTATATGGGTTGAACCTACGAAGCGACGCCGACCCAAAGGAATTTTGTTTACTTCATCCAAATATGTATTTGCAGAGAAAATTTTGTGATCCGATATTTAAGTAATGTCGTTGAATTTTTGGCGATTTGCTTTGTAGAGAAAATAGCGTTCAGGTTTCTTTCAAGCTCAGAAAATGGATCAGAATACTGATAAGGTCGATTATAATAATCTTTAATGGCTGATTTTTCCAATGAATGAATTCCAATTTTAGTTCTTTTTTTTCTTCTTTTTTACCTGCTTGTTGGTTTCACGTTTTATTTAACAATATTGCTACATTCTATTTAATTGTACACATAAAAAATGTTTTACTGAAAACTATCTAAAGTAGGGCGCGTCGGAAAACTACACCGCATTGCTGTCGACGGGTAAGTATATTGAAATATCTAGTGGCATTGCCACACTGTATGGCAATACAGAGATTAAGATAAATACATAGTTAAATACTAAGAGGGTCTTTCCCGATCTGTTTATCATCAATTTGAGCATGGTTCAAAAGCTTGTAGTATAATCCAACGCATTGATTGATGAAGAGGCAACTCGAAAAAAGAGAAATAATTCTTGAAAACTCTGTTAGGTTTCGGTACTTTACTATAATATTTCACAAAACTGAACGTGAAAACGTGATTTTTTTTTAAAACTTCAAAAGTGTTTTCGAAAATTCTTTGGTCATTCAAAATTTAGATTAAATGCGTAAGGTTTTGATGGAGGAAAAATGTATAATAACGCCATAATCAAATAATAGCGTTTGTATAGAAATTATCTCGGGTACTTAATTTTCCAAACTTATTATGTAACCATATAAAAATTTAAAAGAGTTAGCCTAGTTACCATAAAGACAAGTAAAGTAGAAGCAAAAAGCCTGCAGGCATTCTTAACATTTCAAGCTATGAATCTTCACAGATAAATCCTAGTCTATATTTTTACGCGATGTGGTTCCTGAATTTATATGTTTTGATTAAGGGTCCTTAGCCCGCAGCCATTCACGACCGCCATCTTTTTTTGCTATCCCTCATAATTTGGCAAACAAAAAAATATTTTGAATTTTCGTAAATTTGTGGTAGTAAGACTTATAGGCCAAAAGCCCGGGGGCTTACTGTAATGACTTGTTTATTTAAATTTTAACATTGCGACGGGTATTTTTTTTATATATACAGTAGTCTCATTTGTTTTGAGGTTTGACCTCGCGGACGGCTGTTAGCTATGTAAAAAGATTTAAGGTTTGTAGCAATTCGATAAAATCCGTCGGCTTGTAATTTTTTTTTTTTTTTTTGTCCACATATATCACACTACGCCTTCTAGTCCCAAGCTAAGCAGACCTTGTGTTATGAGTACTAGACAATTGATAAACATACTTACTTATATATATTTAAATACGTACATATCACTACATACTCGTAGTATAAAACAAAGTCGTTTTCCGTTGTCTATCCCTATGTATGCTTAGATCTTTAAAACTACGCAACCGATTTTTATGCGGTTTTTTTTAATAGATAGAGTGATTCAAGAAGAAGGATGGTTTTATGTATAATAAATGCATAGTATATTAAATATCACCATTGCACCCGTGCTAAGCTGGGGCGGGTTGCTAGTTATAGATAAATTACCCCCAGACACAGATCAAATGATCGTGCTCATCACACAAACATTTGTCCAAGATGGGAATCAAAACGATAAGCTCCGCCATAGCAGTTAAGGCCACTAACCACTAGACCAACAGGCCAGTTAAAATTGTTCCCCTAAGCGTTGCCACACAAATTTTGAACTTTTTGCATTCAGCGAAATCAAGCCCTTCTTTGTTCTAAACTTCGTTTTGTTTTAATTTTACAGAATGGACGACGCCGTCGACGCCGACCTGGGAAGTGATGGCGAGATGACCTAGATGGCTACCTCAAGGACTGGTTCGAGTAACAGGAACCTGAAAGAAGTTGGGTAAACCGTTGCGCAGCAGTGAGATAAAACAGGCTAGACTACAAAAAACCCGATCAAGTACGAATCCGACTTATGCACGTAGAGTTCTGAACTGTCCGTAGCAAAAAGTAGAGTGAATTTTAAAAGGCTCTTAATAAACTAGTGCGCCTCACCATCAACGATAGCATCACTGCACCATCAGGTAGTATCGCAGTCAAGCACTAGTTTACATCAAATAAAAAAAGGAAAAAAAACACGTTTGTTGTGCTACGATGAGACCCATTTCAATATTTATTTTACTTTGTTTTTAGTATTGTTGTTATTTTCGCGACAAAAATTCATCATCTGTAAAATTTTTAACTATTTAGGTATCACGGTTTATGAGATACAACCTGGTCACTGACAGACGGACAACGCAGTGATAGCAACAGGCTTTCTTTTTTTACCCTTTGGGTACGGAACCCTTAAATGATGTTAAGGCTATTCACCAAACTATGCTCCAGTATATAAGTAAGAGCTCTTATACAACTTTTATAAAACCTATTCTTATTTTTTCAGACTCTAAAACAACTTTTATCTAGGTCCAAAATATTCAGCAGACGTTCAAGTTCACTCGTTTACACCAGTTGAGAAGTACGTCCTATTAATTTGGAGCACAAATATCGACTGGTCTGGTTCTGCGATACTTTTAGGGTTCCGTCCAACTTAAGCACAAAGCCCATTCTTTTTTTTTGAGGTGGGTAGTTATCAGTGAGACTTCTCCTCTAGGGTTCCAGACTGGTGAATATAACCCACTAGTTTCTTTTAATTTCCCAATTATTCTTTAAATATGTAATTTTATTCTATTTTGTTATTATTATTTTTAATTTTTTTTCGTTTAAATAAACTTAACTAAATTTAACTTTTTATAATTACAGTGAACCAAAAAAAAAAACCTAGAAAAAAGTGCACAAAAGACTAGCGTCATTGCCACGCTTTACAGCAATGCTTAATTTTTGTCCAAGATAAAGGATCTATTACACCACTCGATATTCAGACCAGTTTTGTCGACGTCGCGTAGTGTAATAAGGGCCAGACTGTCTTACTCAGAAGTAAACTTTATGACAGTCTGTGTAACTTGTGCGGAATATTGAGTGGTGTAATAGATGCTTAAAAGCCAGCACTTTGGTCAAATCTTGATTACATTCTAGTGTGTTTGTATTGTACATGCAGATACTAATACCGATGCGCTACCAATGTTGTGCGGCAGTTTCCATACAATTTGCCTACAATTAGGATAACTAATTTCTGAAACACATTTAATTGCTTATGTATTATATAGTAACATTTTTTTTTAAATTGTGGTGCATAATGGTGTGCATTAAACCAGTATTATAGTTTGCATCACATTTTTTTACATGCACGACGTGTTTCATACGGATCCTCAGTGCTCGAGCCCGACTCTAACGTGGCCTTTTTAACGGGTCAGTCAGCCACAACTCCGCCCGGGTTGAAGTTGTGGGTAGTCGATACTTTCTGAATTCGCTCCTAGTTTTTGGCGTTCGGCACGTCTGCTCAATTTTTCTTGTTTTAGTTTGCGAGTTGCGATGGGAGATATTGATGGCGTTGGCCAGATAACGTTGAACTGGGGGATAAATGTGGCATTGTGGGTATGTGGGGCCATTTCCTGAACAGAGCAGTGGCGAACTTATGTCGTCGCCTCGAATTGTTGATTGTATCGTTTCATTACTGTAAAGTTTAGATGTGTGTGTGTGTGTATGTGTGTGTGTTTTTTTTTTCATTTTTCCTCGCTAGGAATTAGATACCACTGCCACACTAGCCAAGTTGCGACCGTTTTGTTTCGTTTCTCTTACTTCGACCACCTCGAGTCGGCCACACCTCTAATTCCTTTTTTCTGACTTCGTGACTGAACGTTGAGATGACGTCAAAACAAGGGGATTGGAGGCGTGGCCGACTCGAGGCGTATATGGATAAAAAAATTGCATTTCAACTTATTTTAAAATATGTACCAATTAATTTTGTAGATGCTCCCCGCGTGTAAAACTAGAAGTTTATACATAGGAACTTATTCCCGGAATATCGGAATAATAGAATCCTATCTTTTTGGCCTTGCACAGATTGTAATGTTATTTCTCTTTTATCTATTTTATTTCGATGCTGGAGGAAAAATGAAAAAAAAAATTAAACACACACACACATACACACACACACACACACACACACACACATCTAAATGGTATGTGAGAGGTACGAATAAACGTTTTTTCTTTCTTTCTTTCTATGTTCTATTATGTCGAATTTCATTCACAGTCTAGCATTTTATGCGTAACAAACATTTACTCACCTACATACGAACTTTTTCCTTTGTAATATTAATGCAATATTAAATTCCTATTCTCTATTTCAATAAAAATTTTTCATCCGCTCTATCGGTATTTTGTACTGCATACTTTGTTTCATGTTGCATGCTATTTTTATGCGCAGCGTACACTGAATCGCTTTATAGCGCTTTTTTAGCTTCCGCTATAAAGCCGATTAATTCGGCTGACTTTTCGGAACGAAGCGTAACTAAAGTGGTTTTGTTTTTGCATGGCCATAGGTCAGACCATAATTATTTACTATCGTAAAATTTTTGCCAATTCAGGTGCCAGTTATGACGATTTTTGTGAACTTTAGACTGGCCATTAGCCATTGGCCATTGGTCTTACACTTGCAGTCTATGGATTGACTATACGTAGTTGGCTTACAGCGCATTGCGATTTCAGTATAATAGCGCATACAAAGCACTATCGCGTCACTGCAGCGCAACGGGGATGTTTGCGCACGTATTGATGTCTATGTTATCGTAAGAAAGCGTGTCCCATCCCTGATGAAGTCGGGTCTCTTAAAAACAGTAGTGGATAGAACTGATGGCCTCATTTGAAAACACTGGACGAGCACAAAAGTGTTATCCTGAAACCGTGCCCACTAGTAATGTAGTGTGTGTTGTGTTTTTAAATTATTTTTATTTATGTGATTTAATTATTATTGATGTGGACATTAAATTTATTTAATAATTGACAGATGTATATAATGTAATAAAATTAGTTTGTAAGTTGTGTAAGTCTTTACTAACTATAATGGATTGTATTATCTGACATAAATAAATTATTAGATATTATTAGCTTGATTTAATAAAACTTAGTAAATAATTTTGTCGGTATATATTGTTATTATAACGTAATTATATAGACTCTTAATAATTTAATCAAAAATTTCCTCGCCGTTGTACTTTATGTATTGATTTCAATAAAAACTTAGATCATATCCACAACATAGATCTGTTTCAAAAATATCTAGAGCAAGACGTGTAATAACGTCGTAAGCATGTAGAGCGGTTTTATAAAAAAAATATCTTGGTTTAGGCTTTTTAATGACCGTCACTGATCACGCACGCATTACTTTGTGTCGTTTATTTCATAACCACTGCTCTCAAAACGGTGAATGAAAACATCGTGAGGAAACCGGCATGCCCTAGAACCAAAAATTCGAAGACATGTGACATCCACAAACCCGCACTGGATCCACGTGGTGGATTACCTCTCCTAGAGAGGAGGCCTGAGTCCCAGCAGTGAGAACATTATAAGGCTGATGCTATGCTATGCTACTGCTAAAACGAAAATGATTTAATAGTTTTAATTATTTAAGAAGTTAGTTAATCAGGTGTTCAGTTAATTAGAGAGTTTGTAATAATATTCTGTGGTACAGGAAAGTTAGGGCTTATTGTTAATTTGTTCAAAGTTTATGTGGTTTCAGAATTCGGATAGTTGTTTTTGGTTTTGAATTGAAGTTAGGTTAGGTTAGGTTAGTAGTATGGTACGTATTTATTCAGAACTCAGACTGTAGGTTTAGGTATGTTGTTGAACCGCACATGATAAAGTTTAGAAATTATAATGTTAAAGGGTACGATGGGGTTGGCATATTTAGTCAGATAAAAAACCCAAAATAAATAAAGAAAAAAAAAGGTTTAGGAAAGTCGAATTATAGTGATTAGATTTAAAAAAAACTAGGCAACTGCGAGTCAGACTCGTGCAAAAGAAATTTACGGTTTTCAGACTTATTCCGATATCCCTGTTATAAGACTTTGCTTTATGCCAAATTTCCGGATTCTAGATCAACGAGAAGTACCCAATGAATTTTGATTCCCTTAACAATGTCAAAATATTCGTTTTTTATTTATGAAATAAACGCCTGTATCTTCATTTTTTTGACTTAGAACTTTTAAATTATTTCATAGCTTCAAGGGACCGCAGACTTGAGTATGTGGTTTTAATTTCATCTCGATAACTTCATGCGTTGCCGAAATAACGAGGGTCTTGTGAGACAGACAGTCGGACTATAAAGTGATCCTATAAGAGTTCCATTTTCCCTTTTGAGGTACGGTACCCTAAAAATACTTTTTCTCTATCGCACGGTTGGTGCAGTGAATCTGCGTATTTCTGGCTTAATTCTCACATCCAATATGCATTTGTATGGACGTAATATGGTATAGTAATTTAGGAATTTCAAAGACTTTCAACCTAATAAGAGTGCGCAACAAGAGTGTCAAATCTAAGGCCGTATTTACAGAAACGCGGTGCGTTGAGCGTTCTTTGTACATTTCAACCGCGAGCCGCGTCATCGCTCGTGCAAATATAAACATATGGCAATGTACGACTGACCGCTCAACGCACTTGGCAACGCGCCGCGTCTCCGTAAACACGGGCTCAGTCTTTGACAACACCATTGAATCAGTGGTTGAACTATTCGCTGCTATACTGTGTGTATCGGGTTCGATTCCTACACGGAATAAATATTTATATAGCCTATAAGTAGTAGTTTTGCGGTCGCTGTGGCCGAAATCGGCTAGATGGCTTCATCATCATCATCATCATCAGTAGTTTTGGGCCAAGCTGTCTCGTGAATGTCAGTTTTCATGTTTGTGAACGCATTCACGATACAACGGTATTTTTTTTGGAAAAAAAAAAAAATTACGCTGAAAAACCATAAACGACGTTTACCTAATTTTTATTACCGTTTCGACAATATTTTATAGCCCAATCAATATAATATAATAATATGTTTTTACAACCGGTCTTGCTTATAAAATATTTATGGAGCAGACTGTTGTAAGTCGTCAATTTATTGATCGATTTTTTTGTTTCAGTCTTTTTGTGGAGTAAAACCTGGATAACTGGGAGCAGATTGAAAAGAAAGAAAATTTAAGGCAACACTAAAGACCTTGAGTGAATAAAAGTGTAGTTAGCGTCATTCCCCAGGCATCGAGATTTTTCAAATAATAATATGGCCTTTATTTATTAAACATAATTTCAATAAAAGTCGTATATCAAAAGATTGGTAATTAAGGGCCAAATTCACCAAGAAACTAATCGCGATTATATAAAACAAAACGCAGTTTGAGCGCCTAATCGAGATTATAGCTTCATTTTGCATTTCACCGCTACGAATTAAACCTAGTTTACGCTAAACTCAGTTTCAATTCTTTTGTTGTCGCCCATGTTACGACACGGTTCTTTAAAGTTGAACTGAGTTTTTATATTGAATGGTGAAATCAGCCCTAAATTATCTTTTAGTTTGTGAAAGTTTTATAAAAATGCACCCAATGGTTTTTGTCTGATCTTCGCTTTTTTGTCTGTGTTAGACATAACTTTGAAAATAAATCACATCAAGTTCTAGAAAAAAATTGGAAATATTCTTACATCAAATTGTTAGGCAAATAGTCTAGTTTAACATTTTTTTTTTTCAAAACATACGGAATTGCTGTTTAGACGTGATGTTGGATTTAAAATCATCAAAAGTCATATTTCTACCCTTTAAGTGGCAGTGGATACGGTACATTGCTCGTAGAACAGATGGTACTGAAAGGCTCTGGAGTAGCGATCACGTACTGCAAGACGCAGCTTTACTAGGGCTCTGGAATGCGAAAGCGACTGATAGGCTCAGCTGGATTTTAGTCAGTTAAAGTCTGATTTGCTCTCTCACTCCACCTAGAGCGGGAGAAGGCAAAAATAATTTTTCACACACAAATTATGGTCATTAATATGAAGTTCATTACTACGAACTCATTCAAAGATATGAAAAGAAAGAAAAAGGTCTCGACTAAATTAATTATCCTTACAACTCACTGTAATCTCTTGATAAAACTGAGACACGTAAATCAGCTTAGCTCAGCTTGGAAAAGAAAAATCCATTTTTACTTTATTCACTTTAAACTGTGTCAAAACTCTTGAAAGACATTTTTCAAAGTAACTATTAAGACGAGCTTTGACGGGCTTTATAAAATAAACAAGATGAAAGAACTTGGGCAACACTGCACTTTACACACAAAATCTGGGAAAAAAGTAACCCCTTTGGGAATGCAACTTGGACGTGTGAAAAGGACTTTACGGACATAAACGAGCAGGGACAGGCGGGCAAAACGGGCATTTGGGCAATCCCAAGTTTGCCACAAATAACGATGCACGAATGTCCCCACTCAATGTTTGGAGAAAGAACAAATTGGCTTTTGAATGGAAACGTGTGGCCCAAAGCGGCGAGATAAGGGCGAAGCGTAGAAAAATGTGTTCGGAAAAATATTGGGAAAGTGACGAAGAGTGACGAGAATGTTACAGGTAACCTATAAATAAAGTAGTGTTGTGTTTGCAGGTAAGACTTTGCAATGGAAATAAATGACTAGAATGAGTTTTTGACTCAGTATCTTATAGATTTTTTAGTGGCTCGAGTCGCTCGTCTGAAGGGATGGTGAGCTAGACCGAGACGTGACACATCGGATCAATGCAGGATGGATGAAAGGCGACAAGTCACGAGAACAACTTGTGACCCACGGATGCCCCTCAAGTTGAAGGGTAAAATTTACAAGTCTGGGCTGTGAAAAAGATGGTTGAAAAAAGACTGCACGTAGCGAAGATGAGAATGTTGAGATGGATGTGTGGTGTGACGAGAATGGATAAAGTGAGAAATGAGTATATTAGAGGAAGTCTGAAAGTGGAGCCAGTGACAGAAAAGTTGATGGAAATCGTTTGTCTTGGTATGGTCATGTGAAGAGGAGGGATGCTACGCATGTTACTGAAAGAATTCAGAAATTTAAAGAATGGAGAGGAAAAGGGAGGCCGAAGAAGAGATGGATGGATTGTGGGAGGAGGAGGTGATATGAAAGAAAAGGGAGTTAGTGATAGTGTGACGGGTAACAGGACAGAGTAGAAGAAAAAAACGTGTCTCGCCGACCCCATGTAATATGGGATGAGGGCAGGAAGAAGAAGAAGGTAATTATATATTTAACTGCCTCATTGGTCTCGAGGTCGCAAGCGCGACTGCTGAGCGTGAGGTCCTGGGTTTAATTCGTGGGTCGGGAAAAAATTGCTATTGGGTTTTTTCATTAGGAAAATACTCTGTAGCTGCCCGAAGATTGGAAGTTGGTGGTGTGACACCCCGTGCCTCGGAAAGCACGTACAGCCTTGATCTCTCTTCGGTCTTGTTGGATGCTGTCTCATCGGACTATGAGAGTAAAGGAGCAACAAGTGCACCTGTGTTTGCGCACGCACGTTTGCGCTATAATATCTCCTGCTTGGCTAATCTCTGTTGAGATTAGCCACCGTGGCTGAAATTCGGTCGAGAGGATTATAATTATTTAGAGTTATGCGGAATATGGTCTATCCCGCAAAACTCCTTTGAAAAGGAGGATCCTCCAACCAGATGCGTGTTATGTCTAGTCGATTTTAATCTGTTCGAGATATGAACTATCTTTTTCAGGGAAAACATCGCAACCTGTACTATTTCAGAAAAAGGTTTTCTCATTCGTGACAAAATGTTACTAGAACAATATGTTACTATAAATTATTCAAATAGATCAGTAGTAGTATAAATAAATAAATCATATTTTTTTAGTAAGTTATAGTCATTAATCATTTCTAATTAGGAAAGAGAACCCTTTCTTGCAAATAACGCAATGATTGCTTACAATGTTCTTCCTAAAATATAATAATAATATTCCACACCACTGCCACACAACGCCGTCTAGTCCCAAGCTAAGCCGAGCTTGTGTTATGAGTACTAAACAACTGATAAACATACTTATATATTTCTAAATACATACATATTATAGATAAATTACATCCAGACACAGAACAAACGATTGTGCTCATCACACAAACATTTGTCCTCAGTGGGAATCGAACCCACGACCTCTGGCATAGCAGTCAGGGCCACTAAACACTAGACCAACAGGCCAGTCAATGGATAGATTATTATCTACAGCAGTCTGAAATCTGGTAGGTACCTACACCAGACACAAAATCCATCTGGATGCCACGGTAAGGCCCGGCTTCCATCAAAGCGGAGAGGAGAGGAGACGAGAGGAGATGTGTTGCGAAGCTGGCAGGGTATTTCCACCAAAGCGGAGAGGAGAAGTGTAGCAAAGAGGAGGCGTGAGCTTTGTGTAGCAGAGATGTAAGCTGTGAGAGAAAAGGCACGGGGAGAAGGCAGCGCGGAACGGGGTGCGCGAGTGCGTGCACCACCCGGCTGCCCGACTAGACACTTCTACGCTCTGCTGCACCGCTTGCTCGCTCACCGCGAATTTTCTATAGAAAAATGAGACATCTCCTCTCGACTCCGTCCAAAGCTAAGAGGAGAAGAGATGTGGAAATAACGCAATCGGAGTAGTTTATTAAAACACATCTCCTCTCATCTCCTCTCCTCTCCGCTTTGGTGGACACCGGGCCTAACTTTTTCAAACAATCTGGCATCCCTATTGCAATGATGTCTTTTCAGTTTTAATGAAAGACAAATTCATTCTCACTGTAAATATGAAATAAATCATTCAATGTCATTACTTATCATTGCTGCGTCATTCAGTCAAAATGAATCAATTTCATTGAACCGTATAATTCGACAGTAAAAAAAAGCAACCCAGAATATATTTCAGGCCTACATTTGAATAAAAACCCGCCGACTTATGAATTTCAAAGTGGCTGTATAATTATGACGTTGTCACATTTCTCTTGGGGAGACAGTCTTCGTAAAGTTTAAGGATATTTTAGCTTACCAAAGTGTAATATATTTAAAGTTAAAAGTACATTTCGAAGTTCTTGTAGCCTTCCATTTGGAGTTACAAGTTGGTATCTTCTTAGTTTTGCGTATTTTTAAACTTAGTCGAATTTTGTTCTTTCTCAGGTAGATAACAAATACGTAGACTAGAAAAAGTACAAAAAATTGGATTTTTGTGTACAATAAAGGGTCTTTTCATTTCTTTCTTCTGCCGAATTTGTTACACATATTTTTTTTCACATGAGGCGACCATTTTGTATTTCAGTATCTCAAATCTCATAGGTACGTTAAGCGTAATATTACAAACACATGAAAAAATGGAGAAAAGGGCCCAAATTTTGTCAAGGTCATAACTTTCAAACAACAAGAAGATGTGATCTGCTTTTGCTTTCACGAATTTTCACAATTTATTTAGTTGCTTATAGGACTTCAAACAGCAGTGTAAGTTAATGGTTTCATTTTATTTGCGTACCTATACTATGTTTTTTTATTAGATGAAGTACTTAAAGTGACAGCAGTGGACCATGCCCAACTGTCAAATAACAATGCCCAACTGTCAAACAACCATTGTTATAGCTGTCACTTTACTTCATCTAATAAAAAATCATAGTATAGTAAACATTCACGTCAGTGAGAATTGAGGGTCCATTTTGAACGAGGACATATAAAGTAGGAGAATGTTTTGCGATAATATCTTATTACCACAAATTTCGGCTGCCACTTGAGTATATGGTTTAGTTTAAACAACTCGATACTTCCACTCGTTTCCGAGATAGACGGAGAACAAAGTCATCCTTTAAGGGTTCCGTTTTTTTCCTTTTGAAGTACAGATCCTTAAAAATTAAATATCTTAGGTAAGTAATAAATAAAGGTGTAAAACATACATACTCTCGAAAAACATAACCCTCCTTCTGGCGCAGTCGGGTAAAAAAAAAGATATATGAAAAATAGGTGTAAGTATAAAAATTTGTGTCAAATTCGAATTAGATCCATATCACGTTGGCTTATTAAAATAATGAATACGAGAAAATTGTTGACACAAAAATTACTTAGGATTGCTTTGACAAATTAAGTCAAACTTCAGTCCCACATAATTATATGTTTTCTGTATTGTCGGCTTACAAACTTGAAAAAATATTGAATTAGATTACTAGTTATTAGTTCTTTTATTACCTGAATAAGCTCAAAAGAAAGAAATAAATTTTGGTGAACAACATTACAATCAATTTTGTTTTACATAAACTAGTGGAGCAATAGTTTCACCTGATTTTAAGCATTGTTGGTAAAGCACACTAGCTCATTAAGAGCCTATTCATTCCAGTCTTGAGGAAACCTAAATTAAGATACCAATTTTAAAAGAAGTGGTTGCGCCAATTTGCTATGATCCGCGATTTTGTTTTTTGTAATTTATTTTTTGGCCTAGCAATCCTATCCCTTCCGTTTTCCCTCCACCCGCACGACCTCAAGAATTGGAATGACATTGACGTTTGTGCATCGATTGTGAATGTGACCGCACCGCTAACAACGCCCGCTCGAAATTACAAGAAAATTGACTATTTCGTGATCCAACCATTCAAAACTCAACAATAGTGCAGTGTAGTGCAAACAGGACCTGGCAGTGGTTAAATGTGCGAAGTCGAGGATCGCCGGCCGGCGCCACGTGGAACCTTCGAGTTCAAAAGGTCAGTGTTCCTTCCTAATACATTTATCCCATTAATGAACGCCAAGCACAGTATCTGCATATTGTTAACAAACCTTAGATCGCTTTTCAAACCTACAGTCCACATCAAGCAAATTCGCGCAACCATTACTTTTGGTCCTACGAGCAGGATCGTGAATCATTTTCTTGTAATTTCGCAATATAGTATTTGTTCCATAGGGAATAAACGCAACGCGCCTATTTACCTAGATATAATAGTAGAAAACCCGCATCTAGGCATTTAGGCAACTATACGTTATTTTGCTCGTATAGTTAAAGAGTCATTGATAATTACGGTACCTACGCCGTCAACCGCACCGCATAATTATAGTTAGCTACGTAAATATCAGCGTAGATATAAATCGATCGCATTCTTTTTCTTGACAAAATTCATTCGGAAGTCCTACAAATTGCATGTAGGTAGACGCATTTCAAAAATACCCGTTCATTGTTGAGTGAATATTTGTAGGAAACGGATAAACCATAGATTATATACGCATATGAACGACGTGAATGATTTAATCGAGAAATTGGGTAATATTCACTCATTGATTCAGGTTATTCCGTTCGTTCGCCGTTCGCTTTGTTGTTTACAATATTACCATATTGTTATCTGATAATTATCGCTTACTTAATAATTCGTTAAGTGTTTGTTTGAGTGTATAGTGTGAATATATCAAAACAAGATGTCTCTTAAGGGAACCAAGGTTAGTACTGATTTAAAGGTTCAGTTAAAGCTTTTATACGCTGAAAGGGACTCACAGTTTTCACGTGTTCAATCAATTTGTGATAAATCTTTGCAAACCTCGGATCTGGCGATTAGAGATGCTTTCTTGTGTTCGTTGGAAACTTTAGATAGTTTGCGCGCGGATTTTAAATCTACAATTAAGAATATAAACATTTTAGAGTTGGAGTTAAATCCTGATTACTGTGTGAGTTATCAGGCATTGTCGTCCTTTGATGACTTGTATTGTCGTATCAAACGTATTGCTAGGAGTTTAGAGACTCCCCCCCCCCGCGAGTGGTTTATCCAACCCTCCTCGCGAACGCCCACGATTGCCGCCAATTCAAATACCTGAATTTGATGGTGACATTCGAAATTGGAATTTATTTATAGATAGTTTCGAAAATATAATACATAGGAACACATCGCTGACAGATCACGAGAGATTGCATTATCTCGTAGAAAAATTGACCGGTAAGGCAAAGGCTGTCTGTGCTGGAATTACGTTTAGCGCTGAAAATTACACTTTAGTTTTGGACACTTTAAAAACAAAATACGAAGATAAGCGATTAGTAGCCACCGCATATTTAGATCAATTATTCGATTTGAAAAGTTTTTCCGTTTGTAACGATCATAATTTAGAGAAGTTTTTAAATATTTTCGCATCATCTGTTCGTGCAGTAAAGAACCTAAAGGTCAATGACCTCTGTGACTTTTTGTTTTTGTATATCGGTTTAAAGAAATTAGATCCTGAAACTGTTCGTCTGTTTGAAACGACTCGGCGCGGTAACGAAATACCTAAGTTCGAAGATTTAGAATCTTTTATTCGCGACCATATTAAGGTATTGCAGCGCACGTCGGCACGTCATGAAGTCACGAATAGGACAGGTTCCGATCGCCGTATAGACGCGTCATCGAAGTCAGTCAAGACTGCACATACGCTAGTTAATACCGCCTCAACACCTGACTGTTCTCTGTGTAAGGGTAGCCATACACAGCTGTACAAGTGTTCGGGATTTCAGAGATTATCGCCTAGTGATCGTTACAAGTTTGTCCGCACTAATAATTTGTGTTTTAATTGTCTAAGTGACAAACATCTGGTTACGTCATGTAACAGTGGTGTTAGCTGTCGTAAATGTCTAGCTAGACATCATACCTTCTTACATTTTGAGAGTAGTAAGCTGCCATCGCAGCAGCAGCCTGCGCAGACGCGCGACGCTTGTGACGCGCGGCCTGCTGCAAGTGCAAACGACGTAACATTGTGTTCGCTTTCCGCCGCTGGTACTCAAATCACTACCGTTTTACTTGCGACCGCGCAAGTTGTCATTGTAGATGCCTTTGGCAAACCGCGCACCGTTCGGGCGCTACTAGATGGCGCTTCCCAGAGTAATTTTATTACTCGGGATTGTTGTCAACGCCTTGGTTTTAGTTTTAATAATTGGTCATCCCGCTCAGAAGTGAGGGGTTTTGGGGGTTTAAAGGCAACCATTCACGGTTCCATTAAAATAATATTTAGTTCACGTTTTAATCGTAATATTTCGTTTGAAATGGATTCGCTAGTCGCAGATAAGATTACGGAACGGTTGCCCACGGTACCGGTTGACACGTCCATGCTGACGGAGTTTAAGAACTTGCAGTTAGCCGACGGAAATTACGCTTTCCCTGGAGATATCGATCTATTGATCGGTGCTTCGATTCTCCCGCATCTCCAGTTATCACGTAAAATTCAAGGTCTTCCGATGTACCCCGCTCCGCACGCACTGGAAACAGTTCTCGGGTTTGTTATAGTTGGTTCCGCACCCGCTTATTTAGATAGTTACTCGACTGTGTCGCACTGTTGCACCGTCGAGCCGCCGCTTGAGTCTACCATCCGCAAGTTCTGGGAGATTGAAGAGGTCAATGTCCCGCCTATTCTCAGCCCTGAGGATCAGGTCACTGAGGAGATTCATACCCGCACGACTACTCGTGATAAAGATGGTCGTTATGTTGTCGCGCTCCCTTTCAAGGGTGATATTTTTTCGCTCGGTGGCTCCCGTGCCTCCGCAGAAAAACGCTTTCTATGCTTGGAACGTAAGATTCAAGCTGAATTGTCTCCGGAAAATATATTCCATGTCGCTGGAACAGAAAACCCAGCTGATTGTCTCTCACGTGGTTTGCTTCCTGCGCAAATTTTAAATCATCCGCTTTGGTTTTGTGGCCCTCCCTGGCTTCATACCACTCCTAACGAGTGGCCAAGTGCTCCGTTTAACCCCGCTACTGTTTCAGAGCCACCCGAGGAGAAGAAACATACGCTTGTAGTATCAGTTCCGCGTGAAGAGTCAGTTGTTTTGTTGTTGTCTAATCGAGTCTCGTCTTGGTCGAGACTATTACGCTGTGTAGTTTACGTCCTAAGATTTTTGAGATTATTACCATCGCGTGGTTCTATAATCGCAGCTGATTTGGATAGAGCTGAATCAGTTGTACTTCGAGAGTTGCAGAAATTTTATTTTTCAATAGAATTTCGTAGTTTAGAATCACATAAACCTTGTAGTCGCGCACTTCAACATTTGAAACCATTTTTGCAAGACGGACTCATTCGTGTCGGTGGCCGTCTGCGAAATGCTAAGTTAGAGTTTGAACAAATGCATCCAGTAGTTCTACCACGCAAGGATCACGTTTTGGATTTGTTGGTGGATTATCACCATAAGGTGAATTGTCACGCTGGTCCCGATTTATTAATGTCCATTCTTCGACAGAAGTACTGGATACTTTCCGCTCGCAATTTGATACGCGCTAGACAGATGTGTGCCCTGCTTTAAGCTCCGCCCGCGTTTCAACGCGCCGGAAATGGCCGACCATCGTTCTTGTCGTGTTGTACAGACGGTGAAACCTTTCATACATACTGGGACGGACTATGCTGGACCGTTTAAGGTCACTATTGCCCGTGGTCGTGGTATACGTTCCACAAAGGCATACATTTGCCTATTCGTTTGTATGACAACTCGTGCAGTTCACATAGAGTTAACCAGTGATTTGAGTACGCAGGGTTTTATGTCTGCATTTAAACGATTTTTATCTCGCCGTGGTCCCGTTAAGCGCTTATACTCTGACAACGGCACAAATTATGTTGGAGCGCGACGCAATATTTCGGAATTACATACATTCTTACGCTCCAAGTACTACCAAAGTGAATTCGCCCATGTCTTAGCTGAGAATCGCATTGATTGGTGTTTTAATACGCCAGCGGCTAGTCATTTTGGTGGCAATTGGGAGGCGAATATTAAAAGCCTTAAGTCGCACCTGTTTCGGGTCATAGGCGAACAGATTCTCTCGTACGAGGAGTTGAGCACCGTACTCGCTCAGGTAGAGGCGTTGATGAATACGCGTCCGTTGTGTCGGACTTTGTCTAGTGATCCATCGGAGCCACTAGCGTTGACGCCGGCTCACTTCTTGACGACGACTCCTCTTAAATATTTGCCCGCTTTAGATGTCGAGACTGACAAACTGCAGCTTCACCCGCGTCACGCTCTGCTATATAGCTTAGTTCAGTCCTTTTGGAAGCGATGGAGGACAGATTATCTGCATACGCTGCAGTCGCGTCAAAGGTGGAACACTCCTTCAGATCCAGTCACAGTCGGTACTGTGGTGATACTGAAGACTGAGAGTGCGCCTCCTCTGCACTGGCCTCTTGGTGTAGTGGAAGAAGTTTTTCCGGGTTCGAACGGAATAACGCGAGTCGTAAAGGTTAAAACCGCAACTGGATCGTACCTGCGTCCGGTTATTCGCCTCTGCCCTCTGCCTAATCAGTAGTAGTGGCATAGTTAGTTATAAGTTGTTTCGCTACCTAGTATTGATAGTTTAGATTAGTAATAGGGTTTAGTTTCGCTTTTGTTTTTTTTTCTTTTCTTTGAAGGTAACCCTTCAAACCCGGGGGGAATGGTTGCGCCAATTTGCTATGATCCGCGATTTTGTTTTTTGTAATTTATTTTTTGGCCTAGCAATCCTATCCCTTCCGTTTTCCCTCCACCCGCACGACCTCAAGAATTGGAATGACATTGACGTTTGTGCATCGATTGTGAATGTGACCGCACCGCTAACAACGCCCGCTCGAAATTACAAGAAAATTGACTATTTCGTGATCCAACCATTCAAAACTCAACAATAGTGCAGTGTAGTGCAAACAGGACCTGGCAGTGGTTAAATGTGCGAAGTCGAGGATCGCCGGCCGGCGCCACGTGGAACCTTCGAGTTCAAAAGGTCAGTGTTCCTTCCTAATACATTTATCCCATTAATGAACGCCAAGCACAGTATCTGCATATTGTTAACAAACCTTAGATCGCTTTTCAAACCTACAGTCCACATCAAGCAAATTCGCGCAACCAAGAAGAATTGGTTATCTTTTTGCTTTCTGATTGATTGATCTATGTATTTGAAGCGGAGCATGGTTTTTCTTAACCAAATATCATCTATGCAGCAATGGACTGTTTTCCGCATTAGTCCGGAATAGTGCAAGTGCTCGCCCCCACCATAATTTTATTGTAATAAAATTGTTTATCACATCAAGCACGCATTGACACCCACCAGGCGCGGGTCAGCCCCCACGAGTCGTATGTGTATTAAAAAACGTCATTTGATACACGCGCAAAGTCACTGCAGCCCTCGGCTCCATAACACACTCGCCTACTCGTATTTTTTTTTTTTTTTTTTTTATGGTAGGTAAAATCATCCAATGACAAATCCCGCCCTTGGGCGGAGCGGGAAGTAGTGTCAGACTCTTACTGACTAAAAACCTACCCCGTTCCTTCGTAGCCTATCGTGCCGGGGTCGAGCATTCCTTTCGGAACTAACCCATGACCCCAGTAGGCTTCGACCCTGCCTGCCTGCAGTTAGCAGGCTGGGCCTCTTCGGTGTGCTGACAGCTCCTTGAGGCGCGCGGGAACAGAACGCGCCGTCGACGACTTGGGCTCGGTCCGGTCGGTTACCGGACGATCGGACAGCGTGCTACCCATTGCACGCCGTCCGCAAGCCCGCGCCTACGGTGGCCGGAAATCGGGATCGGAATCCCGGCGGCGGCTGGGGCGAGCGCCCCGTTGCCTCTGCCTGATGCGGTCGGCCTCCTCCTTTGCTAGCATTACTGCTTCGCAGAAGGAGGCGACCGCCTGCCATCCCTCCTCACTACGGACCATGGCCTGAACCAAGGCCCGGCGAGAGAGATCGCTGCCGCCGATCGCCCCCACGAGGACACGGCGATGCTCCGCCCAGGCGGGGCACACCTCTATAGTGTGCTCCACCGTGTCCTCCGGATGTACTCGCCTACTCGTGCGAATTCCACCTATGTCACAATGACAAACTTTCTGCACTTGTATCAAAAGGAACTATATCCCTATAACGGTTCAATTTAGGTCGTTAAACAGATCGCTTTTAAAGCTCGTGCAAGATAGTACTATAGAACTTATTTCAGACT
Organism: Leucania comma; assembly: GCA_958295575.1. NCBI lineage: Eukaryota > Metazoa > Arthropoda > Insecta > Lepidoptera > Noctuidae > Leucania > Leucania comma. The sequence continues at coordinate 21,111,763 of OY282473.1, forward strand.
ACTGAATCGATTTCAGCTATTTTTAAAATATTAATTATTTTGAAAAATTCTTGATATGAATTTTATCGTGATTGCGTTACTAGAGTATTTGTGTGTGCGTGCGTAGATACCAATATGGACGCGCTACCAGCGTCTCTCATTAACAGTGTGTCTCATATTATTTCCATACATTTAATAAAGTACTTAATTTGTTAATATGAACACTTCCTAAGCACATTTAAGCAAAAATTTAATTCATGAATTATGATTGCAACTACTTCACGGTACGACGGTAAGTACTTCTCACCGAAACAGCTTCTAATGTTATACAAAGCACAGGTGAGATCGTGTGTGGAATACTGCAGCTACTTACGGGCTGGTGCTGCAAAATGCCACCTGGCAGCTTTGGACTCGGTGGAAAGGCGTGCGAAGAGGATAATTATCTATCCAGATTTGGTTAAGTCCAATCTACAAAGCCTTGAGCACAGGCGTAAAGTAGCCAGCCTTTCGGTATTTTACAGGATGCATTTTGGAGAGTGTGCGCGGGAATTGCATGAATTGATGACGCCATCTCATTTCTACCATCGGACAGCCGGTACGGTGAATATCCACTCTTAGGTTGTTGAAACTTCTACGGTCCGGACTAAGCGTGCCTCGTCGTTCATACCGCGTACATTGAAGGACTAGAACCGTTAACCTGCTTGCTTATGAATAGGCTGTTAATAAAATAGTACGCCTCACTATCAACGATTGCATCACTGCTTACCATCAGGTGGGATCCGGGCCTTGGTTCAGGCCATGGTCCGTAGCGAGGAGGGATGGCAGGCGGTCGCCTCCTTCTGCGAAGCAGTAATGCTAGCAAAGGAGGAGGCCGACCGCATCAGGCAGAGGCAACGGGGCGCTCGCCCCAGCCGCCGCCGGGATTCCGACCCCGATCCGGCACGATAGGCTACGAAGGAACGGGGTAGGTTTTTAGTCAGTAAGAGTCTGACACTACTTCCCGCTCCGCCCAAGGGCGGGATTTGTCATTGGATGATTTTACCTACCATAAAAAAAAACCATCAGGTGGGATTGCAGTCAAGCACTAGTTTTTAGCATAAAAAAAATGTAATTAGCGTGTGCAATATTCCATTTTCATATTGTATAGGTACACTAGTTAACAATTATTTACTATTTTCTTTATCATTACAAAATCAATAAGTAGGTAATTGCGCAGCGGCGCGGAGGTAATGAAGTGTAGCAGGAATCTTTTAACTGTTCAGCAATTATTTAGAGGCTGAAAAGCCAAAAATCCATTACTAAGCAACAAAATCTTACTCTTTAATTCAATATCGATTTGACGTCAACGAGGTCCTTTCAAGAGGGCTTTTAAAAGGGCCTTCAATGGGCCTTTATTAATGCGCTCAGCTGCTGCTATAATAATATAATTCAACTGTCCTTTGAATCAGGGTTTCATTCATAAAACTTTTAATTAAAACTGTTATCAGTAGGTACGTGTAAGCATAATGCTTTTGGAAACAATGTGCTGTAGATCAAAATAGGTGATTGTTTTAATGTGGTATTTTAATTGTGGTATTAATCATTTTGATGGCTGTTTGGGGATTTGGGATATTTTATTTAATATTTGTTTATTTAATGTAAGTAATTTCTTCTGAGTATGATGGGCTGTGCTGGGGTGGTTGCTTCAGGTGTCTCAAATGGTGTTAATATATAATAATCTTATTAGAAGTTACCTGTACGTTTGTACCGTTTTGTTTTCCATTTTTTTTCCTGGAGTCAAGAGGAGAGAAGTCAAGAAGTCAGTCTCTTCTTGACTTTTCTCTCCTCTTGACTCTTGATTTCAATCGACCTACATATAAAATGACGGACAAATGAAACATGTTTTACTAATTACAATCAATGCGAATCAAATATTTTTTTTTAAAGTCACAAGTTGGACACGACTGATAAGGTAGAAGTACGTATTCCCGGTAGTGTCCCAGTACCCGTTAACTAGTCAGTTTTTTATTTTTTGCGTCTTTCTACCAAAATCAAATTAAAGTTTGCCAATGGCAATTTATTCTTGGTACTATTTTATACAATTTTAATGGCAATTCTCACCAAAAAGTTTAAAGGCTTAAAAACTGTGTCAACTTAAAAATACGTTATAGTAAAATTATCTATAAGTTCAAAGTTCTGTCAGTGAACTACGAGACCACCCGGTCGCAGAGATCATCTAGCCATACTTCGATGGATAATATTAATGTAAAAGTGTTAATCTTTATAAAAAATTGTGTGTATTATTTAACGATGTAGACTATAAATTAAGGTAAATCTCACCGAAAAGTAAATGTTTTTGCATTTTACATCTATTGGTACTCAGAAACCCCTACTTGACCTAGTACCCGGTAAATTCGGATGTTTTTTACCGGATACTGGTACACTATCATCCCGTTGCACCGAAACCCGTTATTGTACCCTTATTGCTTTGAAATAGGGCTCATTTTCCTTTGAAACTGTAGTTTATATTAAATATTTTCTGCCGGATACTGGGACATGCATTAACAGTTGCATTTAAATCCGTCACGGTTCTTATTGCCTTGAGTTAAGTATTATTTTCCGTTGACTCAATAGAATGTAGTTACTAGGTGTCTGGTTTGTTTTGGCTGCAGGTCTGCTTCTCTTCTGAAAGTCCGTCGAGCTGTGGGGATGCTATATCCAATGTGATTCGTCAAGTTATGGAGTATTTCATCCCTTATAGTTACGTAGTCATCGGAGGCTCAGCTCACCAGTTCAACGCTGATTGCATTCAAGCTGAAGAGCGTAAGCATTCGGCGTTTCTTACCTGGGTTGATGCCGTGACCGCAATGCACCGCATCTGAGTTCAAAAAAGAGAGCTGCCAAGTCCTACAAAAAGACACTAAGGAAGGTTCGCTTCGACCGCATTACCGATATCGGCACAAAGTCTCTGCACAGCCAACCGATAGCAGAGCTTCTTGGTCCCTTGCCAAGTCGGTCGAAGCAAATTTCTGTCGGCCCACACTGCCTCCACTGGATGATGGAACACTAGCTCATACCGCGAGAGAAAAAGCAAGTCTCTTTGCATCTCTCTTCACCCATAATTCTCGTCTTGACACTTGCGGTGCTATTCCACCGACTCTGCCTCTCTGCGACACCACGATGTCTGAGTTTTGTATAAGGAACAAAGAAGTTCTGAGAGCACTGTGTCGTCTTGACGTGAATAAAGCTAGTGGACCAGACGGCATACCAGCAATAGTTCTCAAGGCTTGTGCGTCCGAGTTGTCTCCTGTATGGACGCGCTTGTATCGCCTCTCATTTAGGACTGGTATAGTGCCCAAGTACTGGAAGCTGGCCAACGTGCAACCCTTGCCCAAAAAGGGCAGTCGTGCCGATCCTGCCAACTGTCGGCCGATTTCGGTAACCTTCATACCCTGCAAGATTATGGAGCATGTATTGAACTCGCGCCTCATGGCATACCTGAAAGGTAACGATCTCTTCAGTGACCGACACTACGGGTTTCACCGCAGTCGGTCTACTGGGGACCTACTAGTGTATGCATCCACTTGTAGGGCGAGGCCCTCGAGAGGAATGTGGAAGCGATTGCCGTTTCCATAGACGCCTCTAAGACTTTTGGCAGGGTTTGTGACGCTAGCCTTTTGAGTAAACTTCCAGCTTACGGCATATCCTCTGGTCCGATTAACTGGTAAACGACTTCCTGAGTAAATAGTCTCTCCGAGTTGTAGATGGATGCTCATAAGAGCCCATGACGAGTCGGGGTTCCTCAGGGTTCTGTTCTCTCTGGAACTCTTCCTGCTGCATACCAACGATCTGCTGGTACCCGGTATCTATAGGTATACAGATGATAGCACAATTATAGAGAGATACTTGCCAGGTGCTCGGGCTAGTAAGGAGCTAATCCAGTCTGAAAGAGAGGCTATGGTAGAGCGTACGAATTTTTCACTTCAGGCAGTCTCCAACTGGGGCGAAGCCAATCTGGTGGAATTCAACGCCGCAAAAACACAAGCGTGTTTGTTCACCGCCAAAAGGAGCCCGTTCATCTTGGCTCCTGCTTTTCACAATGTGGGGTGCACCGACTGTCTTCAGCTTTTGGGAGTCGAAATTTCCTCCGACCTTAACTTTGGGCGGTTCATTGATTTCAAAGCCAAGGTAGCTTTTTTATGGTAGGTAAAATCATCCAATGACAAATCCCGCCAGTGTGCTGACTAAAAACCTACCTGTTCCTTCTTTGCCTTTGTTCCACGCCCCTGGTAGGCATCGTCCTTATCATAGACCCTACTGCGCCCCTATGTTTGTTGACAACTCCTTGAGGCGTGCGGGAACAGTGCGCGCCGTAAACGACTTGGGCTCGGTCGGGTCTGTTACCGAACGGACGGACAGCGAGCTACCCATTGCCTGCCGTCCGCAAGTACGCGCCTACAGTGGCCGGAAATCGGGATTGGAATTACGGCAGCGGCTGCGGCGTGAGCACCGTTACTGATGCGGTCGGCCTCCTCCTTTGCTAGAAATACTGCATCGCAGAAGGAGGCGTCCGCTTGCCACTCCTCCTTGCTCCGGAGCATGGCCTGTACCAAGGCCCGGCGCGAGAGATCGCCGCCGCCGATCACCACAAGGACATGGTGATGCTCTTTCCAAGCGGGGCACACCTCGGAGTGAGGAGGGATGGCAGGCGGGCGCCTCCTTCTGCGAAGCAGCAATGCTAGCAAAGGAGGAGGCCGACCTCATCTGGCAAAGGCAACGGGGCGCGTTTGCCCCAATCGCCGCCGGGATTCCAATCCCGATTTCCGGCCACTGTAGGCACGGGCTTGCCGGCGGCGTGCAATGGGTAGCACGCTGTCCGATCGTCTGGTAACCGACCAGACCGAGCCCAAGTCGTCGACGGCGGGTACTGTTCCCGCGCGCCTCAAGGAACTGTCAGCAAACCGTAGAGGCTGGGTCTCACACAGGCATGGTCGAAGCCTGCTTGGGTCATGGGTCAGTTTCTAAAAGGAAGGCCCGTCCCCGGCACGATAGGCAACGAAGGAACGGGGTAGGTTTTTAGTCGGTAAGAGCCTGACACTATTTCCCGCTCCGCCCAAGGGCGGGATTTGTCATTGGATGATTTTACCTACCTTAAAAAAACCCTTACGTTGTTGAAACTTCTATGGTCCGGACTAAGCGTTTTACGTCGTCGTTTATACCGCGTACATCGAGGGACTGGAACAGTTTGCCTGCTGCGGTTTTCCCGTTCAATTATAATTTAGGTGACTTCAAGGGAGTGAATAGGTTCTTAATATACTAGTGCGCCTCACCATTAACGATTGCATCCCTGTTTACCATCAGGTGGGATCGCAGTCAAGCACTAGTTTATATATATTAAAAAAGAGGTTCCTGGTTTTACCTATTTATAATGACTGATTAAGAAAATATTTAGGCTTAAATAAAAACTTGTTTGTTTTTAAACGACTGTTTCTAATTTAAAGTTGTAAATATATTTATGTTAGTGATATTTTTTATACCAATGGTTAGTCAAGATGAAAAAAATATTACTAGTGTTAACCTATAATTAATTTGTACAACATAAATTAAAAAAAGAAACATTAAAAGTTAAAACGAATCATGTTTTTTTTTTTTTGTTATATACAGACCCTAATTATTTTCACCTCTTTTTATTTGAAAATATTTTATTTCTGTGAACTTTAACGTAAAGGAATAGAGTTCAAATTCGCGGTTAAAATTACCGGATTCCGGGACAATTTAACGTTAACTAGTACAATTCTACCGGGTACTGGTACAATCAGCCCTTTTTGATTTATTTTTGGTTTATTGATAATTAACATTTAAACTAATTTAATAGAAGTATAATATACTAAAAATATATTAAATTATCTAACTAGTCATATAAAATTTATTTATATAAGTCCACTAGTTTTAGCCTAGCACGCATGCAAAGTCAGGGAAGTTCAAAACTTCACGGTTATTGGGCCCTTTACCTTACTAAGTAAAAAACACGTCAGCGCAGAGCAAAACAACCGCTCAGTGGCCCGGATGGCCCGGTGACCATGTGTTTGTGTGGACAACCAGGTAATATAACAAGCTTATAACTTTGTCATTTTTCATGATACGGTTATGAAATTTTGTACATAGATTCTTTGATAGATAGATAGATTCTTTTTCATAAAAATACTAGACTCATGTTTTGAGTTTCGCATTTACTAAAAATAATGTTGTATATTTATTAAAACTACAAAATCCTGCATCGCGGTATTAGAATTCTTCCCGCGATTAGAATAACTATCGGGCAGTTGCCCGGATCCGACACAACACCCGAAGTTCGCGGACTGTCTCGCGCCCCTATACCCCCAAACCCCTTATTATTTTTATTCCGATTCCGACTAAAACATTTGTCAAAATAATGAACGAAAATGTCACTTCGAAAAAGGTTTCATGGGTCCGTTATGTGACAAAGAAACTGGGAAAAAAATTGCAGAACATTTTGTCATTCTTGGACCGTACGTAAGTTCGCAGAAATGTCATGTAGGTAGTAGGTAGTCAAGGTAATAACTTTTAAATTAGTACGGGAATGATATTTTTATAGAACCCTAAAGTGGCAGTAAAAGGAATAAGTAATAAATATAATATACGGCGCGTGTTGGCGCTGAAATGTTTGTAATAACTTTTGAAATTTCAGTTCACAATTTCCCTGTATGATTTGTATTTTAAATGTCCATTTAACAAGTGCTACATAATATTTGCATACTCATCAAATACTGACCAAAATAATAATGAGCTTGCTTATTTGCTTTTAATGTTTTTTTTATTTTACCAAATTTTGGTAAACAGTCCATTCAGCCTTCCAAAACCAGCTATATTAGCTATACAACCTTATTTTTAGTATATGCGAAACCCGAAATTCGTATCTAGTATTTTTATGTAAAGAATCTATGTAAAAAATTTCATAACTGTATCATGAAATAAATATTTTTGAGAAAAAATATGTCAGACTTTTACTGACTAAAACCCCACTCCTATTCCTTCTTTGTCTTTATTCGAGGTCCTCGGTGTACACTTTCACATTACCCATGGCCCCAGTATGCTTCAACCCTGCTGGGTCCCTGTGGTTTGCTGACGTCTCCTTAAGGTGTGCGTTGAACGTTACGCGCCGTCGACGACTTGGGCCCGGTTCGGACGGCGAGCTACATGCATATGCCCACCGTCCGCAAGCCCGCGCCTATAGTGGCTGGAAATCAGGATCGGAATCTCTGAGGCGACTGGGGCGTGGTAACCGTTGCCTCACGCGTGCGGTCTCTGATGCGTTACCAATATAGTGGGTCTATACACGTATTATTTGCCTAAAATGATGATAGCAATTTGCCCGCTGCGGTCTTCCCGTCCGATTATAATATAGGTGTCTTAATAAACTAGTGCGTCTCACTATCAACGGTTGTATCACTGCTTACCATCAGGTGGGATTGCAATCAAGACCTAGTTTATATCAATAAAAAAAAACTATTTTCTTTAAAAAACAATGACCAAAGCTCATGGGAATTTAAATAAAATTCCAGAGCTTAAATTATGACTGTATCTTAATTTTCCATTTGGTGCGTGCATTTCAGTTACATGTTGTATAATGTCCGCAGTTAGATTTAGTAAATTAATATATTAATAAGTTACTTCTATAAATAGAATAATTAAATCTCGACTAATTGTCGTTTATATTCCGAATAAAAAAATGAAGTACTTTTTTTTAAACTTGAATTAATTTACGCACGTACGAAATTAATTTCTTAAGTAAACGTCAGCTGGGCGAGTTCAATGACTTGTTGGTAGCTAGTACGCAACGACCGACAGCTACCTAAAAGGTCATTGACTCGTTTACTTAAAGAAATTAATTTCGCACATGAGTATATTAATTCGAGTTTTGGAAAAAAGTACTTTACTTTTTAATTTTATCTTTACAAATCGATAGTGTTTCATGTACCGGATCGACCCTGCACAGAATTAAAACTATCAAAATTTAACGGTGTATATTCATGTTTCTTCTGTATTTATAATTATATTAACTCTCTACATTTACAAACACGTTTAATAAACGTCGTTTATAAAACGTGAATGTAAATATAAACGTCGTTTATATTCACATTACGTCACAAGCCTGCGTTCAGTGGGGGAAACAAAAACATCGGCGCATAACTGATGAAGGCTTGCTAGCTATTGTTATAGTAAGTCTAAGTCAAACATGACAGAATATGCCACATAATAACGTGTTGCTTTGATAACCTGTATCTGCTTTTACTACAATTAGTTTGTTTTCGCAAAGTCAGGAACATCAGTACCTCTACCATGAGTTTTAAGCAATAGTATTCGTCGCTACTCGATATCGACGCCGTAAATATTTTGTATGGCAAATTTTGGTTCTGCAAGTAACCGCTAGAGGCGCTGCAAAATTTGCCATACAAAATATTTACGGCGCCGATATCGAGTAGCGACGAATACTATTGCTTAAAACTCATGGTAGAGGTACTGTTTCGCCTCCTTCTACAAAGCATTAATGGTAGTGAAGGAGGCGGAAGTTCACGTAAGGGAATGCCCTTCCTCACGCCTCAGCTGCCGGGACCCTGACCTCGATTTCCAGTCACCGTAGGCGTGGACTTGCGGACGATGAACAATGGGTAGCTCACTGTTTGGCCGTCCGGATAATTGTCCAGATCGAGCCCGAGTCTTTGACAGCGCGTAGTATTCCACGCAGGGCCGAAGCCTACTGGGGCCATAAGTTGCCTTCCAAAAGAGAAACCTGAGTTCCTGGAACGCAAGGGCAAAGAAGGAACATGGTTGTGGTTTTAGTCAATAAAAGTCTGACACGCTCTCCCGCTCCATCATAGAGCAGGAGAAGGCATTGGATAATTTCCCATATTAAAAAAGGGGGCATTTATTGGCTAGGTTACAGGATAGCTCGATATATTAAATGGCAAGACGTTCGTCTACATGAGGCTTAAAATTCATCATGTTCCTGGAAGGCAAAGGGCAATTGAAAGAATTTGGGTTTTTTTTTCTCCCGCTCTGCCCAAGGGCGCGGGATGTCATTGGATGAATTTTACACACCGCAAAAAAAAAGAATATGGGTGGGTTTTAGTCTACTCTGACACTCAAAAAATTTCTAAAAATCTATTTCTAATTCTAAAATGCCTTGCTTGGTCCAGCATTCAGCCACGGCGTCGCCGTTCACTGATGCTGGCATTAGGTCCCTACGAGAACAGGTAATAGGGTACGTGATGCAAGATGGAAGGTGGAACATTTTCTGCGGTGAGATGCCGCACAAACACTGAAGATCAGAACCGTTCGAGAACCCCCATCTATGGAGATGCTGCTCCCAACCTGGGTGTGGAGTCTGTTTAGAGTTTTCCAGGTTGGCATTTGAAAACAATGTATTATCATTGTCATTATTTTAGTCGATAAACGTCCACTCAGAGGCGCCGGCTTTAGAAAACCTCATGGGTGTTCATGCTTATTTGATGCCTCGAAAAAGTGGCGAAATGTGAGAAGAAAATTGCACACTGATCGACTGACAAATAAATAAATGACTTACTTACGTACTGCGTACGTTACTAAATGTTTGATAAAAATGTAATAAGATTTGTGTTGGTGCAAGAATCGAACCCTTGCGTCTCAACCACTGCGCTTAACTGGTTGCTGGATAATGTAAAAAACACCCATCTCTAAAAGGCCATTACTGATCTGTTTCTTCATGTCTATTCTCAGGGTTGCTCTGCACCCAGTGTTTATTTCTCATGGGTTCCCGAACACCCACGGAGTCGGCGCCCCTGCGTCCACATATGCCACTCCCAAGTGTTGCTTCATCGACCAATCATCCCGTTTATCTTGCATCTATCAGATTCCTGCCACCACCAACAAGTCAACAACCCACTTTGCGCGAAATCATTCAACGCTGCATCTTCGGGGTGGTTGGTTGCCACTCCAGAACCTTACGGCTCCATTTGTTCTGCAAGAAATATGCCCACTATTATTGAACAATTCTACTATTAATGTATTATAGAGGGGAAATAGTTCGTAATAAATAAACAAGACCTATTTAAAAACCTATTTTAACAATAGAAACATGGATAAATATTATATTTTCTGCTTTCACATTGGCAAAACTAATGGCGTAAGTTATTAATATCGTTTGACAGGGTGACATTCTATGAGTGATATTGATCATAAAAAGAAATAAAATTAATTGGATTGAAAAGCGCTATTGAACTAGTGCTATTGACTTTTCGAAAGTCGTTATCGACGATAAATTGTAACTTTGTTTGTCTAGAGTTCCGTGTCGTTTATTACGAGTACATGCAAGTGACATTTAGAGCAGTGGTAACGGCTCCTTCTTACGAGTTGTATGTCGTGGGTTCAGACTGGGGCCCTGCAAATTGATCGAAAGAGTTACCATGGGTCATCCGAAAGGGAACCCCGGGGTCCAGGGACGCAACACAAAGAAGGAAGACTGGAGTGGATTATAGTCAGTAAGAGTCTGCCACGCCCTCTGCCTGACTCTGAATTACTTCTCCTGCTCTAGGGTAGACTTAGAGCAGCAGAAGTCATTGGAAGATTACTAATCTTAAAAAAAACGGACCCTGGAACGCAAAGGGCAATTGGAGGTTCACAGGTATAATAAAAATAAACAAAAAAAAATCTAGGTAAAGAAATAAAGAACCTCAATGAAATGCCAGTAAAACCGAAGGGATCCAGTAGGGCAAACAGCTGCTAGGTCCTAGAACGCAAACGGCAACTATCACTTATTAAAAAATTACATCATACTTACGTGAAGTCCCAAATTACCTCCAGGTATTTCTTAATAATTCTCGAACACGTGGCACATCCCTTTCACACAGAATAAAGTACATTAGTAAAGACATTTCCAACCTACACATGTTCAGTCGTTCCATTTATCAAACGAAACCGCGTCGGCGTCGCCTCGTTTTCAAAAAACCTTTGACGGCAAGTAATTATTTTGTGCGGTCGCCATCTTGAAGACCATATGTCAAATGATGTCGTTATAGAGAAGTCGGTTTTAATTAATTAAGCAGGTCTTGCAAAAGTAAATTCAGTCGTAAGGTTTATTCGAACGTGATGTACAACCTTCGACACGAAAGTAGAACCATCATGGCAATCGAACTTGAATGCGCAGTAACCGATTTTCGCTCGGTCCAGACGGTAACCGGACGGTCGGACGGCGAGCTAGCCATTACTCACCGTCCGTTTTCCTTTGAATGAATATTGTAAAGGTGAAAAGTTTGTATGTCTGTTTGCTACTCCTTCACGCTCAATAGGGTACTTTGTATCTCGGGAGAAGATTCATTTGAGATCATTTGGTTTTAACACAGGCTTGAAACGCAGCCCCTGGCAGAAGTCAGTTTCTAATATTTTTCCGCTTTTGAGTTTGATTCAATGATGAAAGGCTTCCACTTTGGGTGAATTGAGAGAGAGAGTCAGACTTTTACTTGCTGAAACCCAACCGTAGTTCTTCAACTGCGTTTTGTGTTTCGAGGTCGCAGTGACTGACCATCACGGACTTCAAGATCAGTCAATCTGACGACTCCTGAGACTATGTGTCCGAGTTTGGACTTCTTTCGGATGAAATAATTATGATGACAACTCCTAGCGTTTATTTAATTTTACGATATTTCTTAGTTAGAGAGCTTACCAGGTAGCGCCCCACACCTAGAAAAATTACTCAGACTTACAAATCCAAATTGTTTGTACCAAACATCGAGATAAGAACCACAGCCTGATAAGAAACCGTGCCGCGAGTAATGGCCGCAATAAATAAGCTTGTAACACATTCCACTGTTTGAGACGAACTTATCTACGAGTAGTTACATAAAAGGAGAAACTGACTGACTGATATATCAACGCACAGCCAAGACCGTACCAAGTACTGGGAGTAGGAGCTAGAAATTTTGCACAATGTTTCCTTGTATGACGTAGGTGAGCACTTTAAAACAGTATTCACCCCTTAAAGGAATGAAGTGGAACTTCAAAGTCTGTGTAGATAAAAGGCAAGAGAACCAGGGTTTGATGATATAGTCTGAAGAATTGCCAAGTGGCAGTGGGTAGGGCACATTGCTCGCGGAATGGATGGTCAATGGGGACGAAAGGTTCTGAGGTGGCGACCACGTACCAAAAGACGCGGCGTTGGAGAGCCTCCCATAAGGTGGGCCAATGACTTGGTGAGGGTCATGAGAATTGAATGGCTGCAAGACGCGGAGGACTAGTCGTTGTGGTAATGCCAGCCGTTAAGATTTGAAGAGTTATTCTCGAATTTATAAATTTAATGTCACCGTCTATGCCAGTACCAAAGGAACATACAATCCGGTAAGGCCTGTAAGTCTACCTGTGTCGTTCAGTTGCTTTTTGCGTTGTAGGCCTACAATGAACTCTTTTGAAGGTCCCCGTAGCCTAGTGCCTAATGTCTCTACTGGACCCCTTTCATTGCTGAAATCTCTTTGAGGCGCACGGGAATATAACGCGCCATTGACTTAGGCTTGGCCCGTACCAGACGACCCGACAGCGAGCTACCCATTGATCGTTGTCTGCAAACCCTGTGACCGGGAGTTCTACGTCTTCTGCGACGGCGGCTGTGGCGTAAAGATGTCCGCTCCCTCACAGTTGCTGCCATCTCTTTTGCTTCCATTACAACTTCGCAGGGCCGGAAGCGAGACCATAAAAAACACGATAGGTACACATAAACCTTCTGTTTTTGTTCATATCGATTTTGACCTATAATTTCATCGAAGTATTGATAACATAAGGTCCTTGACACATCGTCGAACCCACCTTATTCGTTACCTTTCACATGCAAATGTGCGTGTGTTTCCCCCCTAATTGCCGTAAACTTTCCTTCCCGCTTGAATTATAATTTTCTTATTGGTTCACAAAACGTTATGTTGTTTTGGTTTACCTCGTTACAGAAGATTTATTTAGCTAATTTACTAAATGTTTGCTGGAAATTATAACGAGAATTTTAAGGCTATACGCTAACATAGTCCAAACAGCGGCGATAACTTCTTTGCTTCGGTTTTTTCCCAATTCAGACATCAAACTAAGGTATAGTTTAGGAATTGTTCGATAGAGTAACCGTGGCCTTGACACGCACAAGGTAATTGAAAGAACATAGATGGGTTTTAGTCAGTTAAAGTATGACACTTCTCACTTGACTCAGAGCGCGAAAAGTTATTAAAATTTGATGGTTTTCCAACACAAAAATAAAAATTGCAAAACCGTAGGGGCCTAGGAGTCTACTGGGTTTATGGGTCGGCTTTCGAAGGGGGAACCCTGGGTCCTGGAACGCAAAACAAAGAAGAAACATAGAAATGGGTTTTAGTCAGTAAAAGTCTGTCCCGATCTGCCTTAGTATGGGAGAACTCAATAGATGTTTTCCTTCCAAAAATAAAACGAATTAAGGGTATTATTGTCATAGTTCTGACGCCAAACAAAAAAGAAAGAAAAAACATTTAAATCCACGCGTCGACACTATAGGCGACCGGTGAACAGATGCGCAGCCGCAGCGTGCGTGCGCAGCAGTAGACCGTTTTTTTATTTTTATGGAATAACAAAGCAGCGAGGCGGCAGCGCTGCAGTCGCGTTGCCACCGAGCAGCATTTAGTTGCTCGATGACAACTCGTTGGATGTTTTTTTACTCTTCGGGCTTTGGATGTGACTTCTCCACCAGGCACTGGCAGGCTTGGCTGACAATTTTGTTTTGGCTTTGTCTCCAAATTGTCGTAAGATGGCATTGGCTTGGCATGGCTTGGCATGGCGGGCTCGTGGCGTAGCATTGTTACACTATCCATAACAACTGTCAAAGATCTATTTAAAATATCAGTTAGGACCAACGGTCTTTCGACGTACGGAGAAATCGTAGTATGAAAGGATGACCACTCTTCCACAGATACCCTGGAGATTGATCCATGTGACTGTTTTTATTGAAGCCCTGAGCTCTATCATTAGACGATAACAGTTCGAGGAATTTGACAAGTATGGCAAAAAGAACGGTCAAAAATAAGAACTTAATTGAGCTAACATTTTACGTAGAATCTAGCGATGATTAGGCTCTAAATAAACTAGGGCAGTTCACCATCAACGGTTACAGCATTGCTTACCATCAGGTAGGATCGGATCAAGAACTAGGTTATATCAAAATATTCATAGGTGAAACTCAAAACCTATTAAGATGCAAACATTATTAAATTTAAATAATATATATGAAGTATTACTCAAGACAAAGTTATATCAAATAACCAGTTTATGATCAAAACATTAAAGCAGTTAATATTTCTAAGCGACCTAATATGGGGGTCATGACAAACATTGTAAGCAGATTGTTCATGAAAGTTTAATGTAAGTCGTAAATGTATTGTTTCAAGAAGTAATTTCATACATTATAGTGTGGAGTTAATTTTCTATGACGCCCTGCTGTTTTAACGTTCAAAAAGTGGACCTTATTTTATAATAGACTAAGGGTAACTAGCAGACTGAGACGGCATGGCAATGGACGTTGCCGTCAGTCAGCGCACATTAGCTGATTAGATATTGCGGCAGCGCCTTGCCGCGGTTGGTATATCATGTCATGTCGATGTATGCCTCAGCAGTTTCGGCTCCCGAGAAAGAAACTAATAAGAAGATTCACAAACTAATCAAAGCAAAAGCCAAAGCTAAGTAAGAAGAAGATTTTGGGTTGATAATAACTGCCGCGCTGCATTGCTATTTCATATTAAATAAAAACGCGAGGCCGCAGCGCGGATGTAGCGCGACAGTCTATGAGTTTGGGGAGTCTACAATGTTCTCCCATTCACATTATAAGGGCGCCTTCAAATTAGCCGCATAACTGGAAGCTATATAAAAATAAACCTAGCATTTCATTAATGACATGATTACAAATAAGAGGAGACGAATTTGCATTTTTGTTTGTAATGAATGTACTCAAAAATTACTGAACCGATTTAAAAAATTCTTTCAACAATAGAATGCTGTCACTAAGTAATATAGAGATGCGGGCAAAGACGAGTCTGTCTAACGAAAGCGCGACCTGGAGTTTTTTTTTTAAATTAAATTGGCAACATAATGTTGCCGTCAAAAGCACGTCAAAGTCTATGATTGCAATTGTCAGTATTTTGTCAAAGATTGATTTTAAAAATATAATTGCTTATCATGGGTAAAACAATAAAAAGTTATGTAGGAAAGCTGTGAAATAATATGATCAGTAAGTTTAAAGAAAAACAAGAAGAGAAAGTAGTTGTTTTTTGTGGTCGGGTTTTTAAGTTAGTATGACATTATAATCTTGATCATTGTTGACTGACTATTAGATATATTTTACGATATGATAGTAATTTTTCTAATGTTTATAGATAATCTTGCAAGATATTCAAGGACAGCGCGAAATAAATAATAAAAAAAATTGAATCGTTAAGGAATTTGGAGAAAAAGCCTTTACACTTAAAACTAAGCTTTAAGAAGAAATATCTTCATTACCGCACTTTATATGTTCAAAAGCGGTCGAATTTATGTGATAAAATAGCATACTTTGAGGATGATAAAATTCAACATTTTGTGTTATTCACCTTTTCCCGTGACTTTCTTGATAGAATAGTAATATACCAATAAATAAATCTATACTCGTTTTTGTATTACCATTTACCAATATTGTTCTACTGCTGTGCAAAAGCCATCCACTCTTTCTAATGGTCTCAGTCCCTTACTCACATTTCATTTCTTAAGAAAGACATCCAGGTCGGTTGGCAAACCTTGAGTTTAGACTTTTGGATGTTAATCAAAGACCAAGTCTGTATACATCATAGGTCCAATGAGGAGATAACACATGTCCATAAGCTTACGCTTTAGTGATATGGGCAAAGTGCCCTTAAATAGTTCCTTGATGGACTGAACTTTTTCAGGTATTTTCTGTTCGACACGTTATTTCTTTGTCTTACCTGGCCCAGAAAGAGACTACTTGGCCCAGGTAGACAATAATATATTTTAAGACGTATTGTATATTCTGTCCGCCTACGTGTACGTTTCTGTTGGAGCTGCTGGTTATGATTTTGGTCTTCAAAATTTTTATATTTAGACCAACCAGCATTTGCTGTAGGAGAGAACAGGACAATACTATCAGAGAAACGCGAATTACTTAGCTTCGCTGATGACAATGCCCTTCTCTTCCCATTCGACTGCTAATGTCTGAAAGAAGTGGTGAATAACTTTGGGGACAACGGGACGCGCTGTTTGACTCATTTCTGTTTGAAACATAGGATCTAATCTCTCTAACTTGCTGGAAGAAGTATGTGTTGATTCTATTTTTTGTTTTGTAAGGGAATTGAATATTTCTGAGTGTGTGATGCTGTTAAAAGCGTATTGGTTGAGTATATTTATTTCTAAAAATTTTGTGTTCCTCATATTAGGAATATAGTTCGTCAAAAAGAATTATACGATTGTCGCAAATACAAAAAAATACTCAAGTATCAAAAATTTTTTCTCCTAGTATGACAGTAATACCATATTCAATATTTTTTGATTTAACCTCATTTTCTCAGGTCGCGCTTTCGTTAGACAGACTTTAGTAAAATCATACACAAAGAATAAAATTATTATAAAATGTTAAATGTTCCTGTTTCCAGAAATTGTACTGACATCACTATTTTCTTTTGCGGGAAAAAAAGGCCAGTTCAGGTGGGTAAATTCACTAAAAATGCAGATAGGGATCTTCAATCTAAAGTAATGGGGCCTCATGGGAACTATATATGGGGCAATGGGCCAGACGAACTAGCATCCTGATCGGGGAAGTTTCAACCAAGTGGGAAAGATTCACCTCGTAGCTAAAGGGTTTAAATTTCATGAATAAAAAAAACTGTTTTACTGAAATAATGACTTTTGGTCGTAGCTACCAGAAAATACATAAATAATACGACTATTTTGTCAAATAAAAGTTACCAACCATAATAAATGACTCGTGTTTTGTCACAGTTTTTGTTTTATTGGGCACTGCTAAAATCTGGGGCTATTTTTGACATGCCAGATTTTTCTGAGAAGTTATAGGTATTTTGGTATACATCATAGAATTTTGAATCAGTGTACGGAAGCCCAACATTCTGGCGTAGGTGCTAGCAGCGCTAGACTATACTGGTGTGGGCATAGCCTACTCCCGATTGGATAACATACGTCCCAATCAAATACATCGGCATCAGAATATGCTTGTTCGTCGTCTCTGTGTCAACTCCATCACCAGCCCACGCTGAAAACCAGTGGGTACTGTGACCTCGTCGAACTATGCCTATGACCAACGTACGGCCTTTTTGCGCGGAAGTAGCACATTTTGTCCCTTTAGAAAGTTTATAATTTGTAAGTTGAATATTTGAATGGCCCGGTGACCATGTGTTTGTGTGAACAACCCGGTAACATAACAAGCTTATAACTTTGTGATTTTTCATGATACAGTTATAAATTTTTACATTCTTTACATAAAATACTAGACACGTGTTTCTGGTTTCGCATATAATATCTTATATATATTTGCAGTCCCGACCGACGTTGTCCTGCCAGAACTCGATTTCAGCACTATCGAGCGGGTCCCATTGTAGTTTTAAATCATTCAGGGACTTCTCCAAAACACACACAAAATTTCATCCAAATCAGTCAAGCCATTTAGGAGGTGACCAACACACGTACATAAGAATTATATATCGAAAGATAAAGATTGAGTGGTAGTTGCAATGTTTGTTTGAGACGTCAACGTCTTTTCTTCCTAATAAAAGACGCTATGAATGGCCTTGATGTGTCTGAAAATAACCATACATGTTTGTGTTACATTTGTGTCTGATTGACAAGCCATAATGCGATGACTATCAATCAATCATTTTAAAAACGTTATGTTCACAATCATTTCAACCGGATACTATTATCGCATTCTTTTTGATGACGTATGGGACTGATGGTTTTTAAATAGTCATCACTATAATTCTGATGCACTGGTTGAGGGAATGGATATCCTCATGCCCTAGATGCCGAGACCCCGACCCTGATTATTAGCCACCGTAGGTGTAGGAGCTAGCGGACAACGACAGGCCCGAGCCCGAGTCGCCGATGACGTGTAGTGTTCCACTCGCGAGTCGCGACTCAAAGAGATGTCAGTAAAACCGTAGGGGTCCACTAGAACCAAAGCCCACTGGGACCATAGGTCGACTTCTGAAAAGATTACGAGTGGTCCTAGAACACAAAAGGAAGGAACATACGTGTAGTTTTAATCAGTAAAAGTCTGACACGTCCTCCCACTTTGCCCTAGTAAGGGAGAACTCATTAGATGATTTTAAAAAATCGTAGAACGTCATTTTTACCTATTCTCTAAGTTAGAAAGTTATGTTAACGATAACAATAAATAATTGTTTTAACTCATACATACACAATACATGCACTCTCTAACTCATTTTATATTAAGATACAACTTGACACGGACCTGTGTAATACAAAAAAAACATTTTTATTTTTTTAGCGCTGGATTGTGATTCCGCCTGATGGTAAGCAGTGATGTAACCGTGGTGAGGCGCACTTGTTTATTAAGAGCCTATTCACTCTAGCCTTGAAGACACCTAAATTACAATCGGACAAGAAGATCGCAGCAGGCAAACTGTTCCAGTCCTTCGATGTACGCGGTATAAACGACGAGGCAAACCGTTTACTCCGGACCATAGAAGTTTCAACAACGCAAGAGTGGATATTCACCGTTCGTAAAGTTTGAGTTTCACTGGGTATCTTGAGTATCCTTACCATCTAATGATGCTTAAGCCATTTTCGTACGACGCCCATACCCTTTACAATAATCCACTTTTGCCCATCACGAAAGCTTTCTAAGGTAAAAAACTCAAATGGGTATCCCTTTTAGATCCCTCCGAATTCCATAAGTCACCCTTTTCAGCTGCGCCCAAGGTACATGATTTATCTGTTACAAGATTCTTCGGCTATGTGGTACCAAATTGTCATTTGTCAACTTATATAGGTTTTCTTCCTGGAGATATTGAACTTTTTTGAGCAAAAACGAATGATTTTGATGATTTATGAACGAATGGTTTTTTGAACGGTGGCAGAACTGATGTTCGATGCGGTTGAAAGATTGTAATGGCGATCAAGTACCGGAAGAAGCAGCGTTGGAAGGCCTTCCACAAGGTGGACCGACCTAGTGAGGTTGGATGGATGCGAGGTGCACAGAATAGGTCATTGTGGTGACATTTGGAGGAGGTGTATGTTTATAAAATACACATTTTATCGAGATTTCAAATATCGAAAATATTTCCAAAAACTTGTAAAGGTCTAAAAAACACGTAACTATTTCCTGGAACAAGTTTTGTAAAATATTCGTGTGAGTGACAGAATTAAAGAATGAAATTATTGTCAATTAGCAATGGCTGCAAGTGATGAAAATTATGTTTGAAGCTAATTGACGCATGGTGTATTGACAGTCAACGGCGGTAAGTGAAAACCGATTTATTAATTAGAAATTCATGAGTGAAATTAATTTCTCAGTTTACATTATTCCACGTACCAACTTCTGGATTTAAAAAAAGAATAAACAACAATAGTAATTACCAAAAATACCATGTCTGCGTTTGAAATCATTTTTGTTTACCTAAACCACCACGAATTTACTGCATTCCGGTTCAGCAGCTTTTTTCGCTAGTCATTTGAAATTATCATTCATATAAACAGTCAATATGTCAATCACGATTGAATGTTTCGTGGACCTATTTTTTAACAGGTTTATGCGTAATACCTTGTATCTTTGGGAGTCGCAGAGTGAACCCCAGCTATCGCACGCACGGGCTTGCTGACGACTAGCAATGGGTAGCTCGTTGTCCGTCCACCTGATAAGAACCGAGCCCAAATCATCGATGGCGGGTAGCGTACCACGCGCGCCTCCAAGAGTTGTCAGTAAGCTCAGAGGTCCAGCGGGGCCGGTGCCCACTACAGCCGCGAGAATTTTTTGAGAAGAAAACCTATGGTCCTAGATCATAAACAACTGCAACGGCAACTGAAGGACAAAAGTTTGTTTTAGTCAGTCAAAATCTACCACGCCTCCCCGCTCCACCAGAGCGGGAAAAGTCACTTGTTGATTCACAACTTAAAAAAAAAGAAATGAAATCACTACAATGACAATTCAATTACAATGAAGTCAGCGGTCTAAATAAAATAAAAATCATTATCACAGATACAATTTCATTTGTTCCAGAGCCTATAAATTTAATTTGTCCGATCTAATCCCGCCTATAACGGGTAGAAACGAAAGAACAAGTTAATAGGACAAAGACAAAAAAAAATCCCCCGAAACAAGACTGGCTGACGAAAGTAATGAAAAAAAAAACAAAAAAAATAATAGTTACGTCTAACAATGCCGCTTATTTTCCCGCTGCGTAAATAATGACAGATGTCAACGGTAACCCTTGCTACCCACCACCGTTACAAACGGAAAAAGATATTATTAAAGGTAGTAACCTCTCATTTATCAACGTCTGGCTAACTCAGGTTAGAATGAATTGTATTTACAAAGATTTTTTTTATTGGAATTTTGTAGTGATATCGTGTAAGGCTGCGATATTGTTCGAAAGGAATGTCATGGCTCTGGAACGTAAAGGGTAACTGAAGGAACAAGCACGGGCCCCCCCTTGCTTGTTCCTTCAATTACCAGTTAGTTTAGTGACTAAAATTCGCTGTCGCTACACCCAGAGCGGGGTGTTTAATAATTTTGTTTTTGTTGATATAGACTAGTCATCATCATCATCATTTCAGCCGAAAGACGTCGCACTGTTGGACATAGGCCTCCCCCAAGTGTCGCCACAATGAATGGTCCTGTGCGTCTCGCATCCATCGGATTCCTGCAATCTTTACCAGGACATCGGTCTAACTTGTAGGAGGCCTCTCAACGCTACGTCTTCCTGTACGTGCACGTGAAATATACACTAGTGCTTGACTACAATCTCACCTGATGGTAAGCCGAGATGCAATCGTTGATAGTGAAACATATAGCTTTTTAAGGGTCTATTCACTCTAGTCTAGCTTTGAAGGCACCATTTTTTTTTTCTTTGAAACCTAGATATCTCTGTTTTCAAAATATCTAGAGAAAAATGTGTAATGATATGATAATCACGTAAGAGCCACTGTATGGAAATCTATCTCTAGTCAGACGCACTTAAAGTACACGATCAATTTTTAAGTAAATTAAAGTAAAGTAATGTGTTATTGTGTAGAGTTTTGTACAATGCGGTCTAAATGAGAATAGTATCGATTGTCATGTTGTGACGTCACGTCGAACTGTCAAATTGAAGAAATTGGGTACGGCGAGCCGAAGACGGAAAATAAGAAAGAAAATAGTTTTTATTTTTAACTAATTATGACTTAAAACAATATATTTAGCTAATATATAATAAACAATAAGGTTTTTACTTCACCTAGACTTAACTAAGACTACGTAATAAAAAGCGAAAAAAAAAGCCTTTATTGAAACGCAAATAAGTTTTTTTTTTTGCAAACTGTACTTTTCACTCAACATTTGATCGAGGTTATTGGCTTTCCTATTCTTATTTGGAACGCATAGTATGATAAATGCTTCAAATAATATAATAATCAGCTTTATAATGTTCCCACTACTGGGACGCAGGACTCCTCTCTAGGAGAAGAAAAGGGCTGTTAATCCACCTCGTGGGTCCAGTGCCGATTGGTGGATGTGACCTGTCTTCAAATTTTTTATTCTAGAACTTTTTGTTTCCACACGATGTTTTCCCCCACCGTTTAAAGAGCAGTGGTGATGAAATAAATAACGCAAGGTAATGTGCCTAGCTGGCTGTGTTTTTGAAGCTGCGACCTATAACTATATAATTCGGGACCATTACCACTAAACCACCACTGCTCTACTCTCTATTTTTTATCAATTAGCGTCATTCACTTGAAAAAAAAAACCTAAAAGAAAAACCAAACAAAAAAAAAACTAGCAGCAAACCAAATAAAAGCTAGCTTAAAAGCTAGCCAGCTAGCAGCAGCTAGTAGCAGCAGTAGTAGTTAGTAGCAGCTAGTTAGCTTAGTTAGCTTAGTTAGCTTAGTTAGCTTAGTTAGCTTAGTTAGCTTAGTTAGCTTAGTTAGCTTAGTTAGCTTAGTTAGCTTAGTTAGCTTAGTTAGCTTAGTTAGCTTAGTTAGCTTAGTTAGCTTAGTTAGCTTAGTTAGCTTAGTTAGCTTAGTTAGCTTAGTTAGCTTAGTTAGCTTAGTTAGCTTAGTTAGCTTAGTTAGCTTAGTTAGCTTAGTTAGCTTAGTTAGCTTAGTTAGCTTAGTTAGCTTAGTTAGCTTAGTTAGCTTAGTTAGCTTAGTTAGCTTAGTTAGCTTAGTTAGCTTAGTTAGCTTAGTTAGCTTAGTTAGCTTAGTTAGCTTAGTTAGCTTAGTTAGCTTAGTTAGCTTAGTTAGCTTAGTTAGCTTAGTTAGCTTAGTTAGCTTAGTTAGCTTAGTTAGCTTAGTTAGCTTAGTTAGCTTAGTTAGCTTAGTTAGCTTAGTTAGCTTAGTTAGCTTAGTTAGCTTAGTTAGCTTAGTTAGCTTAGTTAGCTTAGTTAGCTTAGTTAGCTTAGTTAGCTTAGTTAGCTTAGTTAGCTTAGTTAGCTTAGTTAGCTTAGTTAGCTTAGTTAGCTTAGTTAGCTTAGTTAGCTTAGTTAGCTTAGTTAGCTTAGTTAGCTTAGTTAGCTTAGTTAGCTTAGTTAGCTTAGTTAGCTTAGTTAGCTTAGTTAGCTTAGTTAGCTTAGTTAGCTTAGTTAGCTTAGTTAGCTTAGTTAGCTTAGTTAGCTTAGTTAGCTTAGTTAGCTTAGTTAGCTTAGTTAGCTTAGTTAGCTTAGTTAGCTTAGTTAGCTTAGTTAGCTTAGTTAGCTTAGTTAGCTTAGTTAGCTTAGTTAGCTTAGTTAGCTTAGTTAGCTTAGTTAGCTTATTAGCTTTAAATATGGCCATTCAAAAATTACCGTTAGGGGACCCTTAATATGTGACTTAAACCTAGTTACATTTTAGCTTGAAACTTCGTAGAACAACCCCTGAACATGCATCGTGAGTAATAATTACCTTGTAACGTTAGTTCTAGGTCAATAAATTGTTAAAAACATCGCGTTAAAGGCCATTATTGAACCGAAACGACTTAATCCCCAGTGTTATCGCTACTTTAGGTAATTTATACATTGAATAGAAGATTAAAGACCCGTCATCCAATAGTTTTAGGCTTACAAATGGAGAAGAAACTGTTTAAAGGCAGAAATCAAGGCGATTCTCGTGGCGTGGCGAGCAAAGGGTAGCTCGCCGTCCGGCTTGATCTTCCCAGCTCGAGTCAAAATCACGGCGCGTTGTTTTCCACATTTTGTTTTTAAATGATATAACTAGTGCTGGTCTGCGATCCCTGCAAACAGACCCTTAATTAACTAGTTTACTATGGGCCTGTTAACTCTAGCCTAAATTATAATCGGACGGGAAGACCGCAGCAGACAAACTGTGTCTCAAGAGCCGATGCCTGCTAAGGCTGCGAGAATGTTTGAAAGAGTTAGAGAATGCGGGAATATTTGAGAGGGTTAAAGTAGCCTGCCTTTCGGTATTTTACAGGATGCATTGTGCGGAAATTGTATAACTTGATTCCGCCATCTCCTTTCTACTATCGGACAGCAAATATTTACCCTAATATTGTTGAAAGTTCTACTGTCCAGACTGAGCGTTTTATCTCGTTGTTTATACCGCGTACATCGAAGCACTCGAACAATTTGCATGCTGTGATCTTCTCGTCTGATTATAATTTAGGTGTCTTCAAGGCTAGAGTGAATAGGCTCACAATAAGCTAGTCCGCCATCAATGATTACATCACTGCTTACCATCAGATTGGATTGCAGTCAAGCACTAGTTTATAAAAACTTAAAAAAAAGTTACCGTGATCCTAGAATGCAAAACGCAACCAAAAGGACCACATGTAGGTTTTACTCAGTAAAAGTCTGACATAGTTTTTCGCCATAAATAAGGTACTATTTATAAGTTTTTACTACTAGGCCTCTATAAGCACTATGTAGCCTTTAATTTACTCCATGATTGGCTGTATCAAAGAGGTAAGTATATCAGAAAAAAATAATTGTTACACGATGATTCGAAGTTTCAAGTAAATTGCTTAAATTAATTCAAATCAGCTAACAATAAAATGGTAGCTTAAGCACTATACAAAAAAAGCAAAAGCTTTTATATTTGTACGTGTGTGTTACTTATACTCAAACGACTGTACGTTTTTAAATTAAACTTGGCAGTACGTGCAGTAATAGCACACAATAAAGGAATCCGTTTTTTTTCGGGATGTGTGTTTTCTTGAGATCTTTTTTTTTACAATTTTACGCGGGCCAAACCTCGGGCACATTAGTAGTGCAAATTTGTGCTCACGCTCAAATAGAATTTTACTTAGCACGTGAGTAGACCTTGGCCTGGAAACGAAGCCGCTGGTAGGAACTATATCATAAATAAAAACTATATCATAAAAAAACCGGAGAAGTGCGGGTTGGACTCGCGTATCTAGGGGTACCTTTGAAAATAGTTCAATTCCCGAATCGAGTCTCGAATTTTTTTCCAAATTACATTTATTTTGTTTATTTTTTTATTTATTATTTATTACATTTTTTGTTTATTATTTATTACTTTATTTTATTTATTACATAATTTTTTATTTATTACATTTATTTTGTTTGTTTGTTTTTTTCCTATAGGCACTTGTGACCTAGCTTCATGTCAAATTTCAAGATTCTAAGTCAACGGGAAGTACTATTACGTCGGAGTAATGAGTTTGCATGAGATTATATGCAGACTCATGCTTATACTCGTAAGTTATCATACTGGTTGGATCGTTCGAAGGATGTTAGTATCTTCTAGAATGTGTTTGAATGTTTGTAAGAAAAGAATATTTTATTGATTTATAGTCAGTGCTACGTATTCGTTCGAAGTGAAATGAAGTAATTTTTTAATATATCGTTGAGAAAAGTCTAAAGTCGTGTTTTCTACAATCATCGATCCCGGAAGTCGAGCCTGCAGCAGCAAGGGTTGACAGTACCTACCTTTTCAATTTTGATTTCCTTGAGAGTGTAGTAATATACGTTTTTGCGACTTAAACGGCCGTATCTTTTGTTTCGTTAACCTTGAAGTTTGATTTTTTCACAGCTTCAAGGGACCGAAGTCCTGAGTCATCATCAGCCTTTTAATGTTCCGACTGCCGGGACACAGGCCTCCACTGTAAGAGAGGGGCATGGGCCGTAATCCACCTCGCGAGCTCAGTGTGGATTGGTGAATGTCATGTCTTCGAATTTTTGGTTCTAGGACATGCCGGTTTTCTCACGATGTTTTCCTTCGCCGTTTTGAGAGCAATGGTACTGAAATAAATTACACATTAGGAATGCGCCTGGCTGGGTTTGAACCCGTGACCTACAACTCGTAAGTCGGTACCTTTACCACTCGGCTACCACTGCTCTCACGTACCTCAAGACTTGAGTATATGGTTTTAATGTCATCTCGATACCTTCACGCGTTCTTGAGATAAAGGGTCTAGACAGACTGACAGGCAGACGGACAACAAAGTGATCCTATAAGGGTTTTTTCTTTTTAGGTACAGAACCCTAAAAACTCATCTAGTACGATAAAAAAAGCGTATCACGTAGACCAGTACACGTAAAGCGAAATAGGGTCAACCAATCACTTGTTTTCCACCAACACAGCAATCAGTGAAACAGGTGTATCCCCCGCCGAACACATCGACTTCGTCATGCTTAGTTTTAAGACTGACGTTATTGTACCTACAAGACAAATGGTACTATTTTGTAACAAAACTAGGGAAAGGTTTTTTATGCCGTGTTTCAACACAAATTGATACCATGTTAGACGGGTAATAGCTATATTTTAATAGTACATTGTTACCCTAGGGGTGAAAGTAACTTATTTAGTCCCGATAAGGAGTTTGGCGTCCGAGCGTAGCGAGGTCACCAATTTTCGAGGGATTAAATAAGTGTTTAACCCGAGGTAAACACTGTGCTTTTCGCACACGAAGGCATTTTGATAAAGGTTATCAAAACGCCTTCGTGTGCTTTTATGCGTTGCAAAAATAATTTCAGAAACTATTAAAAAAAAAAACAAATTACATAGTATCACATTTCACTCGTAAATTCATGAAAACAATTTTTTTTTATGATATTTTTAATTTAGATTATGGCTTTGGTCGCCATTTTGAAAAGCGTGATAGGAGCTCATGTCATTCATAATCGTATACCTACATTCGGTTGCTGACATGATTTCACTCACATGACAGCGCCGGCACGTTTGCGACTGTGATGACACTGATAAAAGATGTGTGAGTTTTGAGTCCAGGTTTTTATACCGTTCGCTTGGCCTTGGAAGCGTGAAGAAGGAACAAATATACACACTTACAATTTTTCACCTTTGTATTAGTGTGATATGATAAAATAAAGTATGCTTCCTGAACGGAGTCTTGAAATTTTTTCCCAATAGCAATTAAAGTTTTTTTTTATTTTTGTGACGTAACAACAAATTTTCTGTTTTCAGACTTATTCTTATATCTGTGCTATAAGACCTTGTTTTATGCCTAATTTCAGGATTCTGGGTTCCTATAAATTTTGATTCCCTTTAAAGTCTCAAAATATATGTTTTTTGCGACATAAACTGCAGGATCTTCTTTTTCTCGTTAACTTAGAAATTTATTTTTTCGCAGCTTCAAGAGACTGCAAACCGGAGTATATGGTTGTAATTCCAACTCAATAACTCCACGCAGTCTTGAGATAAAGGGTCTTGACAGACAGATAGACAGACGGACAGCAAAGTGATATAGGGTTCCGTATTTTCCTTTTGAGGACGGTACCCTAAAAATCCCCAGGATGTAGCTAACAGGAAACTCAGAATTCCACTCCTTAGCTGTACGCACAACGAATATAAAAAATACGTGCACTGTGCATATAAAATACACTAGGATATCCCGTTATTACAATACCTAGACAAAGTTAATGTGGTAGAACATCAACAAATTTCAAAATACCAAATGCAACTACAAATCAAATCCTACACATCAGAGTTATCGACAAAACGGAACGCGAGCTAACGAACGGCACATCCCTATCTGGATTTGTCAACGAACTTCATTACCGAAACGGAGTAGGTAGAAGTGATTGAATCTGCTGGTAAGTGCTCCAATAGTAGCGTCTGACTGAATTTAAGCTGAAAACTATTGAATGTGCTATAGCCACAACTTTGGTCTAAGCGAAGCCGACCAATACAAACGGAGTAATTTAATGTAATTATGTTTATCATGTATAAATTACCTAACGAGATGATTGAAATTACCATGCAGTTTGTTTAAAAATAACACTTTTCGTAACAGTTCGCATAATTTTGATGCTTGCTAATAATCTGCGACTCTCTGGGCCGAAGGTATCCGCTAGAGGCCAAAATCTCTTAAAGCAGAGATTTAGTAAACTATAAACAAAAACTCGAAAAAACAAATAAAGATCGGGGCTAAAAAGGCCAGTTTTGTAGAATCATAATATGAATCATATTTTTTTATACGGCAATATTTACAAGGAATATGATTCTGATATGCAGTGAATTGAGTATGATTCGACTAATTTGTGCAACCATTTTACGAACATTAGAAGAATTGCTTATGAATTTGCTCTAGATGAATTGCTCATGTTTTTTTTTTTTTTATGGTAGGTAAAATCATCCAATGACAAATCCCGCCCTTGGGCGGAGCGGGAAGTAGTGTCAGACTCTTACTGACTAAAAACCTACCCCGTTCCTTCGTAGCCTACCGTGCCGGGGCCGAGCATTCCTTTCGGAACTAACCCATGACCCCAGTAGGCTTCGACCCTGCCTGCCTGCAGTTAGCAGGCTGGGCCTCTTCGGTGTGCTGACAGCTCCTTGAGGCGCGCGGGAACAGAACGCGCCGTCGACGACTTGGGTTCGGTCCGGTCGGTTACCGGACGATCGGACAGCGTGCTACCCATTGCACGCCGTCCGCAAGCCCGCGCCTACGGTGGCCGGAAATCGGGATCGGAATCCCGGCGGCGGCTGGGGCGAGCGCCCCGTTGCCTCTGCCTGATGCGGTCGGCCTCCTCCTTTGCTAGCATTACTGCTTCGCAGAAGGAGGCGACCGCCTGCCATCCCTCCTCACTACGGACCATGGCCTGAACCAAGGCCCGGCGAGAGAGATCGCTGCCGCCGATCGCCCCCACGAGGACACGGCGATGCTCCGCCCAGGCGGGGCACACCTCTACAGTGTACTCCACCGTGTCCTCCGGATGTTCCGCACAGTGGCGACACCCGGGCGAATCCTCCGCACGAATCCGGAACAGGTACTTAGCGAACTTTCCGTGTTCGGTAAGCACCTGCGTCGTGCGGAAGTTGAGAACGCCGTGAGGTCTTTTCAGCCACATGAATTGCTCATGTGACTTTTTTAGGCCCGCGGATCGCTATTTTCCCACCTATTTTTTTTTTCTGTGGTCAGCCGGCTATTCAGCCATCGTTTTTCATTTTTATCGGTGAAAAAATGATAAACATTTTTCTCAGATCCATGTCAGTTTTAAAGAAATAATTGAAAGTAAATCATAATTAAGTCATTTACAAAAATATGTACTTATCTTTATGTTCTTTCAATTGTACATCGCAATGTAATTGAGTTGCTTGTGGTTCAATAGAAATGTGGAAATAGAACTAGTATTTTTTTTTAATAATTTGACAGCTGTCAGTTGAAAGTGGTTCTCCCTAGGGATGAAAAATATTACTTTCAATCCGCTCCTCAGGCAGCTTCAGACCTACTTTCTGAGTATGAGTAATGAAAAATATTTTTTAGCAATAAGACTGCCCAATATGACACCCAATTAATTTGATTATTATTTTTGATTGGATTGTTTTATCAAAAATAATACTCAACACGTAAAACAATGATAAGTAAAACATGTTTCAATTAAAGACAGAACCATCATAACAAAGCATTTATGACATGATAATATCAAAACATTTATGTCACGGTCCGGATATTGATTCGCGGCTCCAACACATTTTCGTTACATCACTTGGCATAGAGCAAGTATATTGACAGAAGGTCTATTCGACAAAATATAGTTTGAATACAAAATAATATTCGAACAAGGCTACCAACATAGCACGAAAAACCGCCAAACTGAAGATGTAGTGGGGTGGTACGAGTACATTGCTCGAAAAACAAATGTCATGACATCTATCTCGGTGCGAACATGGGATCTTGTGAAAAGGAAATTCGGCATACGAATGACCAAAAGTGCAATGTCACAGTGGCATTTGGAGGGATAACCACATTTTACGTAAAACTAAATCCAAACTGGTCAAGGTTCACCCTTGTTTGATAGAACAACGTTTGATATAATATTACTAAATCGAACAACGTTTAAGAAAATCATCACTTTGTATAATATCGTTTGACAGAAATTTCAGTTCATCGAATATTTATTTACTATAACAACATTTGCGCTAATATTCAAAAGGTATAGGTTGGTAGGTTTCTGCAATAATTAAATAATATTGTTGGTTAAAAATTTAATATGCTGTGCAACAAAAGTTAATGACAGAACCGAATTGCTGCAAAACCGACTCCACGTAGTCTTGTTTGTCCTACCCCTAGAGTGTAATTTAAAATCGCGTAGGCGCGTAGGGGCGAGGCGGCCCGCGGGCTGAGGAGCAGGCGGCTGCGAGCGAGTGGTGAGCGAAAGCCGTCTGCGACGATTAGCACGCGCGGGACCGCCGGAGGCCCGCAGCGCCGGAGCCGTGACAGAAACCCTGCCTGCTGCATGTTGCATGCTTGCTTGCATGCTGCATGCTTGCGTGCATGCTGCATGCTTGCTTGTTTGCTGCATGCCTGCTTGCATGCTGCATGCTTGCTTGTTTGCTGCATGCCTGCTTGCATGCTGCATGCTTGCTTGTTTGCTGCATGCCTGCTTGCATGCTTGCTTGCATGCTGTATGCTTGCTTGCTTGATGCTAGGATGAAGCAAGCAATAATTATTTCATAGTTATACCTATAAAAATATGTTTTATTATCATAATATGCGTAAATAAATTTATGCTTTAGGATATTATGCTTAAAAAAGTTATGCTTTTATTCGGCGAAATGAAATTAGTTCAAATAAATAATTACGCTAAATAAAAATTTACCAATGAATTATTCGGTCAAATGAATAATTCTTCGAAATGACTTTATTGCAACTAAAATTCGATTTAGTAATATTATATTAAACGTTGTTCTATCAAACAAGGGTGAACCACTGGTCAAATGTGTAGTCTTCTTGATATTCAGCTACGCGGCTGAGACTTAGACTTTGAAAAAGGCAACCGCATTGATGTCTTCGAGATGTAGTGCTGGAGGAATGCTCTGAATTCCCTGGACTTTTTTCTTATCTTACGTAAACTGAACATCAAGATAAGACTGGATGTTCACCATATTGTCAGGAAAAATGGCCACAACCTAAAACAGCTCATCGTAACAGGCATGGTTGGTGGCAAACGACCAAGAAACCGCAGCCCAAAAAGGTGGGCAGATCAGGTTCGCTCCACTCTGGACACCCAATTATACGTCGCGCTTCATGATGCCAAGAACCGTCATAGATGGCGAAACACCATCAATAAGACGCTAATCTAGCTAATCAACTTCACGACCCTCAGTAATGGGGAATACGACTCAAGGAGGAGGAGGATGGGCTGAAAGGTACTGGAATGGTGACTACTTACTGGAAGTCGTTGGTAAGTCTTCCACAAGGTGAACCAATGACCTGGTGAATCCGATGCAATGGGAATCCGATGAAGAAAGAAGAAGAAAACACCATTATTTAGCACACAATTATAGAAACTTGGATGGTGATAATGGATGCGAGATGCACAGAATCGCCGTGGCTTCACTTGGGAGAGGCCTTTGTCCAATAGCAGACGTCTTTCAGCAGAAATGATAATCATGAATTATCATTTTAAAATTAGGTTAAGTTCAATTGTCTATAACACTGAGAAATTAATTTAAAGTGAGTAACTAAATAATATTACTCAATTTCTCAACACCACCCGTAGGTTAAATCTAAAACCTAACAACACATTTTCATAAAGGCATTAATTTATTTGCCGTTTATATAGTGAAAATGGTTTTTTTATGAAACTTCAAATATAACCAGGCAGGTGATATCGAAGGAGACGAAAGGTGTCACAGGGTTTCCGATCACAATCATTCTAGTACTACAAATGAAGTCCAGTAAGAATCAAGACGTAAAAGTCCAAGACGATGGCGACGCATGTCAGAAAAACTAAAGGGGTCCATTATAAGGGTGTGTGTCCGATATATCATACAAGTATTGCCAATTGTCAACACCATTTGATTGTCAGAATGAGGACTATGTTGCTGTGGATTTTCTATCTTATCATCTATGACGTCACCTACAACCGCAGTTATTTGGCTACCTTCATATTTTATGATCCACGTAGAAATTTTATTACTGGTCATTGTCACAGGAATACTTCGGAAATAAAGGAAGAATGTTCACCCCTGTCATTTTTTTATGGCGGGGTCTTGCGGTGAATTTGGGAATATATTTATTAAGAAAATTACTTCTCGACCATACCTTCGCTTACTTTACGTTTTAGTGACGCTATTTAAAATAAATCAATTTGAAACTCTTTTGAGTATTGTGCATAAAGTTCTGCAGTCTCTATTTCACAATAACTATCTCCCGTAGCTTCACCTGCATCTTTCACTACTGTTTGGCTCCTGTGCGTCATAACGTGATGGCTGCGTCTTCTATTACGAAGTTTTCATCGGAAATTGAATGGAATATCCAGAACTAATATATTTTTTCAATATACTTACTCGGAAACCCACTTATGTCCCACCGCTTACAAGCACGCAATGGGCTGTTATCCGTACTAGTGCTGAAAAGTGCGCGTGCTCTCGAGCCACAATTTTATATTAATAAAATTGTTTATCGTATCAGGCTGGGCGCGTCGACCTACTCGAGGCGCATGTCATCCCCACGAGTCGTAAGTGTATTGAAAAACGTCGTTTGACACACTTGCAAATTTGTCACTGCAGCCCTCGGCTCCATAACACACTCTCCTACGGCTCGTGCGAATTCCGCCTTGGTCGCAATGACAAATTTTCTGCAGTCGTATCAAAATGTACTATTTCAATTCAAACCAGTGATTACCACGTTCAAAAACAGCTTTATACTATTAATAAGTATAGATACTAAAAGTAATAAGGTATTTTAGTTATGATCAAAGAGATATGTCAAACCTCTGATATCAGAAACCATCCTTTCAAATGCTAAATTAAGATTCAGCCAAAGCCAATCACAGCATATCTCCCGAAACGAGACACCCAAAGCGTTAAATGCAGTCATAGTCCCAACATCATCATATTTCACAGAAACATTTCATCTGACAGGGAATCCAATTTAAATGAGATAGTGAAATGTCCCAATAGTTTCCCGTATGCCATAGATATTCCCATTATTACTTCCATGTGTAATATCATGTTGGTTATGATGGGCCATTTCCAGTCATTGGATTGGTCTCATAAGGTCCCCATATAGCCGGTTCAATCCCATAACATACCTTTATAAATCATTATATCCTTTAGTATCACCTTAGATATTAGAGAATTGGTAAGTACATATTGAGTTTGTTCAGGATAAAAATCATAAGCAATTAAATAGTTCTTGCAGAGATTTTTCTTTGCAACATTAATAACAGAGAGTATGCATGCATTCATTTATTCACTTAAAATAAACTAGTGCGCCTCACCATCAACAATTGCATCACTACTTACTATCAGGTGGGATCGCGGTCGAGCACTAGTTTATATAAAATATAAATAATAAAAATTAGAGACTGCAGGACTTGTCACGTAGTACAAGAAATGTTAAGCAGAAATATTTCAATAAAGTTATAAGATGGCGTGACTGAGCAGTATTTTTTTCATTGTCCGAACAGCCATGTTCATGAACACATTCTAACAGCGCATGACATTTCCATATAGTTTTGGCTTTTGGACAATCTATTACCCAGGTAGAATGTCACCAAGTTTAGAGACTTAGATAATATTCAACATTATTTTTATTTTAAGCGAAACTTGAATATATTATAGTTGTTTGAGAACCAGTAACTGAATCGATTCCAATATTTTTTACACCACGTTATATTTTTCTCAAAAATCTATACTTATAATAAATCTGTAGAAGTAAACATTCTGTACATTGAAAATATCAAAAAAATAAATGGCAGGGGGTGTTACTAGACCGACACCGTACCCAAAAATGTGATTAAAAAATTTTTTGTCTGTCTGTCTGTTTGTTCAGGCATCACGCAATAACTACCGGTTCGATTACGATAAAACTTGGTATAATTATTCTTTAATATCCTGGGCACCACACTGGGTACTTTTTATCGCGGAAAAGTATATAAAATAAAAAACAAACTTAATTTTGCGGTTCGATCTCTAAGCCCGATTACTGTACCAACCGCAAATAATAAGTTTGTCACAAAAGCCACAAAAGGCCCGCGCCGAGACAGAAGTATTAATACCGGTAAGTATGCTCGATAGATAACGTTCTACACAAATAGCACTTTACACAAAAAACTCATTGATAAGTTTCGTCGTTCACGCGAACGAAGTTGTGGGCACAGCTAGTATTTAAATAAGGTCACAAGTTGGACACCACTGACATTAAGAACACGGCAGGTCATAGCGGGCAATAGGAGCTAGGGTACGGGTGCGGGAGCAAAACAAACCCTCAGCGGCCCGGATGACTATGTGTTTGAGTGGACAACCAGGTAACATAACAAGCTTATAACTTTTTGATTTTTCATGATACAGATAAGAAACTTTGTACATAGATTCTATGCATAAAAATACTAGATCCGTGTTTCGGGTTTCGCATATACTAAAAATAAGGTTGTATTTTTATCTAAGCGACAGTTCGACAGTCTCAATCTTAGAGAAGCTTAAATTTATTGGAAATAGTTTTCAACTAAATAATCAATTGAAAATACTTGCTTACATTTCTGTACTCCAATGCCAATCTCGTATAGTATTCGGCTATTATCTGATTGTAATAGCTGGTGGATACGACAATTTATAACCAGTTCATTTAATTTTAGTATCACACTAATATTAATAGGTACCTACGACATTGCCGTGTTTTAAATCGGGTTCATTTGAATTGTTATATCTTTAGATTGACTTGGAATTATAAGTTCAAATAAACTTTATATTAAAGGTACGTTATTCTGTTTTTAAAGCTATTTTATTAGGTACTTATTTGTTTTTTTTTTTTGTGTTTTGTATATTTTGTCACACCAGCGGCTCGCCGGACTTCGCACAGATGTAAATTATAAATTACAATTTGATCTTTAGCTTAGTTGGAAGTGGTGGGTATACAGACAAATAGTCACAGAACTGATTCTCTGACTATTTTTCTGTATAAAGTCTGAACTTTGCTATAAGCTTTTATTTAGTTACCTCATCTGTCCTAGTTCATGTCTGTCTGTGTTCAAATCTTACAAATTTATTTTGACCCACTTTCTGGTTTTTTAATACTCTGTTAAAACTGACTGCACTCGCTAGAACCCATTGACACTGCCAGTAGTACTGCTGTGGATAGAACGTATATTTTGTATTTGTTTAATTTGTAGCATATCATTTCACCCGAAAGACGTCCACCGTTGGACATACGGCCTCACATAAGCACGGCCATAAAGAACGGTCCTGTGCGTTTCGCATACATAGTATTCCCGCGACCCTCACCAGGGCCTCAAGTCTGCTGTTAAAATAGTGTCAGAATCGGCAATTTTGACAAGTTTGGAAATCTACTAATATAATGGCGTCACTATGACTTTCCAACAGTCAATCACTGACACACCATTGAAAGAAATGGTAATCTCGTACATAATGACAAATGAATTTCTGACTTATGGGGTATTCTGCTAAAATTTTGTCAGTTCCTTTGATTACTGACTTACCATTAGATTTGTCTGAATACGACAAAGTCATTCTACCACCATTCGTTTACGAGACCAATAACCGACCAATGATCGATCATTATGATTTAGCAGATTAAGAACTTTTACCAAAATGACAATGGGATTGTGTTGGAATGTCGAATTTACAAATATAGCAGACATGGGCCCCAGGTTGCCTGTCCACCTTGTGGGAGGACTTCCAACACTGCATCGTCCGGAATGCGGTCGCCTTATCAAAACCCGCTATAGAGCGCATAAAGTTTATGGAAACTACCAAAGTTGCTGAAAGCATCTAAATTGTGTGTTTAGAAGGGATTTCTGCAGGGTTTATATTCTAGTAAATTAAAATCATTGTATTATTTACATACATTTAATCATTGCCTATTTATTATATCTATAGTATAGCGACTTAACAAGATGAAACCTTCATAGATTCTGGGAGCAGAAAACATTTGACTAGAACAATATATATTTGCAATAAACATTTCATTTAAAAACATAAATAAACTACAACGGTAAATGACTAGACAGTATAAGGGTTACTACAGACAACCTAGCGACTTCAGATTTTGACAAAGTAAAATTGTATTTCTAGGTGACATAATATTATACCTTGTAGTAACCCTCATTTTAATCTAGTAACAACAATATAAGTATTTTTATATAAAAACAAAGCAATCCAATAGTTAAGAGCTCATAATAGGTGTTTTTAATTCGGATAAACCGGCAGATAAACTTGTAAGATTCATTAGATATGACTACGAGATATGCTATATAATAATGAGTAAGTGAATAATTTCATTCGTTGTTATTAGAATTATCTAAAGATTGAGAAGTACTAGTAAACTTGAGCCTTAGTAATAAAACGTGAATTTGAAATTGTTCCACTATTAAAGAGAAATATGTAGGAATTATTTCTATCATGAACACATACACACGTCAAATGAAAAATTATTTAATGAACCTCTGATCCACAAGCGAGTACTCGAAAATTTAATTTAAACATTACCCCAATTTTCAATTTGACGTTAGACCATTATTGTTAAACATCTCGTTAAATCTGGTGACAAGATTTAAACCAAATTCGTTATTCATTGCGCTTTCCTTTAGAAGCAGTCGAGACGGTCTCAGTTGCGTCTCGTGAATGGATCAAAGGCTGTAAGATATTGACACATAAAGGGGTCACGTATTCGGGCTTTGGAAGCTTCGAGTAGTTTAGCTCCATCGCTGCGATAACTAAAGCGCCCGTGTGAGAGACCCTTAGAAGCCGAACTCGTCATTTAAATCTATTTTTATCAATGGAATGTTAGACGGTTTGTCTGTGTTGCTTCATCTCTCCACTTTCTTGTGGGGTTCGAAGGGTGCTGTGAGCTGGTGCTTAGAAGCTAGTTCTGCCAAATATAAAGTTGCCCGGGGCGTTGGGGTCCTCGGTGGAGAAGTACTCCCTCCATAGTTCCTGGAACTCTTCCCATGACACACTGCTTTTACCCTGGTGAAGAGAATTTTAAATGAGCTGTTGTAGACAAAGATAATAATTAGAAAATAAAAGCTCTTTACGGATACTTTCTTTGAATATAGTTGAAAATGCCTATGCCCATATTTTATATTATATATTATATTATATTAAGCCCGTTTTTGTGTTCCATATTAGTGCATAAACTTTTAATTAATCAATAAATAGCCGCTTTGTATAAAGTAGAAACATCGAGGCTCACTCAGTCTATTCCTTTTTTCTATGATACACAACCATAGACAAAGACAATGGACTGACAAATTTTTTTATAATAAAGAAATAATTGTAATGTATTAATTCTTTCTTCCACCACTTCTTTTTCTTTTTTACTCGTCTTCACATTTCGCCCACTCAAAGCCATCAATCATTTGACCCAAGGTAAACAAAAACATCTACTTCTCTCACATTTTACAACACTATGAGTGGATGGACAAGTAAGTAAACCTACTTAGCTAAAATGGCACAAAAAATCAAGATCAAAACATTCTTTGATCTATTTTGCGATCAGCATGAAACTGTAAACATTTTGGTCTAATAATGATCAGTAAACAGACG
This sequence comes from Leucania comma, assembly GCA_958295575.1. Lineage (NCBI taxonomy): Eukaryota > Metazoa > Arthropoda > Insecta > Lepidoptera > Noctuidae > Leucania > Leucania comma. Next base: position 21,148,912 of record OY282473.1, read on the forward strand.
AATGAAAATTGCATTTTTGACATAAACACGCTCCATCGACTGAGTGAATATTTCACAAATGTATTACTCAATTCATTCGATGACAGCAAAATGGAAATTGGATTGATTTAAAGTACCTATCCTATGCAAAAAATAATAATAATAAAACGAATCAATCCTACTTGCTACTAAAGTCTGGATATTTATTTGGACATTTGCCAACGATCAAATGGATTAAAACAAAATTTGCATGTTCCACACTAAGGTCGTGTTTACGGAGACGCGGCGCGTCGGGCGTTCGTCGTACATTACAACAGCGGGCCGCGTCATCACACGCACAAACACAAACATACGGTAATATACGACGGACCACCCAACACGCCGCGCAACGCACCGCGTCTCCGTAAACAGGCACTAAGTATTGCTCTGGTGTCGTGTGGGTGCGTTCACAAAAATCTGTTTCAGGTTTGGTCCCATAGTAAAAGTTATTTGTTATCACGAGTACAATCACGAGTTTAAGTAAAGTGAAAATTGATCACTTTATGATATAAGCAATTAAAACTCGCCAGATAATTTTAAACAGATTGACATATCATCAAATGTTAACGTTGAGACGATCAGTTTTAGTTGGTCATATCATGAAGTGATCAATTTCTGTGATCTGGCCACGACAGAGATACAACCTACATTCCCGCGGCCGAAGCTGCTGGATGAACTTAGTAATACACCTCTATTTTTGAATTAGTGCACAAAAAATTGGGGCTCAATCAGTACCCGTTACTGATCAGTAACGGGTACTGATTGAGCCCCAATTTTTTATTTCTTTTTTATTTGTGTAGTCAAAAGTAAAAAAAAAAAAACGAAATCCCAAAATTTTCCACGAAAATTTATCATAATTAGTAAATTCGTAATTGAATCAATCATTCATAACAACTCTACTAAAAAATACTAAGCGCAGTGTTTTTCCATTTTTATTGCCATTCTTTCATTCTTAAACAATAACTTGTACAATATTTCCATAAATTGAGTGAGATTTTGGGATATAAATAAACGCTCATAACTTTGCTAATTATGAATATTATTTAATGAGACTTAAAAAATAACAAGACCTTTTCTAATAAGCCCTTTAAGTATGTGTACTAATTAAAAATTAGTGGTGTATATATTTGATAATTTGACTTTCACGTGAGCAAAGCCGCTGGTACAAACTAGTGAGATAATAAAATTGGAGCTGTACAAAAACATATGAGAATGACAAATGTAAAGCCATAAAAAAAAGTGTGAATATCATAAATTTTTTATGAAGGATTTGAATGGAATCGGGAAAACGATTTGAATTGAGTATTGTACTCAATTTAATAAATCGCTGAACGTTATTCGTTCGGATTTATAAAATGGGTTTGCTTTGATTTTGAAACAAATTTTATTAATTGTGTTGCGTATCATTCTCTCTGGGAAAGGTTGTACTAAAATATCTAATACGCTAGTAACAATCTGTATAGAAAAAAATAATAATGAAAATAAAACTCATAAATAATGATCATTATAAAGATAAGTGAACGTAAAAAAACATTATTCAATGAACAAAAAATAAAAGTTCTTTCGAAGAAAAAATCTTGATAAAGGGTAGGTACTTGGTAAAATAATATTTTCATGAAGGTCAAACTGGGACTGAAATTTCGTGATCAAATCTAATAAAAATAACGCTCCAAAAATATTAATGTAAGTACTAAAAGAAATTACAATTCAATAAACATAATTCTAAGTATCATGAAGGAGAATAAAATAGAGAAAATGGAGAAGAAAAACGCTAATATAGGTATAATGAACCAGCCAAAATAACCAGAGTACTAATTACTTTTCGCTCCTTTTGATAGTAATCATGCTATTGACGAAAATTAATAGTTATTAGTAAGAGTACCCATTGGGCCCAGAGTTTGCTGTAACGAATGGTAATTTTAGCCCATCTATTGCTGGGTTGATGGAAATGTGTAGCTAAAGTTAAGATAGCCTATATATAGATAGGCACGTTGCTAGCCGATGACATTGTTTATATTTATGTCACCAGATAAAATAAGTGTTAAATTAAATCCGTGAAATCTGTAATTTTTTATGGATTTAATATAATACTTATATGCTTATATATTTACAAATTTCGATATTTTTTCTCGATAAGAGTGTATAGGGACTATTTTTGGTTAATTTGGTCTGTTCATAAAACATTAAGGATTCCGTTATATCGTAAGATTTATTACAATCATACGGAATTTCCAACTATCCGTTTACATATAATAATATTATTTTTTATAATCTTACACATTTTAGATTATTGCCACACTCACACACTTTTGAGAGTTATATCGCTTCACTTCAATGAAAACATGAGCTAACGTATATTTTATACGTCATCAACTGAAAATAGTGAGTGAATGAAGGTTTACGTCAATTTTACTATCTTTATAGAGATAGAGAGCAGGAGTGGTAACGGCCCCGACATTCGAGTTGTAGGTCGTGAGTTCAAACCCAGCCAGGCGCTTTACTTTGTGTAATTTATTTCATCACCAATGCTCTCAAAAACGGTGAAGGAAAACACCGTGAGGAAACCGGCATGTCCTAGAACCAAAAATCCCCCAACACGCACTGGGCCCGCGTAGTGGATTATGGACTATACCCTCTCCTAGAGAGGAGGCCTGAGTCCCAGCAGTGGGAACATTATAAGGCTGATGCTACGCTATGCTACTATCTTTATAGGTAGAAATATGCCATATTTTCACCTGATCGTGAATGGAATAAAAAGTTATGATAATATATTATCATATTTTTACCGTGCATGACTACGTATTTTATCTTATTAAGATATCACATTTTATAACTATTGAAAGACTGAAAAGGTTTCCTATAATATACTCGCTTCTGCCAGCGGCTTCGCCAATTTTGAAACTTTACACAAATTCTAATTAAAACTTAGATTATATCAAAACAGCGGAAGATACGAGTATGTGACTTGCCTCTAGCGCGTGAACCGCTAAAATTGAGCCTCTGAGGCACGATTTCACATCGGTCACGATGATCACACACACATGGCAGCTAACGCTATTTCACTCGCACGACAGCGCCGGCTTTTATCTCTGTCCTTGTCAATCAGTGACTATAAGTTTGCTATGTGTGAGTTTTGAGTCCAGGTTTTCTGATTGCAATGTTAGCGCGTAACGTAAGATAAGATAATAAGACCTTTATGATTATTATCAACGAATTAACATGGTTAAAAAAGACTATCTCTATAAGTTTTCCAAAACTACCCCCAAAATACAGTTTAAAAGGAGTTAAAAAATTTATTAAAACATTCTCGAGCAAAGTACCAGTTCATATCTTAAAATATCTCAATGACTCACCTTAGCCATCTTAGAGAAGGCAACCTTACACTCCTGAGGGTCAATACCATAGGAAGAGCAGACGGTAGTGAACTCATCACAGTCGATGGTGCCGTCAGCACTAGCGTCTTCCAGTTGGAACATGAACTGGGCATACAGCTGCTGCCACTTCAAGGCAGCTGAGGGGTTCTGCGCGTAGTCATTCCACATAGACGTCCATTCTTCCACGGAGACCTGGAGAAGGAAAGGTATGGTTATATGGTTGTTTGGCTAGTTATGTAACTTAAGGCACCTGCAGACAAGAGCGAAGCGACAATACGACAACTACGCGACAATATTATTCTGAACTAAAAAAATGAATTTATTTATTTCTCTAATTGTGTGAATATGCCACAAGATTATTTATTGCAAAACCCATTCATTTGTAATATTACAAACAAAAAAACACACACTCTTGCTAGTTTTAAAGTCCGATTCTTTCTAATTTACTTGGAATATAAGTTCAAATAAACGTTATATTAAACGTATTTACGTTTTTTTGAAAATACTTATTTATTGGTTTCCTGTACTACTTATGAGGTTTGCAAAAATTCAGTGATAGACGTATTATTCGTAAATCATTTTCTTTTCGTAACATCTTTGTCACATTGTCATGTCGCACCTATCTGCAGGAGCTTTAGGACTTATGATATTTTTAGAACTATTATAATTTTTCAAATGGTGTAAAAGACGATTGTGGAAAAATTGTTAAAAAACATTTCCAAACGCTTTGTTGAATTTCGCGTGACCCAAGGGATGGCTTTTACCTTGAACAAAGAATAAGTATTGCCATACAGGGAGGCAATGCCGCCAGTCTGTTGGGAACACTTCTCAGGCACAAGTAGGTTGTACCGAGTTCGATACCGCTAACTTAAATCTTATTTTTGCGTAAAAAAGTTTAAATTAGTTGGTATGAGGTGTACTATATTTAGTACACTGGTGCCGGAGAGGTTAAAAGTCGTCAGTGATGCGGAGGAGATTTGAAACGCTATACTTTAGATTACTTTTAGTTAGTTCTTGAGGGTTTTTTTAGTGAAATATTTTTCAAATAGATTTTTATTGGTATTTTTACCAACAAGCGATTTTTACCGATACTATCAAATACTTATTAGATAGTGGCAACACTAACATTTGCCGTTTCCTTCTTTCTATAGTCTGTGTGCTAGCAACTACACTCAATGTACGCCTCGTTTACTGCTCGTGACAGACAATAAACATATAAAATTGAAGTCTGCGTGTCTATTACTACATGTCCAAGTCTAGAAGACCTAGAAACCCGACATCAGACGTTAATACTGACTTTTTGTCTACTCAAAGAAGAAAAAAACATGAAATAGCCTTCTCCGAAACTTGTTGAACCAATAAACCTTTAAGGAGACTCTCTAGCGACAACAATTGATGGAATAAGTTCACGTGAACTTTGGAAATCTCAAGAGGACCGAAAGGGTTAAGTCATGCGGGGCGTCTCGGCGTTTTTGCTGTCGAAACTTATGGTTTGTATACCTACGTAAATTCGAATTGTGTGTGAAAGGAAAAAGTGTATTGGACTATTGGTCTACTTTTTACTCGACAGTGCCAAAGGAAGAGTTATGTTTTTTTAAAATGTATATAGGATGACTGGTAATTAATCACGGATACTTAAACACGTGATTGTAGTCATAATAACAAACAACTTTTACTATGGAACCAAACCCGAAATCGCGAAAAAAATCTGCAAGTTCAATACATTTTGACCAGTTAGACGAACATAAATATACGGATCAGTGACTAGCAGATTTTTTTTGCGATTTCGGGTTTGGTTCCATAGTAAAAGTTGTTTGTTATTATGACTACAATCACGTGTTTAAGTATCCGTGATTAATTACCAGTCATCCTATATACATTTAAAAAAAAACATAACTCTTCCTTTGGCACTATCGGGTAAAAAGTAGACCAATAGTATGTACCTATATATGGGTATTATTTTCTTTGGCACGATCCATAAGTTGAAAGATATTGCATTTTAGCTTGAAAGGTGTCGTTAGATTCGTCTTAGTTGTGAGAGTGATGATACTACTGTACTAAGTACATCAAAATAATAATTGATTAAAATGGCGGATTTGAGCAGCAAATAATGTTTCCTTCTTTTTTTTTATAATATTCTGTTCATGTAGCATCTAGGCATGAAAATAAAGGGCTTGAGAAGACGATTTCAAAATGATTACTTACAATATAGGAAATTAAAAAGTTGAGTATCGAAAAATCCAATCGCTAAAAAAAGGAAAAGTTTGAAATAAGTGACTTAAAGCAGGGTGAAGTCTGATTCAGTTAATGACGTCAAAATTATTGAAATAGACTGTGTATAACAACAATATACCTATCTGATTAACACTTATTTAATAATAAGTGTTAATCGGATATATTGCTCTGTAGTTTTTTTTTTTTTGTAAGCATTTATAAATCAGTTTTGTGAATAAAAACAAAAAAAAAACTTCACCATTCTAAAACGGGTAAAATAAACAGCTAAATAGTATGGTTCATTAAAATATTTAGGCCGAAACTATAAAGGAATTAATCAAAACATCTCTGTACATCACATTAATCTTCGCTCCAGTAGGATCAGAAGATTTATGAGCTATGGAAGCTCGCATGATTAAACCATTTCGGATTTAGAGGGACCTTCAACAGAATTATCAGCTCGACAATTTACATACTTGATATCGTATTAAACAAACCGTATTAATCCTTCTATATCCTATAAATAATGTGGTTGTCTGTGTGTTTTGAAATCATTTAGAGTTACGTAAACTCAGTCGGTAAAAACGAAACTCTTGTAGTCCATCTATCTACTATCTTGAGTTGTTGCCCATCTATCTAGACAGACAGACAGCAACAGTGATTCCCTAACATAACTATACAGTTAGACAGCTCTATATTTATCTGTGAAGACCCTTTATCTAGGAATCGCGTGGAGGTATCGAGTTGAATTAAAATCATATACAGGTCTACGGTATCTCGAAGCTGTAAAAAATCAAACTTATAAGCATAAGCCTTTTAATGTTCCCAATGGTGGAACTAAGGCAATGTCTAGCAAAGGGAATGGGCCGTAATCCACCACACGGGCCTAGTGCGGGTTGGTGAATGTGAATGTCTTAATTTTTTTTATTCTAGGACATGCCGATTGCCTCACGATAGTTTTCTTTCACCGTTTATAGCAGTGCTGATGAAATAAATTACACAAAGTAATACGCCTGGCTCTGTTTGAACCCGCGACCTATAACTTCTAAGTTAACGAAGAAAAAAAGATGCAGCCGATTATGTCACAAAAACGTATTTTTCGAGACTTACTAGGAAATCAAAACAAAGGGTATTTTCTGTTGACCTAGAATCCAGAAATTTGCAGAAACACAAATTATAAGAAAAAAATGAAAACTGTAACTTTTTAGTTAATACGTCACAAAAAAGAAAATACTATTTTGCCATTCAGAAAATCTTCGAAGATTCGCTTGTATGGAACCCCCTGTGCGAATGCGCACATGACCATTTAAAAAAAAATATTATTGCTAATGAACCGTTGTGACCTCGATCTAGCTTGATGATAAGCCACGGACGAGATCAATGATGGAGTGTACGAGCCCAGCTGTTATATGCTGTATAATGTAAATATCTTAAGGCACCTTCAAATTACCCGCAAAGTGCCTCGTGACGGCAGCGCTGTTTTGTTATTTATTTATTTAGTCTTCATGTACAATAGTGGTACATAGGCGGACTTAATGCAACAAGACATTCTCTACCAGTCAACCTTTGGGTTAAAAAGAAAAAACTGTGGTAGGTGTGCACAATAAATAGATAACAGATATTTCAAATACATATATTCCATCTAAACAAAAAACGCGACGGCAACGCGACTGCTACGCTACATCCGCGCTGCGTACGCGCGTTTTAATTTATATGAAAAAAGAAAGCAGCGTGAAGTCGCGTGGCACTATGCGGCTAATTTGAAGGCGCCCTTAACGTGGCCGCTTTTTGATTTCGGTGGAAAACTATCAAATGACTTCTACTCTTAGTGGAACACGAGATATATTTTTTTTAATAATATAAACTAGTGCTTGATTGCGATCCCGCCTGATTGTAAACAGTGATGCAGTCGTTGATGATGCGCACTACTTTATTTGGGACCTATTCCTAACCTTAAAGACACCTCTTGCGGACTGCGTGCAATGGTCCGCCTCTGTACATAATGTGCGAGAAGTGTAAATAAATAAATAATAAATGGGTAGCACGCTGTCCGATCGTCCGGTAACCGAGAGGGCCGAGCCCAAGTAGTCGACGGCGCGTTCTGTTCCCGCGCGCCTCAAGGAGCTGTCAGCAAACCGTAGAGGCCCAGCCTGCTAGCTGCAAGCAGGCAGGGTCGAAGCCTGCTGGGGTCAAGGGCCGTTTTCTGAGAGGAAGTCTCAGCCCCGGCATGATAGGCAACGTAGGAACGGGGTAGGTTTTTAGTCAGTAAGAGTCTGACACTACTTCCCGCTCCGCCCAAAGGCATTGGATGATTTTATCTACCATAAAAAAAAACCTTGAAGACACCTAGGTTATAATCGGACGGGTTGGGTTTATAATGTTAGATTTTTACGGATTAAAACGCCACCTGTGTTACTTTAGTTGTCCTTTTACGTAACTGCTTCTAAATCATTCGAACAATCCCGTAATCTTGGCATCTTGCCAAAAGAACTGACTCACATTTTCATACAACTGCTCTTACATGATTATGATGTTATTACACATCTTTCTTCATATATTTTGGATACAAAGATATCTTGTAGATATTATTTGGTTTCTATAGAAATCTAAACATAAATTTGTGTAAAAGTAATCCAGTAAACACCTCTGAATATCTGTTAAAAAAGTACTTCTATTTAAGCCTCGCACATTTAATCGCGATTCTAAAGGATGACAATTTTTCTCAAAAAATTTAAGGGTTTTAAATAAACACGTATTTTCTGGAACAAGTTTTGTGAAATATTTAAATAAATCACAGAATGACCGAATGCCAACAGAGTTTCCTGACGTTATCTCTCTTTTTTCGCGTTGCCTCTTAATCAAACATTGCGTTAGATTGTTTTAGATGAAGCAACAAGCTTTTAAACTATTCTCGACGTTGATAATAGGCTAGTTGATAATTGACCTCTACACAGGCATTGCAGGGGGTGCTGCGCGCGGGGTGTTAGTACTGATTCGATTTTTTCTTGATTACTTATCGATATTCAATGAAATTAGAAAAAAAAATCAATACAAGTTATTCAGTTTATCGTAACATATATTTTGGTATAAATTCAATGTATAAATATAGAGCCGTTTTCGAGAAAATATGGAATTAATGTTCAAAAAAGGCCTATTTACCAGATTTTTTTTCTAGATTTAGGGTATTTTTTTGACAAACGTAATCAATACAATTTATTAGTAATGTCCTTAAGTATCCCCTTCATTTTTTATATGGTAATCGTACATAAGGAATAATCAAAAAACTTCAATCAACTTAGGTTTTTTTTTGGATTTGGGCGATGTAATCCCCTTAAAGTGAATTATCATTTTTTCTTAAGTTAATATTTGAAAGCTCACTTTTTCGTTCATTTCACATGTACATACGTTATCATGGTAAGGTATTACACAAAAAAGCTAATGAGGATACAATGTTCACTCTTGCTTTGAAGGCTTAACGACGATATCTTGACAATTTCAGCCACAGCGACCTCATTCCTGGACTCCTCATTGTGGTTGCGAGCTCAGTACCTTTACCATGAGTTTTAAGCAATAGTATTCGTCGCTACTCGATATCGACGCCGTAAATATTTTGTATGGCAAATTTTGGTTCTGCAAGTGACCGCTAGAGGCGCTGTAAAATTTGCCATACAAAATATTTACGGCGTCGATATCGAGTAGCGACGAATACTATTGCTTGAAACTCATGGTAGAGGTACAGATATATATACCGCTCCGTTTTGTGCCTTCATGTGACTTGCATATTTAATTTTAACCAAAAAATTCCGAACACAAAACGGACATGTCAGACTACGTTAATGATGCAATAAATAATTAATAGCAGCTGGTGGCATATTATTCATTATTTCCATCACAATTACGACTCAATAGCCTCAATATCTGAACTGAACGATAGTTTCCAAGAGTCACAGCGACCCTGAAACGCAGAGGGCAACTGACTACAGGTTGGTTTCAGTCAGTAAAACAAACGCTTAAGGCTAAGAACTCACAAAGCTGTTTTCAACAGCGCCCGCCGCGGTAGAGGCAATTACTGCTTTATTTCTAAACTCACAAGACCACAGTTTAATGCGGTTACCCAGCCGTCGTGGTTGCGATTTTTGTCCGCAATACCGGACGGGTGATTATCGCAAGACATGCGGTTGTAAGAAGTCCCGCCGGTACAATAGGAGCTGCGAACAACCGCGCAAACTGTGGGCGTAAAACGCGTCGTGAAATGTGCTTTAATTTTTTACAATATCTGCATTCTACAGAAACCGGTCGCGGATGGAAATCTCAATTCTTGGCCTCAGCGTGTAATATTTCCTTCAAAAGAACACTGAATACTATTTATCCTGATAGTACGTTTCCATGGGAACGACTTTCAATTTCCGCACGCAAGCAAATCTGCTAGCTAAAGGCAGTACTTCCCGCCCAGAGGACACGATGGAGCACACGGAAGAGGTGTGTCCTGCGTGGGAAGAACAACACCGTGTCCTAGTAAGAGCAATCAGCGGCAACGATCTCATGCCGTCCCACCGTCCGGTAACCATCTGGACCGCCCAAACCGGACGAAGTCGGTCCAAGTCGTCAAAGGCGCGCATTGTTCTACGCGCCCCTCAAGGAGATGTCAGCAAACCGTAGGGGCCGAGCAGGGTCGAAGCCTACTGGAGCCAAGGTTATGTAAAAGTGAAACCCTGGGTCCTGAAACGAAGGCAAAGAAGAAACCCTCGCTCCACCCAAGGGCGGGAGATGTCATTAGATGATTTTCCCACCTAAAAAAAGCCAGTATTTCATAACGAACTGACGCGTGAGGTCGTTTAAAAAGCGATGGGGGCTGTTTGAACAATAAGTGAATTACGGAGCGAAAATTCTAATAAAGGCCCGTCAGAGTAACAATGCTTGAAAAAAAATGAACGCGTAATTAAGCGCGGTAGGTCGTTTGGCTAACACCAGCGCTGACGGGTTAATAAATGCGATCTGGTATTATTAAGGGCCTGTTGGTTAAGTGGTTTGTGGCCCTGACTGTTATGGCCAATGTCCGTGAATTCGATTACCACTCAGGACAAATGTTTGTGTGATGAGCACAATCATTTGTGACTGGGTGTAATTTATCTATAATATTATGTATTATATAGAAATATAGCATAGCATAGCATCAGCTTTATAATTTTCCCACTGCTGGGACTCAGGCCTTCTCTCTAGGAGAGGGAATATTGGGCCGCAATCCACCACGCGGGCCCAGTGCGAGCTGGTGGATGTCACATGTCTTCGAATGTTTGGTCCTAGGACATGCCGGTTTGTTTAAAACAAGTATTTTTTTTGTGATGTACTACAAAAGGGAGAGGGGAGGCCTTCGCCCAGCAGTGGGACATAATAGTCTAAACTAACTACAAATTTTCAGTTTTCAGATTTATTCTTATACTAGGTGCTATAAGACCTTCCTTCGTACTAAATTTCAGGGTTTTAGGTCAACGAGAAGTTCCCTATGAATGTTGATTCTCTTGAGAGTGTCGAAACATAACGTTTTTATGCAATATAAACGGCCGTATCTTTTTTTATGTTAACTTTTTTACTGCTTCAAGGGACTGCAAACTTAATATATGGTTTTAATATCAATTCGATACGTCCACGCGATCTCGAGATAAAGGGTCTTGATAAACAGACAACAAAGTGATCCTATAAGGATCCCGTTTTTTCCTTTTGAGGTACGAACCCTAAAAATCTAATTGAGACTGCACAGCTATAATCTAACAGCACAAAACAGAGACACCATAGTGAATTTACGTCATCGAGAACCGCGTTCTGTAGGTATCTTTAAGAATAGAAAATTAACTATCGACTTATATTCTAAGTGATAGACAAGCTCGTTCAAGCAAACTATTTGTCAAAATACTGAAACGTTAAAACCAAAGTTCGCTGCAGCGCTAAATTGACATTATGACGTCTAACAAAACTTTTAAAACTTACAGCGCTTATATACTGCAAAACTGCACTTATGTCATCAAGTCAAGTTGAACGGCATGCAATAGGTACATGTAAGTCAAACAAAGTGATTGTACGGCATGCGTAATCTAGTGCGTAGTACATATATATCGATGAAATTAACCTTATAAGTGTAATTTTAAAAGCCTTTGTTTTTCTACATTGAACACTTTTTTTATTTTAATATAGTATTTTCGTTTTTTTTAGTATGTCTTGTTGACAATAATCAAAAATTTCTAGAAACAGTTTTATTAGTAACAAAATTTATTAATTTATTTTAACACAAAAGTTTTCTAAACTAAAAATCCTTTGCCTGACCTAAAAATCAACTTGACCTCGAAAATATAAGATCAGAGAATTTAATAAAAGGCGCTCCTTACTTAAGAAATTATAGAGCTGCCTTCCGTCAGAAGAGCCACTTCACTTTTATTAGACATTACTTCAAGGAATCTCTTCTAATGATAGTAAAATTTTGTTCGCACGATCAGTGCCGTAACCAGGACTGTGCCAGCAGTACAAAGGGTTCAGTCCATAGAAGGGAGCAAAAAATCATTTCAGCACTTTCGTCCACTGTGTGACATAGTCCTCTCCCAAGTACCGCCATAATGACCGGTCTTATGCGTCTCGCATCCATTGGATTCCCGTGACTTTCACCAGGTCACCGGTCTGTCTTGTAGAAGGCCTTCCAATGATGCGATTTTCTGTACGTGGTCGATCTAGTTGTTTTTAATTGTATTGTACTGTTTTTAGGGGTTCAGTTATTGAATCATGCACCGGTTCTATAAAAGGCTAGTTACGGCACTGCGCGCGATATATTGAAAATGAAACTAGATGGAAATGAAATTTCGTTTCAAAAGTCCCCAAGGCACTAACACAGCTTAGGGAGTGAGGGAATAAAAAGGTAAAGTTACCAGTAAAAATGTCGAAAACCAGTTTGAGACATTGCCAAAAAATAAATACTATTAAATCGTTTAAGGGAAAGTGGCAAAAAGTCAATTTGGCAAGAAAAACAATTTCAAGTTTAAATTCCGTTCATTTTCTTGGGTATTGCTGTTTTCCATTTTTATGGGCTTAAAATGTAAAATGGAAACTAGCAAAAAAAGAGCTCGAGGTGTCGCTAGAGACATTGATAAGATCCGGAGAAATGTCTGCTACTAACTGGTAACAGAGAGTGAACTACACACCTATGTGTTGTGTGTGTTTGTGTGTAAATCATCATCATCATCATTTCAGCCAAAAGACGACCACTATTGGACATAGGCCTTAGTTTCCCTACCCCAAAACTACTTTTTGTTGCTATCTGCAAGAGACATCATTGTTTCAGCCGAAAGACGTCTACCATTGGACAATAGGCCTCCCTAAAATGTCGCCACAATGTTCGGTCCTATGCGTCACGCATCCATCATATTCCCGCGATCTTCACAAGGTGATCAGTTCACTTTGTGTGTTAATATGTAAATACTAGCTGATCTGGCAAACTTTGTACCGCCTAAGGGAGAGAACTCACGAAGTAGTTTTTTTCCGCGGCCGCCACGGCAGAAGAAACGACTATTTTATTTCAAAACTCAAAAAAAACGAGAAAACGAAGCATATGATTTGCCGCCGCCGCCGCCGCCGCAACGGCTGCGATTTGCGCCCGCCGTGCCGGTCAGCGGCGGCGGCAAACAACCACTCACACCGCGGTAGTAAACCGCGTCGTGAAAACTGTTTTAATTTATTACGTATATATCTGCATTGTACAGAAGCTGCGGGCCCGCTAACGTGGCGGCAGCAGGAGAAAACCGCTTCGTGAGTTCTCTCCCTAACAGTCCATGAATGTAGTGGATACTTGATTGGAATGTTCCGAGATTTCTCATTCATTCTGCATTGTTGAAATGATTCACCGAATGATGGAATGATTGACCGAATGACCGAATTGTGGACTAATTAAGACTAATGTATTTGACAGTTTCTGTAATTTTCTGATGTATTTGGATATTTTGTATTTCTTTACGTTATCGTTTCGATATTTTAATAGTTTTTCTAATTTTCTAGGCGGAGACGTATGTAACAAAGTTCCCTAAAATCGGTCCAGCCGTTCTTGAGTTATAAATGGTGTAACTAACATGACTTTTTGACTACAGGAGTCGCTCACGTTCAGTCTTATATTAGTTCAACATCAACAATCAACATAGATGACGCACAGAGGACCGAGGCGTGGGTTCAGTAGGATGCGTTTTAAGCACGCGTTCAGGCAATATCTCTAACCCAGTAAGCGATCCATTTCACGACCTAAACTGAGCTCCATTCCCTCTATCTCGCTCGCACGACTGGACAATTTCTACATTTTTTTTTTTGTCTTATAATTCTAAAAAAGTTTATAATCATGTTTCAAAAAAAAATTTTTTCAGTCTGTATCTTTTTCAGTTGGGAAGTCATCGTTACCTGTCCATCTTTATTGGAGTCAGCCCTCTTCCGTAGACCATCCCAGATCTTGATCATGATTTCATGTGTCTCCGTGTTCTTGGGGTCACCTGGCTTCCATCCTCGGAGATGGCAGATTTTCTGAATGGAAAAGAGAATAATTGAAAATATATTAAGCATAGGGATCTCATAATATCTGGCTTATTTAAGCTAGAATATTTCATTAGAGGCACAAGATAAATCTAATCAGTGAAATCTTTTGTCTTAATTGCTACTAACTATTTATGCCACCGTTACAAGAAGAACATCCTACACCTACGTACAAAGCGTTTTAGGAACACTGTCATTGTGCGTACAGTTAAGGAGTGGATTTGCCTGCATCGTCAAACACTAGCTTATCTACGTACGATAGACAAGTGGTCAATCTTAATATCGTGGATAAAACGAATATTTTCGGTGACGATATTATTCTTAGGTTACATTTAAGTCTTTTATAGGTATTTGGTTAAATATGCTTTAAGTACGGCATAAAGGCTCGTAGAGAATGGTAACGCAACAATCCAATTAAATATGTTTTATTTAGTGCATAGTTACTATTTTAATAATATTTTTTATCTTTAAATGTTTTCACTGTGACGATTGATCCGTTGATATATACCTAATATCGAATTTACTTATTTAACAATTTCTATGAAAAATAATTATAGAATCTTTGTCGCGTTGTCACGTCGTGCCTGACTGTTATCCTATAAAAAAACTAACCAAGTGCATGTCGGACTAGCACACGAATGGCTCCATACTATAATATTAAAATCGAGCAAAAAAATCTTCAACAAAAGAACTATCTGGAAACCCTCTTTAATTTTTAACTTTATTTGTCAGCAACAGAAATAGCTACACAATCTGTGTATAAGTTGTAAATCCAATCAAATAAAAAAAAACTGTTTAATTCAAGTATTCTATACAATACCAAATGCACAACCGATAATATATGTAAAAGATGAGAGCAGGGAAGGAGGTGATGTAATTTTAGGGCACCCCGACACGGACAGGTTATATTAGGGTTATTTTTTTTATCACCACTTAAAAATAAAAGCCTTACTTGAAACTGTATTCCATATATTGCCTAGGTATTGTATAGAATATCAGATTATACAGATTGCCGGTAATATATCTATTTCAACTTTTTCCTTCTTACGGTTAATAAGATACAGTCCGCTGACAGACAGACGGCCGAACGAAAAAAATATTGAAAAACTAACAAAAAAAATAAACTTGTTGATCTCACTAACACCAAAATCCCATATCCAACCTAACATTAATACTCGCGAACCATGACGCCCCATATGCTTTCCTGATTGATTAATGTTTACCGAAAATACCAAGATGAATGATTCGAAAATGATTGCTATTAACGTCGCTTCACTTTGGCTAGCAATCAATACGTCCATCTCCGTAATGGAACGCGAAATAACCGATGACGGTCAAATTAGTATCGATACTAATAAATCAGCGGTGGCCCCACTTAAAAATTGTGATTGGTCTGACGTCATAATTCAGCTGTCAGGTGCATTTATTTCCATTTGAAAGAATGACCTAGTTTCATTTAAGATTAAGTGAAACAAGATAAATCTTTATGTTATTTATAAATATATCTTTGTGTTATGTTTCAAATTTAAAACAGTCTCGAACTTGACCTACAATTATTTGTGCTATTTTTTTTAGTCTAAATTTTTGTAAATAGAATGAGTTTTTCTGGTTATGAATGTATTAAGTTTAGATATAGTTGAAAAATGCGTTATATGTTCATAATATACCAAATTAAAAAAAAAAAAACAGTTGCTCTATTCCCAGTTATGAGATTCAAGAAAAATGATAAAAAAAGTATGTTTATTTCAAGATTAAAATAGGCTATCGGTTACTTTTATAGTTAATATTAGTGTCTCAATTAGCAATTTTAGATAAAGTTACTTTTTATTAAAACAAATAATTAAAAAAAAGACACAACTACTCAATTTCTACATCGCTGAACTACAATTTCAATTTATGTCTAAAGCTTCAGAAACACATTCAAAGAAAGCTACCACTGGTAACAATATTGCCAACTACTGCCAACCTCACGAACAGATAAACCAAGCTGTTGGAAACCTATGTAGTTTACTGTGCAATATCTTTGGTGTGGTCGAAACTACCCTGTTATATATGGCAATTGTGGAATCCGAAGCGACTGTATAGTATTTTGGAGCAGAAACGAATCGTCATATGGCCTATACACGCTTTAACAGAAAAATTTTAAAATTTGACAGACAACAAATACAATAAATGCGACTCAAATTAGTTTACAATTTAAATGTGTCATCTAAAGAAGAAAGAATTTATTAATCTTTATAAAATTTATTTTGAACCCACGGTATTTGCAGTAACCCATTTTAATTTAATCATTAAATTACTATCCAGCGATATTTAAAGGGTCAAGTTAAATACTTGAGCAAACTTAGATATTTAAAAACCAATTTTCTCGTAAAAAAGGCAGTATTATCTTGAGAGAAGATTAATTTCATGGGTCAGTTACGAAAATGCTATGTTAGTAAAACCATTTTCTAAGAACGCTGTAAGACTAAATTGCTTTTTTTACCGTCACGTCATAGCTGGACATTTATGTTTAAAACGATAGCAATTGAACGCTATTACTACGCTTCTACTGTTCGTCCGTTCGTTTGTCTGTTAGCGGGCTATATCTCATGAACCATAATTAGTAGACAGTTGAAATTGTTACAGATTCCGGGTAGTACACTGTAGACTATGCAGATCCAGTAATTACTATTTTCATTGCTTTAGGCATACCTCTTAATATTGTAATATCGAAATACATATTATAAAAACGATATATATTTTTTAAAAGAGTCACCATAGAGTTTCTTGCTGGTTTTTCTACATAGAACATGAACAATTGGAACCGTGCACTATCTTCTGACGTTTTCCCATGTAGAACTATATGAAATAAGTAGATTTTGAGTTTGAGTATGTGTATTGCTTGCTTTAACTCCTCGCCCGCGGGGAGTTCTATTATTACTTAATTGCGCGCTTTGTAGAAAATCACATAAATAATAAATAAACATAAATAAAAAAAAAACTTTTTCTGTTTTTTTCCAGGAAAAAACGTAGGTATAGAAACCAAAATTTTCGGCTGAATTAATTTCGTACAACCGTATCTACAGTACGACAATTAGCGTTTCTCAAGGTCATTCACGTACAAACTTAAGTACAATCGGCGACAACAAATAATAAAACTTGTACGGAACCCTTCGTATTCAAGTCAAAATCGCACTTGACTGTTTTTATTAATTACGTCTAACTTTTCTATAATATTGATGGTTACATTATTTTTCTAAACTCTGTTTTGACAGCTTTTGTGTCATGATTGAAAGGCTCTTATTTTAAAGAAATATTACAAGATTAAAATAAAAACTTACCTCTATGGCCAACTCGAAATCTTTCCTTTCTATCGTGCCACTCTGATTGACATCTGAAAAAGGGGAAAAGTTTTAACAAGGCCTATAAAAACCCTCTTTAAAACTTCGCAAAGAAATATTCTTTAAAAAAATCTTTACCAAAGAAAACGTTGAACACGTAAAGGAGCTTCTTCCTCCGGAATTCAGAGATGGACATGTTTTTTAATCTGTAACAAAAGAAAAAAAGATTAGCAAAAAACTTTTTTGGGCAGATAAAAAAAAATATATAACTAAAAATTTAGTATTTTGTAACTTTGTGTTTTATTATATTGTGCATTAATGTTCAACTGGACTTTCGGTTACGTTTTTGGCCTACATTCGACAAAACATTGAGTTTCGGCTATCATCCAGCCGAAACTACGATACAAAACTGAAACTGTCATCAAAAAGGTTTTGTACTGCAATCGGACACATTATGTCGCTATACCTCAAATATCAGAGATTTAATAATAATTAATCTAATATATAAAAAATAATTTCATGTCACAGCGTTTGTAATCGAACTCCTCCGAAACCAGGGAACGATTTTTTTTTGTTTGTATAGTAAGTCTTAGAATATGTCATAGGCTAATTTTTGTTCACCAATCCCACCCCACGCCCCATTTTTTCCCTAATTAATTTACCTGGTAAACCGTAAATTAGTCAGTTTCTTTTTCCGGCAAACGTAACGTACGTTTGCCGGAAAAAGAAACTGACTAATTTTTCGTATGTTGACTATTTCATTCGCGAAACCATGACCTTATATGGAAGTTTTGGAAGAGGTTTTGGCCGAAACTGATACCGTAGCCGAAATTCGATTCCGGTTTTAGAACATTTTTCGTCATTTCATAAGTGGCAAATATAGTTTTAAATGCCAAGTAAAATCCAAAGCGTTCAAAAAAATTCGTTGTAATAAACGACATTTTCATAGGTAAGAACCTAATATTCAAAGTTTGAAATTAAACCTTATCCTGGATGATTAGTCCAATATTTGCTTTCAATTTTCGGACGACTCAAAACCAATTAAAACTGAACTTAGATCGCTACAAGAATACATTAACTCGTCGTTCATGTTCTGGATACAACGTTGGATGGCTTCCAAGGACTTTAATGCCCTCCGATGGACCGCGAAAGGCCATTATTTCGACCAATCGAACCACAATAACGCAATCAGCAATCCGTTCTATGTTTATACACCCAGTTTCAAACGAAAAGGGAATAAATTTACCTGCTTCCGCCCTTCAATAATTATTGATAGATGTTAAACATGTGTTGTTATATGCCTGTCCTATTCCTTTTCCTACACTCTGTGTTAGTTTGTTATGGAAAGGTATATTCTAGTCTGAAAAAACACGTATTAAATCTGACCTAAGTCACGTCGAACTCAATGAATCGACTTACATACGCGCCATTTTTTTACGCGGACTCAATGAGTTCGAGTTACAGTTGAGGGAATATTTAATTAACGTATTGATCAAAAACATCAATTAGTAATAGTAATGAAATCTCTTAAAATATTGATTTTCATCAAATAACCATTTATTTTAAATAATAACGAGCCGAACATCATCAAGTCATAAAATTCACGTTTGAATAACCACAATGGCACCCTGGTTTAAATTAAAGTCATTAATGAATATTAAAACGATTTGGGTTAAACAAATACATTTCATGATAAAGGACACAATAGCAGAGGCTTCCTGCCGGAGGCTATATTTCATACATTTACATATACAAGTAAGTTTACTTGAATATTAGATTTGGTTTGTTATTATGTTAGCTTAGGATTAATATTATATTACTTTATTATCATACATACATATATTAAACAAACATAGAGTATACATATGACACATTATTATACCTGGTAAAGTTTATTTTATGCTTTTTAATTCAACTTCTGAACGTTTTTTTTTTACATGGGCACCTTTATAATGCTGCCTATAGAGAAGAACCGGCAAGAAACTGCATGGTTATTCTTTTAAATAAATAATTGAATGTCTATTAAGTTCATTTAATTTTATCTTTGTAACAGCACCAATATGCATGGGTTAACCAGCCTACCTCTCTCTGAAAGTAGATGTGTCTTTTCAATTTATTCAGGATGTCTCAATTTGATTTTTTTTTTCAATTTGTTCAGGATGGATGAGGAATTCAGTGTGAATTCGTCAGTTTCCTCCGATATTTCATGCATACTCTGCAAAGAGAACTATCCGTGATGCTCATTGTGAAAAAGTATAATTATAATAAACCCAAATATTTGTACCAAAAAAAAAAAATAGAAATGTGTACAAAAGAAATAGAATTAAAAACTAATCACCTTTTTAAAGAGTATTTTCTGGCAAAATACACAGGTTTTCTGTTTGATTTTTCTATCGGTTTAAACAATTTGCCTAAATTTTAAAAATAATACGATTAAAAATGGTCTAAAACAAAGGAAAGTTTTTATTAACAGTAACTATAGAGGTGCTATCAGTTTAAAGTGCCAAGAAAATGCATACAGCTCTGCGGAGTATCTGTCGCCTTGCAAATGTTTGTCATGATCAAAATCATCCAATGACAAATCCCGCCCTTGGGCGGAGTGGGAAGTAGTGTCAGACCCTTTCCCTTAACTATACTGTGCTCTTACTGACTAAAAACCTACCCCGTTCCTTCGTTGCCTATCGTGCCAAGGCCGGGTATTCCTTTCGGAAGCTGACCCATGACCCCAGCAGGCTTCGACCCTGCCTGCCTACATTTTTTGATGTTACGATTTAGCTACACCTCCTTGGCGACGGACGGCTTCCCAGGGAGGCACGACCCTAATCTAGCAGGCTTACTTTCAGAACAAAAAGAAATAG
The DNA here is from genome assembly GCA_958295575.1 of Leucania comma. NCBI lineage: Eukaryota > Metazoa > Arthropoda > Insecta > Lepidoptera > Noctuidae > Leucania > Leucania comma. The sequence goes on from OY282473.1 coordinate 21,169,252, forward strand.
GCATAACTTATTTACAAAAACAACATCAAACGAAAAACCACCTAAGTGAAACCTTTATAAGACGTGACACATATAGACAAAGGTCGACTAAAAGTGGACCTTTATTCATGTAGTTTTTTGTTTACTAGGTATGTGGTTTTAGTCCTGTTTTCTTTGCTTAATCCGAAGAGTTCCCTTTCAATTTCAGTTAATGAATATTAAAGAGACTGTTGGTTTAGGATAGTTTCACTAAATAAATAAGCTAGGTAGATGTAGTTATCAAGAGCTCTCTTGGTCTTTGGCCCACGTACCTTGGAACTGTCTCACGGCTGATTGTGAATGGCCCAAAGCCTACATCATAATAAATCAGTAGGGTAATCTTGAATCAGGGCCGGCTTTACCTGTAGTGCAGGGTGTGCGATACACACGGGCGCTGGGTCTTAGGGCCAACACTATGTTAAGAGAGAGCACGCGTTGACGCCCGCGCGGGCCCTACGTCGCGTGACTATGCGCGTGTGTCGTATGCGGCGGTTTCCGTAGCGGAAACCGGATTATTACTTGCGCAGTATTGCTAGTTCAACTTTAACGGTGTGCATGTAGTCGTGTTAATGGCGAACTTTAATGTATTATTACGTAGCAAATCGGGTGCGGGGTGTGGCTGCCCGTGGCGACACGCGACTGACCAATTTTGCATGGGACCGCGCAGGCGACCACGTTACGCAGCGTTGGCACTTAGACTTTATTTTCCCCCTTTCTTTTTAAACATGCTATTATTTCCCTACATCGTTGAAAATTGTACCCGAATTTATATTTGAAAAAAAAAAAAATGTTGACGGTGTTAAAAAACCCGACCGTAAAAAACAACTAAAAAGTTTGCTTTAAGCAGTCTGATACAGTTGATGGAATTTATTTCAGTTCAATCATAGATTTGACGCTACCAACTTGCATACGTCTACTAGAGGGCACCAAGATATTGATTGCACACGGGCGCTACAAGTGCTAGAGCCTCCTCTTCTAGAACAGTTGTTTATTGCTTGTTAGCATAAATATATTATAAGAGAAAATACTTTACGCGCTAACATCGCAATCAGAAAACCTAGACTTGAAATTCACACATCGCAAACCACGATAGACAAATCACTGATAGACAAGGACAGAGATAAGGGCCGGCTCCGTCGTATGAGCGAAATAACGCTAGCCGCCAAATCTGTGTGTGTGTTTAATTTAAACTCGTGGCCGCAGCAGGACATTCCCACTCGGATCAGCATCCTGAACCGAAATAATTATAAAATATGTAAACACACTCTTTTACAGATTGCTTTCAAGCTCATTTTCATCCCTCATTTAAAATCCCCCCACACTCGCTATCTCGAAAATCTAATCACGTAGATTTTCGCTGTATGATTAAGTTCCACCTGGTTCAGTACCGTTAATTCTGAGCCAGAATTAAGTGAGGTTGGGTAGCATTAACTACAGTTCTACCCGCATCAAAATGACTGACGGGACGAGACCCGTCCTTTAGATTTTGTACCAACCAATAAAACTGTAACGTATGGACTTCGGGAATAGAACGGACTTAGGGTACTTTGGTACAAAAATGTCGGATGTTTTATGACAGATAGAAGCTCGTGACTTGGGTGGTCCATATTGTATATTTCCGTATTTTTTATTTATTTATATAAATTAGTATAGACTGCTATCCCACCTGATGGTAAGTAGTGATGCAATCGTTGATGGTGAGACGCACTAGTTTACTAAGAGCCTATTCACTCTATCCATGAAGACACTTAAATTAAAATCGGACAGGAAAACCGCAGCAGGCAAACTGTTCCAGTGCCAGTACGCGGTATATTTCCATAGCTTTCGCAAAAAAGAGCTAATGAAGGAACACTGGGCTTTAGTCAGTAAAAGTCTGTAACTTCCTCCCAAACCACCGAGATCGGGATATTGAAGTGATAAAGGAGACAGATACGTTTTCATACATTCTTTGGCCTGGGTAGTAAAGAAATGAAAGTGATGTCAGTTAGTAGCTGCTGCCATTTGCTGAAAATTCTGCGGAATTTATCAGTCAGAAAGAAGAATTATAAGAGAATTAGTAAAAGTGAGGTTATGCAAGATATTAAATTTATTTAGTAACCCTGACTGCTATGCCGGAGGTCGTGGGTTCGATTCCCACTCAGGACAAATATTTGTGTGATGAGCACGATCATTTGTTCTGTGTCTGGGTGTAATTTATCTATAATAAGTATGTATTTAGAAATATATAAGTATGTTTATCAGTTATCTAGTACCTATAACACAAGCTCTACTTAGCTTGGGACTAGACGGCGTTGTATTCATTTATTAGAGAGTATTACAGAATGTAAAAATATTAAACAACTCACAAATCATATATTTAGGGTAAGGTTGTAGTTTTAGTGGGGTGTGAAATCATCCAATGACTCCTTCAGCTCCAGGATAGAGTGAAGTGGCGCATCAGACTTTTATTTACTAAAACCATGTCAAAACTAACACGCTGTCACTGACAAATTGTGTTTTCAAGTGACAAGACTTCTCAAAGCGTCACTTGAGAATTCTAGAGTAAACTAGTATTGACATCTAAGAGTAATTTGGTTCAAACAACTAAATAATTCATAGCGTTACAGACTCGGTCCTCATATATTACAAATGATAATATAGTAAAGTACGGCAGTCCTCCAAAAGGTACCTTTGACAGGGACAGGGACCGTAAATTGCCCTAATGGAGGCCAGAATTAGTACCGCTGGGCCCTCAAATTGGAGATGGGACTTTGGATAACTCTTGAAACGACATTTTGTGTAAGTTCTTGATAATTATTAGATTTTTAATGAGCGTGCTTGAAGAGTGGGATTTTTACAGAATTATTTAAGTAAAATATCAGTATGCCAAGTGTCATTCAAATCTGATCAGTCGTTGAAAAAACATCGAAGTCACTTTCACATTTCTGCATTGACTAGCTTATGCGGTTGGCTTTGCCCGCAAAACTCATAATTTGAAAATAATTTATAGCTTGCTCATTCATTCTATTTTTATTATTTACTATGCACACCTACCACAGTGTTGTCTCTTTTAACCCAAAGGTTGACTGGTAGGGAATAATTTATTGACAGCTTTATTTTTATTTTTGTACAGCTTCGTTACTCTTTTATCCTCAAACGACTAAACGAATTCCAATAAAATTCGGCACGTGTAGAACATGTCATGGAACATCATATTAATATGCCTGAGTTATGTTTTTTGGGATAATTATATACTTTCACCAACAACAAACAACATTTTAATTTATTTTTTCTTTTAAGGATAATAAAAACGAAGGATACATGTTAACCATGCTGAAAAACGTAGAGAATTTTCTGAACACCTAAATCTGGAGAAGTCTTGCAAAGATTAAGACAAAGTAATAGCCAGTCGAGACCTGGCCCAAATAAAGTTTTAGTACATAGCCTCACATCGTCTTACATGAGGATTTGAGTTCCATTTTCTCAGAGGATTCTGTCTTAAGTTACTTTTATTTTAGATTTATAGGTCTACGTGGACGGTTCGGTGGCGACAGCTGAATTGAGTCTTAGGTTGTCTAATCTAATTTATGATCAGCTTGTACCAGCAGCTTCTAAAAGCGTTCTTGTTCCTCGTCTGCGCCTTGAAAACCATCAGCTTTCTAGGTCTAAAGAGTTAGGCTACCCGTTGATGAGGCAGTGATTCAGGTCTATTTTTTATATTTTTTAGATTTGAATTTCATTTACCCCCGACGGAAAAGAGGGGTGTTATAAGTTTGACCTGTCTATCTGTCTGTCCGTTGCATCGTAGCGCCGAAACGAATGGGTCGATTTTGTTGCGGTTTTTTTTGTTTGAAAGGTGGCTTAATCGAGATAATTCTTAGCTACAATTTATGAAGATCTGTGCAGGTATTCAAGGTCATCAGCTCGTTTGTTAACTGTAGTAGGGTTTTTAAACACTTAATGGGTGTTTACTTTATTTTAAACATATGTGTGACCTAACATTTGAAATACTCGTGTACAATCTGGTGCCATGTAGCTGGTCTGATAATGGATCTCGAAGGTAACCCTTGATTGCTTATTAATATAGTAAACCTATCGAGTTTGGGCTCATTAGATTCGCCTTAACTAGTGCTATACATTTCTCATGATGACAAGGACCTGATGCTAGAACTGGGAGGTGGCTGATGGAACTTTGGAACGTCTACTAGTAAACCCATCTAGTTTGGGCTCATTAGAATCGTCTTGACCAGTTCTATACATTTTTCATGATAACAAGGACCTGATGCTAGAACTGGGAGGTGGCTGATGGAACTTTGGAACGCCTACTAGTAAACCCATCAAGTTTGGGCTCATTAGAATCGTCTTGACTAGTTCTATACATCTTTCATGATTATTGCTCTAATATTTCATAGTAACTCTAGGATTTTAAAGGCAAATCGTACGACGAAAATTCTATTTCCATAAAAGGCGGCCTACACCTTTCTTTGTGAAGAAAAAGAAAAGTTAGCTGTGTGTATCACAAGACGCAGGGAACTGGTTCAAAAAATGAGATAAGAGATATCAGTGTCTTCTTCAATTTAGTTTGAATTGAATTTGCTAGCGAATCACCCCAGACTACCCCCTTTTCTAGTTTATGTTTTTACAGTCCATCCTAAGGTTGTCTGGTAGATATGGCTGTCAGCGATAAGACCGCCATTGTACCCATAGATTTAAGATTCTGTGAAATTGTTACTATTGTATATGGTGTACAATAAATTTTATTCTATTCTATTCATACCTCTTTCTTTCCATATTCCTAACCCTTTTATTTTCCCATAATTTCCAAAAGCTAAATACAGCACGCGATTAAATACTTCCTGGAGTCGTATTTTTCTTTTATTCCGTGTTATATAACAGTAACAATCAGAGGGACCCATAACTTTATGCTACACAACATCGTGTAAGGCACGTAAAGGCAAACGGTATCAATATCCGTGTTATTACAGACCCCATGTGTCGCCAATCTATCGCTTAGGACAGCCAATGGGGACAGCCCTTAGAAGTTAAGGTGACATTCATTGCCAAACTTTTGTTGTAACGAGTCCCTGTGCTGTTGTGTAGGATATAGAATGTTGTAAGTAAGCTTACATAAAATAATGCTGGGGGTTAGGTAGGGTTAGTTATAGTGAGAAAATTTTAAATAATAGTTTGGAAAAAGTGGAGCAGTGGTGGCCGAGTGGGAACGAAAACATCGTGAGGATACCGGCATGTCCTAGAACCAAAAATTCAAAGGCATGGGGCCTCCACCAACTCGCACTGAGCCTGCGTGGTTGGTTGCGGCACACTCCCTCTACTAGAGAGGAGGCCTGAGTCTCAGCTATGGGAACATTATAAGGTTGATGCTATGCTATGCTGTGCCTGGGAAAATAAGAGCATAATAAAAATAAGCATAATCAGCTTTATAATTTATCTCTGCTAGGACTCAAGCCTCTTTTCTAGGAGAGAAAATGCGCCTTAATCCACCGCGTGGATCCAGTACCAAGCGTGCTGCAGCGGCGATCTCTCGCGCCAGGCCCTGGTACGGGCCATGGTCCGAAGCGAGGTGGGATGGCAGGCGGTCGCCTCCTTCTGCGAAGCAGTAATGCTAGCAAAGGAGGAGGCCGCACGCGAGAGGCAACGGCCCACAAGGCCCAGCCGCCGCGGGGATTCCGATTCCGATCCTGATTTCCAGCCAACGTAGACGCAGGCTTGCGGACGGCGAGCTATGGGTAGCTCGCTGTCCGACCGTCCGGTAAACATCCGGACCAAGCCCAGGTCGTCAACGGCGCGCACTGTTCCCGCGCGCCTCAAGGAGTTGTCAGCAAACCGTAGAGACCCAGCCTGCTAGCTGCAGGCAAGCAGGGTCGAAGCCTACTGGGGCCAAGGGTTTGCTTCCGAAAGGAAAGCCCGGCCCTGGTATCTAAGGCCACGAAGGAACGGGGTGGGTTTTTAGTCAGTAAGAGTCTGACACTATCTCCCGCTCCGCCCAAGGGCGGGAGATGTCATTGGATGATTTTACCCACCACCAAAAAAAAAAAAAAAAAAGTACCAAGCGTGCTAAAATATATTTTATAAAATTTATGAGTAGGTACAATATGAAGGCAGACGTAAAATTGATTTTCAGAGCTCTTAACTGGATTAGTTTTTTTATTAATTTAATTTATGCTTGGTTTTCATCTAGATAGTAAAGATAAAGTAATTGCGTTTCCTAAATAACTAGAGAAAAGATATATGGGAAGTCATCACGACTTGGGTGCTCTTAACTACAAATATTCAATTCAGAGACAGGTTCTTTGAAATTAGATTTAATTACATCGATTATTATTAGTATTTTTCAAGTACACTCATCAAAAAGCTTATAATTATACAAAATCTGTACAACGTCGTGTTCTTGCCATATTTGCAGCCAATGACTCTAATTCCGAATATTGAACGCAGAATTGGTCGAGTAGACCGAAAGTTCTGATGCAGCGTTGGAAGGCCACCCACAAAGTGAACTGATGACCTGGTTGAGGGTCGCGGGAATCAGACGGATGCAAGTCGGACAGGATTGGTGGTAATGGCGAGCCTTGCGGGAGGCCTACGTCCAGCAGTGGACGTCTTTCGGCTGAAATGGTGATGATGACTGTAGTAGTTCGTGGACTCTTTGTACTAATAATTTAAAGTTGCTAATAATAATCTGAGGTTGCTGTGCTACAATCGCTCCGCGGCCGCGCGTTATTTATTTATTATGAAATAACAAAGCGCGACGGCAACGCTGCAGCAGCGCCGCCGTCGCGCGGCTCGCGACTTGCGACTAATTTGAACGCGCCCTAAATAGGTTAACATACTAACTACAAGAGAATATTTGGAATATTACATCATTTTCATATATGATCTACCCATATTCTAGATCGGTCCCAGAATATGTGCAGAAATGATAAATATTCCTCATAAAAGTGACATCGGAAACTTTATGCTGTAAAGATGTAAGATGAAATTCAAACATTTTTACGGAGGAAAATATTTGAAGAAGATTCGTGGTTGAGTGCAGCTGGATATTTCGTTATATATGGTTTTTTAGAATCGAATAGACTGGCGCCTATTTCTATGCGCCGGTCCCAAAATAAATTGGTATAACGGAAAAAAAAAAGGACGAGGACTTTACAAAACATCACTTTTTTCCTATAAAACTCTGGAATGTGCTTCCCTTAAGCGTCCAAAAGCGAGAGTAAATTATCCTTCAAGCGTAAAATTTGGACCGGACTTAAAATCTTCTCAAACTTAATTAGGTCTTCGTCATAATTTAGAATTATTTTGAATTCTCTGAATTATGATGTTTAATATTTATTAGTTTTTTTATGTTAGGTAAAATCTTCCAATGTTTTACAGATCCCGCCCTTGGGCGGAGCGGGAAATGGTGTCAGACTCTTATTGACTATAAACCTACCCTGTTCCTTAGTTGCCTTTCGTGCCGGGGCCGGGCCTTCCTTTCAGAAGCTGACCCATGATCCAAGCAGGCTTCAACCCTGCCTGCCTGCAACTAGCAGGCTGGGCCTCTACGGTTTGCTGACAACTCTTTGAGGCGCGCGGGAACAGTACGCGCCGTCGAAGACTTGGGCTTGGTCCGGTCGGTTACCGGACGATCGGACAGCGTGCTACCCATTGCATGCCGTCCGCAAGCCCGCGCCTACGGTGTCCATAATTATTTTAATGATTCATTCCGTAGTGTAGACTTTTTACGCAAAGTTTGACTGGTAGACAATTCCTCGTTGAATTCTAGTCCGCAAATAGTGTCACCTGGTAGTGGACATTTAAACATAAAATAATAAATAAAAACGCCATTTTTTATGCTAAATCTATTTAGTTAAAGGCTGCGAAAAATCCTCTCACCTACGTCAAGGAAACTTTGTTGATATTTCAGTCAGTGAGTTTCTCCTTTTATATCTATATTATATAAGATACCATCATATATTCTGAATGCTGACACACATTTATAACACACATCCAACATCTAACCACATACTCCGCCATTAAAATCTTAGAGATTATTATCTAAACCCAAATATACATGAGGCGAGGTTTATATGCTCCCATCTTTATGTAAAACAATGAATAATTCACAATTTTCAAATCCCCAGCCGATGGTGATGTTTAATTTATGGTTCTCTGTAATTCACTGGAATCAAGATTTATGTCCTTGTGTTAAGCCTAACATTATTCGATGTTTTTTTTCTCGTTCTTCTCGAGTCGTATTCCTCATTACTTAGAGCCGTGAAGTTCTCACTGGATTAGCATCTTACCGATGCACGATGGTGTCTCGCCAGATGGCACACACACACAGATGTGACGGTTCTTGGCTTCATAAAGTGCGACGTGAAATTGGGTGTCCAGTGTGGAACAGACCTGATTTGCCTATCCTTTTGGGCCATGTTTTTTTTTTTAAATCAATATTAAAATCAAGGGTTCCGTACGTTTTTTTTTGTTATAGTTGCAACAGAAATACGCACTCAGTCTACTACAGTTCATGAAACAGATAGACCTTGCGGAGGAGTCGCTCGGGTGTCGCCACTGTGCGGAACACCCGGAGGACACGGTGGAGCACACTGTAGAGATGTGCTCCGCCTGGGCAGAGCATCGCCGTGTCCTCGTGGAGGTGATTAGCTGCAGCGATTTTTCTCGCCGGGCTTTGGTTCAGGCCATGTTCCGGAGTGAGGAGGGAAGGCGGGCGGTCGCCTCCTTCTGCGAAGCAGTAATTCTAGCAAAGGAGGAGGTCGACCGCATCAGGCAAAGGCAGTGGGCTTCGACCCTACTAGGCCCCTAAGGTTTGCTGATATTTCCTTGAGGCGCATAAAATCGTTTGCCTTTGTGATCTAGTTAGAGAGTTAAACTCGTCTCGTCTAAAATTGGTCCATTATTAGGTCAAACCAAGTTCTGATCCACAATAGCTGATTTTTAAATAAATTGCAGGCTTTTATTTGGCGCATTTAGTCACACTAATATTACAGAAAGGTTAGGCTAAATTCTGGAAAGAATTGGTGGAAAGCCTTTGCCTACCAGGAGGAAAGTATAAGGAGCATTAAAAGAATAAATAAAAAAAAAACAGGAAAGTGTGAGTCGGACTCGTGCACTAAGGGTTCCGTAAACTAACTTAATTTAAATACAGTTCAAATCGAATCTCGAAGATTATGTCGAATCGAAAAGAGATTTTTTTTTTAGTTTTAAGACCTTGCTTCATGCCAAACAAGGTTCTAAGTCAACGGGAAGTACCCTATGAATTTTGATTCCTTTAAGGGGGCGGTTTTCGGGTACATGGTTGACACCCCACCTACACGCAAAAAGCGTTTTAGGAACACTTTCATTATGCGTACAGCTAAGGTGTGGAATTCCCTGCCGGAGTCTGTGTTTCCTGACGGCTTCAACCCGGGAATCTTTAAGTCAAGAGTGAATAGGTTTCTTCTAGGTAAGCGCGCTCCATCGTCGACCGTATCGTCGCTTTCCATCAGGTGAGATAGCGGTCAAGCGCGAACCTATCAATAATAAAAAAAGAAATGTACGTTTTTTGCGACATAAGCGGCCTTATCTTTTTTTCCGTAAATGTAGCAGTTTGATTTTTTCATAGCTTCAAGCAGATTTGAGTATAGAGTTTATTTCAGCTCAATACCTTTTCGCTTTCCCGACCTAAATTTTCGCCGTTTCGTAGTGTGACTAAATGGACAAAATATAAGCCTGTAATTTATTTAAAGTTCAGCTATTGTGGGTCAGAACTTGGCATTGACACTATAATTTTATAAAAATGAAAATTTAAAACATTCGCCTTTATAAAATTAGGGTGATTAGATAGAAAAAACTTTAACTTACTTACTTACTTTACTTTTGTGTATCAAAAAAGTAGCACAATTTATACATAAACTTAAGTCCATGTGTTGTGTGTCCATGTGTGTGCTTAAGTTTAACACATCATTTAATCCCTAATAGGGAACTAATATGGAATACCGATACATATTATATCTCTAGCAACAGAATGACTTATTTTAAATGGAATTGTATGACAATTATGCATGTGGTGTAAAAAAAAAAAAAAACAAAATCACGCATTCCTAATAAAACGTTAAAAAATATACAACCCTCAAATGCGTCTCGTGACTGTCGATATTAAAATAAACGAACGTTACAAAAAGTACATAGAATTTACCTTGCGCATGTGTAAAACGAAAATTCGAACCGAGACCGTATCAAATATTTACATAAGAAATTACACGTTCTTTGGTATACGTGAAAATTCTCGCGGCAACGGTAGGGTTAGCAAAATGGGTTTGCGGTTTCGCAATTTGAATTTAGAATTGTTGGGTAGCTAGTTTGAAGACAATGGACGTAGTGTTGACATTACTAGTTCATTCATTGTATGTGGTATGTGGGTTTGTTTGTATGTGTGTGTTTATGAGTTGATAGTTTCGTGTTAGTATGTTAGTTCAACATAAAGTGAAATAAAACTTTAATTTGACAGTCAAAATATCAGTGTCAAGTTGCTCCATTTGTCTTGTACTGAAGGCCGATTGTATATACGTTTGTACAACTTGAATGACATTAAAAAACGTTAAATGTCGTACTGTACACACGGGTGCCGACGATAATTGTCGTATTGTGTACGAAATTCATTCGGCCGAAAATATTGGTTTCTATATTTATTTTTTATGGAAAAAACCAGAAAGGTTTTTTAAATTATTTTTGTTTTCTAAAAAAAAGGGGCAATTACGTAATAATAATACCCCTTGACATGCAAGGGGATAAAAAACTGGGCAAGTCAGACTCGTACAATCACACAAGGGTACCGTACCAACCAATTTATGTAAATAAAAAAAAAAAAAAAAAAAAATTGTTTATTCGGTCTCAAACGGTTACATTTACAACTATGAATGAAACAGCCCCAGTAAGTTATTAATAATACTTGTGTTGGGGTTGTCTCGCTCCTTCCCCTAATTAGTAGTTAACAACATTGAGACTTGGTAACAATTCAAAAAAACAAAAAAATAAAATAAAAAATAAATAAAGAACCAATTTTTAAAACTAAGAGAAACAATGATTTAGTAAATAATAAGCAGCTCTGTGTAGTGCGTTAATGTGAGTATGTGTATGTGTGTGTGAGTGTGTGTATTTGTGAGTTTATGTGTTTGGTGAAATGCCATCTTAATCACTCTGAATGAAACGATTATGCATAGGTAAGTACCACTATGATGAAGTAATCATTTCATGAAAGTCTGACTAGAACGTTTTCTGTTTCTTCATAAGTTAGAGTTTTTAACCACTGGGAAATAACTTTTTTGCATAGATATGAGATCTCGTGATGAAATTTTAATTTTGCGTTAATTTTGTTGTATATGTAGGCTGATTGGCAAACATACTGACGCCTTGCAAAAACCGTACGTACCCTTTGAGAGGAAGCAACAATATCTTTTCTCCTCCTAGCCTGGCTTTCTGGGTTAAATGGAAGATGTTTGTGTAAATATAGGATAATATTTAAAAGGTATAATTTCCTGACTGTTAATAGGCCACTAATTCTGTATAGATCTTTTGTAGGATATCTATATGGCTTAAAATAGATAACTTTTAAAAGTGACCTTTGGGCTCTTTCTAACTCTAAAAATTTAGTTTTAGTGGCTCCTCCCCAAACAGGTAAGCAGTATGTGATTACGGACTGCGCGAGAGCAATATAAATGTTGTTAATAAGTAAATAGTTCAATTCTTGAATCAAATCTCGAAAGGTTTTCTTTTAATGTGAAGAGCTTTTGATGAGTGTGTATACGTATTATAGTTATAGACTATAAAGATCCCAGAGCTATCTGACAGAACTTATTTTGACATGGATGACACCTTAGGTTCTTAGTAGCGTCTCATGGGCTTTGGATACCTGTATACCTGTGTACTTGTAGAGCTCCCCCTTGGCGGCTCTGGGCAGGTACCTACCAGTAGACATAGGGAACTAAAAATATAGTTACTTAACTTAATTTTTTATGGCTGATTTCTATTTATGTTTTGTAGAATATTATTCTAAAGTAGTATTAGGTATAAATTTCAGACACTTTCCATGGACCAAAACTTCTATGAGACGCTTTAAAGCTCCACAAAAAATAAATAAACTTTACTTATTTTTACAGGTCTGATTTTTAAATCTTAAAAAAAAAAGATATTTTTTAAGAATATTTTTTTTTAACTGTTACTTGTAAAAGTGTTTTTAAAAAAACCTATTTGCAAAATAAATATCATTTATCATTTAAATATGTTATTGAAATACTAGAAAAAGATTAGCACAAAGTTATATTTCAGTAGTCAGACAAATTGTAGCCTCCATGTGAAAATAAGCTATGACAGACAGATTTGCGATCTTAGTCTATTACATTTTATTGCGCCTTGTTTTAGTACGTTAAAGTTTTTGGTAATTTTCATAAACTAACAAATAATTGGTCAAACGTGAGAACCAGTCCTCAAAGAAGATTATGAAGTAATTTCTTTGCAACCTATCCCTTAGGATTAATTAGCAGATACCGAGAGTCCCTCAGCATAAATTTTACTCAAGAAAATTAATTTCAGCAAGCTTATTATTTTTGGTGCTTAATTGAAATCCTTGAATTAATTTTAGGTAAATGGTATCTGCTTGTTGTAGATTCTGGACAGTCCACTGGTAATTTTCAATATAAATTGAAAGAGAACAGTAATTTTGCACAAAAAATAAACGCATATCTATAGAAAGTAGCTAATACCGAGCGCTCGGCAAAGATGTACAAAAAAAAAGTAAAAAATTAATCACGCCATGTGACATAGAACATCCATCCATGAAGTAGTTTGTTTAGAGTCACCCCCAAAAAATTTTAGCTATTTTTAAAATAAGTGAAAAAAAAACTGGGCAAATGTGAGTCGGACTCGCGCTCTGAGGGTTTCGTACAAAGTTACCTATGTAAATAGTTCAATTCTTAAATGCAGTTTTGAAGATATTTTTTTAGATTCCGAATCAAAAAAATTTTTTTTTGTGACGTTACTACAAATTTTACTTTTTTTGGATTTATTCCTTTATCTGTGCTGCAAGACCTATATTTATGCTAAATTTCAGGATTCTAGGTCAACGGGAAGTACCCTATAAATTTTGATTCCCTTGAGAAATTACTTTTTTTGCGACATAAAAGGCCGTATCTTTTTTTTCGTAAACTTAGAAAGTTTCATTTTTTCACAGGTTCAAGGGACTGCAGACTCGAGTATATGGTTTTAGTTTCAACTCGATACCTCCACGAGTTCCTAAGATATGGTCTTGGCAGACAGACGGACAACAAAGTGATCCTATAACAGTTCCGTTTTTTCTTTTTGAGTTACGGAACCCTAAAAACACTACCTAAGGGGATTTAAGTAAAATTTCAGGGTTTAAATTATGATTGTAACTCAATTTTATCATTGGGCTGTATAAAAGTGTGCATTATATTTCAGTAACATGTTGTATAAAAATGTACTGCATTCTTCCTGCTAAATAGAGGTATTCATGAATATAAACTAGCTCTACTACGGGCTCAACTCTAAGAATAACAAAAAGGAAAGGCTCTATTTCATACACTTTATTGCGGAGGTATCTTATTTTTGTATGAAACAACGAATATTTGTTTGTTATTCATTTGAGACGGTAAAGCGTCGTAAGCCGGGCTGTGTCAGGTGCCCATCAAGGATAGAATATGTATGAGCATGGATAAAAGATTCTATCATTTACGCATATCAAGGAACCCATAAAGAGTATTTACTTCGATGTATACATTATCATCTTTTTTTTTAATCTATATAAACTATAGTTCTCAACTGCGATCCCACCTGATAACCAGTAATGCAATCGTTGATGGTGAGGCGCACTAGTTTATTAAAAGCCTATTCACTCTAGTCTTGAAGACACCTAATCGGACGGGAAGACCGCAGCAGGCAAACTGTTCCAGTCCCTCGATGTACGCAGTATAAACGACGAGGCAAAACGCTTAGTCCAGACCGTAAGTTTCTACAATGTAAGGGTAAATATTTGCCTTACGTCGGGTCGACTGATCTACATCGTAATTTCAGCGAAAATATATCCAATGTTGGATATAGGCCTCACCTAAGTGTTGTCACTACGATCGGTCTATTTAGTCGGTAATTAGGAGATTGAGCTTTCTTCGCTGCCTACAGGCTATTCAGGACTGGCCATCCAAGGTGAGATGTAAGTTGTGGGAGGAACATCACTCACCACAGGACCCCGACTTCGTTCACCCCAGGAACATCTGCCACTCGGATGCGATCTGCAGTGGCCTATATGGAAAGCAATCAATAGACACCCAAGTAAGCCGTTGCAAATACAACCTGACAAAATTGAGGATTGTAGACCCCACTGACACCCAGTGCGAGTGCGGTGCTCCTGACTAAACAATGACCCACGTATTAGAATGCCCAAAATGTCTCTACGAATGCTCCCTGGAAGACCCAAAATCACCACTAACACCGCTATAAAGGTGGCAACCTATTGGGCCCAAAAACTTTGAGGGAAACGGTAACCACGAATTTTATTTGAGAAAAAGAAAAAGTCGGTAATTTCTGCTAACCGCATCAGGTCATCGGTCCTCCTTGTATGAGGCCTTCCAATGTGAACCAAGCAATTATCAAGTCAATTGAAAGGTTATAAATTTCGATTAAGAATTGCATAAAATATAGTGCATTAAAAATAAGGTATCCTCTTCAGCAGAACTACCTTTTCAGGTGAGAAAATCATCCAATGACATCTCCGCGTCCTTGGGCGAGGTGGGAGATAGTATCAGACTTTTACTGACTAAAAACCTACTCATTTTCCTTCTTTGCCTTCGTTCCAGGGCCCCGGGGTACACTTTCACATAACCCATAACCCTAGTTGGCTTCGACCCTGCTTGGTCTCTATGGTTTGCTGTCATCTCCTTGAGGCGCGCATGAAACATTACGCGCCAGAAGAACTAGCTGAGACCCTATATTTTGGCGTGCAGTTCCACTCAAAAATTAGTACATTTTAAATTCCAAATATAGCCTATAATATAACAAAATGTTTTCCTACCTTTCCTTTTAGCCGACGGAAAGCTGCTAATGAATTCAAAGTCAACAAATATTAGGTTGTTGCCAACCCTACGCGACCGGCAAATATTTGTGTTCCTATTTCACGTGATATAGAAATAAATTTCCGTCGAGAAAGGGAAGAATTTGACGTTTTGAATGTCAAATGAACGACAACTTTGCTGTAGAAAAATATAAATGTTAAGCTGTTGCTATAGAAACAGGAGTGGAAAAAACTGGCGCTGCAGCCGCGCTGCCATCGAGCGGCACTATGCGACTAATTGAAAACGAAAAATATCCGGAGAGATTATAGAAAATAAAGAAATTAATTTCGTACATGCGTAAATTAATTCGAGTTTTAAAAAAAGTACTTTATTTTTCATTTTTATCTTTACAAATCGATAGGATTTCATGTACCGAATCGACCCTCCATGGGATTAAAACGACCAAAATTTAACGGTGTATGTACGAGTAGATACTATTACCGTAAAAGTACCATCAGTAATAGCCAAAAAAGTTGTATTATCGCGCTATTAAAGTAAGATGGAAGAACTCTTTGGAGCCAGAATAGAACGGGAATAATAAAGAATAAAAGAGTGATTCCATAAAAAAGTATTTATGATAATATTACAGCGAAAAGCTGTTGGTACATAAATTATTTTCTTTGTAAGGTATCTTGGAGAAAGAAATACCAGTTAGTTTATACGTGACGAAGTTAGGTACGAGAAGAAATATGAACTTTTGTAGCGTGGGATATCAAAAAGTTTTTCCAGCGCTGCATAAAGTGAGAGAGAGTTTCAACTTTTTACTGACTATAACACACACGTGTTTCATTCCGTATATCGTGTTGAAACATAAAATAATAAATATAAACCCAAGTCAAGCCTAGATAACAGAAGTCACTCGCCTACGGCGACTTTTTGTGGCGATACTGTAGCGCGTTCGCATCGATACAGTCGCGATTCTGTAGCGCGTTAGTAGCGCGTTGGCATCTCTTCTATAGCGCGTTGCAAATGCGACTATCACGCGTTAGTAACGATGCTGTCGTGCGATAGCATCGTTACAAAAAGTCGCTGTGGGTGAGGGGCCTAAGGATCGATAATAAGCAGAAAGTTCATGAGAATCATCTGTTTTCTCTTCTTAGACCAATGTCTCCTGGAATTACTGTGGTCTTAGGTGTTAGTCCAATGTCCTAGAAGTAAAAAACTGACTGAATAACTTATTGATATTCCTTTCATTCCTTTCTTTCTTTGCAGATCAAGAAGTTATTTGAGTTGTTCTTTTTGTTCAGTTTTTGACATCATAATGTGTCACTAGTTACGTTGTTTTAATAATTTATAACTATTTTATTTTTGTCTTATATTTTGTTACGTGCTGAAATCAAAATCGTGACACGCACTGTAGCAACCGTTTGCAAGAAATGAACAGTTTTACACTTAGTAAAGTATACAACTGTTTATTTGCTCAAATACCCAAATAAAATAAATTTTATGTCAGAACTATGGTAAGTGCTTACTATAAACGTATTTTTTTGTTATGTTTACGTGAAGGGTATTGTATACCCACATAAACGAAAAAGCTTTATTTTCAACTAACACTGTTTACGAGCAGTCCATTTTGTAAACAATTTAATGTAAAAACTTAAGTGGAGTGGGCTTAAAGGAGACATTCTATCATAATTGATAGATTATGTGATTACGCTCTGGTGGCGGTTGAAAGTGTCATATTCTCTTAAACGTCTGCTGAAATGGTGCATGAGATTTCCTTGAAAAAGGTAGCAGTAATTATGAATGAAAAGTTCGTTAAAAGCGGAATCAAATGAATCATGTTTTATTCATTTGCGTCTTGCATTCGGCATCTTTCACTCGAAATGAAACATTTAAACATAGAATGAAAGAAAAATGTTGGTTGAATTTATTAGTGAATTGATCCAACAGCAGCAATCCCCCCACCGCCTGTGTTCCCACGTTGTCGTCGTGGTGGGGCTTGCGTGTCTCTGTGATCTTGAGGGCTAAGCCGGTAGAGCTACTCATGCCGGAAGGCCTCAAGGGAGAGACCAGACCAAGAGGAACACACCCAGGCGGAGTCCAGTTGGACCGCCATGGAGGGTGCGCTGCCCGGGAGTATTGGCACAACCAGCTGTTGGTGCTGTTGGGCGGCGATTTGGGAGAAGTGGGTTCGCCTCCGGTACGTGTCTGTTCAGCAGACATGACCAGGATGGCGAACGTGTTAATGGGGACCCCACCCCATAAAAAAAGGCAAAGCTGAGTGTCAGCAAAAAAAAATGAACGCGGCCACTAAAAATTTACTACCCCAGGGGGGTACCACCTGCCCAGCAGGAGGAGAATCCCCCCCCGAGCAAAGCTCGGGCTGCCCCTCGTATTCTGGGGGGGGCAAGTACCGCGTCGGGTCTCCGGACCCCGTACCGTCCCTTGAGGACGCATTGAGCCAGGGTGGCTCACCTGCCCGCGTTGCGGAGTCCCTGGGACCCGTTCCCAGCACGTCCGCGGCGCCGGCAGGTACAGGACAGGCCGGCAGGACTTTCGGCCTTAGGGAGGTGAGCGGAGACTCGGCGTCGGACTCGGATGCCGCGTCTTCGCTCACCTCGGAGAGGATGGAGGTTGAGGAAGAATTCGCTCCCAAGAGGAACGAATTCTTCCTAAAGCGCCCGAAGTCAGGGTGTTGTCCGGGGTCGTCCTCGGACGAAGCGTCGGCCCGCAAAATCTCCTCCTCCGGGCGAGGGGCGGGCCGCAAGTCGGGAAGGGGAAGGGGGCTCTCTGTCCAGGAGTTAGCCACCCAGCGATCCCTGGAAATTGCCAGGGAGACGCTACCCCTCGGGGCGAACACCGGCCAAGTCGGTCGCTCGGCGCCTGTGCCGTCTGACAACGAGCCAGACGGCATGAAGGAGGCGCTCGCCAAATTTGGCGAAATAGTCACGGCCACTCTAACGGCCGTGTCTAAAAAACGGAAGCTTGCCTCGAAGGAGACGGCCATCTCCCAGGGGGCCGTCTCCATTTCGGAGGCACTTGCCGTAGTCTTCGAGCCGCTCGAGAAAGACTTCAACAGAAGGATTGAGCGGCTCGAGGCGGACCTGGCCGATCGCCAGGGAGGTGGACCCGTTGCCCCAGAAAGGGGACGCAAGCAGCGCCAAGGCGAGTCCCAGTCCCTGCCCGGGCCGGAGAGCGAGCTGCTGACCCTGCTGCGGCAGGAGCTGGCTGCTTCCCAGCAGCAGAACCAGCAGCAACTGCAGCGGTTCCAGGAGCGGATCCAGCGGCAGCTCTCCGTCCTGGAAGGCGTAGTTTTGCGTCCCCCGCTCGCGGCCTCTGGACCGAAGAGGGCGGTGACGTACGCCGCCGCAGCTGCGGCCACGGCTGCTGCGCCCAAGGCGGGCCCATCTGGGCAAGCCGGGCGCGGGGCCATGGCGGCTAAGCAGCAGCAACGGCGGCAGGGAGGGGCTGTCCCTCCCCCGAAGGGCAAGGCGGCGGCTGTTCCCACCGCTAAACCGGCAAGACGTCCTGCCGGGGCGGTTACCAGGCCGCCTCAACCGCCCGAAGAACCTTCGGCTGGCGCCGAGTGGACGGTGGTCGGCGCCAAGAAGAAGGCGGGCAAGGCGGCCAGGGCGGCCAGAAAGCGCGTGAGGCGGCTGGAGCGCAAGAAGCGCGCCATGGCGGCTAGACTTCGCGCCCCTAAATCCGAGGCTGTAGTGATTACGCTACAGCCTGAAGCGGAGAAAAGGGGCGTGACGTACAAGTCCGTCATGGACAAGGCGAGGCGGGCGGTGCTGCCCCATCTCAAGGAGCTCGGAGCCTCTGAGGGCTTCCGCATGCGGCGCACCGTGACCGGTGCCCAAATGCTGGAGGTCCCTGGCGCGTCCAGTGGCCCAGCGGCAGACGCCCTGGCCAAGAGGCTCAGGGAGTCCCTGGACGCGGAGGAGGCCCGAGTGTCCAGGCCCACGAAGTGCATCGACATGCGCATCATGGGCTTGGACGACTCCGTTGGGGTCGACGAGGTGGTGGCCGCCATTGTTGGTGCGGGAGGGTGCACAGCCGACCAGGTTCGGGCGGGCACCATCCGCACTGATGGCACAGGCATGCGAGCCGTGACGGTCAGCTGCCCCGTGTCGGCGGCCAAAACCATCACTGGGGAGGGCCGAAGGCTTCTGGTGGGCTGGGTCTCCGCCCAGGTGAGACTGTTGGAGCCCAGACCTCTGCGGTGCTACCGCTGCCGCGTGGGACACCACGCGGGGGCCTTTTGCGTCGCGGAGGTGGATCGCAGCGACCGTTGCTTCCGATGTGGTCAGCCTGGTCACAAAGCCGCCGAGTGCCGTGAGTCGCCGCACTGTTACGCATGTGCGGCGGCAGGCAAAAAGGCGGACCACCAGGCTGGTTGCAGGTCCTGCGACCCTCCAACGAAGGTGAAGCACAGGGTTCGGCCCATCCCCGGTGACGTCCTCACCGCCGCAGCCGCGTCCGTAGCCGCCGCCGCTATCGCCGCCACAGCCACCGCGGCTGGACCCTCACAGAGGGCTCAGGAGGAGATCGTAATGGAATGTCAATAACAGCTCCATTACGTCTCCTCCAGGCGAACATCAACCACTGCGCCCCCGCTCAGGATCTGTTGCTCCAGAGCATGGCGCAGTGGTCGATTAATGTCGCCGTAGTCTCCGAGCCGTATTTTGTCCTGCCCAGTGCAGACTGGGTTTCGGACCTAGACGGCTCGGTGTCCCTAATTAGGTCGACCGCCGCCGGTACTCCGCCCCTCGAGCGCGTCACGAGGGGACGAGGTTGCGTGGCAGCACGGTTCGGGGACATTGCAGTGGTAGGCGTCTACCTGTCCCCGAGCAGATCTCTCGGCGATTTCCACATCTCCCTTATGGAGCTGAAAAACGTCGTCGTTGGGTTTAGGGACCTCCCCGTGGTCGTTTGCGGGGACTTCAATGCCTGGAACGAGGCTTGGGGTTCCCGCTACACGAACGGGCGGGGTCGGTCGGTAGAGGCCTGGGCTGAGGAGTCCGGCCTGGCCCTCCTAAACCGGGGCTCTGTTTCCACGTGTGTGCGGATGCGGGGCGAATCAGTGGTGGACCTGTCGTTCGCCAGCCCCGATCTGGCACCGCGTGTCGTCGACTGGCGTGTTATGGAGGGGGTGGAGACGTTCTCAGACCACCGGTACATCCGGTTTGACGTCTCCGCCCAAACCTCGACCGCGCCGGTACAGCAGAGCCCTTGTGGTCCGCGATGGGCGCTGAGGCAGATGGACCGGGAGCTCCTACTGGAAGCCGCGACGGTACAGGCCTGGGTGCAAGCACCGGACAGGCCTGTCGACATTGACGTCGAGGCAGAGTGGTTCCGGGAGGGCATGTCGCAAATCTGCGACGCGTCAATGCCCCGAGTCCGTCCAGGACGTGCCAAGCGCCAGGTGTACTGGTGGTCGCCGGAGATTGCGGCATTGCGCAATGCGTGCAACCACGCGCGACGCCGGTACGCCAGGTACTGCAAGCGCCGCAACCGCCCGCCGGATGCGGAGGCTGTTGAGGCGGAGCTGTACGAGGGTTACAGGGTAGCGAAGCGCACCCTCCGAGCGGAGATTAAGCGGTCCAAAATGGAGGCCCGCAACGTCTGGCTGGGGTCTCTGAATGCAGACCCGTGGGGACGCCCATACAAGATGGTACGGGAGAAACTCCGTCCATGGGCTCCCCCACTGACTCAGAGTCTCCGGCCAGAGCTCGTGGAGGGTGTGGTCAGCACTCTGTTCCCTACGCGGGGGGTACACTCCCCCCCGTCTATGGCTCCGCCAACACCGGCAGTACCTGACGCGGACCACGACGACGACGACGATGTTCCAGAGGTGACCGAGGTAGAGATGAGAGTGGCGGTACGAAGGCTGAGTGCCAAGAATACCGCCCCAGGACCTGACGGCCTGCCTGGGAGGGCCTGGGTCCTGGCTATGGAGGCTCTCGGGCCTCGATTGAGGGGGCTCTTTAGCGCATGTCTGGAGAGGGGCCAGTTCCCACTTCGCTGGAAGACGGGGAAACTGGTCCTCATAGCGAAGCCTGGGCGCCCTGCGGACTCTCCGTCCGCGTACCGGCCCATTGTGCTGCTCGACGAGGTGGGCAAGCTCTTTGAAAGAGTCATTGCAAACCGCCTCGTCGCGCGCCTTGCAAGGGTGGGGCCGGACCTGTCGGACGGACAGTTCGGTTTTCGCAGGATGCGCTCCACGGTGGACGCCATCATGCGCGTGCGAGCCCTCACGACGGGGGATGCGGTGTCCCAGGGCAGGTGTGTCGTGGCAGTGTCCTTGGACATTGCCAACGCCTTCAACTCCCTGCCCTGGAGTTGCATTGGAACGGCACTCCGGTACCACCGGGTGCCCGACTACCTCTGTCGTGTGATCGAGGCCTACCTATCGGAGAGGTATATCATCTACCCCGGTCACCAGGGAGAGTGGAAACGTCGAGAGATGTCGTGCGGTGTTCCGCAGGGATCGGTACTAGGACCACCCTTGTGGAACATCGGGTACGACTACGTGCTGCGCGGCGACTTCCCCGACGGGGTCAGCGTGGTCTGCTACGCGGACGACACGTTGGTCCTAGCGCGGGGAGAGTCGTACCGGACGGCGGTCGAATTAGCGACACGCGGGGTTGCGATGGTCGTTGACAGGATCCAGCAGTTGGGACTCGAGGTGGCACTGCACAAGTCCGAGGCCATGTGCTTCCACGGCCCTCGGGGTGCGCCACCACCGCGTTCCCAGCTAACGGTAGGAGGGGTTCACATCAGCGTCGGGTCGACGATGAAGTACCTGGGACTCGTCCTCGACAGCTGGTGGAACTTCAAGGAGCACTTCCGACGTCTGGCTCCCAAACTGAATCGGACTGGGGCTGCTCTCGGGCGGCTCCTGCCCAACCTCAGGGGACCAGACGCCTCCTGCCGGAAGCTCTACGCGGGAATCGTTCGGTCCATGGCTCTCTACGGGGCTCCGGTGTGGGCACCGACGTTGCAACAGCAACCGAGGACCCAGCTGAATGCGTGCCAGAGGGTCATGGCAATACGCATGGTGCGAGGGTACCGAACGATCTCCCGCGAGGCGGCGACCCTCCTTGCTGGCCAACCGCCGTGGGATCTGGAGGCAACAGTCCTTGCACACATGCACGACAAGCGCATGGAGATGCAACGCCGGGGCGAAATTCCGCTGCCACGACAAGTCGAGGCATGGCGGACAGAGCTCCGGCGGGATCTCATGGCGAAATGGCGTCAACGACTATCGCAACCTCGTTCGGGGCGCGCCACAATTGGGGCGATAAGGCCCATCCTTGGGGCGTGGCTGGAAAGACCTCACGGCGTTCTCAACTTCCGCACGACGCAGGTGCTTACCGAACACGGAAAGTTCGCTAAGTACCTGTTCCGAATTCGTGCGGAGGATTCGCCCGGGTGTCGCCACTGTGCGGAACATCCGGAGGACACGGTGGAGCACACTGTAGAGGTGTGCCCCGCCTGGGCGGAGCATCGCCGTGTCCTCGTGGGGGCGATCGGCGGCAGCGATCTCTCTCGCCGGGCCTTGGTTCAGGCCATGGTCCGTAGTGAGGAGGGATGGCAGGCGGTCGCCTCCTTCTGCGAAGCAGTAATGCTAGCAAAGGAGGAGGCCGACCGCATCAGGCAGAGGCAACGGGGCGCTCGCCCCAGCCGCCGCCGGGATTCCGATCCCGATTTCCGGCCACCGTAGGCGCGGGCTTGCGGACGGCGTGCAATGGGTAGCACGCTGTCCGATCGTCCGGTAACCGACCGGACCGAGCCCAAGTCGTCGACGGCGCGTTCTGTTCCCGCGCGCCTCAAGGAGCTGTCAGCACACCGAAGAGGCCCAGTCTGCTAACTGCAGGCAGGCAGGGTCGAAGCCTACTGGGGTCATGGGTTAGTTCCGAAAGGAATGCTCGACCCCGGCACGATAGGCTACGAAGGAACGGGGTAGGTTTTTAGTCAGTAAGAGTCTGACACTACTTCCCGCTCCGCCCAAGGGCGGGATTTGTCATTGGATGATTTTACCTACCATAAAAAAAAAAAAAAAAACAGCAGCAATCCAATTTTTGGCATTCGGCATCATTCACTTCCACTGAGAAAGTGAACAGTTTGAACAGAAGGATAATATTTACTCGGGTTTGCCCATATCTTTTTTTTTAATTTCAATCAGAATGACAAAAATGCCAATTACACTGATTACACTTACATATATCAGATACAAATTATGTAGCAACACATTAAAGAAAAAATAACAATGCTAATGCCCAATAAGTTCTTTTTCTACCCGTTTATACATATTATTATTTTTAATTTGTATATATATCTATTAAGTTTTATATAGAACTAGATTTAAATATTATTAATATTGTAATTTAAAGGAAATATAACAGAAATGTATAAACTAAGCCTCTTACTCAATCGTCTTGCAATATCGAGTCCTATACTAAAAACTAATTCAAAGACGCACACCGGTCAGATGTTCATTCGAGTAAACATTAAAAAAATTCAAGTGAACCGTCTGATTCCACCTTAACGGGCGCTGTCAGGTGGTACTCGTCATCTTTCAACTCCCACAGTTTAATTATTAATTGTTGTTTTTCAAAAAGCATATTTTTGGAGCTGTTTATTGATTTACAAGAGTGCCTGTGGAGTTTTATGTATATTATTTTCCATAGAGATCTATGTTTTGTAACGTGCAACTAGCATTTCTTTTTTCAAATTGTATTTATGGAAGAAATGCTTTGACTTTGATTGATTTTAACCACTCGAGCGGCGATTGCAGAGTACATACGTTTGTACAACTTAAAAACGCTTAATTGTCGTACTGTACTAGTGTACGAAATTTATTCGATCGAAAATTTTGGTTTTTTTTTTACTGTTGATAGGTTTGCGCTTACCGCTATCTCACCTGATGGAAAGTGACGATGTGGTCAACGATGGAGTGCGCTTACCTAGAAGTAACTATTCACTCTATACTTAAGGATTTCCGGATTGTAGCCATCATAATAATCCTTTTTTTTTCTGGGAAAGACCAGAAAAACTTATATTTTTATTTATTTTTTTGTGACTTTATATAACGCGCAATTACGTAATAATAATACTTCAGGTGCGCCAGGGGTATTCATTGCACCTTAGATTTCACGTTATCATTTTACAAAATATCAATAAAGTAAATATATTTACAGCAAATTATCGACACACACTTATACACTCCATCTTCCTCCAACCATAATGGATGAAGTTATTTAAAGATTTCCCACCCTTAAAATAAAGGCAAAAAGAAATTCTCACAAAAGGAAACAACGGCAGCTAAAATATCTCAATGTCGTTACGCTATTGTAACATACAAAGGAAAATGAGTTATGGTGGTACTCGCAAACGTTGGCTTAGCTATCTGATTTCCTTTTTAGAAATATTGCCTCTTTTTACCTGCAACAAAATATGCAAAAACTGTCGAGCCACCATTTTTATGTAAAAGTTATTTTAGTATTGAAAAATCTATTTTCAAATGAATATTACTAATTAATAAAGGCATTGTTCGTTTGGAAGTTTTCAGTTTCAGTCTTGATTTTGAATTTGTGTCCGGTTGACGCTATTATACGACCTACCTAATGAAGGGCTTTTTTTTTGGTGGTGGGTAAAATCATCCAATGACATCTCCCGCCCTTGAGTGGAGCGGGAGATAGTGTCAGACTCTTACTGACTAAAAACCCACCCCGTTCCTTCGTGGCCTAAGATACCAGGGCCGGACTTTCCTTTCGGAAGCAAACCCTTGGCCCCAGTAGGCTTCGACCCTGCCTGCCTGCAGCTAGCAGGCTGGGTCTCTACGGTTTGCTGACAGCTCCTTGAGGCGCGCGAGAACAGTACGCGCCGTCGACGACTTGGGCTCGGTGCTACCCATTGCACGTCGTCCGTAAGCCCGCGCTTATTTCTTTTAAGAGGTCACGAAACTCCTTTCATATGCTGATGGTGATTACCAGGCTGATTAGAATGAATTGAAAATTCTATACTTCTTCGTCTTATTCGCCATAGTCCCAGCCCCTTTTTAATAGTTCTCACTTTTTGAAAAAAAAGACTATGACACTATTTCACGTGGCAACATTACTTGTGATAACAGATGTTGTTTTTTGAAAATAATACCTACTAACAAACTAAAAAAAAATATGTGATTTATATATTATATATAAAATAAATAAAGAAATAACTGAAATAATAAATGTGGGTGTTATATACCCCTCTCTAAACCTTGGGGATAAACAGGCGTTATTAAATAAAACAAAATAAGATAAGCTAACTATGAAAACAATATTAAAAAAGTAAATTAAAAATGTGGGTGTAATAAACTAATGCCAACCTTTGAAAAGAAAGTTATAAACAAGACCAGATAAACTAAAGCGTAATTTAGACGGTACGAGTTTCTCGAACGTTTTGTTCGAGAAAATCGTACGCAATAATCGTAAGCAATAATCGCCATGACATTATCGTATCAAAGTGTTTAGACACAGGTAAGAAATAAATTCGAGTCGAGAAACTCGAACCGTCTAGGTATGAATGTTTAGACGGAGATGCTTTTTTGTTCTTACGATTATCGTACGTTCGAGACGAGAAACTCGCACCACCTGGGTATGTGTTTAGACGATGACATTTTTTCTATGCTCTTACGATTCTCGTATGTTCGAGGCGAGAAACTCGTACCGTCTAAATTGCGCTTAAGTGTGAAAATATTACAAAGAAAGTAAATAAAAACAAAAACTAGAATAACTACCAGTCCAGTTAGCACGAAAACCTACAAAGAATTTCTTGTTTTGTTGAAAAGAAGAATTTTTTTTTTCAAATAAGGCAATTAGATAATTACGTAGCGGTAGAACTGTGCAAGACTGTGTCCCGAAGTTTCTTTTTTGTTCCCTGCAATTAGTGCCCCGACTAAATTGTGTACGACATTCATTAGGAAAGCATTAGAGTATTTTCTAATGTAGTTACACGTATTCTGTTTCTGGTTATGTGTAGGGATGATTGACAGATGAAGACAGAAACATTAAACATTGTTAATTTTCCTAATTCGTTATAGTAAACAAAAATTAACACGAATACAATAATGATATCATTTATTTAACACGTTGATCTCCAGCTTATTTTGCGGCGTGTGCGTTTTCTCCCACTTTCTCTCGACCTAATTTATGATAAATATTGGATAAAATTAAATAACCTACAAATAAAACACTCAATATTTTATAATCTATGCCGAACACCGGCGCCGCTTGGTATTTGCCAGAATTGCGCGAAATCCACGCGCGTTTCTAGGACTCATAATTACACATAACACAAAACATAAAACCAGGGTTGCAGACATAGCACGTAGAATCGCCAAACTTAAGTGGCAATGGGCTGGGCACATTGCAAACAGAACAGATGGCCGTTGGGGCCGAAAGGTTCTGCAGTGGCGGCCGCGTACCGGAAGACGCAGCGTTGGAAGGCCTCTCACAAGGTGGACCGATGACCTGGTCAGGGTCGCTGGAGTCCGATGGATGTAAGACGCACAGGACCGGCCATTGTGGCGGCCCTCCCTTGGGGGAGGCCTATGTCCAACAGTGGACGTCTTTTGGCTGAAATGATGATGATGATGATGATGATAATGCCAACAAACAAAGGCGTGGGCTTGAGGACGTTATGCAATGGGTACCTCACCGTCCGACCATCCGAACCTTGACTACCCTGAGAAAAAACACCGAAATTTACTCAGGGGCCTTAAGTCTCTTTTAAAATGGTCAAATCATATGAGAACCATGCAGATTGGTGTCTGTGGTGGATTTTTGACGTAAGAACCACACAGATTTTTGACCAATGTTTGTATGATGAGCGCGATCATTTGTTCTGTGTCTGGGTAATTTATTATCTATAATATATATGTATTTAGAAATATATAAGTATATTTATCTGCTACCTAGTACACATAACACAAGCTCTGCTTAGCTTGGGACTAGAGCGCTTTGTGTGATAGTTAAGGAATATATTATTATGTATACTCGTAGATTTGAGTGGACCCGTCCTGTTAGTGCAATCATTTGTCAGTATTCGTGTAGCTCAAGTCAGTATTACTAAAGAGCTTAGTGATTACAGTCTATATATTTTTAAACATAGCATATTCAAATCGAAATAGTGGCCAAAAAAAAATTATATACCTCAGCTTTGGTCACCCCATATAATTTTTGCTTAAGAGTATTACATCGCTCAATGACCTTCAAGAATTTACCTCTACATTAGTAGAGAAGAATGGACCTCTAAACAGGCATTGCAGGGGGTGCTGCGCGCGGGGTGTTAGTACTGATTCGAGTTTTTTCTTGATTACTTATCGATATTCAATGAAATTCGAAAAAAAATCAATACAAGTTGTTCAATTTATCGTAACATATATTTTCGTATAAATTCAATGTATAAATATAGAGCCGTTTTCGAGAAAATATGGAATTAATGTTCAAAAAAGGCCTATTTACCAGATTTTTTTTCTAGAGTTAGGGTATTTTTTTGAGAAACGTAATCAATACAATTTATTAGTAATGTCCTTAAGTATCCCCTTCATTTTTTATATGGTGATCGTACATAAGGAAACTTCAAACAACCTAGGTGTTTTTTTTTTTGATTTGGGCGATGTAATCCCCTTAAAGGTTTTCTTTTACATAACATAAAGCAACAAAGGATTGGTCAGTAAATACAATAAAATCCGGTAAGATTGGACCAAAGAGAATTAGCCGGTTGCGTGAGCATAGGGAGTGGTCCAAAGTGGTCTTAATACTTCAAAAGGAATATTATAGGATTGCGTGTTCTGTTAAGTAATATAAGGAAAGAAACCAACGTCATTATTTAAGACGTATTGAAGTGTTACATTTATATTTAAAAACTAGCAATCACAATGGTGGCCTAGTGGTAAGGGCCCCAACTTACAAGTTACAGGTCAGGCGCATTACTTTATATAAGTTATTGGGAAACTGAATAATTTACCTGCTGTGGTCTTCCCGAACACTTATAATTTAGGTGTTGGTGGTTAAAAGCGATGAAAGAAAACATCGCGGAGAAACCAGTAAGTCCCGGAACCAAAAAATCGAAGACATTACTTATGACATTCATCAAACTGCACTGGGTCCGTGTCGTGGATTACGGCCCATACTTTCTCTGAAAGAGGAGGCCTGAGAATGAGCTGCAGGAAGTTTATAAGGCTGATTATGCTTATACTGAACCTGCTTTAGCTTCACACAGCTGTTAGAGTATTTTTAATATCATGCAGATTTTATCACGTATGTGGATTTGCTCCGCATGCAGAAAATTTCAAAAGGCAAAAAAACGTGTCCCACGTGCGTATTACACGCATTACAATAAATACTTGTATGAAAAGGACATTTGCGGAGGTTACGCATGCGGATGAAATCCGCATGATATTGAAAACACCCTTACTAATCTTTGTTTTTGGCTTTTTCTCTACTACAACATGTGACTAGATAACAAGAAACTGTACAAAGTTTTCCCTAATCAAAATAAAATAATTAATTACAAAATTTCAAATTTAGAATACAATTAGGATTTAAGTCTTGTACCATATAAAAATAACCAAGTAAAGAGTCCTGTTTCAATTATTTTCATAATACCCATAAAAAATCTTGCACAAATCAACAAATCCCAATCCCTTTTAATTAAACCCTTTCAATACAAATAAATAACTCGAGAGTCGACAGAACATTTTAGCAGTCTCGCCAAATCGCCGACTACTTCAAACAAGGGACCAATTTGCAATGTAAATAAGTCCAACTGATTATATACGATTGAGGCACAGTTCCATTGCTGCGTACAGCTACGCTTCGCACGTGCACTGTCTGGGGCCTAAAGTACAGACGCAATGCGGAGCTTCTTATTAGTGTTGGTTGAGCTACACGAACACTGACAAATGCTTGCATTGACTGGACATGTCAAATCTGTGTGGTTCTTGCCTTAAAGACCATCTCGGACACAAAACTGCATAGTTCTCATATCAGGGGATTTGACTATTTACATGTTTACTGTGTGGACTTTAAAAGAGGTATTGATCTCTCTGAGTTTGGTGTACGTTGCCTACTACACCGGATTTTACTTGTTGCAAACTTGACTTTATTGATTTGTAAGAAAATGTAATTCATTGGTCCTTCGACCATGCTAGCTACGTTCACTCGTGTAGGTTGCAAACGTATGCTTCCATTGGCCTCTGGACAAAATGTTTTATTAACAACATTGATGGCTAATAGATTGATTACATGTTTTAGGAAAGTAATTTTTTTTATGGTAGGTAAAATTATGCAATGACATATCCCGCCCTTGGACGGCAGGACTGCGACGACGGCCATTTGATAAATGATATTTATATTAAAAATAGGTTTTAAAAAACAATTTTATACGCCAAAAATTTTTTTCGTCAATTTTAACTAGATGACGCCGGTATTTCCTAGCTGACTACCCTGAAAAAAAACACCGAAACAAACTTGAAGAGAAAACAAACTCAGGGCTTTGGATTTTGGTTTTACTTATTTGCCCCGTACTCTACGCAGCAGTGAAATCATGCCTTTATCCACGACATTACTACAATTCGACCAACGGATATCCTTTGATTTATTTAACAATTAGTTTAATCTCTAGTTATAACGAGGGTTGGTTTTAATATTAAACAGCTCAAAGGTCATTTATTGCTTTTCATGAATAGTTGGGGGATTATGAATATTTATACCGAGTCGTTTGCTTTCGGAAGTTGCTTAATAAAGCGAGACAAGGGGTTGAGGAGATAGTTTCGTTTGTAATATAAATGGGTCTTTTGGCAAATAAAGAGATAAATATAGGCCTGTATACTTATCTCTTACATAAATTGTAAGAGCTGTGTAAGACATACTGGGCTTTTTTTTGGGAGGTGGAAAATCATGCTATGACTTCTCCCGCTCCAAGCTGGAGCAGATAGCGTGTCAGAATTTAGCTAACTAAAGCTACACCTGAGTCTTTTTGCAAGCAGGCAGGGTCAAAGCCTACTGGGGCTAAGGGTCTGCTTCTGAAAGGAACGTTCGGCCCTGGTATGAAAGTCAACGAAGGAACGGGATAGGTTTTTAGTCAGTAAGAGTCTGACACTATCATAATTATATAGATGGATGAATCATTGGATGATTTTAACCTACACCAAAAAAAAAAACAACTTTGTCTTTACTGGTTTCCTTAAAAAATCGTTACAACTCAAATGTAAGTTGCTTATATCTTGCTTTGCTTTTATACTATGTACTGCAAGAACGATGAAGGTTTCATATTAGAATGAAAATGATAAAAAAAAGTACAGTCGGGACCCTATATTTTCCGACAATCAATAAGTAGGTACCAACAAAAAACGTGACAGAGGCGTATTTCGTTCACTCTGACACGCATATAAAAAAAAAATGTTACCCAATTTAAACCCCTTAAATATAATACCATGTTTTAATCATCATCACCATCAGCCTTTTAATGTTCACGCTGCTAGGACACAGGCCTCCTCTTTAAGTGAGCGAATGGGCCGTAATCCTCCACGCGGGCCAAGTGTGGGTTAGTGGATGTCACATGTCTTCGAATTTTCTAGGACATACCGGCTTCCTTACGATATTTTTTGAGAGCAGTGGTGATGAATGTTTTAATAATAAAGTAAATTAAGGGAAATTGAGAAATTTAAAAAATTCAAGCGAAATCAAAAGAGACGTAAACGTACTAGCCGTGTTGTAAATAGCATAACATAGCATTGCATAATTAGGTTTATAATGTTCCTACTGATGGGACTCAAGCCTCCTCTCTAGGAGAGGGAATGAGCCGCAATCCACCACGCAGGCCCAGTACCTACGAGTAGGTTGATGTCTTCGAATATTTGGTTCTAGGACATGCCGGTTTCCCTACTTTATCACTATAATATTGTAACTAGCTTAGCCTATTTTTCACGACAACCTTACCTAAATCGCTTTTAGTCTTAATTACTCCCTAAATAGTGTTTTTCTTGACGTTAAAAACTAGCTTTGTTTATTTGGCACGTAAAACAAAAGAACTTGGACAATAGAATTGGGTGGACTTAGAGTAATGAGATGAGAAACTTAATCGCTTGTTAAAAGATAAATGGTGAGTGTTACAGGAAGCACGTGAATATTAAGTTGGTAGGACTGTTTTTTGTTTCGCTCCGTCCTCTGAGAGTACCCTTATTATCTAAGTAATTTTACAGGTCTAAAGAATTTACTCCCAAATGACTGCGGATATAATTTTCTAAATTATGAAAGTGATTTGAAGTTTTTTCCTGACCTCAATTTGTTTTTTTAGCATTAAATTTTTAAGGCATTAATTTATCTAAAAATCTAAATGAATCACCGTGTAAGGGCGCGTTCAAATTAGCCGCACCTTGCCGCGCGACTGCTGCGCGCGTCCGCGGCGCAGTTGTATCTCGGCAGTCGCATGTTTTTATATAAGGGCCGGTTCTAGTCACTGTTTTTTTTTGTATGAACTTCGCTCAGGATTATGTTGTCTTCGCGGCCCCAAAACAGCGGTTTTATTTTTAATAAAAAAAACAATAACTATTCAAGATTTTTGTTTTTGCGAAGCGCTTTTTTAATAACAACCTTAAATTTTTTTTATAACTTTTTTTTCCACGCTATGGCTGTTGGTGGACACTGGTATGGACAAAATCGGCTATGCCTGTGTCTACCGATCGCACAGCGGTGATCAGGAGGCGACTCGAATGTTTGACCAGCTCAGTGAAGCCGCCGATAAGGCTCTGCATCGGCACCCTGATGCGCAGCTTGTCGCTCTGGGGGACTTTAACGCCTGCCACCAAGACTGGCTTTTCCCATACCAGAGGACCGACCACGCTGGAAGAGAAGCGCGAAACTTTGCGGTATCGTTGGGCCTTTCCCAGCTGGTGAAGCAAGCGACCAGGGTGCCTGATGTAGTTGGTCATACTGCCAGTTGTCTGGACCTTCTGCTGACCACCGATCCAGACAGATGTATTGTAACAGTTTCTTCACCACTTGGAACATCAGATCACTGTCTGGTGAAGTCTGTATCGTCCTTCTCCCCACCTGTCTGTGAGTCTCGCGGTGAACGGCGGATGTGGCGTTACAAGTCAGCAGATTGGGATGAGATGCGGCACTTCTTTGCGTCTTATCCTTGGCAGCAGGTTTGCTTCTCTTCTGAAAATCCGTCGAGCTTTGCAGATGCCGTATCCGATGTGATACGTCAAGCTATGGAGTATTTCATCCCTTATAGCGACGTACCCATCGGTGGCTCAGTTCACCCATGGTTCAACGCCGATTGCATAAAAGCTGAAGAGCTTAAGCATTCGGCGTTTCTCACCTGGGTTGATGCTCGTGACCAGATCTGAGTTCAAAGAAGAGAGCCTTCAACCAAGCTGCCAAGTCCTACAAAAAGGCACTAAGGAAGGCTCGCTTTGACCGCATTACTCATATTGGCACAAAGCTCTCTGCACAGCCATCCGGTAGCAGAGCTTTTTGGTCCCTTGCCAAGTCGGTCGAAGCGAACTTCTGTCGGCCCACACTGCCTCCGCTGGTTAAGCCTGATGGAACACTGGCTCACACCGCGAGAGAGAAAGCAGGTCTCTTTGCATCTCTCTTCGCCCATAATTCTCGTCTTGACACTTGTGGTGCTATTCCACCGACTCTGCCTTTCTGCGACACCTCGATGCCCGAGATTCGCATAAGGAACAAAGAAGTTCTGAGAGCACTGTGTCGTCTAGACGTGAATAAAGCTAGTGGACCAGATGGTATTCCAGCGATAGTTCTCAAGGCTTGTGCAGCCGAGTTGTCTCCTGTATTGACTCGCTTGTATCGCCTCTCATTTAGGACTGGCATGGTGCCCAAGTCCTGGAAGCTTGCCAATGTACAACCCGTGCCCAAAAAGGGCAGTCGTGCCGATCCAACCAACTATCGGCCGATTTTGGTAACCTCCATACTCTGCAAGATTATGGAGCCTGTATTGAACTCGCGCCTCATGGCATACCTGGAAGGTAACGATCTCTTCAGTGACCGACAGTACGGGTTTCGCCGCAATCGATCTACTGGGGACCTACTAGTTTATGCCACCCACTTGTGGGGCGAGGCCCTCGAGAGGAATGGGGAAGCGATTGCGGTTCCTCTAGACGTCTCGAAGGCCTTCGACAGGGTATGGCACGCTAGCCTTTTGAGTAAGCTTCCAGCGTACGGCATTTCCCCTGGCCTGATTAGTTGAGTAAAAGACTTCCTGAGTGAACGGTTTCTCCGAGTTGTTGTCGACGGATGCTCATCAGAGCCCATGACGACTAATGCCGGAGTTCCTCAGGGGTCTGTTCTCTCTGCAACTCTCTTCCTCCTGCATATCAACGATCTGCTGATGCCCGGTATCTATGGGTATGCAGATGATAGCACAGTTGTAGACAGATACCTGCCAACTCCTCGGGCTCGTAAAGAGCTAATCGAGTCTGAAAGGGAGGCTATGGTGGAGCGGACGAATGCTTCACTTCAGGCAGTCTCCAAATGGGGCGAAGCCAATCTTGTGGGATTCAACGCCGCCAAAACACAAGCGTGTTTGTTCACCGCCAAAAGGAGCCCGTTCACCTTGGCTCCTGCTTTCCAGAATGTATCCCTGGAGTGCACCGACCGCCTTCAGCTCTTGGGGGTAGAAATTTCCTCAGACCTCAACTTTGGGCGGTTCATTGAGTCCAAAGCCAAGGTAGCTGCTAGGAAACTCGGCGTTCTAGCAAAAGTTCGGCGGTACTTCACACCGGAACAGCTTCTAATCTTATACAAAGCACAAGTCCGTTCGTGTGTGGAGTACTGCAGCCACATATGGGCTGGTGCTGCAAAATGCCACCTGGCAGCTTTGGACTCGGTGGAAAGGCGTGCGAAGAGGCTAATTGGTGATCCAGACTTGGTTAAGTCCAATCTACAAAGCCTCGAGCACAGGCGTAGAGTAGCCAGCCTTTCGGTGTTTTACAGGATGCATTTTGGAGAGTGTGCGCGGGAATTGCATGACTTGATACCGCCATCTCCTTTCTACCATCGAACAACCCGGCGTACGGCGAATATCCACCCTTACGTTGTTGAAACTTCCACGGTCCGGATTAAGCGTTTTGCCTCGTCGTTTATACCGCGTACATCGAGGGACTGGAACAATTTGCCTGCTGCGGTTTTCCCGGCCAATTATAATTTAGGCGTCTTCAAGGCTAGAGTGAATAGGCTCTTAATAAACTAGTGCGCTTTACCATCGACGATTGCATCACTGCTTACCATCAGGTAGGATTGCAGTCAAGTGCTAGTTTATAAAATATTAAAAAAAAAGAAAGATTTATACTCTTACGCAGCGCAGGCGAAAGTGCTGTCACAGATTATTAATACAATACAATACAATGACAAACGTCACATCAATAATAACATCAAAAACACGACCACCAATTCATAAACACAACCCTAAATTGCAGACGGGTAAAAAGGAGATAGCCCATTTACAATGCAATATATTACGCAGTTACTGCAGAACGGCGGAACAAACATACAAAAGTCACCATATCTCTAAACCGCTTGCCCCGATTCACAATTGAATGACGGCTGACAATTTTTCATTTCGCAATAGGCCGCATAGGTCCCGCCTTTTGTTCCGAAGCGATAACTCAGTCCACAAAGCCGGGTTTATTTTTTTTAATTTTCCGAATAGTTTACCCGTGACGCAGCGATGACATTTGTTTTTTTTTTTTGTGTGTTGGTGTTTTGTTTATTCTATTCATTGCTTTTGAAAAAGGAAAAGTGGTCTGCTGGTTTGTTTTGTTTTAAAACTAAATGGTTAAACGGAAATGTTTTGTCATGTTTTATTTTATGGTGGTGCCGCTGCTGACAGTGGTTATGCCTGTGTGATTGTAGACAATTATTATTTTAATATATAGAGTAGTTCAAGAGGAAGGTTTATAAGTATAATACATTCATAATATATTTAATATCACCATTGCATTCGTGCGAAGCTGGGGCGGGTCGCTAGTTAATTATACGAGTATAGTGTGATTAGCTTAGTCTACAGTATTAATTTACTAGATATTAAGTAATACTTGATAATTAAATGTGAGATTCAACAAAAAATTTACATTTAGTAATTAATTTATGTAAGTATTTTCTTTATTTTTCACAGTCAAGATAAAAGAAGGTTGTAGGGATACTGAACATTTTTTTATTGCTGTTTTACATATGTTACTTCCAGAACACAAGAAAAAAAAACTGACATTGGATTATCTATGTACAATAGTTCAACATGGACTTAGTGCGAAAACTAAACTCATATAGCTCCCACACAAAACTGCGATGTTCTTGCAATGCGACATCTAAGTTTATAGATTTTTACGATGCGAAATCGCATGGTATTTTTGTGTATCGGCCCTTAGATAGAACAGTGGGTAACGGATTCGCACCCGCCATTTCATTTTTACGGCAAAAAATATTTATTTTACATATCTCCGTCTTACAATACTTTCGAAGACATGCTTTATCTACCAATCTGGTTCGGGTCACTCCCATTCTTACCAAAAAGGTATGGGTCCATAACCTCCTCAGGATACCACATCGCATAAATTTATATCTGTCTTTTGAGGTCTTTTGTTTACAATCTTTTGCGGCACTCGGTTGCGAATAACGTCAAAGTGACATAAAAAATTACAATCTATTCATTAATGATAGGAATTACTAATCTGCGTAGCAAAGGCCTAAAGACTTCTTGAAATCTTCTGAAGAAAATCATCAAATGACATGACAGTTTAATTTAATACATTATTAATTTATTGTAAACGAGTCAATGACCTTGTAGGTAGTTGTCGGTCGTTGCGTACTAACTACCTACAGGTCATGGATCTCGCCCAGCTGACGTTCACTTAATGAAATTAATTTCATATAAGCGTAAATAATATATAATACGAGTTTAAAAAAAAGTATTTTATTTTGTCAGTTTAATTTTACAAATCGACAGTGTTTTCATGTACGAAATCGACCTTCCACGGGATTAAAACGATCAAAATTTGACGATGTATCCTTTATTTCCAAAATGTTTGTTATCCGTTAAATGTTAGTCTTTAGTAGGTATGTGTCTATTCCGGCAAATAAAATATTCTTTCTTTCTTTCTAACGCTCCTTTTTGCTTTACCCAGAGCCAAATAAGTTTTATGATGATATCACACCTCAAAAAAAGCTCTGCATTGCGGGAGCCATCTAGCGGAGGTCATCTGTAGCTCCAGCAGTGCGAAGTAAAAACACTAGCTTAGATTTAGTACTCTTGATATAAGTTATAATGGATACTAAATAGTTACATCACACCCACGTACCAAACAACGTTATAATTTGTGTTAAAACTTGAGCAATAAATTACTAATAGTTCGTGCTACAAGTTGACAAATTGCTAGCGGGATGATTGTAAGTTATTGGTAACATGTTTCACGCAGTTTTAGCAGTAAACAGAGACAACAGCTGGAATTTGAGATGTTTTTTGTGTTGTGCCACAAAAAGAGAAAATACATTTTTTTAGAGTTCCGTTCCACAAAAGGAAAAAACGGAACCCTGATAGGATCATTTTGTTGTCCGTCTGTCAAAACCCTTTATCTCAGGAACGCGTAGATGTATCGAGATGAAAATACAACCATATATACTCAGGTCTGTGGTTTCTTGATACTGTGAAAAACTGAACTGTTGTTGTTGTTGTTGTGTTGAACCTCTAAGTTAACGAAAAAAAAAATATGGCAGTTTATGTCGCAAGGGAATAAAAATTCAGAGGGTAATTCCCATTATCCTAGAACCCTAAAACTTGGCATAAGTATTTATAACACAAGTATAGGAATAAATCTGAAAGTTGTAAATTTGTAGTTACGTCATAAAAACAAAAATCTTTTTTCGGAATTAAAGTATTTACATAATATATTAGTTTGATCGGAGTATTCAGTGTGCAAGTCCGTTTCGCAATTGTTTTCAAAGTAAAGAGTTTTTAACTTATAAAAACGCTAACGAAAAATTCCACTACTGGGGAGATAAGAATCATGAACTAGATCGAAGATACATGTGTCTATGTCGATGTCTGAGACATGGTAAACAAACCTTCCAAGTTGATATGAAAAAAAAAAAAGAGGCCAAGTGCGAGTCGGGCTCGCGCACGAAGAATTCTGTACCGTTCGCATCAAAAACTGGCAAAAAAAAAAACGACGTTTGTTGTTTGACACTTTATGTTTATTTTTTAGTAAAAATAATATACAATATTATCATTCATACAGACCATTAAATTAATTGTACCCAACCATCCAAGTTTTAAAA
The DNA here is from genome assembly GCA_958295575.1 of Leucania comma. Taxonomy (NCBI): domain Eukaryota; kingdom Metazoa; phylum Arthropoda; class Insecta; order Lepidoptera; family Noctuidae; genus Leucania; species Leucania comma. The sequence goes on from OY282473.1 coordinate 21,206,660, forward strand.
CATTCCGACTGGTTTATTGTATTCCAATCATAACATGACATACAATTAAATTCCTACTGATTTATAATTAAACACACTGCCAATTCATCTTCATAATGTTATATCTAATTCAATTACACGATATTGAAAAAGAATCATTACATTACGACGCAAACCCATCCAATATTATCATTGCAATCACGTAAAGATAAATTGGCATTCTTCAGCGAAAAAGAAACTAGTAACAAAAAGCCTGTACAAGGAATTTGTTATCTAACCCTCCATATGGCAACATCGATTTAGGATACATTGATGTGGTCGGTATTGCCACTACAGAAAACTTTTTGACGTTAGGTAATTTAATATTCGACTCGAGTGTCGTAGAGATATCAAAGGACTCATAGGGGCAATATTCATGGACGAATAGCCTGTGTTGCTATGACAAAAATAGGTGAAAAGAACTTTTTTACCTCAGATAAATTTAATATTCGGCTCGTGTGTTATCAAGATTTCAAAGTATATACTAGAGGGACCATTATTATTATGTATTCTTGTAGTAAAGTCATATTTATTACGGTCTGAAGAAGGCATTAGAAGGGATTTTTTTTACATTGCCAAGCATCTTCATAAATTTAAAAAGTTGGAGTTATGGGAATTTGATTCCGCCATCTCATTTCTACCATCGGACAACACGGCCGACGTACGATGAATATCCACTCTGACGTTGTTGAAACATCTAACCGGACTAAGCGTTTTGCCTCGTCTTTTAGACCGCGTACATCGAAGGACTGGAACAGTTTACCTGCTGCGGTCTTCCCGTCCGATTATAATTTGAGTGTCTTCAAGACTAGAGTGATTAGGATCTTAATAAATAAGTGCGCCTCACCATAAACGATTGCATCACTGCTTACCATCAGGTGGAATCGCAGACCTGCACTAGTTTATTAAAACAATAAAAAGGGTTTTTTTTTGTATTTTACAGGTCCGTGTCAAGTAGTGTGTTAATATAAATATGAGTAATGTTATGTATTGTGTATATCATATGCGTTAAAACAATTATTTATTGTTATTGTTAACATAACTGTCTAACTTAGAAAAGAGGTCTCTCTTCTTTTCGAATCGATGGTAAACTCGTTAAATTATTTGGGCCCAGTAAGTTGCCACGTTAACTGCAGCATCGGTGGCACCCATTAAGTCCTCCAAAGTGCAGATGTAAGGGCACCTGGGACATTCCAACATGTGGGTCATGTTTTGAACAGCACCGCACTCGCATTGAGTATCCGACGGGTCTATAAACCCCCATTTCGCTAAGTTGTGTTTGCAGAGGCAAAAAAAAAGAAAGAAAAAAAAAAAGGCTTCTCCCATCCGTCACCATCAGGTGGGATTGCAGTCAAGCACTAATAGAAAAATCGTCAAGACTCGATTACTACTCGGGAATTGAACTAATTGCATAAGTTAGTTTATACTAACCCTCGATGTGCGAGTTCGACTCGCACTTGACCAGTTTTTTTTTTTTTGTTAATAGTAAGTTCAGCCAGTACTCAATACTGTACCTGTACAAGATTATACCGATTTAATCGAAGCTAACATAGCACATAAATGTTGAAACGGCTATTTTCTGGATGTGCCATTACTCTAGAAGTGGAGCCTTGACTACTACTCGAAGCATCTACGGTATGTTGACATTAATGTCGTAAGTTTTAGTGCGACGTTTCTAGATAACAACTTGAGCGTTGAATTTTATTACAGGGTATTTTAAAATTGGAACTGGTTGTTCTCTGAAAAGAGTTTTTCAATACACTTATTCGAAAACTTGCTCTTATCCCATTGTTTTTAGGCACGCAATGGACTGCTTTCCTGCACTAGTGCGAAAAAGTGCGCGTGCTCTCTCCGCCACTATTTTATTATTTATCGTATCAGGCTGGGCGAGCGTCGATCCCCACGAGGAGTGGGTCAACCAAAAAAAAAACGCCACGAGTCGTAAGTGTACTGAAAAACTTCGTTTGAAACACGTGCAAATTTGTCACTGCAGCCTTCTGCTTCATAACACACTCGCCTACGGCTCTTGCAAATTTCATTTCGGTCGCAATGACAAACTTTCTGTACTTATATCAAAATGTAATATTTTTAATATTTCTCTTAGCGTGTCTACGAGTATTTATGTTTTTTTTTTTTTTTAATGAAATCCTTTGCCTGGCTCAGTATTTGGCCACGGCAATGCCATCCACTGACGCTGTATTTAGATCCACAAGTGACGTATAGAACAGGTGCTAAATAGAAAGCTTCTCGGATACCTAGAAGACAACGACATTCTCAGTGACAGACAACGTACGGCTTCAACCAAAATCACTCTAGCATATGCCATCCACATCTGGATCGAGGCCATCGAGAAAAACAATGATGAAGGGATTACCGTCTCACTTGATATCTCAAAAGCTAGGCAAAAATTGGAATATTTCAGAAAATTAAACGACTATTTAACCTTTACGTGTTTTCGCTTTCAGGTGGGCAAATCCTGGTTTAGGCCATGGTCCAGAGCGAGAGGGAAAAAGATGCGGTTGCTTCTTTTTTTGAAGCAGTATTGCCGCGAAGGAGATGGCCGTAAACGTGAGGGAAAGGTTATCCTTACGCAACAGCCACCACCGCAAGAGATGCCCCTAGCGTCGGAAAACCCGGCCGAATCTGGCCACGCTGTAGGCGCAGGCTTGTGGACAGCGAGCAATCGGTAGCTCGACATCTGGTCACCCGATGGAGTCCTAGCCAGACACTTGAACGGCACGTAGTTCCACACGCGTCTCAAAGATATGTTGACAAACTTGGGTTGATGTAGTTTATGTAGTCCACACAGTAGATGTCCACTAAGGTCATAGAAATTTCTGAAGACCACAAAAAGCAACTGAAGGATACAAGAGTGTTTTTATTCAGTAAACATCTGACACGCCCTCTGCCTCCACCCTAGAGTAAGAGTAGTCACTGACTGATCTCCCAAGGCCTCCTATAAGGTGGACCGATGACCAGGTACAAGTTGCGGGAATCCGATGGTTGCGGGACGCACAGGACCGTTCATTGTGGCGACATTTGGGGCAGGTCAAAGTCCAACAGTGAACTTCTTTGGGCTGAAATAATGATGATGATGATGATGGTGATCTGCCACCTCAAAAAATCCGGGGAAAATTACTGAAGGAAAAAACAACAGTTAGAAAGGTATCTCTACTACAGCTACCTAATTTATCTCATAGTATGCAGGACAGTCAGATTGTAAATGTAAAGTGTAGTAAGTGCGGAGCTATTTGCATAAGTAGGGAACCCGTAGAGATACTGTGAGGATACAAGTCACGACCGAAATGCTTTTTTAACATTTCCTCGGTTTATTTTTAAGAGAACCTTCTTTGTTTTTATGACTGACTGACACGGTGTATAAACCTTTCCAGTTAATATTGAAAAAAACTTAAACCAAACTATAAAATTAAAAAAAAACCAGCTTTTTTTATGTTTTTTATTTAAGGGATTTTTGTGCACTAATGTGACGATATCTCCCATCGTATCTATTATTACATTTCAATAACACAAAAAAAATATATATATAGGAATATAATATATATTTTTTTGCTGCACTACAATTAGGTTTAGCTAAGATGCCATTAAAAACTCCTACATCCATTGCAATTGTCAACTTCAATGACTAAAAATAAATATTTTAGCAACTGTAATTCTTTATTTAATTAAGGACGATTATAAATTATTGTGTCGTCAAGGCTGGAGTAAATAGTCTCTTAATAAACTAGAGAAAGAAAAAGAAAAATATTTTATTTGATACGCATGGATACACACACTGTTTTACAGTGTGTGTATCCATGCGTGTCAAATAAAATATTAAACCAATTTTAGGTCACTATATCCAATAGGAATCAAGTTGCGAATAATTAAGCTTCTAAATACTAAAACAAAAAAAAAAACAGTTAAAAAATCCTAAAATCATTTTTACATGAAGTTTATTTTAAACTAGCTGACCCCCGCAGTTTCACTCGCATCTTTCGTTACTGCTCTGCTCCCGTAGGTTGTAGCGTCATGTTATATAGCCTATAGCCTTCTTCAATAAATGGGTTATCCTACACGGAAAGATTTTTTTTAATCGGACCAGTAGTCTCTGAGATCAGCGAGTTCAATCAAACAAACTCTTCAGCTTTATAATATTATTATAATAAGTATAGATAAAAGTTTTGCTGTGTTAAAAAAATGAAATAATTAAATTTTCGACTCACCGGTTAGATCTGGTCACTTCTCAAATAATACCTGAAATCAACCAATTCAATTAATTGAATTATCAACAGTTTTGTAGCTATTCAATTAAATTCTAAATACGGTTAACGATATTCGATCCATTGTTGTGAACTCGTGACTACATTCGATGCATAGTAAATTGGCTCACAATCGAGTGTCGAGAGCTGATTCTTTAAGCTCTCGACAATCTTTTGTGAATTTCGTTAATCTTTTTTGTACCTCGATATCAGTTTTTTGATACTCGTACCTTCGCTGTATTTATTTTTAAATTAAATACATCTTTTAAATAATATTTATTAAGAATTATCATTATCTTTCTGCCCTTGTCCCGTATTATTTGGGGTCTATGCAACATGTTTTTTTCTTCCATTTTGTCCTGTCACTCGTCACGCTATCACTAATTCCCTTTTCTTTCATAACTATCCTCACACAATCCATCCATCTTCTTTTTTTTTTTTTGGCTTCCCTCTGCCTCTCCATTCATCCATATGTAGGTAAAACAAAACACTCATAATTTTTTTTTAGTAACATGGGTTTCTTTCGTCCTTTTTACATGATTAGTAATATTATTATGATAAATCAAATACTTATAAAATTTTAGAATATTCGAAAAATAATAAATAAAATATTTTTCAGCGAATACTCTAAAATTAATAAATTATATTTGATTTATCATAATAATAAGATTACTGCTGTTACAAGCGTAAATTTGCAGCGGTGACTACTAGCCAATTCATGTAGAAATGAGTTTTTGCGCTAAAAATATGTTACCATCTCTTGTTTCGCATTTAAAGCAAATAAATAGCACTTTGAGTTTGACGGGAGTACAACAGATATATCTAGAGTACCTACATTTAGATAATTCTATCTAACAGGCCAGTTAAAAAAATCTGTACAAAAAAAAAGAAACAGTTCTAAAGTCAAAACAATTTCAAACAATGAACTCAAATTATAAAGATACCGTAAAGTTTTGTTCTATTTTAATGTAATGTAATGCCACTCTTAAAATTTTCATAAAAACCAACAATGATAACAAGTTTGCTATTAAAAAAAAAACTTTTAACATAACTTTTAAAAAGGCTGAACACAAAAATACCAACGAAAACCCGCAATCCAATTTCTTCATCTGTGTTTAATTGGTCTTTTCTCACAAACTTTTATTCAGTTCTACACGACACGTTTCTGTGGATTTCTTTTGAATTCTTTGACAGTTCATAAATTCGCTCCAGTTCCTTGACTAATGTCTTATCCTTTGCGATCTTCCTCCATACCCCTTGGGGTTGACTTAATATTTTTAACGTTAGCGTTATATCCTAACATAACCTCTAATTTATCAAACTGCCGATATTTTTCGTGGTTCGTTATTCTCGTCCCCTCCCTTGCCTTTTGATAAATTATCTGCCTTCTTTTAATGGGTATGGTGTGAAATATTGAGTTTTTCTCCGATATGAATAGAAGCACTTAAGAACTTGTAAGTATAAACGGAAAAACAGAAATGTAACTTAGTTTAATGCTTTTGTATTTAATCCACGTTACTTTACTTTTTTGTGAGCTTACACGACGCTATCGTAATTTGGTTAATTAATCAATCAATACGGTTATTTGCATAATACAGGCAAGTATTTAAAGATGTTACTTATAGCCGGTATAATAGGTACGCTAGACTATGACCTAATAAGGTGTGCAAAGTTATTCATTAATTTACTTATGTGACTTAAAATTAATATATTAATGATTATAAATATAAGTAAAATCGACAAACTGATAAATACTAATAAATATATAAAAATATAATTATGATTATTTTTCCGTCCCAAATGTCGGCCAATAGAATTGCACCATTCGACGTCACGTGGTACAACCTAAAAATTTTCAAAAAATTATCAGTATAATACCATGTAGGTTGTACCACGTGACGTCGAATGGTGCAATTCTATTGGTCGATATTTGGGTCGGAAAAATAATCCCCCGAATACCACACGAGCTTCAAAATTATCTGGCATTTCCCTCAAGGTTCCCTGCAAACAAATAAAGTCGTCAAGTTTTTCAGGTTAAAAAATCACGAGCGCGAAGCGCGAGTGATTTTTTAACCTGAAAAACTTGACTCCTTCATTTGTTTGCAACGAACCTATCGGAAAATACCCGATAATTTTGAAGCTCTTGTGGTATTATAAGTGAAAACTCACGAAGTTTTTCGTGGATGCACGGTATATTTATAATATAATACCGGTATTTTATAAAAAATTTAGGATAAAAAAAAACATGTTTATAATTTGATTATTGTGAGACCGGAAACTAGTAGTTCAGTACGTTTTATTGAATTGTGTAGTACATTAGCTTTGAATCCGTCTTTGCCCGCGTAAAAATATTAAGTATCGTGTGTCTCATATAAATTCATTCAGCAGTTTGTGCATGAAAAAGTAGCAAATATAATATACGTATGTCGTGACCAGATTTTAGAACTAATCACTTCATGATGTAATCGGCCATATCATGAAATGGTGTTATTCTATGATATAGAACCTCATCCACTGGCCACCTCATGATATGGGCAAGTCAAATCAATGAACACTGCATTTAACGATATAAACGGCTAAACGCATGATTATTTCATGATATGGCCAAAAATTTGACTTTTAAACGATCTGGCCAGTTTTAGTTGGCTATATCATGAAACGCACCCATTTCATGATATGGCCAGTCGCATTATGAAGTAATCAATTCTACGATCTGGTCACAACATACATATACACACTTATTATATTTGTATGATAATTTTTGCTACACACATACACACTTGATTTTTTTTGTCGTGATTTTAGTAATTAGTGGTTCTATGGTAAAAGTGTTTCACAATAACGAGTAGATATTGCCAGTGTTATATACAATTTTCAAATTAATAGACCATTGAAAATATCATCGACTACCACGAATCTAAAGCATTTTTCATAAAATCCAATCACCTAGCTGTAATTGTTAATTAAAAACAAACTGTTCAGAGAAACCTCAAGTGTAGGTAATTAAGTTTTGCTTTGATAAATTTTGAAAACCATATTCTTAGACGATGTTTCTACGAAATTTAAATCACGAATTTGTTTTTCGGTATTTCATTTCAATTCATATATCGATTCATGTATCTGAAACTAGCTACCTCCAGTAATTTGATTTAATAAATATTTTCTTAATGTATACACATCAATATAAAACAGAGACTAAATACACAAAAATACACGTATACGTACATACCCCATATTCATATTCATATTTGTCCTATTTCGTTTTACACATAAATGAAACAAAATGGGACAAATATGTTGTCCCATTTTGTTTCATTAATTTATTCGCAAAGCGATACTTTGTGGATGTAGTGAGATGAAATTGGTATACTTATGTGTCTCGAGTGTCTACAAAAAATAAATAATTGGTAAAATAGATCTGACATTTTACTGTATTGACTACCTCAGCAAAACTTGCTAAGAAGGTTTACTCATTGCATTTACTGGCAAAAGAATAATATCTGCATTAAAATTTACAAGTATTACACTAATTTTTTTTTGGCTATACACTCATTTCAATATTACTTTAAATATCAGCACTTTTTTTATAATAGATATATAAATTAGTGATTGACTGCGATGTCACCAAATGGTAAGCAGTGAAGCAATAGTTGATGGTGAAGCGCACTAGTTTAAATTAATTTGAAGACACCTAAATTATAAGCGTTAGTGTTACATACGCAAGAAAACAGAGTACGTATATTCTGTGTGTGTTCCTAAAAACAAAATACTTTCTAAAATTGACCAAACTATGAACAAACCATATAACCAAAAAATGTACTTGTCAAGCCCCAAGAGGACACCGGGATACGCACACCTATTGTCTTTCTATTGTATCTCTAATTACGGTATTTAAAAGGTAAGTGGGTACAAACCTAGGTGCATATTCTCTTTCATCCTAAAATTTGTGAATATAGAAATATGATCAAAACGTACTTCCTATTCAGAGTTCTATTCAATATCTTTTTACTGAAATGAATTTTCCATCTGCATTTCCAATTTATTCAGATTCCATCATTGCTTTTTATCTACTTTTGAAAAGTTTTAGTAAGTTCGGTGGGTAGAAGGATTTACTTTTAAAATTTTGGTATCTACTCGGTTCTTATTCAGGAACCAAAATACTAATAATTATTAAAACGCTTGACAAAAGTCCAGCGTTTTAATGACGAAGTTCTATTGACTAACAGACGTTAACCCTTTGAATACCATAATTAGTGACACAATAGAAAGACAATAAGTGTGCGAACACCAGTGTCCTCTTGGGGCTTGAGAGTTAGGTTGTTAATATTAAATGTCACGGAACAGTACCTATGCGTTCCAAAATACTATCGAACTAATGAGCAATGGCTGTAGGGTTTTTCGCAACAGAATTTTTCGCACAAACGTTACATCGCACCAATAAACCATCGATGGAATAAAACATCGTACAACTAAATTATCGACACACCGTGTTCGATATAATAAAAATCGAATCATTAAGTTTCGTAACTAGTTAGTGAGTTAGGATTCCGTATTTGAATGAAAAAATTTTACTTCGAAAATATAAATTGAAAAATCACATAGATACTTGCCCACTTATAAACGTGCGACCTCATACACAAAAGGCTGGTGCCTTAACTACTGAGCCATCAGGACACAAAGGTCAGAAAATGATACGGGATCATAAAACAGACTTTTTAACAAGCTGTGCGCCCTAGGGGACTAACTGCCATTTAAACTTTGATTGTAAAGAAATACTACCGCATCGAGAACATCATCCTTTTTCTGAAATCGGTTAAATATTTTGTCAAATACACTTCTCCAACTGAACTTAAATGCCTTATTTTATAACTAACTGTCTCCTGTAGTTTTACCAGCTCGTACCGTGATGTAATCTAGCGTATACTATTTGCTATACTAGCCCACTGTATAGATAGTTAGCTTTAAAAGGTTTTTTCCACCCAACTGGTGATTCTATACAATTACACAAATTAAACATACTTTATTAATTATACAAGTTCTATCATATCTTACAAAAAACACAATAGGTAATTTTACTTAAGAAGAAAATTAATAGAATATTATTCAGCTAGGAGACGCCGATCACATCTAGTTTAAACTGAAGAAACAATTGACGTGTAAATACATCAAAAAAAGTTTGAGATTACTTTGATAGTGCGAAATAGTTTTTGTTACGTTAGAAGAAAACTTTTTCTTTTTTTTTCTAAGATTCTTCATTTAAAAATCAAATCTTTAATAACAAAGGAATTTAAAATATTAATTGTTTTTTTGTATAAAAAGAGATTAAATCCTTTTTTACACTCATTCAGAAATTTGACAAACTTTTTTTAAACCTATTTGCAAAAAAAAAATAAAAAAATATTATCAGTTATAATCCAACGTCACTGTCAAGCAATGCGGGAGAAAAATGTCTGAAACGACTTGGGAAGGTTTTTGCCCAACAGTTATACTGCAATATGGTTCACGAAAAAATAAAGTCCAATTAGATAGGTACTCCTTGAACCGTTTAGTACGGAAACATAAAAAGTAGCGACGTCACTAATTAGTACTGCAGTCATTATTACTTATTCAACCCTAAGCCTGTACCCCATTTACCGATAGTTAAATAACGTCCAAGTTTTTTTTTTTCAATTAAATTGGCAGATACTTGCAATCCAATTTAATTGAAAGACCGAGGAAAACGAAGCGTAGAAATCGAACAAAGGCACTTTGTGTTGTAAAAATAATATATAAGATAAAATCGAGCCTGGAAATGAAGCATAAAGGAGATTGCTGAATTTGCTATCATTAAGAATTTATTTTTTTATAAATAAATACCTACAAGATTTAATAAAGTTTGCCCGACTAAGGGCCAAATTCACCAATAAACTAATCGCGATTATATAAAACAAAACGCAGTTTGAGTGCCTAATCGAGATTATAGCTTCGTTTTGCGTTTCACCGCCATGAAATGAACCTAGTTTACAATAAACTCAGTTTCAATTCTTTTGTTGTCGCCCATGTTTACGACACGGGTCTTTAAACTAGATTAAGCTGAGCTCAGTTTAGTTGAACTGAGTTTTTATATTGAATGATGAAATCAGCCCTAAGGCGTGTTTTTTCTTTTATTGTTACGCTCGTATTTGACAACTGTCTCATCTGAAGTAAGCGATGATGTGCCCGACGATGGAGCACGCTTGCCTAGAGGTAAACTATTCAGTCTTGACTTAATGAACCTTAGGTAGCTAACATCCCGAACATAGACTCCGGCAGGGAATTCCATTCCTCAGCTGTACGTACAATAAATGTGTTCCCAAAACATTTTGTACGTATGGGTGGGATATCCACCATGTTCCGGTGACGCATTGCCGTACGTTTAGTAGTCCGATGATGGAATGGCATTGGCAGAATTAAATTGGAATTATGCGATAGAAACCGACAGGCTAGCAACTCGACATCGATACTCAAGACTTTGAAGATTGGACTCGACGAGTGCATCATTGCCGATGAAGGTGAAGTAAGAATGTTGACTCTATATGTTTGAATTTCTTGAAACTTAAAATTTAATTACTGACTCGACAGTCATCATCAACATCTTATTTTTTGTTAATTTAATATAATAAATAAAATTAATATTTAGCAATTTGTAGGTATTTGTTTCTTTCTGTCCATGTCTTGTGTTATTTAGGGTCGGCACAATATGTTTATTTCTTCCATTGTGTCCTATCTGCCGTCACACAATCGCTGACTTCGTTTTCTCACACAATACACATCACAAATTTGATTTATTTGTAAATAATATTTCTTTCAGCATTATAGGACATAAATTAATGAGGCGTCACAGAAGTAAGCTTAATGGTGAGAAAACTCTAACAAATATAACTAAGTATATATCACAAAATCTTATGATCCGTTCCATTCCATACTACAAACGAACAGTTGAAAGAAAGAAAGAAAAACAGTTTATTTATGCGAAAGAAACTTATAACCTTCCTAGTAGCTTTCCTTTGTAACACGCTCGAAAACCTGCTCCTGCCCCTACTATTTATAGACACGCAAAATAGTTTTTTCGCACTAGTGCTGAAAAGTGTACATTTTTATTTCATTTTTAATTTCTCAATGTTTATCTTTTTTTTTTTGGTACCTGCCTATCATGTTTATTGTTGGCTTGAGAATAAAGAGGATTTAAATATCTTTACCGCAATCATATCATGGCGAATGAATAGTTTACTTTTAAGCAATAACATCAGGTGAGATAGTGGTGAAACGCGGGCAATAATAAATAAAATAAAAGCAAATCTGCATATAGAAGGCAAAATCCTAACTGTTTCATTGAACGGCGCGTACTGTTCCCGCGCGCCTCAAGGAGCTGTTAGCAAAGCGTAGAGGCCCAGACTGCTAGCTGCAGGCAGGCAGGGTCGAAGCCTGCTTGGGTCATGGGTCAGCTTCTGAAAGGAGCCCAGCCCCGGCACGATAGGCAACAAAGGAATGGGGTACGTTTGTAATCAGTAAGAGTCTTACACTATTTCCCGCTCCGCCCAAGGGCGGGATTTGTCATTGGATTATTTTACCTCCCATAAAAAAAGCTCTTTCATTTACGCATCAATGCCCAGCCCAAATCTTTGGATGTAGAACACTAAAATTTTGCAAAGATTTCGTTTATGATGTATAATATAAATAACAAAAAAGTATTTTCCAAAATTCACCCCTTTAGAGGATGGAACAAGAGTCCAAAATGCGTATGCAGAAATATAATTTCATGCTCGCGAAGCCGTTGGCAAAAACTAGAAATAATATAAAAAACCTCAAGATGTGAGTGAAATACTGTTACAGTCAAGAAAAATAAATGCCATTCCATATTTTACTTAACCCTTTACCACTTGATATGCAAAACAAGAATTTATTTATTGCGAGCGCACATTAATATTGGATCTCGATATTTTTAAAATGCCGAACGAAATCGATCGCGACCCTTGCCCAATTTATTACAATATTATGCGCATAAAAAAAAATGCCATAAGTCTCGCGAACCAATATCGGGGGGTTACACGAACAGAAACCCTAATCATAATTCTTACATTTATGGTTTATGAATTAATTATATCGAGTTTAGAACGTACAAGAACCCTGGTCAAATAAAAAAATACTCGATTTTAAATTTTTCTGTTAAAATCGAATAAATAAAAAATACTGGAATTTCATTTTTTTCTGTGAAACTGGATTAAATAAAAAAAATATTGGACTTTAAATTTTTCTGTGAAAATCGAATAAATAGAAAATACTCGACTTTAAATTCTGTGAAAATCAGCAACAAATTCGAACAAGAAAATCTAGCTCCCTAGTTAAATACAAATCCACTTTTATTTGTTTAGTTGTTTATAAGTAGTTGGTAAAATTAATTCACAGTCAATTTTAGTAAATAATCTACTTATCAGTTACATAGTATTATCAGCGTGTAGTCTAATATTCCCACTGCTGGGATTTAGGCCTCCTATATTTGAAAGGGAGTGAGGCGTAATCAACCACGCGGTTCGACTAAACATTTAAAAAGATATTCATAGATAAGATGAATAAAATTGAGATAGAATTTATGACAAAAGCAAGATCTACAAGTTCCTTTTGGCTATTCACGATAAACATCCCTTAGAAGACGTCTTGCGTAATCCGCCCTACAGAGAGTAGCAGTGCGCTATTACCTTAGCAATGTTTACTAAAATGTAACCCTCTAGAGAATTCTGTTGCCTTGGTAGAGAACATACCTTTACCGTCACGCAATGGCACAAATATACACCCGAAAAAAGAAACTAAATATATATTTTTTTTTTTGTTAATTATTATTTAGCCAATTTTAACTAAAATTAAACGATTAATTCATGTTGGAATATTATTTTTTAATATTTCAAACAATTGAAGGAATAACGGTTTTGGCATGGAATAGCAGGGCTCGTTTTTTTTAGCTCTTTGTCCTACAATGCCAGGAAATATTCTGGAAATTTAATACGAAAAAAAAAACGAAGAAATCTACTGGTAATATTTTAATGTACAAAAAAGACCTACTTGTTTAATTTAGTCAAAAACTGTAACATACATTCTTCGCAACTGAATCTACTCGAGGGTTCCCAAATACTAGATTAGGATCTTACCAAAAAAGTTTTACTGAGCTCCGAATTACGATCATATGAAACTTTATATTACGCAGAAAGTCTTCCCAACCAAAATCATTTCATTAATAGATTTTTAAAACTTTTAACAGCACTTTTTAAGTTAAACGAATCGAACACTATTTTCAAATTGACTGGCACGTTTTAAAAATATTTTAATTTCATTTTATGTAACAAAATCCGTTCTAATAAATAACCGCAATATTTTTTGTATGTTTTAGTGATTTTAAATGTTAAAGTACTCTTTGAAATGTTCGTGGAAGCAAGCACAAGTCGTGTAATGGGACGTACCTGGGTAGCGGGCGTCTTGGCTGACGGCGGATCGTGGAGTGCCGTGCGGCGATACCGACCCTCCTACTATACTTGTATCGCGCTGCAGTTGCAAAGAATCGGAGGGCCGAAGATTGATCGCCAGTGCCAGAATGCTCTGCACCTTCGATTTACGCACAAATTGACTTCGTGTGAAGTTTAAACGAGGTTTCCACACGATTAGGCGGAATGACTTGAAAATTCGATTAATTTTGGTTTAAAAGCTAATTATGGGGGAACGCGATGTATGAAGTGGATTTTCGAAGCTTTTCTACTTTTTGTTCCTTAAGGTTATTATCGTATTTTCAGGTGTTCGCACAAATGCTAGTAAAACACTTTCAATTTGTTGTCAAGAGTTTTTTTTTTTATATATCTAGGGTACAGTAGAACAACTTTTTTACATACAAGAGACTTTATTTCAATAAAAATCACAACAATATCAGGAACGTATTTAATTTTTTTTTGTTGAGTGTTTAAATTTCGAATTCGTAATTTAAAAAAAAATATATTTATATTGAAGACACTAAAGAAAAATGTAATAAAGGTTAATTAGTACCATAAAAGGCTGATAATGCTACGCTAATGCTATGTAGGTAGCGGCTTTTCCCAACAGTTAACTCCGATTATTGATTTAAAATTTGAAATTGAGCATTCTTCTAACTGTATTTTATCCTGAAAACCTGTCAAAAGGCATTTAAGTAGGGTTTGAGACATTTTTAACTCCAACTACTAAATTTAGAAACCTACCCTTTTTTTTCAGTGATATTTGTTCTGGAACTATCAAAAAGAATATCTATTATAAACCAGAATTTTAAAAAGTACTTATTTCAGTGAAATATTTCGAATACGCACCACGATATCGCAAAAAAACTTTCTATTTCAAATTTCTTGGTGTGAGCTAACCTTGATCTTTTACAACAATAATAAACATTTATTTATTAAAAGGCAACTTTTGGTCCATATTATATGTTAGTATCACTAGTTTAGAAATTCAATAAGAATATCAAATTATTTTGAATATAACAACTTAAAATAATTTGGTATTCTTTCAATAAAATAAATCATATTTTAAATTAATTACAATTGCCACTAAATAATCAATAAAATTTAATAAATGTCACTAAATTTAATGACAAAAAATAAAAATACAATATGACCGTCACTAAGACAAAAGAATCCTAAATATTTTATAATATTCTTCTGTTTAGCGTGTGGATCAAAAATAAGTTTTCATTTAATATTTTTCCTTTGCATATCCCTGTATTTAACCACTGTAATACCGTCCGCTAAAGTTATCATTAGATTCATACATGGACAGGGAAACACACAGGGCGTAACAGGGCATGTAGAGCAAGATGGACCATTGGATATGGTCTCTGTGGAGAGACGCTGCACAAACATTGAAAGATCGTAACCGTCCAAGAACTCTCCTGTAGATTGTCTTTGCTGTGATTGTCATGAGTGTATCAATACAAATGTAAGATTGTTTCTTTGTTACAGTTTCACACCATTATATTTGAGTTGTTTTGCTTACCACTTTCCACATTGCCTCAAAACGAAAGTCTATGACCAGTACGTGATGCCAGTGATGACTTATGGCTCTGAAACGTGGTCGCTTTCAATGGGCCTCAACAGAAGGCTTAAGGTCACCCAAAGGCAATGGAAAGGGCTATGCTCGGAGTTTCCTTGCGTGATCGAATCAGGAATAAAGATATCCGCAGGAGAACCAAGGTTGCCAACATAGCACGAAGAATCGCCAAACTAAAGTGGCAATGGGCAGGACACCTTGCTCGCAGAACAGATGGCTGTTGGGGCCGAATGGTTAAGGAGTGGCCGCAGCGTACCGAAGCGTAGACGCAGCGTTGAAAGGTAGACCGATGACCTGGTAAGGGTTACAGGAATCTAATGGATGCGAGATGGACAGAACCTTTCATTATGGAGACGTTTGGGGGAGGCCTATGTCCAGCAATGGACGTCTTTGAGCTGAAATGATGATGATATTGATAATGTTGTTGTTCAACTTAACTTTACACATTACACTTTTACACATTAAGCTAAAAGGATAAGGATAAGAATTGGCTCACGAAAATACCATGTCCTGTATTCCAGGACGTGGTATATCCGTGTGCCATAGTATATTTTGTATTCCGAGACTATGTTCCTTTGGAATAATTTTCAAATTTCACGCAAGTGAAGCAGAAAGCTAGTATATATTTTCAAGTAGCTTTTTCTCGTGACATCGTTAGAATGAATGTCGGTTATTGCGGACGCGAAGTTAAAGTTGAAATCAGATAAAAAGTAACCTATGTCTTTCCTTGAGGTTAACTTTCCTCTGTGCTAAATCAAAATTGGTTCAGTAGCTTAACCGTGAAAGCATAAGGGTGTTTTTAATATCATGCAGATTTCATCAATCATGCAGATTTCATGTAGTATGCGGATTTGCTCAGCATGCAGAAAATTTTAAAAGGCGAACAAACGCGTCCCGCGTGCATATTGCACGCATTACAATAAATACTTGTATGAAAAGGACATTTGTGGAGGTTACGCATGCGGAGCAAAGCGGTATGCGTGATAAAATCCGATTTATAAAATTAGTATAGATTTGTTTTGACTGGCCTGTTGGTCTAGTGGTTAGTGGCCCTGACTGCTATGACAGAGGTTGTGGGTTCGATGGGACACAGGACATATTTTTGTGTGATGAGTACGATCATTTATTCTGTGTCTGGGTGTTTTAACTATAATATGTACGTATTTAGAAATATATAAGTATGTTTATCAGTTGTCTAGTAGCCATAACACAAGCTCTGCTTAGCTTGGGACTAGACGGCGTTGTGTAAAATATATATTATGTCAGATCCGGCGTTGATTTGTTGACAACAAAACAAGGCACGCCATCTAGTGGCGACTAGACGAAATAGAGGTGGCGCGCCTAGACAGAGTCAGCCGTTTCCGCTTAGGCTACGAGCTTGGGGAGGGAGAATCCGCCGAGTACAGCGGACACTCTCAGCCAGGCCGTCGCAGAGTCAAGACGTTCTGAAACTGTCCGTTTTGTTGTTTGTACCTACCTAATAACAGTGCACTGTACCGAAATGCATTGAGAAGTAAACAGTACCTCTACCATGAGTTTTAAGCAATAGTATTCGTCGCTACTCGATATCGACGCCGTAAATATTTTGTATGGCAAATTTTGCAGCGCCTCTAGCGGTCACTTGCAGAACCAAAATTCAGACTAATACTATTGCTTAAAACTCATGGTAGAGGTACTGATTCAGTTCCTAACCGTTTTTATTCATTGCACGATACCCACGTAGGCCCACCTGGTAGATGATCAGAGCTCGAACCATCCTGAACGAGCCGTCATATATATATAGTAAAGGGACATATGTTGATGATATAAGTAATTTGATGATATTTTTAAAACACAATACCATTCGATTGCCTACGCATAATGTGTTATGAGTGTGAGGATATTTATCCTCCTTACACTCGTAACATCTCCCAAGCGCTGTCTCATAATTGTGCTGCTTGGAACTGTGTTGTATTCTGAAAAATCACCAGTTTACTTATATCATCAATATATGTATATAAAGGGATAAAATATATAAGGGATAAGGGATATAAGGGGTAAAGCAATGTCCCTTTACCCTATATAATTTTTTATTTTAATCATTTTAAGTATAATTGAGAAACCCGTTTGTTTTTATTTCGGTACAATTTAAATGCATTTTTTTTTTGTATTTTTCATCATCATCATTTCAGCCGAAGGTCGTCCACTGTTGAACATAGGCCTCCCCCAAGTGCGGCCACAACGAACGGTCCTGTTCGTCTCGCATCCACCGCATTCCCTCGATTCTCATCAGGTCATTGGTCTACCTTGTGTGAGCTCTCCAACACTACATTTTGCGGTGCGCGGTCGCCACTCTGGATCCTTTCGGCCCCATCGGCTATCCGTTCTGCGAGCAATGTGCCCTGCTCACTGCCACTTTAGTTTAGCGATTCTTCGGGCTATTTATTTATTTATTATATACTTTATTGTACATACATACCTATTTATAATTATACTATTTGCGTGATCGAATTAGAAATGAAGATATCCGCAGAAGAACCAGGGTTGCCAACATAGCACGTAGAATTGCCAAACTTAAGTGGCAATGGGCTGGGCACATTGCACGCAGAACAGATGGCCGTTGGGGCCGAAAGTTTCTGGAGTGGCGGCCGCGTACCGGAAGACGCAGCGTTGGAAGGCCTCCCGATGGATGCGAGACGCACAGGACCGGCCATTGTGGCGACGCTTGGGGGAGGCTTATGTCCAACAGTGGACGACTTTTGGCTGAAATGATGATGATGATGACATACATATTAAAATAAACAAAGGAAAACCATTGTGTTTATGTCGGCGACCTTGGTTCTCTTGCGGATATCCTCATTCCTGATGCGATCACGCAAGGAAACTTCAAGCATAGCCCTTTCTATTGTAATAATTGTTTGTAATTTAATTATATTCACCGATTTTATGTTTTATCTTCATTCTCTTTCAGTTTAAATTGATTGGGGATCTTCCATCAGTATTTAAAAACATCTGTATTTTTTAGCGTATCTTATTTCTAACGGCTGTGGTTTCAGTGGTGTGGTTACTTTGAAAGCGAGCGATGTGGTCTCTGCTGCCCGGCCTGAAGAGCTTCTTTGATGAGGAGTAGGCTAATGTTTTGAACATTTATACACATAAAAAAATTTGTGGTCGACGTCTTTGATTGATTAATATGTTTGCTTCAATATTTTAATGATGATCATGTGTGGTTTTTTCCGTAGCTTTACTTGATGGAGAATTTTTTCTAGTAAATCTCAGAAGGATTCTAAGTTAGTTAAACCGTTCTTGGGCGAAGATACACAATGCAAGTCCTCTAACCAAAATGTTATTGTAAATGGATACATGGTTTTTTTTTAGGTGGGAAATATTTGAATGGTCAATAGATAATTGTTTTTGGATTCTTGGGGATGCAAGTTAACATTTAGTATAGTGTAAACTTCCGATCATGTATTGTCTATAAAAGTTGCTAATGCGGAAGCAGTCGGAACTACTTATCGTGGTCAAAGTAATAGGAGCAGAGGTCTATTCCATCACTAAACTCTTTTTCCATCTATGTACCTTCATTTGCTCTTTGCTTTTTACGGCCAAATTACCTCTTTGAAATGTTCCCACATACATACATGTACAATACGTGCATATTATAAGTTAGGCCGTCTCCTAGAGAGGAGGCCTGTGTCCCAGCAGTGAGAACATTATAAGGATGATGATATACTATGCTATAAGTAAGGAAGACCAAAGATTAAAAAAATAAAATAAAGATTAAATTAATTATTTTCGAGATTAAATGAATTAAAGTTCAGTTCCAAAAGTGCTGAAAGTATTCGAGTGAACGACGTTATATGGGAAAATAAATATCATTTACCATTTGTGGGAGAAGCAAAAAGCAATAACAAAAGTCTTCGAATGAACTTAAATTATTATTATTACGGGTTCCGTTTATTTTTCTACGGAACCCTAAAAAAAGCACAGTATCGACTTGTAACAACGTGGGAACGACATCACATGCTATTTATCGATTATTCCGTATTTCTACACGTGACAGTACCAACATGTAAATAATGTAAATAACTTAATTTTCGACATAAAGGCTTGATGTCGATCATTTTATACACGTAATTGGGTCATTTCAGAGTTTCAACGTAAACATCCAAAGTTAATAAAATTGAAATCGTTATCGAAATTATTTATTATTTTCCTTTTGACAGCGGCGTTACTCATGTTTTCTTTTATCAAATTATTTATCTTATATAGGGTGACTGGTAATTAGTGAACGATACTTAAACACGTGATTGTAGTCATGATAACAAACAACTTTTGGTATGGGACCAAACTCGAAATCGCAAAAAAAAAACAGCCAAGTTCAGTAAATTTTGACCAGTTAGGCGAACACAAATTACTGATCAACAGTTTTTTTTTTCGCGATTTCAGGTTTGGTCTCATAGTAAAAGTTGTTTGTTATCATGACTACAATCACATGATTAAGTACTGTCCACTAATTACCAGTCACCCTATATTTAAAAATGAATAGCTGTTCGTTAGTCTCGCCCAAACTCGAGAACGGTACCAACTTGGTCAATTTTTATCTTGAAATATTCGTGATACTCCAGGCAAGGTTCAAACGGTGAGAAAATATAGAAAAAATCCCAAAAAAATTACTATTAAACGGTACGAAGTTCGCTGGGTCAGCTAGTTTGTTTATAAAACGTAGATTCTTAAGTGGTGACCACGTATCAGAAGACGCAGCGTTGGAAGGCCTCCTACAAGGTGGAACGATGACCTGGTGAGAGTAGCGGGAATCCAATGCCTGCGAGAATCATAGGGCCGGCCGCGACACTTGGGGAAGCCTATGTCTAACAATGGACGTCTTTCGGCTGAACTGACGTTGATGATGTTTTGCCAAAATGGTCGTATCGACGAAAAATGTTGCAAAATCGAGGAGAAATTATTCTTTTTGAGAGCTTCCGTTGCTTGCCCCTTGAAGAAAGTTCAATAGAAACAAAGTGAGGTTTTCTTTTAGTTGAGAAATCATCTAATGACTGACGCTCTAGGGCGAAGAGGTGGCTGAGTGGTACCGGCCCCGACTTACGAGTTGTGGCGACTTTGTGTAATTTATTTGATCACCACTGCTCTCAAAACGGTGAAGGTAAAAATCGCGAGGAAATCGGCATGTCTTAGAACCAAAAATTCAAAGACATGTGGCATCCACCAACCCGCACTGGGCACGCGTGGTAGATTATGGCCCATTCCCTCTCCTAGAGAGGAGGCCTGAGTCCTAGCAGTGGGAATATTATAAGGCTGATGCTATACTAATGCTACTGCTCTCAAAATGGTGAAGGAAAACATCGTGAGAAAACCGGCACGTCTTAGAACCAAAAATTCCGCGCGTTGGTTTACGGCCCGCGTGGTGGTTTACGGCCCATTCCCTCTACTAGAGAAGGGAACATTATAATGCTGATAATATGCTGATGTGCTGATGTATGATTATGCTCTAGCATAGCACAGCTAGAGCGAAGTGGGAGAACGTGTCAGACTTTTGCTGACTAATACCCACTCCTATATTCCTTCTTTGTCTTCGTATACAAGAAGTGATATAAGTGGGTATTTGAAACAAATGCAGAGTCTAATTTAACCGTCAGTATAAGTGATAGCTAATTTACAGACGCTAGTACTCGACTAGGAATCTAATTTATTTCCTTCCATTCCACTCACTGTTCACTAACTAACAAGTTCTCGTCTGAGTGAAGTACTGGAAATAACACTGTTACTTCCCATCTACCACGCAGGCCCAGTGGGGGTTGGTAATAAACATATATAATATGCATTATATACACCACTATTTTTGAATTAGTGCAAATACTTAAAGGGATTATTTGAAAAGGTCTTGTTATTATTTAAGTAAAGTCTCAATAAATAATATCCATAAACAGCAAAGATAAGAGCGTTTGTTTATATCCCAAAATCTCACTCAATTTATGGAAACATTGTACAGGTTATTTTTTATAAATGAAAAAATAAAAATAAAAATGTAAAAACACTGCGCGTACTATCTTATAGTAGTAGTTGTTATGAATGATGATTCAATTATGAATTTACCAATGATGACAAATTTTCGTGGACAATTTTGGGATTTCGTTTTTATACTTTTGACTATACAAATATCTATACAAATATGATCAGTAACGGGTACTGATCGAGCCCCATTTTTTGAGCACTAATTAAAAAATAGGGGTGTATAGACAATAACGAATTAAACAATAGCATTGGTCATCAATTTTCCATGTGATTTGAAGCTGATATATAAAATTATATTAAAAATGACTTAATACAAGAATAATTATGTCAGTTTCAAAACATCTACTCGGATAAGCGTGCGATTAGCGAAATGCTGCACTTTACATAACATGCAATCCCTTTTTTTAGGAGGGAAAATCATCCAAAGTGGAAACTATTAACAGTTCGTATCGATATTATAGTAGAGTAAAGAGGGTGTATACCAAGGTATTTAGTAAAATACCAAGGTTCTAAGAAGCTTGGTATGTCAAGGTGTCTTTAAATTTCAAAACAACTACTAATCATCCAATGACTTCTCCAGTGTCAGACTTTTACTGACTGAAACAACACCTGTATCCTTCAGTAGCCCTTTGCGTGTTTCGCTAGCATTACTGCTTTGTAGAAGGACGCAACCGCCTGCTATTCCTCCTCGTTTCGGACCTTAGCTTGAATCAAGGACCGGCGCGGGAGCCGAAAACCACTGCTGGCGTGAGCAAAATGCTCATAGCGCGCCTCCTCATGAGTTAAAGTGGGAGGTTTACATGCCTTTAAAATGCAGTAGCAATTTGCAAACCAGTTAATGGTATGAGCAAGTAACTGGCACGCTGTAAATATATTTACAAGATACATAAACATATGTATATAGGCCACTGTATAATATTGTAAGCACCGTTATTTTATTTTATTTATCAAATTATGATACGATTTATGGCACCTATTTAAAATTACTTATTCATATTATATCGAGGGTTTACACTCTCGCAAGATTTATTACAATCTTACGGCGTGTGTGATCTGGTGAAAAATTTAAGTCACTTTGCAAGATAGAATGAGCTAGTCCTACGTTAAACAACTTTCAAAACATATAACTTGTCTAAGTTGCTTTTTAGGCTTTTTCCTCCATCATCGGGCATCCGAGGAATGCCAACGGGACTCCATTACTAAACCTCCGCTGTCCGTCTACTGGTCCATTTTTTTGTAAGTCTTCTCCTTCTTTTCGAATCGAAAGTAAACTCGTTAATTTATTTGGGCCCATCAGTAAGTGGCCACGTTAACTGCAGCATCAGTGGCACTCATTAAATCCTCTAAAGTGCAGGTGTAAGGGCATTTTTAAGTGGGCTTTCGTTTTGTAGGTGGGAAAATCATCCAATGACATCTTCATCATGCCTTTGGGCGGGGCGGGAGATAGTATCAGACTTTGACTAACTAAAAACCCATACTTGTTCCTTCGTTGCGTCTCATTCCGGGGCCGAATCTTCCGTTCAAAAACCAATCTTGGCCCCAGTAGGCTTTGACTGCATGGGCCCCAACGGTTTGCTGACAACTCCTTAAGGCGCGCGTTTAACAATTCACGCCGTTGACGACTTGGGCTCAGTCCGTAAGGTTACCGGACGGTGGGACGGTGAGCTTTGTAAGTGGGCTTTATATCATAAACCGTAAAAAGTAGAAATTCAAAATTTTCACTGAATGTATATTATTGAAAATTTATTGCCACTACAATAACAACGGTTTTAAAGATATTAAAGGCCGTTTCCATACAAGAAACGTTATTTTGTCAGCATTTTTTGCTTGATTTTAATATTGTAGTACGAAATCCTTTGTGTGCGATTTTTAATCGCATTTAACATTTAGTGTATTTCACTGAAATAACTGTGGTTTCAGTTACCTACGTAGGGAGAACTATAAACGACAAATGTATAATTTTCGCATAAAATCAGGAAATATATTATCCTTAATGTTCGTTTTCCGTGTTAGCAGAAAAGTAAAACACATGTTAGATTTGTCATGCGAGTGCTGGCAATCAAACACAGCGAAACGCTGAGACACAAAAAATCTCCGTAGTTTTTTTTTTTATTGTTGATAGGCTAGTACTTGACCACAATAGCATTCAGTCTTTCTATTTTTGTCAGGGCTTCGGAATGTTCAAAAGAGTTACTGCGACCTTGAACTGCAAAGGGCACCTAAGGAACATAGGTGGATTTTAGTCAGAAAAAGTCTGCCGCTCTATTGCACTCCTCACGCCTCCGCCTGATCGGAAAAAAAAAATGACGGACGAATTTCACGCCTCGAAATAAAAATGACGTGGGACAGGTGACAGCAAATATGTTGTGATATTTTTAATTTAAACTATTCTTGATATAATTATTCATTTATTACGTCACATCAGAGCTAGAGAACACCGTCCCGTGACAAACAGACGGACAGAGAGACCGTTCCATCGTATCTGTGTCCACAACGTCACCAGCCCCCCTAGCCAAGTTACAATTGTTTCGTATAGCGTAAACGCTTGGAGTTGGCCACGCCCCCAATTCCTCTGTTCTGATGTCATCTCAACGCTCAGTCAAGTGGTCAGAACAACGGAATTGGAGACGGTGCCAACTCCAAGCGTTCACGCTAAACGAAACGATTGTAATTTGGCTAGGGGGGCTGAAAAGACTTAAAAGTTGAAAGGGAATCGTTTGTCTTGGACATGTAAAGAGGAGGAATGAAACGCATGTTAGAGTTATGAATATACATGTAGATGGATGATGAGGGAGAGGGAGGCCAAAGACAAGACTTATCAGTTTTCATACAATCCATCCAGGATTGTGGGAAAAGCGATATGAAAGAAAAAGGAGTAACTTAGTGATAGCGAAAAAACGTATTGCGCCGACCCCAAATAAAACGGAAAAAGGGTAAGAATATGATGATTATGATGATCATGTCTAGAGTTACGAATTTCCTAATAGAAAATCAATTCTTGCTAACTTAGATTAATTGATCTAAGCGAGCCAGCCAATATATAATTCCTGACCAGAGTGAGGTTCACAGGAATTCAATCAGTGCGAGGCGCACAGGACCGTTCGTTCTGGTGACACTTGGGCCTATGTCCAACGTTGGACGTCTTTTAGCTAAAACGACCGATCAAGATGATGGGTTTCAAAGTACCAAATTTATTTTTATTATTTAGGCTATGTGGACGGCCATCTGCTTTTAAAAGCTACACAGAATTCAGGATTCTTTTCTCAAATAATGTGACGGTCTTAAAATCAAACTTTATTACCTATTGAACGATTTCGTTGGCCTTTATTAAGGTATTAAAGCGTAGGAGGTATTAAAATGTAGGAGTCAAGTACTACTATAAAATTATATGGAGTATGTAATGTCACCGAGTCATTGCAAATAGGTACCGTAAGATTGTAAAAATTCACGGCGAATTGTAAACACTTTTGTCTGTTCATTTATTTAAACTTTATGTACTTGTACACTAGAGGTGCACAAGTATACTAAACTTGTTAAAAAATAAAATATGCCCATTTTGAGATTTGAGAAAAATCCTAGAATTTAACTCGGAACAAAAGTGAAGGAAATATTAAAATAATAATATAATTAATTGTAATAATTATAATAATTAATTATAATTAATAATATAATTCAATATAATTACATAATGGTGACATAATGTAATATAGACGGGCCTTTTATTTTTTGGCAACTTTGAGAAAACATTTTTTTTAAACCCTCGTTTTATGATGTACAGTTTTGTACCCTATCATCTGATACCTTACTTGGCCATATATGAGGCTGAAGTTTAGTGAATTAACAAACAGACAAACACACACACATAGCAGTAAGGCTTTTATCATTATTTTTTGCATTGAGAGTTAGAAAGACTGCACTGTCCGTGTTCGCCGTAATTGGCATGCCAACATGCAAATTTCCACACTGATTGGACGGATCTTGTAAACTCGATTTTGGCCAAGTCCAAAGAATAAAGACCCATTTAGACGGTGCGAGTTTCTCCAATTCACCAGAGTGCACGACTGAGAGGTAAGTCATACGTCTCGCTCGTCCACTAAAGCGAGAATCGTATGTTCGAGATGAGAAACTTCACTGTCTAAGTATGAATGTTTAGACTAAGAAACTTTTTCTATATTCTTACGATTATCATACATTTGAGACGAGAACCTCGCTCCGTCTAAATTGGCCTTTAAAATATTGATTGTATTGAACTCTCTATCGCTTTCATTTCGAACCTTATTCTTAAGTGATAAGGTTAATGTTAATGTACTTTTATAACCACTGATATTAAGACTTCAGATTTTTCAAATTAACAGATTTAACACATTTTTTTTTTACATTAATGCATACTTATAAATTACAATTTGACATTTTTTAAATTTATTTCGTGATTTTTTTTTTCTTTTCAATTTTATAATGCATTTTAATAAGTAACTATTTGTCATTTTTTATTTTTATTTTAGACATTTTTATTTCCATAATTCTGTTAATTTGTATTTTGTAAACATTATAAATTTGTACGCCTAAAGGGTGAAACATGTACGGACAAAGATAAATTTGTAACATCCTGCATGCTAATGTTGTATGTATACCCATGTTTTTACAAATAAAATGATCTTTATCTTTATCTTTAAAAAATAGTAGTTTACCATAAATTCTGCCATCCTATTGCAAGTATCCCTTAGTTTATTTCGGTACAATTACCGCTTTGTTTCAGTGTTTCGTCTCAGGGTAGTCAGCTAGAAAACACCGGCCCAATGTATTTTAAACTGATGAAAAAATTGACATATAAAAGTGTTTTTGAAAAACTATTTGCAAAATAAATTACTTTTATAATTTACCAGGCTTAGACAGATAGTTTTAAAGTTGAAATTGATAAATATACCCACTTAGGTATTAGTACGGCAGGTTGCAAGTTTGGCAGAAGTACTGTTTTGGCGTGAGACCAACAGAGATGTCGGCAATTCGATTCCGGTCGAGATAAGCGGCTACTGGTTGGACAGTTAGGCTAGACTTAAATTGAATCTTCGCTTACCTAACAATGACCGGACAGTTCAAGACACTATTTGATGGTAAAATACGTTGAAATTTTACAAAATGATTGTTTAGACGTCGTCAAACTTTCAGAAGATAAAGGGTTCTTCATGAGTGTTAAAAAATACACTAAAACTTTTGAAAATATCTCTATTATATGAAAAAAAAAAACTTTTATTTTTAACAGATATTGTACAGTTTATTGTATAAATGATGTAAATAAAGCGTTAATTTACATTAGTGAAGTATTTTCTATTACCACGTGACTGAGCATTGAGATCATGTCAGAACAAAGGAATTGGGGGTGTGGTCAACTCTAAGCGAAACGGTTGCATTCAAAGATTCAAAGCATTTTATTTCAAACAAACCATTTACAGGAACTTTTGAAAAGTCAAGAAGTCGGTCTGTCAGAAAAAATGATGCTAATTGACTGTCCTTTACTTATTAGACTTCAGCAATGCATTTAATACCGTCGACTTTGACATATTACTCGGAATACTTAGCTCTCTTAACATATCTCTAACGGCGATTGATTGGTTTCGTAGTTACCTGTGTGGCCGCCGGCAACGTATTTGTATCGAAGGTTCGTCCTCGTCGTGGTGCAATACTTCTGCCGGCGTACCGCAGGGGGGCGTTCTATCTCCTCTTCTTTTCGCTATCTTTATAAATTCTATTTCCAATGAACTTCTCTCATCCTACCATCTTTATGCTGACGATTTGCAAATATATTCGCAAGCTCCGGTAGATGAACTATCCGAAGCTGTTAAAATGATAAACAAAGATTTAGCTCGTATTGCCGAGTGGAGTGTGGCTCATGGTTTAAAGATCAATCCTACGAAGACCCAGGTCATTGTTGTCGGCAGCCCTAGGTTGCGCTCAAAAATCAACTGGACGCGGCTACCACCGATAATTTTTGATGGCTCAACTATTGCTTATAGTGATACAGTAAAAGATCTTGGTATTTTTATTGACAAAGACTTTACATGGGGTCCTCAGTTGCAGGAGGTTAGTCGGAAGTTGTTTGCGTCTGCGGGGTCGTTGCGTAGGCTGCGTAATTTTCTGCCAACTGCCACCAAAACTGCGCTCGCCCAATCCCTCCTTCTCCCAATCCTTGATTATGCCGATGTCAGTTATTTAGACCTAACTGAAGCGCAGCTAGATAGGCTTGCGCGACTCCAAAATTTTTGTATTAGGATCATATTTGGTTTACGCAAGTATGACCATGTTTCTGAATTCCGTATTAAGCTCAAGTGGCTGCCAATCCGCCTTCGCCGGAATACCCATATCTTATCGTTACTTTACAGTGTCTTGTTTATTCCTACAACCCCCTCTTATCTCAAAGAACGTTTTAAGTTCCTTCATGACACACGTACTAGACATTTGAGATCATCGGAGAACTTAAAGCTTTTGATGCACTTGCATTCTTCTAAATTCTGTGACAAGTCATTCACGGTCCAGGCGGTGCGATTATGAAACGCGTTGCCGATGCCAGTTAGGCAAGCCCAATCGCTAGGTTCTTTTAAAAACCTTGTCAAAGAACATTACCTTTCTCTCTAATATGATTTTGCTTCTATCTAATTTAGTTTCTTCCATCAGTACCCTTTATTCTTTTCTTGAGTTTTCTTTGTTCGCTTCCATTTAATTGTGTAACACATAATTATATATATATTATATATTTATATTATATACATGTACTGATATATATATATATATATATTTTAAGCTTATGTATTATCTTTTGTAAAGGTATACTTTATCCATTTTTCGTATTTTTAGTTTTATGTTAGTTATATTTGCTAGTAGTACACTGCAGACTACCCCTCTTTTTAAAGTTCTTATAATCCATCCTAAGGTTGTCTGGTAGAAATCGCTGTCAGCGATAAGACCGCCTTTGTACCCATAGATTTAAGTTCCTGTAAATTGTTACTACATATTTTGGTATACAATAAAGTTTATTCTATTCTATTATATTCTATTCTATTCTAATTGCACATTCCAAAGCGTAGATCTCTATGGAGAAGAATGTGCAAGAAACTCCATGAAATTATTATTTATTATATACCTATAGAATAAGCAGTTCCTTTGTACTGAAGTTCTTATAGTGCATATGGATGTTCACTTATATCGAGTTTATTATACCCCGTAGCCGTTTTGATTAATGTTGAGTTGCTTTGATTAATGACGGTCTCATAATTACCTACGGGTTACGGGAGAGAATGTTCTACTCCTTGATTTTGGGCGGAAGGATATCATTTTAATTGTATTTTACTAATAAAGCACCATGTTATCTAGTTATTAGTTTAGGTAGTTAGCTCCATGTAGGGCACGCCATAATCATTGTGGTAACGTCGTCTTCGGCTGTGACGGCGTCCTCACCTTCCGCATGGCGCAGGTCTCGTGGGAGCAATCGGCGGTGGTGACCTCTCGCTCCAGTCGCTGGCACAGGCCATGGTTTGGAGCGTGGGGAAAGGGACAGCGGTCGCCTCCTTCTGCGAAGCAGTAATGCTAGTGAAAGAGATGGCCGCACGGATGAGGGCATCCTCATACTGACTACCAGCTATCGTAGGCGTGAACTTGCGGATGACGAGCAGTCGGTAGCTTGCCGTCCGGAGCGAGGAGGAGTGGCAGGCGGTCGCCTCCTTCTGCGAAGCAGTAATGCTAGCAAAAGAGGAGGCCGACCGCATTAGACAACGGCGCACACGCCGCCGCCGCCGCCAGGATTCCGATCCCGATTTCCGGACATCGTAGGCGCGGGCTCGCGGACGGCGGGCAATGGGTAGCTCTCTGTCCGTCCGTCCGGTAACAGACCAGTCCGAGCTCAAGTCATCTACGACGCGCACTGTTCCCGCGCGCGTCAAGGAGTTGTCAGCAAACTGTAGGGGCCTAGCAGAGCCGAAGCCTACTGGGGCCAAAGGTTATGTGAAAATGTTACCCGGGGCCCTCGGACAAAGGCAATGAATGGAACAGGGTAGGTTTTTAGTCAGTAAGAGTCTGACACTATTTCCCGCCCCACCCAAGGGCGGGATTTGTCATTGGATGATTTTACCTACCATAAAAAAAAAACCATATCTTCATGAAGGTGATCGGCGGCGGCGACCTCTCGCGTCCGGGCCATGCCATGGTCCTGAGTGAGGAAGAATGGAATGCAGACCACTCAGAGTGGGATAAATTATTATCCTTACCACCTATATTAGAAAATGCAAATAGGCGGGTCCACACAAAGCGAGTAGCCTCGCGAGACATTTCCTGCGAGAAGCAGCTCAGTTAGTGTGGACGTGTCTTAGTCGAGGCCTAATAAAAAAAAACCGCGCTTGCCTCGGCCGAGGCACGTCCACACTAACTGACCCTGCGGGCTTGCGGACGGCGGGTAATGGGTAGCTCGCTGTCCGTTTGTCCGATAGCAGACCGGACCGAGCTCAAGTCGTTTACGGCGCGCACTGTTCCCGTGCGCCTCAAGGAGTTGTCAGCAAACCGTAGGGGCCCAGTAGGGTCGAGGCCTAGTCTGGGGCTCTGCGAAGGTTTCATACCTTCGCAGAGCCCCAGACTAGGCTAATGCATACCAGGGCCCTGGATCCAAGGCAGGGAAGGAACAGGGTAGGTTTTTAGTCAGTAAGAGTCTGACACTATTTCCCGCTCCGCCCAAGGGCGTGATTTGTCATTGGATGATTTTACCTACCATAAAAAAAAAAAACACTAACCGACCTGCTTTTCGCAGCAAATGCCTCGCGAGGCTGCTCGCTTTGTAATGAAAACTGACGCATATAAAAAATGTTACTGTTTGCACATTGCATACCTGCATAACACTAAGCAATTTTTAGTATAGCTCTCGAATTCAAACAAGATATAATTATGTGAAGAAAGAGTTCCTTTGATATATATTTAACATCTATAGCGTTGCGGAAACCTGGTAGACTCAGATTGAACACTCTTTCAATATTTTAGAAGGTGAATTGGGCACGCGCGAGTTTCGCGAACGAGCTATTCAAAGTGTTTTCCTCGGAATTATTAATCGGCTACAATAACTGGAATCCAGCTGTGAAACTGTGCGAGTGTAATATTATTCCTAGCATAAAAAGAAACAGAATAAAAGGAAAAAAATATTTTTGTCAAAAAATTCCAGAGCACAGAATAAAATTGGCAACATTGAAAAACCTACATGAATTGCTATTGTAAAAATAATTACTTATTTATATCAAAGCTAACATTATAAAGAGAAATGGTTTGTTTGTTTTTACACATAAAACAAGCTAAACTGAGTCCACGTAAGCCACGCATTCCGCGAATGACATATAGACACTTGAATTTGCTTGAAAATTTTGACTTGTGGGACGCGAGTGACAACGCTGCAATACGCAGCGTTGTCAAGTATGTTTGTAATAGTCATCTGTTTTCTAGCAACTTCAGGAGTCTAGGTCTTTCTAACGTCATAATGCGTAGCATACGTGGCATACGTGGGTTCAGTTTATCTTTACAGTACACACAGACTGGCCTATTTGTCTAGTAGTTCGTGGCCCTGACTGCTAAGCCGAAGGTCGTGGGTCCGATTCCCACCCAGTACAATTTTTTGTGTGATGAGCACGATCGTTTGTTCTGAGTCTGGGTGTAATTTATCTTTAATGTGTATGAATGAATGTTGGAATATAGCCATTCGGAACATATTTTATATAGAAAATAGTATAAGCTAAGTTACTTATAATAATAAAATACGTATATATGCTAATATTATGAACTAATAAATACTATGATAATTATCAAATAATTATAATATGTGTGTATTTAGAAATATATAAGTATGTTTATCAGTTGTCTAGTACACACAAGCTCTGCTTAGCTTGGGACTAGATGAAGTTTTGTGATAGTTGTGGACTATATTGTATTATTATATAGTATAAGATACATATAACACTTCTTTCACAAACTCTGCTCGACGTCCGTTTGCCACAGGATGAATTTTGGAGAAAATGTGCGGGAATTGCATGACTTGATTCCGCCATTTCCATTCTACCATTGTCGGATTATCCGACGTACGGCGCGCAACCACTCTCACGTTGTTAGAACCTCTACGGTCCGAACTAAGCGTTTCACTTCGTCGTTTACCTATACCGTCTACATCGAAAGACCGGAACAATATGCCTGGTCTGCCCACCCGATTATAAATTAACCTTTTGAATACCGTAATTAGAGACACAATAGAAAGACAATAGGTGTGCTGACACCGGTGTCCTCTTGGTGCTTAACAGTTTAAGGTGTCTTCAAGGCTATATTGAATAGGATCTTAATAAACTAGTGAGCCTCATAATCAACGATTGCATCACTGCATGCTTACCATCAGGTGGGATCACAGTCAAGCACTAGTTTAAATCAATTTAAAAAAAGAATGCGAGTTGGTGGATGTCGCATGTCTTCAAACTTTTCATTCTAGGCCATGCCGGTTTGCCACTAGTGTTGAGAGTCGCAAGACGAGAACCAACCATCATAGGTACAGTTTTGTGGACGGTGGGCCATGAGTAGCTCACCGTCCGCCCGTCAAAAAAACTCTAGCAATTAGCCAGCAAGAATTGTGAGATTTTTATTCCAGAGCCATAAGGCTGGGATAATCACGTACAGGGTTAGTTACAGGCTGTCATAAGTATCCCTGAAACCACCGTTATCGCCGTCCCACGGTTTTATTTCCCTTTTATAGGCCTATAACAATTGCGCCGAGTGTTTTAGGGTTCCGTGATAAGATTAGCGACAAGAGAACGATTATCTTAACGGGTTTCTATTCAGGGAGATTGAAAGCGAGCAGGTTGTGACGTAGATTTCGTATATTTTCTTGTTTTTGTGATGTTTAGAAAACAGTAGGATGTGTGGTGTTTGTAGGTTAATGTTGTATTGGCGCACCACTTATGCAAGTGCCAAAATGAATTTTTCGATTCGTATATAGTTTTTAAAGTTTGTCTAGAACATCACCTCGTGCCTCAATAATCCAGAAGAATAGCAGGCGGTCGTCTCCTTCTGCGAAGTGATAATGCTAGCTAAGGAGGCGGCCGCACGTGCAAGGGAACAGCCCTAACGCCCCAGCCGCCGGGATCCTGATCCCAATTTCCAGCCACCGTAGGCGCGTGCTTGCGGACGGCGAGCCTACCGGGGGTAACACATGAGGGTTATATTAAAATGAACCCCGGGGCCCTGGAACAGAAATGGGTTTTAGTCAGTAAAAATCTGACACTCTCTCCCGTTTCGCCCAGATCGGGAGAAGTCGAGTGAATCCTTTCTCACCTAAAAAGAAACCAGCTAGTCGCTGAAATTGTATATATTTTACAACAAAATTTTATTTGAGATAGTTAAAAGTAAATGGACTATTAACCTGTCAATACTAAACTCTTGAAAGCACAGAATACAAACGAGTCGAACTGAGCAAACAAATCAATTCGGACGTTTAACTAAAGTACCCTATATTTTCCAAGTTTAAAAAGGTTTTTTTTTTTTAATTAGCCTATACTTTCTCACTGTTGGGCAAAGGCCTCCCCCAATTCCTTCCAGGTATTTTTCTCTCGGGCCACCTCAAACCAGTTCGTGCAGTAGTCGTCCAGGTCGTCTCGCCACCTCTTCCCAGGTCGACCTCGGCGGCGTCGTCCATCTTTATTAATTAAAAACGAATAAAGGTGAATAAAACTTTGTTCTGTTCTTACTTCTTGGATCATCATCACCATGATTTCAGCAGAAAGAAGTCCACTGTTGGACATTAGCCTCTCCCAGGTGCCATAACCACCTATTCTTTACGCCTCACATCCAAATTCCCGAGGCTCTCACTAGGTCATCGGTCCACCTTGTGGAGCGCCCTTCGCTGCTGCATCTTCCGGTACGTGGTCACCACTCCAGAATCTTTCGTCCCCATCGCCCATCTGTTTTGCGAGCAATGTGCCCTGCCCACTGCCACTTAAATTTGGCGATTCTTAGGTATGTGTCATAACCTTGGTTCTCCTGTGCACTCTGAGCACAGCCCTTTACATTGCCCTTTGGGTGACTTCTTAGTTAGTATACAATAATAGCACATCACCTGTTAAATTTTGCTCGTTTTAATCCCGTGGACGATCGATTCAGTTCATGAAACACTATCGATTTATAAAGATAAAATTAAAAAATAATAAACTTTTTTTCTAAAACTCGAATTAATATCCGCATGTACGAAATTAATTTCTTTAAGTAAGTTTGGAGGAGTTTTCAGTCGTAGCGTACTAACTATCTACAGTTCATTGGCCTCGAGCTGACGTTTACTTAAAGAAATCAATTTCGTACGTGCGTAAATTAATTCGAGTTTAAAAAAACAGTACTTTATTTTTCATTTTTATCTTTACAAATCGATAGGGTTTTATGTACCGAATCGATCCTCCACGGGATTAAAACGACCAAAATTTAACGGTGTATAGGTATTCATATTCAATTCCCTACCAAGTTTCCTGATATCAACAACCTGACGGTCATTAAGTCAAAAGTGAAGATGACTTAGTAGGTAAGTGTGTTTCACTATACATATATACCATAGATTCAAAGCATTTTATATCAAATAAACCATTTACAGGTAATTTTGAAATATCAAGAAGTCAGTCAGAAAAATGATGCTAATTGCACATTCCAAAGCGTAGATCTCCATGGAGAAGAATGTGCTAGAAACTTCATGCACAATGCTCTTTTCAATCATGTTATGTATTATAATAACCTTATCGGAAGGTATATGTTTGACATTTGGGGTTGAAACAATAGGGCCATAGGTTCCAAGCGCTTCTCGAGTTGTTCGTGATATCCGCAAACAACTGGTCTGACTCATCGCGTGACCAGAGGGCACGAATCAGCATAGCTATCCAACGTAGCTATGTTGCCAGCGTTCTGGGCATTTTCCCCATTGATATCGATGTAGATGAAGTTTTGATGCCCAATATTTTTTTTTCCTATCCGTTTAAGTTAATACTGTCAAGTTTTGATATTTATTAGTTTAGTTGTTTATCAGTAATTGTAAAAATTGTAG
This sequence comes from Leucania comma, assembly GCA_958295575.1. Classification (NCBI taxonomy): domain Eukaryota; kingdom Metazoa; phylum Arthropoda; class Insecta; order Lepidoptera; family Noctuidae; genus Leucania; species Leucania comma. The sequence continues at coordinate 21,241,106 of OY282473.1, forward strand.
CATGAATTAAATAAAACCATCATGTTATGTATTACAAATATCTCGGTTACATGTTTCTTGTAAATAGTATGTGAGAACAATGCCAATAAAGTGAAAAAGTAACTAAATATAGAAATACCTATGACATATCATCGCTTACCCTCAGATGAGAATGCAGTAAAACAATCAATAACAATAAAATATCTGACAACGCGATATAGGTACCTACCGATTTTATTTGTCGTAAAATGATAAAATGTTCACAATTATTTAATATCGCTCCAGGTGCGGTTCATGCCCGAGTCGACAGCGCGTTATGTTTGTGTGATGGCAAAGATATATCAGCAAAACGGACGAGAAATACAGGTGGGTTTTATAAAGCAAAAGTCAAGTTCAAGTAGTAAGAAGTCAAGTTTGATACTTCCTCTCGCTTCACCCAGAGCGGGAGAAGTAATATGATGAGTCCCACCTCAATAATAAAGGTGCGGTTCAATCAAGAAGAAAACGTTTAAGAAAAACTTATAAAATATTGTAAAATGTCACCATCCACTGATGACCAAGCTAATAATGTTAGTTTGGGATCCAATGTCAAAGGTAATAATGGTGGCTTGGGATCCAATGACCAAGCTAATAATGGTGATTTGGATTTTAATAACAAAGCTAATAATGGTGGTTTGGGATCCAATGACCAAGCTAAAAATGGTGGTTTGGGATCCAATGACCTATTTAATAATGGTGGTTTGGGATCCAATGACCAAGCTAATAATGGTGATTTGTATTTCAATAACAAAGCTAATAATGATGGTTTGGGATCCAATGACCAAGCTAAAAATGGTGGTTTGGGATCAAATGACAAAGCTAATAATGGTGGTTTGAGATCCAATGACCAAGCTAATAATGTTGGTTTGAGATCCAATGACCAGGCTAATAACGGTGGTTTGGGATCCAATGACCAAGCTAACAATGATGGTTTGGGATCTAATGACCAAGCCAATAATGGTGGTTTAGGATCCAATGACCGAGCTAATAATGGTGTTTGGGATCCAATGACCAAGCTAATATTGGTGGAAAAAAAAACCATTAACCAGTTCACACATTTACCATACAACTACCACCCGCACCCCTCACACGGTTATATATAGTATATGAGAATAACCATGGAATTTGTTGTCAGTCGTTTTTGTTATAAACAACTGTTTAAATATTCGGATGCAGATGTATTCGAAACATGTTGCATTTGAATCATGCGATTTATCGGAACGCTTTGCAGGCGAATCCGACTCGCACTTCGCCCCTTTTTTTGTTCTGACCAGTTTATGCGTACTTAAAGTTGATTGCATGTACTTAGCGCACTTTACCGCTACTTAAACCTCGTTGCAACTAAACAGGGAGAAGAACTACCTGGTACCAACTTAGTAAAACATAGTTGCAATACCTACCTTTTCGAATTAGAAACTGTTGGATATTAAACCAAGAAAATGCTTCACGACTTATGGGTCACATTGAAAGTTTTCAGAATAGACTAATAAGAAAAGTAGATAAAATATATATTTCAATACACTTACTCGAAAACCTCTTCATATACCACCGTTTTTAGGCACGCAATGGACTGTTTTCCGCACTAGCGCAGAAAAGTGCGTGTATTTATCACGCAATGACCCTCACGAGTCGTTATTGTATTGAAAGACCTCGTTTGACACACGTGCAAAGTCGCTGCAGCCCTCGGCTTATAACACACTCGCCTACGACTTGTGCGAATTTCATCTCGGACGCAATGACAAACTTTTTGAACTTGTATCAAAATGTACTGTAAATTTCAAATTAGAAACTATTTGGAAATCGGTGTAAGAATTCGTGTGACATTGGGTATTTTGCGGGATTGCTTCGAGTGAAATTCAGTGGCTGTTTTTTCATTCATTGCCTTCGATCCAGGGCCCCGGGGTTCATTTTCACCCAACCCTTGGCCCTAGTAAGTTATTCTATGTACAATACTCAAATGTAAACATTTAAACAGTACGCAACGACCGACAACTACCTACAGGTCATTGGACTCGCTCAGCTGATATTTACTTAAAGAAATTAATTTCGTACATGCTTATATTAATTCGAGTTTTAGAAAAAAAGTACTATATTTTTTAAAATTTTGTCTTTACGAATCGATAGTGGTTCATGTACCGGATCGAGCCTCCACGAGATTAAAACGATCAAAAGAGATGGCTAAACGGCTGCCCCCAAAACGGTTAACATGTATAAGAACTTCACACTAACCCGTATTATTTAAATATTCATTCATGAATTATTTAGTGTTTAATAATTTCATAGAACTTTCGTGAGCTAATAAAAATAAAAAAGTATCTGAATTGTTTTTATGCTTTGTTTTGGTTTGACTTGACAAGATTATAGATAATCAAGGAGTACTTCAAGCTAAGGAGGAGACATATCGCATTTCCAAACTGTCAAATCGAGTTATTGTACTAACATCGATTTATAATAAGGATTATCAAAACGATTTATTTTCTGAAACAAAATAATTGTAACTGGATTATGTATTACTAACACTTTGGGCACACAATCTTACTACATATTTTGTGTCTGTCGTGGTCAATATATTCATTTTTTTTCTTTTATCCCATTCGATTATTTTATCGATTTTGTTACATTAAAAACAATTCCATCTCTACTCTATGAAAAAAAAAACAAACGTCAGACGTCGTTTCAACGCTCTGCCGTTTATTTGTTTGTTGTGCTTTTTGGATTTAGTTAGCAGTCTGGCGCAACTCCCTAAGAAAAAAATGATCTTCGCCAAATGTATGAAACGCGTACTAATTTTAATGGCGGCCAAAATGGCGGCTATCGCTGTCTCGCTTTAACATCTACTCGACTCTGTCGCAACTATCCATCCGCCATATTTGTCTTTTACTTCTCAAGAGGTGAATTGTATACAAAGTTTAATTTTTGTTTTTAATATGTGTTTCGTGAATTTTAAGCGAAAATTCCTATTAATAGGACGTTTACGTGTACCCATGTGAAGCAATCTGTTGATATGCACTATAAAATCTGTGAAATATGTGGTTTACGAGCCAGCCGGTCGGACGGTCAAAAGCCAATGTTCATGGCTAAATATCCATTACATTAAGAGAGGTAAGCGTAAATAAACGTTCATTTTCAGTTACAGAAAAGGATTTGGTGATTTACAAATCAATTTTAATAAAAATCAGTCGAAAATCTATAAAATAACCTATTAACAGTGCTGTGTAGTGGAATTTTTATCGACTATATCGATAGTTTTAAATATTCATTATTAAAGGACATCACCCACGGTCCATACATTTTTGGTCCAAATTTAAAAGTGCCGGCCAAAGAAAAAAAATACAATATTCTGTTAGAACTTGTTCTTACGAACATTTTTTATTATGGCAAGAATGCTGTGGGAGCATTAGCCTCGGTATTATTTAAGTTCAAAAATGATTGGTTTTCAAAGAAAATTGCTCTCAAAAAATGAAATATCCTATACATAACAATACTTTTAAAAAAATGCAACAGCAAAAAACAGCCAGTAGCTGTGTCTTTACTGCATTACATAAAAAAAAAAAGTTCAAGTTCGTGATAAAAAATGAAATTCTTCAATTTTAAAAATGATCTATCACTACTGCTGGGCATGTTTAATCGACTATCGATACTCTTATAATTTAAACTTTATTTAGTATAATTCAAATAGAACGATCATGCTATTCGAACAATAAATATTTCAGGTATCTCAATATGAAATGCTAATAAGTAATGCAATACATTTTTTTCTTCTAGATGTAAACATTGGATTGGACGTTCGTACTTAGCTCCACCAATTAAACACGTTTGTAGCAAACATTGTCTGCCAAGGATTTTACGACACAACTAAAAAAATCTGCAATTCCTTCTGTGGGACTTACTGCAGAACCTTAGGGAGATGATTGGATTTCTTCTACACATTGGCAAAACTGATACTGATTCGACTCTTAAACGCAAAGGTAAGAATCTTAATTAGAGCATCATTCATGTAAACTTTGTTATTTTTACAATTACAGATCTAATAAAGATCAGAAATAATAAAGTAAGATAATGATACTTTTAAGGTTTATGCATTATAGAGAATAGGCAAATAGGTTATAGTTTCTGTATTTGTTTAACCATAAAGAGAAATAAAATAAACTGTTATTATTAAAATCCGTAAAATGGTGTTTCCTTTAACGTTAACCACACCCCCACCCCATCTTTGAAACCCAACCTCATTTGCGTCAACGTAAATTCGCTGGTAAGTGGAATATTCCATATCAATTAATGAAACCTTGGGTTTTATTTTTTGATATGGAATATTCCACTTATTCTTAGTTAAACTGATGGATAAAGTTGGCGTAAATAGACCTTAATTCAGATCCAATAAATGGACCTATATTATTTTTTTTTAAATACTATCGATAAAAAATTACCATGTGCACCTAGATACACCACTATATCGGCCGTTATGTTGGCAGCCCCTTACGTCATGTATATGGTCATCTATGTCAAAGTTGGTATTGAATCTTAGTACACGTTTTGACGTTTCGTGTTGAGCCATTTTTTTGTATGGGAGTCCCGTCTCTTAAACGTAGTGCTTATATTCTCTTTGTTAGTTAGATTTTGGATTTTCATTGAACTTCGCGTGTTTATTGGACTTACTGATTGCTCGCCTAACTACTGACCTCTTGCTACTCGACACGGACTTGAATTGCAATCATGCGGTGCATAAACTGTGGTGTACACACGCAGACTGCGGCGGCATTTCACCTCTTCTTTGCCTGCTCTTTTACTCATGAACCTAGCACGATGGTTAACAATAGAGGTAAGTCATCTGCGAATAATTTTAAATCTAATAAATATAAGAAACAATGATTGGTATTATGGTAATTCTGTTTTGTTTTTTTAGGTTCCAAGGGATGCCAACATTTGTCAGCCTTGTTATGAAATGCTGAATTCAGAAGCTAATGATGATCGTTTATTTGGCCATACAATGGTGTGCATAACTTGTGGTCGTTCTGTCAGAAGCGTACATCATGAAGTGGAAAGAAACAATTTGATGATGCAGGATTTACCAATATCACATCCAGCTTTCCATCAGGTAATTAAAGTGATGTTTATACACAATGCATTGTTTTATTTATTTATTTATTTGATACCTAGATACTCTCTGCACTAACAGCCAAAACCAACACATGCAGAGAGTCATTATTATATTACAATATAAAAAAATAACATAAATCACCTAAAATACAAATCATTATCATCATCCAAATATTTAGTTCCTCAGCCTACAAACAGTTAATAATCATCATTTCTTTCTCTATAATGATGACATCATACCAATAACCTAAATTACCTTTTTTTTAGACCATCAACTATGTGTGTCATCCCTGTTGGATGCGGCATCAAAGGCAGACAAATCAGGACCAAAATCGGTCAACTCTGCCGAGACCTGAACCTGTGCCACAAGCTGGCGGTTCAGGCGAACCTGAGCCACTAACTGAGTCTGTACCTGAACTACAAGCTGAACCTGATCCAATAATTGAAACTGAACCAGTACCGAGACCTGTTCCAGAGCCAGAATTAAACCTGCCAAACTAAACGACCTGCAAATACCTCTAGACACTGTGTGTTTAATGCTTGTGTTATTGAACAAAAGTTACATGTTATTCCAGCATTTATAAAAAAAATGCTTATTGAAAATTATAATTTTTATATTCCCCACGATACTAGGGTATGTGATGTACATTTGAACTTGAATGTTTGGCACTTGCTACTTGGAAATAATAATATATACTCAAGTTTTACAGCGAACCAAATTGAAAAAAAACTACCAACATTGAATTTAGAGAGTGACATGTTTTATGGATCAGCTTAACCGTTTAGGATCCTTTGTAAGGGAAAACAATTTGAATAGGCAACAAACAAAGTTTTTAAGAGTGGATGGTAACCTGCCCCAATTGGAGAGTTTTCCAATATTGGGGCATAGTGACTTAATATTGATGGCATTAGGACCATATCAAGCCAAACAAGCTCGGTCATACTACGGAGAGCATATTAGAGCAAATGGTGTTTACAATATTGAAGTGTGCCCAGATCTTGAAAGAGTAAATCATTTAGGTGCATCAAGACCAACTTCTAATAGGCCAAATAAAGTCGAGGTATATTGGTCATAAAATATACTATGTGTATATTTTGTATGAAACTGAACCCACAAACAATCATTTAGATGATATACTGTCATATTACTGCAGCTGTATTGTGGGTAACAGAACTCTGGGCTGTTGTCATGTCATGACAGTGGTCTGGTATCTCGGGTGGGCGAGACATTAGAACACATTATCATCTGCGGTTTCATTTTTAGATAATGTCATAATAAGACTTACCAAATAAATAAATAAATCGCATTTTTATTGTTTTATTATATATTTTTTATGCCCCTGGTTACTCAGTGCGTTAATTATCTAGTTTATGCAGAATTGTTTACAAAACTACCTCAATACAGAAATTACAAATATTTGGCTTAGTTAATATTTAATATCTTTTTCAAATACGTTCATCATTTCAATCTTAGTGTTATTTACATTGTCTGTGAAAACTGTCTTTATTTCAACTCATTTGGATAAGTAGTTTAGGTTTTACAACAGAATACACTTTTAACATTATGATTTTTGTGGAGATTATTTATCATAAGTCCGTTGAATCAAGTTTTTTTAGTGCATTTACCCATTTGTAGATTTTTACTTTAAGTACCTTAGTGAAAAATCGTCAGTGAAAAACACAATCATAAATAAAAATCGTCGCAGCCACATTAAAGCGCCTAGTGAAAAGTTCATAGCAATGTCATTGTTTGAAGTTTTTATACCTTTGCCGTAGGAGTTACGCGATTTATTTTCAGGATTGTGAAGATCTGAAAAGTTCCTGAACCTTTTTGATTATAAAATACTATTTTTCAGCTATTCAGCATTATATATTGCTAGGTGCCATGTTTATACATGCATTTTCATTGTGGGGCAGTCGTCCATACTTCAATTTAGCCATGTCCTTTAACCGTGTACAAACCAGTGCTTGACTGCTATTCCACCTGATTGATGGTCAGTAGTGATGCAGTCGTTGATGGGAAATCGCATTAGTGTATGTATATGCTATTAAGCTGAAAGCCAACATATTTAGTTAGTTAAAAGCGACCATATGCAATAGAACACTATCTGCTTTTGGCAAGTACCTTTATTGTCACAACATTGCAACCGAATGCCAAATTTTGGTTGCATAATGATGATTTTATTTTCAAGACTTACCATTTCAACAGGCAGATGTGCACTAAAGATAGTTATTTACTATCTTTTGTGTGAGTTTTTAAAAATAATTGTACGCAATAACGTAAAAATCTATAACTAATCTGTATTTACAAAAGGTAAAGACTTGACTCACTCAATGAATCCAAGTCGTCGATGGCGCGTACTCTTCCCGCGCGTCTCAAGGGGTTGTCAGCAAACCGTAGGGACCCTGCTGAAGGGTCGAAGCCTACTGGGGCCAAGGGTCGGCTTCTGAAAAGAAAGCTCGTCCTCGGTGTGGTATGCAAAGAAGGAACGGAGTGGTTTTTTTAGTCAGTAAGAGTCTGTCAATCTCCCGCTCTGCCCAAGGGCGGGGGATGTCATTGGATGATTTTCACCCACCACAAAAAAAAACTCACTCAATGACACATCAACACCCAACTTAAATCCTTGACGTTGGACCTAAAATGCTGGAATCACGACCTCTGGCTTAGCAGTCAGGGCCACTAACTTGTCAAAGTAAGTATGCCGATAATCGAACTTCCTATTCTATCATTACCTACTATAAGTTCTTTCCTTTTAACATGGCAAGAAATTCTTGATTTAGCAATCATTGCCTCTCCTCTCCATAATATGTTGTTACCTAATGTTCAGATATTAAAATTTAAAAATTATTTATTCCAGAAGTATGTTCTCTTAGGAAAAATTTCTACTATTACTCGGCGAAACTTCTAGCTGCGACTAATGGAATAAAAGCTAGATTAATGTTCGTTTCATTCTCACCTCATTGGCTGATGGAATTAACGATCAATACACAGGTAAACGTACGATACAGGGTGTATCTGACACCGTACCACAAATGAATACCATGGATCCAGTACATGATTCTGGACACTCCAGTGGTGGAATTTTTCGTCGCCTTTTTCCAAACTAAAAAAAACATCTATCTAAATTGTATAAAATCGTTATTCTAACCAACCTTGATGATACTCGTATTTTCAGTAAAAAAAAGAAAAACACTTTTTTTTTTTTAATTAAGAATTAATTATTGATAAAATCGTTATTCTAATCAACCCCGACGGCATTTTTAATTTTAGAAGTAATTTATTCTTTTTTTTCACTAAAAATATTAAAACAACGATTTTGTACTGTTTAACTTAAACGTAAAGATTTTTTTTTAATTAAGTAAAACCCGATAAAAAATTAAACCACTGGGGGGGTCCAGAATCATGTACTGGATCCCAGGTATTCGTTTGTGGTACAATGTTAGATACACCCTGTATATTCTCATTGGTTAATTGACGCACACACACAAACTCGTTGGCAAAAGCTAGTGTTCAACAACATTTAATAAAAAAAAAACATTTGTTACAAAATTACTATAGCACTTCAAATCTACTACAATCCATGAATGCTAACACCTAATAATACTACATAAACCACAATTTAGCACAAAATAAAAGCTCAAATCGCAATAACAGAGTTGTGCCAGGTTTTGGCACGCCAGTAGGCATGGCGATGTGCCAGTAGCCCGCCGGTAATTGCTGGCATTTGTGCTACAACTGCCATTTTGCTGTCACTTCACGCTCCGGTGCCTGAGACACGCCAGCAGAGGGTTGTTTTTAACATTTCTAGTTTCGTTTCAGGTTTTTAGAAACAATGAATTGGATGGCAAATAGGTGTTGTTCATTTATGAGACTATATCAGGGTGTACTAAATATCGTGCTAATTTATCATGTCGTCACATTGTCGTCGAATGACTTCGTGCGTCTTGAAATTAATTGACTAGTTCGCTTTGTCATCAAACTATTCACTTTTCATTCATTTGGAGTGGGAATGAATGATACCGAATGCCAAAAACAAACATTGTGAATTAATTCATTGGGCACTTGTCTTATTCCATTTTTAAATGTTTTGTAGTATCATCACACCGTTAATGTTTTCCAATTACTGATTTGGACCAATTGTTTGAATATATTAGTGTAAATATGTAGTTTATTAATTTAAGTATAATAATATACTGTATATTAAAAAAGAATATTTGTATGTATCGTGAAGGATTGAGTTTATTACTTCACTTCTAAAACAAGAGACAATTGTTTTATCTCAATTTCAAAACTAAATAATCCTTAAAATCACAAACATACCCAACTAGTTCGCTAACTAATAAGAAAAAGAACTAATGCGATTTTCTTCGATATTACAATATCGTGTAAAAGGTTTTGTTTTTTTTTATTACCTACTGTTGATAGGCTCACGCAATTACTATCCCACCGGCAGGTCTAGCAAGGTTACGACCGTTTCGTTTCGAGTCTCTTGCGTCAAACGTCTTGAGTTGGCCACGCCTCCAATTCCTTTGTTCTGACGTCAGTCACGTGGAAAAAAAGGAATCGCTATCGCTCCATCTCTTTCTATCTCGCACGCTTTATATTTTGTGTGTCTTGTGTATGTGAGTTTACAAATGTTTGTGTGTGCACCGACGATAATGAACTTAATAATAATAATATTTCACAACTTTCACACAACGCCGTCAGTCCTATGTGTTGTGTATTGTGCTATGTGTACGAGACAATTGAAAACATACTTACATTTTTCTAAATATATAAATATTATAGATAAATTACACCCAGACACAGAACAAATGATCATGCTCATCACACAAACATTTGTCCTGGGTGGGAATCAAACCCATGGGCTCCGGCGAATCAGTCAGGGTTGCTGCCAACTAGACCAAAAGGCCAGGCACAACAGCAAGTCAAGTTATTCCTAGATTGGGGCAATGTTTAATTAACAAATAAAAAAGAATACTTTAATATTATTTTATTTGGTTTGAGATATTTATGTAAGTTTTTTTTATTTATGCAATTTATTTATATTTTATTCAGTCATCCCTTCATCGTCCTACTAAAAGTTAACATCGAGCTCACGCAACGATAACAAATAAAACAACCGATATAGTACAGTCAGCTAAATTAAAATGTGTACGTGTGTGGGGTGGTAATGACGGGGCGAAATATGGCGCTGTTTCGTGATCACGTCATCGGAAAGGGATGTAGGGAGCTTTGTACGCATAGTACTGTAGCGACATCTATGGCGTCAAGTAAGAATCTAAACTACGAAATCCTGCATCGCGCAACAAAAATTCGCCGCGTGATTTGAACATATACGACCGAAAAGTTACTTAGTTTATACTATATTCTATAAAAAATATCTGTTATTTATTTATTGTGCACCTACCACAGTGTCGTCTTTTTTAACCCAAAAGTTGCCTGGTAGAGAATGCCTTGTTGCATTAAGTCCGCCTATGTACCACTATTCTACATGAAGTTTAAATAAATAAATAAATCATCTGTCGGGCAGTTGCCCAAACCACATACAACATCCGTCTTGCAGACAGCGAGCAATGGGTAGCTCGCCGTCCGTCCGGTAACCCGTTCAATCCAAGCTCAAGTCTTCGAAGGTACTTACTGTATCACGCGCGCCTCAAGGAGATGTCAGCAAACCGTAGGGGTCCAGTCTATTGGGGCTAAGGGTCTGCTTCTGAAAGGAAGATTCAGCCATGATATGAAAGGCAACGAAGGAACAGGAGTGGGTTTTTAGTCTGTAAAAGCATGATAAACCCTGGGATCTCCGCCCAAGGACGAGATATGTCATAAGATGATTTCCCAAAAAAAAAAAGGACATAACATCCCTCTGATCTGAGGATCCTCCCTTTTCAACGAAGGCGGTCAGTACTATACACCCTGTTCGCATACCTCCAAAGTACAGTCATTCTGTCTCACGAAGGTGGTTGTTCTTGTTGTGCAATATATAGCGAGTAAGCAAGCTGGACCTAAAGCGCGGCCATTCTCGGTCTGAATACAGAAGAAAGAGATACGTAGACACAATACTTGCAAATATGGACCATTTCAGCGATTTACTAAAAATATACAGGGGCCTTACAATGGCGTGTTAAAATATATTTTTTTTAATAATAAATTTACTGACCACACACAAAAGAAGAAAAACGAAGAAATATTGACTGGCCTGTTGGTCTAGTGGTTAGTGGCCCTGACTGCTATGCCGGAGGTCGTGGGTTCGATTCCCACCCAGGACAAATGTTTGTGTGATGAGCACGATCATTTGTTCTGTGTCTGGGTGTTATTTATCTATAATATGTATGTATTTAGAAATATATAAGTATATTTATCAGCTGTCTGGTACCCATAACACAAGCTCTGCTTAGCTTGGGACTAGACGGTGCTGTGTGATAGTTGTGGAGTATATTATATACAAATTAAGACAAAACAAATTGAAAAGCTAGCTAGTAAACACAACTTTGTAAAATCCTTATGAAGCTGGATTAAGTTTAAAAAAAAGTTTCTTTACACTACGAATTGCTCTTGAATCGTGGGTGTGTTTATAAACATTTAAATTCACATACACAAGACCTCCAGACCTAAAACAATTATCCGTAGGCTTTACAAATATTTGTTGCGCCCGGGAATCAAACCTGTGACGTGTATTTCAGATATTTGATTGATTTGAGACCTAGTTGACATAAATTAGTTTTTTAATGAATCTATTTTTAAACTCTATATTTTAATTTAATTAATCTCGATATAAAATGCCATTAAAAACTTTACATTTCATGTAAACGTGTGCTCCTATGGCCGTTTAAGGCGCTTCTCTCGGGCAAAGCGGTTTTTAGACAAGTTGTAAACAAATCCTAATAATATGGGAATTTTAATATTTGGGCGAATTTGATTTACACATGATAGCAATTTAATAAATTATCTACATTTTTTACAATTTTTCTGATTTCAAAGTCAAGGTGGTTGCTTTTATCTGACCGGAACTATTTGCTGTATGGCCTTTACAAGAGAATTTGACCTTTGAACTGTTTCAGTGTATCTTTTCAGGGTAGTTAGGTAGGAAATACTGGAATAATCCATTTTAAATCAACAAAAAAATGTTACGTAAAAATGTATTATTCATAACCTGTTCACCGAAAATAATATATCGTATTTTTACTGACGAGAGAAAACCAGAAGGAAAAAGCGTTTATTATGTAATTGGTATCTATCAGTCTTAGCTCGCGTGATAATTATCTCAGGAGAACATAGCAGGATAAAAATATCTGGCATCCCAATCAAGGACTTAGTCAAACCATACATAGATAGATAGGTAAGACAGACATAGATAGGTAATTTCGTATTTATAGGTTTCTTTTGCTAGCTTTTTTTTCTGACATGAAATACTGGCCAGATAATATATAGAAGCCTGGTAAAGTATCCTTGGGTTTAAAGCTTACTCCGTTCCGAATTTTATCAAAATCGATTCAGTAGTTTAAGAGCGAAAAAGCAACACACAGATGGAGTTATACGAATTTGACATTAAGTGTTAGTATATCGACTTTCTTATCATAAATACTACGAGTATAATATTCCAACTGACAAATCTTTTAATAGATATAATCACCTTATCTTTTGGAAAGATGAGGTGATTATATCTATTAAAAGAATACAATGTTGTGGAACAAAGTATTTTGTATAAGTTACAGAAAGTTCTAAAATGGCAGACTCTTGTTTTTATTCTAAACTCGCCGGTTTTATTTCTTATAATAATTGTATTATGTCGAGGATTTTCTTTGAATGGTGAGACCTAACTACAATGAACACTTACTTGTCCATAAATAAATTAAATTGAAATAACAAAGCTAGACTGTAACCCAATTGTATTGTAAATGCAGACGATCTAAATTCGGGCCAGTTCGTGGCTATCCGCCGCTGCTGTCACAATTGATGCAATTTTAACGAGGCTAGTTCTTAGTCCGATTAGTATTACCCAGTAACTGGGTTGTGGAGGTCAAATAAACCGTCCCCGCAATTTATGTAAAACTAGCGGCCCGCCCCAGCTTCGCACGGGTGCAATGGTGATATTAAATGTATTATGCATGTATTATACATATAAACCTTCCTCTTGAATCACTCACAAAAAAACCGCATCAAAGTAGTTTCAAAAAATTAAGCATGCATAGACAGCGGGAAGAGACTTTGTTTTATACTATGTATTGATGCCGATAAATCAATAACGATGTTGGAACCTTATCAAGAGAGTTGGAAAAGGGTTCATTATCATGTGTCTCTAGCTTCTGCCCATGGCTTCGCCCACATGAAAGTAAACATTCGTTTCATCCTCTTAGAGAGCAAATTTTGGAAAATCCTTCCTTATTCTAAGTCTATGCTACCGGCCAAAACCGATTTTAACTAGTTCTTGCACCCACACTGCGGTACTCCTATTTCTGAGTGTTTATAAAAAGAATAATGATCAGTACGCTTTCTAACCTAACCTGTCCGTGTTGGACTGCCCAAAATTCTAAGCTCGTTTCGATCATCGCCGTGTCCTCGTGGGGGTGATCGGCGGCAGCGATCTCTCTCGCCGGGCCTTGGTTCAGGCCATGGTCCGTAGTGAGGAGGGATGGCAGGCGGTCGCCTCCTTCTGCGAAGCAGTAATGCTAGCAAAGGAGGAGGCTGACCGCATCAGGCAGAGGCAACGGGGCGCTCGCCCCAGCCGCCGCCGGGATTCGGATCCCGATTTCCGGCCACCCTAGGCGCGGGCTTGCGGACGGCGTGCAATGGGTAGCACGCTGTCCGATCGTCCAGTAACCGACCGAACCGAGCCCAAGTCGACGACAGCGCGTTCTGGTCCCGCGCGCCTCAAGGAGCTGTCAGCACACTGAAGAGGCCCAGCCTGCTAACTGCAGGCAGGCAGGGTCGAAGCCTACTGAGGTCATGGGTTAACTTCCGAAAGGAATGCTCGGCCCCGGCATGATAGGCTACGAAGGAACGGGGTAGGTTTTTAGTCAGTAACGGTCTGACACTACCTCCCGCTCCGCCCAAGGGCGGGATTTGTCATCTGATGATTTTACCTACCATAAAAAAAAAAGCTCGTTTCGCTCAATCCTGAACTAATATCACTAATATATAAAGATCGGGTTGGGTCGGTAACATTTACAATATAAATAATTTTAACTATCATAAAAAAATAAAAAAAACCTCTTTAAAAAAAAACAGTGTTCTAGGTCCAAGAGTTTGGGCGTGGTGTTGATGAAGCAATGAGTGATTCAGGACTTTGCCTTTTATATAGTATATACCTACAGATCATAAATAGACAAAATTCTTTGTTATTTTTCTTATATTTAGAATTGATACTTTTTGGTAATATTATAGCTACTCTCAAACTAAAAAAGCGTTTAACAATGTTAAACGAGAGTTGGTACTGGTAAATTTAAGTACATACTTACCTATTAAACGAGCGAGCGACCAGTATAAAATCGATTCATCTATGATGAACTTTTTTCATTATATAAAAAATAAACAGTTTTTAAATTCTCATCTCGGTGACATTCAACATCCAAACTTTTTAACGTAGGAAAGTAGAAGAAAAAGTACCTTATTGTTGATAAATTAAGACTGAGAGTACAATGCAAACCCTCTCTTAGTTGCGGGAACAGATCCTTAAAAACCACTTTACCCATCCGTGCCCAAACTTCGTATAACTGTTACACCATAGATATTATATCGAAGGAGATTGCATGCGAAATGTATCTCATTAGCATGCGGACTCGTCGAATATACTTTTAAAGGGTGTAATATCTTTGTCGTGTATATTTGAGAGGGTCCCTGGATGGTTTGAAAATAGAGTAACAGGGCAACATCTGCCAGGATAGCTAGTATATTACAGAATTGAAATTGATAGGAAAATAATCAAAGCAAATAAAAACATTTTTTTCAAACACTCCATTTCCATTTTAAATATAGGCACTTCTAAATTGTCAAAACCGATCAAAACGGATGTCCAAACCGAGTCAGTCAGAAATATAATACTTTGCACATTCCCCCCTTTTTGAGGAGAGAAATTATCACATAACCTGGCTAAAATCTAACAGTCCTTCTATTGCCCTTTGCATTTTAAGGTCATGGTCAGCGTTGCCAGATTTTTTATTTTGCCAAGTCGGGATTTTGAAAATTTTTAGTGGAAAAAGCGGGATTCTTTTGTCGGAAGCGGGATATAGTAAAAAACGTATAATATTTTTTTTGCCTGAATTTTATATTACATGTACATGACAATAGATAGCAAAAATAACCATAGAAAATGGATTTTAATAAAAATATGAAAAGTATTTTAAATCAGATACCCTATCGGCGGGCGGCCAGTTTACACTGTCGGTGCCACCCAGCCGTGCTTCCTCAGCACGCTGCACGTACGGTCGAGATATCTCCGAAGAGTGGGACTGAGCGGAACTTGAGGCTAGAGATGCCAAGCCACTCCACCAATTTTTATATTTTTTATGACCAGTCCTTTGCAGTACAAGCGGTGCGGCTGTATGCTTTACCCGTGTCGATAAGGCAAGCTCAAACACTAACTATTTTTACCCGACTGCGCCAGAAGGAGGGTTATGTTTTTCGAGAGTATGTATGTATGTATGTATGTATGTATGTATGTATAATTGTTTGGCACGCTCTGCAGCCTGAACGGCTCGATGGATTTTAGCTTGAGAGGTGTCGTTAGATTCGTATTTACTGTGAGAGTGACACTGGGTATATCAAAATAAAAAAAAAAAAAAATGGCGGATTTTTAGCGCCAAATTCAAATGTTTGGCACGCTCTGCGACCTGAACGGCTCGATGGATTTTAGTTTGAGAGGTGTCCACCGAAAATCCACCTAGAAAGTCCACCGTCTAGTCAATAGATTGGAGTAATCTGCAATGTAATTTAGGTATGTGCTCTCAATTCTGGAATGGGTCCCGACTGCCAGATTTTTCTTGTTTTAGGGCTTTTTCATGAATGCTCAGAAAAGCAGTCGGGTTTTTTAGTTTTTTAAATTACCGTTTTTTATTTAAAATATGGTTAAGGATCACTACCTCTCCTCTTGAACATCATTAAGTAAATTATTTCGCTGCTTTTATTCATATATATCTATATAATATTGATTGTGCTACATGTATTTTATTAATTATATAATGTATATATATAAATAGTACACCACGAACTACCTGCGTATCTTTTTCTCCGTCAAATCCATCCAAAGGTTGTCTGTAAAAAATCGTTTTTAGCGATAAGACCGCCCATTGCGACACCCTATTAATTTTAATTTCCTATTGTTATTTTATCTTTGGTGAATATATCTATTTATCTATCTATCTGAGCTTGTCCCGTGCGGAAAGAAAAAGCTTTTATTTGTAACTCACACAGGAAAAACACTACTTAATCTTAACATGGATTTAAAAATCGGGACGTCCCGTCAAAGTCGGGACGTATAGCAACGCTGATCGTGGTATCTCTTTCAAAAAAATCCCGTGGCTTATCATGCCCTGATATGTTTTTGATGTGGGAAAAGGTTAAATGACATCTCTCGCTCTAGGTGGAGCAGGAAGGAATGTCAGATTTTTACCAACTAAATAAACGTTATTCCATTAGTGGTCCTTTTTGCAAGAGTGGTAACTTTTTCGAACAATTCGCTGCCTGAGACTATATTATCTGTGCTTTTTATATAAGTAAAGTCTAGGTCTAGACTATCGTGTCAGGTGTCAGTACTGATGCATTCTTAATGAATCTCCTTGCTGAATTTATAGCTTTGGTGCACAGTCGGGGTAGTAAATGAGGGATTTCTAAAGTTATGTCCACCAGGCGGCAGCACTGAGTCGTCTAGAGAGAGGTTCAGCCGTCTGTCAAAACGTTTATGTTAATGACATTAGTTAAATTTATGTCAACTTTTCAAAAGTAGAACACCTCAAGGCTTGTGGCACCATCTAGTGGTGTGAATGTTCCTGAAAACCCTCATTATTTACCACTAAGGTTGAATGACACGTGCATGATATGAAACGTTAAAGTCTATTTCGTCTGCCCCAGCCGCTGGGACCTCGTAGCTCGTCGTCAGGCCGTCCGGTAACCGTCTATACCGAGCTAAGAGCCGAAACCAGAGAGATGTCAGCAAAACCATAGGACCCGGCAGGACCGAAGCCTACTGGGGCCAAGGGTTATGTGAAAATGAACCCCGGGGCCCTGGAATGAAGGCAATGAAAGTAGCAGGGTAGGTTTTTGTCAGTAAGAGTCTGACACTATCTTCCGCCCCACCCAAGGGCGGGATTTGTCATTTGATGATTTTAAGTACCAAAAAAAAAAATTAAAGCTCCCGCTCCGCCCAAGGGCGGAAGATGTCACTGGATGATTTTTACCCAAAAAAAGTCTCTTCTTGTGGGTGTCGTAAGAGGATGCCAGAAAATGGGCAGCAGCATTCTCTGTGCATTACAACCACCAAATTGTGATCGACAAACAGCCTGCCAATCGTGGCAATTATGGCAACCCCCTCCCCCTCCAGCGGATATCTTTAGGCTGACATGATGAAAATGATGATACCTATATGTGTGACAGTTTTAAAATGGCTTCAAAAATCCACTTTTCAATATCCATTTTGAAGGAAACAAACAAGACATGAAGACGTGTGGTCGATATTTAGTTTAATAAAACCGTCGAAATATACATATGTCCTATAATAATCCTTAATTATTATTTTAAATTCGAAATAATTTTAGAACAATGAACTCTCTTTTATGTAAGACAAAGTTCAAATTCTATTACACCTTTTTTTTTTCTTAGGGTCTTTTTAAAACATAGAGTCACTTAGTATACACATGTCTAAAGGTGATATTTCAGTTGGTGGTGATGGATATAAATTATATTATAAATTATTAATTCAAGTCGAAAATTAACCCAATCATACATTCAAAGACGAGTGGCGCCATCTATCCTCGGTCCTCGGTAAATCATGCCGTAGAAATGCCTAAGCTTTTCTTTGCCGTTGGAACTCTACTTCATATTAGTTTTTCCTCATCGTACTAGATGGCAATTCAGATGATTCCAAGCCTTTGTTCTTTATTTACTTGGTACATCCAGAATCACAATCTGCGTGCTTTTCTGAGTTCAAAACTATGCACAGAAAGCGGTCTTCATTTATTGCACAAGCAACTCGTTCCAGTGCCTGTTTAAACTTCGCATGATGTTGACATCAATTGAACTTTTTCATTTGCTTTTTGACAGGTGCTTGGACCTGACACTACAGTGCTGCCACCTAGTGCACGTCTTTTCAGACAGAACTGCTACGAGGGCCTACGCGGTTTTCGTAGCTGCGTAGCGCGTAGCACGGTCGAGAAGTTTTAGTAGCAGCGCTCGAATCTAGATGGAGCTACGGTATCAAAAAAATACAAGAAACGATGAATGAAATTTAGCGCACGGGAAGACTATGTTCCCGAGAGTGAGTTCCCTAGGAATAATTACCTTCTACCACGCGAGCAAAACCTATCAGAAAATGATAGACTGCAATAATTTAATCGATCGATATAAGTACAAAATTACGTTTCTAAACTAAAAAAAATGCCACTTTTCATACAAACTTTCAAACTCCAAGTTTGTCATTACCATCTCCTTAGAGGTAATCTTCTTTTTGGATTGAGACGCTTAATTCGACTACCGTGCGTCCGGCAATGTTGCAGAGTTTTTTTTTTATGTTATGTAAAAACATCAAATGACAAATCCCGCCCTTGGGTGGGGCGGGAGATAGTGTCAGACTCTTACTGACTAAAACCTATCCTGCTCCTTTCATTGCCTTTGACCCAGGGCCCCAGGGCTAATTTTCACATAACCCCTGCTGGGCCCCTACAGTTTGCTGACAACTCCTTGAGACGCGCGGGAACAGTGCGCGCCGTAAACGACTTGGGCTCGGACCGGTCTGTTACCGGACGGACGGACAGCGAGCTACCCATTGCCCGCCGTCCGCAAACTCACGCCTACGGTGGCCGGAAATCGGGATCGGAATCCCGGCGGCGGCGGCGGCGTGTACGCCGTAGCCTGCTGCGGTCGGCCTGCTCCTTTGCTAACATGACTGCTTCGCAGAAGGAGGCGCCTGCCACTTCTCCTCGGTCCGTAGCATGGCCTGAACCAAGCCCTGGCGCGAGAGATCGCCGCCGATCGCCCCCACCAGGAAACGGCGATGCTCTTCCCAAGTGGGTCACACCTTGACTGTGTGCTCCACATAACTCCTTTTTTTAAGATATGATTTTTTTTTTCTGTATTATATAACACTAATTTTATTACTCGATATTTTTATTATAGACAATAAAAAGATAGCAAGCTTGTCTAGCTAAAATCATAAAACAGAACTATGTATTTACGGCAATAGATGAGAGTGTTTATTATTATCTTCGGATTTGACCTTTCCCTGGCCATTTTAGTACCTGCCTAAGACCATTAAAACCGAGTGACAAATATTTTTAATGCCCTCTACCTACTCGTTTTGCAAACAGTCGTAAATTAGCTATGATGTTTCTGTGTTGCCAGTTTAGAAAAATTTTAAAAACATTGTACTACTAACTCGCCAAATTATTAAAATTGAATAAAATAAACGTTATTATGCTCCAAAATAGTAACAGAAACAAAAAAAGTAACTTATAGGTACAACGCTGACTGCCGATATCTACCAGACAGGTTTTGAATGGACGGAAATTTATCAAATAGAAGGTAATCTGCAAAGTAATACCAGTAAATTAAGTAAACATTAAAACTGTAATTATACGCATAGATATAAAATTATATTATCACTACATAGTATAAAACCAAGTCGCTTCCCGCTGTCTATCCCTATGTTTGCTTAGATCTTTAAAACTACGCAACGGATTTTGATGCGGTTTTTTTAATAAATAGAGAAAGGTTTATAATGTATAATACATTCACAATATATTTAATATCACTATTGCAACCGTGCGAAGCTGGAGCGGGTCGCTAGTAAAGTTTTAAAAACAATTTCACCATTTTAGTTACATTAAAAAAGTATAAATTTTTGTCTTCAGAAATTTAAATTTAACGAGGCTAGATAATTTAACCTACTTCTTATACATTAAAATGGAGTGGGGTATTAAATAAAGAAAACTGAATTGCTGTGATTGTTCTGTATAAAGTGGGAATGGAACCTGCAACCATTTTTAAAACGCAGCTAAATTTTCTACAGGCTACAGGCCGGTTGGTCTAGTGGTTAGTGGCCCTGACTGCTATGCCGGAGGTCGTGGGTTCGATCCCCACCCAGGACAAATGTTTGTGTGATGAGCATGATCATTTGTTCTGTGTCTGGGTGTAATTTATCCATAACATGTATGTATTTAGAAATATATAAGTATGTTTATCAGTTGTCTAGTACCCATAACACAAGCTCTGCTTAGCTTGGGACTAGACCACGTTGTGTGATAGTTGTGGAATATTATATTATTATATATTATTATATTATTTTGGTATGGATCGTATGTTTGTTTATCATACCTTAGATAGAAATAGTACACTAACACTTTTTCTGCTGAGAATGATAAAAGATCATAACGGCCGCAATTTTTGACAAGATGGCATAATTTTGTGACATTTTTATGATACTCGAAACACTTTCAAAACGTACAAAACCTGATTGACAAAACTGGCAACCCTTTTCCCACTACCCACAGACTCAGATACAAACTACAGACGTGGATCGTAAAAGCGAATGTATACCCAATAAATTGGCACATCATTACGATGGAGTGTTTGATATGCCATTTTATCTGGCACTTAATTGCCAGACAGAGTCAGGAGTTAGTGTGGTGTAGTTCTGATTAAATCGGATAAGAAGACAAAGCATAGTAACTGGTCTATTAATATATATTTGTGGGTTCGATTCCCACTCAGGACAAATGTTTGTGTGATGAGCACGATCATTGTTCTGTGTCTGGGTGTAATTTATCTACAATATGTATGTATTTAGAAATATATAAGTATGTTTATCAGTTGTCTAGTACCATAACACAAGCTCTGCTTAGCTTGGGACTAGACAACGTTGTGTGATAGTTGTGGAATATTATTATATTATTATTATTATTTGATACAGTGATATGTCGATAAATAATAAAAAAAATAGCACACAATAATTCATATCATATTCAGCCTTATAATGTTACTACTGCTGGGAATTAGGCCTCCTTCCTAGGAGAAAGGGTCACAATCCACCACGCCGGTCCAATGTGGATTGGTGGATGTCATGTCTTCAAATGGTTGATTCAAGGACAAGCCGATTTCCACACAATGTTTTTCTACAATAATTCAGTGCTTGACCATTTGCTATGACTAACTTTTACTGTGTGATCAATAGTAAAATTTCACTAAAACCGGTGTTCATTTTGTCGAGTAATTCAGATACAGACCAAAGTATTCCTTAAGAATGCGAAAGAAGAAGCAAAATCAGAAAGAATAAAGAAAGGATGGCTTTTAACCAAGCAGTGGAACAGAGTAATGCCTACTTCAGCACGAAGTAAGCTCCTAGATAAACTTAGAAAAGTACAAGTATGAATTGAAAACATTCACATTGGTACCCACTTACTTGGTTTCGTACCCGCAACATCATGCATGACAGACGCGTGTTAACCACTGGACTATAACGACAGGACGATGAAGAAGTAACAAATATAATTCTTAACTCAACTCCAAAGCGTTTATTTCACATAAGTCTACATGGGCACATATAAGACTTCAGAAGCTAGAGCACCGTTCCCATTAGTCGTTTCCTACGGAGAAGAACCGGCAAGAAACTCCATGGTTATTCTTTAAAAAAAAAATATTTCTACAATACTTCATGAGGACAATGTAGACCAGTCAGTTTTGTACCCAAAAGCACAATAAAAAATTGTAGTTCATGAATCCGCGGAGTCTATGGTGTTCTTAAATTCACATTATAAAAAGAAGCTATACAAAAATAAAAATAAAGCTGTCAATAAATTAAAGATGTATACAATAAGTAATTACTAGTGAAATTGGGGAAGCTATTATATTAAATAATATAAAATACATAGGCATAAACTTTGTGTTGGTATATTTATACGTTAACTAGCTGACTCGGTAAACTTCGTACCGCCTAAT
This sequence comes from Leucania comma, assembly GCA_958295575.1. NCBI lineage: Eukaryota > Metazoa > Arthropoda > Insecta > Lepidoptera > Noctuidae > Leucania > Leucania comma. Next base: position 21,263,364 of record OY282473.1, read on the forward strand.
AGTTTATGACTATCCATATTTTCTCACCGTTTAAACCTTCCATGGAATATCACGAATATTTCAAGACCAAAATTGGCCAAATCGGTCCAGCCGTTCTCGAGTTTTAGCGAGACTAACGAACAGCTATTCATTTTTATATACAAGAAGACTAGCTGACCTGGCAAACTTCGTACCGCTTATTAGTTGGATTTTTTTTTTAATTTTTCTATATATATTCTCACCGTTTAAACCTTCCCTGGATTGGCACGAATATTTCACGATCAAAATTAGCCAAATTGATTCAGCCGATCTCGATTTTAGCGAGACTAACGAAAAGCTATTCATTTTTATATATGACGGCGCGTGACATTATTAAATAATGAAAATCGGTTAATTTGGAGAATCGTAATTTGTTTTGTTACTTTTTTTAATGATTGGGCATTATTTTGTTATTTTTAGCAATTAGTCGATTTGATTTTGAGATACTGGTAATTTTAATGAAGAGCGGGTAACACCGAATGGAGTTGCGTCTGTCATGACGGGCGAACGTGATGTCAATTTTTCGTAGGGTAGTTGACAACCGTTGCATGTTTTGAGGACTCGCAAACCCATTGGCTCTAAATCGCTAATTATTGTTGTGATCGTATATTGTTTACGTAATTTAAGTGTCTGTATACTTAAAGTAGTGAACAGTCATCGCTACAGTGTATTAATTTCAAAGTTTCCTGAAGTTCAACGCCCAATATGGATAACCGCGCTGACGAGGTCACGAATCAGCAATCAGATGCAACAGCCCGGTCTCCCGATTTCCCGTTATATATAAGATATGTTTGTAAATTTTTAAGTTTAAATGTAATGTTGATGATGAATAAACGAAAAAAATAAATAAAAACAATCTTTCACTTTAAGATATTAGTGTGATAACTACGATTATTATGACCACAGTCTGATCAATAAGTTAACTTCCACGACAATCGATTACGCTGTCAATTACGAGAATATTGCCATAATTGCCACGCCTGACACACGGAAATTAAAGTTGCAATATAATTGTATAACAATAAATGTTGCTGTTAACTTATCGAAGCTTTTCAGCAATTAGGTATACCGTAAGCGATAGTTCACGTTTTTGCAGGAAGATGTTTCTTTCTTTTGAAATTAAAAAAGTATTAATAGACAAGGAAAATAATATAATTTGATAATGTAAATCATGGAATATAAGAAATTTACACTTATAATTATATTTAATATAATTATAAGTGTAAAATTTAAAAATAATTAATTCATGGATAAATAATATATAATTCAAAGAACCTAATATATTTGCATAACATGAAAAATAAACGTATTTTTTTTAATTCTGTATTCATACACATAATGTTTGAGCAAATAAAATTTCTTATTATGATATTTTTTTTAAAACACTTTATCAAAAACCAGCCCCTACTATCTTCAATCGAAAGTCATACCTAAAAATACTGTTTCCGCAATAACATCAACGTTTTTGCCGTCAAGGATAAAAGTGAAACCAACTTGAAGGATATTTAGCTACTTTAGACTTTTCACTATCCCTGAATACTAACTTGATAGGTTTTGATACATGAAACATGATGCCATGAAAAAAAAAAAAAACAAAACTTGTTTTTATTTGTTTTCCTGGGGCCAATTTTTTCAAATATACCTATATTTTTTAAATTTAAATTAATAGGTACTTAGATGCTACTGGAGACCTACTTTCCGACCTGGGCTGCATTTTTTATTGCGTATATTTAAGCTCAACGTTGGCTATTTTTAGGGTTCCTTGCCACAAAATGAAAAAATTAGTGTATTATATACCTTTTATCTCGAGAACGCGTGGTGGTGTTGAGTTGAAATTAAAACCTTATACTCGGACTTTCGGTCCCTTGAAGCTGAAAAAATCAAACTTCTAAGTTAACAAAAAAAGATACGGCCGTTTATGTCGCAAAAAACGTATATTTCGACACTTTCAAGGGAATCAACATTCATAGGGTACTTCCCGTTGACCTAAAACCCTTAAATTTTGAAAACCCTATAACCTATACTATCCTATTAATATAGAAATAAATCTAAAAACTGAAAATTTGTAGTTACGTCACCAAAAAAAAAAAAAACATTTTTCTATTCGGAAAATCTTCATGATTCGATTCGGGAACTGAAGTCTATAAATAAGTTAGTTTGTACGGAACCCTCCGTGTCGAGTCTGGCACTTGCCCAGTTTTTTACTCTCCTACCCTCTCAATTTCTCTGAAAATATACGTTTGCCGAGTCAGTCGAGTGAGAAAATAATCTATCAGTCTGCGGTGTCTACAATGTTCACATTAACATAATAAACAATAGTTAAAAAAAACCTAGCAAGAATGTACTACAATTACATGGCCCTCAACAAAAATAAACTAAAATTATCTACAGAAACTCAGATGTGGTATAACTACGAGTATAAACAATTACATGAAAACCTTATTCATTTTGTCTAACAATCACCACATTCAATTTGTAAGTAATTAATTAATGAATAGCGGTTTAAATAATTACTCATTGACCCAATTGAAATTCGCTTTCAATAAGAGTTTTAATCTTATTTGACAAATAAATCTTCGAATTGTTTAAGTGAATTGTCTGTGGGTTTTTGAATAGGAAGTAACGATTTTACAAATGATGTTGTAGCGACATCTATGGCGTCACATGTGAACAACAACACAACTTACAAACTAATGTTATTATACACCGTTAAATTTTGGTCGTTTTAATCCCGTGGAGGGTCGATTCGGTACATGAAACACTATTGATTTATAAAGATAAAATTAAAAAATAAAGTACTTTTTTTTCTAAAACTCGAATTAATATACGCATTTACAAAATTAATTTCTTTAAGTAAACGATTCAATGAACTTGTAGGGAGTTGTCGGTCGTTGCGTACTAACTACCTACAGTTCATTGGTCTCGATCGGCTGACATTTACTTAAAGAAATTAATTTCGTACATGCGTAAATTAATTCGAGTTAAAAAATCTTAATTTATTTTTCATTTTTATCTTTACAAATCGATAGGGTTTCATGTACAAAATCGACTCTCCGCGGGTTTAAAACGACCAAAATTTAACGGTTTCTATACATCTGTCAATTAAAAAAATAAACTTAATAGCCATGTCAATAATAATAATTAAATAATAATTAATAAACACATACAGTATTTCTAGGCACGGTTTGTGGTTAACACTTGCTTACTCGTTCAGTATTTCCAAATGAGGCCATCAGTCCTATCCGCTACGGTTTTTATTTAAGAGACTGTTGGTGCTGCTCCACATCCGCCCCATCAGGGATGCGACACGTTTTCGTACGATAGCATAGAAGTCACCAATACGTGCTTCTGCAAACATCCCCGATGCGCTGCAGTGACGCGGTAGCCTCAACAGATTTTTTTTTTAACGTTGCCCCACACTAGGAATTACTCCTGTATCGTGTGTGCGTTAAGAAACTTGTAAACTCACATACACAAGACACCCAGACCCAGAACAACTATTTGTAGGCCATACAAATATTTGTTCCGTGCGGGAATGCCACTCCGCCAACCGTGCCGTCGAAGGAGGGCATTCATCATAGGAATTATAATATTTTATTTATTGTTTTGTCTCAGGATCATGGGGTCCTAGACCTTCGGAAGGCATATGAGAGGCTGAAGCCAACTCGTAGAAGCCTCTTATACATTTTTGGTGACTCGTAGAAGCCTCTTATACCATCTGACGACTGTTAGAAATAGGCGTTCAGTTTCTAAATTCGGCAAATAAAATCGGGTGTGAAAGAGAAAATATTGAATTGGTTATTATAGCATTTACTTCTGAATAAAAAGAATAGACAAAACAAGGACAAAAAAAAGGTGCTGAAGCAGCTTCGCTTTGCCGCGGGCAGTCTCACATAGAACTGCACACAAGACGCTGGTCTAGTTACAGTCTGCTTTCACCCTCAGACGATTAACGAGCAGACCCGGTTAGAAAAAATGGCGCCAAAAAAAGTAAGACCTGGAAAGTGCAACAATAATCTAATTTACATATCTAGTTTTTGAAGAGCTGTTAAATCACACAACACACAGTTGTAAGTAAGTAATGTAAATTAGAAATAGTAGATTAGTTAATCTATCTATATAATATAAAAGCGAAATACCAGTCACTAATTAATCACAAAATGTCAGAAACTACAACTATAAACTTAAAATCTGGCAGGTGAACCACTAAGGGAGAGAACTCACGAAGCGGTCTTTTTTCCGCGGTCGTCACGACAGAGGAAACGGCTAGTTCATTTCAAAACTCACGAGGCGGCCGCCACCGCCGCGACGGCTGCAATTTTCGACCGCAAGCCGCCGGCTGATAAGGCGCCGTCGCCGCCAACCGACCGCAGAGCGTGGGTGCAAATCGCCGAGTCAGCGGCAGCCGCGAACAACCGCTCGCACCGCGGCTCTAAACCGCGTCGTCAAAACTGATTTAATTTTTTACGTATATATTTGCATTCTACAGAAGCTGCGGGCCCGCTACCGTGGCGGCAGCAGGCAAAAACCGCTTCTTGAGTTCTCTCCCTAAGTGAGTAAACCGACATTTATGCTGATGAAGCCGCTGGCAGAAACTATTGTGATAATTATAATTCACTTAAATCATCAAAATAAGGCTTTCTTTGTACTAATCCTCATTAAAAAATACATCAGATAGTTTTAGCTTGTTCACAAGTTCACGTTTAGATCTTGAGCCAAATTTATTGCCGCTGAGTGTATTATATTCGAATAGGGGTTAATTCCTCTGTCATTTTGGTTTACCACCATCGAGTTATGTGGCCATATAAACTGGTTATATGAGGTTTTATTTCAGCCATATGTGGGCCGTATTGTCCACTTAATTTGTGTGTTAACACGTTGTGAGCTGAACGGCATTTTCGGTTATGTACCATTTTTTTGAGCAAGAAAGAGATGGCGAGATGACTTAGAGTCGGGAGTAATGAAAGGGATGAAGGGAGGTCTTTGCCCAGCAGTGGGACATTATAGGCTAGATATATAAATAATATAAAATGTAAAAGGAAAAATTTAAAACCTTATTGGATCACTTCGTTGTCAGACTGTCTGTAAAGACCCCTTAGCTCGGGAACGCGTGGAGGTATTGAGTTGAAATTAAAACCATATAATCAGGTTTGCGGTCCCTTGACGCTGTGAAAAAATGAAACTTCTAAGTTAACGAAAAAAAAAGATACGGCCGTTTATGTCACAAAAAATGTATACTTCAACACTTTCAAAGGAATCATAATTCTGTACTTCCGTTGACTTAGAACCTTGAAATCTGGCATGAAGCAAGACCTTAAAACACAAACGTAGGAATAAATCTGAAAACTGTTAATTTATTTATTTATTGTGCACTTTATTGTTGGCACTTACAAGAATAATAACAACGAATACTTATGTCTAAAATACAAACAATTGGCGGCCTTATCGCATTTCGCGATCTCTTCCAGGCAACCATGAATGGACTGAATTCTTAGAACATGATATGGGGCTGTCATAATAAGCACCAAAATTTAAAAAAAAATTGTAGATATATCACAAAAAATACTCTCTTCGATTCAAAAAATTCTTCGAGATCCGATTGGGAAATTGAACTGTTTACATAAATAAGCTAGTTTCGGAACCCTTGGCCTTGCCCCGTTTTTGTTTTCTCTTCCTGCACTGAGAGAAGCATGAGGGGTTGTCAGACTTTTACTGACTAAAACCCACCTGTATTTCTTCAGCGCGCATGGAACACCAGGCTTGGTCCTTATTGGAAGACAAGCTACTTTTACTCGCCGTCCGCAAATCCGCGCAAATAATTTTTTATTCCCGACCACCTGTCTTCATCTCCCCAGGTGGTCGGAAATTATAATAATACCTGAAAATAATAAATGAATTTAAATTTAATTAAAATAAACAAGTTATGTCAAGTTTTCGGGGTTATATGAAGAAAAAAACCTACAAACCATTAATGCATCGATCGGAATTCGAATGTTTTTATTATTAACAATAATAACTTTATTGAAACAATTTTACTTTATACACAAAGTTAAGACTTACATACATAGGTACATTACATTATATTCAGAAGTTATTTTAACAGATAAATAATAAATTAATTTAGTTTTGATACCTTCCTTTTTGATTCGTAATAATATCACTACCAACATTAACAATATTTAATTGAATCCGGAAATACCGGAACTACTGTCCGGAAAAATGGCTTATCCATGTTATTCTTTCTGTGTGCATTTATGATACAAGTACCTGCAAAAATCAAACTACCTACTCCGATCACTGTACATAAGTGATATTTAAGGGATCTTCTCTAAAGGGTTCGCTTTGGTCGGTTAAAAATTGATATTCGACCCTAGTATTGAAACTAAATTTTACAGATAATTGATGTTACTTACGTGGCAGTTTGTCTGAATTTCAACAAAGGCCGTTCACCTTCTCATGAATAATATTGTAACTATTTTATTAATTGTTTTATCTCACGATCATGGAATCCCAGACATTTGGAAGGCGTAAGGCCGAAGCCAACTCGCAGAGGCCGAGGCACTTTTCGTGGAACGTGGTAACAACCGACGATTACCTATCGATTTTTTTTAAATTATTATTTATAATTAACTAGCGACCCGCCCCAGTTTCGCACGGGTACAATGGTGATATTAAATATATTATGCATGTATGCATATCAACATTCCTCTTGAATCACTCTATGTATCTATTAAAAAAATCCACATCAAAATCCGTTGCGTAGTTTTAAAGATCTAAGCATACATAGGGGCAGACAGCGAGAAGCGACTTTGTTTTATACTATGTAGTGATACTATTTATGACAGTTATTCTCTACAAATATGTACAACTAAATCGAACACATGCCGAGAGTCAAAAAGCTTGTAAAAAAGAATCAATATTAATTTTTCCAACAATAATCTGCAGCATTATAATATATTCGTCTAGTCTAGTTTTTAAGTGAAAAATCTTCCAATGACTTCTCCCGCTCTAAGGAGGGGTTAGAGGGCGTATCAGACTTATACTGACTAAAACCACACCTGTGTCCTTCAGTTGCCTTTTGCGTTCTTTGACCACAGGTTTTTTTTCCAGAAATTCACCGTAGCACGTTTTGCTGACATCTCTTTGAGGTGCGCTTAGAAAACTACGCGCCGTCGACTAATCGGGCCCGGTTCTTACCATATAAATCCCGGACGCGGAGCAGGAAGAATTGCGTACGTTGACCTATTATTACCTGTTTTTGTCACTCCCGCGTAAATATAATGCGTCTCGCTCGCACAGATGCAATGGCCTCCGTTGTCAGGGATTGTAAACCCTTTACTGTAAACTTTTTACTGTTATGGTAAGTTTTGTTCTTTTTCGAATGTGGTTTTTTTTGATTAGCATTTAGTCACTACAAAAAATCCTTGACGAAATTCATAAATTTAAATAATGAATGAAAATGATAATTTTTATTTTATTATCATATTTCTACCGAATTAGTCATTTTAACTCGATTTTTAAATTGTTATAATATAAAATGTAAATAAGTAATTTATATATTTTATAACAATAATTTATTTAATAAATTAGTCATGTTTTTTCTCCTTCAAATGTTTAATATAATACGCACTTAATATAAAAATATTTGTGACCACTGTCAGTAGGCCCAAAGGTCATTGTACAAGGTCGTTGTAGAAGTTGGCTCCTAAAAAAAATCCATTACAGCACAACCACACTATAAACCCTTCATTGTTATAAAGTGACATTGCCATTTTTCAACAATTACTGGTCTCTCAGACTAATCCTAGGAGACTATTCAAATGCTAGTAAAAGTTCGAAATAAGCATCTATTACAGATTTTTTTTGACTTTTACAAATAAAACTGGGAAATCATTTTATTTATTAATGTCCATGAAGGCCTATTTTTTTATTATTATTTTGGATAGGTTCACGTTTGTCAATTATCTCATGTGATGGTAAGCAATGATGTGGCCGACGATGCAGCACGCTTACTTAGAAGTATTCACTCTTGATTTTATATTGTAGCTATCAGAAAAGAAACAAAAAAGGAGTAAATTTTATTATGAATATAGAATACAATAGAATAGAATAAACTTTTTTGTACACGAAAAAAGTAACAACTTTACAGAAACTTATATTTATGGGTACAATGGCGGTCTATATGGTGGGTTTATAATGTAACTGGCAAATCCTTCATTTTAGGTATTATCACACGGGCTTTTACAGTAACATATACAATGTTGAATCATTTACTCGAGAAAGTTGATCAACTTAAACAGAAATACGTTAACTTACCTAATCATATTAAAGCGTAGTTATAGTTTTCAATTTGAACTTATACGAGTAAATAAGCACTTGAATAGGAAAACAGTTGTCAAAACTAATATATAAGTAACGTCGAATTGTGTGTTTGTTCTCACAAATATTCAGCGGGTGTCAAACTTAACATAAAACTAATATATTGGGGACCCATCGCTGTTTTGCGCGGGCGGGATCCACTAGGTTGTGTAACACATGTTTTTGTGATATACCTGTCTGAGATACATCTGATACATATATCGTTTGTCAGACCTTTTTCCTAACTATATCGGTATCGGCTTCTAATCTAGGAAGATTAACAGGAGTTAAATACCAATATTTTACAAGGACTATTTTCAATCAAACTATACACCGTTAAATTTTAATCGTTTTAATCCCGTGGAGGGTCGTTCCGGTACATGAAACACTATCGATTTGTAAAGATAAAATTATAAAGTAAAGTACATTTTTTTTTAAACTCGAATGAATATACGCATTTACGAAATTAATTTATTTAAGAAAACTTCAGCTGACCAAGTTCAATGACCTGTAGGTTGTTAGTAAACAACAACCTACAACTACCTACAGGTCATCGAACTCGGTCAGCTGAAGGTTACTTAATGAAATTGTGTGAATTTAGGTAAGTAGATGCCTACTTACCTAAATTCACATAAACTACTTTTTTTTTCATTTAAAAATAATAAAATGCAGTTTGAGTTAATTTCATAATTTATTTCAACACACTTTGAATAACAGTTGCCCAAGGGTGTTTTTATTATCATGCGGATTTCATCACGCATGCGGAATTGCCCCTCCCCGCACGCGTCCTGCATTTATATTCCCCGCATTACAATAAATACTTGTATGAAAATGATATACGCATGCGGAGCAAATCCGCGTGTGATGAAATCCGCATGTTAATAAAAACATCCCGAATTACGCCATCATGTACATGTGTATGTGTGCATGATTGTGTTATTATTGTATTTATTTTTTAAATTACACTAAGACACTAAATGTTACCTATTGTAACATTATGTTGTATTGTTATTGTGTTGTATTGTATAACTGCATACACTACTACAAACACAAAGTATAAATTTTTTTAACTTATATGTATATAGAAATAATAAAGGGAATAACAATAACAACAAATAAAATCAAATGCTTTTTTTTAATAATGTCTTTTTTTAAGAAATATTAATATTATAATTAATATGTTTGTAAATGAAATAAAGGAAACAACAAATATAACGAAGGAGCCTAAATCTCACGACACAGGAAATCATAGTGTGAATATCAGGAAATTAAATCTTTTAATGAATAAAATATTCTCTCTTATATTCTTCTTCTAAAATGTTGAGAACCTCTGCAACATTTGTTAGTGTTTCATCTGCAAAGAGCGGTAGCGCGCGAAATTACTACGATACAGTCAAACAGACGTCTGTCGACACACACGCATGACACCGCCTTTGTTTCGTTGCAGTAAGGCCGATATTCGTAGTGCAAAAGTGCCGAACAGTTGTACCAAATGACACCAAGCACTGATTATTTTGTTTTCGATATGAAGCTGTAGAAAATGGGTTGAAATTTGATGACTGATACCTGAGTTTTATCTTCAGTCACTTTTTGTTATTTTTTTCAGTGTCATCTCTATGTTGACATATGTATTTTGTAACTACAAATTCTGGCTTGAATCAGTTATATGTAGACGAAATTCGTTAAAATCAACAACATCATCATCAGTATCATAATTTTAGCTGATAGACGTCCACTACTGAGCACAAACCTCCCCCAAGTGTCACCACAACGAACGATCATGTATTTATTTATTATTTATTAAATACTTTTTGCGCACAAAAGTACAGAGGTGGACTTAAAGGCTATAGGTATTTTTTACCAGTCAACCTTTGAGTGATGCAGAGAATAAATTAGTAGTAGGTGCAATAGAATAGAATAGAATATCGTTTATTTATAAAAGTGGCACTTTTAAAGTAAAGAATACATAAAAACAATTATAATGCACAATTGCATTTTTGCCTGAACTAGGTTGGACCTGTATTTCAGGCTGGAGAGTACTAAAAATCTTTAATAATAAATTAACAAGCATAACTTATATTGACTATATTAAATGACCTAAATTTAATTAACTAAAAGCAAAACATGTTTTATTTACAAACTAAAAGGAGTTCTTCTGTCTCTCTGTAACTTTCTGTAACTGTAATCTTTTTACAGTTACAATAATTTAATTTCTACAAACCTAATTTTCTATTTAATCTATTATACAGAAATGGGCCTATAAATGTGAAAAACCTTTTTACAAAGACGTATTTTGAAAAAGTATTAGAACTGCACACAATATCATTCCGTCTCTTATTAGTCATTTCAGGGCAGTAGGAAAGCATGGTGTGCTGCTTTAGCACCAAAATTAAAAAAAAAGGGAAAAGGCGAATACAAGAATAGATATACAATAAACCTTAAATATAATACAAATATATAATAATATTCACGGCTAAATTTTGATAATTTTAATCTCGTGGTTTGTAAGTAAGCGAGTCCAATGACCTGTGAGTAGTTATCGGTCGTTGCGTACTAATTACCGATAGGTCATTGAACTCGCTCAGCTGATTTTTACTTAAAAAAAATAATTTTGTACATGCGTATATTAATTTTAGTTTTAGAAAAAAAGTCCTTTATTTTTTAATTTTATCTTTACAAATGGATAGTGTTTCATGTACCGGATCGAACCTCCACGGGATTAAAACGATCAAAATTAGCCATGTATACTCAACGCATCGAATCCCGGCGTTCAAGCTTCACATGAAAGAAATTACAGCCTCAATTTCAAGGAATTATTAATTAAAAAAGTATGATTTAACTATAGCAAGTCTTTGAATATCAAAGCTAATATGTACCAAGGGATTCCAATGCTCAAGAAGCAAATAAAACTTATATGGATAGAAAAAAGCTACGGAGGAAGAAAGTAATCAGTCTTTTGCATGGGGTTTCTTTGACGGGTCCTTTGCGTTTCTTTTTAAAAGCGCATCGTTATATGCCCGGACGCTTGCAGGTTTTATTAAAAAGGATTTGCTTTAAGTAATTTTTCTCTGATCTGAAAAGCAAAGATAGGAAAAGAAATAGATGTGTGAAGTTTTTTTTAAGAGTTCTGTATCTCTGTCGGCACAAACCGAATCCTTATAGGATCCCTTTATTGTCCGTCTGTTCGTCAAGTTTCTTTTTTTAAGGAAAGCATGAAGATATCAAGTCAAAATAAATATTAAATTATAGAGGCAATTTTCTATGTTAACGCAATCTAAAAATAAAATCGTCTGTGCTCTCAAAATATGCGCATTAAAGCACATATTTTGACGCTTTCAAGAGAATTAAAACCTAAAGGGCACTCACCGTAAACATAAAATCATGTTTGGCAGGTAACATTATTTGTACTAAGAAGTAAAGGAAAAAAATCCAAAGTTATGTCACCTTTCATAACTGACCCTGGCCCCAGTAGGCTTCGACCCTGCTAGGCCCCTACGGTTTGCTGACAACTTCTTGAGACGTGCGTAAAACAATACGAGCCGTCGACGACTTGGGCCGACTGCGGACGGTCGCCGAACAGTCGGTTTGTAGCCCCATAAAAGCGCATGAAATTCTTGTTGATGGATTGCGTCCATCGCATGCACACTTCCATGGGAGCTGAAACCCTTTCGGAGGCCGGTGGATCTCGACGTTTTAATCCACTAAGTCCCGATGGCCAACGTCTTCTCAGAACAGTAATAAAATAGTTATTTGTCTAAGTTTGCAGAGGCTTGTGGTAGAGACAAGCACTTAACGCGATCTGAATTGAACTATGAAAGGGACGGAGCTATATAGGGTGTATATCGCCATCCCTCTTTCTAGCTTGCATGATTGACATTTTAACACGTCAATGATCAGCAGATTCTAAATTCAAATTCTCTATTGAAAATCAGCGTTGCGAAACCGTTTAAAGATTTTTATAAATTAGGCCCATTATGCCTATAGGGTGATGACCCTCGAGAGCTTTGCGGGCAATTTGGCGGTTGTGGTCAAAATAACAACAGTCGGGATTTTAGCTGCGGTCCGAGCGTGATCGGGCGATTTTATTTTAAATAAAATCTGCTGTGAATATCTAATTTTATTGCGATCTGGTACGTGCAAACGGAAATAGGGATGCGAATGGACAACATAGGGATATGCTTATTCTATACTATTCTATTATAAGTAAAGAAAACGCAAGAGAGGCAAGAAAGAAAATGAATTTATTTGGCACACAGCCTTTATTTCACACAACAAACATTAAAAAACAACTGGGCAAGTGTGAGTCGTACTCGCACACCGAGGGTTTTGTACAAACTAACTTGTGCAAATAATTCACTTCCCGAATCGAATCTCGAAGATTTTACCGAATCGAAAAAAGTTTTTTTTTGTGACTGACTTCAAATGTACAGTTTTCAGATTTATTCTTATATTTGTGCTATAAGACCTTGCTTCATGCCAAATTTCAGAGTTCTAGGTCCACGGCAAGTACCCTATATGAATTTTGATTTCCTTGAGAGTGTCGAAATACACGTTTTAGCAAGATAAACGGCCATATCTTTCTTTTCCGTTAACTTAGAAGTTTGATTTTTTCACGGCTTCAAATGACTGCAGCCCTGACTATACGGTTTTAATTTCGACTAAATACCTCTACGCATTCCGAAAATAAAAGGTCTTGACAGTCAGATAGATAGACGGACAGATGGACAACGAGATCCTTAAACGGTTCCGTTTTTTCCGTTTGAGATACGGAACCCTAAAAAACCTTCGAAGCGAGGGCTTGTGCGAGGAATGAAATGGGTTTGGGTGCGAGGCGTAAGCGAGGGCCCACATCACCCACGCCTAGCTACGTTCCTGCGCACCACTTCTCAATGCGATGGTTTCCAAGGCACACGCGTCCCTCTATCGACATCTTACTGTACTGCTACTTATTTTTCGCCAATATAATCTTCAAGGCCTCCTACAAGGTGAACCGATGACCTGGTAAAGATTGCGGGAATCCGGTGGATACAAGATGCACAGGACCGTTCATTGTGGTGACACTTGGGGGAGGCCTATCTCAAACAGTGGATGTCTTTCGGCTGAAATGATGATGATGATGATGATGAATCTTCAAAAAGTTATACAGTCCACTTATTCATCCATCTCTCTGAGCTTTTGAACAGAGAAAAATCATGAATTTTAATGATAAATAATTTTCATTTTGCAAATAGGCTTTAAAAAACACTTACACGTCAATATTTTTGTCTTCAGTTTAAACTAGATGAGGCCGGTGTTTCTTAGCTGACTACCCAGCCCCCCTAGCCAAGTTACAATCGTTTCGTTTAACGTAAACATTGGAGTTGGCCACGCCCCAATTCTTTTGTTCTGACACCATCTCAACAAAGGAATTTGGGGCGTGGCTAACTCCAAGCGTTCTCGCTAAACAAAACGATTGTAACTTGGCTAGGGGCTGAGAAGAAACACCGAAACAAAGTCAGGGGCCACAGTCTCTTTTAAAGTCTATAATATATAATATAATATTCCACAACTATCACACAACGCCGTCTAGTCCCAAGCTAAGCAGAGCTTGTGTTATGGGCACCAGACAGCTGATAAATATACTTATATATTTCTAAATACATACATATTATAGATAAACAACACCCAGACACAGAACAAATGATCGTGCTCATCACACAAACATTTGTCCTGGGTGGGAATCGAACCCACGACCTCCGGCATAGCAGTCAGGGCCACTAACTACTAGACCAACAGGCCACCAAATGAATATGTCTATCAAATGAATATGTAAAGTTCAAATCACTTGACAACTATGCAGATTTGTCTGAGATGGTCTTTTGACAGACGAACCATAAAGATTTGAGAAAATGATTTTTGATACCCGTGCAAAGCTGGGCTGGGTCACTACTAACTCGATACAATGAATAGCCTCAGTTTTCATTCCATCTCCCGCTTACAATTGACATTAGTTTTTATCACTATTTACTCAGTATCTTAAGTGATATTGCTTTAGAACAAATTATATTAAATGCAACTTTATACTGCTGGCGATTATGTTTTAAAAAACGAAACGCAATTTTGAAAAAATGTCGTGTTGAATTAAAGACGCAGCGTTAGGAAGCCTACAACAAGGTGGACCGATGACCAGCCTCCCTAGCCGAGTTACAATCGTTTCGTTTAGCGTGAACGTTAAGAGTTGGCCACGTCCCCAATTCCTTTGTACTGATCATGTGACTGAGCATTAAGATGATGTCAGAACAAAGTCATTGGGGGCGTGGCTAACTCCAAGCGTTCACGATAAATGAAACAGTTGTATCTTGGTTAGGGGGCCTGGTAAGATTTTCAGGAATTCAACAGATCAGAGATGACGAAAAATATGGGGTAGTTGTTGTAGTTTTTTCCATAGGTTCTAAAATTAAATACTGACTACGAAACCAAACATGATTAAGATTTTTTTTTTTTTAAAGAAAGAAAGAAAGAAAAATATTTTATTTGACACAATATAGACACACACAATGCAGAAACAACATGTAGACACTAACTAAGAATTACTCCTGTATCGTGGGTATGTTCACAAACTTGTAAACTCACATTCATAAGACACCCAGGCTCGAACCCGTTACATGAAATGAAGCAGCCTATTGCTCGTCTACTGCACTAACAGCTAACCGTGCCGTCGATCGACCGTCAGCAGACCTAGGTAAGTTACGACCGTTAAATTTCGATCCTCTTGCATGGAACGCGTCGAGTCGGTCACGCCTCCGATTCCTTTGTTCTGACCACGTGACTGATGACGTCAGAATAAAGAAATTGTCGGTCGTATATAACTTGGCTAGGGGGACCCATGTATGCATAGGGGGACAGGTACTTGTCCCCCCCATGCATACATGCATACATGGGTCCGGATTTTATATCGTAATTATAGTTTTAATATTTTGTTTATTTATTTGTTTAATTTCAGATATTTTTCTTTTGGGAACAATTGTGGCCTCGTGGTAACAAGTGCGGGTAACGACTTACAAGTGCGGGTCACAGGTTCAAACCCAGTCAGGCGCATTACTTTGTATAATTTGTTTCACCACGACTTCTCTCAAAACGGCGGTAGAAAACAGCATTAGAACCTAAAATTTGACATGTGACATCCACCAAACCGCACAGTGCCCGCGTGATGGATTACGGCCAATTTTCTCTCCTAGAGAGGAGGCCTAAGTCCCAGCGGTGAGAAAATTACAAGGCCGATTATGCTTTATTTTATTTTCCTACTATTATTTAAATCCATTCATCTCATACATCAACCGGGCCTTAGTAAAAAATCTTTTGACACCTCATTGATAAAAAAAATCTCAGTAATTCGAAACTAAAAAGTTATCCTTAAAGCCAAAATCAATGTCAAAGGCCAAAACTTCACTACGTGTCATTTAAGTGACCAAATGTAATAAAAAGGGGAGGTATTATTATTCAAAGCATGTGGGCCTACGATGGCCTACGCGGCTACGAGGTGCTACGCGGATTGGCTACGAGATCTCGTAGGCAGGCGTAGCGCCTACGCAACATCGGCGTCACTCCGCCCACTGACAGAACTTAAATGCTAAAGTTTAGCTGTTGCTAAAAATAGATTATTGATTAAATGAGGGATTTTGAGTTTTGTTACTTTAGTGTTAAGGTTCATTTATTTTAACTCACAGACTGAAAGGACGGTGTACTTCTTTTATTTTATTGTTCTATTAAAAGATTTTCATTAAAGCTGCTAAAGAGGTCGTTATTTGTTTTAAAAATTAACATTTGAAAACACTGATTCAATTACGAAAATTCCTCAATTAGGTCACATATTATCTCAAGGAGCGATGCTGCGGAAATATACTAGTGTCTTATATTGTATGTGTCATATTATGTAAGCCTTCAAATTCTAATATGAGACACATAATACAAGACGCTAGTTAAAAGTTAATATTATTTATTCATTTAAACTCTATGTACATTAGTGGTACATACGTGGACTTAATGCAGTAAGGCATTTTATGCCATGAATGCACACATACATACATATGCAGTGAATTATGAAATTAAAGTTATTTTTAGGGTTTCGTACCTCAAACGAAAAATGCGGAACCCCTATAGGACCACTTGGTTGTCCATCTGTATATCTGTCTGTCTGTCAAGACCTTCTATCTCAGGAACGCGTGGCAATATCGGGCCCTTTGAAGCTTTAAATAATCAAATTTATAAATTAACGAAAAAAAAAAAGATACGATCTTTTATATCGGGTCTCAAGGTTAAACTTATTTGCCGCGTACGTAATCTATTATGAATTATTTCCGGAAATTGAACCCGGTAGCTTGCGATATCAAAACCAGCGCACCAGCTCCCACTCCCAGTACTAGAATAATTTACTGTCTACTAATAACCAATCACGCTTTAGCGGTAAACCTCAAAGACATTTAACCAATAAGACAATTAAACTAAGTCAGGTGAATAATTGCAGTATTATAATAACTATATAATTATTATAATATTACAGGTATTATAATAATAACTAGCTACACAGGTCACGGCAGGTCATAATGGGCATCAGATGCCAGCGCACAGCTGGGTGCGGGTGCAAAACAACACCTTAGTACCCGGATGGTCCAGTGACCACGTATTTGTGCGGCCAACCAGGTAAGATAACAAGGTTATAACTTTGTGATTTTTTTATGATACAGTTTTGAAATTTTGTACACAGATTCTTTACAAAATATCTGGACGGGTGTATTAAGTTTTGCACACACTAAAATTAATGTTGTAAACATACTCCAAGTATCGCTTCATCGACATTTTGCGTGACCAGAGGGCAGGCTCATTCTTTGCCCAAAGAATCAGCATTGCCATTCAACGTGGCAACGCTGCCAGTCTTTTGGGTACGTTTCCAGATGACAGCGATGTGGAGGAGTACTTCGACGCCTGAGTATATTTTGTATTTTTGTATTGTATGTACATAGTTGGGTCTAATATACATTCTTAGTTTAGTTTTTTATGTACATAGGTTTAGCATAAATATTTAATATTTAAGTTTTTTCTGTATTTAAAGAAATTGGTAGAAAACTATTTCTTTTTTAAATTGATGCCCCACACTAGGAATTACTCCTGTATCCGTGGGTGCGTCTGTAGGCGTTACAAATATTTGTTCCGTACGGGGAGCGAACCCGCGACCCGTAGCTCAGCAGCCAATCACTCAACCACTTCGCCACCCGTGCCGTCAATTGTCATTACAGTACTCCAAGTCCATTTGATGGAGCACCACTCGATCTGGTCAAAGTTGCCATAACTATGAAAAATCCTCTCAACTAATGCCAATAATATTAGAAAAAGAAAAAACAAAAAAAAAATCCAATCTCCCGCCATATTTTACCCCTTTTTATGTCAGACTAGTAACTGACAAAAAACCCACTCTTCTTTGCGTAAAATGGCACAATTTTATTTGGTCATAATTTCAAGGAGTTATTGTCTTGCACGGAACCCTAATTTTTTTTTATAAAAGCAGCGTAACTTACTTTTTATAACATCACCTAACTACCAGTGAACGTCTCGTCAAAATCAGTCATCCCGTTTCGGAGATTAGCCGAAACAAACAGATAGACAGACAAAAATTGATGGCAGAGATATTAAAAAAAAAAATTTCATATTATTTTTAATAATATTTATATTACAAAAAAACACTTCAATTTCATTTAAATCTGTAATGTATGATTTTGTAAAATTAAGAGTAACATTTTTAATTTCTAAATTAAAATGGTGTAACAATAGGTCGTGTTGAGAGCAGGGCCGGAACATACGCTATGAATTTTCGTAAATTCAATATGATTTAGTTTAGAAAAAAGTTGAATATATACTTAAGATACCCAATTAAAATAGAATGCGGTGGTCATCATCATCATCATATGCCTTTTAATGTTCCCACTACTGGGACACAGGCCTCCGGGAATACGCCGTAATCTACCACGCGGGCCCAGTGCGGATGGGTGAATGTCACATGTCTTCGAATTTTTGGTTCTAGGACATGCCGGTTTCCTCAGGATGTTTTCCTTGACCTTTTTGAGAGCAGTTGTGATGAAATAAATTACACAAAGAAATGTGCGAATGCAGTTGTGTATCTACTTAAATACGGGGTTACCTTGACCTCCTACCGCACTTAGTAAAAAAACGACAAAGTTTTTTAAAGGTTACAAAGGTTCAATTAATCCCTTACCATCATAAGTTTTCAAACAAGGCATTAAACGTCTCGTTACGCAAGAATGGAAATAATACAAAGCAAGAAAAGACCCAAGGGCTAGCTTTTACTTCGGTTAGAGATTAAGCATTGCCATACAACGTGGCCGCCAGCATTTTGGGCACACTTCCAGTCGACAGCAATGCGAAGGAGTTTTTTTGACACCATATTTTAGTTAGGAGTAGTCTTTAGTGTATATATAGTTTTAATTATTAAGTGTAATGTAAAGTATTTAATTGTGTACATGTGAAATTAATATTAATTTTAAATAAATAATAAATAGAGCCGATGTCAACGTGTTAAGTCCGTCTCTGTACATATTAATCTAATGTGTGAGTGAGCTTACAGTATTCCTGCGAAAGTATTTAATGCAAGTTAACGAACAATACACGTTGCAATGTAATGTTATGAACAATTTTCAAGTTATTGCATTTGAAAGAGATCACGTTAAGAGGTCCGTTTATTATCAACGTGAGTATGGTTTACAAAAAAAAATGGATGGTTACTGGATGGCCAGACGCCGAGCTGTCAATTGCTCGTCGTCCGTAAGCTTACGCCTGTGGTGGCTGGAAATCAGGGTCGGGGCTGAGCATGGGGGCTGTTCCCTCGCGCAGCCTTCTCCTTCGTAGCGTATGTTTTAGTTAGTAAAAGCCTGACACTCCTTTCGCTCCAATAATTTGAACATTTGGTGCCCCAAAAATGGGGGCGAGTCTATTACCATCATGTTCCTGAGATGTTCCAGTTCGACACACCCAATAACATTTTGCCCGACACGGGAATTGAACTCGGAAAGTTAATTCAGTAGTAACGCGGTAGCCTTTTTTCGGGTTACGTACAGCAATCATAAAAAAGGTAAGAAAATATTTTTCCCTGTAGCTACATTATTGGCAAGTGTCATAAACTACTTTTTATTTAGGAATATGGACATACACATATACTATGTCAGTATCTCTTATTCTAACTGATATTCTGTAAATTTATGCACAAGGACATACATTTATCCTGAGGACAAATCTTAACGAATACGCGGAAGAAATAATAACGGAGAAACTTAATCAATACATATTTACAATTTTCAATTACAAGACCTTAAAGTAGAAACAAGTTGACAATGGAAATATTTTTTTTATAGCAAGCTTTTATAGGGCGGTAAATACCTAATATAATATACACATGCCTGCAAAATTTCAGCTCAATCGGAAATTTAATTTACAGGTTTTGATCACAGATAAACATCGGGACAGGTGAAACTAAAGAAAAGCTTGTAATTTGAATATAAATAATGGCCTTTTTATCAAAAAAAAGAAAGAAAATTAATATATTTGGTACAACACAAGGCACACACACAATATTTAGGTACACGAAACAAATACAAAAGAAGTAAAAAGAAATACAATTGTGTGCCTCACAGTTGCACCAAACTAGGTCTTGTTCAACATGATTGCCAGACAAATAGGGCCTGACGGTTGTTTTCAATAGAACCTGAATCAAAATGTCGTTATCCTAAGTTAAATATTTTGAGTCAAAAACTTACCCTGATTTGCTATTTTCATAATATCAACACAACTCCTTTGTCATTTTGCTATAAGTTCGTAATCTGTTAATTCATAATGGCCGAACATTGGTCGGTCAAAGGCCTCGTAATAGAATTGGTACGAGCTGTCTTGTAACGAATTAAAAGTAATGAATGCACAATGACGTTCTAATGGTAAGTCAATGATCAGAGGAACTGTAAAATTTTTTAGCAGATTACCGCATATCGTTGCTCGCCGCGTTGTTATCGTTGCGTCGCTTGTCGTTTTTAAATATAAATAAAATAAATAAATAAATATATGTCAGACATTCATTTTGTCATTATGCATTTTATAGCATTTCTTTCAATGTTGATCATTGGAAAGTCATAACGACGTTGTTATATTAGTAGATTACCAAATTAGTCTAGATAAACAATTATGAAATCAATGATAGACCATTCAGACACTATTGTAATAGCAGACTTGAGGCCCAGTTACTCATCACACTTAGTGTCACTAAAACGAAGTATGAGAATTAGCCTTCAGGTTGGGATTTAAATTGTGTGTTCAGAATTGATAAGTGAACAAGTCTATCGATTTTGTAAATGAAATATTTAGTCATTCTGTTTCAATGTCCTATGAACATTCATCTAAAAGAGGTTCGAAACGCGATCAATCATTACTTTTCCGCGAGGAACTTTGAAATTTGTGTTTAAAGAAAACTCTTATAAAACATTACAGTCATATGGGAAATATGGTATACAGTTTTTTTTTTTTATGTATGAATTCATCTTATGATTTCTCCCGCTCCAACAAGAGGACGTGTCTGACTTGTTGTGACTAAAACCAATAGATAGGATATAATAGGTGAAGTAAAAGTGCAAAAGGCAACTGAAGAAACATTCCCTCAATTGCCTTTTGCGTTCCTGAACCGTAGCATAATCCTTTTCATAACCAATCCGATTGCCCTAAATACACCAGTGCTTATGATCAGGATTTCCTTCGATTATATACCTATGTTTATATATTTTTATTATATAAGCTTTTCTTCATCATCCCACCATCACACCACAACATTTTTCTTAATTTGTACATTTTATTTTTTCTATAATAATGTAAACCATAGTATAAGTCGCTGGTGTGTCAATATCGTAAATAAATATGTAGGAACTTCTACAATGGATTAAAAAAATGCATTTTGTTTTTGTATTAATATGTACAGAAATCAGAATACTTTATTTCAAATAGACCAATTACAGGCACTTTTGAATTGTCAAAATGTCGGTCAGTCCATAAAAAAAGTGAGGCTAAATTGCACGTTCCAAAGCGTAGATCTCTATGGAGAAGAACAAGCAAGAAACTCCATGGAAATATACATGGTACATAGTTAGGTTTAGTATAAATACGAGTACATAGTTTAGTTTATTTTTAAGTTTCCTAAATATATCTCTGTTAATATAATAATAAAGTCCATGCATTAAATAAAATTTGGCTGCTATTATACTTTTCGGTTATACGTCGGGCAATTCTTCACCTAATTGTCATGAAATAATATCTTAGATATATGGTGTAATATGACGTCACAGTCGTTATAAAACACATAATACTTTTTAATCTGGCGACGTCCGTTTACGAGTGTTGCTCGCTGGCAGTATATAAGGGGAGGCGTTGTGGTACCGACGAGTAGACACCTGTTTATCGTCGGCCGTGCGGACGGGACTTGCGGACGGACGTGAGTACAACACTATTTTTCTATATATATATATATATTTTTTTTGTTATGGTTGTATTTTGTGTGGTGTAAACTTGTTTTTGGGTCTTAAAAATTTTAATCTATCTTTAACAGTGAAAATTTAAAAATTACCTACTTCTAAAACTAACGTAATCTCTATTTTTTTATTAACTGTTTTTTTTTCGTATCGTATAAAAAAACACAAAACAACGTGAAGTTTAGCGAAGCTAATTACTTAATTGTAATAAAAGTTTCTAATCTTAAAAATACCTCAAAAACTATAACAATTTTTTTTTTAAAAGACCATGAAAAAAAATCGAATGCTTTTTGTAATCTTCAATGAATGGTACTACAGACTTTTTCCGTGTTGAAAGTAGTTTTTAATCTATGTCAAAGAGCTACAGAGGAATCTCTCAAAGGCCTTATTAGGTCTGAAAAATCTCCAGTGCCTTGATAACTGGATGGCGAGATGCTTGCCAATTTCCTTCACAAAGTATAGATACGAAAACTAAGTAGGCAACTTATGTTTCAAGTAATATTAATTGACCAATTTTTGCCGTGACTTGACTCCTTACAGAGACAATTGTATTAATAAATTATGGTTGAAATACTTCACCCTTGTTTTACGTAAAACATTTTTTTATTTTTTTTTTATTTGCAAAATGTTAATAACCTACATTTTCGAATCAGGTTAATATTTACATTGTTTTACTGAGAAATAACTGCCTGTTTTGAAACAATAATTTGCTTAAATGAAAACTTTCTACTAATCATAATTACGTGTTGAAAATAAAACTACTATCTGCATATGTGATTAAAAGAATACACTAATAAAGTTATAATAATAAAGACACACTAATAAAGTTAAAGCGTTGATGTCTTCCCGTCGCGAGAAAAATAGGTCCTTGCGTGAAAACTTTTATTCTGTAATTTATTTTACTTGAATAGTAAAATAACTCGATTATTCAGCCAACAAATATTTTAACACTACATTTCTTTGCAAAATATAATCTTTGACATGAGCTGTATTGACTAGTGAATTAAAATAGCGATTGTATACTGTTAAAATTTTTAACTGGTTCGGTTCCCAGTTTGGGTAAACTTTTAAAGAAATCCGTGAAAGCAATTTAATTTATTTCAAAAAATAAAAGAAATCGTTTTTTACTTGAAGTAGGTGATATAATTGGAAGTAGTAGTTCCCTTCCAGGTCTCATGGACTTTTTCCTCTCTGTATATTTAAAAATAAAATCACATGAATAAAATTTAAATGATGTCATTTTTAAATTATAATATTTTTTTGTTAACTTATAAATTTTCAAAAAATGTACGCTATCTTAAAGGTAGTCGCATGGTATGATTTTTTTTTAAATATTTCATGGTAGGTAAAATCATCAAATGACAAATCCTGCCCTTGAGTGGGGCGGGAAATAGTGTCAAACTCTTACTAACTAAAAACCTACCCTGCTCCTTTCATTGCCTTTGTCCATGATATGATGGTATGATCTTGTTTAGAAGAGTGGCCAACTAATTGGGGTACAGCGGTTATGTCCATGCATTTACCATAAAGAACTAACAACAACCAAACGAACCTAAACAATGATTTGTTACGGAGTCCCCATGCTTACCTTCCAATTCCATTATCAGATTATTTCGATGTAATCCCTATCTCTCTTCCTATAAACAGCAAAGCAATTTTACTTGTAACAACAGTTCAGATATGTTCTGTGAGGAGTTCTATTTCATATCTCTGAAGTTTATTATTTATATGGGACCAATTCGAGAGTATACAATATCAAAAACAAAAAAATCAAAATCTGTTCATTATTGACCAAAATAATAGACAAGATAGGGGTCAAGCGCGAACCTATCAACAATAAAAAAAAAATCGGTAATCAATTTTCTTTTCCTACAAAAACTATACGGGTATTTTTTTTTTCTATAATGGAATTGAAAATGGTGTCGACAGTAAAAATGAAGTACAAAAAAATCCTTTACAATGGAAAATACCACATTACTTTTGGAAAATTACTCTAATTGGTCCCATAGTTCTTTGAACAGACAAATTAAAAGAATTATTATATTTTATAGGAAGTTATTTATGTATTATTCAAACACATAATGGGTTATTCTGTAGGGGTTTTGCCCGGACCTATGTCGACTTCGCGGCCTACTAACAGCGATTTTATTTTTATAAAAAAAAAAACATATTAACTATTAAAGATTTTTGTTTTTGCCAGAACCTTTTAAAAAACTTGCTTTATTATATATGCATGTATTGATATTAAATATATTATGCATGCATTATACATACAAACCTTCCTCTATCTACTCGTATTAAAAAAAACCGCATCAAAATCCGTTGCGTTAGTTTTAAAGATCTAAGCATACATAGGGACAGATAGCGGGAAGCGACTTTGTTTTATGCTATGTAGTGAAGTAACTTTCAAATATTTCCCTGACGTATTCTCGAAGATATACACGATTGAAATCGTAAGTTAGGGTCTGACCCGTGAATTTTTTTATAGAGCCAACTAATTTATTATCACCTACTTATTTATATCATGACACGTTTTGATATTTAACCAGCGATTGGCCATATTGCCAATTATAATAAAATAATTTTCCATGGTAATTGTTTTTTTAGTTGGTGTATTTCCAGAGGTTTAAAAAAGTACAAAATTAGTACAACCTTGTTAAACCATTGGTCACAGCTGGTTTTTATACACAGTCGTTTCGGTAAGTCAGTCTGTCAAAAAATATAAATGATATAAAAATATAGATGCTAGCGCCAAATTGCGTGAATTTTTTGGGAAACTAAGTAAAATGGGGATTAGGCTTGGCGTGTGGTCACGCAATTTTAAACCAATTTGCTCGGCCCCGGCATGATAGGTTACGAAGGAACGGGGTAGGTTTTTAGTCAGTAAGAGTCTGATACTACTTCCCGCTCCGCCCAAGGGCGGGATTTGTCATTGGATGATTTTACCTACCATAAAAAAAAAACAATTTGGCGCTAGCATTGAATTCAAGAGTATCTAACGTCACAATTCACATTGGAATTGTGACGTTAGATACAGGTGACGTTAGGGGCTTACTTTCGAGTTTAATTCCGATCGGTTGGAAAAGGGAATAAAACTTTTGCCCTACATTGCCGGTATATATTTTTTTTCTTTTCGCCAAAAGTGAAACCTAGGCTATTACATATAGGACTGTATGAGAAATCAATAACAAAAAAAAATATGTCTACCAACCGTAACCAAACGAAGTTACAGAATTTAGTAGATTGCTATAGGTATTTTTTTTATAAGGCGTTATTTTTGATTTCGGTTTCGGTATTTGTGGTACGCATTAAATAGAGTCAATCACTAACGCGTATCCTTTCGATTCGTTTATCACTTTTTTTTACTAGTTTTAGAAATGAAAAACTGCGAGTGTGAAAAATGATAACAGTGATAACCGACTAAATCTATTTTATCAATAGAAATTTCAAACTATTACGTATTACACTAGCAATGCGTGTATACGTATCTTCATTCGGTTTTAGGACCTGGTTTCTCGTATTGCCTCTAAAAATATATAATATACCAGGAATATTTTATCTTCGTCACTGGTTGATGTTGAGGTACCGTGTTTGTCCGATGCGTTGATCGCTTGGAAAATGGCTTGTCCCAACACAGATTTGCCCGACAACCTGTCCTCACAGAGACAGTGGGATGTACCGCTCTGCAGTATTATACGTAACAAGCTCATAAACACGTCTTCAAGTACTGCTGAGCGTGCGCGTCTACTGGCTGTGGGGGAATGGGAGTCAGGTTTGTGGCTTCAGGCACTTCCGTCATCCACCCTAGGCACTATGATGGATGACGCCTCGTTTCGGCTCGCAACTTGTTTACGCTTAGGCGCACCTTGTGTTGCTCCACATCGGTGTCACTGTGGCGAAGCTGTCGGTAGCCTCGGACACCATGGCCTGTCCTGCTGCAGGAGCGCAGGCCGCATAGCACGGCACGCTAGTATCAATGACATTATTCGTCGAGCTCTTGTCACCGCCGGCGTACCTGCCGTATTAGAACCTAATGGGTTGGTGCGTGACGATGGGAAGAGACCAGATGGTATGACGTTGGTGCCGTGGAAGGTGGGTAGGCCTTTGGTGTGGGACGCAACCTGTGTCGACACCCTTGCGCCATCCCATGTTCCTAGTTCGGCAGGATGTGCCGGCGCTGCCGCTGCGGCTGCTGAGACCCTCAAACGGCGCAAATACTGTAACCTTATTGGTAATTACAGTTTTGAGCCGTTTGGGGTCGAAACGCTTGGTTCATGGGGTCCGAGTGCGCGTATCCTTTTCAAGGAAATTTCACGTCGCTTGATCGACACTTTGCGTGACCAGAGGGCTGGCTCATTTTTTGCCCAAAGAATCAGCATTGCCATTCAACGTGGCAATGCTGCCAGTCTTCTGGGTACGTTTCCGGATGACAGCGATGTGGAGGAGTACTTCGACGCCTGAGTGTATTTGGTGTTTTTGTATTATATTTGTACATAGTTATGTCTAGTTTACATTCTTAGTTTAGTTTTTGTGTACATAGGTTTAGTATAAATTTTGAATTAGATTTAATAATATGTTTTAATGAAATAAATTCGAAACTCTATAAACTAGGTTTCATAAACATAGTTTTGATTTCATTTATAATGGTGTTTTGAACAATCCTAACAATTTTCCGCTGGGTATGAATTATTTTACCCTTACTTTTTGGTCTAATTTGACTATTGTGTTTTGTGTACTTTTTGGAAGAATAAAGAATTATTATTGGCTTTCAAAGACATTTTTGACAGATTGATATTCAGATTAGGAAATGTCAAATGTCCCTTTGAAAAAATACGGGACTGGTCCCTCAGATACCGGCATTATTTGCTTAGGCATGTTAATGGTCTCTTAGTCAAATAGAAAATACTTTATCCGCGCGATTATCGAGACTTACCGCTAGTTATTTGTAAAAATATTCCTCGTATGGTCCTCGAATTGAAGCTTGGTTTCTGTAGGAAAGTAAAAGCGAGAGTGAATTATCCTTGCCAGCTTTTACAGTATTATTCGGTTAGATTTTCGAGTAGGGAAAAATCCTGAGGGATAGTTCAAAACAGTTACAGCGGCCCTGAAACGTAAAAATGGTTTGAGTCGGAAACAGTCTTTCACGCCCTCTCATTTGGTCCAGAGCGGGAGAGGTTATTTGATGATTTCGTAGGTACCTCAAAATTTTAACCGACTTCATAAAAGGGAGTTTATATTATTTAATTATATCTCCACGTTTCGGCCCTTTACCACAAAATATGATCTTAGGGAAGGTTTCACACTTTATCACACATTTTTATCACACTTTACACAATTAATGAATTATATTTCTTGTTCATTATTACACTTGAAATCACAAATCCACCACTATTTATATTAAAACTCTTCTAAAAATCGAATCAGTGGCCATGACTTGTTAGAATGTTAAGTGGCGAATGAACATACTCACATACATACATAGCCGGTCAAAATCATAACCCTCGTCTGGTTTTACCGTAGTCGGGTAAAAAGAGAGATGGAACTATACACCCTATATAACCCCATCCTTTTAACAGTTCAGATTATTATTATTATTTTTTTTTATGGTAGGTAAAATCATCCAATGACAAATCGCCCTTGGGCGGAGCGGGAAATAGTTTCAGACTCTTACTGACTAAAATCCTACCCCGTTCCTTCATTGCTTCGGTTCCAGGGCCCTGGTATGCAATTTCATACCTCCCCAGAGTCTCATAGTAGGCTTCGACCCTGCTGGGCCCCTAGAGTAAACCATTGAATAAAACATAGGACACTTTTTACCCCAGGCTAAACGATTTCTTGGGATACTTCTCTACTTTTATGTGATGCGAGCGATGCTGTTAACAAAAACCAATGACAGAAACTACGAGTATAAGTAGTTTTAAAATATTTGTCACTGTAACTTTAAATACGAGTATCTATGCAAACTTATAAATGGGTATCCACCACATAATAAACGAATATGCTGCAAATGTTTCAACCACACACATTTATTTAATTATTATTACTTTACATCTAACGTTGATATAATACTCGTATGTATGAAAGTTTATTTATTATTTATTTCCTTATTGACTTCAACTTATTACAGGGCAAACAGTTATAAAAAAAAAATAAGTGTACAATAAGTGGTCTTATTGCACAGGGCAATTTCCACCAGACAACCTTTGGATGGACTGGAAGAAAGGAAAAGATTTGGGGTTGTCAGTGTACAACAATATAAATAATAGAAATATTTATACAAATAATACATAAATAGTAGTAGTAGTTTTTTTATGGTAGGTAAATAAGTAGTAGTAGTTATGATAAGAGACTAAAAACAAATCTGTGCATCTTTTATACAAATAAATAAAATTTATGTCTTTTTGTAATGTCAAAATAACAGCTATTTACAAAATGCATACGAACGAAAGTTCGGTAACAATAAAAAACAAACCATATCAAAAAAGTATTTTCTGGTTTGCCTAACTTCCGAAATAGCTGGACCCATGTTGATGGGACCTTCACTGGCAGATAGCTGATATACTATGTAATATGTGGATTACATACTGAGTTAGATTAGGAAAAGATTACGAGTACTTAAGAGTGGAATTTGAGCATGGAGTTTCTTGCACATTTTTCTCCATGGAGATATACGCTTTGGTATGTGCAATTAGCATCATTTTTCTGACTTACTAACTCCTTGATAATTCAAAAGTACCTGTATGGCTTAAATGAAATAAATGCTTTGAATTTTGAATCTTGAAAAGCAGAGCTGTGTCTATAGCACACCCACATTTCATCATTCATGTTTTAAGCCCATGGGCTCTAAACATAAATGTCATGACAAATATTATACATGTAATAGAGAAATGGTGGCCTAGAGGAAATGCCCTGCCTTACGAATTGAATGTCGTGGGTCTAAAACCCAGGGTCCTGAAACCCAAGACAAAGAAGGAACGTAGGAATGGATTTTTGTCAGTAAAAGTCTGACAGTCCCGCTCCGCTATAAAGCGGAGTACTCCTGATTTTTATACCAACATAATAAACAAATCACCATTGTTCTCAAAACGGTGAAGGAAAACATCGTGATACACTCAAAAAGATTAACATAAAAAAAATATGTCAATAATATTTTTCTGTTTTAAAAAATATTTACAATTTTTAAAATACGTACAGAAAAACTATAAACGATGGATGGATAGAAATGGATAATAATGAAAATAATGTCAAAAAGAAATTTAAAAAAATAATTATAGTTAAATTAAAATAAAATCTAAATTCAATAAAATTTTACCAGACAAAAAAAAAACAAACCAATTGTGATTGAATCATAGTTCATTCATTACTAGTTTTAAACCAATAAACATCATCAATATTGCAAATGAAACCATAAGAACGATACCAGCCAACGTGTTATTAAAATTTCTAATGTGTTTGTTTTAAAAATATTGATTTTTATAGGCGTCAGTCCATCGATCACAAAATTAATTAATAAAATACATCAGTTGTTCCATATTTCTTTTAATATATGTAGATATTTTCGATATTTCCTGCCCATTTTATTAGCGCTTGTTCACACGGTTTATTTTTTATGTATTTCCATTTGGTGATTTTGGCTTTTGTTTCTTCGTTATTTAACGCCGACTTTCAAAGTTGTTCTGCATTTTGAGTTTAAGTAGGAAGTCGGTTGTAATTTTTAGGAAACAGTATTTTATCTACCCGGGTCCATTCGTGTGACATTGTCAGCCCACTCTTCCACCGCCTGGCTGTTTTTTCACGGACACACGGGCGGACGGCCTCGTTGTTTTTTGTTGTAGTGGTACATAGGCAGACTTAATGCAACATGGCATTCTCTTCTAGTTAACCAAACAGATAGACACAGACAGTCAGAAACAGACGGGAGAGGATTGGCACTCACTGGATACCTAAGGGAAAAAGGCGCCGCAGAGCTCGACCGCAGCTTAGGTTGTGTGATGATAATATATGATTATGAAGAAATACCAAAATCTGTATATAATAATGAAAGATTTTTGTCAATTCCTCATGGATCACTTTAACAGAATTGGATTTTGATAAGGTGAATTAAACTTTGTCCGCCGCAAGCTCGCACCTTCTATGGCCGAGAATCTTATACAACGACTCCCCTAAGAATAGACCATCTCCTACGGACGGATGCCCAGTCTTAGGTGTTTTGTGGCAACATAAAGCAATTCATTGAAATTCATTCAGGAGACAGAGGTGAAAATATTTTCTGATACTTCAGTAATTATTCAAGACACGTTTTGCAGATTGGAACCACAATTAGCATTTACATTATAATTTTGGTACCTATAACGAATCTGTCTTTACTTTAGCAAGTTATTTCAAGTCTATACCAAGTACGAATAGATATAGATTCATATTAATATCAATTAATATGCGTGATCTATTAAGTTTAAGTTTCCATTGAGTAAATACTCCAACTCTTATCGTGTTTATATAACAAGAGTTTCAAAGGTATGGAGTTTAATCAAATATTACAGGCAATGCTGCTAGTCTTTTGGGTATTTCACAATGACAACAATACACCGTTCAATTTTGGTCGTTTTAATCCCGCGGTGGGTCGATTCGGTACATGAAACACTATCGATTTGTAAAGATAAACATGAAAAATAAAGTACTTTTTTTTAAACTCAAATTTATTTACGCATGTACAAAATTGATTTCTTTAAGTAAAGTTCAGCTGATCGAGGCCAATGAACTGTAGGTAGTTAGTACGCAACGACCGACAACTCCCTACAAGGTCATTGACTCGTTTACTTAAAGAAATGAATTTCGTTTAAGCGTAAATTAATTCGAGTTTTAGAAAAAAAGTACTTTATTTTTTAATCGTCAGGTATATAATATTTAAGTTTCATGTGGCAGCGTATAAACTATGAAAATCGATACTCTCATCTGTGGAGATTGTCTATACCTACTACTGCTGATCTGAATGAAAAACCAGAATTTTTCCAGTCCTGTCCACTGTTGGAAATAGGCCTCCCCTAAATGTCGCTCGCGCCTTTTGACCACATCGGCAATACAGTAACAATGTGTGTGTGTGTATGTGCTCGGAAACTGTTTCCGAGCAATGCTACCGTGCTATTTATATCACATAGGCCGCTCTACCTTAACTTATCAGGCCTTCTCAAAGCGTAGAAGCTCGGTCTGAGTATGAGACTCACTAAAGCCTGGCATCAGCCAGAGCAAAATAAGTCATTCCATGATTTCCTACCTCAAAAAAAAGTTTCCTATCTATTCAAAAGTTTCGTATAATATTTGATTTCATTTATTAAATATTTTGAAATCAAATATTTAAACTTTAACTGTCCGGCAAAGTAAACCAAGTTGAAAACTACTAATTGAATTAATAAGATAGGAAGTAAGAATGTTGATATTTATATCTAGTAGTTACGCAAACGATGGCACTTTTTGTTAGCAGAAAGTTAGTTTTTATCCGAAGAACTCTAATAGATTATTGTAATTAGTTTCCTTACTTGTGGTTATTTTAAAACTATGATTAAAGCCTACTTGGACAGACTGCGGATTATTTTAATGAGTTCCTTGGGTCCTAGAAGGCAAAGAGCAACTGCAGGAATAATACAAATCATATTGTTAAACGTATGGGTGTATTTTAGCACGTAAAATTCTGCTATTCCTTCTCAAGAAAGGACTCACTTACACACTAGTTTATTTATTTTCATTTTTTTGGCATACAATATTTGTTTGTTTGTTTTTGTCCTTTAAATTTTAAATCAGTTATCGTTTGGCAAACATTATTTGTTTGAATTAACATTTTGTCTTGTTCTGTTCCGCTTCTGGGCAATGGCCTCCTTCCACTCATTTCATCTTTCACGCTTCCTCTTTCTAATTCTGATATAATAACTCGTAAGTCGGGGCTGCCACTGTTCTCAAAACGGTGAAGGAAAACATCGTGAAGAAATGGTGCATGTCCTAGAATCAAAAATTCGAAGTGTAACTTCCACGAACCCGCGCTGGGCCCGCGTAGTGGATTACGTCCCATTCCTTCTCCTAGAAATGAAGCCTGAGTCCCAGCAGTGAGATAATTATAAGGCTGATGCTATGCTATGCTACTTATAACTAGATTTGCGTTTGACCAATATCTCAACTGATGGTCGCTGACCGTTTAGCGAGAAGAATTAATAAATAAAACACACATTCTCACAAACTTTCGCTTTTACATATTTTAATATTAGTGTGATTTTTATATTTTTTGATATCTAATTTTTTTTTTGTGACGGCTTATTAATGCAGGTATAACAATTAAAAAAAAATATCACTTTAAAAAAAAAAACGTTATGATCCAAACATTAGCTATGTTTATATTATTTAACGTAATCACAGGCAGACAATCTTAAAAAAAAAAACCTTAAAAATAACAGTCTTTATTTTTGTGTTTTGTAAGATAAGACTGCTAACAAAGAAATCCACGCTGGTACACTAAGCTGCCAGCAGCAATCTTACCTGTGAAAACGTACGTAACAAGTATATAAGTTTAAAAACATAAGAATTAAAAATAAAGTCATTCAGTTGCAAGATACGACTGTCTCGGTGGTCGGCGACATGCAAATGTATTGTTTAGATAAACGCTAGCTCTACAACGTATGGTGCAAGTTATATACGAAAGCGACAGGAGAAAAAATTTAAGAAAGTGGTACGTCAGAATCAGATACTGAATATATTTTAGCTGTTTTTAAAATATGTATTTTTCTTTATTTATTTATTTAAGGACAACAAACAAGGCAAACACCATTGGTACAGACATGCAAAGGATACAAGATCATTCTTAAAGGCTGCCACGACATGCATCAAACAGATTCAACATTTCATTTTTATATTTTATCTTAAAATCATTCTTGATTTTTGTAAATTAGAAGAAATACCAGTTTATTCTTAATGAATCTTGATAGTCTTACTGAAGTGCTTGTATATGCTTGCATAGATACCAATTCGATGCTACTAGTGTAGTACATCGATTTTCTTATTATTGGACAGGCATTAGAATAACTAATTTCTTTAAAAAAAAATACTACATTACTGCATTGAAGTAAATGGTGCTTGAATTATGATTGTCACTTAATTTTCTAATTAGGTGTGCACTATTCTAGTTACGTGCTGCATAAGTTTCTTCAGCTCATGCCTTCTACCAAGCGTTGGACACCGATTATGATCTCCTGCATTTTTCTGTAGAGAAACATTCTCGATTAAAAGGTTTACCTAATGAAGATTTATAATGTTAAGATTCTACGTAATTACAACATATTAAAGTTACGATACTGCTAAGATTTATTTATTTTTTTATCTAAAACTCTTAGGTTAATACTTTAAAAAAACCGAGCACCTGTATTGTTATCCTAAATTCAAGATATTCTGAACTTATATAAACCTACGGTGTTCGGCTGACATTTCGAGTGCTTTTTCTTTATGAACCTGTGTGACATTTGAGAGGTTAGCTTAAGCCGATGAAGTCACTAAAGAAAGTTATCGGATTAAACCAATATATATTTTTTTTTAAATTGTATCACGATACGGGAAAAAGGGTGATTCTTTGAAACTTAGGGATACATCTGGCATAGATACATCTGGCATATTTTTTTACAATTTGATATTTTTATTTGCATAATAGTTTTTCCCGGTCACTAAATTTAATAACACGTATATTAAAGACACTCATTTGAGCCCTGTGGTTTACGGCAACCGTCCGGTAACCATTCGGACCAAGCCCAGGTCGTCGACGGCGAGCACTGTTCACGTGCGCCTCAAGGAGTTGTCAGCAAACCGTAGAGGCCCAGCCTGCTAGCTGCAGGCAGAGAGGGTCGAAGCCTACTGGGGCGGGGGATGTCATAGTATGATTTTACCCACCACCAAAAAAAAGCCCCGTGGTTTACGACATAAAATAGATCAATACGAAAAATATCGGTATGATAAATAAGTCGTTTCAAAGAATCACCCAAAGAAAATGTAAGGTCTGTAAAAGTAAATAATCCAAGAAATGCAATTATGTTTTTAATCATTTGTATTGGTTGAAAAGGTCAAAGTTTCCCCGAAGTTAATCAGATCCAGCAGTTAGATTACAATAACATTATTGCAGAACTTGCCAAGTGGGAGTAACGCAGGCAGTTCGGGATTCAGCTAATTAGTTCAGTGTACCGCAAACTGGCCAAGTTTGCAGCTTACCTTGCAATGGAAGTAGTCGTAAACGTACGGAAAAGTACAGTTGGCTAAAGAAATAAATAAGCGAGCAAACAGAGAAGCGAGCGAAACTATCTTATCTTCGGTATTTGTTTTCTGCACTAGTCCTTGATGGACATTGTACATAGGCCGCAGGCCTTCATTCGCCTCGTCGTTCATACCGCGTACGTCGAAGGACTCGAACAATTTACCTGCTGCGGTTTTCCAATCCGATTATAATTTAGGTGTCTTTAAGGCTAGAGTGAATATGCTCTTAATAAACTAGTGCGACTCACCATCAACGATTGCATCACAGCTGACCATCAGGTGGGATTGCAGTCAAGCAATAGCTTATAAAAAAAAACCTACCCAGCCTATCTCTCTCCAACAGCAGTTTGAATCCCCAAGCTTATTTACGGGGCCTATGAGGGAATTTGTTGATCCTTTTTTCTAATACTGATGTTTTTTGTTGTATTAGGCATCAAATGTTTCGAGTCAACCTTGTCGGCAAATTTTGCTGGAGTTTTTGCATTGCATTGCATCAGTCTTATAATGTTCCCACTGCTGGGACTCAGGCCTCCTCTCTAGAAGACGGAATGGGCCTTAATCCACCACGCGCCCAGTGCAGATTTGTGGATATCTCATGTCTTCTGAATTTTCGGTTCTAGGATATGTCGGTTTCCTCACGATGTTTTCCTTCATCGATTTTGAGAGCAGTGGTAATGGAATAACACACAAAGTAATGCGCCTGGCTGGGTTTGAACCCGCGAGTTACAACTCGTAAGTCGGGGCCGTTACCACTCGGCCACCACTGCTCCTCTACTATTTTCTGGAATAAAAAAAATAAAAACCTCAGCTCCATTTTGCTGATATTGCATCTATTTCAATGATTCCACATATTGTTCAGGTGTGTAGACACTTAACATACTCGTATAAACTACACCAATGTTTATATCACAATATCCACTAGGAATCAACTTGTGAATACTTGCCATATTATTGTATTAATAATATAATATAATAATAATAATATTTCCACAACTATCACACAACACCGTCTAGTCTCAAGCTAAGCAGAGCTTGTGTTATGAGTACCAGGCAGCTGATAAACATACTTAGATATTTCTAAATACATACATATTATAGATAAGTAACACC
Source organism: Leucania comma (assembly GCA_958295575.1). Classification (NCBI taxonomy): domain Eukaryota; kingdom Metazoa; phylum Arthropoda; class Insecta; order Lepidoptera; family Noctuidae; genus Leucania; species Leucania comma. The sequence goes on from OY282473.1 coordinate 21,298,676, forward strand.
CAGACACAGAACAAATGATCGTGCTCATCACACAAACATTTGCCCTGGGTGGGAATCGAACCCACAACCTCTGGCATAGCAGCCAGGGCCACTAACCACTAGACCAACAGGCCTGTCATTATATTCTAATGTTTAAAATAAAAAGGTTAGGATCGTATGGCCAGTAAATGCTATTGAATTATTTACGTCTGTAAAAATGTTGTTTACTAATTAACAATACATACATCGTTTGTTTGTCAACTGTACAACGAACTGAGGTGAGCTGAGAATGCTGAGATGTAGCTGTTTCATTTGTAAGAAATTTGTTCTTTCTTGTAAAACAAATAAGGTTTAATAAAGAACATATTGAAACAACATAATTTAAATTGCTTGCATTCATATGATGCACGAATGTACAAAGCTAGGATTAGTATAGTACGCGGCAAATAAGTTGAACCCGTTGCTACGGCTACACTCGACTCCCCACCTCAATTGAGACTAGAAATTCTGTTACTGCGCATTCAAGGTTGATCGCCATTTTGGTCCAACATATATTTCGCGTATTCTAGAAATTGTTTGATGATGGGGCCTGGAGTTCTTAAGATACAGGTTTAGTAGGCCTAAACCTGTATCTTAAGTTTAGACTCCAAATCTCTCACGAATTACAAATTCATCTATTTTTCTGCCAAATAACATTCTGGATGTTTGAAGTGTAATTTGAAGATAAATAAACTATTTTTGTTTTTTGATTCTGGTAGACATCTTATACTCTATCATACGAATATTAGTAGCTCTAGTGCTGAGTATGACGTATGGGGATCAACTTTCGGGTCGGGTAGAAATATTATTAAGTTTTTTTTGTTATTATTGGTGCGTTTGTTATTATTGGTTAATGTACTGCGTTCTGAAGTATTTTACAGCTCATCAACAGAATGACACACATTATATTTGCACAACACGTCTGCTCCAGGTAATCTCCGGATGGCCATTGACTAGTGTCATACATCATGTCACTACGTATATGCTTGACGATTACCCATACAATCAATACACCACTATCGGGTTTTTTTGTTATCTGGGATTTCTCTGTAGCAACTCAGAGCCTCAATTTGTGCCTGCTTGATAATCATAGACTTGCGTTTTATCATATGGGACACTAACTTCTGATAGCATCTTCGCCCGTGTAAACTAGATGAAGCGGGATGATTTTATATCGCGTGAGACACGATTTTTTTTTTCTGTGCCACGGACTTGTGTTGGCCCGTCATCTGCAGGCCTCGTTCCGTGTTGCAGGTTAACTTCCCTATACACTTTATAACTAAGCGCCACAATTGTGGGTAAAGTCTTTATTCCCTTCCCCCAAAATTATCATCAACTACATCACGAGTACATTCAAACGTTTTTGTTTCAGTAACTAGCAGAAAAAGTACCGTTATGGATCGCAAATCAACCAAGACCAGCTCCATGGGCACCACGGCTGTCACCAAAGTGTTTGCGCTGCTCCTCGTCATATGTCTCGTGGAATGTGCTACAGGTAAGCTTGGAGACAAATGGTACTAAAAAGTACCAATAGGACATGATGGGATCAAGGGTGGCCGATAGGGCCGCAGGAGTCTGGGTGTAAATTACCTGAATAAAATTAATATAATTTTTTTCCCGGTAAATTCCTCTGAATATCCATAAACAAATTTTAAAATTACTAAATAAAAATATAATATTTCATATTTCAAATCATCAGAAACAGTGCCCTGGTCAGGGCAAGCGGTCAGGGCTCCAAATAAAGAACCTCCTAGACTGGATAGATCATTCGGTTAGGCTGGATGCCGTTCCCAACTTAGATGGGAACTGGGAACGCCACATTCTCGCGCCGGTAAATTCCTTCTTTGAGAAGTGGCTGCAGAAACGCCACAACTCCAAAAGGACCCAGTAGAGTCGATGCCTGCTAGGGCGACGAGAATTCCTAAAAGGAAACCCTGGTCCGTGGAAGTAATTAGGTTATTTCCCTCAAAAAATAAAACATAGATTGGAAAACGCTCGGCAAATTAATTATATTGTATTGAAAGTGGCGACCACGTACCGCAAGACGCAGAGTTCGGCGGCACTGATCTCTCGCATCGGGACTGGTTACATGCCGTGGTCCGAAGCGAGGAGTACTGGCAGGCGGTCACCTCCTTCTGCGAAGCAGTAATGCTAGCAAAGAAACAGGCCGCAGGGGTGAGGCAACAGCCGCCGACTCCGATTCCAATCCCGATTTCCGGCTACCGTAGGCGAGGGCTTACAGATGGCAAGCAATGGGTAGCTCGCCGTCCGACTGTCTGGTAACCGTCCGGACCGTGCCCAAGTCGTCGACAGCGCGTAGTGTTCCACGCACGCCTCAAGGAGTTGTCAGCAAACCGTAGAGGTCCAGCAGGGTCGAAGCCTACTGGGGCTATGAGCAATGTGAAAGTGAACCCCTGGGCCGGAACGAAAGAACAGGAGTGGATTTTTTGTCAGTAAAAGTCTGACACAATATCACGCCCCGCCCGCCGGAGTTGTCATTAGATTATTGTCCCACTAACAAATAAAAATTGGATTCTGTGTTGGAAGGCCTCCCACAAAATAGACCGATGACCTAGTGAGGGTCATGGGAATCCGAAGGATGCGAGACGCACAGGACCGGTTGTTATGGCGACACTTGGGTGAGGCCTATGTCTAACAGTGGACATCTTTCGGCCAAAATGATTATGATGATGAGTCTTTTAAGAAAAATACGGGAACTGCATTTATAAAGTTTGAAAAGTAAGATACAAGCAACTGTCAGAAAAGTGCCACAATGGATTGCAAGACGTGTAAAAGCTCAGTAAGTACCGCTGGGACTAAAACGTTTGTTATTATGTTCCACTGAGTGCTAGAAGAGTAACGCGTAGTGCTAAACGTATCATTTGTTTGACTGTACGGTACTAAACTATGGCAGGTTGTTCATCCTCTTATACAGGTTAACTTTAAGAGGAATACAGAAACTAAAGAGCGATTAGTCTTGGACTACACATAGAAGAAAAATTGGGCAAGTACGAATCGGACTCGCATACTTTCGTACAAACTAACTTATGTATATAGTTCAATTCCCGATCGAGTCTCGACGATTTTTCAGAATTCAAAAAAGTATTTTTTTTTGTTTTGAGACGTAACTACTTTACAGTTTTCAGATTTATTCCTATTCTTGTGCTTTATGACCTAGCTTCATACCGAATTTAAGGGTTCTAGGTCAACAGAAAGTACTCTATGATATTTGATTCCTTTGAGAGTATTGAAGTACCTATACGTTTTTTTGCGACATAAAGGTCGTATCTTTTGTTTTTCCGTACAGGTACGGAACCCTAAAAATTGCAAATGTATGAAGCATTTTTGCGATTTACTAAAAATCTACAGATTTAATTATAAAATTGCATTATAACGGCAAAACATACATAATTATTGTATGATGTATGTATTTTTTATGGCCTTTTTTTAATCGATAACAATAATTATTAGAGGCCTCTTAGTGATTTTTTTTCTGTTATACTAAACTAGTTTCTATCAGCGGCTTCACTCACTTAAAAGTCGGTTTCTCTATGCAAAATTCCAAACCCCGTTTTACCCCCTTAGGGGTGGAGTTTTGAAAAATCCGTTCCTAGCGGATTTCTACACCCTACATGGAACCTATCTGCCAAAAATTAAGTTTTTACGTGTTATATTTTCTCAGATTTCGTGATTAATCAGTGAGTAGTATTTCGCTTTTATATATATACGAGTAGATTAACTATATTCTGTTTTGAACATACTAGCATTTATCCTGAAGAATAGTAAGTATATATTTTTCAGATTCTATTTAATAAAGCATTATAAAATTCGCAATAAGCTACTGTTGTTATCATTAATTCATCGCCAATCGCGGCAGAATACCCTTTTTTACATAAAGCAAATGCCTATTACATCTGTTTGTTCTGCCATATAAATGATTATCTTCTTCTTCTTCTTTGTCGGTATGTGGTCGTGGTCATCACTTCAGGTGTAGCCTCACAACTGATGCATTCATGCAATGATGGTGATTTCTTTACTGCCGTTTTTATCTGGTCAGTCCACCTCAAAGGCAATCGTCCTCGTGGTCTTTCCGAGATCACAAGTTGCTCAATAGCTACGTCCACACGTGATCAAAAAATGTGGGGATACGAGACTATACCATAGACGATAAACGCTGCTTGATCCCAAGTTCTTAAAGTATAGACTCGTTGGTACGGCATTCAGTCCACGATACTCCGAACTTTCTCCTCCAGCACCTCTCTAAGGCGTCTATCTTCTTCTCCGCTTTCCGCAGGATCCACGTTTCTGCAGCGTACAAGAATATGGGGAATACAGGTGCCTGAACTAACCAGATCTTTTTGTTTTTTTCCGGATTCCTACATATTTTTCTCAACTTTTCCATTGCAGACCTTGAAATTTCCATACGCCACTTCACTTCGTCGATACATACACTGTTATTCGTAATTAAGGCTCCTAGATAAATGTATGATTCCACCACATCAAAATTAGCAATAAATAAAATTATACTATTAAAGAAAAATTTATTTCGATTTATTGAAAGAACGAATAAGTTGAAATAAAAATACAAAATCAAGATTTAATCATGAGGGCATGGGGCATGCACGCATAATGAGGGGAGAATCTCATACCAACCAAAAATACAAAAAAAGCAAAAAAAAAAACTGAAACTAATGTCTTACTAATTCAAAACTATTGACAAATAACCGGTTATCATTTCGCTTTTCCCAGTAACTTCAGTTTGGTATTTGAAATTCGCATAACGTCGGAAATATATGCTCATTACTTTGACAAATAAAACCAAAACTCCCAGTATGAAATAAAAGGAAGGGCTACATTTAAAATTGATAATTACAAAAGGTTGAGAACCTCACGTGAAGTGACCACTCGTAGTTACGTGAATATTATATTTTTAAGTACCGGGTTCTGTCGACAACCTGTATTTAGCCGTGCCCATTTTTATTAAATATCTACTCTTGTAAATGAAGAGGGCGGGAAGGGCCCTTGCCATTGTCAATGTGTGCATGTTTTAATGCTTGTTGTTTCATGTAACATAGTTTTTGACATATATGAATATCATAAAAACATGAAAAAAGAAAGTAACGGCCGAGCGCTCTGTTGGCATCAAAATCAATATTAAAAATGTAATTCTGTAATTTACTCGAATATTTCACCTAAGTTGTCCCAAAAAATTTATGTTTTATTTTTTTCAAAACTTTGCAAAAAATTTTCGTCATTCAGAATCTTCTCTCGAATAATTGTTTTTCTATTCTATTCTACTCTAATCTCTCGATTAAAAGCGCAAGGTTTCTATAATATGGTTTTTTTATAATTATAATTTTAGAGTACATTACGAAGGGCCTTTTACACAAAATAGCTCAGAGGTTTTTACTGGATTAGTTTAACACAAGTTTAAGTATGTTTTGATTTCAATAAAACACTAGCGGGCTAAATATTGGTCAAACAAAATATGAGTCAAATCGGCACGAAAAGAAGAATAGAAAACTAGACAATATCGACAAAATATTGATCTGCGTTTCAATCCGAAATGAATTATATGCAACATTTCGTTTTTTGCAGTTAGCAGTTCAGTATCAGATAGTAAGTTAAAAAATACATAATAATATTTGCGGCAGTGACATTTATGTACGTGTTTACACAATCAAACAGAAAAATTGATATATGCAATTCTAATAACAATTTCGCATTTTAAATTGTTCTAAATTAGAGAGTCATAATTTTTAATATCTTGCGGATTTCATCACGCATGCGGATTTGGTCCTCATGCAGAAAATTTTAAAGATGACTCCGCTATTTGTGGGGAAAATAAAGCCGCAACTTCCGCTTAAATGCATACTGACTGGTGGCGGTCCTGATGTCGAGAGGAAGCACATTCTACAGTAGTATGGACTGTATATAAAAAGAAAAACAAACAAACTCAGAAGTATGAGAAGGTCATAGCAACATGTTTCTACTCACAATAGAGAAAATAAATAATAATAACACATATAATATATGGTGTAAGAAGGCTTATCCACAAAATCCCTTCGAATCTCATAAACATCTACTTTGTTTGCAAATGGACGGAAAACTCTGTGAAAATGTCGTGACAAAATACAGGTGCCACTTTAATTTTATAAAGTTTATCCGTATGCCAATTTGTGGTAACATGAAAAAAAAAAATGAGTAGGCATATTTCTCATGAGGCATATTTTGAGGCTGGATATTGTTATGTGAGCTTATAAATTGCCAGCATCATCGTCACAAAGTAATTTCAAAATAATGAATGTTAGAATGAAACGAGTTTACATTAAAGCCACGTCAAAAATTAAATAATTTTGTAGGAGTACCTGTAAGAGTTTAGGGGCCGTTCAAGTATTACGTAAGCAGATTTTTCACAAATTTTAACCCCCCCTCGTCAGCAAAAGTAAGCAAAGATCAAACCCACCTGCTTACGTTTTTTTTTTTATGGTAGTTAAAATCATCCAATGACAAATCCCGCCCTTGGGCGGAGCGGGAATGCTCAGTGATATGTGTCTGTATACTCATTTTCATGTGATTTTGGAACATCGAGATTGTTCTCTTGAAAAAAAAACTGCTGACGTAATCACCATCCAGACCCCCATTCCCCATTTCATCAAAAATAAGCAATGCAAAGACCCCCCCGCCCCTGTAGTGCTTACGTAATACTTGAATGGTCCCTTACTTAAATTATTTCTATCTAAGAACCTCATGATATTTCGACTGTAGTTTTTGTGTTTAAAATGTCAAACTTAGGTGCATTCACTCAGGACTGAAAAATTTCGACCACTTTAACTTACTTAAAGAATGATCAATCATTAATGGAAAATAAGCTACTAACTTTTGCCAGCGGTTTCGTTCGCGTAAAAGTAAATTTCTCCATACAAACTTCCAACATCCGTTTTACCCCGTCAGTGATGGAGTTTTGTAAAATCCGAAATAGCGGACGTCTACACCTTATAAGGAACCTATCTGCCAAATTTTAAGTTTATAGGTGGTGTAGTTTCTGAGATTTCGTGATTAATCAATGAGTGGTATTTCGCTTTTATATAGGTAATACTAGCGACCCGCCCTAGCTTCACACAGGTGCAATGGTGATATTAAATATTATGCATGGTATTACACATATAAACCTTTCTCTTGAATCACTCTATCTTTTAATCTTAAAAAAAAAAACGCATCTTAAATCCGTTGCGTAGTTTCAAAGATTTAAGCTTACATAGGGACAGACAGTGGGAAGCGACTTGGTTTTATAATATGTAGTGATAATAAGGTCACGCTACAACCCACGGGAGTCGTGCAGTAACCAAAGACCCGGGTAAAACCGCGAGGGACAGCTAGTTATATAATATTTTTGACACAAATAAAAAACTATATAAACAATCAAATCACGTACGACAACAATTCGTGACATTGTTACGTCAATAACAGTTCCATAACTACATAATTTACTTTTGGTTACAAGTTCACACTTGACACTTATCCAATGATTTCATTTCATTTATAAAATTATATTTTGTTTTATTTCTCTTTTCTGTCAGTAACTTTGTCCAAGTACAAAAAGAAAGTTATCCCAAGGGAAGATACTCCCCTCTCCCTCTTTCTGGAGGCGCTCCGGGTGCCAGGAGTCCTAGGACGATTGCAGGGTACTGTAGGCGTGGGCTTGGGGGCACCCAGCTATGGTTAGGTTGCCGACCAGCCGTCGGGTAAGGACCAAGCCTGGATTGAGCGCGCGTAGTGTTCTACACGCAATTCAAAGATACGTCAGAAATATTGACATGGTCAGTTAAGGCCAATGCCCGCTAGAACAATGGGGAATTTCTAAAAAGGATGCCGGTTTTCTGCAAGGAGCGACCGAAGGCATATAAGAGGATTTTAAGTCGGCAAAAGTCTGACATGCTCTCAAACTCCATCCTAGAGCGGGAGAAATCATTTGGAACCACCAAATCCTACCTCAAAAAGAAATTAAACTAGGTTGGAAATAAATATCGTCTTTGGTTTCCTATAGTAGAATCGACCACACAAGACACCGAGACGTAACATTTTGCACTTGAGCTGATCTAGCTTTAAATTTCAATACAAAACGAGGCCAGCTTAAACTGGTCATTGTATCACTGACGTGTGACTTATTGTACCTATGGCTAAATCTATCTACTCTATAAGAAATAATAAGATATTGCAGTTACTTAATAGAAAAATTACGCATCAGTCTACCTACTACCATCTTATTTTAATGTATCGTTATTTTAAATTCTACCAAGAAAGCTGAATATCATTGAAACCAATTAATTCACTGAATAAAACAATAGACACTCAAAACAACCTTAATATCTAAACAAATAAACATCTTGAAATAATTTCTCATTGTATTCTTCTTACCTTAAACAATAATTATTTAAATTATTCAAAATAAATAATGTTATTCACAGATTAAAATTGAAGCAGAATCAAAATTATTATTAAGAATAGCGAATAGAAATAGTGAAATTGTAAATGGAAAAGGCGCATTCGATGGTATATAAGAACTAAAATAGATTTAGTAAAAAGAAAGAAGAAGTAAAAAAAACTAAGATAGAATAAAACGTATAGTAAAATAAATGAAAATCATTTATTTAGAAAAAATATTAAAACAAGAAAAAACACTTAACAAAAATAAAAATATATATCATCATCATCATCATCAGCCTTTTAATGTTCCCACTGCTGGGACTTAGGCCTCCTCTCCAGGAGAGGGAGTGGGCCGTAATCCACCACGCGGGCCCAGTGCGGTTTGGTGGATGTCACATGTCTTCGAATTTTTGGTTCTAGGACATGCCGGTTTCCTCACCATGTTTTCCTTCATCGTTCTGGAAGCAGTGGTGATGAAATAAATTACACAAAGTAATACGCCTGGCTGGGTTTGAACTCGTAAGTTACCACTCGGCCACCACTGCCCTCTTACGTAATCTGGCATCATCAGTTGGCCTGGCTATCATCAGTTTCTTAGTAAAGACCTGTTAATAAAAAAACAACAATAAAAAAATAGAATTTTTATCAAAGAGTAGGCAAGTTACTTAAAACCCACCAGTTCTAGAACCAAAAATTCGAAGACATGTGACATCCGCCAACCCGCACTGGGTCAGCGTGGTTGGTTACGGCCCATTCCATCTCTCAGAGAGGAGGCCTGTGTCCCAGCAGTGGGAAAATTAAAAGGCTGATGATGATGATGATGAAGATTACGTAAATTAATAATATTAAAGTTGTATACAGCCGTACCACATTGCGCAAGAGTACTTTTGTGAATCAACTTGAGGACTATTATATTCTACGTACGAGTTAATACGGATGCTACATAGTTGAATTATTATAAAAAAAACGTTTCTGTGTAAACTATACAAACTAAAATGAGTGTGACACGATCTCCACGTAAAACTGCGACGTCTTTAGAGCATTTGAGCGAATGTTCTAAGGCCTCCACCGAGCACTTCACGGGAACTGGCTCACAGCCGGATCTATCAAAATTAAGTGAGGAACTAAGTGAGGCGCAAGTCACTTATCGTAAGCGTAAACAACCACCTGGTCCTGAATGTGTATGTTCCGATGAGATAAAGCTAATGAGAAATGATTTATCGAGAATGACTTCGCTATTAGAAAATTACACTAGTCAAAACAAACAAATGATGGATAAAATGAATGAGAGTATTATTGCGGTGAAAAGCGAGATGGCTGATCTGAGGGCATCGCAGGAACAAACAAGGAGTTTAATCACCTCTAATGTAGCAGACATTAGCGCACAGATTCAAGATATAAAGTCCACATCAGCGAAAATTGGCTCAGAACATGGTAACATGAAAAATCAATTAAGTCAAATAGAAACAAAAATATCAAAAAGTGAAGACAAAATAAAAAGCCTTGAAACGGAGTATAAAAAATTGAAATTAAGCCCGCAATCTACTGAAACACATCAGCTATGTGTAAATGAACAAATTATTCGCGAACTTCAAGATCGTAAGAAAAGGGAAAACAACATCATTATAGTTGGCATACCAGAACAAAGCTCCATCAGCACCCGGGAAAGAATACTTAAGGACGAATCAGACGTTTTAAATATCACCTCGAAAGTAAGCGAGAACATACCAAAACCAATTAAAGTATTTCGTGTCGGAAAGTACAATGCTGGCAAAACACGAAGAATTAAAGTCTGCTATGACAAGCCAGAGACAGCAATGCTACTACTTCGCAATAAAGAAAAATTACCTGATAGCATCAAAATCTTCTCGGATCAAACACCAGCTCAACAAAAATACTTTCTAGCTATAAGGGATGAACTGAGCCGTCGAACAGAATCTGGAGAAACAGATTTAACTATCAAGTACATTAATGGTGTTCCAAATATTACAAAACAAGAATCAAAAAACTCCAACCACCAGTAATAAATGATACCTTGGCTGACACTATAACCCACGAAGTAGTAAACGATTACAAACAAATAAAAATTGGAAAATCCCGCTTGTCACTATTGTACTTAAATATACGCAGTATACGGAAGAGAGGTAAATTAGACGAACTTAAATGTATTATTAAATCTATATCTGCAACAGTACACATTGTTTTACTAACAGAAACCTGGATACAGAATGAAAACCAAATCGCACAGCTGCAGATAGATAACTATACACACTATTACAATTATAGAACAGATAGTAGGGGTGGAGGAGTGTCAGCGTACGTACACAACGATCTAAAACATAACCTAATTAAATCAACATACGAAGATGGAAACAATTACCTATGGGTACAAATTGATAAACTCGCGCTAGATATAGGTGTGGTCTACAACCCCGGAAACACAAATTTTGAAAGGTTTCTGGATGTATATGACACGCAATTACAACAACGAAAAAGAGCAATAGTGTTTGGAGACTTTAATATTGACCTTCTGACAAAAAACAAACAACTGAAAACATATAAACAGACAATAAATGAATCAGGATACAAAATGTTAAACAAAATCCATAAAACCTACTGTACAAGAGATTCTCCAACTAAACAATCTATCCTAGATCATGTCTGTACAAACTTAAAAGGTGAACATTTCAACATGACTATTATCAATTCGTCCATGTCAGATCATAAACAGATATACTTGGAAATACCTAAGATGAAACCTCCCCCTAAAGCACACATAAATTACGAAATAATGGATTATAAAAAACTATACACTTCAATGGAAACATATGGAATAGAAGATATCTCAAACTACTGTGAACTAGAATCAAAGATAAAAGAATGCGTGAATAAAAATAAAGTGCCGAGAAAAAAGGTTCTTAACCCACCCCAAAAAGACTGGATTAATAGTGATATAATTACCGGAATAAGTCAAAGGAATTATCTATGGATACAGTACCAGAATGATCGAGGAAATCAATTATTAGAAAAAAAATACAAGGAGACAAAAGAAAAAGTTGCTAAATTAATACAAAACACGAAAAATTCATATTACTACAAACTTTTTACAAATTGTGCAAAGAACCCTAAGAAATCATGGTCACTTATAAATAGTCTAGCTAAAAATAAAGTAATACAAAGTAGTGCTCCTTCAAAGCTTATAGTGGATGAAAACATAGTTACTAACATAAATGAAATTTGTGACGTTTTCAACAAATATTTCTCGAGCATAGGGTCCATATTAGCAGATAAAATACCGAAAAAATATCACGACACCTCTACACACTCTTTGTTCAAATTACATAATAAAAACGAACAGGAACTCTCGACACTGAATCCATGTAGTACAGATGAAATCATTAAAATTATAAATGATCTTGACCCTAATTCAAGTAGTGGTATAGACAAAATAAGCACGAAAGTTATAAAATGTATTCAAAATTTAATATCAAAAAGTTTGGCAAATTGTTTCAATAAACTTCTAACTGACGGGGTATTTCCGGACACTCTAAAGATAGCGAAGGTGACACCGATCTATAAAGCAGGGCTTAAAACCGATCCTGGAAATTATCGCCCGATCTCTGTACTTCCAATAATATCAAAAATCTTAGAGAAAATAATACATACTCGTCTGTTAGATTACTTGGATTCCAAAAATTTTATATCGGAGCGCCAATATGGTTTTAGAGCAAAAAATAATACCACTGCGGCAACTATTGATCTATTAACAAAAATCAGAGATAATATAGATAAGAAAAATATTGTTGTTGGTGTTTTCATTGATTTGAAAAAAGCTTTCGATACCGTAAGTCACAAACTGCTATTACTGAAACTAGAAAACGTTGGAATTAAAGAAAAAGCGCTTAAAATGATCAAATCCTACCTAACAAATAGATTCCAAATAGTCAAGATAGATAATGGTGAAAGTAAAGCTTCACCTATCACATACGGAGTACCACAAGGATCCATATTAGGACCATTATTGTTTTTGATATACATTAATAGTATAGTAGAACTAGGGCTGCATGGTCATTTAACTTTATATGCAGATGACACATGCTTATTTTACTTTGGAACTAATGTTCAAGACGCTATTTCACGAGCCCAACAAGATTTGAATATTCTGTTTGAGTGGTTCCAACATAATTTGCTAACTATAAACATTTCGAAGACATGTTACATTATTTTTAAAGCCAAAAATAAAATAATTGCACAGCATGACCCTCTAACTATAGATAACATTCCATTAGAACAAAAAACTTACGAAAAATATCTAGGCCTTAGAATTGAAAACTCCTTAACATGGAACAAACAAATTGACTACATTAGAAATAAAATTTCCTCACTTATTGGATCCCTCCGCAATATAAGCCAATGTATTCCCAAGAAACTTCGTTTTAGCATTTACAATTCTCTTATTAAATCACATTTACTATATCTGATAGAAATTTGGGGTAGCGCCGGTAAAACTAAGCTACAGGAACTGCAAAGAATGCAAAACAAGATCATAAAAACGTTGTTTCGCTACCCATACTATACACCAACTTACAAAATTTTTGAAGACACAAAATTAATGAATATAAAACAAATGTACATGTATAACACCTGCATTTTGATCAGAAAGATTATAGATGGGACCATTCACACTACCATAACTTTTATCAAAAAGTGTCAAATTTCTACTCGCAGTCTTCGTCGACCTAGCTTACTTGTCCTACCAAGGACAAGAACAAACTATGCAAAAAAAAATATAACTTATGAAGGAGCACAATTTTATAATAACTTACCGTCATATATAAAAAATATACGCTCTTTCAGCGGTTTTAAATCCCAACTATCAAATTACATTTTAGGAACTCCTTGTTAACTTTGTAATCTTGCTAGTCAAGAAATAGAATGACCAATACGTGACCCATTATGTAATACCAAATTTTTTAATTGTTTTGTATCGGTGACCTTAGAATAAGTTTATTAGATTATCTCGTATTCTCATGTAAGTGGCTTTTGTGTCTTTATGAGAATAAACTATTTAAACCTAAGTTGTATACAGTACCGATCGTGATCACTATAAAAATGTTGCTATATTGTGTTTCTAGTTTATTGAATTCTATGTAACTGTCTAAACTAAGTATAATAACTCCGTTTTGTATTATTAAAAATCAATTAGGGGTCTTTCCTGGTAACTCATAATCCTTTGAGAATATATCTAATGCTGATTGTTAAGGTTATTTTATAAGGTTGACAAGGTAATTTTGTTGGAATAGAATTTAAACACTATCCATAATAATATAATAATAATATTCCACAACTATAACACAACGCCATCTAGTCCCAAGCTAAACAGAGCTTGTGTTATAAGTACAAGACAACTGATAAACATACTTATAAATACAAATTAAATTACACCCAGACACAGAACAAATAATCGCGCTCATACACAAACATTTGTCCTGTGTGGAAATCGAACCCACGATCTCCGGCATAGTAGTCAAGGACTCAGTGCCACTAACCACTAAACCAACAGCTCTGTCAATGCTTATGAGACCCGACCTCTGTTATTAATATTCATTGCACTATTCCCGGTTGTCATTCGTAGATCTTGAACCAGTTAGTCGGACGCCAGAAAGTCAGTTTATTCTTGGAGTATTGTAATGCCCAGCAAACTGGGTTCTGTAGCTCTATTTTACGCTTGCTTTATGTAAAACACGTATATTCATGAGGCTGAATATAACCAGGATTGTTTTTAATATCATATAATGCGTGGAATACGCATGTGAGACGCGTGGTTTGATACCGGGCAGCAGCTCGGCATGCGGAGCAATTCCGCATGCGTTATGAAATCCGGACGATAGTTGGGAAAAGGCTAGGAAAATTAGATATTATAGATAGAGCTATCTTAGTGCTCGATTACGGAGACGCGGCGCGTTGCGCGGCGCGTCTGGGCGGTCCGTCGTACATTATGTTTGCGTTTGCGCGAGCGATGACGCGGCCCGCTGCTGCAATGTAACGCGCCGCGCAATGCGCCGCGTCTCCTTAAACACGGCCTTAATATAGTTTAATTACATTATAGTTAATCTAATGAAATAACTTCAATTGAAAATAAAACCGGGCAAGTGCGAGTCGGACTCGCGTACTGATTCCGTACAAACTATTTATGAAAACAATTCAATCCCCGAATTAAGTTTTGAAGATTATTCTGAATCGCATTTTTCATTTCCGAATTGCGTAATGCCGAAGGAAGCTATGATTATGGCGTTGCTAGCTGCAGGCAGGCAGGGTCGAAGCCTACTGGGGCCAAGGGTCTGCTTCTGAAAGGAAGGCTCGGCCCTGGCACCTAAGGCAACGAAGGAACGGGGTGGGTTTTAGTCAGTAAGAGTCTGACACTATCTCCCGCTCCGCCCAAGGGCGGGAGATGTCATTGGACGATTTTACCCAACACCAAAAAAAAAGACTATGATTATGGCGTGTCCATCATTAGCATCCCTGTTACACATATTGGACTATAGAGTGTAAACTGTGACATGTTCATAATGGTTCTTAATATTCTTATACATTTTTCCGTCATATATACTTTTTTTTTTTTTGTGTGGTAGGTAAAAATCATCCAATGACGAATCCCGCCCTTGGGTGGGGCGGGAAACAGTGTCAGACTTTTACTGACTAAAAAACCTACCTTTCCATTCCTTGCCTTTATCCTGGGGCCTTTGGTGACAGTCTCACATAACCTTTGGCCCCAGTAGGCTTCGGCCCTGCTGGACCCCTACAGTTTGCTGACAACTCCTTGAGGCGCGCGGGAACGGTGCGCGCCGTAGACGACCTGAGCTCGGACCGGTCTGTTACCGGACGGACGGACAGCGAGCTACCCATTGCCCACCGTCCGCGAGCCCGCGCCTACGGTGGCCGGAAATTGGGATCGGAAACCCGGCGGCGGCGGCGGCGTGTCCGCCTTTGCCTAAGGCGGTCGGCCTCCTCCTTTACTAGCATTACTGCTTCGCAGAAGGAGGCGACCGCCTGCCACTCCTCCTCGCTCCGGAGCATGGCTTGAACCAAGCCCCGGCGCGAGAGATCGCCGCCGATCGCCCCCACGAGGACACGGCGCTGCTCATCCCAAGCGGGGCACACCTCGACTGTGTGCTCCACCGTGTCCACCGGGCGGTCCGCACAGTGGCGACACCCGGGCGTCGTCTCCGCACGAATCTTGTACAGGTACGGACCGAACTTGCCGTGTTCGGTCAGCACCTGCGCCAAACGGAAGGTGACGACGCCGTGGGGCCTTTCCAGCCACTCCGTCATATATACTGATCGTTGGTTGGTTAGTTTAACGCATATCGTATAGGAGATCGTAAATCAGGAAAATGTTTGTCAAAGATATTAAATGTCTCATTTGATGGGTCGTAAATCAAATATTATGGATTAAAGCAATCATTTTTATTATAGACCGTTACATTTTGGTCGTTTTAATCCCGCGGAGGGTCGATTCGGTACATAAAACACTATCGATTTGTAAAGATAAAAATGAAAAATAAAGTACTTTTTTTTTCAAACTCTTATTAATTCACGTCATCTGAGCGAGGCCAATAAATTGTAGGTAGTTAGTACGCAACGACCAATAGCTACCTACAAGGCCATTGACTCGTTTTTTTTAAAGAAGTTAATTCTTACATGCGTATATTAATTCGAGTTGTAGAAAAAAAAGTACTTTATAATTTTATCTTTACAGATCGATTGTGTTTTATGTACCGAATTGACCCTCCGTGGGATTAAAACGACCAAAATTTAACGGTGTATATAGTCCAGTACCTATCTCCTTATGAACTTGGCTAACGCGCTCTGAGAAAATGTGGTGGCTGTTTTTTTCCGTTCGTCTATATGTCTGTCCAGACCCTTTATCTTGGAACGCGTGGAGGTATCGAGTTAAAATTAAAACCAATAAGTGGGTCTGTAGTCCCTTCAAGCTGTGAAAAATGTGTGAATGTGTGATACGGCCGTTTATGTCGCAAAAAACGTGCATTTCGACACTCTCAAGACAATCAAAATTCATAGGGTTTTTCCCGTTGTAAGTCAACGGGAAGTACCCTATGGATTTTGATTGAACCCTAAAATTAAGCATGAAACTTATAGTAAAAGAGTAAGAATAAATCTGAAAACTATAAATTGGTAGTAACGTAAAAAAAAAATCAATTCGGAAATATCTTCAGAACTCGATTCGGGAATTCAACTATTTACATAACTCAGTTTTTACGGAACACTAAGTGAGCGATAGGGATATAAATAGGTTAAACTTTTTAATTTTTCACCTACGACTCGGAAGTCAGGGCCGTTGCCACTAGACCACCGCTGCTCTCTACATCATATATCCGTATTCTATCATGCATCTTCTTGGAAGTCCAACCCATAGAAAAGACCTATGAGTTGGAACTTGGAATCCCATTTTAAACTTTACTAAAAGGTTTGAGAGAGCAGTATCTATAGTAAACTCCCCTTATTTCATGAAATTGAGTCCTTCACTTTGGCTCCCGCATAAGGCAACGGCCGTCACGCCCGGGTCCTGATCCCGAACGAGCCCAAGTCGTCAACGGCGCGTACTGTTCCACGCGGGCGTCAAGGAGATGTCAGTAAAACGTAGGGACCCAGCACGTTCGAAGTCTACTGGGACCATGGGTTACGTGAAAATGAACCCCGGGGCCCTGGAACGAAGTGAAAGAAGGAACAGCGTTAAAAAAGAAAACAAGCGTTCGGTAAAAAAGAAAACACTTTGGGTCCGTGAGATCGTGCCTGGTTATTAGGCATGATCTCACTTGGAGCGTGTACAAAAAACACCCTTTATAACTAATTAATAGTTTTTCTAATGACACATTGTAGTTAGCTGAAGGTATTACGAGTAATCGGTAACAAAGGTCATGAACTTCCATGTAATAACATTTATTATTCATTAATTAATCGCAATTAACTACTTTGTATGACGTGCATATATTGCATTGAGGTAGGTCTGCACGAAACTGCACAGAGTAACTAACATTATCAGAAGCATTTGTGAAACTTTTGGTTTTTTTGTTTAAAATAATGTAAAAAAAATAAGCTAAAAAAAATTAGGTACTAAAGTAACTTTTAACCATCATATTGTACCTGAATTTTCAGGGTTCCGTACCGCAAAAGGAAAAACGGAATCATTTTGGGATGATTTTGTTTTCCATCTGTCTATATGTCTGTCCGTCAAGACCCCTTATTTCAGGAGCGCGTGGAGGTATCGAGTTGAAATTAAAACCATATACTCAAGTTTGCGGTCCCTTGAAGCTGTGAAAAAATCAAACTTGTGAGTTAACAAAAAAAAAGATAGTCTTTATGTCGCATTTCGACAATCCCAAAGGAATAATTTTTGCGAATGGGAAAAATCTTCGAAACTCAATTCGAAAATTGAACTGTTTTCATGAATAGTTTGAGTTATTCATCAGGTTTCTATAATATTAAAAAATGTTTGTGTAAATTAATTACGTATAGAATAATGTGTTCCTTGGAGCAACAGCGATTGAGCGATAGTAACTAAAAACCAAACTAAAAACAATATTTTTATACCTAGAACTACATTAGATCGACGCACACGTGTGCCTTGCCTGATTTGTACGTAGAACGACGTCGTGTGGCGTCGCGTGGCGTGTAGCAAGTGTAGCTCTACAAGTCTAGATTCCATATAAAATGTAAGGAGACCGACGCGCCTAGATCGGCGTACGCGGTACACGTGTTACCAGTGTAGTTCTACCTTAAAAGTTATAGGTATTTATAGTCTACAATAGCATTTAATAAGGTCTGAGTGTATATTTATCCATCCGTATATACTCGTATTATACTATGTCCAGTATAACATCACGCAAAAAAAATCCCAAAAAAAAAATCACTAAAAGCAAAACCACTAGATTTAAAAACTTTTTGCTTCAAAACTGGATCCAAATAACACAACCCTTTAATAAGCCTCTCCATTCGACCATAAACAATAAAATTCCAATAAGACAATAGACATTTAGACACCATTTTTAATATGTCAATGGCGTGAAACGTTTTAAAGGCAATATAGCCGCATGAAAGAGCGTCGCGGCGTCTGACGCAACGGGGACTGGCCATTTCCGATCGCAACGACCAACAATACGAGCATAAATGTCACTTTTCATCTTAAATACTGTTTAGTCGTTGATTAAAAATTGTTTAGAAGTGGTTATAGGGTTATAATGCGATGCTTTAAGTCTAATATTAGATTTTCTGGCTCAGTGAACGGTTGATTGTTTTTTTTTGGATCAGTGTTGTGGTATGTTAATGGGTGGTTGGGCGATATGGGAAAAGTTCGACAGTGTTCTGTGAACTGCTGCAGTTTTTTTTTAATGAATGAAGTTTTTTTAGAGTATATCTTCTTATTATTTTCTAGTCTGTATTAAAGTTGTGTCTGTGTCTCGTTTTGAAATCAAATCGAAAACAACTTTAGTACAAGAAATATAAATTTCACTTCAATGATCTAAAACAAATTGATCGACTTAAGTACACATAAAAAATGTCATTAAGAGGCAACGACATAATTATTTATATGCAAACTTAAATTCAGTCTAATAATGCGGTAGCAAATATAAATAAATTTTAATTAGGTAAGACTTGACTAATTAGATCCAAAAAACTTAATAAACAAAATAAAAATCAGTGACGGTCCGTCAAAACAGCACTAATTTCTGAGTAAAAAGACTGAGAAATATTTATTGATGACTAAATAGGGTAAAACAAACCAAAAAAATAATAGGGACATAATCTTAAATTAACTGGACACTAAAAAAACTATTTCTTATCATAGAAACTCTATGCAAGGTGAGGCCTTGTCTCTGCGGTGGGAGATTTCAAGAGTTCACCAAACACTCGTATAGCGAGATGAAACGATTTTGTACCAACTGTCAATTGTCACCTTGGCCTGCCCATACGCGGTATGGTAAATGACGCCCGTAAATGACCTTGGTGTTATTATAGTTCATATCTCCGTTCTTAGCCTAACTAATGTCGTCTATTTCATCCACAGAGCAGAGAATTAACAATAGAGGTAGCAAAGCGTCGACCCTTTTAGAGAAAGTCGGCGGTTGGCGCAGTCAACGTGGAGGTATGTGAGGAATGAACGAAATGAATGTGTTGTGAACGAAACGCATGCGCTTTCGCTGTACATAATGCATCAATTGTAGAACAGGCTGATTGAAAAGTGAATGAAATCGTTCATCGCACGTACTGTTTTCTGTTGTGTACATTAAAAAAAAAAGCTGTGTACATTAAATTAAATTAAATACGTTTATTTGTGTTAAGTTGTAATTGGTTCTATATATAGGAGATTTTTAAGTGTTTGGCAGTTCGAAACGTAGGCGGTATTTTGTTTGTCGAATAAAACGCAATTGTCTAATTAGTTTAAAATAAGTCTTTTGTTAAAATAAGACTGAAGTGTCGATCGACCATTCATCAACATTAACAACACCTTTGTTCCTATTATAACAAAACTTTGATAATAGACTTTGAGTAGAGCTCGGTAATAAAAGGTAACAATGTGCTAGAATCATAAGATGTCGGTCCTTCTCTTAATTTGATTTTGAAACGATGAATTTTAAAAAGGGTTTCTAATTGAACGTTAGAACTTTTTACTTTAATGGTAGATAAACCAGATATTTTTGTTGTACTTACTTACTTTAAAATTTGAACGCTCTTCACACTTGAATAAAGTTTAGAAATTAAGAAAAAAAGCATTAAAAAAAAAATTGCTGCCTCTCTGTTCATTCTCTACTCTGTACCTACAACATTATTCTAGAAGGTAGTTATAAGTCACGTGTGTATTGTCAGTTTAACAGTTTTATTAGAAACACGCTACGTTTCGCTGTTACCATGCATGTTCCATGCGTTTGCATACTGATTCCTTCATTATTTTTCCATTACGCTTTCCATGAAATCTATATTTTTTTATTTCTTAGAACGTTATTGTACGTATTTAACGCTTGCCCGGTATATAATAGTCGGTTACCGAAGTGCGTCAAGGCTAATTTCGTGGTAATTTATAGTTAGATTTTTTTATAGTAAAATTACAAGTATAAAGTTTTATGGGTAAATTATATTTTTATGAAACGAGGGTAATTTATCGTGAAAGAGAAAAAAAATAAAGTACTTTTATTAAATATTTGAGATAACTTAGGCAATAAGCATTCGGTAATCGTTCATTTTAGTTCATATAATGACAGCATTATTTTAAATTATATTTCAAAATTTTTACTATTTAATAATAGAAACACATAATAAGGTTATTTCAGAAGGCTCAAAGTTACCCAAAAAGGTAATGGAAAGGGCTATGCTTGTTTCCTTACGTGATCGCATCAGGAATGAAGATATCCGTAGGAGAACCAAGGTCACCGACATAGCTCGAAGAATCGCTAAACTTAAGTGGTAGTGGTCAGGGCACATTGCTCGCAGAACAGATGGTCTATGGGGTGGACAGGTTCTAGAGTGGTGACCGCGTACTGCTAGACGCAGCGGTGGAAGGCCTCCCACAAGGTGGGCCGATGACCTGGTGAAAGTCGCGGGAATGCGATGGATGCGAGACGCACAGGACCGTACGTTTTTTTCGAAAAAATAATAATAATATACCTTTAATTTAAAGTTTATTTGAACTTATAATTCCAAGTCAATCCAAAGACTTCAAAGAAAATAATGCTGGCAAAACTTTTCTTCAAATTTAACTTGAAACATGATTGAAAGTGTTGGTCGTACTCGAGTTGGTACAAAAATATTGACCAGTTTTAATTACTCAAAGCACACGCAATTCAAACATTAATTTTGCTAACGCATACCGATGGAAATATTGCTCTTTTGATTGCACTATTGGTATTGTTGCTATAAAAAGTTCGTTAAGGTTAATTTCATAAACTGGTACAAGGAAATCTTTTATTTTCGAAAGTTCATATGTGTGTGTGTTTTTGTTACAAAAACACATACACATACGAACTTTCGTCTTATATTAAACTAGTGACCTACCCCCCACCACTTCACATGGGTGCAATGATAATATTAAATATATTAGACATGTGTAGTACAGATAAACCTTCCTTTTAAATCACTCTATCCATTAAAAAAACCGTATCAAAATCCGTGTTATAAACTAACTCTAACTCTAACTAACTCCGCAAGCCCGCGAATGGTTTTTTTTTATGGTAGGTAAAATCATCCAATGACAAATCCCGTCCTTGGGCGGAGCGGGAAATAGTGTCAGATTCATACTGACTAAAAACCTACCCCATTCCTTCGTTGCCTATCATACCGGGGCTGAGCCTTCTTTTTAGAAAGCGGCCCTTGACCCCAGTAGGCTTCGACCCTCCCTGCCTGCAGCTAGCAGGCTGGGCCTCTACGGTTTGCTGACAGCTCCTTGAGGCGCGCGGGAATAGTACGCGCCGTCGACGACTTGCGCTTGGGTCGGTTACCAGACGATCGGACAGCGAGCTACAACGAGTAGCGCGCATTCCACAAGCCCGCGAAAGGGTTGCGTTTTTTCCGTTTGAGGTGTGTCCTAAAAATGCGTAGTATAATCATTCTCTCATTGTCACTTCGCACCTTTATCCCACCATCATTTCACGCGAACTGAATCCAAGCTAACAGCAAACAAAAAAAAAAACAATTGAAATAAATCAAAATCTCTTTACAAAATCCAATGAACAAATTGCTTCCACTGAAGAGAGGCGCTCATTCAAAGGGAACTCATATTATAGGGCCGGAGGGAAATCTCTTGCATTCAGATATTTATCTGCGTACGCTCACAACCTATTAAATTGGACCAGTGATTGTGCCTTTCAATTAAATGGACCCGCGTGGTTGATTACAGCCCGTTTCTATTCATAAGGCTAATTAATACTTATTACATTCCCTTAAATGGTTGATTTCATTTCACGAATGTGGTAGCCACAGGCCGGGAGCAGGTACCAAAATAATAATAATAATATTCCACAACCATCACACAACGCCGTCTAGTCCCAAGCTAAACAGAGCTTGTGTTATAGTTACTAGACGACTGATAAACATACTTATATAATTTTAAATACATACATTTTATAGATAAATTACACTCAAACTCTGAACAAATGATCATGCTCATCACACAAACAGCACAGCAGTCAGGGCCGCTGACCACTAGACAAACAGGCCAGTCAAATAATAGTATTATAGTTTTTTTAATATATTTTTAATCACCATCATCATCATCATCCTTATAATGTTCCCACTGCTGGGATACAGGCTTCCTCTCTAGGAGGTCTCTAGGAGAGGGAATGAACCGTAATCCACCACGCGGGTCCAGTGCGGATTGGTGGATGTAACATGTCATCGAATTTTTTGGTTCTAGGACATGCTGGTTTCCTTACGATGTTTTCCTTCACCTTTTTGAGAGCAGTGGTGATGGAATAAATTACACAAAGTAATGTGCCTGGCTGGTTTTGAACCCGCGACCTACAACTCGTAAGTCGGGGCCATTACCACTCAGCCACCACTGCTCTTTTAATCATGAAATAATAGTAATGAATTAAAATAGGTAATTTCTATTGACAACTCTAATTAATTTGTGCTTTTTCCTATTGTTACTTTCTCTTTTTCTTGTAGATAGTCATAGTTCTTACCTTTCAGTTAGTTTTGGCATGTAGATTACTAATTGTTATTTATTTACCTACTGAGTAGTTTGTGTTTTATGTACCTAACACTTATTTCGAAAACTCTCCAACACTAAAATCTTACAATCGAAGTATCAATACGCCAATGCCCAGCGCAATAAAATAGGTATAAGTGTTAAAGGTGAATGCTTCAGGGTGGTCTATAGAATTACTTTTTGATTTTTTGACGTGAAATCCTACAAAAAAACACCAACCAATAGAATACTGCAACATAAGACATACACTATCAAGACCTCTCCATCACGCTATACAATCGAAATGCCTCTGCCATACATGGCGATACCGTTGGTTTTATTGATGATTTTAATTTTTTAAATTCCATAAACAAATACGTGTTACGGGCGCCAAACATATTTACAACTTGATACTTACCTCTCAAAAGCAAAAACTTAAGTTTGTTTTTTTATCGGGATAACCTGGCGCTTCCACTTCAACCTATTAATTCCTATTATGTAAAAATAGCTACCTACACCTTTTTCTTCCAATACTACACTTTTATTACAAAACATACTGACCCGGCGAGCTTCGTACCGCCAAACAGTCAATGAATGTAGTATATTTTGCGGTATTATCAACCGACTGCGATAAAACAAAGCCTAGGTAATTAATATAACATCAAGTTACACATAATTACAATGTACTATAAAAAGTTAAATACATCGATTTCGTACAGTTTTACGTGATGCGCGCAAAACCAAAAACTTACTACAGTTTTATTATATGTGTAGATAAATCTCCACTATTTAGCACCCCTATTATACAAATTCATGAATAAAATTATCTGTACAGAATGTAGCCACACTGCTGTTTTTTTTTTTTTTTGAGATGGAGAATCAACAAATAACTCTTCCCGTTCTAGGCGATGTGAGAGAAAGAGTCAGACTATTATTGACTAAAAACAATCTGTGGTCCTGTAGATGCCCTTTGCGATCCATGGTCAATGTAAATTGAACCAATCCAGCAACCTGGCTAACAGTTCATAGTGTTATGAAAAAGAGATCTTTGATCTACATAAGTATGTAAATTACGCGGCCTATAAGTTGAACCAAAATGGTGATCGACCTTCAATGCGCAGTAACAGATTTTCGGGTCTCAATCGAAGTGCGGCACAGCAGGGGGCTGCGAGTAACCATTTTAGTTCAACTTATCTGCTATATATTATAGGAGTTATTACAAGATAGACACCACCATTGTACCTAATATGACCTGAATTCACCGATTTAAGGGCAGGTATTCACTTAGGACTACTCGATGCCAGTATGATTGTATTAAGGGGACACTCACCGCTAATGCATCTCTTGTTTGTAAAGACAGACCGTCAAAGTGCCGTTAGGGGTGGGACACAATGAGACTAGATACTCACTCATTGGTTAGATATTCTTTGATGAACATATTACAGGTTTTTTTATGGTAGGTAAAATCACCCAATGACAAATCCCGCCCTTGGGCGGAGTGGGAAATAGCGTCAGACTCTTACTGACTAAAAAGCTACCCCGTACCTTCGTTGCCTATGGTGCGGGGCCGGGCCTTCCTTTCAGAAGCTGACCCATGACCCAAGCAG